>CM068368.1:98043595-99346920 GCA_034769895.1 Magicicada septendecula
GAAATATAGGCTTGTCTTGTCTATACATTACACCTCAGGAAATCAACACATGTTGCTTCGTTATCAAAACACAACCTTAAATACTAAAAGTAAAAACTATGGTATTTTAATGTGGATACGTAATCTAGGTCTTAGCTTACTTTAAGGCAGTATAAAATATGTAATTACTTCTGACTTAATATTTTTTTAATAATTACACGTGGTAGTCGCAGATAAGATAATGTATTTTAAGTTTTACTTTTACAATAGATAATTTCATCATACAAATCGTTAGGTCCGAGATCTAACAATGTTCTGATGAAGTATTAAAGCTTTTAGTGTTTTTGTCTCTAATAAGGAATAAATCCAGCGTTTTAACATTCCACTGACATAACGTTCGGGGTGAAATTTGTAATACTATGAGTGTCGCAATTGTATCAGCAGAGCGTGATGGCAGTGTAAGTGTGGGTGTACATGATAAGGAAGAGCTGTCCTAATTAGTTAAAAAAAAATGTAATTAGAAACATACAATTTTGATCGTTGCATTAAAAATTTCCGAACCATACTTCTGGCGGACAAGAAACGTCACTTCCTAAATCTACGTCCACGGGGTGCAATAACAACACCGAGTGGGCGGACTTCGTGACTTCGGACCACCTCCATACAGCACGGAAACCTTTACTGCAACAGACAACGCCTAATTTGACTATGTTGACGTTGTGATAAACGTTTGGAGAATAAAGGAAGATTAGACTTCCTTAAAAAATAAGAGTCTAAGAATTTAAGGAAGATAGAAAGGAAAGTTATAGAAAAGGAAGAAAATGACAAGGAGGTCAGTGAAGAATCCAAGTGGAATTTTACGTGCACTATAACTTATAACGGAAAAAGTAACGCTGCAGAAAGAAAATTAACGAACTTTAGCAATGAAGATTTAAAAATAACGAACAATGCCATCATAATAATAAATGATTGCATTTATTAATGATCTAACGACAGTAAAAAAAGGGTTGAAGTGCTGGTTTGTTTTAATTAGTTAAACAAATCTGTAATTTGAAAAAAAAAATTTTGATCGTTGCATTAAAAATTTCCGAACCATACTTCTGGCGGACAAGAAACGTCACTTCCTAAATCTTCGTCCACGGGGTGCAATAACAACACCGAGTGGGCGGACTTCGTGACTTCGGACCACCTCCATACAGCACGGAAACTTTTACTGCAACAGACAACGCCTAATTTGACTATGTTGACGTTGTGATAAACGTTTGGAGAATAAATGAAGATTAGACTTCCTTAAAAAAAATAGGAGTCTAAGAATTGAAGGAAGAGAGAAATGAAAGTTAAAGAAAAGGAAGATAATGACGAAGTGGACAGTGGCGAATCCAAGTGAAATTCACTAAATTTTGTAACGGAAAAAATAACGTTGCAGATTATTAACGAATTTTTGCACTGAAGAGTTTAAAAAAACGAATAATGGAACCGTAATAATAAATCAAAGCTAATGATTTTACGACAGTAAAATAGCGGTGAAGTGTTGGCTTGTCCTAACTAGTTTCTAAAATGTTTAGGCTTCAAAAAGTAAAATTTTACTTGATGCATTAATAAATTTCGGAACCATATTTCTGGAAGTCAAGAAATTTCACGGGAGTAAGTCAAACATCCACAGGGTGGGTGATTTGTGTGACAACGGACCACGACATCCTTTAATACAACTGACGTCACCGGATACGAAAATTGTAATGTTGTGATACAATTTTGAATTTTATAAAGTGGAAGTACAAAATCTAAATTGGAATTTTCAAAAACATGAAATTTGAAAACTAGTTTTAAATTAACTCTCACTAATTTAACTTCTAATCACTGGAGCCACAATGTGACCGAATGAAGTGTAGGGTGTGGGCGAATGGGGTGAGTGTAACACGCCTGTGTTTCAACGGCGACAGTCATAGCGATAAAAATTCCCATTAACCTGAAGTATTATGCAGAAGAAATATAAAACGCCAGCTTATTCCTTACTAAGAGACATCTTCGCCTGTGCCAGTCGCAAACGTGTCTGTACTGATGGCTTGTTGGAATTAAAATAAATAATTTGTTGAAATATTTTTTGTTTCTTAGAAACAGACTTTTATTTATAACAATAACAATTAGTATTGTTAAAGAAAATTTTACAAAGTTGTATAAATTTGTTTTAATGTTAGTGAGAATGCTAGCCACGCATTGTATAAATAATAAACATCAATTTCCCGACATTGAAAATATGAAGTTAATTAAAAACATATAAAATGATCAAAAAATGAATATTTTGGAAAATCTTAATATATACAAACGCAATAACAATCATTTACTAATTAAAGAACAAACTCAAGTAAAAACAAAACAACATGATCTATTTAAAATTATAAATTGATTAAAATAAATTAAATATAAACGTAAATAATATTCCAATGTAACCGACAAAACAGCTGAGTGAGTAAATGAACATTAAAACAATCAAGAAGTAAAATCAAATTAAATAGATAATTTCTTTTGGTACAATTTATACCATTATCTAATTTGGTACAAATTAGATAGATTATTTCTTTTATCTGATGCTGCAATTATTTTCGATATTCCGATAATGCGATTGTTTGGTTTTGATGTTTAGCGAATATCGCACATAATTTCATGTTGTTAAAAGAATTATACAAATTTAAATTTTTTATGTTTGCTGTTGTAGTTTTATTAATTTACCAATTCACAATCGTTAGGTTCTGTATTTTAAGTATTACTGTGTTATAACTATTGTATATACATTACACATTAAACGTTATGTTTTCGTCAACCATGGCTTTTATGTATTCCAGCAGTAAGCTAAAAACAAAAAACCATTGTCACCTAACCTCACAAATGAAAACAACGCGTATTTTCGCTTTGCATTAAGAAATAGAACAATTTACAATTAGTACACTTCTTCTTTTCTACATTGTAATATATCGATACAATCGCATATTAAAAAAATCGAAAATGTACTGCAGGATCAGATAAAGGGATAGTTCCTTTCTTTTATATTAAATCCGATTATTCGTTATTTTTTAATACTGAAATCGAATCAATTGAATTGTTTGTTAATTCATTTATAAACCTCTGATGATACTGATGTGATCAGTGAAACGTGCATCAGGTGTAAATACAATAATTATTTTACTTGCAGAGGTAGTTAACATTTTAAGAACTATTCAAAATATAGAGACCTGCAATAAATATATAAGAGTTATTTACAAAATACAGATGAATGAAAACACCATACAAGGTGATGTAAATCATTACTGTAACTTATTTATTAGACGTAATAAACAAAATTAATTAATTGTCTTGGAAACATCTACTTCAATTAAAAATGCCTAAAACTGAATATTCTTTCAAAACATACTAAAATAATTGTAAAAAACGACAAAAATAATAAACTAAACAAATACATTATACAGGCTCAATATAATTTTAAATACTTAGAGAACATGTTACTACCTAAATAAACAGTTAATTAATTTACACCTTCTTTTAGCCAACATGCATGAGTATCATACTTGGAACAACAAATGTACTAATGTGTTATTAATCCTACATAAACACAAACAAATAAATTTAATACAATCAGTAAAAAACTTACCAATTTTCTAAAAAAATAATAAACCTAATTAAAATCCCACAATTTACAAAACTTACAAAAACTAAACAATGTCCACACTTTTTACCCTAAATTTATCTACCGTTAACTTTACTAAAAACAAAATAACAACTTTAGAAACCTCAAATAAAACAAATCTTAAAAATGTAAATCACAATTCTAATACATTAAATTCAATTAATAACTTGTATAACAAAATAAAATTCACGCTAGAAGAAGAATCAGTTAATAAATTAAATTACTTAGACTTAACAATAAATAGAAATTAAAATAGTTTTGATTACTCGATAGACAGAAAACCATCTCAAACTGATTTAATAATTCCAAACAAATTTAACCATCCTCCCCAACATAAAATGGCAGCATCCAATTCATTAATATACCGCACATATAGAATTCCATTAAATGAAAAAAAAAAGAAATATTATCAAACAAATAGCAATAAAGAATGGATACGTATAACTCGTAAATTACGTATTTAAAGATACAAATTTAAAAATATCTTATAGCACGATAATATTATTTTTAATCAAGTAAAACCCAAAACTAAATTCAATATTCACAATAAAAATGGAATATACAAAATAGAATACACAGATTGCAATAAATTTTACGTAAGCCAGACAAAGAAAAAACTACTCGATAGATACGTTCAACACCGCAATCCTTTTTTAAGACCAAATATATACGCAAATCTAATTTAGCCACGCATATTTAATAAACATCGATTTCCCGAATTCAAAATGTGAAGTTAATTAAAACATACTTTTAGTATACTTTAATATACTTTAACATATTTTGGAAAATCTTAATACATTCAAACACAATAACAATAATTTACCAATTACAGAACAAACTCAAGTAAAAACATAACAAGATGATCTATTTAAAATTATAAATTTATTAAAATAAATTAAATATAAACATAATATATTTCCAATATAACCGACAAAACAGCTGATTGTGTAAATAAATATTGACACAATCGATAAGTAAAATCAAATTAAGTCGATCGTTTCTTTTATATTAAATTCGATTATCCGTTATTATTTATAGTTAAATCGAATCAATTGAATTGTTTGTTTATTTATATATTAACCTCTGACGATGCTGATTTTATCAGTGAAACGTGAGTAAAGTGATAATACAATAGAATTTTACTTGTGGAAATAGTTAATATTTGAAGAACTGCACATCATACAACTACAGTAATCGTAGGGTTATATACGGTATAGTATAATATATAGGCCCACTTTATACAGTACGACATATCGTGTACACGCGCGCGCGCGCGCGCGCGATATACTTATTTATTAGAGAACTACGACTTGGGAACTTCATTATTTTATAACGTAACGATTCAACAATAAAATCCAAAAGCAATTTTTTATTAATTGAAATAAAGATTAATAATGGTATATAGTAATTTTAAAAGTTAATAGTATAAGGAATACAACATATTATTAATCATAATCTTCATAAACCTTCTGTAATACACATGACGTAAACTTTCTGTAGGATTTATGAAACATTATAGACGTGCCTTCCAACTAAAGTTTACATTTGGAAAAACAGAAAAAACATCTGGACAAAAATTCAGTCTCAACTCATAGTCTACTTCAGAATTTTCCTGAATTTAATTTCTGAGAAAACTTACAATGGAAAACCATGTACTCACAAATAAGTAGTTGAAAATATCATCAAATATCTCAGAGCGAGTTGCGATATATGCAAATCTTCTTTGCGACTTTCAATCCAAAATAAAAAATAATTACTAACTCCAACCTGTGGAGTCACTCCTTTCCTTACACAAATTTTACGATGTAAGTGTATTTTAATTTCATTCGGTTTAATCAAATCAATTTACCGTTTTTTTTTTACGAGGGGTGGAAATATTTGCTTTACAAATCTCCGGAAGGGTGCACACTTCCAGGGTTTGTGGGTTTGAGTATTATACCCGACCCACTAAAAAATCTTCTCCCATTCCTCTTCTAGGACACTTACCTGGAACTGTTTGACACACTACTTTGGGTTAGACCTATTGTTTCTCAGCCCTAGGGCTCACATCTGACTGACTTGTTATCCTTCTAAATTGTGTTGTCCAAAGCTATCTTCTTGGACCAAAGAATCTCTTCTGCGAAGCGTGCCACACATTTCCAGGTGTCCTCCCCTTGAAGCATCGCTTCAACGATGTTATCCGGGGAGATCTCCTGCCCAATATCATCTTGCAACGATCTTCTATGTTGCTTCCATCTGTCGCAGACGAAGAATGTATGGCTGACATCGTACGCCCCTCCCGGGCAGAACAGGCAATATGGTGACTCGGCCTTTCCAACTTTCTCCAGGTAAGATCGATAAGGTAAGATACCCGTGTCCAGTCAGAAACTGGGTGAGGTAATAGTCGATCTCGCCATTCTTCATCTCCGCCAGCGGCTGCACCTACTTGATGAGCCTTCTTGTCCATCGACCTCGCTTTTCTTGCTCCCGAGCTCTACCATCTGGCTTCGGCCCTCTCGGTGTGTAGCTTCACAACCTACCCCCTTCTTCCTCTGAAAGACGATCTTACGTTCCTTGGCGAGAAGGTCAATCTGCATCACTTCAACCATGCGGTAAGCCGATCAGGGCCGGCCCCAGCGCTTCTGCAGGTGTTTACTGACAGTTCAGCAGCGACTTCTCATACGCATTTTTATGAAATTTTTAAATTCATACGTTTGTGGTAATTCATTCCTGAAACTAATCCTGCTGCTGCGCACGAAAACGTGAAAGATGTTTACTTGGATTTTGTATAGGGCTATATAACTTTTGTACGTATATAGGTAGGAAACCACAGAAATACTCAGTGTGGATGATACACAGATTATACAAATAAGACCGTTTTTTCAGTACAATTTCTTCTGACGAAATGTCAGTTCGTGTGTATCAGTATTTAAACTGCATAGAATATCCGATCATTAGTTATACAGTTCCAGTATGTAGGCCTATATACATTGCTACTTTGTAATATCCGGCTTAATTCGCGATATTCACGAGGTTCCTTGATGAGCGTCTTAACGGGGATTAATTGTACTGCTTTACTTTAAACAAACAGATAATGTTAATAAAGTATTTTCATTACTTTCTGCCCTTTTTTACTTCCAAGTTCCGTAAGGAAATGAAAGTATGGTGATCGCGAAAAAAATCGTGTTCGAGATATGTGCTGATTCTGATTGTACTACCCTCAAAACATGAAGACAAGTCATTTTCAGAAAAGTGTGTGTGTGCCTGTGTAGAATTTTTTCTGTGGCGAACGATAACTGCCGCAAATTCAAACAGAATCAAATACTTTTTTCCATATGTGCCTGAGTTGTGAAGAGGACTCAAGGCCTATTGATTTTGGTGAAGCTCGGTTTATGGGAAGGGGTAGTTTACCTGCAACGTTTTATGTTTTAACAAGAATACAGGACTTAATTTTGATGAATAAAGTATCCTGAAAAGAAGGTTATAATAATCCACTGTAGAAAGGTAGATGAAAAAGGGTAGTTGAAGGGGGAGCGGGTAATTTTCTATAAATGAAAATGATAGTTGTATGGGGAGGGGATAATTTTTTATGTGTACTACGTTATCGGCAACAAAGAAGTAGTTTGTTGTTAAAATTCCTTCTCGGGCTGTTTGGCCGTGGTCGATTTTTCTGCAAAACGAGACGTTTCAGCAGTGCCATCGACTGCTATCATCAGTGAAAATTGAATGCACTAACGTGAGGTGGTATACGTTAGTGACCACAGTACTGTGTTTAAGGCTGAAGAAAGAAGTAGTTTCTATGGAAATATTTCATTTCGAAAATGATTTTAAATATAAATCTTAGAACATGGAAGTCATGTATGGTTCTTCATACCGATATTTTCATACATTGTGGAATTCGGTTATCCGCGCCGAACGGGAGCACCCAATTCTGCGTGGATAATCGGGAGTTTACTGTACACAGTAGATGCACGTTCAAACTTACTACATGAGTTAACCACCACTGCCCCCCCCCCCCCAATATAGCTTACACAAAAACGACACACCAACTTCCATTCAGTAAGGTTAGAAACATTTTTTGTATCAGTAGGCTTCCATTCATTTTTTATTTCATTTAAGCGACTGGTTAATTAAAGCAATTTAGTTTTTGAAATTATTTAGTTACGTTCTTCTTAACAGTACATATTTAACTTATGGTTCCCCTGAAGTTTAATATACTCTGAGGTGGGTCCAGAACTCCAAAAGTTCGGAAACCGCTGCTGTATACTAAACAGCGGTTTATGCACTTTTCTTTGGCACAACATCTGTAATGAAGATTTACTTTTTAAACATGAGCGTAATTCTCACGCCAACCTTCGGTTGTGTTTACGCTCTGGTATTCCCGGTTCACAGTAACTGAACAACAAATTCACTAATTGTATACAGAAAAGTGTACAATGTTGTGTCAGAATCGACCCCTTTCGAAAACAAAAAGCGAACCCTCGGCTGTTTCTCACGCCCTAAACACTTGTCAGTTCTTCTTCGCTGTATTGTTTATTTACACTTAAAATGTGACCCTTATTTTGGCGTTCTGTCAAAATGCCAGTTCTGTTTCTACGCTCACCACAAGTAGCTACTCTAAATAGACGCAATGTATCGAGTTTCAGTGCAAGTCCTTGTAAAGGAAATGAGAATATTAACGTCAACGCGGTGTTGTTAACGCGTTAACATAAGATTTATTATGTTCAGTAACGTAAAGCAAAACATACAAAATGTTTTCAAGTCAAATATACGTCAAACGAGCATAACAAATTTTAAGCGTAATTTTAATACTAACGCAAAGAATTTTTTAAACTCATTGCAATCTTTCCTGAAAAATTAATTGATAAAAATTTGAATATTTTGATAATGGCTCTTTTCTTTTCTTTTCTTTTGTGAATACATTTTCTAAATTTTCTTCCTGTATTGCTGACTTGAAATTTAATAAATTGGGAAAACCATAAAACTAATTTTTTCATTAATAGCGTGGCCTTACATCTTTCTCTTCAGCAATGCATGTATCCTCTAGATCGAGTTCGGGTCTGGTAGTCACAGATAACAGAAACTCGCGTAATCAATTACACAGCTGACAGAATGCAATGAATTGCTTTTTCTCAAGCTGTTCTTTTTAAAGAATTAATTGACATGTGTTTACTCACCTAGATTTCCAAATTGATCATTTGCAAATCTCCTTTTGTCATTGATCTTCCTGCTTTGACAAAGTAGGCCTATTTTCTGCACAATTAATTACTTCTTCTTTTTCTTCTGGCCCTTAAGATTTTATCTTTTAAGACTAAAACATTTTCGAACAGAATCATCACTGTTGAAATGTCCGATCTGACGATGAGCTGTAAAGGTTGAAAGCGCTAATCGGAATATTTTTTCTATAATGGTTTGGAACCAGTGATAATTGTGTCTGTGATTATAACCACTTTATAATTACAAAATGTTTTCGTATTTCATAAGTCGCGATCTTTACAATCGCCAGCTTTCACTTGTCAACCTTCCATTGGCTTTTTGTTTCCCGTTCTAATGATGTCCTTCCGCCTTCTTCTTTTTGAATAACAGTCAATAAAAAATTCTATTTAGTCTCCTGTAACGCGGTATACGTAGACAATTCCTAATACACTGATGTATCTTACCGTGTAACCTGGAGAGAACTCCTCAAGCGGTCCCTTTATATTGTTCTAATTCTATTCCAACGAATTTCTGTTCGGCGTTTGATACCTCTATTCGACCTCAAGATATGATTTCCTCTGTTCTCCTTCTTCGCTGATTCAATCTTGACATTGTTAAAACTATTACTGTTCATAGCCGGGCTGTTAGACCGCGGTCGACTGTTGCTGATTGGTTGATACGTTTCGGCCCCACCATCGGAGGCCATCTTCAATGACAAAAGTACTGGGGTGAATTGGCGAACGGACGCCAAACACTTTTGGCACTGAAAATGACCTCCGATGGGTGGGGGGCGAAACGTCTGTCACAATCAACCGCGGCCTAACAGCCGGGCTATCAATAACTTTAACAATATTGATACCGGCCGTGAAAGCTTAAGAAGTCACTGTTGACATTTTTACCAAATGTACCTTTGTTATCTACGGTTGAAACGTCGCATTTATTTTTGTTTTTCTGTGATGGCAAAAGTCCGTCATTTAGAGTCAAATGTCTATAATACGTAATAGCGATCTTTTAAACTAGTGCTGTATACGTTAAACTCAAAATCTAGAAAAATTAATTGAAAATTAAAAGACTTAAATTCATGTTGCAGGTGTTTGATTATACGGTCTTTAAAATCTCTACGGGTTTAATGGATGTTTTCTTACGGGTAAATCCTCCATTCGGACTGCTTCCATCGTAATAATTTTCTTGCTTTACGTTTCGATCCCTGGAATCTGGGATCGTACTCAGAAGCTAAACAATATAAAACAACTTACAACAAAACATTATAAAAAATATTAGCAAAATATACATAACTACTGTAACGATACCGGGGGACCCAAGTTCGATTCCCGGTACCGAATCACAATTGTATAGTTATTATTGGTTCTGTTCTAATATTTTTTGTTAATAATAATGATATTGTTTGTTAATAATTATTATATTGTTTTGTAATAATGATAATTGATATAAAATGTTAAATATAAATAATTATATATGTATAACTGAATGTATGAAAACAGAATTTGTATGAGTGATGTAATCGAAAATTGGTGGCGTTGTCAAGGAGACTGTTTTGTGAGATTGAAAATAATATTGTTAATTTTGGATCTGTAGAAGAAAATCTATATCTATAAAAATGAATGTTTGTTTCTTTCTTTCTTTGTCCCGTATGCGTTCCTATACCATTCATCCGATTGCGATGAAACTTCGGTGAGTTGTTGTGCGCACGCCCGCGAAGGTTTATGAATTTTTTTCAATGGGGCCCTTTGGGGGGTTCTTGGGGTCTTCCACATCTCCTCCTAAACCACTGGACCGATTTCAACCAAACTTGGCACAAATATTTTATGCAACGGGAGAACCAACATAGGGTACGTGTTTTTTCGATGGGGTTCTTTGGGGGGTCCTTTGGGGTCTTCCACATCTTCTCCTAAACCACTGGACCGATTTCAACCAAACTTGGCACAAATATTTTACGCAACGGGAGAACCAACATAGGATAGGTGTTTTTTTCGACGGGGTCCTTTGGGGGGTCCTTAGGGGTCTTCCACATCTCCTCCTAAACCACTGGACCGATTTCAACCAAACTTGGCACGAATATTTTACGCAACGGGAGAACCAACATAGGATATGTGTTTTTTCGATATGATCCTTCGGGGGTCCTTTTGGGGGTCCTTTGGGGTTTTTCACATCTGCTCCTAAACCACTGGACCGATTTCAACCAAACTTGGCACAAATATTTTACGCAACGGGAGAACCAACATAGGATATGTGTTTTTTCGATATGATACTTCGGGGGGTCCTTTGGGGCCTTCCACATCTCCTCCTAAACCACTGGACCGATTTCAACCAAACTTGGCACAAATATTTTACGCAACGGGAGAACCAACATAGGACAGGTGTTTTTTTCGATACGATCCTCTGGGGGGTCCTTTGGAGTCTTAAAAAACTAACTTATTAGATCTGGTTACTATGGCAACCCAATGGAATAGATTCTGTTCTAAATATATTATCGCATTAAATTGAAGACCACGCGAACGAAGTCTTTATATATTATATATATACAAACACTTTCTTTCTTTGAGTGGCATTGCAACGCATGCCGGGTACTCGCTAGTATGAAATAAAAATTGTTCTTTAATATCTAAAGTTAATTAGATGGAAATAAAAATTGGTACAACAAAAACCAGTTGTTGTACACATATTACCAATATATAATATATATTGATTATAGTATAACATTAATATAAAAAAATGTTCAAATAAGAAAAAAATAATAAATAGACCTCCGAAGAGAAATAATGAAACGCTACACTACGATTAAAAAAAACTTTTCACAACAATATAAGTCTTACAAACATCAGGCACATCATATAAGAATAGAAATATAAGACTAAACTACAAAAATAATGCAAAATAAAATAAATCTTTCTTACCTGTGAGTGGCGGTTAAAAGATCTGTTTCCCATTTAATTGTTGACAAACGTTTTCGCCTTATCTGATTTTCGTTTACTGTTACTTTGATCGCGTTTATTTCCTTCCTGTATATATTCCGTGAGATGCAGAACTCGCTCGCTATTTTGAACCGAGTACTTTTATTATTACAATGTTTTATATTATAATATTGATACAAAATTTCAATATTAGATAATTTTTCAATTATGGTAAAAATTACAAAACCCTCGATTAGGCATACTCTTCTATTTCTTTAGTAATATAACAATTTTAGAGCACACAATCATTCAATAAACACTAAAACTTATTCGGATATGGGTTAAAATGCTTTCAGTTGCTGGATTACAATTGTGAACACCCTGCTGGATTTTCACGAATTTCTTATCTCTTTTTTGGACAATGGGGTCCCAACATTTTTAATTTCCAAAACTTTAAACTACGTTCAGGTGTTACTTTTAATTATTATCTTCACTTTGATACCTCACATGACTTTTTGTGAGTTTATAAAAATATTCACCCACTTTTTGGGCCCTGACGTAGAAATATTTTGAAATTAAAAAAAAAAAAGAACATTATATTCATACTGTGGTTTTCTTTAATTTGACTTCACACAGGCTTTTGCGATTTTTTTACAATTTTCACTCCCTCTCATTTTTGCCTTCCGGCCCACTGTTTTTGGGGGATCAATCTCAAATACATCTCAAATAAAGGAATTTGCCCATCTTATAGAGCGAATATGGCTGGAGGAGGTAATGCCTGATGAGTGGAACAATGGGGTGGTGTGTTTAATACATAAAAAGGGTGATCCGCTTATATGTAAAAATTATAGGGGCATCTCTCTACTTAATACAGCATATAAGGTATTGTCCAACATCATATTTTCTAGGCTGCTTCCCTACGCTGAGGAAAACATAAAAGAATATCAGTGTGGATTCACTAGGAATAGGTCAACAACAGACCAAATATTTACACTAAGGCAAATCCTGGAAAAAACGTTGGAATATGGAGTGCCCACTCACCATCTCTTTGTGGATTTCCAGTCGGCATATGATTCAATCAACCGGAAAATGCTATATAGAGCTATGAAGGAGTTGCATATACCATCTAAGTTGGTGCGTATGGTTGGAGTAGTTATGTCCAATTCTAAGTGCCAAATCAGAATACAATCAAATCTATCTAACTCCTTAAAAACATTGAATGGGTTGAAACAAGGAGATGCCTTAGCATGTCTGTTGTTCAACATAGCTCTAGAAAAGGTCATCAGGGATTCAGGAATTCAAACTAGCGGACACATATTTCACAAGGAGGTACAGCTTCTGGCCTATGCCGATGACATTGACGTCATAAGTAGGTCTGAATCTGGCTTAAAGGAAGCCTTTCAGGAACTGGAGTTGTCCGCTAAGGCTATGGGCTTGGTTATAAACCAAAGCAAAACCAAATATATGGTTGTAGGTGCCAATACTCGTACCCTGTCCCTGCGCATTAACGATTATGAATTTGAAAAGGTTCAGGGTTTTCCATATCTCGGGTCATATGTGGACTCTGGAAATGACTCCTCTAGAGATATTGAAAGACGAATATTATCTGCTAATAGGTGTTACTACGGACTGGTGAAACATTTTAAATCAAAATTAATAACTAAAGATACAAAAGCCTCCCTATACAAGACCTTGATTAGACCAGTCCTGATGTATGGCTCGGAATGCTGGGTGTTAAAAAAACTAGATGAGCAGAGACTATCCGTTTTTGAGAGGAGGGTACTGAGGAGAATCTATGGCCCTGTGAGGGAAAACAACATTTGGAGGCGACTGCATAATCGAGAGTTGTACGAAAGGTTTAAAGATCTTCCGATCGTGCAACTCATACAAATTAACAGATTGCGTTGGGCTGGTCATGTGCAGAGAATGGCGGAGGATAGAATCCCAAAAAGAGTGATGAATTATTTGCCGATGGGAAGGAGAAGGAGGGGAAGACCGCGTACAAGATGGCTGGACCAGGTTGGTAAGGAGGCAGTGAGGCTGGGTGCAGCAAACTGGTGGACATTGGCCGGGAGTAGAGACCAGTGGGGAAGATTTCTTTTGGAGGCCAGGGCCCGGACTGGGCTGTAGCGCCGAGGATGTATGTATGTATGTATCAATCTCAAATACAATATGGTTCTGTAGGGTAACAGTATGGATACCAACTTTTACGAAAATCGGCTGATGCATTCAAAATTTATCTTGAGACATACCCTAAAAGACAGACCGATAGAGTAGACAGGTAGACAAATGCCAAACGGTCGAGTTAAAACTGAGAGCTCGGTTCGCTCGTTCAATAAGTTATAGGCTACACATCAGAGAATTATATAAGTCCCTCGACATTCTTTAATAACGTCTGTCCTCTTATCTTCAGAAACAATTCATTTTGATGTATCTCCTGTCCATATTGCTAAGTGTGTATTCATTTCCCAATTAATGTGACAGTAACTTTTCTCACTTGTCTTATAAACAACAGGAATTTTAAGAATTAATCTTACAAATGTTTCAAGAAATTAGCTAAGGGAGGATTCAACTAAGGACTTAACTAAATAATTAAAGAATGCACACATTAAATTGTAGTATTCTGTTTTTCTTAAAAATCTCAAAACTCTTATTAGTAATTAGTAAATTATTTAGAAAATAAACAAGAAAACTTTCCATTGTTGTGATTGTTAATAACAATACACTGTTTGTTTCTAGGCAACTGATTGAAATTAAACAAATTATTCAGTTAAATTCAAAACGGCAACCATCACAGACGTGTCCCGTTGGTGTCTCTGCAAATAAATTCATCTCGTGGCCGGTTTACCCACTGTGAAATACTCTAGGAACATGGGAATTTTATTGTTTTGACTGTCACTATTAGGACACGGGCATCACACTCACACACCCGTTTGGCGAACACACGCTGGCGCGCAGTTTGCGTGTCGGGGCCAGTGCAAGCGCGCGCCTTGCATTGATTCCAACACGCATTCTCGCACGCACACGCTTGTGCCGCCCGCGCGTACAGACTCACACCGCACCGCTTGAGCCGACACTTGTCCTGCGTTGCAGTCTGCGTGTTGGATGCCAGTGCGAGCGCGCGCGGCTTGCATTGACTCCAGCACGCACTCTGGTATGCGGAGGCATGTGCGCTCGCGGTGCGCACACATGCTTTGTTGTTGTAATCGTGGCAATCATAGCAGTGAAAGTTTCTAACAGGAGTATGCTCACAGTGGGCAAATATAGCCAGGGATGAATTTATTGCAGAGACATGTAAAACGCATTATTATGTGCACCACGATTCGACTAAATAACAAATATGCTGTAGGCCTATATACGACGAATACGAACAGCTATTTGTTACTTAATTTAATATATTTTTGTAATTAATAGCTTAATTACATAATTTGTTTAATTTCCTGTTTTTAGCCTTGCTCCCTGCCGTTGAAGGCAGTTAACTTCTAAATAGAAGTTGCTGAAAAAGCGAAGCGGGTTCTCAGTTTTAACTCGACCGTTTAGCATTTGTCTGTCTATCTGTTTGGGGCGTGTCTCGCGATAACTTTCGAACGCATCAACCGATTATCTGGAAATCGAAGGAATTTGAAATAAAATCTGAATACAATGTTCGCTTTTTTTAATTTAAAAATTTGTGGACGTCAGGGCCCAAAAAGTGGGTAAAAAGTTTGATAAAAATGGCAAAACTTCGTGTGGGATGTCATATTAAAAAGAATTTAAACTAACATCTGAATGTAGTACTACGTTTTAGAAATATCAAAATTTTGATAAATAAGAGATTTAAAAAAATGTTGAAAATCCAGCAGGGTGTAAGACTAAAGGGAACTGTAATTTAAATCCAAATGTTCCTAATTTTTAGTGTTCATTGTATGATTGTGGTTGTAGAATTGTTACAGAAATAGAGTAATTCGAGTTTTGTGTGTTCCTGGAATTGGAAACTTATCTAATATCAAAATTTATGTAATTTTCGTTCAGAACAGTGAGTGAGTGTTGGAGCTCAGGGTGCATACTAGTACAGTACTTTTTATGTTTAAAAATATTTAAAAGGTTAAACTTTTAGTATTTTAAAGTTAACGTTTAAGTCAGTGAATATATATTTTTAGTCAGCTTAATTTTGTTGGCAGCCTTCACAATTCCATCGTTGTTTAGAACTTCATAATGGTGGAGACATCAATAGCCTTGTGCAGTATGAACCAAGTAGCAATTCTGAATCAAGTAATGAAATACGGTTAGTTTTATAAGCAAATCACTTCACAAAAATACAAGCAAAGAATAAGAAAACAAAATTTTGGAGGAGGAAAGAATAGACAATCGACTACTGTGGTAACAGTCAAGACATCTTTCCCCAGATCTTTCCATGGTGGCCAGTAGCAGGCCACATCTAGAATAACCTGAGACTTCTTGGTCCCCACGGGGCAGGAGCTCTATAAGAAGCATAGGACATGGCACAATAATGAGCGACAGGCTAGCCCTTCAATTTGCACAACCCATTTCCTACCTAGCTCATTTGCCCCTTCTCACAAACAGGTGGAGGAATGGCAAAAAGAGGAATTTAAGTGCCCCTTTGTCTCTCCATCTCCATGGTTAATGGAGTCTTCCCACTTTCTACTTCTAAGGAACAAAATCACACTGGGTTTAAATGTATTTTCGTGCTTTCATTTTTGATTTATTGTTAGCAGAAGGATTTATTAATTTCTGTAGACTGTCACAGAAGCATGAAGACTCATAAATTGCAGTTACTTGGGTTTGTGATTGTTTGACTGATATTTGTATTGTGGTTGATAGTAAATAACCACCAAATATTTGAACTTCTGACAGTTTGTGTCCACACAGTGCAACTACTGCATGTGAAAGTTTTAAGTTTCATTTTCCATCCAACATCCATAGCACGCATCCTAATATCTTTGTTTTCTTGGAAGTCCCAAAGCCGACTGAAATTAGGCTCTTTAAACCTAATTTTCAGTGGTGCATTATTGTAGTGAACAGTATTGGGATTAGACCAATGTATAGATTTAATTATGCATCTGCAATTGTCTTCAAGATGTTATAAAAATAAACACAACTTCTGTTAAAACTAAAAATATAAACAACTTTCATAAACACAGAAATAAATTATTGATAAAAAATTAAATGAAAAATTAATATTAATGGATATTAAACAAATAAAAATAGAAAAAAAATTGTAAATGTTCACTTACCTTTCACAGTGCTGAGCTGAATCACCTAACTATTAAAAACTGTCAAATGTTATGCTCGACTAAAAACTAATTTACAAATGACAGCTGCAATTAAAAAACCAGAAGTTGATAGCAAAAACATCAAATTAAAAATAAAACCAAAATGCGAGGAAGTGAAGGTTTAATACTTTTTTAAAGTTATTTGGTAATAATGAGTAGTAAGTGAACACTCAAATACATGATTTCATTACAAGAGTTGGTGTACTAACTTTCATCAATAATATAACAACGTATTACTTGAAATTTGAGTTTCTTTGGCAGCAGATTGTTTAATAACTCATAGAGTAGCACCACTGATATGTTCCTCAAAGTAGATAATTGAATAACAAGTACTGAAAATGGTATTTTGCATTTTACTTTGGGCAGAGTTTATGCATAAGATTATAAATGAGGCATGGAAGCAAAAGAGAATCCCTAAAGACTGGGAAGTAGATGTTATTCTACCAATTTTCAAAAAAGGAAACAACAGGGAATGTCTGAATCATAGAGGAATTCACTTTTGAGTGTCCTGGGTAAAGTTTATTCGAGAATCCCAGATGCTAGATTAAGGCAACAATTAGAACAACATCTGGTAGAAAGGCAATGTGGTTTTCGACCTGGCAGAAGCACACAAGATCATATATTCACTCTGAGACAGATTGTCAAACAAAGTTTAGAAATTGGGAAGGAAGTTCATCTTGCTTTTCTTGATTTGGAAAAAGCAATTGAGCGGGTGCCCTGGGAAAAAATGTGGCAAATACTAGAAACTTATAATGTTGGAGCTGGGTTTATCAAAGCTATCCAAAGCTTTTACAAGAACTGCTACAACTATATCAAAACTAAATACCTCTATTACATTAACGACTCGGAACACTATGTTTTTTTTATAAGTAAAAACATAAAGTTTTACCTTACAGCCTGAACCGGTTTTCTCCTTTAAAAGGCTTCTTCAGAGGCTGCCGCTGGTAGCGCTGTCCGTCTTGTTGTGGGTGACGGAATCGAATTTCAATAGATCGATGCTGTGTGTGTGGGGTGAGATATGTTCGAATAATGCATGCGATTTGAATTGTGTCTGTTCGTTTAGGATGTTGTTTTTATTTGTTTTTGTGTGTTTGTATATTTCCAATTGTTCTGGAGTGTCTAGTTTTCAGCCTTTTGTGTGTACGTGTAGAATATTCATGTTATTGTCGATGTTTTTATATGTGTGGTTTGCTTCAATGAGGTGGTTTGCAAAGGTGGATTCTGTAGTGGAGTGGAGTGCCTTTGTGTGTTCAATGTATCTCTGTTTGAAGCTACGTCCTGTCTGGCCTATGTAGAATTTATTGCAATTTGAGCAATTTAGCTTGTAAACACCGGGTAGATCGAATTTGTTTTGTGCTAAAAATGTGTTTCTCTGAAGAAGCCTTTTAAAGGAGAAAACTGGTTCAGGCAGTAAGGTAAAACTTTATGCTTTTACTTATAAAAAAAAACCTAGTGTTCCGAGTTGTTAATGTAATAGTGGTATTTAGTTAAGTAACGGACACGTCATGGACAACGAAATCCAAGAATTTATATCAAAACTTCAAACGAAACATCAAGCAAATTTAGCATCTCAGCTGGAGTGAGACAAGGGGATATTCTTTCACCTTACTTTTTTGCTGTAGTGATGGATGCTATTATCAAAGAGAGTCAACAAAGAAGTAGAGGGTTTAAGGTAGACAACTGGAGGCTGCAACCAGTGTATTTCACAGACTTGCTTTTGCTAACAACATCGTTCTGATTGTCACCACAGAACAGAATCTGCAGCATAACATAAATACGTGGAAAGAAACAATGATGAGAAAGAATATGATTAGCCCCATGAAAACAAGGGCAATGATAATTAGTGGGCAAGCAAGACAACACAGAATAGTAATCAACAATAAGGAAATTAAACAAGTGGCGACATCCAAACATTTAGGTGCCATTTTTAGTGAGGATGGCAGAATTGAGTCAGAGTTAGACATGAGGATCTCAGTTGCAAGCAAGCTTTGTGGTTCTATCAACAGGAAGTTCCTGGGAAAAACTGAAGTGTAACAGAAAACCACACTGGCAGTATACAAATCTGTATATGCTCCAACATTAATGTACAGCTGCGAGTCATGGACTCTGAATGACAGACATAAAAAGAGAATACAAGCTATGGAGATGAGATTCCTGAGGAGAATTGAGAAGAAAACTCATAGAGTTAGGGTGAGAAAAGTTAACATTCGGAATAATTTGAAGATATTATTTTTAAATTATAAAATTGAAAGCTCCCAACTGCATTGGTTTGGCCAGGTCTGTAGGATGAATGAAGAAAGGTACCCCGAGATGAGCATGAGAGGCAAAACCTGATGGGAGAAGAGGAAGAGGATGGTCCAGTACGAAATGGGAGGATAACATCAAGAAGAGTGTAGAAGGCAGATGAGCAGTTTGGGCCCATGCCAGGGTTTTGGCACTAGAGAAGAAGAGATAGAGAGCTCTCTCGAAAACCTCAACATGCGACAGGTAGAACAGGATGTATAAGAAAAAGAAAAGGCATTTTACTTTAGATTTATATAAATTATTGAGATTTTAAACATTAAACAAATTTTGTATTCATGATTCAACAAGAAAGTATGAAGCGTATGGAGAATAAGTGACAACTTTTGTAATGAAAAATTTAGCTTTATCACCAGTTAAAATAATAATTTTACCGTGTTTAGTCATGCGCATTACTGAGTGCTGTTTGCTTATTGTATGAATTATCATTTTGAAATTAACCTAATACACTCTTTTGTGCACTTAATTTTGTGTATTGCAAGTTAATTTATTCTTCTAGAGCATATTTCCCAATAAAAGTGTTACCATCTCCTGTGGGTGTTGGAGGTATCCAGGGGAAGGGCATTACTGATACCAGAGGCAATAAGGGGATGTTGACTTGAAGAACAATTGGCAAATAAAATGTTTTTGGCATTAGTAGGAAATTAAAGGCAGAAGTAGCTAGTTAAAGCTCACTTACATTACATTACAGACACTATCCTGCAGGTACTTCCTGCTGCCTGGAAGTTTTAAGTGTAAGATCACATTTGCAACCTATCAAGTGGGAGAGTTGTAACTCCCAGTAAGTCCCTTAGTTTTGCCACTGGCATTAAATCTATTAACAAATGAAGCATTGTGTCATAAAAAAAATTATCAGTTAAGAAAGAAGGAAAATTGTTCCTTTTTCAAACAACTGAAACATAGTTTTCACTGTTCTTAAAATATAACACTTATCTAAAAATGAACTTTTTCTTGTGAAACTTACTTTTTTCGTTGGACGCGTTTCGGCGTACGTATCCCCCCCCACACACCATCCCCACTACACCTTCCACACTACAACCGTTACGAAATGATGGCAGTCTGACTCAAAGCTGAAGAAGGCGGATACGTACGCCGAAACGCGTCCAACGAAAAAAGTAAGTTTCACAAGAAAAAGTTCATTTTTAGATAAGTGTTAGTGCTGTGGAAGAAGAGCTGAATAATCAAGACAACTATTAAAATATAATTCCGGATATTTAAAAATAAAACTAAATTTGACATAAAAGATGTTTAATTATACAAGGAAAATTTCTGTTGAATCGAATAGTAGAAAACAATCTTTCTTTATTTATTAGGGGCCAAGAATTTTCTCCCACTATTACTTCACAGTAATTATCAGCTGATTATCCAGGGCAACATTCCTGTTGCTTTATGTTGGAGCAGGGCAACGTCTATTTTATTCAGATCGCTGAAAAAACTATAATTTTCTGTTAAAACTTTAAATCTATGCCAAGATTTTTTTGAATACTAAACGAAAGAATTAGCCACCAGGTCAACTGTGAATAGTAACAAATCAGGTACCGGTTAAACAGTAGGCCTACTGGATTTAAAATTACTGAACGTTTGTGTAACTTTAGTCAGTGCAGCCTTACCTTTAGATTAGCTGGAAAACTGGTAAAGCTACCTACCAAATTTTAATAGATTTATACCCAATTAAGTCATTATTGCGGATCTCAAGAGCAGTTTTTCATTTTATTCTTTTTTTGTTTCACCACCGTTTCGTGCTCACCATGTTTACTCACAGAACGTTTATTGGATGTAATAAAGACAGTTTACTGTAGCTCGCAAGTGTTGTTATAGCGAGGAAATATTATTTTAAAACTTCAGCTAGAAGGTAAACGGGATACGTAAGCTAGCGAACACGTACGGTAAAAGTTACGAAATAATTTCGTAATTTATGTTACAAGTATTATATAATAAGTATTACAGTTGTAACGAAAGTACACGAAACTGCAACGTCGACATGGCAGTGGCCAGCTTTCTCGCTATTTGTTTTCGTCAACTAATATTGGAGGTTAGGCTTATTTTGTAGTTATTTATTTGCAAAATGAAGTAGTGATCTGATTAATAGTAGAAGCTTTGTCAGAATTATAGAACTTGTTTTTTTTAGTGGTTAGTTAATTGTGTACAGTGATAAAAATGGAATGTACAGGTAAATTCGAACTCATCCCTTTTATTTTTTAATAATTTGTTACAATAAAAATAGATGTAGAAAGTTTAATAGTGCAAATCATTGTGTAGTGGTGTATCATGATTTTTGCGTTTATTTATTTATCGTGTTTTCACACCACGTAAGATGACTGAAAATGTAAACAAAATATTTTTAGGAGGAACAAAATTAAATTTGCAAAAAATTGAAATATCCAGTATAATCACTTGTTGAAATCTGTTTGAAAATAAATTTTAAGTTTACATATTTTGTACCACATACTTAAACATATTGTAATGTTAACTTAAAATAGTGCAAATGACAGAACCAATGAACTATATCTTCTGTGTTGTCATGAAGGCTTTAAGTTGATTTGTTATTAATAAATGATGGGTTATTTATGACTTTGTGTATTTACTTTTATTTCGTTTTAGTAGAAAGAGAGAATATAAATATTTTATCGAATTTTTGAAGCCACCCCCATTTGTGTCAGTTGGTAGAACATTGTTGTAAAGGTTGTTTGAAAAAAATTACATCTTGTGTAATAGTGTAGATAAATGTGATGTACCTTGTAATTCTAACAAATTCTGAAAAGGAACATGCATATGAGAATTTACACACAAGAATAAATAAGACATAAGTAAGAAGAAACCCTCTTCATTAGTTATATTAAAATGGATAGATAGATATTTTTATTTCCACTAAAATTTACATATTTTCGTCACAATATCAACTGAAAATTAAACCAGCAAGTATGGTGGTGTTAATTTTACTGTATTATTAACCTTACTCAACTACAGAGGTATGCAAATTATTAGACTCAAACAATACATTTAAAACAAACACACATCTTTCCAGTAAACCTCTTTTACTGACATAATGTTGACATCTATTAATATTTAGTATATATTCTCTGGTCTTTATAATTATTTTGTTATAGTTTAGCATGCTTTTCATTAGAGTGTCACAGTTTTTCTTGACGTCTTCATTCCTATGCCATTTTTGTGTAAAGTCAACTATATGGTTAGCCTTTATGTTAATGGTCTGTTTCTTTGCCCTAAGGCTTTCACGGCCGTTGCCAGTTCACGTACAACGGTACATAACATAAATTTGATATCTGTAATTTATGTGGTCCCATGTTCTTGGGGACGACAAAATTATACAACACAAATTATATATGCAGGTTGTAAATAATTATAACAATACCAGGTGTAACTATAATAAGAGTATTAGATTTATGAGTAGTTCAAAATTCATGTTTATTGTTTTATCAAGCATTATAAATAATAAAACATTGTTAATAATCTTCGATCAAGATATCACTCATTATTAAGTGTTTATCTCTTAAACTATATACGGTGTTACACACATTTAAAACACTCTTACATCTACACATGTTAATAATCTTAATCTAGACATTTATTCAATTAGATTTACTAAAATAAAATAAAATTTAAATGTAATTTTAATTGAATTCATTCAACTCAGATCTGACCTCAGCTTGCTCAGTCTATACCAATGTTTAACAAAATAAATTTAAAATTATATTAATTACTCTTAGACTGGCATTTGTTTCATATTCAAAATGTAAATTATTCTTTTCTACAAAATGCAAATATCAATCATTTCAATTATTTACTTTGATAAATAAAAATATACTATCTCAAATTTAAACTCTTTTTTTCTTTATATTTCTCTATATGCGATCGCTCATTCTTAAGACTAAACATTTATATAAGACTCTATTACATTATTTCTAATTATAAACTTTTTTTGTTTTAATTTATTGTCTCTTTATATAGTCTTTATGAGCTCTTTTAAAAAAAAATTTATAAATGCATTATGCATGTCACCTTGAGTTTGATGTCTTACGACTTATTGACGGGGTCCAGCGTTGTCCAGAGTTGGGTTTCCGTTACTCCTGGAGTGGCGTGATCCTGGATATGTCCACAGAGTCCAACGTCGTTCTCCAGCAGTATGTGGTCCGCCCCAGAGAATTACTATATGCTGCAAGGTGGATCTCAGTCGTCGGTTAGGCGTCTAAAAAGCATCTCCTAACGTCCAGCATCCCGCGTCGCTCTTGTAGCTTCTCTGTTGCTACTCTTGCTGACTTAAACGGTCCCGGTACTTTACGTTTTCCGAAATATTGTCAACATAATTACTGAACGTCTTTATTCGTTCATCGATGAGACTTATAATAAAATAAAATAAATTATTTAAGACCTAATCTTCAGGTCGTGTTGGTTGTTTAAGACCTGAAGATGTCAGTAATGACGAAAAGCTTAGTCGAACAATAAAAAATTATAGCAGTTAGCAAATTTATAAAAGAAAAAAAAAAAAAAAACAAGTATGTGTTTCACTCCATGACTTGATCTTGGAAGTGGTCTCAAAAAATCCACTGCAATTAGCTTTCCTTTCTGGTCCTTCTGGATACTCTGCATTTCCACATATTTATGCCATCTTTCACTCTGTAATTTTACATTTCCTTACTCATATATTCTTACCTTCGTTCCTTAACTCTTTTCTTAACATGAACATTACTTACCATTTCTTACATTACTTATATAATACATTAACTTTCGTTGCCCTTTTATTACATTTCTTTAACATTACCTTTCTGATCGCTCATAATTTTCTTCATTCTTATCATGTGCTGAAATACACCTTTTTTTAGCTTCGTAGTGAGTCGCATTATCGGCTACAGATGACTACCTTAGAAACAAGTCTATATCCAGACTTTTATGTGCTTAACTCACTCGATGTTTTAATCGTAGTATTTGAGCTCTAAGTAATCTCTGCCCTTGACTTTCACTATCGCTTTCTTCTGTGTCCTTGCATTTCCACTAAGGTATGAAGGTTTCACTTGATCAGCTGTTCTGACAATTATAACATTTATTTCTCATCTCTAATCCTTTCTTCATATTAATAACAATATCGATAATAACATTCCTTTCATTTCTTAACATTTCTATACACTAACATTCCTCAAGATTTTTAATACATTTCTTACCTTTCTTTTAAAATAACATTCTTTATTTAATATAATTCCTTAAATTTTTTTTTCTTTTCAATCATAACATTTTCTGAAATATAATTTCTAACCTTTTTACACATATTATTCCTTATTATTTAACTCCTTTTCTAACCTTAATAATTAACAGCAATATTTTTCTTTTAAAAATAATTATTTATTCACATTCGGGTATTGAGTGTGTTTGAATTTACACCCTCCCTAGTTTAACAATCGCCTTGTGTGTCGTCTCCCGGATGTATATTGTTTGATTAGTAGCCGGACATTGTTTCCTTTGTAGCATAGTAGCCGCCATGTACCATTTCTGTCTTGCTTATCACCCTCGTTAACATTCCATTGTAACGTATAACTCTGTATGACAGCATAACTCACCTGTTTGTACGGCAAGAATTTGTTTCTTAGCTGCAACAAATAACCTCTCTCTCTTCTCTCATTACATTTCACAAGTCTCTCGTCACTAATGCATTGTATAAGGTCAGTTCGTTTGAAGCTTATATAAACAGTTGAATGTATTTTTGTCCGTCGTTTATGATAACCTCTGTAGTTTTTATAATTACAGTTATAATTATTGCGATTATTATTATAATTATCATTCAATCGATAATTGCTGTGCGTACCCACATCGCGTGTGATTTGTTTCAATTGTGTTAGTGTTTTAATTGTTCTTCTAGTGTGTGTGTAACCAACACTTTGGATATTTTCGCCAATACGGTAGGATTGTTTACTTTGTATTTTGCATTCTTCCCTAGTGTTAATTATTGTATTTGAATTATCATCAGTAATTATGAACGTCTGTTCTCTCGTATTTTCAATTATTATGGTTTGTTTATCTATCATAGTTTTACTTGTATTTTCTACTGCCGCTATGTGCGTATTAGAATCGATATCCGTTGATACTAAGTGCGCAGTCTTATTACGATATCTTGTTCTAATTTTGCCTTTCTTTCTTCTCTTAATCTTTCTGTTTGTTTTCTAAAAACTTCTGTTAACTCGTCTATTTGTGTTCTAATATTATTTTCTTTTTTTGTTTGTTTGTCCTCTACTTCGCCAAATATGGCTTGCATCATAGCTTGAAGTGCCTCTTCCATCCTTAAACTTCCCGAAATTGCCATATCGAATATGATATTAAAATATTTATTTATAATTTATTATTGGTGAACCGTATGCGAGCTTTTATTTATTTATTGTTTAATTATTATTATTTATTAATTTTTATCTACTCATGTTACAATTACACCTGTTTATTGTGGTGGGCGGCAGTTGCGTTATTACAATACAATACACACAACAATTTTAAAATAACTGACATACAAAAATAATTAAAATATCATCTTAGTTATATCATATAAATTATCAAACAGTGGTAATCATAGAGCATACGTTAATAATTAAATGTAGGCGTGTCGAGCCCCAAGTTAACGGGCGACAAAATTACATAACAATACAACATATTATTTAATATACTTTGTTTTATGTGGAGCCCCACATTGGGCGCCAATTTTACAACGGTACATAACATAAATTTGATATCTGTAATTTATGTGGTCCCATGTTCTTGGGGACAACAAAATTATACAACAGAAATTATATATGCAGGTTGTAAATAATTATAACAATACCAGGTGTAACTATAATAAGAGTATTAGATTTATGAGTAGTTCAAAATTCATGTTTATTGTTTTATCAAGCATTATAAATAATAAAACATTGTTAATAATCTTCGATCAAGATATCACTCATTATTAAGTGTTTATCTCTTAAACTATATACGGTGTTACACACATTTAAAACACTCTTACATCTAGACATGTTAATAATCTTAATCTAGACATTTATTCAATTTGATTTACTAAAATAAAATAAAATTTAAATGTAATTTTAATTGAATTCATTCAACTCAGATCTGACCTCAGCTTGCTCAGTCTATACCAATGTTTAAAAAAATAAATTTAAAATTATATTAATTACTCTTAGACTGGCATTTGTTTCATATTCAAAATTTAAATTATTCTTTTCTACAAAATGCAAATATCAATCATTTCAATTATTTACTTTGATAAATAAAAATATACTATCTCAAATTTTAACTCTTTTTTTTCTTTATATTTCTCTATATGCGATCGCTCATTCTTAAGACTAAACATTTAAGACTCTATTACATTATTTCTAATTATAAAGTTTTTTTGTTTTAATTTGTGCCGGGGTTTGCCTAACCCGGCTGCTGAAGGCTTTATAAAATTGTATTTAATATTACGCGAGCACACATGTCGGGGTCCGCAACGATTCGGACGGCACTGGTGAACGATGGCGCCGTCTGGCCATGTAATTTTGCAGTGGCTTGCGCTGTGAGTGCAGAGTCAGTCACCCAGCGAAGGTCAGCAGAAAAGCAACCGACTCCCCGGATCCGAACAGATTTTACTCCGCAGTTATTTCTTCCACTCTAATGGCAGGCTGAATTTACGAGACTTCCCAGGTTCTCGCCTAAAGCCGGAGATGCTGGTCTTGCTGATAGAACTCCATCTTCATCAGCCATGAACCATCATTCACGCACCTGTTTGGAGAAAGGAGTCGGGTGACCAACTCAAGATGGATCACATGCTCATCATAATTAAGGTGATATGAACTCTTTTATTTTGTTGGCCGGGCCTGCCGTGCTCCGGATTCACAGTTTAAATTTCTTTTGAAACCATGTGCCCACGTGGCCAGACAGTCTGCTATAGGGTGTGTCAGCTGAACATTTATTCTGAACATTATGTGACTTAAATAATTTAACTTCATAAAACTAAGCACGATGTTTGTAATTGTGTGCTGCACTGGGGGAGCATGCTAGAGATTTTTTTTACACTTAAATATTTTCATATATTGCCAATAGTTATTACTATGCTTACTACAAAATTTATGTCACATGTTAGGGGTTCTGTTCCGGCTGGTTCAGAACGGGGGTTATAATTTAATTTCATTCTGGTTTAACATGTAATGGCTGGGGAGTTTTCGTTTTCTTTTTTGGCTGTTTTTGGGGAATAAATGGGGACATAGTTTTTTACCAGGCACATGTTCATGCAGTTTAAGGCAGGTTTGATTCCTGTCACACATGGTTAAGCACAGGCTGGCGCGCTCCCACATCTGCTAGGATACAACAGTCAGTTATTATAAATTCAGTTATATACAGCCATCGGGCTTTTACAGAAAAGAACTATCATATTTTCTGGGCATATACTGATTAATATTTTTCCACTTTATAAGGGTCTATACTGATTAATTTTTTTACTTGTAAAAGCATATACTGATTCAGGTATCCATCTGGATTTGTAAAACAAAATTCACATTTTATAAACTCATAACAATTGCTTAAAATCTGGTGATGAGGATTTTCTCATTTATGTGATGTCTAAGAAACTTAAAGAATTTCATATGCTCATGGTGGGCCAATTATCTGATGCTATCTATACATATGGGTGGTCCGGTCTCTCTTATGGTTTATGAGTGATTATCATCCTTTCGGGGTTTTTTTCTTATTTATTTAAATTAATGAAAATTGATGAATGACGGTGACTGAAGGGCGAACATTTATGATTGCCGGTTTTAGGGCTTGGTAGAAACACTGCCTGTTGAGCATGCGTATTCCAAGGGTATTCGGTGTTTATAATATGTGTCTATAATTATGAGTGTATGTGTCTTTGTGTTTCTGTACATGTTGTTTGATATACATATATATATATATATATATATATATGATAATTACTGATATACAGACCTGGTCTTTTGACACTATTAAGAATATGGGACTTATTTATCAATTATGTATTTTGCGGGTTATTCCTGATATTATGTGACAATTATGTGATAATTTTGTGATTTACATGTAACGACTTATGGGGTACAATAAAAGTTGTTATTGTTAGATTACAGCCAAGTTTCATTGCAAGTCCCGTCATACTGGACCCAGCGCATTTTTGGCTTCTCTAGGCTCGGGCCTAGTTTTAAATAACTTGTGGCTTCTCTTTCAAAAAAAAAGATAAGTACAAAAAACAAAATAAAATTAAAAAAAAATTTTATATACAACATAAAAAGGAAAGAGGGGTTACAAATGGTAGCAGAGAGCGTGGTTCGTTCTAGGGTTGAACCCTTGGGTCCTTGGGTGTGACGGGGCTTGCAAACTCGGAAATACTATGCTATTGTTATGACATTGTATTTTAGGTATATGCCCGTGTAGGCTAGTTTAGGTCATATAACTTGTGAGTCTGGTCGCACCACTGGGGCGGGTATTGGTGTTCGGAAAATGTGATAGTTGAACTGCCGGGGAGTCTCAAGCGTGGCCTGGGTATTAGAATGTTGCGGATTCAGGGTCGGAGTTTAGCGTGTGATATTAGCGGGATGCGGTATGGCCCGATCGGAAGTTGGTACCGTCACCGACTTAACTCCTGTTCATGTTTGATTACTAGTTCCTGAATTATGAATTCTGATTGCTAGTTGGTTTTGTGAGTTATGTGTTGGTGAGACGTGTGTGTCGAATTGATGTTTGAGGTTCTGTGTGTTCAGTATCGTTGGTTGTTGCTTGTCTCCTTCTGTGGTGTGAGTAGATGGTTCTGAAGTAGGCCAGGTCTCCGCAGCGCTAGGGAACCCGGGGGGTCGCTCAATGGAAGGACAGTACTTGGGTTTTTTCCTAAATGTTTGTGATTATGTTTGATTGTTATGTTTGGTGTATTGTGTGATTCTGGCAGGGGTAGGTTACCAGAGACTACCCAACCCTATTTCCGGCATTCTCCAGGGACTTCCGGTGGTGGATGGAGAAGATGAGGGCAAGTTGTTGGTTTTTCTGGACATCGTCCTGCAGTTGGCGGATTTTCCGGGGCTGTCCGATGAGGTCCTCTTGTCCGTCATATATCCGTACTGCCGGGGTTCATTGGCTGAGTGGGTCACCGACACTGCGTCGTGGTGGCAGTATCGACTCTCTCCATGGGGAGGTGTTGGACTCTTTCATACCCCGTCGGCAACGTGAGAATTTGAAACATAATCAGTTCTATCGTGCACAGGCCAACGGAGAGGCGTTGGGGGACTTTGTGCAAGATATCCATAAAGTTGCCCGGATTTTGAGGTTGGGGTTGTCCGAGAAGGAGATCGTTCGAATTATTTTAGAAGGGGTGACGCCCCAAGAGAGATCCCGTTTGGTGTTCGCGGACCGTCCATGTTGTTTTGCGGACCTCGAACGGCTGTGTGTGGTTTCTAGAACGGTCCAGGGGATTGACGAGTCCCGTGAGCACGTAGCCCATGATAAGGTAAGACACGAGAGGCATGGGGGGGAATTGTTCCATCCTCATGCGGTGCTGAAATTAAACTTATAAACTCTTGTAGCGAGAGGCGCCGTCGTTCACCTAATGTGACTTGTTTTCAGTGTGGTAGGTTGGGCCACATCAGACGATTTTGTACCGGGGTTGGGTCGAGTCCAACGTCCCTCCCCAAGGCGCCCAAGGTCATTCAGAAAAGGGTCAATGAGGGGAAGATATGTCGGAGGTCTTCCCCTACCTGTCGCGGGTCTTCTAAGGTACGCGCCTCCAGGCCAGTTGTAGGTCCCAGTTCTTTGGGCATCAAGGTCCTCCAAACCATCTCTAGGCCCACTTCCGTATGCCCCTTCTTGCTGTTGGAGTTGAAGAAGAGTCAACTCAGAGCATTAGTTGACTCCGGATCAGCAAGATCAATCATTTCATGCAAAGTGTGCGAGGACCTTGAACGGCAGGGTGTAATTAAAAGGTCGGAACAGTCTTCCGTGGTGTGCTGGATGGCATCCCAGGAAATTCTGCCCATTTCCCGGGTAGTTTCATTTAAGTTTAAAATCAAGGGATTTTCTTGGGTGTGGAGCTTTCTGGTTTCTCCTGCTCTGGGAGTCGAATGCATTATTGGTGCCGATTTCATCTGCAAAAGTGGTCTCGTTATTGACATCCAAGAGCACCAATGTTATTTTAAATTTAATCGGGGAGTTGTTATCCCTTTCCTTGGATATCAGGGGACCAGGCAAGATATCCAAGAGGTTAAGTGCCCCGACACATCTAGAGACCACCTCTCCCAGTCCCAGCGGTCCGCATTAGATCAGTTGTGTGAGCGTTTCCCCACTGTATTAACTCCGGCCCTTGGGCTCACACATCTCTTGGAGTATAAGATCCGCCTAACGGACTCCAAGGTGGTGCGCTCCCACCCTTATAAATTTGCCCCTCCGAAGATGAGCATCTTGAGGGAGAAGGTTCAAGAGTTATTAGATCAAGGGGTGATTGAACCTTCTCAGTCCAGTTATGCCAGTCCAGCGTTCCTAGTGCCCAAGCCTGGAGGTAAGCATAGGATGGTCATCGACTACCGCAAGCTGAACGCTAACATTGAGGTAGATTCGGTCCCACTTCCTGAACTTCATTCCGCGTTCGATTGGTTCAGTAAGGCGAGGTATTTTACCATCATTGACCTCAACTCTGCATATCACCAGATTCTGTTGACGAAAGAAAGTAGGCCCTACACGGCATTCTGTGTTCCGTGGAACCTCTATCAGTACACTAGGGTTCGTATGGGTCTAGCGGTAGGGGCCCAAACACTCACCCGTTTACTTGACACCGTTTTTTACGATGTCAAGTTCAAGTACGTCTTCAATTATCTTGACGACTTGCTGGTGTACAGCAAGGGGTACGAGGAGCATTTGGGTCATCTCGAAGAGGTGATGTGCAGGTTGAGGGGTGCTGGGCTCACTGTCAACCCCGAAAAGGTGAAGTTCGCCCAGACACAAATTTCTTTTCTGGGCCACCTGATTTCCCATAGAGGTGTCACTGTGGATCCTGAGTGAACACAGGGAATCAGGGACTTTCCCCCACCAAAGGATGCCAAAGGCGTCGCGAGATTTGTGGGGATGGTCAATTTCTATCGGCGTTTTATTCCAAACGCGGCGGAGATTGCGGCACCTCTGAATGAACTCCGGAAAAAGGGCGCCAAATTTGTATGGGGGGAAAAACAACAGAAGGCTTTCGAGACACTGAAGGAAGGCATCATTTCCCCTCCAGTACTGAGAATGCCAGACTTCTCGAAGCCGTTCATACTCCAGACGGATGCCAGTTCGATTGCGCTCGGGGCGGTTCTGTCCCAAGTCGTTGATGGTGCTAGGCAGCCTGTGGCTTTCATTTCCCGAACATTGACCCAGCAAGAACAAAAGTCTTCAGTGTATGAGCTAGAGTGTTTAGCTGTGGTATATGCTCTAGATAAGTTCAGGCGTTTTCTGGAACACGCTGAGTTCCTGCTCGAGACCGACAATCAGGCTCTCTCTTGGCTTCTTGCTCATCCCCGGCAACTGGGTAAAATTGGTAGATGGGTGGTCAAGATCTCATCCTTCAAGTTCAAAGTGCAACACATTAGGGGAACTCAAAATGTGGTTGCAGATGCTTTATCACGCATGTTTTCCCAACCCAGTGAAGTCCAATCTGAGCAACCCTGTTCTGTTCTGCTAGACTTTCCATTAGCCTTTACTGATGTGTTACCTACCCCATCAGTTGAACGATGAAGAGCTGGGTCCTATCATCCAGAATATAAAGGAGGGTAACGTGCAGGCCCCTTACTTCTTGTCCAAGGGCGTCCTGTGTTGTCGAGAAAGAAAGGGACGTGCCCCTAAGATCGTGCTGCCTAGCAAGTTAGTGCCCATGGTCTTCAGCTATTATCACAATTCCCCAGTAGGAGGCCACAAGGGAATTTCGAAGACCATTTCCAGTATTAGGAAACACTTCATTTGGAAGGGCATGGATAGGGACATCGCCACCAGGGTCAAGAGTTGTCATCTGTGCGGCTTGAGCAAGCCTGCCCAGAACACAAAGTTGGGGTTGTTGTCATCGGACGTGGCGAGCAGACCGATGGAGAAGCTATTCATAGACTACGTGGGACCTCTCCCGCGTAGCAAGTCAACAAATTCTTACCTACTTGTTTGCGTGGATGCTTTTTCGAAGTTTGCCTGGCTACTGCCCTTACGGCAGGCAACAGCTCGTTTGACCATAAGCGCACTTCAGAACCACATTTTTCAGCATTTCGGTCTTCCGACAATGGTCCCCAGTTTATTTCGAGCGAGTTTCGGCGGATGTGTTTCGCCAGCGGAATCAAACATGTAACCACTTCTCCATATTACCCACAGCCGTCCCATGCGGAGAGATTCAATAGGAATCTCAGGTCCGCCCTCATTGCGTATCATGCAGAGCAACAGACAACCTGGGACCAGAATCTGAAGTGGTTACAGCTAGCCTTTAACACGGCCCTGCATGACAGTCATAAGGCCGTCCCCTTTGAAATCATGTTTGGATTCTCGCCCGCACTCCCGTTGACTAACTTGTGGAATATTGATGATCTTCTGCCACGGGAGCCAGATAACGGAACTGCGGAGAGATGGAAGGAGGCTCGGAGGAATTTGCTGAGAGCGCACGAGCGCGTCCGTAGTCGGTACAATCAGGGGCGAATTCCAAATCCCTTTAAAGTAGGAGATTTGGTCTACTGCAAGAGCCACCCGATCAGCTCAGCTGCCGATAAAAGAGCCGCTAAATTGTGTTATCGCTGGTCGGGGCCATATCGTATCCTGGGGTTCGCGTCGCCAGTGACGGCTCGGTTGGAAGAGCCGGGTAGTAATCCTAAAGAGATTACTACACATATTTCAAAATTAAAACTGTGTAGAAGAGGGTAAACGGGGTGACAGGGGGGGGGAATGATGGTGGTCTCTGTGTGAGTAGGGATGTTGTCATTGTAAAAGGGTGTGCTCCGGGGGCGGTATCGAGAATGATAGGGTAGCGGGTAGACAGTCCCAGTGGGGTTCGTCTACTTCAGGGATGCGCCCCTGCCTGCGCGAGCCTTGGCTTTCTCCAATTGTCCTTATGTCCGGAGGGAGCCATGTCCTTACCTTCAGTCCCAGCCCATGACCGTTTGATGATCCTTGACCTTCCGCCTTCCGATTTTCCTAACCTGTACCTGTCAAAAAAAAAAAAAAAAAAAAGAGTTGGAGAGAGGATAGGCAGGAAGTAGTTGCCCAGGGGCGGTTGTGCGCTTTGGGGGACTGCTTCCTGCTGACATGCCCTTGGAGCACACATGTATTGGGTTATAGGAATATATAGATGTATGGAAGTTGGATTATTGTATCGTGGAGACCATCCTCCACCCCCCTAGTCTTGGGGATGTAGGTTGTATTTTGAGATAAGGTGGTTGTTTTGTTTTGGGTTAGACCCTCCCGTGTAAATATGGGGCAGATGCCCTGTTAAGGTGGCATTCGTGTTCTGGCTTGAGTGGACAAGCCTCAGGAGGTCGGAACTCAGGGAGCTCCCGAACTTTCTTTTGTCTTTCTTCTCTGTCCCTCTTTGCTGTGGGCTGGCCCTGATCAGGTCAGCGTGCAGCACCCGCACACTTACACACTACATGTCTTCTTTCGTCTCTTTCGTTTTCCCTTCTGAGCCTCTGTTCTCCTGAGAGCAAGTGCTGCTGGGCCACCATAACCATGAAGTCCACGAGCTTGTTTTGGGAAGGGGGTACACTGCAGGGTACTCTCCCGAGTTTAAGTGTGGGGCAACCGGGTTGCCCTTTCGGGGTGGGGGTGTGCCGGGGTTTGCCTAACCCGGCTGTTGAAGGCTGTATAAAATTGTATATAATATTACACGAGCACAATGTCAGGGTTCCGCAACAATTCGGACGGCACTGGTGAACGATGGCGCCGTCTGGCTGTGTAATTTTGCAGTGGCTTGCGCTGTGAGTGCAGAGTCAGTCACCCAGCGAAGGTCACCAGAAAAGCAACCGACTCCCCGGATCCGAACAGATTTTACTCCGCAGTTATTTCTTCCACTCTAATGGCAGGCTGAATTTACGAGACTTCCCGGGTTCTCGCCTAAAGCCGGAGATGCTGGTCTTGCTGATAGAACTCCATCTTCATCAGCCATGAACCATCATTCACGCACCTGTTCGGAGAAAGGAGTCGGGTGACCAACTCAAGATGGATCACATGCTCATCATAATTAAGGTGATATGAACTCTTTTATTTTGTTGGCCGGGCCTGCCGTGCTCCGGATTCACAGTTTAAATTTCTTTTGAAACCATGTGCCCACGTGGCCAGACAGTCTGCTATAGGGTGTGTTAGCTGAACATTTATTCTGAACATTATGTGACTTAAATAATTTAACTTCATAAAACTAAGCACGATGTTTGTAATTGTGTGCTGCACTGGGGGAGCATGCTAGAGATTTTTTTTACACTTAAATATTTTCATATATTGCCAATAGTTATTACTATGCTTACTACAAAATTTATGTCACATGTTAGGGGTTCTGTTCCGGCTGGTTCAGAACGGGGGTTATAATTTAATTTCATTCTGGTTTAATATGTAAGGGCTGGGGAGTTTTCGTTTTCTTTTTTGGCTGTTTTTGGGGAATAAATGGGGACATAGTTTTTTACCAGGCACATGTTCATGCAGTTTAAGGCAGGTTTGATTCCTGTCACACATGGTTAAGCACAGGCTGGCGCGCTCCCACTTCTGCTAGGATACAACAGTCAGTTATTATAAATTCAGTTATATACAGCCATCGGGCTTTTACAGAAAAGAACTATCATATTTTCTGGGCATATACTGATTAATATTTTTCCACTTTATAAGGGTCTATACTGATTAATTTTTTTACTTGTAAAAGCATATACTGATTCAGGTATCCATCTGGATTTGTAAAACAAAATTCACATTTTATAAACTCATAACAATTGCTTAAAATCTGGTGATGAGGATTTTCTCATTTATGTGATGTCTAAGAAACTTAAAGAATTTCATATGCTCATGGTGGGCCAATTATCTGATGCTATCTATACATATGGGCGGTCCGGTCTCTCTTATGGTTTATGAGTGATTATCATCCTTTCGGGGTTTTTTCTTATTTATTTAAATTAATGAAAATTGATGAATGACGGTGACTGAAGGGCGAACATTTATGATTGCCGGTTTTAGGGCTTGGTAGAAACACTGCCTGTTGAGCATGCGTATTCCAAGGGTATTCGGTGTTTATAATATGTGTCTATAATTATGAGTGTATGTGTCTTTGTGTTTCTGTACATGTTGTTTGATATACATATATATATATGATAATTACTGATATACAGACCTGGTCTTTTGACACTATTAAGAATATGGGACTTATTTATCAATTATGTATTTTGTGGGTTATTCCTGATATTATGTGACAATTATGTGATAATTTTGTGATTTACATGTAACGACTTATGGGGTACAATAAAAGTTGTTATTGTTAGATTACAGCCAAGTTTCATTGCAAGTCCCGTCATACTGGACCCAGCGCATTTTTGGCTTCTCTAGGCTCGGGCCTAGTTTTAAATAACTTGTGGCTTCTCTTTCAAAAAAAAAGATAAGTACAAAAAACAAAATAAAATTTAAAAAAAATTTTATATACAACATAAAAAGGAAAGAGGGGTTACAAATTTATTGTCTCTTTATATAGTCTTTATGAGCTCTTTAAAAAAAAAATTTATAAATGCATTATGCATGTCACCTTGAGTTTGATGATCTTACGACTTATTGACGGGGTCCAGCGTTGTCCAGAGTTGGGTTTCCGTTACTCCTGGAGTGGCGTAGTTCTGGATGTGTCCAGAGTCCAGCGTCGTTCTCCAGCAGTGTGTGGTCTGCCCCAGAGAATTACTATCTGCTGCAAGGTGGATCTCAGTCATCGGTTAGGCGTCTAAAAAGCATCTCCTAACGTCCAGCATCCCGCGTCGCTCTTGTAGCTTCTCTGTTGCTACTCTTGCTGACTTAAACGGTCCCGGTACTTTACGTTTTCCGAAATATTGTCAACATAATTACTGAACGTCTTTATTCGTTCATCGATGAGACTTATAACAAAATAAAACTGTTCTGCCGACAGACAGCGTGTCCGACTGCAACTGTGTCTTGAAATGGAGAGAAGGGTTTTCAGTCGAACCCTTAATTTATACCCTCTCGAGAGTCTGCACCTGTTGGTTCCGAAATCATCTTGTCGAGACCTGCAGATCACATGCTAGCCCCCACTCCCGAACCTTTTCATATATTTTTAATTTTTTGCAAATGGCAATTTTTTTGCACGGAATCGAGATAGCACAAATCATAGCTAATTTGTTTAAGCACTCACTGTATTAATTTGAGCGTCTTAGGGTAATTTGCGTATTTTTGGCACATTTATTTCACACTGACTTCGTGTAGTGTGTCCTATTAACGTCATTTTCTTACTGTGGATAACTATAAAATTTACACACACTTTGGTGCCTTTTGTTTGTTTATACACTAATTAGTTTTCACACAGTGAATTAAAGTAATTATTTTAGTAATTACTTGGGGAGGGTAGCTGAGATTCCTGTCTGTATATGCATCACTAACACACACAAGATACACGCGTAACACACATACAATCGAGCAGGTGTTCCTTGCCTGTTGAAACAGGTTAATTTCTCCCCTAGTATAACAATGAAACATTTTTACAATCTCAGACCTGTCCATTTACCCCAAACTTATAATAATTTTACAAATTTTATATTTATTTAAATCAATGCACAATACAGCATATGGCTGTATCGTTGCATTATTCCTCTGCTTGAAAAAAAAAATTAATAAATATTTATTAATTAAATTTTTGTCTATTTGTTCTAGACAAATAAAAATAATATTATACTAGCTTAACTTTAGTTTACATCAGTTAAACAACACATAATAATGAGTAGGTCAGTATAACGCTCGCCTGTGGTGGTATGCAATATTCACCCCTCTATTATAACAGCTGAGCGGTGCTTTGATCTTGGACGGGCTCAGTGGCATTGTTTATTCATACGTAGAATTTCTTGAATGACGTCGCATGATATTTGCTGATGTCCTTTTCCTTCCTCTCATCGTATATATGATGAACGTGTGTCTTCCCACGTGTTTTTCAACGTATAAGGTCCGTTGTACAGCCGGAAGAATTTCTTCGCTGTGTTGTCAATGCGTTTTCCGACGGGATTAGCTTTCAACAGAATTTGTTCTTGTACATCGAATCGTTGTAGTTTATGTGTTCTATTGAACTTCTCTCTCCTCTTGTTACCTTGTTCTATGATGCGTTGTTTAGCATACTCAACCTTTACACGTAATGGAATAGGTACATTTTGATTCTCTGGCTTGCTTACATATTTGATCTAGAATCTAATAGTTTTTTGTCTTCATCTAGCTCGATTGGCATATAACTTGTTGCTTCGCTATAATTTTCATTTATTGCTTTCTCAAAGAAAGGTAAATACTCTGGCCATTTGTTGTGTTGGTCGTGACAGTAGATTTGTAGATATTTACCTAAATATTTATTTACTCTTTCCGCAAGATTTCCGTGTGTGTGTCATACTGATGTGAGTACAGGTTGGATTCCATTTTCACGAAGAGTCTTCTCCCATACATCGCTTTGGAACTGCACTCCTTGGTCGCTAAGTACCTTCTTCATTTTACCATATGCAGGAATGTATTTCTGCAAGAGTATTTTCAAAACAACTTTAGTTGTGGGTCGCATAATTGGATACAGATGGACAGCTTTGGAAAATACATCAATACAAACAAGTATGTGTTTCACTCCATGACTTGATCTTGGAAGTGGTCCCAAAAAATCCACTGCAATTAGCTCTCCTTTCTGGTCCTTCTGGATACTCTGCATTTCCACATATTTATGCCATCTTTCACTCTGTAATTTTACATTTCCTTACTCATACATTCTTACCTACGTTCCTTAACTCTTTTCTTAACATGAACATTACTTACCATTTCTTACATTACTTATATAATACATTAACTTTCGTTACCTTTTTATTACATTTCTTTAACATTACCTTTCTGATCGCTCATAATTTTCTTCATTCTTATCATGTGCTGAAATACACCTTTTTTTAGCTTCGTAGTGAGTCGCATTATCGGCTACAGATGACTACCTTAGAAACAAGTCTATATCCAGACTTTTATGTGCTTAACTCACTCGATGTTTTAATCGTAGTATTTGAGCTCTAAGTAATCTCTGCCCTTGACTTTCACTATCGCTTTCTTCTGTGTCCTTGCATTTCCACTAAGGTATGAAGGTTTCGCTTGATCAGCTGTTCTGACAATTATAACATTTATTTCTCATCTCTAATCCTTTCTTCATATTAATAACAATATCGATAATAACATTCCTTTCATTTCTTAACATTTCTATACACTAACATTCCTCAACATTTTTAATACATTTCTTACCTTTCTTTTAAAATAACATTCTTTATTTAATTTAATTCCTTAACATTTTTTTTTCTTTTCAATCATAACATTTTCTGAAATATAATTTCTAACCTTTTTACACATATTATTCCTTATTATTTAACTCCTTTTCTAACCTTAATAATTAACAGCAATATTTTTCTTTTAAAAATAATTATTTATTCACATTCGGGTATTGAGTGTGGTTGAATTTACACCCTCCCTAGTTTAACAATCGCCTTGTGTGTCGTCTCCCGGACGTATATTGTTTGATTAGTAGCCAGACATTGTTTCCTTTGTAGCATAGTAGCCGCCATGTACCATTTCTGTCTTGCTTATCACCCTCGTTAACATTCCATTGTAACGTATAACTCTGTGTGACAGCATAACTCACCTGTTTGTACAGCAAGAATTTGTTTCTTAGCTGCGACAAATAACCTCTCTCTCTTCTCTCAGTACATTTCACAATTCTCTCGTCACTAATGCATTGTATAAGGTCAGTTCGTTTGAAGCTTATATAAACAGTTGAATGTATTTTTGTTCGTCGTTTATGATAACCTCTGTAGTTTTTATAATTACAGTTATAATTATTGCGATTATTATTATAATTATCAATCAGTTGATAATTGCTGTGCGTACCCACATCGCGTGTGATTTGTTTCAATTGTGTTAGTGTTTTAATTGTTCTCCTAGTGTGTGTGTAACCAACACTTTGGATATTTTCGCCAACACGGTATGATTGTTTAATTTGTATTTTGCATTCTTCCCTAGTGTTAATTATTGTATTTGAATTATCATCAGTAATTATGAACATCTGTTCTCTCGTATTTTCAATTATTATGGTTTGTTTATCTATCATAGTTTTACTTGTATTTTCTACTGCCGCTATGTGCGTATTAGAATCGATATCCGTTGATACTAAGTGCGCAGTCTTATTTACGATATCTTGTTCTAATTTTGCCTTTCTTTCTTCTCTTAATCTTTCTGTTTGTTTTCTAAAAACTTCTGTTAACTCGTCTATTTGTGTTCTAATATTATTTTCTTTTTTTGTTTGTTTGTCCTGTACTTCGCCAAATATGGCTTGCATCATAGCTTGAAGTGCCTCTTCCATTCTTAAACTTCTCGAAATTGCCATATCGAATATGATATTAAAATATTTATTTATAATTTATTATTGGTGAACCGTATGCGAGCTTTTATTTATTTATTGTTTAATTATTATTATTTATTAATTTTTATCTACTCCTGTTACAATTACACCTGTTTATTGTGGTGGGCGGCAGTTGCGTTATTACAATACAATACACACAACAATTTTAAAATAACTGACATACAAAAATAATTAAAATATCATCTTAGTTATATCATATAAATTATCAAACACTGGTAATCATAGAGCATATGTTAATAATTAAATGTAGGCGTGTCGAGCCCCAAGTTAACGGGCGACAAAATTATATAACAATACAACATATTATTTAATATACTTTGTTTTATGTGGAGCCCCACATTGGGCGCCAATTTTACAACGGTACATAACATAAATTTGATATCTGTAATTGATGTGGTCCCATGTTCTTGGGGACGACAAAATTATACAACACATATTATATATGCAGGTTGTAAATAATTATAACAATACCAGGTGTAACTATAATAAGAGTATTAGATTTATGAGTAGTTCAAAATTCATGTTTATTGTTTTATCAAGCATTATAAATAATAAATCATTGTTAATAATCTTCGATCAAGATATCACTCATTATTAAGGGTTTATCTCTTAAACTATATGGTGTTACACACATTTAAAACACTCTTACATCTAGACATGTTAATAATTTTAATCTAGACATTTATTCAATTTGATTTACTAAAATAAAATAAAATTTAAATGTAATTTTAATTGAATTCATTCAACTCAGATCTGACCTCAGCTTGCTCAGTCTATACCAATGTTTAAAAAAATAAATTTAAAATTATATTAATTACTCTTAGACTGGCATTTGTTTCATATTCAAAATTTAAATTATTCTTTTCTACAAAAACAATCAATCATTTCAATTATTTACTTTGATAAATAAAAATATACTATCTCAAATTTAAACTCTTTTTCTTTATATTTCTCTATATGCGATCGCTCATTCTTAAAACTAAACATTTATATAAGACTCTATTACATTATTTCTAATTATAAACTTTTTTTGTTTTAATTTATTGTCTCTTTATATAGTCTTTATGAGCTCTTTAAAAAAAAATTTATAAATGCATTATGCATGTCACCTTGAGTTTGATGATCTTAAGACTTATTGACGGGGTCCAGCATTGTCCAGAGTTGGGTTTCCGTTATTCCTGGAGTGGCGTGGTCCTGGATATGTCCAGAGTCCAACGTCGTTCTCCAGCAGTGTGTGGTCCGCCCCAGAGAATTACTATCTGCTGCAAGATCTCAGTCATCGGTTAGGCATCTTAAAAGAATCTCCTAACGTCCAGCATCCCGTGTCGCTCTTGTAGCTTCTCTGTTGCTACTCTTTCTGACTTAAACGTTCCCGAAATATTGTCAAAATAATTACTGAATGTCTTTATTCGTTCATCGATGAGACTTATAATAAAATAAAACTGTTCTGCCGACAGACAGCGTGTCCGACTGCAACTGTGTCTTGAAATGGAGAGAAGGGTTTTCAGTCGAACCCTTAATTTATACCCTCTCGAGATTCGCACCTGTTGGTTCTGAAATCATCTTGTCGAGACCTGCAGATCACATGCTAGCCCCCACTCCTGAACCTTTTCATATATTTGCAATTTTTTGCAAATGGCAATGTTTTGGATGTAATCGAGATAGCACAAATCATAGCTAATTTGTTTAAGCACTCACTGTATTAATTTGAGCGTCTGAGGGTAATTTGCATATTTTTGGCACATTTATTTCGCACTGACTTCGTGTAGTGTGTCCTATTAACGTCATTTTCTTACTGTGGATAACTATAAAATTTACACACAATTTGGTGCCTTTTGTTTGTTTATACACTAATTAGTTTTCACACAGTGAATTAAAGTAATTATTTTAGTAATTACTTGGGGAGGGTAGCTGAGATTCCTGTCTGTACATGCATCACTAACACACACAAGGTACACGCGTAACACACATACAATCGAGCAGGTGTTCCTTGCCTGTTGAAACAGGTTAATTTCTCCCCTAGTATAACAATGAAACATTTTTACCTGTCCATTTACCCCAAACTTATAATAATTTTACAAATTTTATATTAATATTAAATCAATGGTCAATACAGCATATGGCTGTATCGTTGCAATAAGTAAAGTTTTCCGGGCTGTTTGGCCGTGGTCTATGGTTTATTGCCAAACCAAACGTTTCAACAGCTCCATTGGCTGCCATCATCAGTGGAATTAAAAGAAATCCAAGGCCTACTGAATGTAGGTTGTTCGCGACAGGCCCACAATACTGTGGTAAAGGCTTGTAAGGTCTGTTTCTTTATTTTTTTTCTTAATAATTGCCAAAGATTGTCTATAGAATATTCATGATCTGCCAAGGGAAGGACATTGATATATTTTATGTCAGAATATTTATGACTGATAGGGCTTTGTGGCAGTGTACACCATCTGGCATGACACAGAGCCTCCATTAGAGGATTGGTTAATAAACTGCAAAGAAAGTCAGGTTTCAAGAACTTTGTACACAGGTTCTGCTCCTTAGTAACTTGTACAACATATAATCTTTCAGTTCTTTTAGTAGGCTTGCAGTTCCAAATCATTATTTTGGCTGGGTGTTTCAGTGTCTGTGAAATATGCTGAGGTTGAAATACCTCATCTTTTAATTTGTGTATATCCTGACCATGCTGTTTACCTATTCTTAACATGGATTTATCACAAAATGTGAAAGAAAAAGAGAAAACATTTATGTTTTCCATTTTGAGCAGGTCTAAATTGGTAGCATATTCTAATTTTTCATTAAACCTTTCTATAAGAAAAACTGAAAAGTCTTAAGATAAGGCTAGGATCTTCATGATTTTTAATCTAAGTAGAAGATGGTTATAGACTGCATTTCTATAAATATTTCCAAACTTCTCTTGAAGTTCTTTAGTCAACACAGTCATTTCGTAGCTATTGTAGGCACAATTTTGGTTTTTGTATGTGGCCTGTGCACTGAAAGGCTATCGAAACAACGTTGTCTCCAAACAGTAGTAAATGACATTCCGTTATGATCTTACATAGTCAGAATTCTATTTACTGGTTGCCATTCTGTTTGACTTAACAATCTGGACAAGTTTTCACTCCATTTGTGGGCTTATACTGGGTTTTTGGCCACAGTTACCTTTCTATTTTGAAATTAGAGCCTCAACACATTTGAGCAAAACATTAAAATTCTGACTGTTGGTTACCGATTTTTGGAAACATCTTCACCTGTTGATAATATCATGTTTTTGTGTTTTAATAAATACCCAACCAAGATCTTGTGCCTTGGTGGTAAGTCTGTTAACGTTCTCAGAACTTAACTTTTCAAGGAAAAATTCATTTACAGCATTAATGTTCTACTAAAGCAGAGAGAATATTTTTTTATTTACTCCGATCTACTGTGTATTTTCCCTTTCATATCCTTATAGAAATCATAACTTACATCACCAATAATCAGTTTAATATATTAGAGTCTCACAGCCTGCCTCGTTCTCTGTCCCTTCAGTGTAACCTTCTGTTACCGTATTGTTTTTGTCAAATTCTCTTGGCGCATAATATGGTCAGTAAGTTCAACCCTTTGCTTCACAATATTTTGCTAAAAACGTCTTTTTAAACCAAGACTATAAAAAGAATAATTTTAATTAATAACATATTTATTTATAACTTGTTTTGGTCTTCTTTCTTTTTTCATATTTATACTTTCTGTATCCATTCCCTGTAGATGTTTCTCTGCTGTGCTGTTGAACCCATTTCCATTAAGTTCTTCCCACTGCAATTTGCCAGATCTCCAATAATTTTCTATACATTCTGAAAAGCCCCGTGGTCTTCTTTATCTACTTTCATTTTAAAGATGGTGTACCTTCTTAGTACCTTCATGTGCACTGGATGTCCATGCTATTGTAGTTCTCTCCTTTCAGTTTAATTATTAGTTGGTATTCTTTCTAGTTCTTCTCTTACTTTTTGGTTTATTCTATTCATTTGAGTTTTACCAGCTACTCTTTTCACATATACTTCATTTCTGAGGCTGGTATTTTCAATTTGAACTTGTCCAAGACTGTCCCCATATAATAGAGCAGGTTGTTTTAATAGGTGTATTTTAATTTTTGTACTAATTTCTTTTTTACTTATGAAAGTGTTATTTATTCATTAATACATTTTGTTAGCTTTACTTATTTTAATATGTTACTTATATTTATTGGAACTTATTAGGTGATTTTGTATTTCTCTGTATGTTTGTCCATCTTTACATATTATATCGTCCAAACATTCATATTTTTTTTTACATGTTTTAGGATTACATATTTTGTTATGGGCATGTTTGTTGCTCTGTATCCATATTAACATGAATTATTTTGCTGTTTTCAGTGCCTATTTGTCTTTCTTGTAACCTGTTAGTCCATAAATTAATGTTTTCTGGGCTTGTCTTATATTTCTTGCAATCAGTACAATGTCTTGCAGTCTGCATCTATCAAATTGTGTGTACAAACTGGTTGTAGTTGTGGTATCTGATTTGTGTTTTTCATATATTGTTTTTAAATTCTTTAATTATACTGTTTATTATAAATTATCTTATAATTTAACCATCACTTCTGATTTTTTTCTTTAACACCTAAGATTCTTGATGACTTCATTAGTTTCTAGATTTATTAGTTGTTATTTTCATTAGTTACCAGTTTTATTAGAGATTTCTGTACGTATTAACTTGAAACCTTATAAAATGCCACTTTGAAGTTGAGGAAATAGAGATATACATTTTTGTTTTTGTCTAGTAACTTTTGTATTTATTGTGGCATAAGATAGATTTGTCCCCCTTGTTTGTTGATACAGATGGCTTTGGAATTTTCTCCTTTTATAAATTGGTAAACTATATTTTATATTGATACTTCTCCGAACATTAGGATTTCGTCAGTATTGCAAGCCTGTTAAAATGTTTTCTGTTGGCAGGGCTCATATTATCTTCCCCACATGTTTTCCCATTCCCCAGTTTGTTTAAAACTTCTTTCATTTATTCTAGTGTTTGTCCCTCTTCTATTTCTTCAGCTAGTTCACTTTGTGGCTTGTCGGTGCCTCCTGTTTCTTCTATTTCTACTTTCTCTTCCTATTTAAAATAATGTGTATTATTAGTGTACATAAATCATTAGTTAGAATTTAGTTACTAAATTTATTATTAAAATATTGCTTAAAAACTGTTAATTCATTTTAAGGTCTCTGTGAAATTTTTCTTGTTTGAAATATACATACTACAGCATAAGCTATATTTGTTCTGGATTTCTTTTGTTTTGTTCCCATTTGTTATGTATTGGGAATATAACTGTTTTTGAATATACCAGTGTTCCTTTTTATTTTTTAAAACAGGCTTGCAGGATCTTGTGATCAGTATTATAGCACTATTATCTATAAGATAACAATAAATTTGATAGCTTCATACAAGAAGTAATCTTCTGCAGTGTAACTGCTTCATCTATCATTTACTGGAAAAGCTGTGTTTTGCAATTCAAAATTTCATAGCATCAATCATCTCCCCTTGAATTACGTACATATAAAAACGACAAAAATTCATATATTAAATTTATAAATTTACAATGTTAAAATGCTGTAGAAATGTGGTGAGAATCTGAAAAACTTTGAACTTGTTGAAGCAGATTTTAGTGCTGTAGTGAAAATCTACTATTGTTATTAATGAAGAATACATTTTATATAGAAGTTGTTTTTTCATATTTTCAGATGGCGATAGTGGCGACAACAATAAAGAAAATGGAAACAAAGAATGTTCATACGTTATTAATGCTGGAAGCCAAGGTGAAGAAACTACCACTGCCCTGAAAGATGACTTGTCATTACCAAAAGCGGATATTGTTGATTTCACTGTCATATATAATAAAAATAAATTTGATGTAAAATTTCCACTCGATGATACAGTAGGGCAGCTCAAGAAACACCTACAAGACATAATAGGTAAGAAAATTATGCTTAAAATTATTATGGCAACCTTACATAGCAGTGTGTTGATAAATCACAATAGGAATATAGGATGTTTAATCTTTGTGATAATAAATCTTTTAATATATTTTTTAAAATATCTTGTTACATTATTGTTGATACCTGATATGATTGTCAAATTCAGTGAAAAACTTGGTGGTTTGATGTGTAGGTTTAATTTATTAAGAGAATATATTGTTGCTGCATTATAGTCATAGTTACAGATTCCTTTGACAGTGTTTTCGATACAAAATATTTATTGAACTGTACATACATTTGGGTCAGTCAAGCCACATGTTTCTGTACAATTTTCTCATTGGGGTTTTTTTTATTTGATATTTGATCTGTATTCATTTTTGTATACTTTAAAAAACAGGATGGTTATTTTAAATGTTAAGTTTCTTCATTTAAAAATTGTATGAATTAACAAAACATGACAGTGGTGGTTGGTGAGTCCAAAGTTTGGTGGATGGAATATGATGTGGTTATGTTGATTGGGTGGGCATGGGGGCATTATTTTGAAAGACTTTTAACCATAGGCAGACCTACATATTTACATAGCACATAGTGCTGTTGTGAGGAAAACAAAATAAGCACTTCTGTCACAGCCGCAGAGTTGGTCATTATTTTTTACTAGCCTGTTTTAATGTTCCATTTTAAGTGTGTGTGTGTGTGTGTTCCTTTCAAGTGTACCAATAGTAATAAAACCTGGAATTGCTACATGTTGCTTAAACTAATAGGAAATAAATAATATAGATAAGAGTAAAAGTGTTTAAATGTTTATTCAGCCAATAATTTAAAACAACTTTATCTGCATAGGTACATAAAAAGAATGTCACAGTTGTACAGAATTATTCTAATTTTAAAATGTTACAATGGGTAACATATTTACTCTCAGCTAAGTAAATCTAAGTGGACACGGTTAAAATTAACTAGGCTGTTATTGTTTTCATAAGGCAACTAAGTATACATTACATCGCTACTGGTGTTCATTGTTTAACATATGTAACAACAAAGATTCTGTATAAGGTATTGGAAAATTATGAAGGATAACTTTTGTGTTCCCAAATTTTTATACAGTGCCCGTACAATTCATTGTTATAGTTGCAAATTGCCAGCACACCATCAGCATATGTGTGCACCACATTTAAAATTGACGACACTTTTAATTTCATAATGTTTTCAAATTGTATTTTAAAATTTAATTGTTGTGAATTGATTGGTTGAGAAACACTGCAAAACCAGATGCATTGAAGCATAGACCTGTGACACTAAATTGTTCCAAAAATTTTTCATTTCAGAAATACATGTTCATCATTTTATGATTTTATCAATAACCTGTTTCTAACGTCTCTTTAACATTGAAGTGTAAGGTCATATTTTGTTTAAGGTTTCATATAAATGATCAGGCGATTTCTGTGTGTTTAGTTTTGAACTAATGCATACATGATGGTTATGCAGTACGAAATTAAAATTCTGAGTAGATAGACATAGATAACAAGTTTAATTTTTAAGTACACTGTTTGCTTCTTAAAAAAAAAAATTGATTTGGAAAATTATGGATTTTATTAAAAGTTGGTATATTTATAAAAATTTAATTCACATACAATAAAACTAACAACAAATAGCACAATTTTTATAATAAAAATAAAAGTATATTAGTTGAAAATGATTAAAATATCATATACCGGTACCTAATTTTAGAATTCTGAAAACACAAGTAAAAATAGTAAACATTGGAGTATTATTTATAGTAAAAAACCCAAGATGATATGAAACAGTGAAGAAAATAATGTCAAGTGAAAGCACATGAAATCTTTTTTGTGAATGCAAGGAATCACAATTAAAATGTTTTACAACTTAAAAGCTGCAATAATAAGAAAGAATTAAAATTTTGGATTCCAACAGTAAAACCTTGTCTCTAAATTTCATTATATGTTTTAGACCTGGTATATAAAATATGTATACTGTATTTTATTTAGTTAAAATGGTAGAACACACAGTCACTTTGTAGTTCCAGTCTTACAAAAGTCTGATGTGATGATTCAGGGGACATTATTAGTTTGAACAGCTGTATGATAACATTACTGTGCAGTTTTCAAGTTGCCAGGTCAGTTCTGTTGATGCTGCTGTGATGTTAACATGGCCACTGTGTGTTACACCAATGTGAGAGCAGCATTCAATGAGCCAAGAACTGAAGAAAGTGAAGCATTCATGGCATTGTTGCTCAGCCAAAAAAAAACCCTTTTTTTCTTAGAGCTTAAAGAAACTTGTGCTACATTGTAATTCATGCATTGGAAAGTAAGATAATGTAGTAAAAATAAGATACTATATTTAAAAAGTAATATAAATTCTCATTTTTGTAGTTGCCTGCAGATAATTATAGACTCACTCTTTAATTAGAAATACAGTACTGGAATCTTTTTTATGGGGAAAGTATATAAATTTCCTTCAGGTTTATTTATGTATAAATTTATTAATTCTATAAGTAGATAGTCATTTATGTTATTAAAAAAGGAATTGTTCTAAAATGAAGTTCAACGTAGTAAATAAAAGTAATGGTTAAATACATAGCTTACTGCAAGTAATGAAGGCAAACCTAATGTCTGCACATAACTTTAACCTTGGATATGTCTATCTCAATTTATCAGTTGCTTTTGTCAATTAAAAAATAGGTTATAAGGACCCTAGGCATAATATTAGCTGTATTTCTCTTCTGTGTGGTTCAACCTCAGTATTCTGAGGTGAGGTCTGATCAAAAGGAATCCAACCACAGGAGGGGGTACTTGTCTGTAGGCTTCTAGTGCTAATTTTCTTCATTGTCTTCCCCTTGTCATTCCACACACTTAACCCAGTGATTATGTCATTGCTGGAAATATGTATGAAGCCCTGTTTTGCTATGGCTACCAGTTGTGATGTCACATTCATTTTGGTTCTTAAACTAGTGCCTTTCAGTAGTATCTTCATCTTGGAAAATGACCACATATAACAAGGTACCATATCTTGAGAATGAAAAGTATGATGAACTGGAGGAGTTCTACGTTAACCAAGAAGTCATGGGTTTTGTACGGGCATCGTCATGATGGCAGTGTTATTCCGTACTTGTCTGAACATTTGTTAAATGTACAAAAATGTGCAAGACCATTAACTGTATGTATTAATGTTGCCAATAATTTCATGTACTGTTACATGATCTCATGATCAGACTGCACAGTTTGTTAATGGCATTTGGATTTCAGTTTATTGACAGCCTCCTTACAGTCAACTGAAGTTCAATGATTTTTAAACCAGCCGTCTCATTCTTTAAATTGTCCAACTCCATTAGTATCATTTATGAAAGTCTGCTGAGTGTTATGGATTGTTTCTCTTTGGGTGTCACCAAACTTTTGGTGGAATTGCTGCAGTAGCATTTGTTCAGTGTGATCTGTTATTGCACACAAAGTAAAAATGTGATGAGTACATATTATGCATACACTGGCTGCTGGCAGCGGTTAATTCAGTCTGTGAAATTTCAGAAAAACAAATCACATAATTCACATTGAAAACTATTGCAATTCCGTGTTGACTAGAATCCAGTTACTTTCCATTAAAAAAAGTAAGTTGTATACTTTTTGAGCAGATTGTATACACTGAACTCTGTAAAGAAACAATATTAATGTTACTGATTAATGATTTTAACATGTCCAAATTTTTCATAGGTGTGCCACAGTCCCTGCAGAAAGTAATGATAAAGGGGCTTGCCAAAGATGATAGAACCCTTAAAGATTTAGGTGTTGTGAAAGGAGCAAAAATAATGGTTGTTGGTTCAAAACTTAACGATGTCCTAGCTGTTTCTACACCTAGTGCTCAGGTGGGTGTTTTTAATGTAAATAGTCAAGTTTGTTGTAGCCGATTTTTGCCCTCATATTATACATACGTATAGTATTTGCAGTAAACTACAATAGTGATTACATGAGTGTGTATGACTTACAAAGTGAATGCTTAACAGGAGGTTGCAGAAGAGAAGAGCAGTGCAGCAACGACAAAGGAACCATTTTGTAGGCAAAAAATGCACAGAAAAGTATTAGATAAAGGTGTTCCTGATGATGTCATGCCTGGAATCAAGAATGCCAAAGTAAGTTAGGTTTTTAAATACGATATAAAGTAGTATTTGATTTTGTTTATAAATTGTCTGTTTATAACAGCACTGCTAAATAAATCTTTAATAGATAGATCTTTTTAAGCTACATTTGCTGTAGTCCTTATTGTGTCTTTACCATTCTAGTGACAGTGGAGATTTGCTGCAATTTGTAACTAGTTATCTTATTATTATACTGACTTGGAATGTTTTTTGAAGGGCGATTATTTTGCACATTCATGTGACAAATTGTATTTTCCAATTGAGAAATGGTCCATTGTCCTTCGTATTGTTCTTTCTTGGTAACAGAAACAAGATCACTGGTGACAGTTTAATATCACATAATAGTTTAATATCTGATTGGTCAAACAGCTGTCAACCTTAAAGCGTCCTGAGCTGGTGTAAAAATAGAATGTAGTCGAAATGTCTGTCTGAAGAAATGACAATGAATAATACACCATTGCCTTTTACACAACAGATATTTCAAAACAAAACAGAATTTTCTAAACGAGTTACAGCATTTGCCTTTTTCCATACTCCATACAGTAGAGGCTATGTTGTGGATATCTTCCTCAGTCACTGTTTGTTCATTGTGCCTCTTTAACAGTCAGTGATCAGTTGTGACTCAATCGTACAAAACCCAGACAGTTAAGACCAAGGTGAAAATTTGAATCTGGTCAAATATGACCCGGCCAATTGCAATCAAAAGCATTGTACTATCAGATGCAGATATTTACACTGTACATAATGAACCCATATGTGACTGACCTTTGTGTTCTTTTTGTTCGCCCTACATAAGCACCGAAATGGCAGCCTTTGGCTGCCCATTAATTTTCAGGTTGCTAAAAACGTCACTCACATGTCACAGACGTGAAAGCATTAAATCGCAATGCTTGGCCATTTAATGAGCCGTTTCTGTTCACTCTGCTCACAGCTAAAAGGATATCACATGTGGATCTACCACATAACAAATTTATAATCACCTGTTAGTTTGAAGTTTGGAACAAGAAAGTTTCTGCAAGTTCCCATGGATTTGTGACTAACTGAGGAAGGTCACAATTGACTGGGTAGAAACCTGACGATAGAAATTGAACAGTGGCTTAGAGGTGCACAGTGTACAAACACCTCATTGCGAGGTTAACAGAAATATCATTTATTTCGCACACGTCCACAACAGTCTCGTACAGTGTTTCATAGTGTGAACATCGGCTGGCGAGAACAGTGGAAACGTGTATGACGGGGAGGGAGATAATATGGCAGCAAGACAGTGAAATGTTATCACATCGTCTCCCTTCTCTCTTGTATACTTAGCTGTACTAGTAAGTGGGGGTAATTCATGCATTGGTTGGTGCAGCTTACTGTTGAAGAATGACTATCAGGCCTATAAGAACAGGTAAAAACGTTGTTCGGTTACAACTGACTGAGACCATCTTTAACTCTCACGTTAGCATTTCACTAAATATTGAGCCTAAGTACATTTTTATATGTTGCAGATTTTGATTTATTTGTTTTCTACATCTAAGTTTTCTTCCTTTCCCCCATTACCTGCAGTTATACCATTTTCTGGAGACTCATTTCTACACCACATACTTCATATTCTTGTTAAAGTTTTCTTGTAATCTAGCTAGCATCTTCCTTGTCTATGGCTATGATTATCTGGTTGTCAGCCGTTAGTAATGTGTATAGACCAGAGTATCTTACTCCCTAAGCTTGACACTTTCTTGGGCATTGTCTCAGAGCAAAAGAGATGTATATTTTGACATGGAATCCATAGGTATGTAATGTCTTACTCGCACGTTTCGCGAAAATCGACCGTTATGTTTCAAATGTACTTTCGGCATACCACTATCTCACGAACCGCTCAACCAATCCCAGCAAACCAGGTATCAGGTGATCGAGTCACTCGGCCCCCTTCCAACAATAGTACTGAGAATTTTGACAACTGACTTCAGTCGCCTGTAGGCTTTGTCTGCGTGAGGGTGTTTTTGCGCCAAAAATTTCTAAATTACTCCACTAAAACTTAAATATCTCGGGAACTACAAGTCCGATCGCAAAAATACAAAGTGCGTTGTGATCCTCAGAACTAAATCTCTCCAATAACACCAATTCCGAGTACCAGAAGCACTCACAGAAAATAATAACATTTGAACTCAAAAATTTGAAATGCCTTGACCTAAAAATCGCGATAAAACTCGAACAAAAAATTTCAAACCGAAAACCGGCAAATCCTATGCAGAGCGTCAACAGGCCTATCGTTTGAGACTAAAATCAAAGAAATCGGCTGAGAACTTAGAAAATGGCAACCATTTGAAGATGACGAAACCCCGTCAGCGCCCAAGCGGCCCGCATCTTCGATATCTGGGTCATTCGGCGTGTCCCCAAAGCGACTCAGATCAAGCGTACGGCTAGCTAGCAAGAAAACAGACGATGAGAACATTAATAACTTGTGCTTCGACAACATTGGACCCTCGATGCTCTGCACAGAACAGCCCGGTCCAAGTCGCCGCTTCAAAGGAGTCGACGAGGAATTCTCTAAGCACTTTATTAACAATCCGTTCGGCTCGGTGTGTGGGATCTGCGATCTCTTGTGGTTCAAGAGTGATCTAAGACCGTGCGTACCATCATACATAAGTCTCTTGGCCACAGTGTTCGGAGCGGACGAGTACTCAAGTACGAGTAATATGGAAGGCGTGTGCTCTACGTGTGTTGCAAGTCTCAAACAAGGCAACGTACCACCGCTGTGCAAATCATACGGCTTCCAATATCCACCGATCCCGCCAAACTTGCCGCCTCTGAATCCCGTTGAAGAGAGACTTATATGCCCGCGGTTACCGTTCATGCAGATTCGTCGGCTCTGCTATGTAGACGGTATGTGTGGGATCGTGGGCCAAGTCATAAATGTGCCAGTGAAGGTAGACAACATGGTTAACGTGCTGCCTCGCACTCTCGAAGACGATTACGCCATCAACGTTAACATCAAGAGGCAGATAATTCACAAGTCCTCATATCTCTCCGGGACTGTGCACAAGCCAGTACTGACACCTTGGTTGAAGTATCTAGTCGAGACACCGCTGTACAAGCGATACAATGTAATCGCTAACTTGCAACTCGTAGATGGGATCGCCTCGTTCGGCGGTCAGCCACGGGCATCCACAAGCAAAGCACCCGACGACGAGGACGAAAGCTACGTGGAAGGTCCGCCGCTGTTGGACTGCGAGGAAGGAGTCGCGAGGCAGCACACGCTCATGTGGGACGAGAGTAAAGTACTAAACATCGTCCCGGGTGAGCGCGAGCGTCCGCTGTCGCTTCTGTACGACGTGCACGCCGAGGAGCTCTCGTTCCCCACTATATACTACGGACAACCCAGGACCTTTCCAGGACATTGAAACTTATGTAGCTGTTTATTTAACCAACCCTTCATTCCTTCCCAAAGCACAAGTCTGCCCATGATTCCATGTCTACCGGTAGTCCCACGACTACCAGGTTTAAATTTTTTTAGCTCAAAGTGATGATTGCTATATTTGTAGACCATTATGATGACAGGCAGTGTCCTTGAAGCAAACTTTTTGTAGTTTCAAATAGTGCCGACACTTCTTTTTTCAACTTTGGTGCAGCTGTTGTCTTGAAATACAGTTCTTTCGTCATCCTCATATAAATCCTGTTAATGTCAGCTTCTCCAGACTTCAGTGAACTTATTTCTTGATACCTAATTATAAGTTTTTTTGAAAGCCATGGATTTAAAGTGGGTTCCTAAGTTTTTATCGATTGCTCCACTATTAATTGCATTATCTAGAAATAGTGGATTGCTTCACTATTAAAAGGCATTATCTAGCATCTTCAGAAATGACTTTGCATCCCTAAACCAAGGCATCTTGTTGTAACCACTTTTTCTCGTAATATCCACCAAAAATACCATCTAATATATTTGTTGAAATTATTTAATTTTGTATGTTAATATTTGTGATCATTTTCTGCAACTTCATTTGTCACATTTTAAGTACAACAGACTAAATAAAAATTGTTTTGAATGTTCTTTGCCTTGTGGAGTATTCCATTCATGTATAGTGAAGCTGCCATTTGAAAAATACATATCATTGAAAAAAGCCACTTCTCAGGGAAAGTGTTGAATAGATTTCAAGTAAAAGTCATTAAAGTGAATTGTAAATTAAGCATATTGTTAATTAAATATGAGCACAGAGAAAAGTAATACGAGACACAGTATAACAATTTTGTATTGATTTTTATTTTTGCAAGAGTCTGGTATGTGCAAGTGTATTGTTTTGTATATGTTTTCATTTTTTTGTTCTAGGAAGCTCTACCACCATTTCCTTTATCGGGGATGTTAAACAAAGCTGGAGGAAAAGTTAGACTCACATTCAAGCTTGAATTAGATCAGGTCTGGATTGGCACTAAGGAGCGTACTGATAAAATACCTATGAATTCAATAAAAAGCATTGTCAGTGAACCAATTGAAGGATTTGAGCAGTATCATGTAATGGTTGGTAATTTTTTCTTTCTTCTTGGTGTCTTTTTAACATACTTGAAGGTCTCTTGGAATCTGGGTATCACGATCACTTCCAAACAACTACTTTAATGAGGGGTTAATTATATATCTTGGAACAAAATGTAGATTTATTTGTGAATTGCATAATTTTCAATACAAACACTACATCTAAATTTAGAATTCAAAATTTTTATGAATCAAGGTTTTATGTTTTATTAATAACAAACACATTTAATTAAAAAAATTTTGTATTTCACTCTAAAAGATAAAAAACTGTAAAAATCAGATGTACCAGAAAAAATTTAAATAGAATTGATCAGTTCTGTTTATAATTCTTCTTTTTCTATGTGCCTTGCCTGGTCCCCCAGATGTCGGTGATCACTACAACTAGAGCTTGATGATTTTTGGCTAGGCATTAGACCTGTTCAGTACTTCTTACTCCAGGCCACTCTTTGATGTTGTCAAGATCAAGAATTGTGCCTTCAGAATAAGTTGTAAGACCTTGTATGTCACACCAAATAAACAAGTATAATTACTGTTTATGATAACTAACATTAAGTGCATATTGACATTCTTGGTGGCACATGCACTGGTGTGTTGTGTAGAATATTACTGCAGAATGTAATAATCAGATCTCGACTATAATCAGATCGTATATCTGTAACAACATAAAACCACTACCCAAAGTACATCTAAAAAAGTTTGAAAATTTGAATAGTTAATGTAAACTGATTGTAAGTACAGGTTTACAGCACTGAGTGGTACGGCATATATAATTTTGCTTAACTTGAATTTTTCTAATTGCGTACATTCTAAGTATTTATTTGTGAGAAATTTTCTTCAAGTGTGTTAAAACTGCACTGGTTCTTTTCATAAAGTGTTACAAGATCTGAGTCAAACAAAAACATCGAACTAGTGTAAACATTTTAAAGAAGGTTGGGAATCTGTCAAGGTGTCAATGTTCTGTTCACCTGTCAACAAGCAAAACTCCAGAAAAAATCACAATTCACGCGTGAATTGAGTTGTAAAAATAGAAAGTAAATCATCTATAGGGTTTGTAAAACTTCTGAACTGTGTGAGACATGTCAGCACATTCTGAGAGATGAATGCAATATGAGACAAGCTGCAGAAAAGTTTTCCATGAATGTTGAGCAATGGTTCAAATGATCATGCACTTCAAGACAGAGTTTACTCACTGTTGGTCATCTGACGTCACCCACTACACCTTATATCCATTCCCAAAATGAAACTCCAGTTCAGCAGATGATTTTGACTTGATATGTCAAGGTCTAGGTGGAATGACAGTAAGTGCTAAACATGCTAATACAAGCATAATTTGGATGGGGGAGGTTGCTTTCAATTATGGGAAAGCCACTTGAATTGTTGTGTACAAGCCTTAGGCAACAGGTAGCCTAACTCAACAGTGGATGTTAGGATGTAGGATACAAACTTATTATGGGAAAGCCACTTGAATTGTTGCGTACAAGCCTTAGGCAACAGGTAGCCTAACTCAACAGTGGATGTTAGGATGTAGGATACAAACTTATTATGGGAAAGCCACTTGAATTGTTGCGTACAAGCCTTAGGCGACAGGTAGCCTAACTCAACAGTGGATGTTAGGATGTAGGATACAAACTTATTATGGGAAAGCCACTTGAATTGTTGCGTACAAGCCTTAGGCGGACAGGTAGCCTAACTCAACAGTGGATATTAGGATATAGGATACAAACTTATTGTTGCGTACAAGCCTTAGGCGACAGGTAGCCTAACTCAACAGTGGATGTTAGGAAGTAGGATACAAACATATTGTTGCGTACAAGCCTTAGGCGACAGGTAGCCTAACTCAACAGTGGATGTTAGGATGTAGGATACACACTTATTTTTTCAAATTCTCAGGATTTTTGGGGTATAGAGAGTATAGAGGTTTCATCAGTATTTCTACAGCAATTTTTTATGTTCTCATTTAAATATACTTGCACAGGGCAATTCATAATTGATAGTTATAATAGACAGTAATAGCTTCTTAAGAAAGTAACTAAACCAGAGTGACATTTTGATGGCAGTTTATATGAGGATTCAGATTTCGGAATCATTAGATGTTTTCTTCAAATATTGATTTCATCAAATCTACAAAAAAAAAAAAAAAAATCTACAAAAATCATAACAGTTTGAGTGGTGGATTGTTGTTCACATTATTTGAATGTAATAGTTGTCTGTCATCAATGTTGTTTCAATAGAGAAGATGAATGAACAGTTAACTTGAAACACTTTGTGACAGGTTTTGTTGTGAAGCTCTTTCTTTATAATATTTTGAGGATATTTGTAATATGATTTTCAACATACAATGTCTCAAACATAATACATTTTGTTAATATAATATTTTTTTATTGTTAGCTTTGAAAAACACAAGAAGTGAAATAAAAAGTTGTAACCAACATTTAGAGACAAGTTGTTCCAAACAATAAACGAAACAAAGTTGCTCAAACAAGTTGTTCCAAAGAGACATGTAGATGGAATTGTTCCAAACAGTAGAACAATGAGAGTGATCTTGTGAGTCACGTCAAATCAGTATAGGGATCAGCGTTGAATTTAATGATGTTACATCCATGAAACACATGGATACTGTACACCTCAGTACTGTGATCTTGGTGACGTCTACTATTGCTTGGGTTATTTGGTAATTAACTCTCCAAAATATGTAATGTGCTGTGTTTTTAGTTTTGTAGATAGATTATTCTGTTGGAATATCGTGTACATCTATACGTTTATGACAAGGTCATAAATTGTAAACAAAACTAGACACTCATAATGTGATGCATAATGTACAATGCTCACTGAAGCAAATCAAAGCCCAAAAGTACAACGTAACATGATAGTAACAAGTTCTATTAAAATTGTTGTATTCAGGTAGCATGATGTCAAAGTGCCATAGTTAGTCAAATAACCAAAATATTCCAAGTTGTCATGGTCAGTAAACTATGAGTTGGACTGTTACAGATATTAAAAATTTATTTGTGAATATCTTTTTGTTAAAAACCAGCAAGTGAGCTCTTGGTATAATTATTTTTACAACACTTTCCAGTTGACAACCATATTTTATTAATATTATTAACACAAAATGTTCACCAATTCTATGATGTGGTGTCATCAGTGGTAAAGCTGAAGAACAGTCTGGCGTGCCTCATTACGTTTCCTCCTATAGGTTTACCACAGACGAAACAAACTCCCAGTACACATGTTTTGCCTTGTGTGGAGAAGATGCTTACTCCCATTATGTTCATTAAAAAACTTGAAGGCTGTTACTCCGTATTGGGCAGCTTGGTGTACAAATTTAGTGTTGTCTCTTGTAATTTTGTGTACATTAATTTATCAGCTGTCTTTATAAATAAATATCTTTGCAGTTATATGATCTATATGTACTATTTTATTATAATAATTACTATTCCACTGTGTTATGTACTTTAAGCAGTTTTGTTTTTTAAAGAATTTATTATCATACTATTTCATTGTTACCATACCGTATTTTTAATGTTTATTATGATGTCATCATCGAACTCTCAGCAATCATCTACGAACTCTCTTAACAAATCAACCCAGAGAAATAATATTTAACATGGTAGAATATTAAAAAAAAAACACACACAAAACAAATAGAAAATGGAGTGCAAATTAAATAACAATGTAGCTGGCAGTACAAGTAAAGGTACAGGAGTCTCTAAATCTCGAGTGTCTACATTTTTAAAAGAAAGAACAAAATGGTTTCTGGATGTGAAAAGAATCTATTTTCTACTTCAAAATAAAAATTGCTTGTAAAAAATAGGACTCCCATCACAAACAGTGCAGTGTGGAGAAAAATGAATTGTATGTTGTGTCCTTAAAGAATTTATTAAAATCTCTGAAGGAAAATTATTGAATCTGAAAGAGAATATTTGAGGTAACGTCTTAAAAAGTTAGGATTTAAGTAGACTTGCTGCCAGTTCAATAAAAGGTTACTGGTGGAAAAAATCATGTCATTGTGTGGTGGATTTGCTGTCTCACAGGCATAAATAAAGACAACCAAGAGAATAAAAACATTGTTTACTTGCCTTGAATTTGTTAAATTTATAGAAGTGTGGATGAGTTTTCAATTTATTTTGCATAATCCAGTGTTTATGTATACTGTACATATGTTTTTATAGACAGACGCTCAGATGCTACAGTAATGAGCCTGACTTTTGATAGAGAGGTGAGAGTAATGTGCCCCTAGGGTGACAGTTCTCCACTCCAATTTCTTTTTGTCTCTGATAGACCTGTAGTCACTGGGCAGGTTGATATTACTGGCCAACTGAGAGGGTATATAAATAACTAGGCCTGTCCCGATAGTTCTACAGGCTCAGCTTTACCACTGACAACACCACAACACGGAGTGGGAGAGACATTTGTTAAAAATATCAGTTAAAAATGTTTTCATTCAAGAAATGTTGTTATTAAAGCTTTTTTTTCACACAAGTCGATGAGTGAAAGATACAAGGGGTAACCCAAAAATAAGCTCTCCGTATTTTTTGAAAATAGAAAAAAACATTTATTTTCAAAACTTTTTACGTGGTTGTGAAGCATAACAACACACTATTTTTCAACATAATTGCCATTACATTTGATGCATTTTTTCACCCGCTGTGGCAGTTTTAGTATGCTAGTGTCATAGAAGCTCGCCGTCAATTCATTGAGATAGCGTTCGACCTCTTCTTTCGCCTCGTCATCGTCGTCGAATCACATTCCACCCATATGTTCTTTCAAGTGTGTAAACAAATGATAGTCACTGGATGCCAAGTCCAGAATATAGGGGGGGGGGTGATAATGTCCCATCTAAATTGGTTCAGAAGATCGATGGTTGTGGGGTCAACATGAGGGCGAGCATTGTCGTGAAGAATGGACACGCCCTTGGTGTCCTCTTCTCTGGTTCTGAATTGCCTGTTTGAGTTTTTTGAAGTGTCTCACAATATGCGTCTGTGTTTTTTTGTGGTCCAAGTAGACATGAAATTGATTAACAATACCCCCTTCCGATCCCAAAACACAGTTGCCATGATCTTGCCGGGAGACTGTTTGTTTGAATTTTTGCGGCCTTGGTGAAGTTGAATGCTGCTACTCAAGTGATTGTCGTTTGGATTCAGGTATGAAGTGGTGAACCCATGTTTCGTCACCCTGTGACAATGGAATTCAAAAAGTCATCTCTTTCGTCTGTATAGCACTCAAGAAATTCGCAGGCAGCTTCGATGTGTTGCCGTTTGTGGTCTTCTGTGAGCATTCGTGGGACCCACGTTGCCCACACCTTCCGATATCCCAACTTTTCAGACAACATCCTCTGAATGATGGATTTTGAAACTTCAGGAAGCAAACAAGAGAACTTGTGGATAGTGATCCTCTGATCTTCACGCACGACTTCTTCAACTTTTCTGATCGTTTCGTCTGACACTGACGGTCTCCCGCTTCTTTCTTCATCCTGAATTTCTGTACGACCAGCTTTAAACTCTCTACACCACTTGCGGGCGTTTTTGACATCTATACACCCTGCCCCATACACTTCAATTAACTGTCTATGAATTTCAATAGGACCTTTTGCGGTGAGAAATCAAATGACTTCGCGAAGTCTGCACTTGGCGGGTACGGCGATCAGGAGCTCCATTGGTAACAGCTGTCAAGCCAAGACTAATCGACCTAGCAAGCTCGGCGACCACTTGTTTGAAAGAGGAGGAATGGCCGAATACAGCAGTGGTGCCAACTGCCACCCAAAAAATTTCCCTGTGGTTCCTAGCGCTTTGGAGACCTTATTTTTGGGTTACCCCTCATATATTAATTAATTGTATTTACAGTAAATTACTCTGTTTCATGTAGTTATTGTCATATGTATGTTGTAGGGATTACAACTTGGAACAACAGAAGCATCACGGTATTGGGTATATTGGGTGCCTGCACAGTTTGTGGATTCTATCAAAGAAGCTATTCTAGGCACCTGGCTACTCTAAATGTGAAGTATGTCTATGTCCAGTATAAATGTAATAGTTTAATGACATACGTTGTACATAAGTGTGCCGTTCACTTGCTTCCTCGTTTTAAATGGTTTTTGTGCTTTGTTCATTGCTCTTTAATTTTTTATAAATGATAATCCTTTATGTATGGGGACCAGTCAGGTGATAAAATTGTGATATTTTTTAGAGGTGAGTGTAAGAATTGACCTGAAATTAGTGATACATACAAACAAGTAGTATTCTCTTTGAATTAATTAATTTTTGTAAAAAGTATGCTTTAAAGTATGAATTCATAAATTTATTTCCATTATTCATTGTATGGTCTCCAAGTTGCGTATACATGAAATGAACATCTATACATTTAATTGACTTTTTTGCAATATTTTATGTAGTCGCTGAAAAAACACATTTTGGAGCCACAGTTAACTTCAGGATGAAAATGTCATTTACTGAGAATTCAGTGATAAATTTAAAACCATTAAAATGTTGAATTCACATTAGACAATATGCATATTATGGAAAGCATCAATATGTACGTGTTTCAATATCCATATAATATCAACGTACATGCATACTTGTTTTTAAACATTTTATTTGCCTCCAGAAACGGTTGAGACTATAAAACAGGTAATTACCTTCTGTCACGTTTCTTTGAATCCAATTGCGAGATTACTCGAGTTTCGATCACAACTGTGTCATCATCAGATCTTATATACAAATATGGTTAAAACTCCATTTTTCGATGTTTGTACATCACTTCAGATAATAAAAACAACACGTACATGGTATAAAACATTAAATAAATAACATACAATAAATATAAAACAAAACGTAATAACACACAAAACATGCGGCCGTCACGAACCTGTACAGGAACGCCTCCACGGTAAAACTAATCGATACCGGCTTGACCTTCGTTCAATTTTATCGATCTGATATAGCCGATTGTAATATGTTACATAACCATAACATAAAGAGTATCGGTGAGAATTTAGACATCTTACATAAATGTAAGAAATCACTAAAGCTAGACACTCTCGAATGGTTTGAGATATATAAGGCTATAAAGGAGGATTACAATCGCGTCCTAAACAAAAAATCAGTACATACAAATAATATTTTATTTAATAGAATCAATCATATGGAACGAGAAATCGGCTATATCAGATCGATAAAATTGAACGAAGGTCAAGCCGGTATTGATTAGTTTTACCATGGAGGCGTTCCTGTACAGGTTCGTGACGGCCGCATGTTTTGTGTGTTATTACGTTTTGTTTTATATTTATTGTGTTATTTATTTAATGTTTTATACCGTGTACGTGTTGTTTTTATTATCTGACGTGATTTACAAACATCGAAAAATGGAGTTTTAACCATATTTGTATATAAGATCTGATGATGACACAGTTGTGATCGAAACTCGAGTACTCCCGCAATTGGATTCAAAGAAACGTGACAGAAGGTAATTAACCTGTTTTATACTTGTTTTCCATAGTATGTGTATATTTGTGATGTGCATTCAGTGTTTCAGCAGTTTTAATTTTTACAGCAGGTTCTTATACAGTGATGTTTCATCCTGAAGATGGGATTTGAGCGTGACAGCATAATTTGTTTTCAAATGATTACTTTAGAGTTGCACGAAAAACAGTTGAATAGGTACATATTCATTTAATTATTTTCTAGTGTTTTTAAGTATAGCAATTCATGTAAACCCTCTACAGTTGGTCCTGTTTAGAGACTGAATTCTAATCTTCATTATAGAAGTAGTTTTGCTTACTTTTCAGGTACATCTTGTTAGCTCTTACATGTTACGAATACAGTCATAATATAGTAGTGTTATGTTACTTGTAATACGATTGTTTCTTTTTATACTTGTAAATAGTAGTTGTAGACAGCTTTCATTAGTATATATTTAAATGAAGATAAAATCATAGATTTTTATACATGTATTTTGAATTTGGCATGACATAGTGGTAAAATAGTTGACCTGTATCTTCTCTGTACATTCTCTTTTTCTTGTGTACACTTATACATATAACTTTGTACCCATTATAATTAGTAATACTTCTGCCAATAATATAGTAAATTTTTTCTGTTCCAAGCTTGATTATAGATTCACTTTGTCATCAGCATAACTAAAGTGTTTACAAGCTGATCAGTATTCAAAACTGAGTTGGCAGTGGAATTCTAGGAATGGCAAATTGGAATGTGATTTATATGAAACACTCCATATATAAGTCAAACATCCTTGAAGAATTTAGTACTTTAATAATTACAAAGTATTAATGTACTTGGGTTTTATTGTTAAACTCTTTTTTTTATTAATGAGCAGCTTGTAAAATCAAGTTACAAGTTGAAGATATGGAGAGTCCATAAAAAAGCTCGTGGAAAAAACTGAACATTAAATTTATTACAAATTTATTGTTTTGGACGGGTTATAGCTAGGATCTCGCTATATATAGTTTTTTCTCTTATACATTCCAATGGTGTTGTATGTATGATATTTTTATTGTTAAACATTTTTCTCATTATTGTTAACAATGCACAGGAATGAATCATCATTTCTGTACATTATGCATTTACAACACAAAATTCATTGTGTAAAGTTACCATTACATTTGCATGTTGTAGGACTGAAATTTGCAATTTATTATAAATATCCAGAAATGTACATAGTTACTGTTTGTGTGTTTCCAACACGCTGTCAACGTAACATTTCGATATTTATGGTGGTTTTGGAACCAGTATGTTATTATCAAACTGTTGGTATATCAATAGTATGTTGGTACTTTTTATATGCATTTGGATGCAGGCTTGTAATATCGCATATTTAAATTTATTTTTTTGATACCAATATTGTTGGACCATCGAGCCATGGTCCATCATTAAAAATGCCAGTGTGTCAACTTCAGATGTAGAAGTCATAACAACTGGTATTTTCAATGATCTATCCCCACCTCATATTTGAATCATGCAACAGAGAAAAAAGTCACCGACTTGTGTTCATGTTTCCTTTAATGTGGTATTTTATGTTTTATATTACAAGCAGCTCTATCTGGTGTGGTATTTTGCTTTTCAGATAGTTTGGAGAAGATGTTTCAGCCTACTGTGATTCATACTAAAATATGCCCTGATGTATCAAGTCGAGAAACCACTGTACTAATATAATTTTGTACACATTATGCAAATGTTTTCTCCTCGTGTTTCCAGTTATACACTACAGTTTAAAATTTGAATAAATTGAAAACATATTTTCTTTAATTTTTGGCAAAACCAAATGCAGATAAACTAAGGTGGCTCAAAAGTAAAAAGAATAGAAAAATAACCGTGTTATAAATATGAAAAAATGACAGTTAAGAAGGATAAGAGAGTTATGCAAACAATACAGTTCTTCAAACAAATGTAGACTTTAGTAGAATCCGCTTTGCAAGAGGGTTATGTGCCCCACACTAGCAGGTTGAACATTGGCACCAAACTCTTTTTGTCTGTTGAGTAACTAATATCGTATTATAATTTTTCAAAAATAATTATAATTAAGTAAACAATTTATAATGATTTCAGCTAAACTTGTAAGGTATCTGAAATAGAATAAAACATTGTCAATAAAGATATAAAGGAAAAGTTAATTTTTGTACAGGATATCATTATCATGAAAGCTGTATGCTCTTTTGCAGCGTTTTAGCCACTGTCTTGAGTCTTTCCTCAGATTTCTTTACTTCAAGAGTCTCAGCCACTGTTCCATTCCATCCTGTATTTTATTTTCTTGCTTGTCCTGTAACTTATAAGATTCAATTCTCTCTTTACTTAATCTTCCCATATCACTTTCAGTCTTCCATCTTCCTTGTGGTTCCCACTTCATAATCTTTTTAGAACAGAGTTCCTGCTTATATAACCATACTGTATTAATTTCAGAGTTTAAATTACTTTATTCTCACCCCGTGTTTTTGCACTCTTTGTCGCTTTGTAGCCTTCTGTATACTCCCTCCACTGCCTTCTTTGTATCCTTCATAATATCCTTCTTTCAAAATATACAGAATTTTGTGCCATGGTATTTGCTGTCTGGTAAACTGTTGAATAGGATAGTTTTCTTCTCTTTCTGCATATGAGTAAGAAGTTACAGATAGTAATTGAAACCAGGTCGCTTGCTTCTTTGCCAGTAAAAATACACACTGAAATAGATGTTTGTAAATAGAAAGGCATACATAATACTGGTCCCAAAACACTAAGGCATATAGAATAATACAAGTTGGTCACAATGGTGATTACATTTTAATGTTTTTGTACATTACATAATTTTCTCATTTTTAATCATTTGAATATGATTATAAAGTATGAAAATTGTATATAACCGTATCTTGTAAACCAATTTTTCTGATTACTTTTGCCAAGTTAAGATAAAATGTAGAATTTTTAGCAATTTAGAGAACACTTTTATTGTAAAAAAGCAATGAGATATTTATTAAGGCTTATAAAATGTAGGTAAATATATTGTTTTTATTTAAAATTTTGTAATGTTACTACTTGCAGTGGTAATAGTAGCTGAAAATGTATTTCAGAGTGTACATTAGGTAATCACAAAACTGTATATATACAATGTGTTGCATTATGATTTTAGAATATTGTTAAGTTTACTTGTAATTAGAAAGAAAATTTATATATTAATAGAAATTTTGTTTTCAGGAGATACTCTGTGCTTCTCAGAGGACTGTGTGCTGTGTGTTATTATTTGTGATTCTATTTAAAAACATTAAATTAAAAAAAAATAAGCATTTTCTACTTTTATTGTCAAAATTACATGTAATGTTATAAATTAGAAAGGACATTATTTAAATTAAAAATTTGTCTGTAATTTTGACTGTTCTTTGAAACTTTCCTTATTGCAAGTCCTTCTTTGTACGTTCTACTGTTAGTGTTCTACACATCACCTTTTAGAGGGTCATTCATTCATTAATTACACCTCTTGGGTAAGAAAAATGATTTTCAAACAACATTCTTTTAATTTCTCGACATGATCTCCATTTAGTTTGGAACGTTCAGTGTCAAAGTAGTTGGTGACCTTATCCCACGGTATCAAACTGATGTATAACAGAACATTTACATATTATGTTTAACATACACAGACTATATCCTGAGAAGTTTTTTCTTAGTATTACCATATTCAGTTCATTCACTGAGCTACTTGTTTCAATGAGTGAAAATATTGAATAGGTGTGCCGCTTTACGTATAAATTTGTTTGTGTCAGTATATACAAAATAAAATAAAATAAAAAATTCATGGGAGAAAAATCCTCAACCGTTAAAATAAATACAGGTGTAAGACAGAGTGATGGTTTATCTCCAATTCTTTTCAGCTGTGTCCTGGAGAAAGTAGTGAGAATTTGGAATGAAAAATTAAAGGAACGCAAAATATCACCAAAATGTTTGGAAGAAGGAACAAACATATTGAAATAAACTGTTTGGCATTCGCAGATGACTTTGCTATACTTTCTAAACATCTGATATCTGCAGTAACAAAAGTTACATTTTTTAAAGGACATAGCCAGTAAAACGGTTAAAAATTTCTGCAGAAAAAACAGATTTCTCACGAACATTAGAAATGCGCCAAAATTCTTGCTAACAGATATTGGTCGAATAGAGGGTTAGAAAATTTAAGTATCTAGGGGAAATAATTCAAGAGAATGGTTTAGAAAAATCTGCCATAGAAGAAAGGATTCTTGAAATGGAAAGAGCGTATGGTACAACTAAAGATATTTACAATAAAAAGTGCATATCTAAAAATGCGAAAATAAGGCATTACAGTACAGTAGTGAAACCTGAATGCCTATATGCAAGTGGATGTCTAGCATTGAATTATAATTTAGACAAACTAGAAATATCGGAAAGACGAATTATTAGGAAAATATTAGGCCCACGAAAAACTTCAGAAGGTTTGAAATTAAGATGTAATGATGAAATATATCAGAGTATAGAAAATATAACAGAAACAATGAGAAAAAGAATACTGTTATTTTTTGGACATTTACATAGAATGGACGACAATAGGTTAACAAACCAGATCTTCAAATATCTGTGGGGGAAGAAGTTAACATCAAGTTGGATTAAAGAAGTCCAAAAGATTTAGAAAAAAATATAAATGTAGAAGAAGCAATTGAAAGAGAAGTTTTTTGGGCAAAAGTGTTAAAAATGGAAGGAGTCCAGGGCAGGAGAGAAAAATGCAGGTTCAAAGTGGACTGAAGACAGGAAGACGAGACACAGTGAAAAGATAAAAGAATACTGGAGAAAAAGAACAGAATAAAGAACTGAAAGTGGCATGTGGTCCTCAGATGGCCGGGGGAAAAAAAAAAAAAAAAACCATATAGATACATGACTCGAGCTATTTGTTTGTGACCATAGTAGAAGTACCAATTGTCACCTTATATGTAGTTGTATCGTATTTCTTCAGAAGCTATTGCAGCACCTTCAGAAGTGTTGTGACAGTTAAGGGTTGTCATTGCAGTGAAAACGCTTGTCCAGATGAAAACATTGATCCTGACTTGACAAAAGGGGACAATAGAATGCACATTGAAGACACCACTCACTAGTGGCAGACCCAGCACTAGAATCAGCCTAACAGTATTATTTCATTCCGTTCTCCTTCAAGAAAGTCAAAATTTTGTCTTGAAATAGAAAAGGTGTGTGGATCTTAAATCTGGAGAATAAGCTGCATCTGGAACTAATTTAAATTTTAAATCATCAATTACTTCTTCGTGAACTACTGTATTATTGTGATGAAAAAGTACTTTTTTTCTTTCAGAGACTTTATTCTTGTATACTGGGCTCACATTGGAGTCAATGAAATAGTGCTGCATAATGTTGATCTTTTTATCATTTCAATTTTTTCCACACAGTCATGTGCATCCCAGAAAAAGTGGCCATCAGCTCCTGCCTCTTATTAAGTCAAATACCACTATGAAAAAACTGCTGCAAGAATTTGTTTGCCATGTTCCATGTTATTTTGGTTGTTAATAACTGTCCACTAGTTCTTAGTCCTGTTTCTGACTCCAAATCACTCATCTTGCAGACAGCTTTATAATTGGCAACATTCGTGTGAAATTTTAGACACAGTGCCAGTAGAATTCCAATGATTTCAGCTATTTCACAGACTTTCATTCTATACAGTATTATGTAAATACGATTTAGTTGATTTTTCCAGTTGCCTGTGAGGTTGTCATTTCACTTGGACAACAAGGTTGCTGTGCATTCTTAAGCAAAAATGCTTTTATGCTCACTTTTTTTATTGACAATATTGACAGTCTAGAGTCCCCTTAAACAGAATCTAGTGTTGATCTCATCATTTATACAGGAATTTGATCACGGTTGATATTTAATTATTTCCAAGAAAAAGTTGTTCACCTCAAAATACTATCAAACAACTAATCAATATGTACGAGGGATATTTTTTTTTCAACCTCCGAGATGCCACCTGATGAGACCCACATGCGATATTGGAATAGAGATACGCAGCGCATGCGCATTGGACTATTCCCTACCATACACCAGTAGGTGCACTCCCTCCCTTCAGTCATTGTTGAGTAACAAGCGTGATAATATGTCTAATGTAATCGAATCGCCCGCCACGTGTGAAGTGCGCACCATAATTCGCTTTCTTCTCGCCAAAGGGCATAATGCAGACGAAATTCATCGTCGAATGAGTAATGTTTATGGCGACAATTTTATGAGTGACGGTTGTGTACGAAAATGGTGTAGAAAGTTTAAAGAACGATGAACTGACATCCATGATGAGGGTGGTCAAGGGATGAAGTCTGTAGCGATGGAAGAAATTGTTGAAAAAGTGAATCAAGTGGTTCACGAAAGGCACAGATTCACAATTTCTGAGCTGTCTGTCGAATTTTCTGAAATCTCAAGGTCAGTTCTGTATGACATTGTAAGCGTGAAGCTTGGCTACAGAAAAATTTGTGCATGGTGGGTGCCGAAAATGCTCACTGACAACCATAAGACTCAGCGAATGGGCGCAGCCTTAGAATTTTTGCAACGCTATCACGAGAAAGGGCAGCGTTTTCTGGACAAGATTGTGACGGGAAATGAGACAGGTGCAATATGAAAATGTTGAGAGGAAAGAGCAGTCCAAACAGTGGAAGCATAGCGAGTCCCCAGGCAGACCGGTAAAGTTCAAGCGAACGTTTTGCAACAAAAAACTTATGGCTACTGTTTTGGGACCGAACAGGCGTATTATTGACTGAATTTAATGAACGGGGGACGACCGTCACTTCAGCCTCGTACTGTGACACTCTTCAGCGACTATGAAGAGCAATACAGAACAAGAGAAGAGGAATGTTGTCATCGGGTATTGTCTTTCTTCATGACAATGCTCGCCCTCACACTGCAGCACAGACACAGGATCTCCTCCGAAAGTTCAAATGGGAGGTGTTTAAACATCCGCCATGTAGCCCGGATTTAGCACTGAGCGACTTTCATCTTTTCACCCAAATGAAGCTGTGGTTAGCAGGGCGGAGGTTTATGAGTGACGATGAGCTGAAGGCCAATGTGAACGGTTGGCTAAGTGACCAGATGGCAGCTTTCTTTGATGAGGTCATAGGAAAACTCTTGCCACGTTATGATATGGCGATTATGTAGAAAAGTAGCTGAGAGATGTACAAATATTTTGTATATAATACATTTTTTATAATTATTCTTGTTTTTTATTCCTACTTTAATGGAGGTTGAAAAAAAAATAGCTCTCGTATCGCTAGAATTTTCACCTACATGGAATCATATTGAGATTTATGAAGTGTGCACTGAAAATGTGAGTAACATAATGGTTAGGAGATTGGTCCAGATGTTTAATGAAGGATAAAATAAAGCTCAGATGAGATCATCTTTAGTAACTGAGGAATTGGGGTATAGGGTCAGTGAAAAGGTTTTTACAAACCAATGCATTCCTTAAAAGTTCCTAATGGATTGTGCTGAGTCAGTATCATTTTCATATCAGAAAATTAATTCATATTGGGCGACCGGGATACTTAAGAACAAATGTCTTGAAAGTGCTTACATTTCTACATGTTACTGGGGAAGGAGACAAAATGTTGGGCCGCATTATTACAAGAAATGATACCAGAGTGCACTATAATTGAATCAAAATGACAGTCCTTACAGTAGAATAGTAATTCACTCCCAACAAATATTTCAGCCAAACAAATCATTTGTACTATATTCTATTAAAGGCGAGTTCTTATGGATTTCATACCTCAACATAAATTATAACATTTATTGTGAAACACTGAAAAAATTAAATTCAGAACAAAATCAAGGGATGTTGATTTCTGACTTTGTTTTGCCCCAGGGTAATGTCTGGTGACACTATGGAACTGTTGTGCAAAATTTCATCACTTCATATGAAGAGGAACAGTTTAATAATCCCTTTCCCATTTAGTCCTAACCTGTCTTAAAGACTTGTTGCTTAGATGACAATGAACTACAAAATGGCTAATGACTAGTAATGACGTAGGTGGCCAATTTTTATAAATAGGGTGTACAAAATCTTCTCCTGAACCACAATAAGCGAGTCATAAATGGTAAATATAGATTAAGGTATGAAGAATCTGATAAAAATATATTTGAAATGTGTTTTAACATTTTTTTAAATAGCATAACATATTTTCAAATACCTCCTGTTACTCTACAATGGTCATTGCAATACAAGAAGACATGTTCACTAAAACCTATGGTTACAATTTAAAAAAATTCTACCCAGGACACCCTCTACCTCTAAAAAAAATTCTAAATATAAATAGTTCAGCTGCTAAAATCTTTAACTTCAATCATTCCAAACTAACTGAAAATGTGCAAGTTACTCGAGTAATGCAAATGCAGTATGAATTTCTTACTTATGGCAGTACAAGTGCAATTCTGGTACTTGTAAGAACACATCTGCATGAGTATGGCATTGGAAATTTTCACATATAAATTAATTTTCAGTGACTATTTCAATACTACTTACAGCAGCATTTCTCAACCTGTGGGGTACGACCCACTGCTGGGTCCTGAGTGGAGATTTGTTGTGTCACGAAGTCGGGCTCGAAAACTTATTTATTGTGTTTTATAAATCTATTGCATATTTACTTTTCTAGAATTAAATATGTATAATTTGTTTAAGCATAAAAGAAGGCTCAAAGTACTCCATGTTAGCAAAAATTAGATTATAATCTGGGTGCATACCCTATAATGGGACAAAAGGGGGTATTTTATTACAATATAAATTTTATTCAAAATTATTAAACATTTGTAATCGACGCAGAAAGTCCACTACATAAAACGGCGTGGTTCAGACAAAGGACAAGGGAATGCGATGTGTGTTTGCCAACGCAATTGAATTCCAAGAAAACAGGTGATGTGTTACACACTAGTGCGCACAACCATGAGCACGTGCGCGGACAGGACGCTGAGACGCTAAGACCAACATGGCTTAATTGTAAAATTTATTTGCCATGCGGTCGGGTGCCGACGGAAGTCTTGACGAGACCCCGCCTATCTGCGTGACGTAACCAGTGGCTTCAAGATTTCGTCAATGCCTGCCATACATGAATAACCTATGTTATCTGAACAGTGACGAACATTTTCACGCAGCAGGCATTGCTTTTCCTCTCCAGCAACCCAACGTGGTGGGAGAAATTTTGGTAGCGCTCCAGCCAGTCGACTAACAATATCGGCCACGCGTGGTCCAACTCAATTTTTCTGCTCGGGCAATTTTAAAGGTCGGCCGGCCAAAACTCAGTTTAATTCCGTGAATGTGCATAACAGTGAAAACGACATGAAATAATAAACAAAGAAAGTTAGAGAAAGTGAGGTCACCAACTTTTGGACACTAATAAAAGAAAACTCGGAGCGACGCACCATGCGGTCGGAGAAAAGGACGCCACACACGTAACGTTCCACAATGAAAATATTATTATCAGTATTTTTACATACAATGGGGGTTTAAACTGTTTTAATGAATGAGTGAGTGAGCAAGCTGGGTCCGCCTTACATAAAAATCTAATTAGATTAAGGATATATTATTGAAAGAAATGTTTGGTTTTATGTTTAATTGAGATAGCTTAATATGAGGGAAGAAACAAAAAATAAATAATTTGAAGTCAGAAAAAATGAAATAATTATATAATAATAATTTCAATTCCATCATACAAATGAGTGTAGCGTACATTTTTCATGTAACCTTACAATCATACTTGCATTTCGCAGTTCGTGCGACGTAACCCTGGGCTGAAAGAAAAAGGTAAGTGGGAGAGAAAATACTACGATATAAATGTAATAAATAATAACTTCACAGTTGTCGCCCAGAACTAGGGACTTTATTAATTTTCAATAAATCGTATAATCACAGATGGCGCCACGAACTGGAACGAATTTTATTAAGTAAATTTTATATATGAAATTCCGCACCTACGGCGAAATACAAGTGTGGTTGAGGGGTTGAGTATATAATTACGTAAAGTATATAAGTTATATGTATACGTTGTAGATGTAAATTAAAGATTAGTGAAACAAAAGTCAGTAAAGTTACAACTTAAAATGGCAGGAAATGATGAAAGCGATATAAATGAAATGACTAGTGTTGACAATTTTGATGAATCAAATGTTATGAGTAATTTTGAGGTACATTCGACTCCAAGTGTGAGTCAAGATAAAATAGTAGAATTTAATGTAACAGATCAAAGCAATGTGACTGAGGACTCGGGAGTTCAATTAACCCCGACCTCAACAAAATGTAACAGTCAATTTAATAATGATGTAATGAATATGTTAATAACAATATCGAAGGATATGAATGAACAAAAGAATAAATTTGATAAATTGAGCAGTGATGTTAGCGAAGTCAAGAGTAATTTTGATATACAGAATAGAATTTGATGTTATAAATAGTCGTTTTGACGAAATAAATACACAAAATGCTAAGTTTGAGGTTAATATGAATAAACGTCTAAATGATATGGATGAATGTTTTGATACAATTAAAGACTAAATATTAGAATCAATAAGTAGCAAGTGCGAGAAAAAGGTTGACGAAATGAATAAAAATCTAGACAGAAAATTAAATCAGATACTGAATAAGAAGTTAGATGACAATGTTATATTCTTCGTATTGTTTAAATTAGCAGCCATCCTTACTATTTCTTTTATGAATTTGCTAACTGCTATAATTTTTTATTGTTCGACTAAGCTTTTCGTCATTGCTGACATCTTCAGGTCTTAAAACAACGTCTATCAACTGTACGTTGTAGGCTTTTATACTTTAGGCCCCTCCCCTTATGTCATCGCCCCTCCTATTGGTTCTAGCTGCTACCGCTCTTCACGGGAACTTTGTCTACCTTTTTCCGTTAGGCATTTTTCTAACGTCCGTCAAATTGTTTTAAGAATCTCCCGTTAATTTCTTCATTCTTGACTTATAATTTTTTGTAACCATTTACATTTCGTCATTTTTTTTAGTGTGTTATTCTTATTATTTTAATTTATTTTTGTTTATTGTTTAATATATAATAAAATATTTCTTCATTTGTAAAATCCACTTTTATATTCATTAATTTATTTTTATCTTCTTTTTTAACTTTAAGTATTTCTAGTTCTTCTATTAATTTTCTTTTTTGCGGATTGTTTTCTATTTTGATTATTTCCATATTTTCATTGGGATTTATGAATTTATGGCCTGATTCGTTGAAATGTCTTGCATATAGTGAGTTCGTTACTCTAACCCCTTCTCCTTTTGCGTGTTCATTCATTCTAATTTTAAATTTTCTTCCAGTTTCGCCCAGATATATCTTATTACATTCCCCACATTTTAATTTGTATACGCCGCTTTTTTCTGTTAATGGAATTTCTTCTGTTTTATCATTTTTTATATATTCAAATACATTTTTCGTTTTCTTTATTCCTATCTGTATTTCATATTTTTCGAAACATTTTTGTTTGATATCCTATGTATGTTATTGCTCCTTTATATTTCTTTTCTTCATTTGTTTTTTCTTTTTTGTTATTTTCTATTTCTTTATTTTCCTCTATTTTCTTAACTATTCTATTAATTATTTTAGGGTTGTAATTATTATTTTTTGCTATTTGTTGTATTTTCTTTAATTCTTTTTGTTTAAGTTCTTCATTTTCTAGATAATTTATAGCTCTATAGCAAAATGAATTTAATGCTGCCATTTTATAATTGACTGGATGATATGATTCTTGTAGAATTATTAAATCTGAGTATGTTTCTTTCCTATATATATCGAATTTGAGTTTGTTATCTTCAATTTTTATATTGATATCCAGGAAATTAATTTCTAATCCTCCAATTTCTTCTTGAAATTTTATTGTTTTTTCTATGTTATTTAGTTGTTCCGTAAATTTTTTAAATTCATTTACTTCACCTTCCCAAACTATTAGTATGTCATCTACATACCTGATCCATTTTTTAATTCTTCTTTCTTTATCTATATCTTTTAAAATTTTGATTTCAAAGCTATTCATGAATATCTCTGCCATTAATGGTGAAAGCGGTGATCCCATTGGTAATCCATTTTCTTGTATGTAAAATTTGTTATTAAATCTGAAGTAGGCATCTGAAGTAGACTTAGGCATAATTCTAATCCTTCTATTATTTCGTTTTTCCATTCTACATTACTTAATTTGTTTTTCTTTATTATTTCTACTGTTTTTGCTATTGGTATGTTGGTGTACATATCTTTTATATCTAATGACATTAATTTTGTCTTATTTGTTATGGTAATTTCTTTTAATCTTTCTATTACCTTTTTACTATTTTCTATGCTGTGGATTTCTTCTTTTTCATATGCCATTTTGATTCTTTTACTTATTTCTTTTGATATTTTGTATGTTGGCGAATTTATAAATGATACTATAGGTCTTAATGGCATTTCTTTTTTATGTAACTTAATTTGAGATCTAAATTTTGGAGCTTCAGGATTATGTTCTATTTTTTGTTTCTTTTGCCATTCTGTTAAATATGTTGTCTTTTTTATCAATTTCTTTGTTTGTGCTTGAAATTTACTTGTGTAATCATATTTTATTTCTTTATATGGTCCTTTTTGTATAAATTGTTCTGCTTTTTCGATATAATCTCTTTTATTCATTACCACTGCTGTGTTACCTTTATCGGCTTTTATAACTATCAAATTGTTCTCTGTGATTTTCTTTTTTAATTCTCTTATATTTCTTTTTATTTGTTTCGTTCTTATTTCTTACATTTTTGTTTTTCTTACATATTTTTTCTACTATTTCTTTTACTTCACTTCTTAATTGTTTTTTAGTTTCTTCATTTTTTATTTTATCGATTATTTCTTCACATTCTATTATTGTATTTTCTTTATCTATGTTTGTTTTTGTTGCATATTTTAAACTTTTCCCTAATAATTTATGTTCATTTTCTGTAAACTTTGTTTCTGTTAAATTTAATACTTTTTCAGCAAATTTTATTTCTTTATCTTTTTCTTTATTTTTATTTCTTGTTCCTTCTATTAATTCCTTGAGTTTCTTATTTAATCTCTCTTCCATTTTTCTTATTTTCTTTTCTATGTATTTTTCACCAAACTCTTTTCTCATTTCTTCTATTTCTATATAATTGTAACTTGTATATAATTTTTGATGTAATTGATACATTTCTTTGTTATATTTATTTATTTTACTGTATAAGTTCTTAATTTCAAGTTTTATCCATATTTTTTCCGCCATGTTTTTCACTTGGTTTGCTACTTTCCTTTTGTTATTAATTTTAATTTTTGCGTATTTTGGAGTTATTTTATTAATTAAACACTGTTTATTAAACCAAATTTTCCCTAGCGTTTTTTTCAATTTTGCTTTAATTTTTAAATACTTAAAAAATTCCCTTACATTTTTATATTTATCTGCTTGCAATTCGCATGCAGAATGCAATGCATGCGAATTGCAAGCAGATAAATATAAAAATGTAAGGGAATTTTTTAAGTATTTAAAAATTAAAGCAAAATTGAAAAAAACGCTAGGGAAAATTTGGTTTAATAAACAGTGTTTAATTAATAAAATAACTCCAAAATACGCAAAAATTAAAATTAATAACAAAAGCAAAGTAGCAAACCAAGTGAAAAACATGGCGGAAAAAATATGGATAAAACTTGAAATTAAGAACTTATACAGTAAAATAAATAAATATAACAAAGAAATGTATCAATTACATAAAAAATTATATACAAGTTACAATTATATAGAAATAGAAGAAATGAGAAAAGAGTTTGGTGAAAAATACATAGAAAAGAAAATAAGAAAAATGGAAGAGAGATTAAATAAGAAACTCAAGGAATTAATAGAAGGAACAAGAAATAAAAATAAAGAAAAAGATAAAGAAATAAAATTTGCTGAAAAAGTATTAAATTTAACAGAAACAAAGTTTACAGAAAATGAACATAAATTATTAGGGAAAAGTTTAAAATATGCAACAAAAACAAACATAGATAAAGAAAATACAGTAATAGAATGTGAAGAAATAATCGATAAAATAAAAAATGAAGAAACTAAAAAACAATTAAGAAGTGAAGTAAAAGAAATAGTAGAAAAAATATGTAAGAAAAACAAAAATGTAAGAAATAAAATAAAAACGAAACACAAATAAAAAGAAATATAAGAGAATTAAAAAAGAAAATCACGGAGAACAATTTGATAGTTATAAAAGCCGATAAAGGTAACACAGCAGTGGTAATGAATAAAAGAGATTATATCGAAAAAGCAGAACAATTTATACAAAAAGGACCATATAAAGAAATAAAATATGATTACACAAGTAAATTTCAAGCACAAACAAAGAAATTGATAAAAAAGACAACATATTTAACAGAATGGCAAAAGAAACAAAAAATAGAACATAATCCTGAAGCTCCAAAATTTAGATCTCAAATTAAGTTACATAAAAAAGAAATGCCATTAAGACCTATAGTATCATTTATAAATTCGCCAACATACAAAATATCAGAAGAAATAAGTAAAAGAATCAAAATGGCATATGAAAAAGAAGAAATCCACAGCATAGAAAATAGTAAAAAGGTAATAGAAAGATTAAAAGAAATTACCATAACAAATAAGACAAAATTAATGTCATTAGATATAAAAGATATGTACACCAACATACCAATAGCAAAAACAGTAGAAATAATAAAGAAAAACAAATTAAGTAATGTAGAATGGAAAAACGAAATAATAGAAGGATTAGAATTATGCCTAAGTCTACTTCAGATGCCTACTTCAGATTTAATAACAAATTTTACATACAAGAAAATGGATTACCAATGGGATCACCGCTTTCACCATTAATGGCAGAGATATTCATGAATAGCTTTGAAATCAAAATTTTAAAAGATATAGATAAAGAAAGAAGAATTAAAAAATGGATCAGGTATGTAGATGACATACTAATAGTTTGGGAAGGTGAAGTAAATGAATTTAAAAAATTTACGGAACAACTAAATAACATAGAAAAAACAATAAAATTTCAAGAAGAAATTGGAGGATTAGAAATTAATTTCCTGGATATCAATATAAAAATTGAAGATAACAACTAAAATTCGATATATATATAGGAAACAAACATACTCAGATTTAATAATTCCACAAGAATCATATCATCCAGTCAATTATAAAATGGCAGCATTAAATTCATTTTGCTATAGAGCTATAAATTATCTAGAAAATGAAGAACTTAAACAAAAAGAATTAAAGAAAATACAACAAATAGCAAAAAATAATAATTACAACCCTAAAATAATTAATAGAATAGTTAAGAAAATAGAGGAAAATAAAGAAATAGAAAATAACAAAAAAGAAAAAACAAATAAAGAAAGGAAATATAAAGGAGCAATAACATACATAGGATATCAAACAAAAATGTTTCGAAAAATATGAAATACAGATAGGAATAAAGAAAACGAAAAATGTATTTGAATATATAAAAAATGATAAAACAGAAGAAATTCCATTAACAGAAAAAAGCGGCGTATACAAATTAAAATGTGGGGAATGTAATAAGATATATCTGGGCGAAACTGGAAGAAAATTTAAAATTAGAATGAATGAACACGCAAAAGGAGAAGGGGTTAGAGTAACGAACTCACTATATGCAAGACATTTCAACGAATCAGGCCATAAATTTATAAATCCCAATGAAAATATGGAAATAATCAAAATAGAAAACAATCCGCAAAAAAGAAAATTAATAGAAGAACTAGAAATACTTAAAGTTAAAAAAGAAGATAAAAATAAATTAATGAATATAAAAGTGGATTTTACAAATGAAGAAATATTTTATTATATATTAAACAATAAACAAAAATAAATTAAAATAATAAGAATAACACACTAAAAAAAATTACGAAATGTAAATGGTTACAAAAAATTATAAGTCAAGAATGAAGAAATTAACGGGAGATTCTTAAAACAATTTGACGGACGTTAGAAAAATGCCTAACGGAAAAAGGTAGACAAAGTTCCCATGAAGAGCGGTAGCAGCTAGAACCAATAGGAGGGGCGATGACATAAGGGGAGGGGCCTAAAGTATAAAAGCCTACAACGTACAGTTGATAGACGTTGTTTTAAGACCTGAAGATGTCAGCAATGACGAAAAGCTTTAGTCAAACAATAAAAAATTATAGCAGTTAGCAAATTCATAAAAGAAATAGTAAGGATGGCTGCTAATTTAAACAATACGAAGAATAAAACATGCGAATTGCAAGCAGATAAATATAAAAATGTAAGGGAATTTTTTAAATATTTAAAAATTAAAGGAAAATTGAAAAAAACGCTAGGGAAAATTTGGTTTAATAAACAGTGTTTAATTAATAAAATAACTCCAAAATACGCAAAAATTAAAATTAATAACAAAAGCAAAGTAGCAAATCAAGTGAAAAACATGGCGGAAAAAATATGGATAAAACTTGAAATTAAGAACTTATACAGTAAAATAAATAAATATAACAAAGAAATGTATCAATTACATCAAAAATTATATACAAGTTACAATTATATAGAAATAGAAGAAATGAGAAAAGAGTTTGGTGAAAAATACATAGAAAAGAAAATAAGAAAAATGGAAGAGAGATTAAATAAGAAACTCAAGGAATTAATAGAAGGAACAAGAAATAAAAATAAAGAAAAAGATAAAGAAATAAAATTTGCTGAAAAAGTATTAAATTTAACAGAAACAAAGTTTACAGAAAATGAACATAAATTATTAGGGAAAAGTTTAAAATATGCAACAAAAACAAACATAGATAAAGAAAATACAATAATAGAATGTGAAGAAATAATTGATAAAATAAAAAATGAAGAAACTAAAAAACAATTAAGAAGTGAAGTAAAAGAAATAGTAGAAAAAATATGTAAGAAAAACAAAAATGTAAGAAATAAAATAAAAACGAAACACAAATAAAAAGAAATATAAGAGAATTAAAAAAGAAAATCACGGAGAACAATTTGATAGTTATAAAAGCCGATAAAGGTAACACAGCAGTGGTAATGAATAAAAGAGATTATATCGAAAAAGCAGAACAATTTATACAAAAAGGACCATATAAAGAAATAAAATATGATTACACAAGTAAATTTCAAGCACAAACAAAGAAATTGATAAAAAAGACAACATATTTAACAGAATGGCAAAAGAAACAAAAAATAGAACATAATCCTGAAGCTCCAAAATTTAGATCTCAAATTAAGTTACATAAAAAAGAAATGCCATTAAGACCTATAGTATCATTTATAAATTCACCAACATACAAAATATCAAAAGAAATAAGTAAAAGAATCAAAATGGCATATGAAAAAGAAGAAATCCACAGCATAGAAAATAGTAAAAAGGTAATAGAAAGATTAAAAAAAATTACCATAACAAATAAGACAAAATTAATGTCATTAGATATAAAAGATATGTACACCAACATACCAATAGCAAAAACAGTAGAAATAATAAAGAAAAACAAATTAAGTAATGTAGAATGGAAAAACGAAATAATAGAAGGATTAGAATTATGCCTAAGTCTACTTGAGATGCCTACTTCAGATTTAATAACAAATTTTACATACAAGAAAATGGATTACCAATGGGATCACCGCTTTCACCATTAATGGCAGATATATTCATGAATAGCTTTGAAATCAAAATTTTAAAAGATATAGATAAAGAAAGAAGAATTAAAAAATGGATCAGGTATGTAGATGACATACTAATAGTTTGGGAAGGTGAAGTAAATGAATTTAAAAAATTTACGGAACAACTAAGTAACATAGAAAAAACAATAAAATTTCAAGAAGAAATTGGAGGATTAGAAATTAATTTCCTGGATATCAATATAAAAATTGAAGATAACAAACTCAAATTCGATATATATAGGAAAGAAACATACTCAGATTTAATAATTCCACAAGAATCATATCATCCAGTCAATTATAAAATGGCAGCATTAAATTCATTTTGCTATAGAGCTATAAATTATCTAGAAAATGAAGAACTTAAACAAAAAGAATTAAAGAAAATACAACAAATAGCAAAAAATAATAATTACAACCCTAAAATAATTAATAGAATAGTTAAGAAAATAGAGGAAAATAAAGAAATAGAAAATAACAAAAAAGAAAAAACAAATGAAGAAAAGAAATATAAAGGAGCAATAACATACATAGGATATCAAACAAAAATGTTTCAAAAAATATGAAATACAGATAGGAATAAAGAAAACGAAAAATGTATTCGAATATATAAAAAATGATAAAACAGAAGAAATTCCATTAACAGAAAAAAGCGGCGTATACAAATTAAAATGTGGGGAATGTAATAAGATATATCTGGGCGAAACTGGAAGAAAATTTAAAATTAGAATGAATGAACACGCAAAAGGAGAAGGGGTTAGAGTAACGAACTCACTATATGCAAGACATTTCAACGAATCAGGCCATAAATTCATAAATCCCAATGAAAATATGGAAATAATCAAAATAGAAAACAATCCGCAAAAAAGAAAATTAATAGAAGAACTAGAAATACTTAAAGTTAAAAAAGAAGATAAAAATAAATTAATGAATATAAAAGTGGATTTTACAAATGAAGAAATATTTTATTATATATTAAACAATAAACAAAAATAAATTAAAATAATAAGAATAACACACTAAAAAAAATGACGAAATGTAAATGGTTACAAAAAATTATAAGTCAAGAATGAAGAAATTAACGGGAGATTCTTAAAACAATTTGATGGACGTTAGAAAAATGCCTAACGGAAAAAGGTAGACAAAGTTCCCGTGAAGAGCGGTAGCAGCTAGAACCAATAGGAGGGGCGATGACATAAGGGGAGGGGCCTAAAGTATAAAAGCCTACAACGTACAGTTGATAGACGTTGTTTTAAGACCTGAAGATGTCAGCAATGACGAAAAGCTTAGTCGAACAATAAAAAATTATAGCAGTTAGCAAATTCATAAAAGAAATGACAATGTTATAGTTATGACAAATATTGATGATGACAAAATAGTGGAAGAGGTAGTGTTAGATAATAAAGTATTGAGTAGTGATGATAATGATGTTAATTGCAACTCTGAGAATATAGTGGAAGTAGTATGTGATAATTAAGTAGTAGAATCAGAGAGTGTAATGAAAATTTAGATGGGCAAAGGGCAAATTTTCCTCAAGTTTATGGTGAAACAGAAGTTTCACAAATGTGGTATGAGGACAGAGTTTCCTCCAGTAGTTGTGTGGGAGACATGGTGTCTTGAAATGGTCCCTTAGTTTTTGTGATTTATCTGGTAAAGCCAGGAGATGTAATAAGTGTTTTGTGGTGCCCTTTGCATGGAATGAGATAGTTCAGGGGGGTGGTGACAGGTGTTATGATGATGAAAGATGTTTTGAGAGAGAGTTGTGTGCAGATAGGGAGATAATAATATATCAGTTAAAGAGAAATTATAAAGAATTGAGAGAGAGGTTAGAAGTGGTAAAGATAAACAATATAAAATACTTACCTTGTGAAATAGAGATAAATGAATATTTTGATAATACCTTTATAAATGATAATAACTTACCTGATGTTGCAAGGAATGTAGTAGAGGAATTTAATGAGAAAATAACTTACCTTATGTTGAACAAAAATACTTACGGAGACAAAATTGAAATCACAAATGTAGACAGGTTTTATGAATCAATAGGTAATAATGGTGTTAAATACTATGTTGATAATGGTCATTAGAATAATAATAATAAATTGTATGTGGATAAAAATGATTTATGTTTTAAATATGTTAGATATTTATATAATGATGGAGGGTAAATATAGACTCAATAAATGAACATTCTAAGTATTTTAGTTTATGGTTATGACCTTGCTGAATTAGGAAATGAGGTGTGGAAAACAGAAAAATAATGACAAAGATTTGTAAATAAATTTTAGTGAAATTAACTGTGTTTGTATTGTAACAAGTATGTAATGTAAACAATATGTGTATGTAGTAGAAATTGTTATAATAATAATATTTTGACAGACTAAATAAATAATGAGAATAATTTTGAAGACGATAATAAATGAATTGCGATTGTGTTGAAGTAAGGTAATTAAAATATGTTGTGTTTTAATAATTGATGGAATTAAAGTAATTTGAGATGTTTAAATATTTTGATTGATTTACAATGTTATATAATTGAATTTTGATGATGAATTTAAATTATTTTTATGAGATTTAAATTTGATAATAATTAATAAATAAGTAAATGCTAAATTGTGTTTAGTTTGTGGAATAACATGGTAAAACGTTTCAGAAGGTTATTGGTGTTTCGTGTTGATATTTTGTGTTTATGACAGTATGTGAGTGATGTACTGTAAGTATGAATTTTATGATGCAATTTAAAAAAAAGTAAAATGTTCAATGTCTAAATAGCAAATGTTAAATGAAATGTTATATAAAAGGAAGGTTGATAAAAAAGAAAAATTTTGGAAAAGTTAATGGTATACTAAATAATAAATCATTGATAATTAATTAATAGAAGTTCAATTGCAATTAAAATATAATGTTTATAAATTTATGTGCAAATGTAAGGATGTAAGGTGTGTGATTTCTCATCAACCTTAAATGTGAATTGTTTGTTTTAATGGAATAATCGCAATGTTAATTATGTATTATGTTAAGAATGAAAATTAATCAATTAAAAATATACCCAAACATATAAGAGTTGACCCTCTGTGAACTGTAGTAGCAGTGTCAGTGTGAGCCTTATATGTCTTTTGGTAGTTTCCCCACATTTCGGGCGGTCACGGTTTCACCAGACCCTGGCCGTAGAATTATGTAAGTAGTTACAAAATTGGCGAATTTTGAAATTGAACAGGGGGTTAACCCAGGGGAAACTACATAACTATGGAACAGCAGCTATCGTCGAAGGTGTCGATAGTTCCGTACTAAGGGTGTATGAATCATTTTTAGTAGGATTACTGGTGTCCTCGGACATCAGTAATACCGAATTTTTCTGTAACGCTGAACCAAGAACGGTATAGGCAGCGTTTATACCTTATATATGTAACTTCAGTTCTTGGGAATGCAAATGGGCGCAACAGTCCACCAGCAGTAAACAATAGTGTGTGTAGAAAAGGAGCTGGCAGTTACAAGCCAGGGGCACAGATAACGCATCTGTGCACAAGGTAAATACTTAGACCGACCGGCAGGTGTTTTACCTAATTGTAACTGGGTAAAGGGGGGACTTTAAGTAACAATGTAGTGGGAGTGTAGCTGTAAATTCAGTGAGAGGGTGACGACCTCTGTAAACAGCGGGCGGTCAGCTTATAACACGACTCTATAGAGAGAGTTGGGGGTTGACAATCCATAGAGCTGTTCAGTAACTGTTGCTATGACTATGACTCAATGAGTAGCGATGTATGTCCCTATGAGAGCAAAATGATTTTAAGTACCAGATTTAAATTGTAATGAATTCAAATAACATTGTAGGATAACTATATAATTTTGTGTATGTGTATTAATTGTATGTAGTATGTTGGGTATAAGGATTATAAAAATATGTATTGTATATAGTTGTGAAATGGTATCTATAGTAAGGTCATTCACCTTGCCAAGAAAATCAGCTGATTGCTGGAATTATAAATATAGTATATCACGTAGAAAAGATTTGCAAATTTTTCAATATAATTAATGTTTGAATAATAGATTTTCAATGTGGTTTAAGAGATTTTGAATTAAATGGTAAAATGTATTCGAGATAATTTTGAATTTTCAATGGTAAATGTAATGTAAAATGTGGTAAAGGTTAGAATTTGGGTGATAGTAATTGTTTAAGTAGGGCATTTAAGTCAATCAAGGCCAAGTTTAGTGGTGTTAGAGAGAACAATATTATTGTGACTAAACATAAGGTAGAATTTGAGTATTGATAGTGACACAGTAGCTATGGGGAATATATGTAGAGTAATGATTGAATATATTGAGGTAATAAATAAATGGAGATATTTTGTAAATGAAAGTGATGTAATGGGAGAGTAATTAGTTGATGGGGAATTTTGTAAGGGGGGTGGTGTGATAGGGAGTCCTCAACGAAAAGCGGTATGGCGGGAAGGGAACCGATTAGCGCCAGAAAGGGTTACCTAGGGAGGGTCCAGGAACCAAATAAGGGAATGAGCATTGGGAAGGGAACACACATCCTGAGTACAAAGGGGTAGAGAGTATTTTGTTATAAGGGTAGAATGATGCGAAATGAGTTAGAGTAGTAAGTTAGAGGTAGAGAATGGTTGGTAGATGTTTTGATAGAGGGGTGTCATACTAGTTAAAGCTGTTAATGAGTATTAGAGTCAGAAGGGGGGTGAGACTATATGTAGATGCCAAGTTAGTAGGTCAAATTATTATGAATAATTAAGTCACCCAAACTAATTGAAAATGAAAATATTAAAGAAAGAAAGTCATAGTCAAAATGGGATAAGAATTGAAACAAGTAACAGATTGCAATAGAATTTGAGAATAATGTAAAGCTATAAAATGTGTAATTTTGGTCAATTTAAATGTAAATTTTATTGTTTATTGTAATAATAACCATGTTAATTTTAAATGTCTTATTTTATTATGTTGTACTATGTTTGAAGGTAGGAATTTTAAAGATGTTTCATGTGTTTTATGATGTAGCTTTGTGTAACATATGTATGTCAAGGTCACGGACTTGACCCAGAGAGATCAGCTGATGACTGATGTTAGAGGCAGAACCATTTTTTAATAATCAGTTAACACATGGTGTTATTTAATTAACTTAAAGGATTTAAAATTTTTGAGATTGAAAAATAAAAAGAAATATTTTGGTAAATTAAAATGTTTGAAAAAAAAAAATTTATTTTTTAAGCCTGACATATAGATGATGTTTGAGTTCCAAGTATATTATTGTTTATGTGTATTACTAGTGTTTTATTGAATTACATTGTTTAGTATATCTGTATAATCAAATGTTAGGATAAGTGAGTTCATGTTTTAATGAGATATTCAAATTTTTTGCGATTGTTAGTAGTATTGAAGAGAATTAATAGAGGGGATGGATTCATGTAAAAGATTTTTTTTATTTTTGATTTTTCGAGGAAGTAATGGAGATATAACAATTGAATTTTGAACTCAAATGAATTTTGAATTTAAAGATAAATATTTAATGAATTTTAAATAAGGAATTTGTTAGTATGTATTAATGAATATGTGTACGCGCCCAGTACTTGCTAAAGGCAGCCCAGTACGCATGTAAGGGGGAACATATCGGTTGAGGATCTGGTCTGGTATAAGGCCAGGGTTTTAATTTTGGGGTAGGATGATAGAAGGTTAGGTGCACTGTGGTGCGTGCCTGTTCGATTTTATGGTTTTGGGATCTCGTACAGAGAAGTCCAGTAATCTCATTCAGGTGCAGCCATAGTCGCCGAGCTAGGGGGGTAGTTTACCCATGATGCGTTAAGTAATAATGGAGGGTTGTGGGCACCATATTCTCTTCGATCCTCTTAGGGGTTTAGCAATGAGAGTTCTTCTGTTCCAGCAGAAGATCTCTCATTGGGGGGGAGGGGGTATTGTAATGGGACAAAAGGGGGTATTTTATTACAATATAAATTTTATTCAAAATTATTAAACATTTTTAATCGACGCAGAAAGTCCACTACATAAAACGGTGTGGTTCAGACAAAGGACAAGGGAATGCGATGTGTGTTTGCCAACGCAATTGAATTCCAAGAAAACGGGTGATGTGTTACACACTAGTGCGCACAACCATGAGCACGTGCGCGGACAGGACGCTGAGACGCTAAGACGAACATGGCTTAATTGTAAAATTTATTTGCCATGCGGTCGGGTGCCGACGGACGTCTTGACGAGACCCCGACTATCTGCGTGACGTAACCAGTGGCTTCAAGATTTCGTCAACGCCTGCCACACATGCATAACCTATGTTATCTGAACAGTGACGAACATTTTCACGCAGCAGGCACTGCTTTTCCTCTCCAGCCAAAACTCAGTTTAATTCCGTGAATGTGTATAACAGTGAAAACGACATGCAATAATGAACAAAGAAAGTTAGAGAAAGTGAGGTCACCAACTTTTGGACACTAATAAATGAAAACTCGGAGCGACGCACCATGCGGTCGGAGAAAAGGACGCCACACACGTAACGTTCCACAGTGGAAATATTATTATCAGTATTTTTACATACAATGGGGGTTTAAACTGTTTGAATGAATGAGTGAGTGAGCAAGCTGGGTTCGCCTTACATAAAAATCTAATTAGATTAAGGATATATTATTGAAAGAAATGTTTGGTTTTATGTTTAATTGAGATAGCTTAATATGAGGGAAGAAACAAAAAATAAATAATTTGAAGTCAGAAAAAATGAAATAATTATATAATAAAAATTTGAATTCCATCATACAAATGAGTGTAGCGTACATTTTTCATGTAACCTTACAATCATACTTGCATTTCGCAGTTCGTGCGACGTACCCTGGGCTGAAAGAAAAAGGTAAGTGGGAGAGAAAATACTACGATATAAATGTAATAAATAATAACTTCACAGTTGTCGCCCAGAACTAGGGACTTTATTAATTTTCAATAAATCGTATAATCACAGATGGCGCCACGAACTGGAACGAATTTTATAAAGTAAATTTTATATATGAAATTCCGCACCTACGGTGAAATACAAGTGTGGTTGAGGGGTTGAGTATATAATTACGTAAAGTATGTAAGTTATATGTAAACGTTGTAGATGTAAATTAAAAATTAGTGAAACAAAAGTCAGTAAAGTTACAACTTAAAATGGCAGGAAATGATGAAAGCGATATAAATGAAATGACTAGTGTTGACAATTTTGATGAATCAAATATTATGAGTAATTTTGAGTTACATTCGACTCCAAGTGTGAGTCAAGATAAAATAGTAGAATTAAATGTAACAGATCAAAGCAATGTGACTGAGGACTCGGGAGTTCAATTAACCCCGACCTCAACAAAATGTAACAGTTAATTTAATAATGATGTAATGAATATGTCAATAACAATATCGAAGGATATGAATGAACAAAAGAATAAATTTGATAAATTGAGCAGTGATGTTAGCGAAGTCAAGAGTAGTTTTGATATACAAAATAGTAAATTTGATGTTATAAATAGTCGTTTTGACGAAATAAATACACAAAATGCTAAGTTTGAGGTTAATATGAATAACCGTCTAAATGATATGGATGAATGTTTTGATACAATTAAAGACCAAATATTAGAATCAATAAGTAGCAAGTGCGAGAAAAAGATTGACGAAATGAATAAAAATCTAGACAGAAAATTAAATCAGATACTGAATAAGAAGTTAGATGACAATGTTATAGTTATGACAAATATTGATGATGACAAAATAGTGGAAGAGGTAGTGTTAGATAATAAAGTATTGAGTAGTGATGATAATGATGTTAATTGTAATTCTGAGAATATAGTGGAAGTAGTATGTGATAATGAAGTAGTAGAAACAAATGTTTGTCAGTTTGTGAGAGAGTGTAATGAAAATTTAGATGGGCAAAGGGCAAATTTTCCCCAAGTTTATGGTGAAACAGAAGTTTCACAAATGTGGTATGAGGACAGAGTTTCCTCCAGTAGTTGTGTGGGAGACATGGTGTCTTGAAATGGTCCCTTAGTTTTTGTGATTTATCTGGTAAAGCCAGGAGATGTAATAAGTGTTTTGTGGTGCCCTTTGCATGGAATGAGATAGTTCAGGGGGGTGGTGACAGGTGTTATGATGATGAAAGATGTTTTGAGAGAGAGTTGTGTGCAGATAGGGAGATAATAATATATCAGTTAAAGAGAAATTATAAAGAATTGAGAGAGAGGTTAGAAGTGGTGAAGATAAACAATATAAAATACTTACCTTGTGAAATAGAGATAAATGAATATTTTGATAATACCTTTATAAATGATAATAACTTACCTGATGTTGCAAGGAATGTAGTAGAGGAATTTAATGAGAAAATAACTTACCTTATGTTGAACAAAAATACTTACGGAGACAAAATTGAAATCACAAATGTAGACAGGTTTTATGAATCAATAGGTAATAATGGTGTTAAATACTATGTTGATAATGGTCATTAGAATAATAATAATAAATTGTATGTGGATAAAAATGATTTATGTTTTAAATATGTTAGATATTTATATAATGATGGAGGGTAAATATAGACTCAATAAATGAACATTCTAAGTATTTTAGTTTATGGTTATGACCTTGCTGAATTAGGAAATGAGGTGTGGAAAACAGAAAAATAATGACAAAGATTTGTAAATAAATTTTAGTGAAATTAACTGTATTTGTATTGTAACAAGTATGTAATGTAAACAATATGTGTATGTAGTAGAAATTGTTATAATAATAATATTTTGACAGACTAAATAAATAATGAGAATAATTTTGAAGACGATAATAAATGAATTGCGATTGTGTTGAAGTAAGGTAATTAAAATATGTTGTGTTTTAATAATTGATGGAATTAAAGTAATTTGAGATGTTTAAATATTTTGATTGATTTACAATGTTATATAATTGAATTTTGATGATGAATTTAAATTATTTTTATGAGATTTAAATTTGATAATAATTAATAAATAAGTAAATGCTAAATTGTGTTTAGTTTGTGGAATAACATGGTAAAACGTTTCAGAAGGTTATTGGTGTTTCGTGTTGATATTTTGTGTTTATGACAGTATGTGAGTGATGTACTGTAAGTATGAATTTTATGATGCAATTTAAAAAAAAGTAAAATGTTCAATGTCTAAATAGCAAATGTTAAATGAAATGTTATATAAAAGGAAGGTTGATAAAAAAGAAAAATTTTGGAAAAGTTAATGGTATACTAAATAATAAATCATTGATAATTAATTAATAGAAGTTCAATTGCAATTAAAATATAATGTTTATACATTTATGTGCAAATGTAAGGATGTAAGGTGTGTGATTTCTCATCAACCTTAAATGTGAATTGTTTGTTTTAATGGAATAATCGCAATGTTAATTATGTATTATGTTAAGAATGAAAATTAATCAATTAAAAATATACCCAAACATATAAGAGTTGACCCTCTGTGAACTGTAGTAGCAGTGTCAGTGTGAGCCTTATATGTCTTTTGGTAGTTTCCCCACATTTCGGGCGGTCACGGTTTCACCAGACCCTGGCCGTGGAATTATGTAAGTACTGTAGTTACAAAATTGGTGAATTTTGAAATTGAACAGGGGGTTAACCCAGGGGAAACTACATAACTATGGAACAGCGGCTATCGTCAAAGGTGTCGATAGTTCCGTACTAAGGGTGTATGAATCATTTTTAGTAGGATTACTGGTGTCCTCGGACATCAGTAATACTGAATTTTTCTGTAACGCTGAACCAAGAACGGTATAGGCAGCGTTTATACCTTATATATGTAACTTCAGTTCTTGGGAATGCAAATGGGGCAATAGTCCACCAGCAGTAAACAACAGTGTGTGTAGAAAAGGAGCTGGCAGTTACAAGCCAGGGGCACAGATAACGCATCTGTGCACAAGGTAAATACCTAGACCGACCGGCATGTGTTTTACCTAATTGTAACTGGGTAAAGGGGGGACTTTAAGTAACAATGTAGTGGGAGTGTAGCTGTAAATTCAGTGAGGGTGACGACCTCTGTAAACAGCGGGCTGTCAGCTTATAACACGACTCTATAGAGAGAGTTGGGGGTTGACAATCCATAGAGCTGTTCAGTAACTGTTGCTATGACTATGACTCAATGAGTAGCGATGTATGTCCCTATGAGAGCAAAATGATTTTAAGTACCAGATTTAAATTGTAATGAATTCAAATAACATTGTAGGATAACTATATAATTTTGTGTATGTGTATTAATTGTATGTAGTATGTTAGGTATAAGGATTATAAAAATATGTATTGTATATAATTGTGGAATGGTATCTATAGTAAGGTCATTCACCTTGCCAAGAAAATCAGCTGATTGCTGGAATTATAAATGTAGTATATCACGTAGAAAAGATTTGCAAATTTTTCAATATAATTAATGTTTGAATAATAGATTTTCAATGTGGTTTAAGAGATTTTGAATTAAATGGTAAAATGTATTCGAGATAATATTGAATTTTCAATGGTAAATGTAATGTAAAATGTGGTAAAGGTTAGAATTTGGGTGATAGTAATTGTTTAAGTAGGGCATTTAAGTCAATCAAGGCCAAGTTTAGTGGTGTTAGAGAGAACAATATTATTGTGAATAAACATAAGGTAGAATTTGAGTATTGATAGTGACACAGTAGCTATGGGGAATATACGTAGAGTAATGATTGAATATATTGAGGTAATAAATAAATGGAGATATTTTGTAAATGAAAGTGATGTAATGGGAGAGTAATTAGTTGATGGGGAATTTTGTAAGGGGGGTGGTGTGATAGGGAGTCCTCAACGAAAAGCGGTACGGCGGGAAGGGAACCGATTAGCGCCAGAAAGGGTTACCTAGGGAGGGTCCAGGAACCAAATAAGGGAATGAGCATTGGGAAGGGAACACACATCCTGAGTACAAAGGGGTAGAGAGTATTTTGTTATAAGGGTAGAATGATGCGAAATGAGTTAGAGTAGTAAGTTAGAGGTAGAGAATGGTTGGTAGATGTTTTGATAGAGGGGTGTCATACTAGTTAAAGCTGTTAATGAGTATTAGAGTCAGAAGGGGGGTGAGACTATATGTAGATGCCAAGTTAGTAGGTCAAATTATTATGAATAATTAAGTCACCCAAACTAATTGAGAATGAAAATATTAAAGAAAGAAAGTCATAGTCAAAATGGGATAAGAATTGAAACAAGTAACAGATTGCAATAGAATTTGAGAATAATGTAAAGCTATAAAATGTGTAATTTTGGTCAATTTAAATGTAAATTTTATTGTTTATTGTAATAATAACCATGTTAATTTTAAATGTCTTATTTTATTATGTTGTACTATGTTTGAAGGTAGGAATTTTAAAGATGTTTCATGTGTTTTGTGATGTAGCTTGTGTAACATATGTATGTCAAGGTCATTGACTTGACCCAAGAGATCAGCTGATGACTGATGTTAGAGGCAGAACCATTTTTTAATAATTAGTTAACACATGGTGTTATTTAACTAACTTAAAGGATTTTAAATTTTTGAGATTGAAAAATAAAAAGAAATATTTTGGTAAATTAAAATGTTTGAAAAAAAAAAAATTATTTTTTAAGCCTGCCATGTAGATGATGTTTGAGTTCCAAGTATATTATTGTTTATGTGTATTACTAGTGTTTTACTATTTCTTTTATGAATTTGCTAACTGCTATAATTTTTATTGTTCGACTAAGCTTTTCGTCATCACTGACATCTTCAGGTCTTAAACAACCTGAAAAATAGTTTAAGACCTGAAGATGTCAGTGATGACGAAAAGCTTAGTCGAACAATAAAAATTATAGCAGTTAGCAAATTCATAAAAGAAATAGTAAGGATGGCTGCTAATTTAAACAATACGAAGAATACTAGTGTTTTATTGAATTACATTGTTTAGTATATCTGTATAATCAAATGTTAGGATAAGTGAGTTCATGTTTTAATGAGATATTCAAATTTTTTGCGATTGTTAGTAGTATTGAAGAGAATTAATAGAGGGGATGGATTCATGTAAAAGATTTTTTTTATTTTTGATTTTTCGAGGAAGTAATGGAGATATAACAATTGAATTTTGAACTCAAATGAATTTTGAATTTAAAGATAAATATTTAATGAATTTTAAATAAGGAATTTGTTAGTATGTATTAATGAATATGTGTACGCGCCCAGTACTTGCTAAAGGCAGCCCAGTACGCATGTAAGGGGGAACATATCGGTTGAGGATCTGGTCTGGTATAAGGCCAGGGTTTTGATTTTAGGGTAGGATGATAGAAGGTTAGGTGCACTGTGGTGCGTGTCTGTTCGATTTTATGGTGTTGGGATCTCGTACAGTGAAGTCCAGTAATCTCATTCAGGTGCAGCCATAGTCGCCGAGCTAGGGGGGTAGTTTACCCATGATGCGTTTAGAAATAATGGAGGGTTGTGGGCACCATATCCTCTTCGATCCTCTTAGGGGTTTAGCAATGACAGTTCTTCTGTTCCAGCAGAAGATCTCTCATTGGGGGAGGGGGTATTGTAATGGGACAAAAGGGGGTATTTTATTACAATATAAATTTTATTCAAAATTATTAAACATTTGTAATCGACGCAGAAAGTCCACTACATAAAACGGTGTCGTTCAGACAAAGGACAAGGGAATGCGATGTGTGTTTGCCAACGCAATTGAATTCCAAGAAAACGGGTGATGTGTTACACACTAGTGCGCACAACCATGAGCACGTGCGCGGACAGGACGCTGAGACGCTAAGACCAACATGGCTTAATTGTAAAATTTATTTGCCATGCGGTCGGGTGCCGACGGAAGTCTTGACGAGACCCTGCCTATCTGCGTGACGTAACCAGTGGCTTCAAGAGTTCGTCAACGCCTGCCACACATGAATAACCTATGTTATCTGAACAGTGACGAACATTTTCACGCAGCAGGCGTTGCTTTTCCTCTCCAGCAACCCAACGTGGTGGGAGAAATTTTGGTAGCGCTCCAGCCAGTCGACTAACAATATCGGCCACGCGTGGTCCAACTCAATTTTTCTGCTCGGGCAATTTTAAAGGTCGGCCGGCCAAAACTCAGTTTAATTCCGTGAATGTGTATAACAGTGAAAACAACATGAAATAATGAACAAAGAAAGTTAGAGAAAGTGAGGTCACCAACTTTTGGACACTAATAAAAGAAAACTCGGAGCGACGCACCATGCGGTCGGAGAAAAGGACGCCACACACGTAACGTTCCACAATGAAAATATTATTATCAGTATTTTTACATACAATGGGGGTTTAAACTGTTTGAATGAATGAGTGAGTGAGCAAGCTGGGTTCGCCTTACATAAAAATCTAATTAGATTAAGGATATATTATTGAAAGAAATGTTTGGTTTTATGTTTAATTGAGATAGCTTAATATGAGGGAAGAAACAAAAAATAAATAATTTGAAGTCAGAAAAAATGAAATAATTATATAATAAAAATTTGAATTCCATCATACAAATGAGTGTAGCGTACATTTTTCATGTAACCTTACAATCATACTTGCATTTCGCAGTTCGTGCGACGTAACCCTGGGCTGAAAGAAAAAGGCAAGTGGGAGAGAAAATACTACGATATAAATGTAATAAATAATAACTTTACAGTTGTCGCCTAGAACTAGGGACTTTATTAATTTTCAATAAATCGTATAATCACAACCCCTACAAGTAGTTCAGCCATGCTTATGGGTCCCATGAAGTATAACATTCTTCAAGGTGGGTCCCGGACTTAAAAAGGTTGAGAACCACTGATTTAGAGGATTATTTCAATACTAAACAATATAAGTCCTATGTTACGGAACATACATAGTCATGAATAGTTATGACAAACAATTTTCTGTAATGTATGATCGAACTGTTTCAGTTCCAGTAAGTTACTAATTGTTCTGCTTCAAAACAATTTTATATTTGTTTTATTTAATTATACAAGTTATTTGACTTTTTGTCCACCAGAGTGCACAGATATTGATGGTAAAATTTACTTGTTGTGCTGCAATGGATTGATATAAACGGAAAGCAGTTCAATTACATTTTAGGCAAAATCACTGCACATAAGTAAACTGACATCACAACCATTTCTATGCAAAAAAATTTAACTCTACATATTAAATTCTACGCTGCTTTATCCCATTTATTTAAATGTTTACAAAATCACTAAACAGTTAATAACAATACTTTTGCAGATGTAATTCTACTGCCAGGACTACACGCAAACTGTTCTTATTGTATTTAAACTAATATAACTAGATGGAAATTTTCATTACGTTTAGAACAAATGTAAGATGACTGGACTAAAAAATATAAGGTCAGATGTAAATATTATTCTGAGAACATGTAAGATCCATGCGAGACTAACAATTAATGCTGACAGCGATTAGCATTAGGTGTTTGTAAACAATAAATAAAGGTGTTTGTAAATAATAAATATTTCACACCCTGTAATGTATATTTATTTATTATATACATTTAAACAATAGTAGGAACAACATAATATAATCAATTTTTATGAACAACAACATTTCCAAATGAAACAAATGGTTTAAATAGTTTTTATCAACAGTAAAACACATTCGATAATTCTATATCTTATTAGAATGTCTCAAAACACAGAGAGAAACCTGCTTCTTTTTCTGTGACCAGTTACGAAAACAAGTAAAATAAACAAAATGCCATTCTGATAAATTTTATGTATATTTTTCTAAATTTTCATAAAAACAGACTCACTTATTAAACTAACTCAACTTTCTTCTACATCAACTTTAAAATTCCATTAATAACAAAATTCAATGGAGTATTTGAAAGCAGCCTCATATTAAGTTTCTGTTGTTATATGTAAGGTGCTATATGGTTCACTCGTTTGGTCCACATTGGGACACAAAGCACCAATATCTGTACATGTGCTGTAAAATATGTTTCCTTAATAAAAAAACTGTCAATGTAAACAATCTAGGTAATTGCAAAAAGTTCTAAGTGTGATGCAGAATCTGAGCAACTTGACGCCCTTATAGGTTTTGTGACGTTTCTGTAAAACTATACACAGTTTTTATATCACTATGTGACATGTAATTCTTTCTTTGGGCAATATCACATAAAGTTTAGGAGCAAGGTTTTGATGTTCAAGAACATAACATTCGGTTTTTCTATAATCACTATATACTGTAACATGTACTTACATGTTATGTGTTAACGTACATATCTACATGTTTCCTATATATACACTACAGGTAATGACAGTTTATGTTGGACAGTGAATCCCAAATTTTTTGGCTTCCCAGCATCCTTTCACAATTCCCTGGAATACTATGGCACCTTCATAACAAAATTCTGCTAAGTAAAGTTAGTTCTTTACATTTCTTTACACTTAGGCTAAGAGACCCGTAACTGTAAACTGTAAGCTTCTAATTGTACTATATAGGATTTAAATTCAGTCTGTTCTAATTTAATTCTGAATTTTAGCAAAACACTGTTTGGGAATCACTGATGTTATAAGGTAATACAATACAGTACACTTAATTCCTAAGAATTTTTTTTTAGTAAAAGCTCATTTATACAATGATATTATTTGAGATCAGCAAAGTATTTTAGTCATGGTCATTCATAGAATGATAAAACACAACATTCTCTGAAAATTTAACTTGGATGTGCATTTTAATTAATTAAAAAAAAAAAAAAAAAAAAAAAATCTAATGTACATAAAAACAAAACGCAAATTTCTTACACTCATTAAAAAAAGATCAGAAACAAAAATATTATTATTTACTTGTTGAAAGTTGTTCCTGTTTAGTTAAGCATCCACTCTAAATTTTAAAAATAGTTTCCTCTCAAATTTTCCTTCGAATCACTTTTACAACAACCTGTCTTGAATGAAGACAGGTACACAATATGTTTTTACTGTGGCCATGGATTAAAAATAATATTCATTATGTGTTTTAAGCTCTGAATCACATGTTATGTGACAAATCAAACCAAGTATACATACATAACATAGCTCAGTAACAAATATCACCATTTTATTAACATAAGGAACAAATTTTTTTAAGTACCAATGAAAACTGTCCATTCTAAATATATAAAAACATTTTAACACTTTTTTATCTGTACATAAAATTTACATTAATAATAAATAACAATAGTTATCACAAATTAACCTATCTTTACATATGCACACTGTAAAGTGTGTTTAACTGTATAAACACATATACTTAGTATCTGAACACCTGTCATTAACTGATGATGGCTGCTTTAAAGATAAAACAACCATAAACAGCATACGAAGAGCACTACACATTGTAGTAATAATTTCATTATATGATAATTCTCAACATTACTGTCAATAAGATAGATCACATTTCCATCCCTCACACACACACACACACACACACACACACACACACACACACACACACACACACACACACACACACACACAGAGGATAAACCTTGATACTTTTTAAAATGCCATTAAAGAAAATTCATTGAATCAGAGCATATGTTTCATCAAAATGAATAAACTAAACTATAAATTGTTCTCTACACAATAATTTTTGTTCACTCACACGCACACGGAATACAGTATCACGTTATTAAGATACAATACTATTACAATTTCACCTTGCATAAAACAAGAAAAGAATGTTTTTATTATCAACAATATTTTGAAATAAATACTCAGAGGACCTATTTATCACTAAATTAAAATTCAAGACTTACACAATACATAATCCCTGTCACTTATACTATACCTATAAACAATATTATTTTAGTTTTTTTTTTTTTAATAAAAATTTTGGTATCTGCTGAAACTCCATTCAGTAGTTTTAGTATTTTAGAATGTTAGTATACTAGCTGTAATACACCATACTGTTCTTTACAGATACCATAAAAACAATACATATCTAACAAATATCAAAATTACATGTAAACATAATTTGCATACATACAATAACCAAGGAGTTTAAACAAGCGGGTCTTTTTATAATACCTACAATATAAATAGAACCACCTGTAATTACATGTAGCTGTGGAAATTGTACATACAATTTTTGCCTTGATATAATACCAGCTATACACAGTAAAATGCATATATACATTTAAATACGTTGGTTTACATTTTGGCGTGTATTTGGTTTCATTTACGGACAGCCTAATTTTCAGTTATAAACTAGAAATGTCTATACATATTTCTAGTTGGACAGTAAGCAAACTGAATATTTGCTTCCACACTTGTCTTGAAATGAGATTATCATTCTAATATATAATTATGTTAACAAATGTAATACAATTCAGTCCACTTCTATGATGATGCTTCAATTAGTTCACGTTGCATTTACATTTTATCCTATGAGACATGCTTCAGATCTTAACATGTATATCCATCTTTTTTCATGTCGCTCTGCATATGATGTTCAAATCATGTGGTACACATAGGTAGTTTAATTTGTTTGGTGACTACAATAGCATTTTCTACAATTTTGTGTCATGTAATCCCTCTGTTGATTTTGTATTTTAAAAATCTTGTAGTATTTTGTGTTGACTTGAATTTTTATTTTATTATTTTTTACAAAATCCCTAAATTAGTAATAACTGTTGATAAAAAATTTGTAACGATGGAAGATTTAGTGACACACACACATAAAATTTGTTGACAGATCCTCGCTAAACCTTCCATCATTAAAACTTATTTTTTATGGTTCTCCTGTTTCTTCATGATTCATTGGATCATTTTTTATTTGAAACCTGTTAATTCTTGTTCCGCATTTATGGTATGTGTCTCAAAAATTAAATTTTTTATATGAGATTTTTTTTAAATATAGATTATGGTGTTCATAGTAAAAAATTTTTCAGATTCATACAAAATCCACGGCATCTTTGCATGAAATATTTGACATACCATTATATACAATGTGCTACACACAACAGTACAACACAATAAATTTTATATTGGTCAGACAAAAAAAGAGTAATTTAGAAAACAGAAAATTAAAACTTAGTATTAAAACAGAACATTTTAACTTTATGAAAACCTCAAATTTAATAAATTCAGTTTACCTCCACAAACCATAAATACTGAATTGAATCTCCAAACATTAACTATACAGGACAAATAAAACACGTACCAACAAACAAAGGTACAATCTTGAACTTACGGGAAGTGTATTTATAAACATAAATTATAAAAACAATTAACGCTTTTGAGTACTGACTAATCCAGAATCCATCACTTGTGACTTTTTTAAAAATAAAAAAAATTGATCTTAAATACTTGCACAAAAATATTTACTAAAATTCATTACTAAAAGTTAATTTCATGCTTTTCCATGAAATCCTTTAATGAATAATCTTTGCATTTGATAATTAATTTTTTTTTACTTTGCAATTAAAATTAAATAAACATAAAATGTTTCAGAATTTCTCAGAAAAACATAATTGACATTATTTTAGCTAAAACAAACACATAAGGTCATAGCTTATGTAGTTTATAACAGCACAGGTAATACAATAAGACTAAAAAAAAATCAAGAAATAACTTCAAATTATGTATCGACAAATACAATAAGCTTCACTTTTGAGTCCATGAATGTGAACAAAAATCCACACGAATGTACAGTATACATCATCAGGCAGGGCTTGGCAACTACTGAAATTATTTCACATAAAATGTCTTTGTCAGTGCTGCAATCTGAATGTAAAAACAAGAATTAACAGCAAGAAACCTTCTGCATCCTTTAAGTGGCATATTACTATGATATAAAATGTTTGAACACGTTGCAAAGTAGGAGGTGTAACATCACACCATCTGTCAAAATACCCAGCCATGGGAGTAGTATTATTCATAGGGCTGTTTGTATTCAAAGTGTAAATTAAATACAAAAACCAAACCAACTAACTACAAAATAAATATAATAACAAATTCGAATTAGCACAGTACATGATACAATTTCTTTAAATTAGTCACAGATATTGCATGTAACAGACAATTCCTCAACACTACAACACAATAGCTGTTCTCTGTAAATAAAACTGATATAATGTCTCACTAGATACAGTATAATTCAATTTAAACAATTTCATAATACCCAACTCTAAAATTTTTGTGAATGCAAAACTTGAAAATATCAAGATTTAAACTACAACTTGGGTGGAAACATTCATAATGCTGTCCTACTTAGTCTTTCTTCCTTTCCTTTAGTCTTTTGAACTAGAAACTAAATGTATACTACTCACTGACTTCACAAAAACCAAAAATAACAAAAATTATTGTAATTAATGCGTTTAAATAAAAATATTATGGTTAATTCAGAAAATGATAACAAAATAAAATTAAAAAAGAGTTTTTAAATAAGTCAGTAACTTTACATTAATTGTTACATAAACAGTTTCAATCGTTATCTTATCCAAATGGTAAGGAACTTAAAATAAATAATGACGAGTGACTTTGTGTACACTTTGTAGTAACTCAGTAGTTCCTCAATCTTTTTATTATGATAACGTTTTTTTTTAAAAAAAAAAAGCTTAATACAAACCTTTAAATTGTAAAAAAAAAGTCAATATCACAGACAATAACATATTTAATAAGTAGTATTAAAAAATAAAATACATACAACTAAGATTAAGTACTAGCTAATAATTTTACAACAAAATTATGTCAGTCGGAAATCAGAAATAGTCCCACAAAACAGTTCATTTAAAATGTAAAGCTTGTGTATATGTACATATTACACAGGTACAAAATAAGGTAACAATATATTATTCCTGCAGCAGCTGCAAAATTTTCTCCAACCATGGTTTTTTTTTAGTACCTTTTGGAATCTAGTTTTCTAGTAAAATTTGTTGAAACTTTGAATAACTACACCACATTTATGGTGAATTCTTCTCGTTTGGTAAAGTTGAAAAGCTAAACACTTCTCATTACCTTCTATACAAATTCTTTATTTCCTTTGAATTTGTTATGAAATTCTGAATAACCTGACATACTTGTCACTTGTCTAACTCACTTTTTCTTATGTACAGTGGAACCTCGAAATAACGCCCTTGTGATGTAACGCTCATTTTTTATGGTCCCGGCAAATTAAATAGTTAAACTTGGGGCCTTTATAAAAAGCAACCCTCGATATAAAGCGCTTTTTGGCAGGTCCGCAGAAGAGTATAATATCAAGGTTTCACTGTATTCGTTTTTCTAAAATTACCATATTTGTTATACAAATCTGTATGTCAGCCGTAGCAACCAAATCAAATATTTTTATTTTTTGTACAAAAAGCAAAAGTATTAGCATTAAAAATATTTGTTAATGTTAATTTTGATTGAATCTGGATAACTGAATAGTTGGAAAACGAAAACTGGAAGATATAACACTATACTGTATTTCTTTGTGTGATGCCAACACATTATTTCTGAATAATATAACAAGAAAAAACTAATTCTGTAATATATAGAACACTTTGCTTTGGACCAAAGTATAAAAAAAAGTAAAACATGGTTACAGCAAATTTCATGGTTGCTGGGAATCAGGTAACTTATGTGAACTACAGCTTAGTCTGCAGTAATAATATCAACATAACAGTTTTGTTTTATTAAAATTTTACTGTTTCCGATATTAATTTGACTCTGATTACCAAGGAGCAGTTATGTTTTCTCAACCACAAAACAGTTTTATTAATTCAGTTAATACAAAAGTGAGTAAATAATTACCCATAATGTATTTATATCTGTTTTTCATTGCCAACACATCATTTTTTGCACATCACTAGTTTGAATAGATGTGCAATAACGACAGTATGCAGTTTTCAGTTTGCTATGTCAGTTGCATTGTTGCTGCTGCAATATACTTCCTCTTTGCCTCAAAGAAGAGCATTAAGTTACATCTTTTTTTACTGTTGAATGAAAGTAGGCTATATCAAGGAGGTGAAACTCTTTCAGTACAACATGGGAACAGCACTTTACAAACATCAAATGAGTGGTTGAAAAATTAAAAACTGGTTGCAGAAAAGTTTTGCATGAAAAAAGAGTTAGACTTCCCACCCAGGGCTACATCTGACACCAAAATCTGTGTTACTGCGTTTTGCACACAGTTTACAAAAGTCAGTTCTAAAAATATAGACCACACTGCCGATTTAACAGTTCTGTTAATGTAGTGTAACACAAATTTGAAACAGTAATGTGGGTGTGAATTTTTAAACTTACAAAACTGAATACACTTTTAACAGATTTATAACGTGATATATACAAGATACTGGCACAATATTTCCAGGTGATGGTTAGTACACAAAACGCGAGTGAAATATATAGTACTGTAGTATGGCTCATCTATTGAGCTGTCAGTTAGCCTGACTATTGACAAAATGATAGATCAACTTCAAATTTACTGTTAGAATAGACTCGTTTTCATCAAGTTTGTTCACGACAGATCCCAAAACGATGCACCACATATAACTGAATACAGTGCATTCATGGCTGATTGTTAAGCTCAAAATATTTTTTCTGAGGGCATAAAGAAGCTTATGCATCAATAGGACAAGTGCACTGACAAGCAACACGATTGTATTGAAAAATATATTATCATAACCTATTTCTTAGCCTTCAATGGCCGGCATCACAATTATTCAAATTAAAAGCCAGGCTGTAGGCCATAGTCTAATATATCATGCTGACGGATGTTATAATCAGATGTTTCCACCTCACCTTTGGAGGCCATCTTCAGTGAAACGGTTTTGAAACAAATGCAAGGAGTGTGTCAGCAAAACCACAGTACTGTGGTAAAGGCTAAGTGGTCCCACAAAGGACAGTCTTATATAAACTTTTAGAGTGGTACTATGTCAGCTGCATATGGAGTCCGTTCAGATACAGAAGCAGGCAGCATTCGTAATGAAGCAGCATGGAGAAAGCCTCACATCATATAAAATGTGGCATCTTGTGCTGCTCGACCTATAGCGTTACGCTTGTTTCTGAATGGCTGATGGTAGTTTTCACCTGACATCAACTCTAAAAGTTTATATAAGATTGTCCTTTTTGGGACCACTTAGCCTTTGCCACAGTACTGTGGTAGTTTTACTGACGCACACCTTGTCAGTCGTTTCAAAACTTTTTTACTAAAGATGGGCTCTTGAGATGAGGCCCAAACACCTGATTATAACATCTATCAGCATGATAATCATAGTAGACCATGGCCTTACATCCCGGATTACAATTTGAATATTTTTTTTTTCATTGAAATATCGTAAGTTTTTATCAAAATAAAATTTGTATTTGCAGTGTAGATAATTACAGATTCGTCCTTGTATATCCTTCATAACTGCCCAATTTATTATTTCAGAATCCTGAGTGCATCAAATACATTTCTTTATCTTTATGCCAGCAAAATAAATAATTCACAAATTTTAGGTTTTGATTTAGGCAAAATAGTGTTTACACATATGTTGACAAACCACCAATGGGTTGCCACTGAGAAGTACACCTTACACTTATTTAATGTAAATAATTACATACATACAAATTATACATTACTATTTAAATAGTAAACACGCATATTAAAAAATTATAACTGCACATGGGTACAGAAAACATATCACAATATGCATATTACATTTCTGTGCATCTAGCACCACCCATTTCAGCTGTTTCAAAATGAATAGCCTGTAACGCAAAATGAATGATTCAAAGAACATACTGCTTATTATATTTCTGTTTACCACCACAAAATAATTATAGTCGTCACAATAAATAAATTAAAAATTTGTTAAACAACAATAAAAGACAGATTGACAATCATAATTAATTAATATCATCACTATTTATTTTCCCTTGAAAATATTTATGGTACCATACTTCAAATAATATTCTTAACGTAGCAACCAGTGGCATTTGTAAAGTTTTTCATAACATTCTAGTCCTAGAACGATAAAATGTAACAGACATAAGGCTATTTTACATGCAGGGCTCTTTATACCCAACTGATACAATATTTGGAAAGCTTGAATATTTAATATTCTTATGCCTCTGAGATAGAGAACCTCAATGTGCGTCATACGGATGTATACAGGATCAGCGTTGATGTGTAATGAAATTTTCCATTACGTATTAAAGACTAAGGGTCAGATATTATTTGACTTTTGTGAACTCGCAACAAGAAATGTAAATTGGCAACATCACAGGCTTGTGGCAAAATATCACGTACTTGTCTCATCCATATGTAAGCTACAGATCTGGAAATAAACCTGTTATTAAGCACATCATACACACGTATTTTGCTTTGATAATGAGTCTACCACATTAAATATTTCATGAAGAGAGTAAATAGTTCTGACATCATTAACACTATTCATAATACAAAACATGTTTGGTTATGTCTCTGTGGTCTGATCTAAACATAATTTCAAAACTAAACCTTACAAAAAAAAAAAAAAAAAAAAAAAACTAATATCTGCTTGAAGTTTACAAATGGTCTCTGACAGATACAGTTCTCTGGTCAGACCAGACGAAAATACCAGTTCTCTGATACATATGGTTTAACGTCAATAACTTTATTTTCTCACAAAGCCTAGTCATATAAAGAAAATCTTCTGTCATGTAAAATCGCTTTGTGACTACTGCTAGAAAAACAAAAGTTACAAAGTAGACATTTCACTCCTATGAAACTATGGTTTACACACACACGAACTATAAAATTTAATTAAAAGTTCCTAAGTCCTGTGAAAATATCTGGTATTTGGTAAAAAACCTGTTACAGACTAAAATATTTTTTTAAACTTTTAGTTCATGCATGTTTTCACTCATGTTTAACGTCACTTTAATAATCGCATAACTATTTCTTTCCATTGTAACACTTTTTATAAAAAAAATTCTGTAACTTACATGCATAATGCATAAATAACTTTTATATGCACAACTTGACAATCTTTTATTTCTAGCTCTACAAAAATTTTATTGCTGTTTTGTTGAACAGTTAATTTCTTTTTTCTTTTGATAGATGAAGATTTTGGGGATGTTATGTCCCTGAGCCCTATCTCAACAGTAATCAGAAAGAAAAACTTTTGTTTGTCAAACAAACCTCAAGAGACATATTTTATCACTAATTTTGAAACTACAACCACCAATTAAAAGTTACATAAATAACTTGATGACTCCTGACTAAAAACAGACTAGAATGTGGAAAATCAATGCTTAAAATCATTAAACATATTTTCCTAAAAATCTAATTACTTGATGGTGGTGGTGGTGGGGGGGGGGTGATGTGATATGATTGCACTGTGATAAGTACCGGTACATAATTTTCTTTCCTTCTGAGCCGTACATAAAATTCTACCTTGTTATAAAATTCTGCTCCTTCAGTCTCTTCACAACAGACAGAAGAATGCACGTGTCCTTATGTCATGTCTTACACACTACACTTTTAATACACACTATATTCAGTAGTTCTATCATATGACACACTTAATAAATTTATATAAAAATATACAACACCATCCTGATTTGTACTCAACAGTACTAAAAACAACTCGGTTAGAAATGTAAAAAGAATTTATGAATGGAAGTGTCAATACATGAGACGAGATCATACTGAGGTAGCACACATAATTGGAATAAACTTATTAATTTTTCCCAGCTCTCCTACATGTAATATTTTTTCTACAAACTAATCTGACATGTCCACTACCAGCTCATGAAATAGCAAAAAAAGAATAAAATCTTGCTTATGACCTTTGGATTCCATTTCATGCCATAAACTGTTATGGTTATTAACAAGAACACCATTTTGGATTTAATCACATTTTATTTTATTAACACCAAATATTTTGCTTATTCTATAACGAGGGATTCTCACTGCAACTGAGGATGTCTTGTCACAGAATGGGTAAAGTCCTTGAGCTTAACAAAATCAAAATTACCATAAACACAAAAAATATTATTGTTCCAGCCTCAATAATAAAACAACATTTCTCCTTTTGGAACACCAACCCAGGGATCTGGGGGCTCTGTAGTCTGTAAATTATCCTGTTGACCACTCTCTGTATGCTTTCAAATCCACTCTGTGGAGATGACTGAAACAAAAGCTCTTATTGTCTTCCTCTTGCATTTCTCCCATTATCAATCTTTCCCTTCACTACCATAGTCATAAAGCTATTTTGCTAATATTAACCTTTTCAGTGCACAATTATTATTTATTTGGTGTTCTGCCCTAAGGCAGGTCTTCAGATGGTAAAAGCTCTCCAAGCTGTCCTATCGCATGCCAGTCTTTTCGTTTCTTCATAACACCTTCTGATTTTAATGCTATCTATTAATTTCATTCTTCTACGCCCTCTTCTTTTTTCTCCTTCTAAGACACTCTCCATGGCAGATGTAAGCAAGCAGTCTCTTCTTAAACAATGACCTAACCAATTCCTTTTCTTATTTTCTATTACCTTCAGGATTCTTCTCTCTTCGCCTATTCTTCTTAAAACTTCATCATTCCTTACTTTATCAACCCACCTCACTTTTTCCATTGCACACCAAACCCACATCTCAAATGCTTCTAATCTTTTCTCAATATGTGCAGTGCACAATATGGGTGAGCAATGTGCAGTACCCATGTGTCATACTTTCAACAGTGGCGAGTGTACATGCCTGGAGGACTCAATGCATGATAAGAAGTTACTCCAAAATATTTAAAATGATTCATACCGCTCTATATTCAATATCTGTTCAAAAGTACAGCGTGGACTTACTTTAGCAGAAGTAATTGGGGTTATCATAATTGGCTTGAACACTAAAAACTTCTGATAAACGAAACTTTAACTTTACATCACAACAGTTGCAAAACTTGATAAAAAAATTTTTTACTTACCTCTGCATAAGGTAATTTACCATATGGTACATCTAGTCAAATACCCAACAAAACACAGTATATATAAAAATTTCACAAAAACGAAATACACATTATAATGTGAGCGTGTCTGATGACTGTACATTATTTCGTTTTTCCTGAATCTTGACATACACAAATCATTACACTCACCAATATGTACAATGTTTGTTGATGTCTAGATTCAGCTTAGGAGAATCAGTTTACATACAGAAATCAGCGACAGGTAACCACAGGCTTGTGGTAGACACAACTTGCCAAATCATTGTTACGAAATAATTTTAAGAGAAATAAAGTAATAAACATGTCAACTAAAACTCTGTGAATTGTTCATATTGTCAGCTGAAAGCTGAGTCTACAGGCTGATAATCAATCATCTCATGTAATAATTCAGCCTGTGACAAACCATTGGCCTTGTGCCCAATGTGCACTCAGCGAGTTACAGGCATTGTGAACAAACCCTTTTCGAGCACTCTACAATTTACAAAGGACACATGGCTTACTTGTCTTGAGCACTCCAGACACATAAAGATTTGTAAGTATACCCGTTTCAAGCACCAACAAGCTTAATTACAGTTTCAACAATTCTTTCCAATGAGACTTTTTTCTCATACAACCTCGTACCAACACTTCACCAATGTGTACTTTATCTATCTTTCATGAAATCTCTTTCATGCAGTCTCCTCCAACACCATGCCTCAAATACGTTCAATTCTTAGTTGTCTCTCATTTGCCAACTGTTCATAATTCAGAGCCAGTTACAAATCATTACAACAGTACAGTTCGAATAATTACATATAGTTAATAAAATAATACAATTTAGTGGTTAAGTCTAACTTTGACTAAACTTGTGTTGCTACCACTAATACTCACTTACACTTCCATGAGCGCTTAAGATGAGCCGAGAGACTTGAAAGCGCTCATGGAAGTGTAAGTGAGTATTAGTGGTAGCAACACAAGTTTAGCAAAAGTCAATAAAATATTGGTATAATGTTAAATAATTAAAATCTATATTAAAAAATACCTAAGTTTGCTGTATGGAGTAAATATTTGTTGCTATAAATATCGTAAAAATAAAAAAATCTGTTTATAACTTCGGATGGCTCACGATGCACAAGAAAGTACTATTAGTGAGATTTATAAGTAAAAAAAACTTCAGTAATAATTTAGATACATTATACTAGCTCATGTTTTGTGAAAGCAAAGATAAATGACTAGATGCTATAATTATTGCTACAACTGGTGCACGTTAAATTAAATGTAACTGACTATAGTTATGGTGAGATGTTTAAACCTGTAGTATTATCGGAGAGAGATGCCAACGTAGACTGTGCATAACTTGACAAAGTCTGTGGAGTAGTAGCAAGAATTGTTGCTGTTGCGACGGTAGCAAGTTTGGTTGCAGCAGTGACTGTCGACATCGTAGTGTTGATGAAATTTGGACGACGCGTGACAAAGCGAGGAGGCGTTAATTTACACGGAGCAGCTAGTGGAGGGCCCAGCATGGCGTCAAGTAGATATGCTACTAATGAACCGCCAGTTAAACCAACATTGTAAGACAGCGTCATAATGTTACCTGAACACATCACATAACAGTACATTACACAATCAGAAAACTGTGTCATGAGTTAGAAAATTCGTGCAACTTTTTATTGATTCTCCTGCACACTCTGATTAATAAATAAACATTTTAAGGTGACACTGTTAACAAGTAAAATACAATAAAAGTTTCTGAGATAAAAATCCTTCAACTCATGTTTTATTTCAGTTGTGTACTAGCATGAAATTACTTTATAACCAATTATTACCTTACAAAATACACAAATTATTACAGTACTGAACATGTAATACACTAACCACTTAATCAGAAAACTGGCCATGAGTTACAAAAATGTGTGTAACTTTTTATCGATTCTCTTGCATACTGATTAACAAATAAACATTTTAAGGTGACACTGTTAATAAGTAAAACATAATAAAAGTTTCTGAGATAAAAATCCTTCAACTCATGTTTTATTTCAGTTGTGTACTAGCATGAAATTACTTTATAACAAATTATTACCTTACACAATACACAAATTATTACAGTACTGAACATGTAATACAGTGAACATTTAATATAACGCTCTTCAGAGGACTATGCAAAGAAAGCTTTGTATCAAGGTTTTGATTTTAATTTAAGAAATATGACAGTATTCTCCCTACAAAATTTGTTTACCTCATATTTATTTATTTTATTTATTTATTTTTTTTTTGTGAAGCTTTGGTAATTCATATTTAAAGTCAGTTTGTGAACATTTTTTCAAGATTACTTAAAGCTGAGTTTTTAGAAAAATGTTTTTCTGTCTTACAAGTAATATGGGAGAATAACAGGATGCCATACATTCATATTACTGCATTCTGTGTCAAAAATTAATGTTATATATGAGAAATTATGTACAGTAGTTGTGTGTTAAATGTTTTCAGAGTTAAATTTAGCAAGTTAAAATTATGATATCAAAGCATTATTTAATTACTTGATAAGCATTTAAAGCATTACAACTTGATAAGCTTTAAAATATGTAATGGGACATTTTGGCCTACCTGGGGTAATATAAAAAATCAGTGTATTTTAATAAAAAATAAATAGCATTTTTGTGAGGTAACGTAATTTTGGGGAGATATAAACATAAATTGAGAATAAAGGTAAATTTTATTGGTAATGAAATTGGCAGGAGTGATTGTAAATATTGTTCATGAATTATAACAATGCAACAGACAACAAGCGAAAATGTGTCAAGGTCAGCTCCAGATGCAAGTAAAGCAGTTATTTTGAGAACCAGTGACTAACAGATTATGTAACATCCAATCGAACGATCTTACGTCAGTGCCTTACATAACGCTGGAATGTAGGAGTGTCAGGCGAAACGACTACTGGCGTAGGGATACCAGAACTTAACTCAATGAAAACTTGGTAAACAACCGCGGCAACTACACAAAATAGTGCCGTTCGTCTCGCCCCAGTTGAATTCTGCATATAGAGCCGGCCGGCTGCTAAAAACCCGAGTTCTAGAACGTAAATCGTGGGCGCCCGCAGTACAATAAAATGTGATGTAAAATAGAAATGTATACATAAATAACAGTTTTTTCGTTACACAAGAACAGTTTTTTCGGAAATTATCGGTTGAAAATTTAACAATGTGCGCGTAAAAATGTGACGTCTTCAAGACTCAGTTGAACAGCTAAGTAACGAATGTGTACATAAATTTTAACAAGGGCTATCCAAAATTACTTTGAATGCGATGAAATAAACTTTTAAACAAAAAAATGAGATCTCTAAGGGTATAAAGTAACTCTGTGTGTGTGTGTGTGTGTGTGTGTGTGTGTGTGTGTGTGTGTGTGTGTGTGTGTGTGTGTGTGTGTGTGTGTGTGTGTGTGTGTGTGTGTGTGTGTGTGTGTGTGTGTGTGTGTGTGAAAATATGTAGATAAAGAAGGCTGGTTTGTGTTTTTAAAAATTAGTTATATTTAATATCTTGATTTTTTATTATTGGAAAATTTTTATACCATGTTTCAATTTTTTTTATGTGAGTTTTAGAATGAGAATTTTATAATAGATGAGGGAGTGGAAGAGGTAGTTTGTCAATGATAAAAAAAAAATATAATGATGAAAGTAAATGATTAAATGTCAATAAAACTTAATTATGGGAAATAAGTAAAGCTTTCTTTATTTCAAACAGCCATAATTCTGTTCTCCTGTGTTCGCTGAAAAGAAACTGGCCCGAAATTGGTAAGTACATAAATTTTTCTTGCAGTTGGTACTAAGGCAAGATGGCGCCCGAAGAAATTAGATGTAAACAGAACAGTGAATAACAAAAAATTAAAATTAATTAAAATTTATTTATATCAGTAAAAGTTATATCACAATTGGCTTCCGAAGGCACGGACATTTTATATAAATAAATTTATATAAAAATAGGCCTACTGGGAGAGCGAATGGTTGTTTGAAATAAAAATAAATTTTTTTTGGTACGTAAAAATAGACGTAGGTGACGAGAGTGTCACATAAGGTTATGTTATAGTGTTATTGAAGTAGATGTATAGTAAATAAGTCAGAATTACATAAATAAAAATGATGAATGATAATGAAAATATTAACAATGAAGTCAGCTTCACTGACAGCCAGACAGAAAGTCAAGTAAATAGCGACTCAGGAATTCAAACAAATGACAGTCATGTTGACGAGTCTAAAATGAGGAATGAAATAGAAATTCATTCAACACCCATTTCAATGAATCAGAATAAAAAAGTGGACGACAGTAATATGTTAAAATATTTGTATAGTTTGATATATAGTATGAAAGAAAGTTCAGAGAAACAACACAATGAAGTAAATAACAAATTTGATAAATTGAGCAATGACTTTGACACCAAATTTGATGTACAAAATAATAAATTTGATGAGTTGAAAAACCATATGAATGAAATTAATAAGCGATTTGAAAATACAGTAAAGCCCCGATTATCCGCGGAATTGGGTGGCAAGGGCACCGCGGATAGTGAAAATCACAGATAACCTGAAAAAAGACTAAAAATGAGGTGTAAACACGAAAAAAAATATTTCAGCATAAAAACTATGTTTTATTGTACAAAAAACATAATATGTAAAACTTTTAAAATATGTACAGTACAGCAGAAACCTTTGCTCTATGTCTAAATCACTAAAATAAAGAACAGTAAACAAAAAACAATACTGTACTGTTAACAAAAAGTGTTCAGTTACGCCTTTTTAAAAAAAATCAGTCACTCGTTTTTGCTTCTTGCTTTGGAAACACCTTTTCTTTATTCTAGATTGTACTTTCCTTAACATGAGTTTTTCTGCCAGATGTGCGTTGTCGTCTTGTTCCTCTAAATATTGAAGCAATCCGTCTATGTGCTGCAAAGCAGTTTCGTGTGTCATCCGCGCAGGCGCCTCGTCTTCTTCACTTTCACTTTGTTCTTCTTCGTTCTCGTTCACTCCCATTGCTTTGTTCGTTATCTCTACGTCAGTCAGTCGTTCAAACCTCGGCTCACTTGCGTCACATTCCAGCCACTCTTCTATGTTCTCTTCATCGACATTCTCACCTCCCGGAACGGATGTCACTAGGTCAACAAGTGTAGCGGTCGGCATGACTTCATTCTTTTCTTCACAAATGTTTTGGTTGACATTTGTTTCGATACTCGGAAAGAGTTTTCTCCATGATTTAACAAGGGTTGAGGGTTTGATGTAATCCCATGCAGACGCAATATCGTAAATGCTATCCAAAATTGTATATTTCTTCCAAAATTCTTTGAGATCGCAGCCTTCTTCGAGTTTTGACAGTAACAACTTTGTTCTGTATGTTCTCTTCATGGTTGCAATGACTCCCTGGTCCATAGGTTGTATCAGTGCAGTAACATTTGGGGGCAAAAACTTTGCGAAGATTTCCCTGTCAGAAGATTTAAGCACACATGTAGCTGGGTGTGAAGGCGCGTTGTCAATTAACAAACCAGCCTTTTTTCGCAAATTTTTTGAGTCAAGATGTTTATGTACTTGAGGCACAAAAATGTTTTCAAACCATTCTTGAAAAATCTGTTGGTTCATCCAACCTTTTTTTTGGTTGAAATAATCAACTGGTAAATTTTCTGCTCTTGTCCCCTTAAAAGACCTCGGTTTCTTAGATTTACCGATTACAAGAAGCCTAAGTTTGTGACTACCCGCAGCGTTGCTGCATGGCAAGATTGTAATTCTTTCCTTGCTACTTTTGTGACCTGCCGCTTGATGTTTACTTTCAAATGCTAAAGTACGAGTGGGAAGACACTTCCAAAAAAGCCCTGATTCATCAGCGTTATAAATTTTTTCATATGACAGAACTTCAGACAACACAAACTCTTCAAAATCACGTTGAAAATCATCAGCTGCTTGTTGATCACCACTCAGCTTCTCTCCGTGTAGACCAATCTCTCTAATTCCATGACGTTTCTTAAAACGATGTAACCAACCGGACGACGCATCAAAATTTCCTTCCAGGCCTAACAAATCAAAAAAGATTTTTGCTTTAGCTGCAATGGTAGGAACAGACACGGGGGTGCCCTCACTTCGCACCTGAGCTAACCATTCCGCTAATGCCGAGTCAAGTTCATGATAGGTGGATTTCTTCATTGTTTCTCGTTTTTTCATCCCAGAAGCACTGTCTGACACTGATGCAAAGGCTAACAGTTTGTCTTTTTGCTTTAAAACGTCTCGCACTGTTGTTTCCCCGATCCCGTAATTCAAACACATCTGCTTCCTTGAAGCGCCATTTTCTATTTTAGAAATCATTTCAAGTTTTTGTGCAATCGTTAACACAACCTTCTTTCGTTTTTCAGCCATTATTAATTTCAGGAACTAACGAACTGATCACGACTGATCACTAAGCACGCTTACTGACAACTGACACCACTGGCAGACCGAGAAAATATGTACGTAGAGGGGGAAGGTTAGTGAACTTGACCAAAACAAAAGAGCAAGAGCCAAAACAAAATTCCGAGAAGGCCTATAGGATTACGATGCACAATAAACCTGTCAGAAATTTTCGACCTTCGCACTGTAGGGCCTATTGTATTTTCCCTGTTGTTGCCTTGGATTAAAATTGGGTTTTTTGAGGTTCGTAATTAAAAAAATTTTTCGCGGCACTCGCGGATAATCGGGGCTTTACTGTACTAACGAAGAATTTACTAGTAAATGTAACGATTTAAATACCAAATTAGATAATGCAGTGAACAGTATAGATATTGAAATTAATGAAAGAGATGAAAAAATTAACAAACAAATACATGAAATCACAGAAAATAAAATCAGTAATGTAAATGAGCAGATGACAAACAAAATTAAAACTCAAATTAAAGAACAGTGTGTAGAGATCGAAAGTAAGTGCATTAATAAGATTGATGAAATGAATAAAAATTTAGAACGTAAATTCAATCAGATACTGAATAAGAAGTTAGATGACAATGTTATGGTTATGACAAATATTAATGATGACAAAATAGTAGAAGAGGTAGTGTTAGATAGTAAAGTATTGAATAGTAATGATAATGATGTTAATTACAATTCTGACGTAAGTAGGAGTGAGAATTATGACAATATAAGTGAAAATATGATGTTAAAGAATAATGGGGTAAATATTGAGAGTACTGATGAAGTTTTAGAATGTAATAATGGAATGTTAATGTGTGTTTATGAGTCACAGATAAAGTGGAAAGAGAGTGTAGAGGGAAAGTGGTTGCAGAGGGTAAATTTCCCCCAGGTTTATTGTGAAGCAAGGTGTTTACAAATGTTGTTGTTGAAGGGCAAGAGTCCCTTGTTATTGGAAGACATGAGGTCTTTGAGTTGTTCCCCGAATTTTTATGAGTTAGTGCCCTCTGTGTGGGATGAGAGAGAAAATGCGATATGGTGTTGTGATGAGAGAAAGAGAGAGAGATTTTTGAAATAAATAGAGGTTATGAAAGGTTAGTGCAGGTTTTAGATATTGAAAGAAATGAAAAAACTGACTTACATTGTAAAATAAAATAAAAAAATAAACCTCCGCTCAACAGTCCGTTAAGGACCAAGGCGTACCGCGCGGCTTTTGTGTTAGTGTGACGGTGTATGGCTAGTACTACGCGCCACCAGCCGCTAGTTGCGGTATTCACAGCCAGGAGGCGGCGCTGTTATCTCAGCGCCTACTCAGTTTGCCTCACAACGCTGAGTGCACGCCGTACGGAACCTCCGCCGGGAATTGAACCCGGGACCACGAGCGCATCAATCGCCCGCGTTAGCCACTAGACCACCTGGAGGCTCAACATTGTAAAATAGAGATGGATAATTATTTTGATGATGATGATAAAATAACTGACTGTATATTGAACAAAAATACTGATGGAGACGGAACTAAAATAACAAATGTAGACGGGTTTTATGAATTGATAGATAAGAATGGTATCAAATATTATGTCGATAATGGTCATAATAATAATAATAATTTGTATGTGTATAAAAATGATTTATGTTTTAAATATGTTAGATATTTACATGATGATAAAGGGTAAATATAAATTCAATGAATGGACTTTTTAAATATATTAATTATGTTAATTTATGGTTATGACCTTGCTAACTTAGAAAATGAAGTGTGGTAAACTGAAAAATAATGATGAAGAATTGTAAATAAATTAATAGTGAAGTTTATTGTATCTATGTTGTAAGATGTACTTAATGTAAACAATGTGTATGTAGTAGAGGTTGTTTAATGATAATAATATTTTATCAGACGAAATAAATAATGTGAGTTTGTAATAACAAATAACGAAGTGTAATTTGTGTTTTCAAGAATGGAAATGATTTGAGATGAATTAATTGATTAATGATTGTTATACAACTAAATTTTGATAATGAATTTAAATTATTTTTATGAGAGTTGAACTTGATAATAAATAGTGAATAAATACAAAGTTGTAAAAGATAGAATTTGGGTGATAATGATAAATAAGGTATGTGAGTTAGTCAAAGGTATTTTTAGTGGTGTTAGAGAGAATAATATTAGTGTGAGTAAAAGTAAGATAGAATTTGAATACTGATAGTGACACAGTATTAGCTATGGGGAAAATATGTAGAGTAATGATTGATATATTGAGGTAATAAATAAATGGAGATATTTTGTAGATGAAAGTGATATAATGGGAGAGTAATTAGTTGATAGAGGAATTTTTTAAGGGGGGTGGTGTGATAAGGAGTCCTCAACGAAAAGCGTTGTGGCGGGAGGGGAACCGATTAGCGCCGGAAAGGGTTACCTAGGGAGGGTCCGGGAACCAGATAAGGGAATGAGCATTGGGAGGGGAACACACATCCTGAGTAAAAAGGGGTAGAGAGTATTTTGTTATAAGGGTAGAATGATGCGAAATAAGTTAGAATAGTAAGTTAGAGGTAGAGAAGGGTTGGTAGATGTTTTGGTAGATGGGTGTCATACTAGTTAAAGAATTTGTAAGTGAGCGTTAGAGTCATAAAAGGGGTAAGATTATAGGTAAATGCCAAGTTGATAAAGTGAATTTTGTATGAATAACTGAGAATCACCCAAATTAATAAAATGGAATACTAAATGAAATGTTATGCAAAATGAAGGTCGAAAAAAAAATTTTTGGGAAATGAATTAATAAAAGTTCAATTGAGGTTAAAATATAATTTTATATGCAAATCTTAGATGTAAAGTGTGTAATTTTTGGTCAAACTTAAATGTGAATTGTTTATTTTAAGGTAATAATAACAAGGTGAATTATGAATATACTATGTTGTATTATGTTTGTTAGTGTTTAAGAGAGTTTTATGAGTTTAAATATTTTAGATGTAAATTGGGGATGAGAGAGATGTGTAATATGGTAATGAGAAATGTTTATTTAAATTCTGATGGGAATCAGGGCAATAATTTTGAATTTTGGGATAAAAGTTAACAAAAGAAAGTAGACAGAATGAGATTAGGGAATTCTAAAATATGTTATGTTAGGTCATCATATATATGTTAGAGGTTAAGAGAAAAACCAGTGCTTCTTAACGCAAACCAGCACAGCTAAGGGGAAACAGATCAGTTAGGGATATAGTATTGTATAAGGCCACTAGTTGATATTTTGATTTGTTGTTTCACAGTCTGGTGATGCTGTGGCGGCGGTCCTGAGCTGGCCAACGCGTCAGAGCAGGAGCGTTAAGTACCTGGCTGACTTTATGGTGTTGGGATCTCGAGAGAGAAGTCCAGTCAGGTCATTCAGGTGCGGTCACAGTCACTGGACCAAGGATGAGTTAATTATATTTTTGTTTGTAAACCATAAAGGGGGTTGTGGCGACACATCCTGGCTGATCCCTTTAGCAAGTATGAGAGTGTCAATGAGAGTTTTTATGCTTCGGCATAAAACCTCTCATTGAGGGGGTATTGTAACGGGACATTTTGGCCTACCTGGGGTAATATAAAAAAATCAGTGTATTTTAATAAAAAATAAATAGCATTTTTGTGAGGTAACGTAATTTTGGGGAGATATAAACATAAATTGAGAATAAAGGTAAATTTTATTGGTAATGGAATTGGCAGGAGTGATTGTAAATATTGTTCATGAATTATAATAACGCAATAGACAACAAGCGAAAATCTGTCAAGGTCAGCTCCAGATTCAAGTAAAGCAGTTATTTTGAGAACCAGTGACTAACAGATTATGTAACATCCAATCGAACGATCTTACGTCAGTGCCTTACATAACGCTGGAATGTAGGAGTGTCAGACGAAACTACTACTGGCGTAGCGTAGGGATACCAGAACTTAACACAATGAAAACTTGGTAAACAACTGCGGCAACTACACAAAATAGTGCCGTTCGTCTCGCCCCAGTTGAATTCTGCATATAGAGCCGGCCGGCTGCTAAAAACCCAAGTTCTAGAACGTAAATCGTGGGCGCCCACAGTACAATAAAATGTGATGTAAAATAGAAATTTATACATAAATAACAGTTTTTTCGTTACACAAGAACAGTTTTTTCGGAAATTATCGGTTGAAAATTTAACAATGTGCGCGTAAAAATGTGACGTCTTCAAGACTCAGTTGAACAGCTATGTAACGAATGTGTACATAAATTTTAACAAGGGCTATCCAAAATTACTTTGAATGCGATGAAATAAACTTTTAAACAAAAAAAATGAGATCTAGGGCATAGGAATGCGCGGAATGCTTATGGTCAGGGGAGAATGGTGATGTGGGAGTCGCTTTGAGATGCGACAAGAGAATTGTTGTTATGAGCGTCAGTGCAGCCAAGGTATGAATATTATTTATTATAAAATCTCTTTTTTTTTATTCCTGTAATTGTCTGCCGTTGAGATGTACAGTAAAATTGAAAGTTAAGGGTATATACGCAGAAACCAATTTATGGATGGACGAGTCCACTTTGAAATTGTGAATGGCTGGAGGGTAACGGAGTAGGAGCTGGTATGCAAGTGAAGGTGTTGCGAACTTTGCGTGTGATGTTTTAGTTACCCGTACATTGTTAGTTACTGTGTGACGTACTATCTCAGTCTTGCATTTGTTATTATTATTTCAATTTATTATTAATTGTATCTTTGTTTTACAGTCACTCATTTTTATTAATTATTTAATTTTTTAGTTAATATCTATTGGTAGTTTTTATTCTGTAATTATGTATTATCATAATTATTTGAGTTATCATCCAGTAATAAGATTTGTTAAAATGGATACTTCTCCTTCAACTAGCAAAGACAGGAAAGTTATTCATAGTCAAGAACGGAAAGTAATAATAAACAATTTGTTGCTGTCCAGGATTAAAAAGATTCTTTCAATTAAATTAATACAAAGAACGCGTTCCTTTATGTAAGATAAACTGTAGAGATAGTCGAGTGTAATTAAGGAGTGGAAGTGTACAGTTTGCAAATTCCAATGCTATAAGAACGGTCAGAAAGGCTGTAGTTTTTTACGTCTCAGCAGTACACAATGCCAGAACCAAACAACACTCAGATATGTTTATAAAACATTCTGATATGTAACAGCAACAAATTCTGATACGTGTGAACAGTACATATCATTTGCTTGATTTGTATAGTAGTACAATTACAATATTATTATTATTAATTGATTTACATCGGAAACAATAAACGTATAATTCTTCATTATATTTGGTCTCCAGTCGCAGTGAAATTGAAATTAATAAATACCTTTTTCTTTATCCGTGCTGCGACTACGTCTTTGATGTCTTACGACATGTTTCGGGAACACGTTCCCATCATCAGGTAAAATATATAATTCTTTTTATAAGCCAGCTGTGTGACTGCGCGCGCGCACGCACGCACACACACACACACACACACACACACACACAGATTCGTGGTGACACATTTACAAACAAACCTTAACAGTCGTGAGTTTTTGTTACTATTAGAAATTATACTCATAGGTTAGCTGCACCTTTGCTGATAACAACAATTCTCTTCTCACATCTCACAGCGACTCCCTCCACATCACATTTCCCCTCCGACCATAAGCATTTCGCACATTTCCATGCCCTTAACTTTCAATTTTGCTATACTGCAACAGTACAAATGTATAGGGTACTGTGCATTGCACAATTAATTAAGATAATTCATAAATTAAATAAATAATTCATATTGTTAGTAATAATAATTCAGCTTTCAATCTGAACTGTAAAAGGAACAACCAAATTTCATGCTTGGACAGGTTAATCATGCCATGCAGCTGTGTCTGTGTGTACACATGTATTTTATGTGTGTGTGTGTGAGAGACCAGTTGATTCCTGTAAAGCGTCACCCCTAAATGAACACTATAAATTATATGAATTATTTAAGTTGTAAAGAGTGTGTGCATAATATCACAAAACCAAATACGCCACAGTGTGTATAATATAAAGACGCACGTGTGTACAATAATTAGTGCAAAAATAATAAAAAGTGCGAATATAGTGATAATAAATATAAATAAAACTTATATTAATTAAGACAGGAAAAAACGGTTTATACACAGTGAAAACATAAAAATTACCTACAAGATGAATATCGGGTAATTTGCAAAAGACTATGTTGCGAAGACAAGCGAAATAAGTGTGAAAATAATCGTGTTTAGAAAGGGACGCCAACGACAGACTGAGACCTGTAGAAGATTGTCGAAACATGATTTTTGCACCCTAGGGTATAAATACTCGAGACACACCAACTTATTTCTCTTTCTCGTATAACTACCGTGGCAGCCGGAGGCTCTGCCCAACGACAACAACTCTTTTTACTTCCATGTTCCTTAAGGAAATGGAAGTATGGTGATGGCAAAAAAAATCGTGTTCGAGATTATTGCAGATTCTGATTGTACTACACTCAAAACATGAAAAAAAGTCGTTTTTCGAAAAGTGTCTGTCTGTAGACTTTTTTTCTATGGCAAATGATAACAGCCGCAAATTCAAACAGAATCAAATAATTTTTTGCATACAGCCCTGATTTGTAGAGTACTCACGACCTATTGTTTTTGGTGTAGATCGGTTGAGGGAAAGGGGTAGTTTACCTGCAACGGTTTTTTTTTTATCAAGGGTAATTACTTCCATGTTCCTTAAGGAAATGGAAGTATGGTGATGTAAAAAAAAATCGTGTTCGAGATTATTGCAGATTCTGATTGTACTACACTCAAAACATGAAAAAAAGTCGTTTTTCGAAAAGTGTCTGTGTGTGCGTCTGTCTGTCTATCTATAGATTTTTTTTCTATGGCAAACGATAACAGCCGCAAATTCAAACAGAATCAAATAATTTTTTGCATACAGCCCTGATTTGTAGAGTACTCACGACCTATTGTTTTTGGTGAAGATCGGTTGAGGTAAAGGGGTAGTTTACCTGCAACGGTTTTTTTTTATCAAGGGTAATTTTTACTTCCATGTTCCTTAAGGAAATGGAAGTATGGTGATGGCAAAAAAAATCGTGTTTGAGATTATTGCAGATTCTGATTGTACTACACTCAAAACATGAAAAAAGTCGTTTTTCGGAAAGTGTCTGTGTGTCTGTCTGTAGACTTTTTTTCTACGGCAAATGATAACAGCCGCAAATTCAAACAGAATCAAATAATTTTTTGCATACAGCCCTGATTTGTAGAGTACTCACGACCTATTGTTTTTGGTGAAGATCGGTTGAGGGAAAGGGGTAGTTTACCTGCAACGGTTTTTTTTTTATCAAGGGTAATTACTTCCATGTTCCTTAAGGAAATGGAAGTATGGTGATGTAAAAAAAAATCGTGTTCGAGATTATTTCAGATTCTGATTGTACTACACTCAAAACATGAAAAAAAGTCATTTTTCGAACAGTGTCTGTGTGTGTGTGTCTGTCTATCTATAGATTTTTTTTCTATGCCAAACGATAACAGCCGCAAATTCAAACAGAATCAAATAATTTTTTGCATACAGCCCTGACTTGTAGAGTACTCAAGACCTATTGTTTTTGGTGAAGATCGGTTGAGGGAAAGGGGTAGTTTACCAGCAACTTTTTTTTTACAAGGGTATTTTCTATGGCAAACGATAACAGCCGCAAATTAAAACAGAATCAAATAATTTACTGCACACAGTCCTGATTTGTAGAGTACTCAAGACCTATTGTTTTTGGTGAAGATTGGTTAAGGGGAAGGGGTAGTTTACCTGCAACGTTTTTTTATCAAGGGTAATTTTCTATGGCAAACGATAACAGCCGCATATTCAAACAGAATCAAATAATTTTTTGCATACGTCCCTGAATTGTAGAGATATCAAGGACTTTCGATTTTGGTGAAGATCGGTTAAGGGGAAGGGGCAGTTTACCTGCAACCTTTTACGTTTTAACAACAGTAAAGTACTTGAAAATTCATTTAAACTTTTTCAAACAATGGTAATTGTTAAAAATAAAATAATTTTGTTGCTAGGCAATAAAATTACAATTTTTTCGTTTTAATGTAAATTATGTATGAGTTAATATACATGTATAAAATAATATATCCTTCGTGGCAGGCAAGCATATCTCAGTTATGTAATGTTTACGTTTCCATTTTATTATTATGACTACCGCAATAAAAAGGCAGGGAAGACACACACACACACACACACACAAAATTCGCGTTATTTTAGGCCTCACTCATGTTTATTTTCTTACATTTGCACGCTTTTTAAATGGTAAGTGCCGAAACCCATACCAACTTAACGCATCCAAGCCGAAAAAGTGTCCAGCGTGGATAGCGATTTGCTTCCTGTGGATCGCTGGGCAGTGTAACTGCACGTGTTTACAGAGGAACGATTCATAGACAGACTTTTCGTCTTCAGGAAATGTACCCTCTGCAAGATGCTGAGGGTCCATGAGTGACTTCGGAGCGCTCCTTCTTTTTCGCGTGTTTTTTCTGTGAAACATTCACTGTAGATTCGCAGCTTTACTCTAAGCAACGCTCAATAGGAAATGTTGAAAATTGTTGTCCACGGTGTACCCTCATACACACTAAACCTGCTCTGATGTTTTAATTACGGACATCATAATATTAAAACTTTGGAAAATTGAGCACTACTTAATGGAGATCAAACATTAACTTATACAAGCCATTAATTTTATGCAATTTTTTATATATATTGTACAACGTTATCGGCAACAAAGAAGTTGTTTTTGTTAAAATTCCTTCCCGGGATGTTTGGCCGTAGTCCAATGTTTTCTACAAAACCAGACGTTTCGGGAATGCCATCGACTTCCATCATCAGTGAAAATCGAGTGCGATAACGTGAGGTGGTATACGTTAGTGATCACAGTACTGTGGTTAAGGCTGAAGCAGTAAGTAGAAAGAAGTAGTTTCTATAGTAATATTTCATTTCGAAAATGATTTAAATATAAATCTTAGAACATGGAAGTCATGTATGGTTCTCCATACCGATATTTTTTTTTTTTGGTAAACCATAACAGCCGCAAATTCAAACAGAATCAAATAATGTTTCACATACAGCCCTGAATTGTAGAGTTCTCAAGACCTATTGTTTTTGGTGAAGATCGGTTAAGGGAAAGGGGTAGTTTACCTGCAACGTTTTATGTTTTAACAAGGGTATTTTCTATGGCAAACGATAACAGCCGCAAATTCAAACAGAATCAAATAATTTTTTGCATACGTCCCTGAATTGTAGAGATCTCAAGGACTTTTGATTTTGGTGAAGATCGGTTAAGGGGATGGGGTAGTTTACCTGCAACCTTTTATGTTTTAACAACAGTAAAGTACTTGAAAGTTCATTTAAACTTTTTCAAACAATGGTAATTGTTAAAAATAAAATAATTTTGTTGCCATGCAATAAAATTAAAATTTTTTCATTTTAGTGTAAATCATGTATAAGTGAAAATATATCGTTCGTGGCAGGCAAGCATATCTCAATTATGTAATGTTTACGTTTCCATTTTATTATTATGATTACTGCAATAAAAAGGGAAGGAACACACACACACACACACACACACACACACACACACACACACACACACAAAATTCGCGTTATTTCTGGCCTCACTCATGTTTATTTTCTTACATTTGCACACTTTTTAAATGGAAAGTGCCGAAACCCACTCCAACATAACGCGTGCAAGCCGAAAAAGTGTCCAGCGTGGATAGCGATTTGCTTCCTGTGGATCGCTGGGCAGTGTAACTGCAAGTGTTTACAGAGGAACGATTCGTAGACAGACTTTTCGTCTTTAGGGAATGAACCCTCTGCAAGATGCTGAGGGTCCATGAGTGACTTCGGAGCGCTCCTTCTTTTCCGCGTGTTTGTTCTGTGAAACGTACACTGTAGATTCGCAGCTTTACTCTAAGCAACGCTCAATAGGAAATGTTGAAAATTTTTGTCCACGGTGTACCCTCATACACACTAAATCTGCTCTGTTTTAATTACGGACATCATAATATTAAAACTTTGGAAACTTGAGCACTACTTAATGGAGATCAATCATTAACTTATACAAGCCATTAACTTTATGCATATTTTATATATATATATATATATATATATATATATATATATGTGTGTGTGTGTGTGTGTGTGTGTGTGTGTGTGTGTGTACTACGTTATCGGCAACAAAGAAATAGTTTTTGTTAAAATTCCTTCCTGGGATGTTTGGCCGTAGTCTAATGTTTTCTACAAAACCAGACGTTTCGGCAATGCCATCTACTTCCATCATCAGTGAAAATCGAGTGCGATAACGTGAGGTGGTATACGTTAGTGATCACAGTACTGTGGTTAAGGCTGAAGCAGTAAGTAGAAAGAAGTAGTTTCTATAGTAATATTTCATTTCGAAAATGATTTAAATATAAATCTTAGAAAATGGAAGTCATGTATGGTTCTCCATACCGATATTTTTTTTTTTTTTTGGCAAACGATAACAGCCACAAATTCAAACAGAATCAAATAATGTTTCACATACAGTCCTGAATTGTAGAGTTCTCAAGGCCTACTGTTTTTGGTGAAGATCGGTTAAGGGGAAGGGGTAGTTTACCTGCAACATTTTTTTATCAAGGGTAATTTTCTATGGCAAACGATAACAGCCGCAAATTCAAACAGAATCAAATAATTTTTTGCATACAGCCCTGATTTGTAGAGTACTCAAGACCTATTGTTTTTGGTGAAGATCGGTTAAGGGGAAGGGGTAGTTTACCTGCAACATTTTTTTATCAAGGGTAATTTTCTATGGCAAACGATAACAGCCGCAAATTCAAACAGAATCAAATAATTTTTTGCATACAGCCCTGATTTGTAGAGTACTCAAGACCTATTGTTTTTGGTGAAGATCGGTTAAGGGGAAGGGGTAGTTTACCTGCAACATTTTTTTATCAAGGGTAATTTTCTATGGCAAACGATAACAGCCGCAAATTTAAACAGAATCAAATAATTTTTTGCATACGTCCCTGAATTGTAGAGATCTCAAGGACTTTTGATTTTGGTGAAGATCGGTTAAGGAGAAGGGGTAGTTTACCTGCAACCTTTTATGTTTTAACAACAGTAAAGTACTTGAAAATTCATTTAAACTTTTTCAAACAATGGTAATTGTTAAAAATAAAATAATTTTGTTGCCAGGCAATAAAATTATAATTTTTTCATTTTAGTGTAAATCATGTATAAGTGAAAATATATCGTTCGTGGCAGGCAAGCATATCTCAATTATGTAATGTTTACGTTTCCATTTTATTATTATGATTACTGCAATAAAAAGGCAGGGAACACACACACACAAAATTCGCATTATTTCTGGCCTCACTCATGTTTATTTTCTTACATTTGAACGCTTTTTAAATGGAAAGTGCCGAAACCCACACCAACATAACGCGTGCAAGCCGAAAAAGTGTCCAGCATGGATGTTTTAATTACGGACATCATAATATTAAAACTTTGGAAACTTGAGCACTACTTAATGGAGATCAATCATTAACTTATACAAGCCATTAATTTTATGCATATTTTTTATATATATGTGTACTACGTTATCGGCAACAAAGAAATAGTTTTTGTTAAAATTCCTTCCCGGGATGTTTGGCCATAGTCCAATGTTTTCTACAAAACCAGACGTTTCGGCAATGCCTTCGACTTCCATCATCAGTAAAAATCGAGTGCGATAACGTGAGGTGGTATACGTTAGTGACCACAGTACTGTGGTTAAGGCTGAAGCAGTAAGTAGAAAGAAGTAGTTTCTATGGTAATATTTCATTTCGAAAATGATTTTAAATATAAATCTTAGAACATGGAAGTCATGTATGGTTCTCCATACCAATATTTCAATCAACCACAGCGGCAGCTGGAGGCTATGCATGACTGACTACTCATCACTTTTGTAAGAGCACCTGCAGTCAGAGGCTATGACGGAATACGAGGGAGCAGCCAAATACATGGAATAGAGTCCAGCGTACGGAACGAGGCAACGGACTACGGAGAGGATCTGAATGACGAGGATCAAGGACCTAGGACCGAAGAGGATACGCTGAGTATTACCATGACAAATAAGGTGAAACAAAACCATATATTTTATTCTTCATATTATTTGAATTAGCAGCCATCTTTACTATTTCTTTTATGAAGTTGCTAAACTGCTATAATTTTTGTTCAGACAAAGCTTTTCGTCATCTCTGACATGTTCAGGTCTTGAACAACCAAGACCTGATGATGTCAGAGATGACGAAAAGCTTTGTCTGAACAAAAATTGTAGCAGTTTAGCAACTTCATAAAAGAAATAGCAAAACCATATATTTGTAAAAACAAAAAGACTCAAGTAAAGACAATTAACTATGTAAAAAGAAAGACAATATAACTTAATTCAAAGTGGAATTAATAATTTTTGAAAATGTAAATGTTTATTTGTATAGTAGTTTAGAGTAATGTTTAAAAGTATGAAACTATAACCTTGAATAAATAATTTAATCAATGATATTTGAATTAATCTGAAAGTAATTAGTAAATTTTTTTAGAAAACAAAGCAATGCATATGCAATAATAAAAAGAAAATAGATTATTAAAAAGAGATCAGATAATCTAATTAGTCATCAAAGTAATGAGCAAGTTGAGAGCAATATTATATAATAACAAATGTTTATTGTAGTATATGAGTGTATATTATTGTACAATTACTTTCTTCTATGCAAATAATAAATTATTTACCTGGACTTAAACACTTGTGACTGTCCGCTCCATTCGGACGCCATCTTATTTTGATGTCAACCATAAATGAAAAAAATGTTACTCACCAGGGTTCTTATAAGCGAACAGAATGGGTTATTCAAATGAGTGCTTAAAATCTACTTGTTTTCTAAGTAAACTTGGTTTTATTCATTATGTAGTTTTTTGATGTTGTATATTAATTGACAATGCTAACAATATGCTCCCTCCCTCTCCTACACGTTTACTATTAGAACAATAATGCAGTACATTTGTTATTTTAACATTAACCTTTCCTTTTCCTTAGGATATTACAGAAAATTAAACTTGTCAAAACAAAAGAAACAGATATTGAAAAACATAAACTAAATTTTCTTAATGTAAACCAGTGCCATTTACATAAGTTTTACTCCCACTCATCCACACACACACATACATACGCCCCATGCCCATTTGAGATTTCAATTTCTTTATTCGATGGTAAATAAAGTCTTTTAAAAGGACATAATTTTTAATTTGATATACCCCAACTGGTTACTTATCTGGCTATATATCCAAAAGAGTCCAACGCCCCGGCGTACCTTCCATCACTTCGCACATTTTCTTCACCATTTTTATCGTAACTGTCACTTTACTATTATTTTCTGTATAGTTATATTATGATTTAAATTATGAATTTGATTCTAAAATCACATTTTTTTGAGTTGCGGGCGCCAGCAATTTCGTTCCAGAACTTCACGACTATACAGCGCGATGGAATATTGTAGACTGGGGCGAAATTTACTGTCTCAATTTCTGAAGTTGTGAGGGAATCACGTGATGTCACACTATTGTTCTTTCGAGTTCTGAAGTCAATTTTGACGGGGTTATTAATTTGAATCTGCATTCCAGCATCGCCGTACAGATGGGTTTGGCTCTGACGTCATATGGTGTGACTTCTGCATTACATAATTTACAGGTCATGTAGCTAAAAATAACTGTTCCTCTTGCATTCTGGAGGTGACTAATTTCGCTCACTTTCCTGCGTTGATATAATTCAGGAATAAAATTTATAATTATCAATTTTGTGTCCACTTTCCCCAAATTATCCTGGGTAGACCTAAACTGTCCCGTTACAATACCCCCTCAATGAGAGGTTTTATGCTGAAGCATAAAAACTCTCATTGACACTCACATACTTCCTAAAGGGATCAGCCTGGATATGTCGCCACAACCCCTTTTATGTTTTACTAAAATCATGGGTAACTTACCCCCTGGTCCAGTGACAGTGACCGCACCTGAATGACCTTACTGGACTTCCCTTTCGAGATCTCAACACTGCAAGGCCAGACAGGCACTTGACGCCCCTGCTGACACGCAGGCCAGCACAGGACCGCCGCCACAGCATCACCAGACACTGAAACATGAAATCAAAATATAAAATAGTGGCCTTGTATAATAACATATCCCTAACTGATCTGGTTCCCCTTAGCTGTGCTGGTTTGCATTAAGAAAATTTAGTTTATGTTTTTCAATATCTGTTTCTTTTGTTGTGACAAGTTTAATTTTCTGTAATATCCTAAGGAAAGGTTAATGTTAAAATAACTAATGTACTGCATTATTGTTCTAATAGTAAATGTGTAGGAGAGGGAGGGAGCATATTGTTAGCACTGTCATTAATATACAACATCAAAAAACTACATAATGAATAAAACCAAGTTTACTTATAAAACAAGTAGATTTGAAGCACTCATTTGAATAACCCATTCTGTTCTCCTGTTCGCTTATAAGAACCCTGGTGAGTAACATTTTTTTCATTTATGGTTGACATCAAAATAAGATGGCGTCCGAACAGAGCGGACAGTTACAAGTGTTTAAGTCCAGGTAAATAATTTTTTATTTGCATAGAAGAAAGTAATTGTACAATTGGCGCCCGAACAGGGACTCGAGATGTTTGAGATGAGTAAAGAAAAATTGTAGGTACGTAAAAATAGACGCAAATATGAGGTTATGTTTTGGTAATGTGATGTATTTGGTGAATTATTTGCTTACTGTAATATATTGGTGTTGATGTTTTGTAGCAGGTATTGTGAGTTAATATGTGTAACTAGTGTGTATGAGGAGGGTTGTAGTTTGTTAAGGGGTATAATATACAAAATGTTGTTTAACATGGCTGATGTAAGAGAAACCGAAGAAAAGGGGTGTTCAATGGATGATGTGATGAGTCTTCTGAAAACAATGTATGATAAAATGAACAAATTGTTTTGACGAGTTAAATACAATATTAGATGGAAGGAAAGAACTGATGGATAAGGGTTTTGATATGATGAATAAACTTTTTGACGAGTTAAACACAATATTAGATGAAAGGAAGGAACTGATAGATAAGGGTTTTAATAAACTAAAGGATGTTATTAATAAACAAGACGAGAAGTGGGAAGGAAATAGATGTCGATTAAAAGAGAATACAGGCGAATTAAAACAGGTAAGTGTAACGAAAACGAAAATAACGAAGTAAAAGACGACCATGGTGTAAATACAGGTGAGAAGAATGGTGATGAAATACCGAAAAATAACGAAGAAATAGTTAACAAGGTAAGTGTTAGTTATAAAATGAGTTAACAAGTAATAGTGGTAAGATAATTGAAAACGAGGTATTTAAAGGTAATACAGTGAAAATTAATAGTGATGATGAGAATATAGAAATAGTATGGGAGAGTAAGCGTGTAATGGGCCTGGGGTGTATGAGAGTTGAAACATTTTAATATGTTTATAAGTGCACTTTGTTTACCAATATTAACTTTCGGCTATTATAGCCGCCATGTTGTTTAATAACAACCTTGAAAATTCACTTACCTGGTCCAGGTTCGAGATTGGATGAGCTGAAAAGCTAGATGGTTGTTTGGCACAAATAAAAATTCACTTTATGATTTTACGAAAACTTGAATTTTATTCATCGTGGTTACTTCCATTCTCTTTCAAACATATTAAAAGCTATTAATCCACAATATTTTACTCAATATAATTTAATTAAAATTTTACTTGGTTCTATATAATCAAAAGTGTAGTTGAAACAAAATAACATATATTTATGGTACCATTTAGAATTGTTTACACAAACCAGCGCTTCTAGAATATTACTTATAAACATTCATACACACTGATACACCCTGAGCCCTTGAGATCTCATTTTTAATGATTAAAAGTATTTTAAATAAATTTTTAATAAATTTTCATATTTGATTTTTTAAAATTTGTAGTACTCCGCTGATTACTTAGCTGTTCATTTGGCGATCCAGAGCCGTCCTTTATTTTCTGTCACCCCGCACCTTTCTTATTGCACTGTTCGTATTGACGAAACTGCTATTACATTTTGTCCTAACACTGTATAGTTATATTCTTACTTGAGTTATTCTTTTGGTTTTAAAAATCACATTTTAACACCTTTTGGTGTTTTGGGAGCGCCCATAATTTCGTTCCGGAACTTCGCGACTGTACAGCGCGAAGAACTATTGTAGACTGGGGCGAAATTTTATGTCTTAATTTCTGAAGTGGTGAGGGAATCACGTGATGTCAAACTATCGTTCTTTCGCATTCTGAAGTCAATTTTGACGGGACTCTTAATTTGAATTTACATTCCAGCATCGACATGAAGCTGGGTTTGTCTCTGATGTCATATGGTGTGACTTCTGATTACATAATTTACAGGTCATGTAGCTAAAAATAACTGTTCCTCTTGTGTTCTGGTATTGACCTTGACACAAATTCACTCACACTGCATATTACGTTGCTTGTTCCCAAATAAAATTTACCATTATTATTTCTTTTATGTTTCCCCAAAATATTCTTAGGCGGGCTTAAATGCCCCGTTACACTATGTTCTATGTGTAACACGAGGTGTTACTTATATGTTAATAACCAGATGTGTACTAAGGCTACACACATGCGAATAATAATGATAGTTTAAATCGCAAAAGAATTGAAAATTTTTAATTAATAAATTTTTAAATGGTTCTAAACAATTTCACGTTGTGTTATTATTATTACGATTATACCTGTAATAATTTTATAGTGTAAGTAATAGGTTAAACTTTGTACTTAGAATACCCGCAATGCGCCGCGTGCAGTGACATTATTCTCCCCCACCGAGCTGCTGCCGGCTTGTATCGCAAGGCCACAACAGTCCGGCGAGTTTGTTAACTGTAAAACTCCGAACGGGCAACTAGCCTTCAGTTCGCCAGCCGCGGCTACATAATCATTTTCAATTCGTAACATTACACTTCAAATTTTTAACATGATCTTCATGCACTAATACTTGGGCTATCTCTGCCTCAATCCATCTTCATGATTTTCAATATTTAATTCCATTTTATTTTCCACGGCAATGTTGCCGCGCTAAACTGCACGCACCATGCAATCACTTTCTGGAAACATTTAATAAACAACTAACTCAAAGAATATATACAGTCCACTATTTTATTTCATTTCTTACCAGCCAACTCATCACCTAACGTTGGAAGACCAACTCAAGATTATTCAAGAGCGTCGAAGACGTGACATTTTTGGTCCTCCGAGCCGGATCCGGATCGTGATTCGGATTGGGATTCTAATCTATATTTCATTATAATGGGCCCAAACAACGTTTGGTTCAAGCCCAAATATTCTCAAACTTAAGATTGCTGGCCGTTGCATACATTCACTGTTTTCAAAAACAAAACCTTCATACTTGACATTACAAGATTCTGCAGAGCATCATCTTGGAGACAGCAAGACATTACAAGTCATCATCATTTGTCGTACAGCAGTGAAAATTTAGAACTTCAAGCTTAAACGGAGAGCTACAGCTTCAAGCATTACCCGACCAGCAGAAACAAGAGGTGCGCCACCATCTAAGGCCTGCCTAACAGGATCACCAAGGAAACAACAGGCAATGGAGCCATCTCGTGCATGCCGGGGACTCACACTCCACGTGACTATGAACTTGCATTTCTTATAGTTTTTTCATTTATAAGTTTATGTACAGCAAAGTCAGTAATATTTAGCACATCTATTTAATGGCATTTGATATAAAATCATTAATAATTTTTACACAAATAGAAATTAGTGTCAAGTGGCCATAGACTTGTATTTTTACCTAAATTTTCATTTACGCAGCTTTACAATAATTTAGTCAGAAGTAATGTGATGAAGCTACATGTATATTTTCACTTTGAATGAGTCATATTTTCAATAATTTCCATATAACTATTTTTTTAACGAAAATAAGTACCTATTATAATAAGTAATAGATTAAGTTGTATACTGATCACTGGCTCCCACATTATATCAGTATTTAGTAAAGTATTCAAATTGTTCACCTGCTCTATATTTATGTATCTTTTTCGAATCACAGTTTGCATTTCAGTCATGGCTGATGTGAAAGCGTTAATTAAGAAACGTGGCACTATTAAGGCCTCTATATCCCGTGTAAATACCTTCGCTGACAATTTCGATCCTGACGTAAACGATCACCATGCCTTATAAATTAATCTCCGCCACTTGTCGGAATTGTCCGTGAAGTATGATGAAATTCAGACCCAAATTGAAGCTGATGATTCTGATTTCACATCAGTAAGTGACAGGGTTCAGACAGAGGATGATCTCTGTACTATTGAGTGCAATCTGCGCAATTTATTAGAACAAGTAGAAGAGGTGAACAAAAAACCTGATTCAAGTGGAAGTCACGCCAATTAAAACCTCACCTATACAGTTAGAGCCAATTAAATTGCCCTGCTTCTCAGGCAACATTATTGATTGGCAGCATTATTATAACATGTTTTTGGAGTTGGTACACGTCAGAACTGACCTGACGGACATTCAGAAATTACGCTATTTGCATTCGTCACTAAGGGACGAGGCGTTAAATGTAATAAAATCTCTCCCAATCACCCATGATAATTATGCGGTAGCCATTGATCTATTGAGGGCCAGGTATGATAGCAAGTTAGCTGTCTCAGCTTATCATACAGGGAATGTCTTGGGCATGAAGTCCATTCAGCAAGAGTCCATGGTTGGCATTTCAAAATTTATTGACGAAATCACCTCAAATATAAATGCTTTAAATTCATTAAGTTTACCGGTAAATACCTTTGAAATAATTTTCGTTCAATATTTAACGCAGAAACTTGACAACCAGACATACCGACTATGGAAGGAAAGCCTTTCCGACGAGCGATTCCCTAATTTCAACAATTTTATCACATTTTTAAATGGTAGAAGGCAATTAATGCTAAACGTCGGCGCCTCGGCCAGTTCAGTAAATAGAATACAAGTTAGCGATAAGACTCCCTATCGCAGGACTATTAAACCCGTTGATCTTACTAGGTCAACATTCCATTCTCATATCAGCAATAACATTTGTCAGCTGTGTCGAAGTAAACATCGACTCTCTGAGTGCCCACAATTCGTGGCTATAACTCCCTTCGAGCGAAAAAATATTTTAATCAAACACAAACTTTGCTTAAATTGCATGCGTCCAGGCCATGACCCCTCACACTGTCCTTCCAAATTTGCTTGTACGACATGTGCTAAACGCCACCATACAATGATCCACATATCGGGTAGTAACGCTACGAGTAGGAACAATCAATTTTCACTGAAACTGCAAACAAACAAATCCATTCTATTATCCACAGCTGTCTGCATGACAACTGACCATGCCGGTAGGAAGCACCCAGTAAGGATTTTATTGGACTCAGGATCGCAAGCAAACTTCTGTACCATAAGCTTCGCACGATGCATGGGTCTAAAATTAACTAAGTCTCAATTACCCATCACTGGTATAAACAATTCCTTATGTCAAGATGACTTTAGTACTAGGGTAAGGCTGCACTCTCGTTACAGGGATTTTAATTTGAACGTGCATTGCGCTGTGCTTCCCAGTATCACGAATAATCTTCCGGCAGAATCTTTTGATATCTCATCCCTAAATATACCAAAGGGCATATTCTTAGCTGACCCGCAACTGAACTTTTCTTCACAAATCGACATATTACTTGGTGCCCAGTACTATTTACAATTGATTGAACCTGTCAAATTTGTCCGCAGCCCACACTTTCCCATAATACAGGAGACAAAATTGGGATTCATCCTCGCGGGTAACCTGCCCTTTAATGTCGACATCACAAAACGTGTCTCGTAATTCATAGCATACGAAGATAATAATGCCATTTCATCGCAATTGAAAGACTTCTGGCAATTGGAGGACGCTGCTGCTCATGCTCCCTCCGTTGAGGAATCAGAATGCGAAAGTCATTTTGTCGCTAACACTTACCGAAATAATAATGGTAGATTTGTGGTGTCCCTACCTCGCAAGGTATACAATTCTCATTTGGGCGATTCTCTTACCGGAGCTATTCGCAGATTTCAATCACTGGAACTCAAGTTTAAGCAGAACCCTGCTGACATCCTATCCCGTGGTTGCCTACTCCGTTTTTTACACAGTCACCCACAATGGTGATATGGTCCATCCTGGTTGTCCCATGAGTCATCATCATGGCCCACCAGTACTTTCGATGCCCATTCACCCTGCACTCATCCCGATCTTGAGCAAGAACAACGTAAGCAGGTCCAAACCTCACTGGTTGCCGCTTCATCTACGCCTAGTTATTTTGAAAACTATTCTTCGCTTTCAAAACTCCTCCGTGTATTTTCGTATTGCCTTCGATTCATTCGGAACTCTAGGCTTCCCATAGCTGATAGAAACATTTCTTTTTTAACTTCCCAGGAGTTACATGGTACACTTTTGATCTTCATTCACCAGTCCCAGCGACTGCACTTTAGCATCGAGATCAAGGAACTTGAGGCACAACGATAATAAAATTTAGGGGAATATTATTATCCCTAATAATAGTAAAATTCTTTCACTTAACCCCTTTCTGGATAACGTGGGATTACGCGTGGGCGGACGCCTTCAGCACTCCCAGCTTACCTATGATAGCAAGCACCAAATCATACTCCACCCACATTCTCATCTCAGTAAACTAATTATAGAAGGCGAGCATCATCGTCTACTACATGCTGGGGTACAACTGACTCAGTACTCTCTACGGCAGAAATACTGGATAATTAATGATATATCATACATACGATCAGTAATACACAAATGTATCACTTGCTTTCGATTCCGTGCTAGGGGCTCAAGCCAATTATTGGGACAATTGCCCTCTTCCCGAGTTACTCCTACCAAGCCATTCTCTCGATCTGCAGTCAACTATGCCGGTCCTGTATTTATACGTCATGGTGGGCAGCGTTCCAAATCGATGTCAAAGGCTTATATTGCTCTATTTATATGCATGGCCACTAAGGCCATTCACCTTGAATTAGTCTCAGATCTTACCTCAGACGCTTTCATAGCAGCCTTAAAACGGTTTATAGCTCGTAGAGGTATCCCTGCACAGTTGCCAGTGCCCAAGGAATCAAATGGTCCTTTATTCCCCCGTCAGCACCTCATTTCGGTGGCCTGTGGGAGAGTGGAGTCAAGAGCATCAAGTTTCATTTGCGGCGAGTCATCGGCAGAACCCTTCTTACGTTTGAGGAGTATTACACTATTTTAACCCAAATAGAGTCCTGCTTTAACTCACGCCCCTTGTTTGCCATCTCAAATGACTATAGGGATCCTGAACCTTTAACTCCAGCGCACTTTTTGGTTGGTTCTCCACTCACTTCACTCCCAGAACCTGATTATCCAAGGTCAAAATTGGTCATTTGGGCAGATGGCAGCTGCTCCAAAGATTCACCCACTCTATATGGAAGAGGTGGTCGAAGGATTATTTGCACCAGTTACAACAACGCAACAGATGGCGCATCCAGTCAAAAAATTTGGCTCCCGGACAACTCGTCCTTATTTTAGAAGATAATTCCCCCCCCTGCAGTGGAAGCACGGGGTAATTACTCAGGTCTATTTGGGTCAGGATTCACTAGTGCGCGTTGTGGATGTTCGCACCACAAACGGCATCCTACGTAGGCCTATTCACAAACAATGTCCACTTCCAGTGGCCTCAGATTAATGACATGAGCGTTCATGCGACATGTATCATTGATTTGAACTTCACGCCCGGGACATTTCCCAGCGATCTCATGCTATTTTTTATTATATTATTATGTATTGTCAATCATTATGTCTTTTATTATTGTATTATTCTATTGTTGTATTATTGAATTTTTTGGGATCATTATTAGATTACTATGTAATGTCAATCATTATGTATTATGTATTCTTACATCAATTATTATGACGATCATATTGTTATGTACTATTGAATTTCTTTTGGTGTCATTGCTCTGTTGTTATGCATGTCAATCATTATGTCTTTTATTATTGTATTACCGTATTGAATCAATTTTTGAGGATGTTTTCCTTTATATAGATTAAGTGTTATTACTTACATTTTGTTAAAAATTAAATGTATGTATTTACTGGACATATGTTAATGCTTTAAGAAAGATCATGTTAGTTATATAAGAACTTTTATTTTCATCATGAGTTTTTATTTTGTACATTTTTTAGCTAAGAAATTGTTTTGTTTTGCTTTTGAGTTTTTCTGATAGCTTTAAGTAATTTTGTTATTTACAGATTTTTATGTCAGGGATGATTTACTTTAAAATTTACTTTAAAAAAAGGGTCAATTTAATGTCGAAAGGTTTCAAGTATATATTGTATATTGCCTTTGTATATAACATTTGATAATAATTTGTGATCCACTATTCACATAATGACTTAAGCTGCAAAATCGCCCGATTTTGTGCGGGCAGTATGGTTAAACTATGTACTTGTTTAAACTTTGTACTTAGAATATCCGCAATGCGGCGCGTGCAGTGACGTCATTCTCCTCCGCCGAGCTGCTGCCGGCTTGTATCGCAAGCCCGCAACAGTCCGGCGAGTTAGTTAACTGTAAAACTCCGAACAGGCAACTAGCCTTCAGTTCACCAGCCGCGGCTACATAATCATTTTCAATTCGTAACATTACACTTCAAATTTTTAACATGATCTTCATGCACTAATACTTGGGCTATCTCTGCCTCAATCCATCTTCATGATTTTCAATATTTAATTCCACTTTATTTTCCACGGCAATGTTACCGCGCTAAAGTGCACGCGCCATGCAATCACTTTCTGGAAACATTTAATAAACAACTAACTCAAAGAATATATACAGTCCACTATTTTATTTCATTTCTTACCAGTCAACTCATCACCTAACGTTGGAAGACCAACTCAAGATTATTCGAGAGCGTCGAAGACGTGACAGTAATGTTGCTAATAAACGGCGTTAACGTTGCAGAATAAATGGCTCACAAGAACGTGGGGTTCACAAATACTTAACGTTATAATACATAACACAGCTCTTATCAGAATGGAATAGAATGTGCAAACTATGCACTTGTGCACTTCTGCTCCTTAATTACACTTGACTATCTCTACAGTTTATCATAAAGGGACGACTTCTTCATACCGGTATTAGCTTACTTGCAAAAATCTTTTAATCCTAGACAACAAAAATCTGTTTCAAGAAGGACTACTCATGTTATTTTAATACAGTATTTTAGGTAAATAATATCTTTCAGCGCCACAAATGCAACTCATAACAGTAACAGATGAATGACAAAGAGATCATTTATGTTTTACCCTGGCAACCTTTTATTGTAAATAAAGCAAAAAGTTAAAGTTATAACATGTGATAATCAAAATTTTAATAATTTTTTCATTTCAATATTCTACTTCATTTTATTATTACCCAAAACGAAAATGCACGTGCGTGCATACACACACAAGCGTGCGCGAGACTGCCTTTTGTTATCATAATAGAACTGATATTCTACTATTATTTCTGTACTGTTTGTTTTATAACTATTTATTTTTATTGCAAAGATAAGCAAGACATTAATAAAAAAAAACCTTCAGACTCGCTCATGAATGTGCTAATGCTAGCATGAATAGTTCCGTTTAAACTATTAAAATGAACTATAAAACAATGTACAACAACACAAAATAATAATTTAATGTAATTTTCTTTGTGTAGTGCTAAAACTCATACAACATTACTGACAACATGTATTAATTACTGGGGTTTGGGTGTAATAGTAATAAGAGTAGTCATTGATTGAATTTTAACAAGTTTTTATCAATTTATTAAAAAAAACAAAAGCATTTTTAAAAATCTCATTTACTTCGTCATAAACCTTCATTACTGTTTTCTTAACGTTCAATTGTTGCAGTACATTTATCATAAATAAATCTTATATCCTACAGTAACAAAATTATATTCTAAGTCTTTATTTGTTAATCTTAAAATTTCGACTGCTCAGTCTGATTTGTGTGCTTTACTACAGTTTTGTTTTATTTTCTTTATATAACTTTTACTATGTTACTTTATGCATTGCATACATATTACTCATTGATTATACATTGCATACATGTTAATTTAAATTGACTCAATTAATTGTTAATCATCAAAGAAAATATTTATTAATTTTAAATTTGATTCTCTGAATCTCTATATCTACATTTTACATCTCTTATTTATTTTTCTAAATTTCAAAGTGTCTTTTAAATGTCTTTAGTCTTTCACATAAAATTTATAAATTGATTATTTGTCACCTTGATTCCGTAGCTCATACCCATGTCCTCCGTTGATCCGTAGGTCCTCTTCTGATGGAGTTCCCTGCCCGTTCCTCGGTTTCACTCGTCGTCCTCCAGTTACTCACTCCTTATGGCCCCCTCTGGTTGCTGTAGTGTAGAGTGATATGTTGCTCTGCACTTGCTGCTGTTGTGCTAGTAGACGCCTCTATTGTTCTGCATAGCGTTCCTCTGCCTGATGTAACCTTGTTGCTTGTCTTGAGTGACGGACGTTTGTGGGTGTAGACATCGTAGAGTATGTTCTACAATCGTATTAGTAACCAAACCAAGAGTTACTGTTGATACTTAAATGAACATATCGTCCATCTGACTTTACAGTTCAATTAACAAAATTTAAAAATCGCGTCGATACTGGGCATAGCGTCCCGCAGCTTCTGAAGACTGATTGAGAGTAATTTGGCTTCATTCGTGCCCTTATTTATATTCGAGCATCTTACCGCACCTGTTGGGACAGAATTCAGCATGTCGGGCATTGCTTGGTGGCGTCAGTTCCCCCACTATCGTCCAATTTCATACTTTCGCACATTTCTGCCAATTGCAATGTCTAATGTGGATTACAGGGTGCTCTAACGGTGTCTGATTTAATTACACATGTTCAATGTAATTACCATCGTAATCGCATAATTCGTGTAATTACTACGCTCTTAAAAACGAACTGAATTCGCACTGCACATGTGTATTATTTTTATACATATTTAGAAGTCTTTGCAATTTCTTTACCATTTATGGTTTTCTTATAATTAAATAAAAACTATAATTTAACATCTATTTGGGGTGAGATTGCAAACTTTGAGGCTTGAACCGGCCTCACGCACACACACTATTTACTACTGTACACACTCTCAGCCACAATCGCGTGATCGTGCATGTTGATTCCTGCGTATAAACTCAGCTTTCAATCTCACACCAGCTTATTTATTACATATTTCTAAATTTAATCTAAATATTTATTTTATCTAATAAATGCACATTACAGCATATGCTTGTATTGTCGCAAATGACATAATTAATAATAAACTGAGATAATAATATATAGACTGAGGTAGTAGGTAACACAGTAATTAACTACGTAACTAAAACATGACACGCATGTTGCCAACACCTTCACTTGTATAGCAGCTGATTCTCTGTTACCCTCCCACCATTCACAATTTCAAAGTTGACTCGTCCATGAAGAAACTGGTTTTTGCGCATATGCTTTTAGCTTTCAATTTTGCTATACATGTATTATGTGTGTATACATTACATGCACTATAATAAATAACTCCCATAAAAGGTATACACAAAATGTTTAAATAAAAAAGAAAACAGAAAATTAATAAACAAATATGAAAAATGACGAATGAAACAAGTTAGATGGCAACAAGATATGGATTAAAGATACAATTAAAATAAGTCTACACATTATATTTTAGTAGTGGCCTTTCCCAATGGTTCAATGAAGCTTGAGTTTCCAACACTCCAATCAGTGAGGCAGTATACACAATTGCTGAAATTATGGAGATTCAAAGGTCCTAGCAGCTAGTGGGTGGTTATCATCATAGAACAGTATGATGACTTGGTTGCTGTTTTCATATACAAGTAGTTTATTAAAATTAGCTATAATTTTTAGTTTATAGTCCAATTTTTAGTTTATAATTTTTAATTTACAATTCAAAAAATGTTTTACGATAAATCATTTGGAGCCAACCTACTGAACTTCCACAAACTCAGCAATTTGTATAAATCTTTTTAAAGAACCTTTGATGCTGTAACAACAAGATTTAAAACGGTTTAGTAAGAGTTAAGGTTCAAAATTACCATATTTACTCAAGTACTTTTCACACTTCTTTTAAGGAAATTCGTCTTAGAATAGGAGTATATAAATTACAAGAAAAATAAAATATAGTATTTCAAATACACTGTTACATATTTGTTATGAACTTTGTAAACTGGAGTGTCATATAATTATGGAGGGGGGGGTCAAATAGTCTAAAATAGGGTATTTTTCTATTTAACTTTTAACATTTTCATCCTAATTAAAACACTCATTAAGAAGTTACAAACTTATAAATTGAATCTCTATAACATCTACTTGTACACTTTGCCTTGAAGAGCATGATATTTATTTTTATGTAACCATACAGTAAACATGAAGAGAGCTGGATGAGTGTTATAAGCAAGTTGGCACCTGCTGACATTGAAAGCGTACAACTCATTTACTCCAGCTGCTCATGGCAAAGGAAAATAGGCATGTTGCTGGGTGCCTACCTTCTGATACATGATAACAGACCATCCTTTTCCAGGGACTACTGTTTTCTATTATTTCCATATCTGCCAGTACGAACAAAATTACAGAAAAATTAAAAAAAGATACAAAACAAACATACACACATTATGCAAGAGTGAAAATTGCATGAGAAAACACACCAATTAATTCATGACAAAAAATGAATGAAGAAAGAAATCGTTGCCATTTTAGCCAAGCTTTGAATATTATCGAAGTGAAATAAATTGTTTAGACATTTACTCTCTTAAAAATTATAAAATTAATTTGAAAGTAAAGTATTCTATATTTAACAATAAAAAAAACAGTACCAGTAATAATGACTTAACTCTTTCAATGAAGCTATACAAAGTACAAGAACCTAAAAATATTAAAAGTTTCTGTTAGCACGAACTTTGTGGTCAATCCATAACACGTAACTTACACAACGTATAACCACTAGAATAAAACAAATCGAAGTTACATGTTTTCAAGGTCAAAGCAGGTACTACAGCCCCCCCCCCCCCGTAACAGAAGCGTCTTCCTCCAAACATGTATACTTGAAATTTGAAAATGTCGTGTGATTATTCAAATATGGATGTTATGAGCTTACAAATTCCTTTCCATCCGCGGGGAAAAACAGCATTACATCAATGGTCCCATACCAAACCACAGCATAAAATCAAGGTTTATCTTAATTGTATAGAAATTAGTCAGGACCATGAAAAATGAGCGTTATATCAAAAGACACATTATATTGAAGGATCATTAAATCTAGGTCCACTGTATAATACTGTCTAGTGCATTATTTTAGAAAAATTATGTCACAGACATCAATGAATGGTACAGTGTTTATTACAATAAAAGAATCTTTCATTTATTTTTTGCCAGACATGTATTAGTCTAGTTTTTATTTATTTAGTAATTAATGCCATAATATGGGAAATTTTATTTAGAACAGTTCTAGTAAACATACTGATAATTATGTTTGATTGTTTTGATTACTGGGTAGGTTGTACTTTAAACTAAACACACACATAGGGTGTATGTATGCATTTTAATTATACTTAATTAACTGGATATCTAATATTTAAAACTATTATCGACTATTTTTTAATGTTAAAGATGACTAACCTGTAAGTTCCCTATGTTCTTCACTGACTCTGCTTGGGGCCTGAATCATTGGGACACTGCCAACCAAACCATTGGTTAATCCCAAAAGTACTGAGAAAAATAACGGATACCCTTCACCTGGTATCAGCGGTGTGCCACGTGGTGTTGCACATAATACCAATAGTGGAATTAACACTGCCCGTATGCCAGCAAATGCTAGTAGTTGCGAACGAGACCACTCATAAGGCACTGATGCCACAACCTGTGATATACATCGTTTGTACAGACACTTTGTATACTTAATATGGACACACACACACACACGCACGCGCGCACATGCACTTAAACCTAATTTGTTATACATTATGTTTTGAAAAAATAAAAAAAAAATATTTTGAAAAAGGTTAAATCTTTACTGGAACACTGTCGATAAAATATGAAATCAAATGTTGCTTTTGCTGAAAAGACTAATCAAAATATTTTTAAAATTACTTTTGAAATATCTACCATGCAATAGACACATTTTGCTGGAATCAACACGGTTTTCCATTAATAATCAGCTATTAATAATCTCGCAACAAAATTTCCTTCAACAAAGTTTCATATGAGTCGTCTAGTTTCAAAACAAGATACATCCCCTTTTTTCACATTCACATTTTTTCCTTTTTCCTACACTTTATTACCTTCTGTAACGGGACAAAATTTGTATAACAATTTTCTAAAACATATTTATTGTAATAAAGCGTAGCTAGTTCGGAGTGTTGAATTGAGAGGGGGTGCAGACGATGTCCATATAAGGTAAGGAATGCAGTCCTGCATCTGTGTATGACGAAAAAGTGAATCAGAGTTGAGATGAGGCGGCAGCCAGTCGCCGTTATGAACACGTGGAAAGCAAATGACGTCAATCCAAAAGGCGAGACGAGGTGCAGGAATCTGCCTGAAACCAGTTCCAAAGGCAGTAAAGTGAATTAGTGTGGCCACGCGGGCGACGCATAGTCAGTCTAGGATTCACAGTTGAAGCAGACGGTGGCATTGTGATGGCGTGGGTGGGCCTACGCCGGGCATTTGCGGTAGGCCTACGCCAGGCATTTGCAGTGGGCCTACCTAGTTTTTGTATAAAAGCAGTGAAGATGTTAAAAATGATAACAGATCATGTCAACTAAACTAAAACTTCGTATTGTTTAAATTAGCAGCCATCCTTACTATTTCTTTTATGAATTTGCTAACTGCTATAATTTTTTATTGTTCGACTAAGCTTTTCGTCATTACTGACATCTTCAGGTCTTAAACAACCTATGATAGACGTTGTTTAAGACCTGAAGATGTCAGTAATGATGAAAAGCTTAGTCGAACAATAAAAAATTATAGCAGTTAGCAAATTCATAAAATAAATAGTAAACTAAAACTAAGAAGGGAGACTCAAATATGGAATTTCAGGACATGTCAATGGTGCTATAGTGAATTGCGTTTGGTGGGACATCAACTGGGGGACCACGTGGCAGATAAGTAATTGTAAAGAACTAGATCAATGGCCCCACATTAATTAAAACTTGACGTCAATTTACATTTTAACTTTTAAACAAAATGTACTGAACTAAAATGAGATCTCATTAATCGGAAAAAAAAGGAGAGATAGAGAGAGCGAGTGTGTGAAAAGGGAAAGGGGAAATTTACATAACAAAAGTACTGATTTGCGTTATAAGAAATTTTGTCTAATGATTTGAGTGGTAATAATTTTTGTTTACTAATCTTGTCTAACAATTTTTGTGCTATCATTGTGTCTTATGATTTTTGTTTAATAATTTTGTTATCATAATCCAACAAAGAAAAGGAAAAGGTTCATTATTGCAATAAAATAAGATATTTTTGTCATAATCATGTGTTAGTTAATTAATATGCCATTTTACCCTAACCTATTCTCTGTATCAATAAGTTCGTCTACACGACCCTGGAGTTTTTATATAAGGGAATTTTGTTTATTTAGTAAATTATTTCCTTGGGAAGAGTGTAATTGGTTTCCATATTTACTCCTCAAAATATGGTGGCAGCCCTTGGGAATCTTCTGTAAGTTGGTAAAGCATAGTATCGTAAAAATCTGGGTGTAGTTTCTTCTTTTATTTTTGTATTTTACAATTGGCGACCCTGCCAGGATGCATACATAAATATTTTTAATATTTATAATCTCTTTACCCTCAAGATATTTTCTCCTTATTTGGAACATGTTTTGGGTACCATCTTGTACCCATCCTCAGCCTTCGTGGATACTATGACGTAAAGAATAGTATCGTAAAAATCTGGGTGTAGTTTCTTCTTTTATTTTTGTATTTTACAATTGGCGACCCTGCCAGGATGCATACATAAATATTTTTAATATTTATAATCTCTTTACCCTCAAGATATTTTCTCCTTATTTGGAACATGTTTTGGGTACCATCTTGTACCCATCCTCAGCCTTCGTGGATGGGTACAAGATGGTACCGAAACATGTTCCAAATAAGGAGAAAATATCTTGAGGTAAAGTGATTATAATTATTAAATATATACCATATAAGGTAAATAAGTCTACAGAAAAAAGTAAACAAAACAAAAGTGAGGTTATTAAACCAATCGTGACAATAGTGTAATGTGGAAATAAAAAAGTGTAGTGAATAACAATAAAAAAAGGGAAAAGCAACAATCAGTTAACTAAATAATAAATATATATCAAATTATCCACCACATAAACAAACATTAACATGTACTCAAACAACATAACGAAACTTCCAAATAACCACATTACCAAATTATTAAATAAATTTCAAACACGAAAGAAACAACTAATGAATACAAACATGAATATATACTTCAATAGACAATGCCAAAAACACCAACTGACACCTAATTACATTAACATAAACACAAACAACAAAAATATGACTGCACAAAAACAATAAAACAGGCACAAAAATTATGGATACAAAATGAAATTAATCAATTATACAGTAATAAAAACAACATAACACTAGACATATATAAATTACACCTAGAACTAACAAGTATATTACATCCAAATACATGGAATAATAAATACAATGACATAGAAAGTAAAATAAAATCTGAAAACTACAAAAAAACAAATACAATACACAGAAAACTCAACACATTAAAACAACACAACAAAACTCAAGAACAACAAAAAAAACAAAAATAAATACACATTTTATCCCCGAACCATTAACCTAAGCAACACAGAAATTAAGAAAAAAGAAACAATATTTACACAATACGCAAAAACTAACCTAACTAAAAACATAAACAAAAACCTTGAAAATTTAATAGTAGAAACAGAATATGCCATTAACCTAATACAAGACAATACAGAAGAAGAAAAACGAACACAAGCAACACATATAATTTAAAAAATAATCACAAGTCAAACCAAAAACAAATCTAAACAAAAGCAGAATAATAAGACAATAAAAGAAATTAAAAATAATGCAAATACCAACAATTTAATCATAACAAAAGCAGACAAAAGCCAGGCAACAGTTATTATTGACAAAACAGACTTCATCAACAATAATGATTGCATACAATTAAATAAAGACCCAACAGAAAAATATCTTAAGCAAACAATAAAACTAATAAAAACAACAACAAAAATTTTCAACAATAAAAATACAGACATATTGTAACGTGACATAAAATAGCAAAAAACTAACTAATATAATTAATGGAAGAAAAGATGAAAGCTGAAGAAAAATAAAGGTTATAACATGTAGATTGATAGCGCAACACTACTAACTAAAAACTGACTAAGACAATGACAAGGACTAAACCCAATAGATTGGATAAGGTGAAACAAATGATAAACCCAAAATATGACTACAATCATGATAGCCCAAATAGTAACTAAAATAATATGTAAAATAAATGTACAAAATCAGATAGGGCAATAAATAATATGTACACTATATGAAATATAAATGTAAACTAAAGGTAATATGTTATTAAAAGAAGAGATAAAAGAAAGATAAATGTAAAACCCAAGATAGGAATATATGAATAATAAAAAAATACCCTGTTAAGTAAAAAGCTAGCAAAAGTAAATAAAATAAAATCAAACTTAGCAACAATAATTATGAGTACAGAGGTGACAAGTGAAAAAGTGATAATAAAGAAACTGTTAATGAAAGACTATATAAATAATATAGCAACCCAGTGATACTTATTTTAAACACTTAAACACTATTTTAAAAAAGGTGCAGTGTAAGTGACTATAAAGTAAGAAACTATTGACAACAGACTATATAAATAATATAGCAACCCAGTGATACTTATTTTAAACACTTAAACACTATTTTAAAAAAGGTGCAGTGTAAGTGACTATAGAGTGAGAAACTATTAACAACAGACTATATAAATAATATAGCAAAGCCAGTTAGATTAGTGTGTTAGCTCGTAAGTAGGATATAAGACATATTGTGTTATTATTTACGGAATGTTACCAAATTATATAAATAATAAACACTTAGAAAATAAGATAAAAAGTGATATGTTAGAGTGAAACAGAGGGGAATTAGATGAGTTTGTGTGTGACTAATAGTAAATAGTTTAATGTTCAGATTGTTATAAGAGTTCTTTTAATAATAAATAAACAAAGTAGTATTAGTAGTATTAAATGGCAAGTTATGTTAAAGCCAAAACCATTAATAGTTAAAAAGTTTAGTTACAGGCATGGACCTATAAAGAAGAATAAAATAATTATATAATACGTGTGATGGTTAAAAGCAATCAAATGTTTTGAATTAAGTTAGTTTGTTTCTTTAGTAATGTTTAATAACCTAATAAATAAAATAAATAAATATAAAATCTTGTAAAGAGAATAGGATAGAGGTATTATGAAATCTAGGCATTAGGCTTAGCATTGATGAGCAGAATTTTGTAAATTTCAAGATAAAACAATAGCCAAGAATAAATTAAAGTGTATAATCTGTTTAGGTATCAAAGTAAAAGTGTAAGGTACAAAACTGGCTACATAATGTTTAGTTTAAATGTAATTAACTAAAGAAATACCAAATTGGAAAAATTAGAAATCTGTTATTAATTGACCAAAGGTAACCATGAGTAGTATCAAATTAATCTGTAAGCAAAAAGCAAAACCATGGTGTTATTGTATTTAATATTACAAATAGCACAAGGAAGTTATAATACTTTAAAAGATTTTGATAAATTTTGAACAGAAAAACGTTAGTTAATATAACAATGTTACAAGTTATTAACCAATGGGAATTAGAGTTTTACAGAGAGTTGCCATGACAACAAAAGCTTGTTACATATAGAACCGTTTAAAATTCATTATTCTATTATTGACTATCATAGAGGGTGGATGCATGAAGCCCACGAAGATATAAAAAGTAAAGAAATCAACAAATTATGTTTAAACAGTGATTCAGAAGACACAATTAATAATTATAGTACAACTAATGTTGAGATGTATACCAATTCAACACAAGAATTAATAAATATTCTATAAAAATTTGCTGAAGAAGACTTAATTCAGAAATAACAACTTACCGAAGGAAGAATAGAAGAATACCTAACTAAACCCTGGAATCAACGTGAACCAGCCAGACTGAGGGAATCTGAACACTAAAATTGGACCATTAAGACTAACTGAACCTGGAACTCACGAAACCATACCAGAACGGACCAGCAGAAGTATTCCAGAGGAGTGTTGCCCAAGATAAGCCGAAATAAAGGAGTGTTAAGTATATTTTAAATGTTTCACCGAAAATAAAACACTAGAAAAATCAACATTAACTGAACAAATTTGTTTCACTTCACCACTCACTTAAATAACTTTTTAGAACTGAATTTTATTTAATAACCACCTCTAATAGAACAAATATATCACTGCATATTGAATTTATATTAATCTGTTTCAAAAACGTGAACTTGCTAAGCATAAAAATAACCTATTCAAAACACTAGTTCCCATTTTGGTAACTTACTTTCAATACTTAAGAATATCACTTGTTATATACTAGTTATAAGGTATATTGTAAGATTTTGTATTTTTATTAGTCTGTAAAACCATATTTTCTGTAGTCCAAAGAACTTCCCCCTGAGATATTAAAATAAACAAGAAAACTAACGCCATTACAGAGCGTATACACGAGGACCGAGTGAGCAGACAGCCAACTGCGTAAAAAGTAAACATGCCGGCGCAAGAGTAAATATTGTTTTTTTTTTTCAGAAATTGTAATTCACCACTATATACGAAACTGTTATAATGTGAGACGTATCAATATAAGCTTCGAGGCGACTGCGGTAGTGCCATGCCGCTTCACTCCCCGCCCTACCCGCCACTGACTACGCATAACCAAGTGTAACGTGCGACAACGCTGGAGGGCGAGGGGCGGGGAAGAGCTGTTACTATTGCGTAACCTCGAAGCTTACAATGCTAAGTCCCGTACTATAATAAATTCTCGTACCCATTCTCAACTGTATGTTTGATTTATTCAAAATAATGATTCAAAGGTTTGGGGCAAATAAAATATAGAATACATTAGTTGACGAAGTCGATTGGCCAATCAGTGTTGACCAACCAGACGGCGAGGCAGCAAATTCAAATTGAACGGCGGACTAAGTGAGCAGACGGTCGACTTTCGTAAGTATTTAAAAACAGGGAACGAAGATTAGTTACAAATATACGACAACCAAATAGGACTAAACTAACGTAATCATTAACGCAATTTTAAGTATTATTATAAATTGACGCTAACCACGCAGGGCTGTACAAACCCAATTACCATTTTAGTACAAATTTGCAAACAGAGTTGAACTTTTAAATTATTGTAAAAAATTGTCTTTTTACAATATATATAAATAATAATCCAGAACCACCTAAAATGAATAGCCTAATAAAAATACACAAATTAAACAACCAATACGACCATTGATCAACTTCAAAAAGGCACCTACATACAAAATAGCAAAAAAAAAGAAGGCTGAGGATGGGTACAAGATGGTACCCGAAACATGTTCCAAATAAGGAGAAAATATCTTGAGGTAAAGTGATTATAAGTATTAAATATATATACATCAAGAAACAGACTGTAGCAAAAAGTGTTTGAATATATAAATATTTTTATAAAAGTTAGCCCTACTTGAGATACAGAGATGGGTTTGGGTTAAATGGCGTTTTTTGTATTATTTGTATAAGTTACGAAGTATGTAAGATTATAGGTTATGGGGTATAATTTATAATATAACACATTCTGGTTAAAATGTTTTATGAAATTTTGTTTTTGTAATTCATAGAAAAGATGGCAGATAACGAGAATGAAGTTAGTCTAACTGACTCTGCCATAATGAGTGACTCTGGGGTACACTCGACCCCAGTGTCAACAAAAGAAAAGGAGGGGTCAATGGCTGATATAATGAATTTTTTGCGAGCCATGTCTGATGAATTAAGGGGTGATATTAATTAAATAAAAGAGCGAAATGTTAAGTTCGAAGATAATATTAATGAATTAAAAGATGAAATGAAAGAACAGTTGGATAAACGCTTTGATGAATTAAATAATGATATTAAAAAACGAACCGAGAAGTGGAAACGAAATACAGGTAAATGTAACGAGAACAAAGATGACCAGGTAATAGATGATAAGGTAAGTGATGATGTTAGTATAAGTGATAACTATAATAACGATATGACGAATAATAATGGTAATAGAATTAAAAATGTAGTATCAGAGAGTAAAATTTCGAATAATGGTAGCGAATAATGGTAGTGATGATGAGATTATAGTGGGAGTAGAAATTAGTGGTGAGGTAATAGTTGTTGATGAGATTGAGAGTGTGTGAAATGAGGTTAGGTGAGTATGAAGAGCAGAGGGCAAATTTTCCCTGTGTTTTAAGTGGTGTAACGGTACAATCCCATGAGATTTTGCAATTTTAATATTTTCAATTTTTATTTAACAAAGAGTATATGGTGAATAGAGTATATCTTCGAGACTGGTACGGCTCGTTACAGGAATGTAAATTGTCAGCAAGGGAGCGCGTTCACCCTCATGCACGCACACATCGGCCAACGTTCTCAGGCGTCTGGTCACGTATGAATACATTCCTCAGCACTGCGTGAGCAGAAAACAGCGTCTGTCGCCTCCCAGTTAGTGAACTGGGCGGTTCTATGTAATAGTGCTCGCTAGCCGAGATCCAGTAAAATTGTAAAAATGTGTTAATGAAAGTGCAACAGCAACGTCAGAAGTAAAATTTCTAAATTACAAACAGTTAAAGGTATTTTTCAGACTTTTAAGTGAAAACAGGGACGCAACAACGGAGCACAAGTGCAGGATGAGTACTTTTCAAAACTAGTAACAATACAGACCAATTATACACAGACCCACTAAAATGTATCAATATTAAAGAGCTCTCTGAATTAAATTATGGGGTAATAAACTGAATGAATGTGAGCGTGTGCAAATGCTGGGTCGCCTTTATTTAATATAATCTAATGAACAGGTTATTAAAACCGGTTATAGGTTAAGTAAAACTGTGAATTTTGTTTTTGTTTGTCTTGATTAAATTGAGTAGGTAATGCAACATTAATATTTGTCAGAATTGAATCCTAATGGATACAGAATAAACTTGTCATAATTTTCTAAAGAAAGATAGTATATCAAATGTTTAATAAAGATGAGTTAAATGACCAGTACAATGAGAGTTGAGTACATTAATAACGCTAACCCAAAGTCACGCTTATAAATCACGAGTTCGTGTGAAGAACTTCGGCCCATAAAGGTAAGTTGGTTATGATTTATTAATAATAATGTGGGTAAGTATTTGTACTATTACAGTGGAGTAAAGACTTCACATGTGGTTTATGAGGACAAAGGTTCCTCCAGAGGTTATGTGGGAGACATGGTGTCTCAAAGTAGTCCCATAATTTGTTGTGATATACCTGGTAAAGCCAGGAGGTGTTTTAGTGATTTTGTGGTGCCCTTTGCATGGAATGAGATAGTTCAGGAGGGTTGTGATAGGTATTGTGATGAGACATGGAGAAAGATAGAGATAGAGATTTTTAATGTTAATAGAGATTATAAAGAATTTGTGTAGATTTTGGATATTGAGAGAGTGGAGAAAATTGATGTCTTACCTTGTGATGTAACTGGTGCAGCAGCAGATGATGATGATGATATTGTAGCTTACCTGATTGTGACAAATAATACCAAGGGCAACTTGACTGCACACGATGTTGAGGTATATCATATAATACTATGGAGTAATTCTGTTGGTTATTATGGTATAGTGGACAAAATAAATTTAAATGGTCATTATACTGAAATAGATAATATATGGATTTAAACAAAAATGAAATGTGCATGTACAGTATAAGTTTGATCTATGATGATGGGGGTTAATGTGCATGTACAGTATAAGGTTGATCTATGATGATGGGGGTTACACATATGTTGCTGATGGACATTTAATTATTTGAGTTTAATGGTGTTAATACTTGGCTTGATAATATAATGATTTTTGGAGAACAATGACATTTTATGTGATGCATATTGTATATAAATTTGTAGTGGGGTTGAATGTGTTATGTATTAGGTTATGTTATGATAAGGTATCAGAGGATACATTGTATTGTGTGTGTGTTGTATGTTGTGTAGGAATGTTTATAATTTTGATTGAGTTTATTATAATAATGATAATTGATTGTTAATAACAACTGACATTATGTAATTGTAAATTTTATTATGGAATTAAATTAATCTGAAATGTTTTAAAATGTGAATTTTTGTAATAAATTCAAACAAAAATTTTTAGATTTGAGACTTTTATAATGAGTTATAAATAATTAAAATTTGATAACTGAAGTATTTCATAGAAAATCAGAGCTGAAGTTATAATGTGAAATTCAGAATTGTAATGGGTATTTCAAGGTGATGCATTTATAAGATATACCGCATGGTTTTATAAAACATTTATAATATGATTTTGCTAAACATTATGCCACTGATTTGTTATAATATTATTATATACATACCACCAAAATCAGACAAAACATATTCACCAGTTATAATGTTCATAGATGATTACAACAGGAAAGTACAAGAATATTTAACTCAGAATGGATATACAGAAATAAAGGACCCCACAAATAAATATAAGAAAATCATGGAAAATATTATAAAAGAAAATTTAGTTAAAATTAATTTAAGGGAAAAAAACACAAAACTTATATCGCACAATACAAGAGCTCCACAACTTAATGGTTTACCTAAAATTCATAAAGTAGATATACCAATAAGACCATTAATAAATTTCAAGACTGCACCGGCATATACAATAGCAAAAACAATAGATAAAATACTCAAGAGAGAAAATAATATTGGAAAATAGGTACAATGTAAAAAATGGATATACAGTAGATAACCTAAAGAAAATACACACTACAGATGAAACAAAATTAATATAAAACTTATAGTTTTACCTTATTTCCTTTCCATCTTGCGACTTCGTTATATGTCATACACGACATGTTTCGGGAAACATGTTCCCATCTTCAGGTTTAAAAACTTTTCGTTCTCACATGAAGAACTTGTCAACGTAAATAAAAACTTTTACTAACATAATTAAAAACACACTACATTAATAACATACCGTGCGAAGAATCAGTGCGCACTGTTCGGGTTCATAATCGCAACTGTTGATTTCTCATTCGTCTATAATCTGATAAACATGTTGTAACGCAGTATTGTACAAGCTGTTCGAGTTAAACGACAATTGATCGTTGAGCACTAGGTTTTTTTGTGTTCTCGATGCTTTGTAGATTTCGAATTCTTCTAAATGTCGTGTATGACATATAATGAAGTCGCAAGATGAGAAACATGTCGTGTATGACATATAACGAAGTCGCAAGATGGAAAGGAAATAAGGTAAAACTATAAGTTTTATTTCAATAACGCGACTGGGAGACCATAATCACAAATTATGAAAATTAATATCATTTGATATATCGAATATGTATAATAACATACCAATAAATGAAACACTGGAAATCATAAAGAAAAAATTAAAAAAACAATAATGAAAACAACAGCTTCATAAATAAATAAATTATTATAATAAGAAACATATGTAACCAGAATTATTTTACTTTCAATAGCAAATATTATACACAGACCAAGGGATTGGTAATGGGTTCACCCATATCATCAATTACGTCAGAAATTTATATACAGGATTTGGAAAACAAAATTATTTTAGGTATCATAAATATGCATAATGTGTTATTATGGAACAGATATGTAGATACATACATATGTGGAACAGATATTGGTCATATATAATCCTAGCATAAAAAATGAACATTTAATAATACTAAATAAATTAAATACATACAATGATAGTGTGAAGTTTACATTTGAAGAATAAGTTAATAGAAGAATAAATTTTTTGGACATTGATATTCAAATTGGAAAAGATAACGAAACAATTACTAATGTATATAGAAAGGAAACAAATAATAATACAACTATACACAAGGATTCATCACATTCTTGGATACACAAGGTTAATACATATAACAATATGATTAATAGAGCATACAAATACATAAATAACGAAGAGAAATTATATCAGGAACTGAACATCATAAAAGAAATAGCAATAGAAAATGGATATGACAGTAAATTTATAAACAAATTAAATAAGAAATATAAAGAAAAACAATATTAAACAACAGAACAACATTAAGCAGTATAAATACATGCAGAAAAGAAGAAAATATAACATACCTAACTTACAAATACACATATCGAGATCTCCAATACATTATAAAGAATACAAAATTGGATAAATATAAATATAAATATGCAAACAAACCAAACAAAAGTATATGCAATATAATAATAAATAGAAAAGACTGTGATATATACAAATTAAGTGGAATATACAAAATAAAGTGTAATGATTGTGACTACATATACATCAGTAGAACATATAGAAATTTCAAACAGAGATTTATGGAACATATCAGAGCTTTTATTAATAAAAAAACGGGAATCTCCAATATAGCAGATCACCTTATTGGTATGAATCATAGTATAACATATATAACCAACAATATGGAAATAGTGGAAGTAAATAATAATAAAAATGACTTATACACTTAGAAAAATTATATATATACCTTCATAAAAAATATAACAAATTGATGAATCAGCAGACAATATTCGAAAATGATCAATTATTTCAATACATGACTTGCTTGGTTTCACCAAATAATGATGGCAGTGGAAAGTTCAATATGAAGTGCAGTAAGATGTAATGGACACAGACAACAACATTTATACATATAAAAGAAGACATCACAACAAGAATATTTTAGTGTGAACTGATGATGAAATTATAATAATTTCGAAAAGGCCTTATTCGATAATTTATCATAATTGAAATTTTACTGATTTTGGTGGTATGTATATAATAATATTTATAATATGGTTTGTAATGAGATAATTGAAACGTAAAATGGAATCTTTAGAAAAATTGAATCTGTAATTGAGTTTGAGTATTTTTGTTTTTTATATGATTTGCAAGTGTATTTTGATATATGGATATATATTAATGTATATATATTTCAATTCACACTTGAAATAGAACTAAATAATAGTTTAAACTTCTTAGACCTCACAATCACCAAAACAAACAACACACACACATACAAAATATACAGGAAACCCACCACATCAGACATGGTCATACATAACTCATCCAACCACCCAACTCAACACAAACATGCAGCATTCAACTACATGCTCCATAGACTCACTTCAATAGCCCTAAACACACATGATTACCAAGAAGAACTTAACACAATCAAATATATAGCAGTTAAAAATGGATACAACCCCGATTTGGTAAATAAAATACACAAACGCATCCTAAACACAAAAAATAAAAATAAAACACATCAGACCAACAACACACAACCCAGTAAGTACATAACACTTACATACTACAACTCCAATACACACAAAATTGCTAACACATTTAGAAAACACAATTATAAAATAGCCTACAGAACCAACAACACCATTAAGAAACATATAAATTTTAACACAGACACAGACACATACAGTAAAACAGGAGTTTATAAATTAAATTGTAATGATTGTAACCAATTCTACATCGGCTAGACGGGAAGATCTTTTTATTCCAGATTTTCAGAACATATAAAAGCCCTCACCACAAATTACATACATTCCACATTTGCCACACATTTACAAAATGAAAACCATAGTTACACAAACATAGAACACAACATGGAAATATTACACTACTTATCAAAAAGTAGAAAATTAAACACAGCTGAACAATTTGAAATATACAGATATCACACATTACAACCAAACAACATATTAAATGAACAAGTACATTACAGATCACATACACTATTTGATACATTGATCCAAACACAAAATTTGAACCTCAGCGCCAATTCCCTCCCATCATCAATTCCCACCACACACACCTATAGTCCATAGTCGTTATTCTGCAACAATGACTTTCAGTATTTACTCACACTGAGGAAGAGGCACAACACCTTGAAACGTTTGTGAAAGTGAGAACAAAAGTAAGTTCATTTGTGAAAGTTTTTTATATATAATAATATTAGTAAAAGTGAACAAAGAGGATGAATCAACAAGATATTTATGTCAATATGTTATTTGGTTTAAATAATGTGTGTTATGTTAGAAATAAGGGTATCCTTTAGAATGGTAATATGTTTCTTATATAGAACTTTGGATTGTATATAAACAAATCAGCACTTTGGTAAATGCAAATCAGTACTGCTAGGAGGAACCCAAATCAGTGTACGGATATGGATTAATGGAAGGCCATTAGCTAATGTTCTTGCTTTGTTGTTACAGAATCTGTGTGGAACTGTGGCGGCGAACCTGTGCTGGACAGCGCGTCAGGGCAGGGTCGCCAAGTGCCTGTCTGGCTTTACGGTGTTGGGATCCTGATAAAGGAAGTCCAGTAAAGTCATGCAGGTGCGGCCACAGCCACTGGATTAAGGGGGGTAAGTACCCAAATTTTAATCAGGAGGTAAGGGGGGTCATGTGCCATATCCTCATTGGTCCTCCTAGTTTAGGCAATGAGAGTTTTTTTGTTTTTTGACATAAAACCTCTCATTGGGAGGGTCTTGTAACGGGACAAAATTTGTATAACAATTTTATAAAACATTTATTGTAATAAAGCGTAGCTAGTTCGGAGTGTTGAATTGAGCGGGGGGGGGCAGACAATGTCCATATAAGGTAAGGAATGCAGTCCTGCATCTGTGTATGACGACAAAGTGAATCAGAGTTGAGATGTGGCGGCAGCCAGTCGCCGTTATGAACACGTGGAAAGCAAATGACGTCAATCCAAAAGGCGAGACGAGGTGCAGGAATCCGCCTGAAACCAGTTCCAAAGGCAGTAAAGCGAATTAGCGTGGCGGCGCGGGCGATGCATAGTCAGTCTAGGACTCACAGTTGAAGTGGACGGTGGCACTGTGATGGCGTGGGTGGGCCTACGCGGGCATTTGCGGTGGGCCAACCTAGTTTTTGTATAAAAGCAGTGAAGATGTTAAAAATGATAACAGATCAGTGTCAACTAAACTAAAACTAAGAAGGGAGACTCAAATATGGAATTGTAGGACATTTCAATGGTGCTATAGTGAATTGCGTTCGGTGGGACATCAACTGGGGGACCACGTTGTGACAGTACATAAAGACCTATTACAATAACTATGGGATTAAGGGATCTCATATTGTATTTTTTATTATAATTATGAATGTCAACCAGGGCTAGGTCAGTTTTACCCATGTCCCAAGAAACAACACATATTCAACAAGAGAGGAGTGAATTCAAGGTCACCGGTGGACGAGAGAAGTCTAACATGTATAATGGCGGTGTATGTGAACACGAACTATAAATATGAACTTTCATTAGTCCACAAGGCTATGTCGTCATTATTAAACGTTGATGACATAACACCAAGAACGTATAAACCAGGGCGTTGGCCGTAAAAACAAGAGGCGGTGATGTCATGTACACTACCACTTACACAGTTGTTGCGTCTAACCCGTTCTCAGTCTGCATTAACAACTCAGAGCACACACACGCTCGATTGTGTATTGGGCAGATTTTGCCAACAAAGATGTAAAATTTTGTAAAAAATGTAGACACAAAAGTAACTAGTGTCAGTGGACAGTTAAATGTAGTAATAAATTCGTGCACTCAGGAAAAGACAGATCTAAAGTTCGGCCGAACATCCGCCAACCAGCATGGGAGTCGTCTGAGGAGCGTCTTTACCACTTCAGTTCAGGAAAGCCCTTTTAAATTATTCTAAATTATATAAAGTAAAAAATGAGCTCAAAATATATTTAATACCGAAATGTAATCAGTATCAAGGTATGAAAGGTTTGTGTGAGTGTGTGAGAGTGAAAGTTGGCCGCCTTTTAATAACCAATATCTGGGGCGTTGGTTTGTGTTAAAAACATATATTAGTTATTGATTTTAAAGAAACAAGTAATTTTGAAAACCATACTGTAGTAAATACGTTTGTTTAAAGAATTAATTTACAAAGAAAATAAGGCTATGTAGAGATGAAAGCATGGCGAAAGGCGGAAGTCATGAAGCCGCCATCTTGGTAATTGTCAATTGAGTAATGACTCCCATTGTCTATAATACGTGAATATTGAAATTTAAATAAAGCCTAATTTGTTTACTATATGTTGTATGAATGGTTATTTCAAAAAACCTGACTACCTCTGCCTTTTCGCTTAACGAAACTCTGGACCCGAGAAACCAAATTTATGTTAATAAGAATAACACGTTTACACCGGATGTATGGTGGATATTATTTAAGTACAATAAAATACATGAAAATAACTTATCATATCTATTCAAAAGAAACGTAGTTTAACAGATGGCCCCCGAACAGTGGACTTTATATAAAAAATTTACATTATATAAATAAGCCAAAAGCAGAGGCAGACGGGTAGATAAATATACGTAACACAATATAGGTTACCTGTATAGGTTATGTATGGTATGAATAGAATACAACAACTAAAACAAATTTATTATTATTAGTGTAATAAAAATGGCAAACAGTAACGAGACGAGTAGAACAGAATCAGAAATGATGGGTGATAGTATTCACTCAACACCAGCCCCAACAAAAAGAGTTGAAGAAAATGACATAATAAGAATGATGAAACTGCTTTTTAATGAGCAGAGCATCAAATTTGATACGAAATTAGACAATTTTAATCAAAAATTAAACGAGTTTGATGATAAATTAAACCAGTTTGATGAACAATTCAATGATATCAAGAAAGAAATTAAGAAACAAAGCTGTAATTATGATAAAAGATTAAGTGAAATAGAGACACGGTTAGACGAAATAGAATTAGAAAATAAGAAAGTAATAGACAAATTAGAATTGAACAAAGATGACAAGGTAAGTAGTAGTGGAAATGATGATAAAATAAATAAAAATATAGTAATAGGAGATAATAGTGTGGAGGTTGGTAGTGATAATGAAATTTTATGGGGAATAGAATACAATAATAATGGAATGATAGTGTGTGTTGAAGGGTTAAAGAGAGGGTGTAAAGAGAGATATATTGAGAGAGAGAAGTGTTGTTGGGAGAGGTATTATGAGAGATATTTTAAAAGAGAGAGATGTTTTGAAAGTGAGAGATATTGTGAGAGAAAGACGGAGGTAGAAATTTTTAAGATAAGTAGAGACTATGAAGAGTTTATGGAAAGGTTAGGAGGGGAGATGATTGATAAATATAATAAGAACTTACCTTGTAATGAAACTGAAGTAGTAGGAGATAATGAGAATAATGACTTTACAAATTACCTAATTATGACTGATTATACCAAAGGTGACAGAACCATACCCAATCATGAGTTATATGAGTCTGAGGAAAAGGATAAAAATTTGAATAGTTGGTACATGTATAATGATAAGATAAGATATTCAATATTAAACAATGTATATAGTTTTAAGATTCGACTATTGTTCGACGATGGAGGTTAATTATTTTATTGTGTTTATAAACATTTAATTATGTGGACAGTGTTTTGAAATGGACTGTTTATGACTGATTTTGATAAATGGTTAAATGATAATTTTGGATTGTATATTTTGTATGTATTAATGTCAATGTATTTGTGTATTTTTGCTGTTGTGTATTTTATGTATTTTTTATGTAAACTATGTACTGTGGAATTTTAAATAATTGATAAGGAATTTAAACAATTATGAGATTTAGATTCTAATGGGTAGTAAATGATGAAACATGTAATATATTTGGATATTGAGAGGTATTGTTGTTAGTAAGATAAGTGATGAATTTTCTAGTGGTATATTAAAGTGAAATGTTGTAAAAGAGTTTGGGTAATAGTGATAAATAAGGGCATTGGAGTTAGTTAAATAGAGTTAATGGGAGTTAGTGAAAATAAGAATGTTGAGATACTGATAATATATAAAGAGGGATTAGATATTTTAGGGACACAGTAGTTAGTGATTATATGTAGAGGTGAGTAATGTGAATGGTAATTATATATTTGTTAATGATGATATTTTGTAGTAAGGACCCGGTGTAAGGAGTGATCAATGTGCAGCATTGTGGCAGGCGGAGCAATTTTGGGTTAGAGTGTTTGCCGATATTTGGTGGAGGGCAAATGGTTAGGAATGGGTATGGCCAGGTAGGGAACATACATCCTTGTACAAAAAAATGAGCGGTGCCAGAGGTTTTAAATGTGATTAGTGAAGGGGGTTATTATAGAGATATTGGTGTCATATTATGTTAATGGTGGTTAGAAGCGGTTGTTAGTAGTTAAAAAGAGGTGAGTAAGGTTAGATTGACAAATGCCAAAATAAGAGATAGAGAATAGTGAATAATAGAGAGTCACCCAAACGGATAAGGATTGAGAAAAGGTTAGGAAAGGAAAATTCATAGAAGAAAGGTGATGTAACTGAAAGGTGAATAATAAGTTTGAAATTTTTTGCAGAGAAGCTGATATAAATGAATGTTAGATAATAAAAGTTAATAGAGAGTTGATAGTAATAATGTTGTAAAGTTTTGCTACAAGTTATGTAAATGTGAATTGTTCAATGTTAGTGTTTAATGTGTAATGTACAATGTTTTATTGTGTTTTATTATGTTGATGGTACAATAGGCTGGCAGGTTACTACAAGGGTAGTAACGATAACACAAGATTAAATTTTAAAGAATTATTAGTGAGATTGGTGTTGGTTATTAAGTATATAATGATGATTCTGTTGTAAAGAAAATTAAGCGTAAAGAAAGTTGAGTAAAGAAAAATAAATAGTTTTGAAGTGTTTGCCATAATAGGTATATATATTGATTTTATTTGAAATAAATTGGTAGAGATAGTGGTTGTTGTTTGAGAGATTAAAATTTGTTTTATGCTTAGTGTAATAAGATGTTTTCTTGTGGTGAGAGAAGTAAGTTGATGTTGACTGGAGTCAGAGAATTTGATAAAAATATACAGGAGTGTTGAAAAAATGGAAGGATTTATCTGTCTTAAATCTTGTTTTTTTTTTTTTTTGTTGTCTGAAAGTTGTAGAGTTAAGAAAACCAACGCCTCAAAACACAAACCAATGCATCTAAAAGGAAACATATCAGTTGTAGATATGGAAGTATATTAGACCACTATTTTAAAATTTTGTATTCGATGTTTCAGAGTTTTGTGGTGTTGTGACCGCGGTCCTGAGCTGGCCGGTGCGTCAGAGCAGGAACGTTAAGTACCTCATGGCCTTATGGTGTTGGGATCTCTCCTGAGAAGTCCAGTAAGGTCAGACAGGTACGATCAGCACTATTGGACCAAGGGTAAGTGATTATACTTCTTTTATATTAACACTACAGGGGGTTGTGGCAACATATCTGAACTGATCCTTTTAGAAACGTGTGAATGAGTCAATGAAAGTTTTTGTGTCTCGACACCAAACCTTTCATTGAGGGGGTTTTGTGACAGTACATAAAGACCTATTACAATAACTATGGGATTAAGGGATCTCATATTGTATTTTTTATTATAATTATGAATGTCAACCAGGGCTAGGTCAGTTTCACCCATGTCCCAAGAAACAACGCATATTCAACAAGAGAGGAGTGAATTCAAGGTCACCGGTGGACGAGCGAAGTCTAACATGTATAATGGCGGTGTATGTGAACACGAACTATATATATGAACTTTCATTGGTCCACAAGGCTATGTCGTCATTATTAAACGCTGATGACATAACACCAAGAACGTATAAACCAGGGCGTTGGCCGTAAAAACAAGAGGCGGTGATGTCATGTACACTACCACTTACACAGTTGTTGCGTCTAACCCGTTCTCAGTCTGCATTAACAACTCAGAGCACACACACGCTCGATTGTGTATTGGGCAGTTTTTGCCAACAAAGATGTAAAATTTTGTAAAAATGTAGTCACAAAAGTAACTAGTGTCAGTGGACAGTTAAATGTAGTAATAAATTCAGTCCACTCAGGAAAAGACAGATCTAAAGTTCGGCCGAACATCCGCCAACCAGCATGGGAGTCATCTGAGGAGCGTCTTTACCACTTCAGTTCAGGAAAGCCCTTTTAAATTATTCTAAATTATATAAAGTAAAAAATAAGCTCAAAATATATTTAATACCGAAATGTAATCAGTATCAAGGTATGAAAGGTTTGTGTGAGTGTGTGAGAGTGAAAGTTGGCCGCCTTTTAATAACCAATATCTGGGGCGTTGGTTTGTGTTAAAAACATATATTAGTTATTGATTTTAAAGAAACAAGTAATTTTGAAAACCATACTGCAGTAAATACGTTTGTTTAAAGAATTAATTTACAAAGAAAATAAGGCTATGTAGAGATGAAAGCATGGCGAAAGGCGGAAGTCATGAAGCCGCCATCTTGGTAATTGTCAATTGAGTAATGACTCCCATTGTCTATAATACGTGAATATTGAAATTTAAATAAAGCCTAATTTGTTTACTATATGTTGTATGAATGGTTATTTCAAAAAACCTGACTACCTCTGCCTTTTCGCTTAACGAAACTCTGGACCCGAAAAACCAAATTTATGTTAATAAGAATAACACATGTTTACACTGGATGTATGGTGGATATTATTTAAGTACAATAAAATACATGAAAATAACTTATCATATCTATTCAAAAGAAACGTAGTTTAACAACGTGGCAGATAAGTAATTGTAAAGAACTAGATCAATGGCCCCGCATTAATTAAAACTTGACGTCAATTTATATTTTAACTTTTAAACAAAATGTACTGAACTAAAATGAGATCTCAGTAATTGGAAAAAAGGAGAGATAGAGAGCGAGTGTGTGAAAAGGGAAAGGGGAAATTACATCACAAAAGTACTGATTTGCGTTATAAGAAATGTTGTCTAATGATTTGAGTGGTAATAATTTTTGTTTACTAATCTTGTCTAACAATTTTTGTACTATCATTGTGTCTTATGATTTTTGTTTAATAATTTTGTTATCATAATCCAACAAAGAAAAGGAAAAGGTTCATTATTGCAATAAAATAAGATTTGTTTGTCATAATCATGTATTAGTTACTTAATACGCCATTTTACCCTAACCTATTATCTGTATCAATAAGTTCCTCACACGACCCTGGAGTTTTTATATAAGGGAATTTTGTTTATTTAGTAAATTTTTCCTTGGGAAGAGTGTAACTGGTTTCCATATTTACTCCTCAAAAATATGGTGGCGGCCCTTGGGACTTTGGGAACCTTCTGTATAAAGGTAAGTTGGTAAAGCGTAGTATCGTACTAATCTGGGTGTAGTTTCTTCTTTTATTTTTGTATTTTATTTTAACAGTTACACTTCTACACGTCCCTAACTACTTCAGAAGTTTCTAAAACAGATACATCCTTATTAAAATTGGAGTTGAAATTGCTGGTTAGTTGCAAAACCAGATCTCCTGCAATAAGGTTTTTTAGCTTCTTTGAAAATTTTCATTTTTTGGATGTATCTGGTTTTGAAACTAAATGACTCATATATAAAATAATAAATGAAAAAATCACAACAAAGTCTTACTTTTCCCATTAAATCAGCAGCATTAAATCCAGCCATAAGTATAATGGGCATCCAGTTTCCAAATTTACAGCTAACTATTTCTGATTCAATGCCAGGGTACAGGCATAAAGTTACAAAGTACGCAAGTGCTATTGACAACATGTAGTGCCAAACATTACGTGCAACTTCCCACCTTGCCACGAGCCCTTCTGTAACAACAAAATTCAATCACATTACAGACATGTGTGCCTTGTGTAATGATTACAATACAATATATACATAACACACCAAACAAGCCATCAGTTCTATTCAAAAATTATTATGAGAAGTAAACAAAAATATACATAATTTCAAACCATAAGAGGATACATTTTAATCTGAGAATATGTTTACAAATAAACAAATTAAAAAACACCATTTTAATACAGAATACTATTTACTTTCCAAAAGTAAAGTTTTTGGAAAAATTATTTACTTAACAATGTTAGCTAAGATCTTATTCAGAACTTTCAATATGTTAAACAGTGGGAACAGATGTTAAGTGATTTCTAAATGTACTTTTTTATTTACAAAAATCTGCATCTTCCTTCAAAAAATGTTAAGTCTTTGCTTCAAGCATTTGCAATGATTTGCCTACATTACACTTTATGCTTTATTTTGTGGATTCAGTTTTCTTTTGCAACTGTCTTTACTTCTGTCATATTTTCTTCTACACTTTATTATAATATTCAGTATTTGCAATTCCTATTATTTGTAAAAGCTATTTATTGTTATTCCTACTCTTGCTTCATGATTACTCTGGAGTGGTGCTATACGCATGGATTATGGTAGTACAGCATTTCAATAATAAATTACTTAATGTCATAGGAACTGATTAAATCACACTTCTACACCCTGAAACCAAAGCTGGACTTTTTAGAACATTAGTAAAACTGGTCCTGATGCACGGAAGTGAAACATAGGTACTGACATGGGTACTGTTTCGACTTGCATCTTTTGAAAGGAAAATACTTGGGAAAATTTATGGACCCATTAGGGAAGGTGGAGAGTGGAGAATAAGGTATAACAGAGAGCTCTATGAGTTATATAGATTGCCTAATATTGTGACATCAATTAGGATAGCTAGGCTGAGATGGGCAGGACATGTACAGAGAGTGTTCTTAAGAGGATTATGAAAAGCACACCAGAAGAAAAGAGAGGACGTGGACAACTCAGACTACGCCAGATTGATAGAGTCCTAGAAAATGTGAAAGTACTTGTAGTGAAAAATTGGTGGACATTGGCTAATGATAGGGAAGTCTGGAGGAAAATCCTGAGGGAAGCTGAGGTCCACAGCAGGCTGTGGAGCTACTGACGATAATGATAGGAACTGATACTTTTAATAACCCTTTTCTTAAACAACACTCATATTGCAACAGTTCTTTTAGTTGTACAGTTCTTTAATATACATTATCACCACCAACATACATTTCAACCTGTTACAATGAAATTAGTGTATTTCATAACTCAAATAAACAAACACTGGTACTTGAATTCACTACTACCCTCCCTTAATAGCATGTTCGGTCCTACTTGCAGCTCGGATTCGTAGAACTCAACTGACACTGATGCCTCAGTGTTGATCTTTATATACCAGGCAAGGCCATTTGTACAGTGTTACAATGGTTACAAGAAAGTTCCAGATGAAATGGGGAACACCAACAGCATGGCTCTCGAATACTGCACCATTCTGCTGTGACCAGCATCACACAAGGCTACTACACAGTTATCTATATCGTACCTGTGTTAACAGTACATTAATATTTATCACAAAGGCGTTTGTATGCTCTTAGTTTATATTCTTCCACCTACAATTATTCCATATTGTACCATTTAGGTAATTTACTACTTTGCTGGCCTTTATTTTATATTATGTTACTTCATTTGTGATAGTTCACTACTAATGGTTTTTTTATTCCTAAGTGCCTAATTTTCATTACTTGTTCGATATTCAATTGACAACTGTCACTGAATTATGTTTACTCATAATTGTTCTTTGCTATTATGTTCTTGACAAAAAATATTTGTTTTCTTGTATTCGTACAGATTTTTGTATTCATTAATAAATTCATGACCTAACTAGTGATCAATACTCACAGTTCATTGTTAATAAAAAGATTGTTAACTTTTCTCTGTTATAATTCTTAACAATCTTGTTGTAACATTGTTTTAGTATTGGTTTCAGTTCTATCTTGAGCACAAAGAGCCTGTATCATTAGTTTTTTGTTGGCTCTTTGTGATATGTTCAACTTTTTTTTAATTAGGAAAACACTGTTATGATGTTATACACACTTCTGATACATATGCAGATGTGTTCAAGAACCTGAATTCAATGTGATCCTTATAAATTATCAATCATACCGTGCTACACCGGATCTGTATTTTTATATATTAATATTTCTATGCCTTCTTTTACAACATTATTTCTCTCCAACACAGTACAGTGCAGAATAATTTTTGTGTACAGTTTTTTTCACGATTTCATGACTTCATAACTATCATAATTCTTACCTTCCACTTCTGTTCTTACCTCCTGGTGTCTTTTGTTCCATTACTCAACCTTTCCACTCAACTTTCAAATGTTCTTCTTCTCCCATCTATTCCATTTCCTTAATTCTGCCAAAGTCCTTTCCAAACAAACCATATGGTTAAGTGCTGGCTGTTTACCATTACTGCAAGATTGTGCTTGTTTTATGTGCCCATGTTGACAGCCTCTCCTGAAATGTCTCTTCTCTTTTTAAACCGGGCTTGGACTAACAAAATTAAATTAACACTATTATTATCACTTACTTGAGTATGTGATGTATACTCATTATCCATATCTAAATGTATGTCTGTTTTCATGTGCCTGTAATGCAGTACAAGTAAATACAGTAAAATTACGTTAAAAGACTACTGCCTATTTTGGTATCCTGTATACTATGTGGTTTTTTATCCAGTCCCTGCACATCTTATATATGGAACCTTTATACAATGCCCCGTTTATTGTGCTCAAATCCCATATAATACACATTTTTAATAGCCTTTTTACTTCCATGTTCCTTAAGGAAATGGAAGTATGGTGATGGCAAAAAAAATCGTGTTCGAGATTATTGCAGATTCTGATTGTACTACCCTCAAAACATGAAAAAAAGTCATTTTTCGAAAAGTGTGTGTGTGTGTGTGTATGTGTGTGTGTGTAGATTTTTTCTATGGCAAACGATAACAGCCGGAAATTCAAACAGAAACAAATAATTTTTTGCATACAGCCCTGAATTGTAGAATTCTCAAGACCTATTGTTTTTGGTGAAGATCGGTTATGGGAAAGGGGTAGTTTACCTGCAACGTTTTATGTTTTAACAAGGGTATTTTCTATGGCAAATGATAACAGCCGCAAATTCAAACAGAATCAAATAATGTTTTGCATACAGCCCTGAATAGTAGAGTTCTCAAGACCGATTGTTTTTGGTGAAGATCGGTTTAGGGAAAGGGGTAGTTTACCTGCAACATTTTTTTTTTAATCAAGGGTAATTTTTACTTCCATGTTCCTTAAGGAAATGGAAGTACAGTAGAACCTCGTTAACCTGGATCAACTGGGGCTGGGGCCGATCCGAGTTAACGAAAATCCGGGTTATCCAGAGAATAAGGGAAAAACGATAAAAAAGAACATGTACTTACCAAAAATATTTTTAATGGAGTTTAAAAATTATTATCGGCACACTTTCACCTAAAAAAACATAATACTTATTTACACTGTACACAATATAGGTACAAACTAGTCGGTAGTAAAAAAAGGCAGTGAGCTTTTGCTGCCTCAGTTTTGTGTATCGCTTAAGAGCAGCACGATCTCGCATCCGCTTTAGCATTAGAAGCTCATTTGGCAATGTTTCGGCTTGACTCTCGAAATAAACCATCAATTTATCTATGTTTGCTACTGCTTCTGCATGGGTCATAACCACAGCTGGTTCATCAACACTGTCTGAATCCTCTTCATTTTCATTTTCTGTAACACTGCATGATGCAATAATTTCTTCCTCTGTGATCGCTTTATAACCTCCGTCATTGTCAATTTGCAACCAATTGTCAATGTCTCCTTCATCAACATCAGAACAGCCATCGATATTTTTAAAAATGTCTATAAAATCTTCTTCCACACTTGTTTTTTCTTCTTTTTCAATTGTATTGTTTTCTGGCAAGTCACACACACCAGGCCACAACTTTTTCCATGACTTTATCAAAGTTTCTCTTCCAACTTGGTCCCAAGCTTCCGCAATCATACAAATAACAGTCTTTATGTTAAAAGATTTCAGTACCTCTACCACACCATGCTCTCCTTCGTCCTCTACCAGTTGACTTAGCATTTGCCTTTTGTACACTTTTTTTATTTTTTCTAGAACTCCTTGGTCCATCGGTTGAACGAGAGAAGTTACATTAGGTGGTAAAAACTTCACTGAACTGTCATATTTGAGTAGTTCATTGACAGACGGATGCGAAGGCGCATTGTCAATCAGCAAAACCGCCTTGTTGGGAAGGCCACAAATATTTTTTTACTGACGGCACAAAATTCTCGAAAAACATTGTTTGAAAATGTCACTAACCATCCAAGCACTTTTTTGTGAGCTGTAAACGACAGGCAATGAGCCTCATTTCACATTTTTCAATGCACGGGGTTTTTTAGACTTCCCTATTATAAGGAGAGGAATTTTGTGCTTTCCTGACGCATTACTGCAAGCCATTATGGTGAGGCGGTCTTTCCCTTTTTTATACCCTTTCGCTGAATCTCCTAATTTTGAGGCTAGCGTTTTACTCGGCAACATCCGGTAAAATAAACCGGATTCATCGGCATTGTAAACTTGATCTGCAGTCAGTTCTTCCTTTTTAATAAAGTCTTCAAACTCTTTTTTAAATTTTTCTGCCGCTTCAACATCACCTGACAAGCTTTCTCCAGTGATTGTAAGTTGACGCACTCCATGCCGTTTTTTCCACCTGTCCAACCACCCCTGGCTAGCTGTAAAACTTGGGTCTCCATGGGGCAACTGTTTGTTCAAACTCAATGCTTTCTGTTGGATGATGGGTCCAGAAATCGGCAAACCACGTTCTCTTTCAGCACAAAACCAGACAAACAATGCTTCATCCAGAGTTTCTAGTTTAGCAGTTTTTGCTTTACACCGATTATCCAAACTGTCCTTAGAAATCATTTTGAAACAAAAGTCTTCAATGCGTTTTCTGTTCTTTTTCCAATCAGATACGGTCGATGTTCCTACTCCAAACTCAGCAGCAATGTTCTTTAACGATTCTCCCTTATCAATTCTTGTCAATGCTTCCATCCTTTTTTTCATAGTCACAACAATGTTTTTACGTTTCGTCGCCATCGCGAACAACGCGCTAACGAAACAGCACAAAGATACTGTACCTCGACAGTGACACTAGGACAACACGCGAACACTACCGAGATTGCAGCGCAACTGAGGAATGTTGTTTCTAGGTCAATGTCAAGTGCGAGGTGTGGGGAGGGGAAGGAGAGGGTTGGCAGGTGGGGTGAGTGCAATGAACTCGCCCGCTGGCAAGTGAATTCGAGTAATGTACCTACTGAGAATAGCGATTTAACGTCTGTAAAACAAGTCTTCGATTACTACGCTAAACAACATTTTTTTTTTCAAAACTGGTCCGGGTTAAAGATGTCAGGGTTAACGAGGTTCTACTGTATGGTGATGGCAAAAAAAATCGTGTTCGAGATTATTTCAGATTCTGATTGTACTACACTCAAAACATGAAAAAAGTCATTTTTCAAAAAGTGTCTGTGTGTGTGTCTGTCTGTCTGTGTGTGTCTGTAGATATTTTTCTATGGCAAATGATAACAGCCGGAAATTCAAACATAATCAAATAATTTTACTTCCATATTCCTTAAGGAATGGAAGTATGGTGATGGCAAAAAAAATCGTGTTCGAGATTATTGCAGATTCTGATTCTACTACACTCAAAACATGAAAAAAAAGTCGTTTTCCGAAAAGTGTCTGTGTGTGTGTCTGTCTGTCTGTCTATAGATTTTTTTTCTATGGCAAACGATAACTGCCGCAAATTCAAACAGAATCAAATAATTTTTTGCATACAGCCCTGATTTGCAGAGTACTCGCGACCTATTGTTTTTGGTGAAGATCGGTTGAGGGAAAGGGGTAGTTTACCTGCAACGGTTTTTTTTTAGCAAGGGTAATTTTGTTTGTTTGGCAAACGATAACAGCCGCAAATTCAAACAGAATCAAATAATGTTTCGCATACAGCCCTGAATTGTAGAGTTCTCAAGATCTGCTGATTTTGGTGAAGATCGGTTAAGGGAAAGGGGTAGTTTACCTGTAACGTTTTATGTTTTAACAAGGGTATTTCCTATGGCAAACGATAACAGCCGCAAATTCAAACAGAATCAAAAGATTATTTGCATACAGCCCTAAATTGTAGAGTTCTCAAGACCTGTTGTTTTTGGTGAAGATCGGTTGAGGGAAAGGGGTAGTTTACCTGCAACGTTTTTTTAACAAGGGTATTTTCTATGGCAAACGATAACAGCCGCAAATTCAAACAGAATCAAATAATGTTTTGCATACAGCCCTGATTTGTAGAGTACTCAAGACCTATTGTTTTTGGTGAAGATCGGTTAAGGGAAAGGGGTAGTTTACCTGTAACGTTTTGTTTTAACAAGGGTATTTCCTATGGCAAACGATAACAGCCGCAAATTCAAACAGAATCAAAAGATTATTTGCATACAGCCCTAAATTGTAGAGTTCTCAAGACCTATTGTTTTTGGTGAAGATCGGTTGATGGAAAGGGGTAGTTTACCTGCAACGTTTTTTTAACAAGGCTATTTTCTATGGCAAACTATAACAGCCGCAAATTCAAACAGAATCAAATAATGTTTTGCATACATCCCTGATTTGTAGAGTACTCAAGACCTATTGTTTTTGGTGAAGATCGGTTAAGGGAAAGGGGTAGTTTACCTGTAACGTTTTATGTTTTAACAAGGGTATTTCCTATGGCAAACGATAACAGCCGCAAATTCAAACAGAATCAAAAGATTATTTGCATACAGCCCTAAATTTTAGAGTTCTCAAGACCTATTGTTTTTGGTGAAGATCGGTTGAGAGAAAGGGGTAGTTTACCTGCAACGTTTTTTTAACAAGGGTATTTTCTATGGCAAACGATAACAGCCGCAAATTCAAACAGAATCAAATAATGTTTTGCATACGGCCCTGATTTGTAGAGTACTCAAGACCTATTGTTTTTGGTGAAGATCGGTTAAGGGGAAGGGGTAGTTTACCTGCAACGTTTTTTTATCAAGCGTATTTTCTATGGCAAACGATAACAGCCGCAAATTCAAACAGAATGAAATAATTTTTTGCATACGTCCCTGAATTGTAGAGGTCTCAATGACTTTCGATTTTGGTGAAGATCGGTTAAGGGGAAGGGGTAGTTTACCTGCAACCTTTTACGTTTTAACAAGAGTAAAGTACTTGAAAATTTATTTAAACTTTTTGAAACAATGGTAATTGTTAAAAATAAAATAATTTTGTTGCCAGGCAATAAAATTGTAATTTTTTCATTTTAATGTAATATAATATTTTTCATTTAATACAGCAATAAAAAGGCAGGTAAGACACCGCCTGGCTGTTTGGGTGAAAATGATTTTAAATATAAATCTTAGAATATGGAAGTCATGTATGGTTCTCCATACCGATATTTTTGCATGCAGCCCTGAATTATAGAGTTCTCAAGACCTATTGTTTTTGGTGAAGATCGGTTAAGGGAAAGGGGTAGTTTACCTGCAACATTTTATGTTTTAACAAGGGTTATTTTCTATGGGAAACGATAACAGCCGCAAATTCAAACAGAATCAAATGATGTTTTGCATACAGCCCTGTATTGTAGAGTTCTCAATACCTATTGGTGTTGGTGAAGATCGGTTAAGGGAAAGGGGTGGTTTACCTGCAACATTTTATGTTTTAACAAGGGTAATTTTTACTTCCATGTTCCTTAAGGAAATGGAAGTATGGTGATGGCAAAAAAAATCGTGTTCGAGATTATTGGAGATTCTGATTGTACTACATTCAAAACATGAAAAAAAGTCATTTTTCAAAAAGTGTCTGTGTGTATGTCTGTCTGTCTGTAGATTTTTTTTCTATGGCAAACGATAACAGCCGCAAATGCAAACAGAATCAAATAATTTTTTGCATACAGCCCTGATTTGTAGAGTACTCAAGACCTATTGTTTTTGGTGAAGATCGGTAAAGGGAAAGGGGTAGTTTACCTGCAACGTTTTATGTTTTAACAAGGGTAATTTTTTCTATGACAAACGATAACTGCCGTAAATTCAAACAAAATCAAATAATTGTTTCCATACCTTAAACCAACAAACTACCAAAGGTGTAGTTTACCAGCAACGTTTTTTTTAAATCAAGGGTAATTTTACTTCCATATTCCTTAAGGAATGGAAGTATGGTGATGGCAAAAAAAATTGTGTTCGAGATTATTGCAGATTCTGATTCTACTACACTCAAAACATGAAAAAAAGTCATTTTTCGAAAAGTCTGTGTGTGTGTCTGTAGATTTTTTTTCTATGGCAAACGATAACAGCCGCAAATTCAAACAGAATCAAATAATGTTTCGCATACAGCCCTGAATTGTAGAGCTCTCAAGACCTATTGTTTTTGGTGAAGATCGGTTAAGGGAAAGGGGTAGTTTACCTGTAACGTTTTATGTTTTAACAAGGGTATTTCCTATGGCAAACGATAACAGCCGCAAATTCAAACAGAATCAAAAGATTATTTGCATACAGCCCTAAATTGTAGAGTTCTCAAGACCTATTGTTTTTGGTGAAGATCGGTTAAGGGAAAGGGGTAGTTTACCTACAATGTTTTTTTAACAAGGGTATTTTCTATGGCAAACGATAACAGCCGCAAATTCAAACAGAATCAAATAATTTTCTGCATACAGTCCTGATTTGTAGAGTACTCAAGACCTATTGTTTTTGGTGAAGATCGGTTGAGGGGAAGGGGTAGTTTACCTGCAATGTTTTTTATCAAGCGTATTTTCTATGGCAAACGATAACTGCCGCAAATTCAAACAGAATCAAATAATTTTTTGCATACGTCAGTGAATTGTAGAGGACTCAAGGCCATTAGATTTTGGTGAAGATCGGTTAAGGGGAAGGGGTAGTTTACCTGCAACCTTTTACGTTTTAACAAGAGTAAAGTACTTGAAAATTCATTTAAACTTTTTCAAACAATGGTAATTGTTGAAAATAAAATAATTTTGTTGCCAGGCAATAAAATTATAATTTTTTCATTTTAATGTAAATTATGTATATATTAGAAAAATATCGTGCTTGGCAGGCAAGCATATTTCAGATTATAAATCTTAGAATATGGAAGTCATGTATGGTTCTCCATACCGATATTTTACTTCCATATTCCTTAAGGAATGGAAGTATGGTGATGGCAAAAAAAATCGTGTTCGAGATTATTGCAGATTCTGATTCTACTACACTCAAAACATGAAAAAAAGTCGTTTTCCGAAAAGTGTCTGTGTGTGTATCTGTCTGTGTGTGTGTGTGTGTGTCTGTAGATTTTTTTTCTATGGCAAACGATAACTGCCGCAAATTCAAACAGAATCAAATAATTTTTTGCATACAGCCCTGATTTGTAGAGTACTCACGACCTATTGTTTTTGGTGAAGATCGGTTGAGGGAAAGGGGTAGTTTACCTACAACGTTTTTTTAACAAGGGTATTTTCTATGGCAAACGATAACAGCCGCAAATTCAAACAGAATCAAATAATTTTCTGCATACAGCCCTGATTTGTAGAGTACTCAAGACCTATTGTTTTTGGTGAAGATCGGTTGAGGGGAAGGGGTAGTTTACCTGCAATGTTTTTTTATCAAGCGTATTTTCTATGGCAAACGATAATAGCCGCAAATTCAAACATAATCAAATAATTTTTTGCATACGTCAGTGAATTGTAGAGGACTCTAGGAATTTTGATTTTGGTGAAGATCGGTTAAGGGGAATGGGTAGTTTACCTGCAACCTTTTACGTTTTAACAAGAGTAAAGTACTTGAAAATTCATTTAAACTTTTTCAAACAATGGTAATTGTTAAAAATAAAATAATTTTGTTGCCAGGCAATAAAATTATAGTTTTTTCATGTATGCATTTTTTTCTCAGTTATGTACTGTTTACGTTTCCATTTTATTATTATGACTACCGCAATGAAAAGGCAGGGAAGACACACACACACACACACACACACACACACACACACACACACACACACACACACACACACACACACACACACACACACACACACACACACACACAGTTCGCGTTATTTTTGGCCTCATTCATGTTTATTTTCTTACATTTGCACGGTTTTTAAATGGAAAGTGCCGAACCCATACCAACATAACGCATGCAAGCCGAAAAAGTGTCCAGCGTGGATAGCGATTTCCTTCCTGTGGATCGCTGGGCAGTGTAACTGCACGTGTTTACAGAGGAACGATTCACAGACAGACTTTTCGTCTTTAGGGAATATTTAGGTAATATTTCATTTCGAAAATGATTTTAAATATAAATCTTAGAATATGGAAGTCATGTATGGTTCTCCATACCGATATTTTTTCTATGGCAAACGATAACAGCTGCAAATTAAAACAGAATCAAATAATGTTTTGCATACAGCTCTAAATTGTAGAGCTCTCAAGACCTATTGTTTTTGGTGAAGATCGGTTAAGGGAAAGGGGTAGTTTACCTGCAATGTATTATGTTTTAACAAGGGTATTTTTTATGGCAAACAATAACAGCCACAAATTCAAACATAATCAAATAATTTTTGCATGCAACTCTGAATTGTAGAGTTCTCAAGACCTATTGTTTTTGGTGAAGATCGGTTAAGGCAAAGGGGTAGTATACCAGCAACGTTTTTTGTTTTAACAAGGGTATTTTCTATGGCAAACGATAACAGCCGCAAATTCAAACAGAATCAATAAACAGGACTACTATGACAATGTATTCGGCCTAACTCAGGATTAAACGTGGAGTTCATCCAAATTACTAAATAGGGGATGATAAACAACATGACAGAAAAATATAGAGCGATAGGCACATCTGTATAAGATTCCACAAGTTATGTAATACAAAACTGTTTATTACATTTTTTAATGCTGATATGGAATAAATTACTGCACTATAAATATTATAAACGTGGGCATCATTTGTAAGCCTATGTGGAACAGATAAAACATTTAAAAAAAGAAAAAGTATCATGGCAGAATATTAAGCGAGGAAAGTTTAGCAATGCTTGTTGCTGCAAATTCTGATAGTTCTGAAAAGAAGTCTCTGGTTGTGATGAGAAAAATCACTTACAGCGCGATGCTTTAAACATGTAAAAAATTGTCATGTATTTGTAATAGTCAAACATGGACAATGATCACATTGATGTGCTTAAAGCACTTGGACAACAAAGTGATAGAAACCACACATAAGATTCTTTTGATAATTATATTTAAATATAATCAGAACAAACAAGAACCTTTAATCTTGAATAAAAAAGATTTCACCTAACAAACTGCAGAGAATAAATAGCATTACCATTACCAGGGGCATATTTACGGGGGGGGGGGGGCGAATGGGACTGGAGGGTCGAAAAAACTTTATGAATTTTGTTACTCTCTTAATTTATAGGCTATGTTATTATTTTTTCAGCTGTGTATGCTAATATAGTATAACTATTTTTAAAATATACAAACAGGATTATTACACAGGATTTGTGTATGCGTTTGAAATATGAAATACTGTACAGGACAATCAATTCAGTCAATAAGTATCTTATTATTATATACTACAATGAAACACAGGATCCTGATAAGCAGGGCAAGCTCATATAATACACAGACTATGAACATTCATGTTTAAATTGGTAGTTTGTTAGATTTGGTTATGATATCAGTTGTATTTTAGTAAGGATAAGGATTTAAGTTTAGTAAAACTGTGTATTATTTATTTGTTGTTTATTCATGTACTATGTGTGAGGAAATGTGCGTGCATGCGCGAGTGATAAACGTTTCCCCGGCTGTGCGTGAATAAATTATCGTTGTGTTGTGACACTGAACTGAACATAAACAAATGTATTCGCTACAATCCCTGTATATTTCTGGCTATTATTTGACATTCATATATGATCTTATTAAAGTATGCAGTTATGCATGAGATAAGGGTATTCTGTGTTTACCAGCTATGCATGCTCTTACAAAGTTAATGCACTTTACAGCATGAAAAGTTGCTTGTCATGTTATATGTAACCATGTGACTTCCTTCCACCAATTAAATGCTGGAAGGTAGTCGGAAATTTTCTTAAGCCTGTTGTTACACAGGCAGTTCTTCTCAGCCAGCTATCGCGATCGGGACGTACAGTTCTTGTTCACGATTCTGCCGCTTGCAAGAATCTGTAAAGACTGTTCGGCGGTAGTAACGTGTATGAAGACTCAGAGTTATCCGTGTTTTACAACTACACGCAGTATTATTATTACAGCATTGTGTGCATAATTACGGCAGTTCTTCTCTACCAGCTATCACGATCGGGTCGCGCAGTTCTTGTTCAAGAATTTTCCGCTTGCAAGAATCTGTAAAGACTATTCGGCGATAGTAACGCGTGTGAAGACTCAGAACAGTTGAATATTACCTCTTTACACATGGCATTATTACTAAAGCATTACGTGTGTAATAAGTGAGTGTGAACTGTATCACTGTGTGAGATTTTCTGCAGTGTTAGTAAAATTTAATAATTATACAATAATAAGTTTATCATCAAAAAGTTTCCGCGTTAGTGGAAGATTTCCACATAGGGTGGTCTGCTGATCGCGGTAGACCCTGTGATTCGCGTGAACACTTGAAGAGTCCGGAGTGGTATAAGTTAAATATACCGTTGTTATATACAACTCACTGTTACCTGAGATACTTGTTAGTTATAAACTCTATATTAATTTAACGAATAGTAAGATCCATAGAACCGTTGTGGTGTGCGAAGCGTCAGAGTTTCGTGGGAACTACAGGACACCAGCCCAGCTGAAAGCGTTTCCAGGGTGAACCGTCTATCATCTATAAGCCACGCCTGACGACTCAACAACGCAGCAAAGCCCCCCCCTTCTCTGCAGCAACATCATCGTGGGAATCATCACTTATGTAACGTATAACATCATGTGTATGAACAGTATTTAACATTTTAAAAGACTCTATATCAAACACTACCATTATTATACTTATCAAATATACCATATAAACAATTACATATGTCTTGTGCAATAAATAATCTTAAACCCTCCAATATAGACTTGTGCTTTAAGATACACATACTACCATATCCTATGCGCCAATAGTTTAGTAATTTATGTTGTCGCAATATATACCACCAAAATCAGTAAAGTTTCAATTTTTTTAAATTATTGAATAAGGCCTTTTCGAAATTATTATAATTTCATTATCAGTTCACACTAAAATGTTCTTGTTGTGATGTCTTCTTTTATACATATAAACTGATGTGTATTTAGTGTACAGGCGATGTCCGTCGCGATCTCATGAACTACCAGTACAATATCCCGCGAGTGTAAACCTTACCTGTCCTTTAATGTATAATTTAAATTCCCGGGTGGCGTAAAAAATATGAAATCGAGCGGTCGTTCTAGACGGTGTTGGCTGATTCAAATTACCCTCGCAATAGGCGGGCGTATGAATCTCGCTAGTAGTTCGCCGTGTTGCCGACGTCTAACGCTGGCCGTCAATTTGTCTCGTCGCTAAAGTACACAAACTTTATAATGCAATTTACAATGAAATAAAGGATGGTTATTACAACTCAGTACTAGTTTATTAACGTGAAATTATCAGTTATTCAATTCAATACAAAATTATATACTGTTATTAAACAAAGTTTAAACGATCTTTGAAAGAATATATAAACAGTTGTGATAATATCTCATACATAGATAAGAAGACAGAAGAAGAATAGTAATCAGAAGATATTTATTCATTTTGAATTAAAATTCAAATATTATAACAATAGACATAAAATATGATCAGCCAATGAGAGTACAGACAGTTGCCATAACAACGGAACGTTATTTATTATAATTCCGTTAAAAAGAATTAGTTCATTATTGACGCTCAAGACAGAAAGAAGCCAAACCATAGTCGACTCAATTTTAATTTATAATAGTCAAAATTTATAAAACGAGGATGCAAGAAGTCTGATGAAGAACTAGTCAATTCAACAGAGACCGCAGACCAGATTTTCAAATTCTAAATTATTTATATAATCCACATTATCACAGAAAGAAGCCAGGCGTACTCCAAATCATAAATGATGGAAGATTGATGATCAAAAGGACCCAACCTAAATAGAACTGAGTAACTCTTCACCCGAATTCAACAGATTTGATAAGTATATCTGAAATACCCGAATTTATGGAACAAATTCTTATTAACTTTTTCTCACAACACAAATAACTCTCACCACGAACTGATAATCAAATTTCTTTCAAGGATTAATTGAAAATAAAAAACTAAACTTGTATGAAACCAGAAAATAACCTGTGTATAAATTACGAACTCTTAACACACACTTTTTAACACTTCAGGAACGAATTGTAATTAAATCTAATAGTATATAAGTACCATCAATGTAAGGTAGTGTACTTTATTATCATCTTATTAATATTTTTTCGTAACCAAAAGAACTCAGATTTAACGAACGATAGAAAGCAAACATTGCCGACCGCCATGTCGAGGTAGTATCGTTTTAAATCAACTTTAGCCAACCTGAGAAAAATTGTCTATTTATTGCCGGAGCAACTTTGTTTAATAACAGTATATAATTTTGTATTGAATTGAATAACTGATAATTTCACGTTAATAAACTAGTACTGAGTTGTAATAACCATCCTTTATTTCATTGTAAATTGCATTATAAAGTTTGTGTACTTTAGCGACGAGACAAATTGACGGCCAGCGTTAGACGTCGGCAACACGGCGAACTACTAGCGAGATTCATACGCCCGCCTATTGCGAGGGTAATTTGAATCAGCCAACACCGTCTAGAACGACCGCTCGATTTCATATTTTTTACGCCACCAGGGAATTAAAATTACACATTAAAGGACAGGTAAGGTTTACACTCGCGGGATAGTGTACTGGTAGTTCGTGAGATCGCGACGGACATTGCCTGTACACTAAATACACATCAGTTTATATGTATAAAAGAAGACATCACAACAAGAACATTTTAGTGTGAACTGATGATGAAATTATAATAATTTCGAAAAGGCCTTATTCAATAATTTAAAAAAAATTGAAACTTTACTGATTTTGGTGGTATGTATATAATAATAAGATACTTATTGACTGAATTGATTGTCCTGTACACTATTTCATATTTCAAACGCATACACAAATCCTGTGTAATAATCCTGTTTGTATATTTAAAAAATAGTTATACTATATTAGCATACACAGCTGAAAAAATAATAACATAGCCTATAAATTAAGAGAGTAACAAAATTCATAAAGTTTTTTCGACCCTCCAGTCCCATTCGCCCCCCCCCCCTGTAAATATGCCCCTGGTAATAGTAATGCTATTTATTCTCTGCAGTTTGTTAGGTGAAATCTTTTTTATTCAAGATTAAAGGTTCTTGTTTGTTCTGATTATATTTAAATATAATTATCAAAAGAATCTTATGTGTGGTTTCTATCACTTTGTTGTCCAAGTGCTTTAAGCACATCAATGTGATCATTGTCCATGTTTGACTATTACAAATACATGACAATTTTTTACATGTTTAAAGCATCGCGCTGTAAGTGATTTTTCTCATCACAACCAGAGACTTCTTTTCAGAACTATCAGAATTTGCAGCAACAAGCATTGCTAAACTTTCCTCGCTTAATATTCTGCCATGATACTTTTTCTTTTTTTAAATGTTTTATCTGTTCCACATAGGCTTACAAATGATACCCACTTTTATAATATTTATAGTGCAGTAATTTATTCCATATCAGCATTAAAAAATGTAATAAACAGTTTTGTATTACATAACTTGTGGAATCTTATACAGATGTGCCACAAAGCTGGGTTTGTTTATGTATTAAAGTTCTGACAATAATGTTAATATTATGTAATTACATTTCTTTCTTATTTTATGTTTTTAATTTAACTTTGACATCTTAATATGATTCACTAATTATACTTAACTAGTTACTTGCCCTGGATTTTCTAATACAATAGTTAATTTCTTACAATTTGTTTATTTTGGATTTATACAGTTAGGCATTTTATAGGCCTACGTAGTAATTGGCTACATCTTCTTATTTTACACAAATTAAAGATTATTTTACATTTACATATGTTTTGCTTGGTGACACTTATGACTTGTTTACCTTTTGAATTAATTTAGGCTGTTTTATAATAATTGTATGTTCTTATTACTTTACAAAATCATGGCCTGTCTATTATTCTCTAATTTACTTTCCTGTATTATTATGTTTGTAAGAATTTATCTCCTTACTTATCTATATTGCCATTTTTTATAACTTGTCTATCATTTAGTATTACTTATAAAACATAACACAAAAATTAGGTTTATGGTCTGTTTACTTTTTTCAGCCATATTCCTTTTTATAAACTTAATTGAGCAAATAACTATCTTGGTGAAGAACATTATAACACCATTTATTTTATCTTGCTAATTATCCCTTTGAACATTTTAAGATCCAAGGATGTTTTACTTATTTTGCACTTATATTATTTAGTATATTTTTCTTTTAACTTTTACTATATATTTTTTTACTACTTAACCATGATAACAATAACATTTTTAATCATTATGGGATTTTTACCCTGAATACCACTGTATTCCAAATCTACTATCACTTTTAATTATAATAACAATAACATTCTTATATTTTGGTATTTTTCACCATTAAACTATAGTGTTAATCACTGGTTTTAGGTGTCTATACCTATATGTTGGGTTTTCTATTTATTTTGGGTTTACACTGGCACTTTGCACTTTTTTATTGTACTTGAGTGTTACTAGTGGTTATTCCCTAATATTGATTTCTCTTTACTCACTTAATCACCTTCACTTCCTACCTATCACTCACTTCTGGGTTTTTTATTGTTTTATTCACAATTATTAGTTATAATGTTAACAAATTTGATGTTCTGATTCCCTTATCATTATAGAGTTATTCATAACATTTAATATCTATTTCTCTGGTTAGTGTACTTTAATTGATATTACTTTATTTGATTTTAATATTTATCATTTACATTTATTATTTGTTTGAGCCTTTTTCATCATCATTTGAGTTTAATATTTCTCATTTTATTTTCTTTATTATTTGTTTGTGTCTTTTTCATATACCTTGTCATTTTATTTTCTTTTATTGGGTCAATCACTTGGGTTGGGTCATTGTCATTTGTCTCGTCATAGTCATTTTATTTTCATTCATTTAATATAGTTGATTCATTATAGTTTGTCCCTGGTATTGGGGCGGCTTTTTGTGTTGTAACAATATATGTAACAATATATGAAAAATCGAAATATATATAACTGTTGTATATATGTGCAATACTTGTCTGTCTCCTGTCTAATACACTGTCCCATTTAATACATGGTTTTCATGTGGAAGAGTAATTGGGTTTTATCTGTAATCTTATAGTTCACTGAATGAACTGAACTCTCATGAGGGCACACAATGAAACATTACAAAACAATGTGAAAATATAAAGTACACCCAGTAATTTAAAAAAACTAATTTATTTATGCAATTCTGGCATTTGTTTCAGTCAATGTCACTGACTAAATAAGTTACATGAAAAACAAATTTGATATTATTCTTTTCGCTTAGTGTCTCTCCAATTTAAACTTTAAAGAATTGCAAACTGAATGATTCTTCTTTAATTTGTTTTACAGTATATAAAATTACATCAATTAATCATTTTGAACTGTGTAAAACTAACTTAGTGACAGTTTTAAAAAATTAAAAAAAAACTTTTAAAGACTAATACATTTTGTGGCCAGAAAAGAGTGTGTAACCAATCGCCTTTACTTTACAATATATGATAAAAGAATAGGTACACTTAAAATGTCAGGGAATTCAGATAAAAAACTGTTATCTCTTTTAACATTTAATAATTAGATAAAATTCATTCATCCCATCATAAATATTCTACATACTACAGTGGTCGTAACATTACTGTGTTCAGTAGTTAATCTGATCAACTGTTTATTACAGTCAAGTTAAAAAGACCAGATTCTATCACAAAATTATATGTGTTTTTACAATCACATGCTTTAATTGACATTTTATTATTTTCAAGCCTGCACACAATTTATGTTATTATTATCGAAAAAGGATGGGAATTTTTATATAGTGTGGTAAATATTTAATGTAACATGTCAGGACATACAAATCAATACCAGTTCCTCTTTTCAACTATCACACAGCTGCTTGATGAAGACGATAATGAAAAGTTCAAAAGTTATTAACAATCTCATTTCAGAAAAAATGTACTCACACTACAGGATGTAACGGGACAAACTATGGGGTTTATTTTTATTCCTTAATAACTGTAATGAGTGGAGTCATCCACACTGAGCCCCGGTTTTAATAACCAAAGCGTAACTTTTGGGAACACCCAGTTGTCAGTCTACCAATAAGCCAGGCGAGGTGCGACGAAATCTGAAGTATCGGAATGTGTACGAATGCGCGTGTGCCGATTTTGCCAGGGTGAAGAGCATGCACAGTTTTCCTTGCCGCCGCCTGCGATATAACGAGAGATCACGTGACGTTCGCCCGTCCAATCAGAAGGCAAGTTGCCACGCTTAGAGTGATGCTGGCCATCTTGAAAACACTTCACTCAGTCAGTCGGCATCTAAACTCGAAAACGCGCAGTTGCGTTGGCGCGCGGTTCGTGAAAAACAGTATTCTTAACAATGTAAACAACCGGCCAAAAATGTGAAGATGTGGTGATAACAAGTGCAACAAGTTCAGAAATAAAATTATTAAATTTTAAACAGTTACAATTATTTTTTGGGCATAAAGTGAACAAAAAATGAACCAATGGTAGTGTTACAACCACGTGTAGACGGCCACAGCAGAAAAGTAACTTTGTCAAATTTAATGAAACGAAAATTTTAATATGGGTACAAAGATATCTCTAATTTTAGGGGGGCAAAAAGTATGAAAGAGAGAGAGTGAGAGAAGTGCTGGATTGTCTTATATAGTATAATATAGCTATTGTAATAAGTAAATTCATTAATATTTGTTTTGTGTTTAAAAAATGGAATAGGAGTCAGCAATAATTTTGTAAGGAATATAAAGAGAAATAAAGCAGATAGAGATGTTGAAGTGTGTTAAAGTTGGTAAATAAATGAGTTGGTTTAAAGTTAATAAATGAAAGTAGAGATTTATTAAGTAAGGCAACCCCATAACCACTATTACAGGTCACGAGTTCGCGTAAAAGACCCTGGACCACGTGCAGGTAAGTATTTTGGAAATTGTGAAGCTTAAGTATTTTATGGTTAAATAAATAAAGTTATTTTCAATTGTTAGTAACTTTACAAGGAAAAACACTGCACACGAGCACTGAGATTGCAAAGAAGCTCACAATTTTTAATGATTTGCAATCATAGGAAACATTATAAGTAAATTTCCCAAGAAATAAATTTTAAATTGTTTTAAGAGACTGAAAAAATCTGGTTCACAAGGAATGGAACAATCACTTAAGCATGAAAAACTAGCAGAAATGGAAGAACAGCAAATCAGCACATGGACAAAAATTGAAAGTTGGAGAAATTTTGTGTGTTGGAGTAACTTAATCTATTATTGAGAGTACGTAAATATTGAAAATTAAAATGATGATGAAGAGAGTATGAACCAGAGAATCGATAAACAAATAGAAGTCTAAGGCTTCCACAGCTGGCGTCATAATTATTAAAATTATTGTTTGCCAGGCTATCAGGGCATGGTCTGATGTCACTTGACCCAAATGTTTCAGCCACTCCATTGGTTGCCATCTTCAGTGCTTGAGGACTGAACACTGACACAGGTCTAACAGTCAGTGAACCACAGTACTGTGGCTAGCGATGGAGTAGTTGAAACGTTTGCATCAAATGACATCGGAGTATGGCCTGATAGCCCGGCAAACAATAATTTTAATAAACAAATAGAAGATTCAGAAATCCTTATTACTAACCAAAGAGATTTGGATAAAGTTACAGGTATTTGGAGAACACAGGCATCTGTAAAAATCAGATACGTTTTAAAGTAAAACAGATTCAGTAAAAAAACAACAACAATAAAAGATATTTTTTATAGCTTGTAAGTTAGCAATAAAAAAAAAAGCTCCCACTGCACCTGTTTATCAAACAGGCTGTCCCTAACATGATTTTCATTGCCCCTTATTACAAGATATGTTTTATAAGTAAGTCAACTTTGAAATAACAAGATGTTAAATGATGAAAATGATTCAGTGTAGCCAAAAAATCTATAGATTGTCATTATTTACCCACATAATCACTACTGACTGACACACAGTTTTTTTTCAAATGCTTCTTTATTCCATTGTCATAACATTCCACCACCTGTGTCTTGAACCAGTTCGTAATATAATTGTTCAGTGCATCACTTTTTTCAAACAGCTACAAACTACGCCATTTCTGTACAGATAAAACGTGTTTCATCTTCAGTGAGGATGTGTTCAAACACTCAATTCCTGTCATTTTGGAAATGCTACAAAACGTTTGAGCCGAAGCCAGATGTTACTGCATGCATGTATCTGTTAATAGTTTCACTGTCATAAATTACTGATCACAAAATATTAAAAAACTGAATCGACAATAACAAAACGTAATTCGCCAATTTTCTCAAATTTTCGTATTCACTCCTTCCACTAAACACCTGTCATCATTTCTGTGCAACCTCTACGTTCTTCATTCTTCATCATGAATATCTGTTTGTCCTGTCCTACACAAATGACATCACTACCCCACTTCACTATCACTCATAACAGTTGGCCTGTAAATCTCATAAAAGTTGCCTCTGAGTTTCTATGGCACTACTGTTTTTTTCTAACAAAAACATCATAGGGTAAACCTCACAGCTGGCGCGATTATCTACTACACCATGAATTGTAAATCACTCACACATCACCATAATCATGTATCTAATGCCAAAAAAATAGCCGACAGCTGAGTATTACATTATATTACAATGTGGGGTATATGCTATCCCACTCTGTTGCCACAGTTGAAATCCTAAATCTCAATACAATCACAATAACTACTGACCATTGTATATGTAATTCAGACTTACATACAAAAACAAATCTGACAATTCAAACCATCCGGCTACAGGATAGTATAAACTCTTAGTGTGCTTGGTCTAGGCACTGGCACTGATCTTTGTAAATCTTCTATTCGGACTTCTTCCACCAAACGTTTTTGCTGCTTGACGTTTCAATTCCTGAAATCTGGGATCATCCTCAAAAGCAGTGAGTGGCGGTTGAAAGGCACGGTTAAAGACCGAACAACAGTGTCTTTCAACTGCCACTCACAGGTTCTGAGGACAATCCCAGATTCCAGGGATCGAAACATCAAGTGACAGAAAATTATGATGGAAGAAGTCTGAATAGAGGATTTATCCCTAAGAAATCACCTATCACATAGAGGTTTTAAAGAACTGATCTTTGTATCTACTGTATACTGTATGAAGGCAACCACAGTAATATTCAGTAAGAGCAAGGTTTGCAGAATTCTATTACGATTAATTCACAAACTTCAATGTCATACCCAATACATAAGAAAAAAGGTTAAAATAAAATTTCATATTTACACAGAAGAGTTGCATACATACTTCTGATTGCACCCCATGCTTTTGCTGTGCTGGCTCTCCTGTATGAACCCGAACTTGAACTATTTCTCATGCGTATAACGACATCTTCTACTTTGTATGTTGGTCCTCCACTAACCGGATTACCTCCTGATGGTTCATACACTGGGTTTGCAAAACTAAAATGCTGTTGATTACTAGCGCCCATTGCTGAATCTAAAGGGCTCTGTGGTTGCAGTTTCAAGACACCATATTGACTTTTTGATGTACTCTCGACCTGGTCCAGAGGATCCATCTACAAAAATTCAGTACTTCACTTTAATTTACAAAATTTATTTTAAATAATTAACAGCACAACATTATAAACTACCTAAAAATTTTTTGTATTAATTTTAAAAACTAGTTTTTTTTTAATTAATCAAAAGCAATGCCACTGCACTTCCATGCTGTGTGATGAGAAAACAATGTAGTATGGTGGTGTCAAAAAATTGTGTTTTAAACATTGTAAATTGAGTTTAAGAAATTGCAAATTGTGTCTGCGATATTGCAAATTCTTTTTCTTAAAACTTATAAATGATTCAAAATTTATTTTCTAAACAATGTGTGTGTGTGTGTGTGTGTGTGTGTGTGAGAGAATGACCATGATCATCTGCAATATTTTATCAGCTTTTCAATTTAGATTTTGCAATTGTCCACAATGGCGATTAAGAAATTCAAACTATTGTCCTGAAGTTAGAGCAAGAGCAAGGCTGCTGTAGTGACTTTAACTGGGTGAGACGGAAGTATTTTTAGAATGTGCAGTGTACACAGTTTGTATGGCATTTGCTGGCTTTTCCAGTGGACTAGTGGAGATGAACAAACACTAATCCCTAAGTGATTACAAGTAGCAGAAATCTACAGAGTGTGCCATATGTTGCTGTACAAGCATGTATTTGTTGATAATTACTACTAGTATCGAGTGACTAATGGCCCACCATGTATTTTCAAAACACTAATATCATAAAACTGTCTTATAAAATGTAATTTATTGACTGTAATGACACTACATAATTAAGGGCTTTAAGTATATTTTAGTCCGAAATAAAAATAATTTTGTTATCTTGAGAGATTACATATGAGCAGTTACCAAAAATGCAGCCGAGTGACCACAGTTTATATTATTTGTACCTATATCGTGTGTAGACTGCAAAAAATTAGAACATTCTCCATTCTTAGCTGACTACAAAAACCACAAAATCATGAGTATGAGACATGGCAAGTTTCTCATGGCATGTCTCCAGGCTTGAGAGTTTGCGTGCACCACAAAATTAGTTTTTGAAATTAAGATTTTTTCCATCAGCTGTTTGGAGTTGTAGCATGACAGCTGTGATACTTCCATACACAGACATGTTCCATTGTGTTTTTTTTTTATCATGTTTAGCATGTAATCTTATTCTTATATGATTTAAATACATGTGTTATAAAAACTAATAATTTAACAACCTAAAGGGGGTAAATAGATGGTTGTAAACAGAGTCAACTAACACTAGGAGGGGCTGCACAAAAACAGTTTTAAGACCAATAATTACAGCTAGCTTATTCATATGCACATCCACCTGTGATTGTACAGATCGCATGTACATGTAATAGTACCACGTACATGTACATGTACATGTATGTTTGAAATACAGGTCATTTTTTTTTTGTATCGGCCATCTAAGGACCACATGCCAATTTCAATTCTTTATTCTTTGTTCTTTTCTTTTCTCCAATATACTTTCATCTTTTCACTGTCTCTCTTCTTCCTCTCTTCAGTCCACTTTGAACTTGCGTTTTTCTCTCTCCTACCTTGGACTCCTTCCATTTTTAACACTTTTGCCCAAAAAAACTCTTCTCTTTCAATTGCTTCTTCTGCGTTTATATTATTATTTTTTAAATCCTTTTGGACTTATTTAATCCAACTTGATGTTGACTTCTTCCCCCACAGGTATTCGAAGATCTGCTTTGTTAACCTATTGTCGTCCATTCTCTATAAATACCAAAAAATAATAGTCTTCCTACAGTAATACATTAATTCCATTAATACGGGTTATTTTTATTAATATGGAAAATGTATAGTTTTAAGACTAACATGGTTTGAGAAAGCACTGTATCATTTTGTATACTGTTCTACTGTTGTACACTGTAGGCTGAGACTGAATCAACCGCTCACATTTTTTTACTTGTTTTCATGCTGAAACTATTTTCTAAATTGTTTATACATTTATGAAGAGTTAAGGTACTTTGTACTTTGTATATTACATTTTGTTTCCAAGCACTGATGCGCTAATACATGAACTACAGCGTGTACTGTGTTCACCAAACTGTGAAATAAAAAATTACAAAATTCTTCATTAGTCTCTATGTAGATAGACATTAATGTAGTAAGGCATTAATAATGGGAGAGAATGTAAGACCCTCATATTCTAATACCTACTTAGGCTGTAATATTACAATTTTACAATTATCGATACTAACCAACATTAATGATCTTTATTCGATGAAGACCTCTTCGGACTGTGTTGTGCATTTTGTTCTTTTCTCTTTTTCAGTAGGCTTTCATTCTTTCACTTCTGATCTTTCCTCTTCTTCTGTATTTCACCTCACCTCCCTTGTCTGTTAATCTTTCCTTGCAGCTTGAATTCCTCCATTATTTTTTGTATTTATTTCTGCCCTTAATTGTTTCTTTGCCTATATTTAGGATCTGTTCTAAATCTTTCTGTAGATTGTGCCATCCAAATTCTGCTTTTATGTTTTTAGACATTCAAATATCTGTTTTGTTATTCTTTTATTTTTCATTCTAATAAATGTCCATAAAATTTTATTGTCTTCCACATTTCTATGGAAAGTTTAGACAAATCTTTGTAAATTTCTTCATCTGAACTTAATCTAAGTTTAAAATATTCAATTTGTATTGGCCCATAGATTTTTCTTAATAGTCTTTTTTCTACTTTTAATAATTCTCCTGTGGAAAAGACTCCCAAGCAGTCACGTGCATATAAGGCCACAGGACATATTATTGTTTTGTAATATTTTAATTTTGTGTTTGTGCTAATGAATGTTTTGTTATAAATGTTAGCTATAAGATGGAATATGATTGTTTTATAGCTGTGAAATAATTTATTTTATTTATAACATGTTTTATAGCTCTTCTTTCCATAACTTCATTTTCTGTTACTATTTGTGTTACAATTTCCCCTAGGTATATTTTTGAACTTTCTACTCTTTTCGGAATCAATCTGCTCTTTGTAGTTTTAAATGTTGGAGATATGTCGTTTTTTCAAAAGACACTTGTAAGCCCATTTTCGAAGCACATTTTCCCAATAACTTTTTTATGCCACTAACTTATTTTTTGTTGCACCAAGATAGAGTGAGTTCCATATATTTTCTTCTTTTAACAGTTTCCCATTGTCTTGCAATTTTTTCCCAAAGCACAGTTAAAGTGTAACAGCGACATATCTTCTTGTCTACCACCGGCCCTTATCTCGAAAGGCTCCAAGAGTTCTTCTAATCTGTCATAATCTTGGAGTATGTATCTGCTTTACTGATCAGTGCTAAACTTTCGTCATCCACACCAAATTCTTCCAGTGTTTTAATGAGACTTTCACAGTGGATGGAGTCATAAGCCTTGTAGAAATCAATTAATTTACTAATGATTTTATTCAGTTTTACTTTCATTTTATTAGTTTAAAGTTAATTTTGAAGAAGGAAGATCAAGTACTGTAATTCTAGTAAATTAAATATACTCAACCATTTTCATTTATTAAAATGAAAAATATGAATGTTTCTTATGATAAGGTTTTTTTTTTTGAAATGTAGTGACTGGAATTCATTGCAATATTATATGTGGTGATATCAAAATAACATAACATGCATTTACATAATGCTGATATAACGTGTACTGATAAAATGTAACAGCATTACTAAAATTGGGGATTCCCCTTTGGTAATAGGTGAGTACACATGTACCAAACAATAAACTGCAATTCACGCCTGGCCTAATTTTGTACTAACCAACACAAGTCAAAAATGCACACCTGAAGTTTTATTTTTAACAGTTTTATTTTAAACAGTATCTTTCTGATTTCCATAATATTAAAACTAACTAGTTACTGATGATCATTATAACAACATAATTGTAACAAAACAGTATCCTTTTTTGTACACTAACATTAAACATTGTTTACTAATAACACAATAATTTTAATTATATCTATAAAATGTAGTTCAATGTATGCTCACTATGCTGCTGCTGTTAATATGTTCACCACTTGACTGATGTAATATACTGCACACAGAAGTAATAAAAGACAGCCATAACAAATACACATCTGCTTTCTATCATACATCGTGGGATTAGTGATAGTTACCCAAGTCCAATAAGGTAAATTTATGGAAAACTGAAATTAAAGGTTTTCCAGCGCAATGATAAATCAAAAACTGATTATCAAGGTTAATTTTTATTATTAAGAGATATTTTTATTTATTACATAGCTGCTAAAAATGATGCAAAAAATGAAAAATGCATTAAACATGTTGTTTTTTAAATATCTTGAAGCATCATTAAAACTTGGACTTGGGTATTTTTACCACTAACCCACGATATCATGTTCGTATTTTTTCTTTTTTTTTTGTAAACTTCAAAATTCTTTGTAAATACATGTTACATCAAGTGAACAACTGGTTCCCCATATATGCTTAATGTTTATGCATTATTACAGTCTTCTATTTGTATCAATTATTTTCTGCAGTATAACCATTCAAAACACTGAAAAATATTAACAATTAACCACAATAATTCTTTAAAATATTCTATTTTAAACACACACACACACACACACACACAGAGCATATTACAAAATCATTACTTGTATATTTATCAAAAATATACAAACATTTCTTACCAATCCTGCATCTTCAGTAGGTTCCAATGTAATTCTCCGCGACTCTCGACACAATGTTAGGTAAAACTGTACAAAATCTGTGCGCCGAACCAACTGGTGTAAACAGAAGCACAACGCAACACTTACAATGCTAACACCAAAAAATATTAAGGTATTAACTCTCTGATCATCCAGAAGCAGTTTTGTTAGTATCCGATTTGATGACACCAAAAATCCTGCACCACCTGAAATAAAACATGTATAATTGTTTCTCTGAATTAGGTTAAAAATCTTAGATTATACATAAAACCTTATAATATAATCTTTGCAGTCTGTCAAAACACACACGACTCTATAGTCACAAATTACTACCATAATCTATCAAAAATGAAAAAATTTGGTATGAAATTTTTCAATTGGTGTAAAAGAATTTTCATAACAAATTTAGGTCATTTTTAATATAAATAACTTTGAAAATAACTTTTTTCTAGAAAGCATACAGACAAGTGGCCATTTATAACAATCAGATAATCAAATATAATCAAAAACTCTTATATAGTAACCCAACAACCAAAAACTTTTTGGTAAAAGTATCATGAACCTTGGAAAAAAAAAAACGTAATATTATGCCTTGCACTATTACGACATGGGTGGACTTGGTATTTTGACAGATGGCATATGCCACCTACTTTTCAATGTGTTCACATGCTTCATGTCTATATACATGCCACACAAAACAAACGATTTGCTGTTTAGTTCTCTTGATTTAACATTCAGAACTGCATCACTGGGAAAGTCATTTTATATGAAATAACACTCATCATTTGCCAAGCCCTGTACATTAGTTTATATTCATGAGAGTTCAAATTGAAGATGGCTGTCTTTGAAGTTATTTACTGATTTTTTAGTTTTATTATATGTCTGTGCTGTTATAAACTGTACAAATTATGGTATGATATTCTGGTCCAGATAAAATCATATGATTTTCAATATTTTTTTGATAATAATTTTAAAGTATTATGTTTATATAGGTTTAATTAAAAAAAAAATGATAATGCAAATCCACGTAGATTATTCAGAAGAGGACTGAATGGAGAAAGTATTCTGAAATTATTTTTTAGTAATAAATTTTTGAAAATATTCACGGTATTAGTGTTTAAAGATGTTTTGAAAAATCAAGTTGTAAAACAGGAGATGGATTATTGATCAAGGTGTGAGTACTCAAAGTGATACGAATTCATTTAGCTCTATTTATTACACAAACAATTTTTAGTATAGAACTGAATATTATATACAGAACTATACAACATCATAAAAGCAATATATACATATTGTATACAAATCTTTAATAATACCATCAATTCAGCTATTTCATTACAGTTGTATGTATTATAGTGTATTTGTCACTATTTGCTATCATTTGTATAAATGTACTGATAAAACTTCATGCATGCTAATTATATTTTAAAGGGATTTTAATCATTTCTATTTAAATATTTATCTTGGTAAAAAAAATTTCTGCATGTACAAATTTACTGTAATGAATTTATTTATAAGTTAAATGAATGCATAATTTTTATTATTTTTTACAGGTGTATATATTGTAACGTACTGCTTTTATGTGAGGCACTTTAGCGAAACGTACACCTTTAGTCAAGCCCCAAATGTTGGGTTCGCCAATCTGTAACGTACTGCTTAATCACGAGGCGTTCACCACTTACGAGTGTATTGCAATTACCAGCTTCGTTAATTCTGCCCCACAGTTGTACGCCAAATCTGTAACGTACCGCTTAATGTGAGGTGTGCACTTGCGAAAGTGTTATTATATGCCTCACGCAGTATGCGTCACTTTTGAATTATACTAACTGACGTTTTAAACGGTATAAATAAAGGATTTCGTTTATCTTGTTTTACTCAATCTAAAAGAAATCGAGAGTGTGTGATTTGGGGTCAAGGAGGTAATTTGTTCAGCCTTATGCAGAAGAGAGAGTAAGTATCAAATTTGCCCCTCTGTTGTGACGATTTTTTCTGTATGTTGTGCTGAAATTTTCATTAACTACCCACTACAATAAATTATAACACGTTATAATTCAATATTAATTTTCAATAATATTGCTTTATTGATTATTGACTTTTGTCTCCAGCCACCAAAGTATAGGTATCACAATTAATCTTTTTAAAAAGAAAACATCCTCTCGCCTTTACCGAGTAAACAGAGATCTGTCTAAAGAACAAAACATATATGTTGTTATTTAACCAATATTACGCTATAATAAAATACATCAGTTATTACATAATTCTTATTAATTCCCCAGGGTTCAGGGTGAATTCTTTATGTTATGAGAGTGTCAGAAATGGCTAAATGCTACGCTTTACAAATATAAGAAATTAATAAATAATTTGGTTTAATTTTCAGATATTACGTAGTTTCCGGAACTGCCGTAAGAGAGCAGCATGTATCTGTTTACTTTTGAAATAAACATATGATACAATTAATATTTTTTTTTTTTGTTCTATTTCACTATTAAAAACCGAGTTTTCTTCTGGATTTATTACGAAAAAAGTTTATATTACCTCGCTCCGTGTTGTCCTTACTGGGTTGAAGTTTTATTCTGTGATGAGGTACGTCTTGCGTTATTATTTCCTCTTCATTTCGAGTATTTTTTTTTAATTTTCTACTAGAAGTAGGCCGAACTATATTGGATCCTCAGAATGTTTTCATCCACTGGTTTTTAAGGTATATCTCCATTTAATTAGGATTCCTCTGGTATAATTAGTTAGTATTCACTTTGCTTATTATTCTTGCGTGAATTTCGCCTCCTCCAACGTCCAAAAAAGGTTATTTTTTTTATAATTTTTGTCGCATCGGTTCTTCAACAACTCTCGTTCAGTTCAAAATTTTATTCTTATTAACAATACTTGTTATTTTCCATCACTCTTAGTAACACATGGTATTTTTATTATGTAGGCAGTTTGTGATTATTATAAATTTATATTTTTATTTATGGAAAAATAATTCCCTTCCATTCCGGTTTATTTACTAATTTAATTCACATAATATGTTTTGGTTAATTTTTTTATGACCTTGTATATAAATATTTTATCATTTTATTATCATTAAATAAATTTATATATTATTTATTTAATCTCGAATAGTGTTCACACCCGGTACTACTTCCTGTTGTCACTTCCTTCATAGGATTATTTTAATTTTATATTATCTTTGGTAGTTAAAATTTTTATGTCCTTTAAAATTAAACCCTGGGTTTTCTTACAATCTAACATAATTATTTGAAACAATATAATATTAACTTGGGTATAACAAATTGTGGTTCATACAATATAAATTACAATAAATAAATAAAATCACAAAAATCAATTAGTATTATTACATACTACTTCCATAGTTTTATCCTATCCAAAACATACAGCACAGTTTAGTAATACATTAGTTTCACTTTGGTTTTTTCACCTCAATGGGTACACTAGAACTCACTTCGCACTATATACCACTCGAATTGTTTATTATGTGGAGTGATATAATTAAATGTTGAGTGAGCTTTAGTTCTACCCATTTCTGACTTTTATTCTCATTAGTTACTTTATTGGGACCGGGTTATGTACCGTTACATAAAGCCCCCCCACTAGAACAAATTTATTTTAGTTCAACTCGTTGATAGAAATAAATTGTTAATTGGTTCAAGTCTCCTAATGGTCTTGACTTTGTTTTCATAATAATGTTTCATTGCTGACTGATTATAAACTCTGGTAATTCAGACTTGTGGTAATGGTCGTTTTCTTACTTTACTCTCTCTCTCTTGGAGGCAAATTCATCAATTATTTCTCGGGGTTAGTGGTACTTCCACATTTTATTTGATAAGGACTGGTCACACTAATCATATTAAAATTGTTTCAACACTCATTTCTATTTACTTTTATATACTCGCTTTATCAATTAAGCTTCTGTCTGCTATCTTCCTTCTATTTTCTTCATTTAGACATCTGGAATCTAATATCATTCTTTTCAGCTATTTTATAATTATTATCCCTTAAATATTCAATTTCCCTAACATTTTTCCCTATCTTGTGCGGTGGTTCCAGTCGGGTGGCCACTCTGGGTCCATACACCGCTGTCCATCCTTACACCTTCTGAGACCAGGGGAACATCATCCCTGCTCATAAAAATTATTGCCGGAACATTTCTACGGTCAATACATAAAAATAAAAAAATTATAAGTAGTAGTCAATTAGCGACTAGTACCAAACACTTTTGGGATTCTTCATACTGTAGCTGTTTGTATTTATTTATATATTTCTTCTTCTCCTTGATTCCTTCTTCTTTTCCATTGACTAATAGCATATAACATCATTGATAGGCCTTATGTTAAAATTCTTTTGACTTTATTTCTTGTGACATTTTTTTTTTCGTATCATTTCTTCTTATATAATCTTCAATTCCGAGAAATTCAAATTTTTGTTGTATTAATTATCATCCTCCTTCAGTTTCATTGGAGTCATTAAATTATTCGTTATTCTTCTTATTGTACCTTCTTATCTGAGCACATTACCATTAATTGTTTATTTATTTATTCTTCAGTTTGTTACCATAAAATATTATTTTTCCTATTATTTCAGTTTAAATCAGTTATTTATAATTAAATTATATAATCTGTTCTTACATTTTCTTAGTGGTTTGTCTTTTTATTTTAAATTATATGGTTTCGAAATATCTTAAGTAAGTTGTACTTACACACTTTTTATTAATTTTAATGGTTGCAAAATATCTTAAGTAAGTTGTACTTACACACTTTTTATTAATTCTAATGGTTGCAAAATATCTTAAGTAAGTTGTACTTACACACTTTTTATTAATTTTGGGGTATTTATTCTCTTCACTTTAAATTATGTTGTTCGAAAAAGTTGAGTAAGTTGTCCTTACGTGCTTTTAGAATTTTGGGGTTTTTATTCTCTTTATTTTAAATTATAGTGTTCGAAATACCTTGAGTAAGTTGGCCTTACGTGCTTTTTGAATTTTGGGGTTTTTATTTACAATAGGTTGCTTGGTCCTGTATCCATAAAATCCGTCCCTTTTTTTCTGGTTTGTTTGGAGTATGTTTAACCGTGGTCCATTATTTCAGGTACTCCATGTTCTCGGATTGCTGGGGTGTTCGTAATTAATTCTCTCCTTGATAATCTTCTTACCATCCGGCTCTCCCACTTTGCTGCTATGAAACTTTCACTTAAGTACCGGTCTTCCGTTATAATTCGTTCCTTTTTAACTAACCAGTATTGTACCTCCTCTAACATAACATAGTTGCTCATATTTAATCTCATTCCATTCCCTTTTACCTTTGGATTATTTGCCCAATATTTGCATGTTGTCTTCCGTCTTGAAGATACGGCTGATATTGTCTGATACACTTCCATCGTTAACACATTTAACTGAGATGTAAACTTAATTAACTCCCTCTGTTCGTTAATTGGAAGGTTGAGTACATTAATTAATCCACCTGTAATCATCTCCCATTCTTCCTTGGTATTTATTATTTTCTTTCTACTTGTTTTTATTATTTCCTTGGTCTTCTTTTCCACGGTTTGAATATCCTTGTTGTTGTGGCTATTTTTATTTTCAGATGGCATTACACCTTGGTATTCTGTAATTTCTATTTCCTTCCTCCTCTCTTCTGTATTCGGACTTACTTTAATACCTTCTAAAGTGCTGTCCAATGTTTCATCCAAATTATTGGAACTATGGTCCATTTGTTTATTTGTCTCCTCTTTGTATGTATCTGCTTTTTGGATACGCGTATTAACATTTTCAAACTTCTCTCCGAAAGTTTTCCATATCTCCTTATTGACATTCTCCATTTTACACTCAAATTGTTTTAAATTCTTATTATTCTCTTCAAATTTTGCATTCATCTCTTCTCTTTGTCCTTTAACAGTTTCTTTCAGTTCATTGTATTGTTCATTCATGGTTTGTTTGATATTTCCATGAATGGTTTCTATTTTCTCATTGGTCTGTCTATTTTGTTCCTCCTGTTTCTTAAAATTCTCCTTATTTTGTTACTCCTGTTTCCTAAATTTTTCGTCTATTTTATCATTGGTTTGTTTATTGCTTTCCTCCTGTTTTCTAAATTTTTCGTCTATTTTATCATTGGTTTGTTTATTCCTTTCCTCCTGTTTTCTAAAATTTTCATCTATTTTGTCATTGGTTCGCTTATTATCTTCCTGGATCTTGTTATTCCCTTCCATTATCATTCTTAACATCTCCTGTATGCTTATATCTTCTTTTTGGTTGGATTTATCTGGTTGATCCCCTTGGGCATCCTCTTCCACTATTTCCTTTTCCGTATCCATAACTACTTCGGTTTCTTCTGTATCACCTGTCTGTTGGTCCATTTCACTGTCCGTGACTAACTCTATTTCTTGTTCCTGTCCACCTTCTTCAATCTCCTTTTCTTCTGCCCTCTTCTTCGATTTTCCTCGGGTATTAGGCATTTCTTGTTTTCTCATAACTGCCAACGATAATTAGATTTTTTGATATATATTTTTTATTAAATATCAAAATTCTTTTCTAATTACCACCCTTTTACGTTGAGCGCCAATCTGTAACATACTGCTTTTATGTGAGGCACTTTAGCGAAACGTACACCTTTAGTCAAGCCCCAAATGTTGGGTTCGCCAATCTGTAACGTACTGCTTAATCACGAGGCGTTCACCACTTACGAGTGTATTGCAATTACCAGCTTCGTTAATTCTGCCCCACAGTTGTACGCCAAATGTAACGTACCGCTTAATGTGAGGTGTGCACTTGCGAAAGTGTTATTATATGCCTCACGCAGTATGCGTCACTTTTGAATTATACTAACTGACGTTTTAAACGGTATAAATAAAGGATTTCGTTTATCTTGTTTTACTCAATCTAAAAGAAATCGAGAGTGTGTGATTTGGGGTCAAGGAGGTAATTTGTTCAGCCTTATGCAGAAGAGAGAGTAAGTATCAAATTTGCCCCTCTGTTGTGGCGATTTTTTCTGTATGTTGTGCTGAAATTTTCATTAACTACCCACTACAATAAATTATAACACGTTATAATTCAATATTAATTTTCAATAATATTGCTTTATTGATTATTGACTTTTGTCTCCAGCCACCAAAGTATAGGTATCACAATTAATCTTTTTAAAAAGAAAACATCCTCTCGCCTTTACCGAGTAAACAGAGATCTGTCTAAAGAACAAAACATATATGTTGTTATTTAACCAATATTACGCTATAATAAAATACATCAGTTATTACATAATTCTTATTAATTCCCCAGGGTTCAGGGTGAATTCTTTATGTTATGAGAGTGTCAGAAATGGCTAAATGCTACGCTTTACAAATATAAGAAATTAATAAATAATTTGGTTTAATTTTCAGATATTACGTAGTTTCCGGAACTGCCGTAAGAGAGCAGCATGTATTTGTTTACTTTTGAAATAAACATATGATACAATTAATATTTTTTTTTTTGTTCTATTTCACTATTAAAAACCGAGTTTTCTTCTGGATTTATTACGAAAAAAGTTTATATTACCTCGCTCCGTGTTGTCCTTACTGGGTTGAAGTTTTATTCTGTGATGAGGTACGTCTTGCGTTATTATTTCCTCTTCATTTCGAGTATTTTTTTTTAATTTTCTACTAGAAGTAGGCCGAACTATATTGGATCCTCAGAATGTTTTCATCCACTGGTTTTTAAGGTATATCTCCATTTAATTAGGATTCCTCTGGTATAATTAGTTAGTATTCACTTTGCTTATTATTCTTGCGTGAATTTCGCCTCCTCCAACGTCCAAAAAAGGTTATTTTTTTTATAATTTTTGTCGCATCGGTTCTTCAACAACTCTCGTTCAGTTCAAAATTTTATTCTTATTAACAATACTTGTTATTTTCCATCACTCTTAGTAACACATGGTATTTTTATTATGTAGGCAGTTTGTGATTATTATAAATTTATATTTTTATTTATGGAAAAATAATTCCCTTCCATTCCGGTTTATTTACTAATTTAATTCACATAATATGTTTTGGTTAATTTTTTTATGACCTTGTATATAAATATTTTATCATTTTATTATCATTAAATAAATTTATATATTATTTATTTAATCTCGAATAGTGTTCACACCCGGTACTACTTCCTGTTGTCACTTCCTTCATAGGATTATTTTAACTTTATATTATCTTTGGTAGTTAAAATTTTTATGTCCTTTAAAATTAAACCCTGGGTTTTCTTACAATCTAACATAATTATTTGAAACAATATAATATTAACTTGGGTATAACAAATTGTGGTTCATACAATATAAATTACAATAAATAAATAAAATCACAAAAATCAATTAGTATTATTACATACTACTTCCATAGTTTTATCCTATCCAAAACATACAGCACAGTTTAGTAATACATTAGTTTCACTTTGGTTTTTTCACCTCAATGGGTACACTAGAACTCACTTTGCACTATATACCACTCGAATTGTTTATTATGTGGAGTGATATAATTAAATTTTGAGCGAGCTTTAGTTCTACCCATTTCTGACTTTTATTCTCATTAGTTACTTTATTGGGACCGGGTTATGTACCGTTACAATATATATTTGTTTTACTCATTTTAATGTTAATGTGTTGTTTTAAAAATAAAAATACAAGTATTACTGTTAATTATCCACTAAACATTGCTGAAGCAACGTCTTTCAATGAAGACTAGCTTTCATTGCCCATTCTATCTACCTCCATTCTTTTGCATTCTTGCAAAATACCTCTGTCAAAATACAAGGCTGTCAGTAAAGTAAAAATACATTGCCTTCACGCAATGAGAGATTTTTTTTATGGCAATGCTGATGTTATTGTTAGGCAAAGCCAATTCTCATTATTCAGTAAGAGACTAGATTCTGCTAAATTTTTTCATCTAATACACTCAATTACTGATTTTTTTGACATTAATAGGCTCCTAACCTGTACAGGCCTCCCCCACAACCCTATCACAATTGTCAATAATTTTAAATTATACTTGGAATGCATCTGCCATGTTTCTAAACTATATTTTACACATTACACAACTGAATTATATGATTATATGATATTATATGATAACTGATAACTGAATATAATTATATGATACTATATAATTATATGATTACTGAGTAGTTATAATTTTCCTATCCTGCAGACTAACATTAATAAGAACATAGTCATTTAGTAAATAAACGAAATAAGTTTAATTAAAAATTGATTAAGGATAATTTTATTATGAGAATATGTACAATGCGATCTGACCATCCTAATGGATTTAAACATTTCCCATTAATTTGCCACTTACCTGGTGTAAAATAAAGTGATACACCCATGCTTTTAATTATTCGACAAATATGCAGTGGTTCTTCATTATAAATTATGAAGATACTGATACCAGCCATGTAAGCTTAACATGTAAATGTTTTTATTAGTAGATAAAATGTTTGTAAAATTTACTAAATAATTTATTCTTGTATTATTTAGATAATTTGTTATATATTTAATCTTCCATTATTTTATAAACGGTTATCCACTACCTTGTATTAACACACTGTCCGAAGCTCAGGGGTTATCAGTTTTGGATCTGAATAGTAGGCCACCACCAGGAACATATGGAAAAGACAGTGTTCTCCTCAATCGCTAATAGTCTCTAACAATTTGGACTCCTTATACAAAGTGTTACCAATTTATAAGTCTGTCCTTATTTGGTGTACTGTTTATACGATAAGGAATGAACCACAGAATCAGCTGCAATGGAATTCCTGGAGCAAATTATTCAACTGGAGAACCATACGATATCATGCAAACCATCTTCATGGTATGAGAGAAATGAAGGAACAAATCAAAAGGCTCTGCTGACCAAGAGGCTGTGCAGGATGAAGGGCATGCCTGTCACCCACTTGTGTGCTGCATCCCGAGCTTCAAATAGAGCTCATGCCTGTCACCCACTTGTGTGCTGCCTCCCGAGCTTCAAATAAAGCTCCTGCCGCAGGGACCACAGATAGGGCTGGATGTTTAGGGTGTGGCCTGCTACCAGCCGTGGAAAAGGCTCTGACTGCAGAAGATTCAACATTCCCTTAGCCAATGAAATATGTGTTACCATACTGTCCTCACACTTAAGCTTTACAGATAAAGAAATGATGGCACATCAGCTGTGAGAAATGATTGTAGCTTTGAAGAATACTGACAAATGCATGAAATCCTTTGCCTAACTACTGTTTCATTCAAAAGGAACATTCTGCTACACTATGAATCTACACCATTCATCAGCATCTTATATAGCGTCAATTATAGTATCAAATCACTTTTCAACTTAAACGTGCCAAGTACTCTCCACCAGAAACAGCTATCATGAATCCTGATCTGCACAAATCAACTTCAGTGCTTTACATGCTGGTAACCAACTTTTGCAGTAATACCTCTTTGATACTTATATTTGAGTGGATCACAACCATAATCACAACCACAACCATATCCAAGTTTCTTACAAGACTTAGTAAAACAAGTTTCTCACCAACCAATACATTGGGGAGTTAACCCACTTTACTCAAAACCAAGTCCTCCAGCTTTAAGTTTAGACGTTAAGTTCTCCAGATCTAGTGTTGTTTAGAATTCAATATTTAAAATCAAAACACACTGATCATTCAAATTACCCATGGCACAAGTATTAAAACACTTTTAAATACACATGCATGTAATAATCTCAGAATAAAGACAAATACAATCTACTAAAAAAAATTTGGTTAGTAATCATTATTAATTCGACAACAAATAATTTAACAGGCAAGTTAAAAGTGATTTTTGTTATAAACATATTTCACTCTTTACAAATTGTATACATTTTCAAGCATACTTACTCTCACCAGCCATAACAGCTTGTGTGTACCGACTAGGTAACATACTAGTGTATCCATAGAAACTTGACTGCTGAACTGTAACAGGTGAAAAATCTACACTTAACAAACACATAGGCACGAACTTTTAACTTTAATAAACCAATTTTCCATAAATCTATAAATGTGTACCACGTTCTTTAGAAAAACACAAGCAACAATGAAATCACCATCCCTGACAAGTAACAGTTCAGTATTCTGTGATCAGTTCCATCTCAGTATTTGATGAACTATTATAGTCACTAAGTTCTTTGTTTTAATTTTCACTTTGGTGTCAGTTTGTAATCAGTTAATGATTTTCAGTGAGACATTTCAGCTACATGTATGGTAGTCCTTCTACAGTACACTACTTGCCATTGGAAAAGCCCATTAGAGACAAACTGATCATAGGCTTATGCAGACACAATATTGTCACTTCTGTCACTTAATGCTGCTATTACAAAAGTGATACATTCACAAAGTTGTCACGTAATTAGCAACAGCTGTAACATAAATCATATAGGCTAAGTAAAATTGACTAATGACTAATTAAACTGAATAAATTGCAAAAAGTTTTCAATGTAAAATATTTTTCTAACCTCTAATAATAAAATGAAATACAGTGTCACCCCCACCATGTCCATCAACAACTTTGACGGCTGTGTGGTGGGCGGTCTTAGCGGGCAGTGTGTTGTTCAGTTAGATGCCTATGAGTATTATTTATAAATAAATTGCGATTTGTTTTCATTTATAAGATTTCCTTACGTTTTCGTTTAATGTAATCGTACATATATGATTTATATTTAGTTTCTCTTTAGTATTTTATTTTAATTATTAGAACTAACAGTGTGTTGTGTATTTTAGTTTATGTTGACTAATTACCAATGAATTAGCATTTGTTGTCGCACTGTTACCGTAACGTGTTATTTTTTTTATAAATGGCATTGTCATCGAACAGTAAGCTAGCTTCTGGGAGACCTCTAACACATCAAGCCAGAGAAATTATTTTCAACATGGCAGAATATTTAAGAAAACAAAAAATGAATACAACTTAGGTTATAATATTGCCACCAGTACAAGTGAAGCAACAGGAGTCTCTCAGGCTACTGTGTACAAAATTTTGAAAGAAGGTAAGAAATCATCATCTTCTGGTTGTAAAAAGAATCTATTTTCTACACAAAAAAGGAAAATCGCTGGCTCATAAAAAAAAACTGAAGTGGACTCCTTCACAGATAGTGCAAAAAGGAGAAAAGTGCACGAATTTTATGCAGTGAAAAAAGTCTCACCCTCAACAAAGAGTTTAGTGCAACCTCTAAAGGAAGATGATGTCATTCAATGTGAATGAGAATATTTGAGGCAACGACTTAAAAAGTTAGGATTTAAACGGATCCGTTGTCAATCCAATAGAAGGCTCCTAATAGAAAGAAGTGATATCGTTGCTTGGAGAACTCGTTATCTAAGTGACATAAATAAATATAGACGGGAGGGTAAAAATATTGTTTACATTGATGAAATATATGTTCAGGCATCACATTCAGTATCTTCATGTTGGCAATCTTCTGAAGAGGTTGGTATAACAACAAAAATTGGGAAAGGTAATAGACTTATTATAGTTCACGGTGGAGGAGAGGCCTGTTTTGTTAACAATGCACTGTTAATATTTAAGTCTTTGTCGACATCTGGAGACTACCATAGCTCTATGAATTTTAATAACTTCAGTAAGTGGCTATCAGAAAAATTACTACCTAATCTCCCAAATACCTCTATAATAGTGAGGGACAATCCCAAGTACCACTGTGTAGAAAGGGATCAAAGGCCGACCTCGGATTCACTAAAACAAGAAATAATTGACTGGTTTGTGAATCATAGTGTTACAATAGATTTTATATTGACAAAATTTCACCTGCTGGAAAAAGTGAACTCAGTTAACTATGGAAAAACATTTACTGTCGATGAAATAATTTGTGCAAAAGAACATATTCCACTTCATCTGCCACCTTACCATCCTGATCTGAATCCTATAGAACTTGTCTGGGGAGATATTAAAGGAGACCTTGCACATAATCTTAGTGGATTATCTTTAGATGAAAAGAAAAATTGAGACAAAAAAATTGTTGATAATTTTACAATTGAAAAGTGGAAAAAGTGGTGTGGACACAAAAAATATTGAAGAACAGTACTGGATTATGTATCATATGGACAAAGAAGTGGACAAATTAATTATTTCTGTGGGAGAAGATTCAGATTCAAGTACACGTGAATATTCGGAAGATGAATAGGTATGGAAAATTAATAACATAAGTATTTACCATTTATTATTATTAATAATAATTAATTATTATAACATTATTTATTTTTTTAAATGCATAATAACATTATTTATTTTTTTAAATGCATAATAACATTAATTTTTACTACAGCGGTAGGCACCTTGATTTACACAGGTGATTGCTATATGTAAGAATTGTTTTTAAAGCATGCCTTTCACAAATGTTGGGGTTAGGTTCGGCTGATATTATTTTCAAATTACGTGGAGTCTATACAAATTTAAGGATTTTTAGAATTTGTTAATTGTTGAGTTTTATAGAAACATGTATGATTATTTTATGATCTGTTACTTCAAATAGTCTGTTACAAATTAATACCATGCGTATGTTTTCGCACACGAAGAACGAGTCATTGCCGGTATACAAATAACATGTGTAAAATACTGCAGTAATAAGTGTGACTGATGACAATGGAGGGGGTAACGTTCCCCCTTCGTTGTGACGCATTGTGGCGGCAATCCCCACTCCAGCTATTTTTTGTCTGTGGTCGAGTTATGGTAAAGATGTAGTATATTTAATTTTACAGGAATATTAACAAACAGAAAATATCTTTTTACAAATAGCAAATATGTTACATTATTTATACTACACTATTAAATGTAAAACACAGGAATTATTATATAATATAACCATCTCCTACCGTCTACCCTTGTAGGTACAGAGGACCCAGGCCATCTGTTAAGTAACTGTATTTAATTATTCTTCTAGTGTATTTAATTGCTAGCCATTTCAGTGATACAGTGAAACAAACTAACGAACACACTATTCGTTACTTAACAGAACACAAAATTACTTACATGATTATGAAATACAAATTATAAAGTAAAACACAACAATTATAAACATGTAACAATTATTAATTAGTAACCTAATACGACGAAGCACAAGTTATGTAGTCCTATACCATGGAAGCACAGCACCGACTTTATAGGCACACAAAGTGCTCAAATAAATGATTATAACTCAATGAACAAATTTGTTATAAATTATTAAGTACTCAAGTAACCATTACAAAAAATAATACATTAACTTTTATGCGAACTGTTCATACGTTGCATGTTGTGTCACATACGAGGGAGGATCAAAAAGTAAGTTACACCCATGCCCTGTTTCTGAACTAAAAGGGATAATTTAATTTCCAATGGTGGCAACACTGTCTATATTGTTATCTTCCCACTCCCCAAGCAGCAATGTTGTATAAGACTGTGTGTGTTTAGTCACTGTGTGAGTATGGCTCGTCGTATGGAGGTTTCGTCCGACGTTGAAGTGCGTTCAGTAGTCCGATTTTTGTGGGCAAAAAATTATAATCGTTGTGAAATTCATCGCCAAATTGTTGAGGTGTATGGTGAGAATGCAATGTCATGCCCATGATCGCAAAATGGTGCCAAATGTTTGAAAAAGATGAGCAAATGTAACGAACCGCGTCTTGGCGCCCTTCAATTGCGAACACGACCGATAACACAGAGCGCGTGAATGAAATGATTCTGACTAACTGCCACGTTAAAATTAGAGAGATTGCAAGTAAACTAAACATCTCTTAAGGTAGTGTGTTTGCAATTATTCATGATCAGCTTGGTTACCGTAAGATGTATGCACACTGGGTGCCACGTCTGTTGACCGACAATCACAATAATCAACGTTTTGTGACAGCCCTTTCCTTTCTCGAACATTAGAGCTGGGTGCTCCATTACACTCCCAAGACTAAACGAGCATCGCATGAATGGAGACATAAGAATTCACCGCAGCCAATAAAAAGTGAAAACAACCCCACATGTTCAAAAGGTTATGCTGACGGTCTTTTTCAATTCTGAGGGAGTTGTTTTCAGTGAGTTTATGCCATGAGGAACAACAATCAATGCCGAATCATACTGGGAGATGAAAAAATGTCCTTTGCCTTGCCTTTGCCACAGTACTGTGGTGTTACTGTCTGACACCTTGTCAGTGCAAAGTGAAGTCCTTTAGACACTGAAGATGGCCTCCAATGGCGAGGTTGAAACATCTGTGCTAAACAATAGTAGACTATACCCTGATAGCACGGACTGTAGTTCGATGCCGGGCATGAAAGCTTACAGAATCAATTTTTTTCCTAGTTTATTTTAATATCTAAAATAACAGGATATGGAAAATAAGAGTGAACCACAAATTAGATCAAATAACACTCGACATGTACTATAAATTTATCAGTACTTGCTGAATAGTAGGACTGGACAAAAATTTAATGAGATCAGAAAATAACTGTACATTGCAGATCAAAGATCAAGATCACAAAACCACAGAGGAAGAAAGCCAAGAAAGATGATGTTTTGAAAGACATAATGACTACATTAATGGGACCAAATATCTACAGGTTTCAAAGGTATCTGACACAGTAAAGTAAAATAACATTTTTATTTATTAATAAAAATACTGTAGCTACTAAAAAAATCAGTATGGAGAAGCATACATGACTTCCATGCTCTCAGATTATATATAAAATCATTTGGTACTGCCTTTATGCGTACCCGCAGTTATTTCGATAATGGGATTTTTGGGCTTAGATATGTAGTGAATATCGCACATAATTTTATGTCGTGAAAGAATTATACAAATTTTAATTTTGTATGTTGCAAAATAGTTGGCTGGTGATTGCAATTGATTTCGTTTGTCATTTTTTAATGGTAAATGACTGTAGTGGTAATTTATCACCGGGTCATGGCTCTGACACCAAAAATTGATTATGTTAGGTTAACATGAAAACTGAAATTATACATGGAAACCAATACGTGTGTAATGTATAACTATTTTTTTTTTAAAACCACGAAAAACCCAACTCGAAGTAAGGCGGGAGTGGCCCAAGGGTCAACCCCTTGCCTATTATTATAGGCCATGTCACTTTTTTATGGCAGAACTCATTTTTTTGGTAAAATTTGTTTTCCGACACGTACTCGTTTTGTGACTAACAAAAAACAAACATCCATTATGTACAATTTGTGGAGCATATGTTGTCATTCCTTAATACAGTGTTTTTTTGTTTTTTCATTAACCATAAATATTTGTATTTTTCATTTTGTATTTGCTGTTGTTTTTTCCAATTTGTAAACTTAAAAACGTTAGGTTCTTCATTTTAAGTGTTACTCTGTTAAAAGCATTGTATTACATGTTTATGTTATGTTTTCTCAACCTCAGCTTTTATTTATTTTAGCAGTAAACTAAAAACCCAAAACCATTATTACCTAACTACCAAATGAAAACAACACGTATTTTTGTTTTACATTAAGAAATAGGGCAATTTACAATTAGTACACTTCTTCTTTTCCATACCGTAATATATCGATACAATCGCATATTAAAAACATCGAAATGTATTGCGGGTACTCAGATAGTTCCAATCATTTACTTGAATTCAGTTCGATAATTCCTAAAAAAAGATAGAATTTTGTCTAAGTGAAATAAAATGTTTCCATATAAACTACTTCTTTGTTGTAAAGAACGTAGTACACATATAAAACTTATAAAAAATTATCTCCTCCCTCATCAACTACCATTTTAATTTATAAAAAAAAATACCCCCTCCCCCCTTCAACTACCCTTTTCATTTATAGATATTTCATCTACCTTTCTACAGTGGATTATTATGACCTTCTTTTAAGGATACTTTATTTATCAAAATTAAGCACTTTACTCTTGTTAAAATGTAAAAGGTTGCAGGTAAACTACCCCTTCCCTTTAACCGATCTTCACCAAAATCAATAGGCCCAGTCCTCTATAATTCAGAACTGTATGCAAAAAATTATTTGATTCTGTTTGAATTTGCGGCAGTTATCGTTTGCCATAGAAAAAATTCTACAGACAAACAGACACACACACAGACACTTTTCGAAAAATGACTTTTTTCATGTTTTGAGGGTAGTACAATCGGAATCTGCCATTATCTCAAACACGATTTTTTTTTCCATGACCATACTTCCATTTCCTTATGGAACATGGAAGTAAAAATACTGCTAGTAGTCCTTGAAATAAAAAAACACAGGTTTACCAAAAAATGTATTACCTTTCAACTGATACATAATTTCTTCAAAACTCAAGCATCCACTTATTTAATTAATATTAAATGATTTTAAATATAAATTTTAGGACATGGAAGTCATGTATGGTTCTCCATACCGATTTTTTTGAATAAGGTTTACAAAAATTGAAGAATATCTTTGTAGTTCACTAATTCTGAGAATGTGAACAATCTGAATCACTTCCTGTCTGGAATAACAGTACTAGCAGGAAGCCTCATATCTATATATATAAAAGAGAAATACCACTGACTCACTGATTCATCACGAAATCTCCGAAACTATAACACCTAGAAACTTGAAATTTGGCATGTAGGTTCCTTATGTGATGTAGGTATCCGCTAAGAAGGGATTTTTGGAAATTCGACCTTTAAAGGGGGAAAAAGGGGGGGGAAAGTTTGCCTGACTAACTGACACAGAATCAACGTAGAGCAAAAACTACTGAATGGATATCAATGAAACTTTGAACATAGCTTCATCATAGGTCTTAGGTGCTCAGTAAGAAACGGTTTTAAAAACTTTCACTCCTAAGGGGCAACCCCCCCCCCACTTATTGTATGTATGTATCTATGTATGTATGTTCCACATCTCCTCCTAAACCACTGGACCGATTTCAACCAAACTTGGCACAAACATTTTACGCAACGTGAGAACCAACATAGGATAGGTGTTTTTTCGATGGGGTCCTTTGGGGGTTGTTTGGGGTCTTCCATATCTCCTCCTAAACCACTGAACCGATTTCAACCAAACTTGGCACAAATATTTTACGCGGCGGGAGAGCCAACATAGGATAGGTGTTTTTTTTCGATAGGGTCCTTTAGGGGGTTCTTTGGGGTCTTCCACATCTCCTCCTAAACCACTGGACCGATTTCAACCAAACTTGGCACAAATATTTTACGCAACAGGAGAACCAACATATGATAGGTGTTTTTTCGATGGGGTCCTTTGGGGTCTTCCACATCTCCTCCTAAACCACTGGACCGATTTCAACCAAACTTGGCACAAATATTTTACACCACGGGAGAACCAACATAGGATAGGTGTTTTTTTCGATGGGGTCCTTTGGGGGGTTCTTTGGGGTCTTCCACATCTCCTCCTAAACCACTGGACCGATTTCAACCAAACTTGGCACAAATATTTTACGCAACGGGAGAACCAACATAGGATAGGTGTTTTCTTCGATGGGGTCCTTTGGGGTCTTCCACATCTCCTCCTAAACCACTGGACCGATTTCAACCAAACTTGGCACAAATATTTTACTCAACGGGAGAACCAACATAGGGTAGGTGTTTTTTCGATACGATCCTTCGGGGGGTCCTTTGGAGTCTTCCACATCTCCTCCTAAACCACTGGACCGATTTCAACCAAACTTGGCACAAATATTTTACGCAATGGGAGAAACAACATAGGACAAGTGTTTTTTGATACGATCCTTCGGGGGGGGGGGTCCTTTGGGTCTTAAAAACTATTAGATCTGGTTACTATGGCAACCCAATAGAATAGATGCTGGTTACCATAGCATCAGTGGAAGTCTCCCGCGTAGGAAATAGCGTTGGAGTCGTCCGACGGGCCTTCCCCGGAGTTCATCCACGGAACCCGAGGAGTCTTAGGTCGGATCCCGCAAAAGACGGCGGGGCCAGAGTCCACGGTTCTTATAAATAAAGATATAGGTTATGATATCAAAGGTGGTGTATGCATCTTAAGAAACTTCTTAATAGTGTGTGAATTCAGAGTTGTTTCAGTTTGAATTTAAAAGTGGATAAGTTAAGATCGAAGTAAGTTATAAGCGAGTATAAAAAACAAAGTTTTGATAGCAAATGTATTCAGATCATAGTGTTCAGACAACATAAATGCACTTGCTTCAGTTTGAATTTAAAAATTGATAAGCTGAAATCTATAGAGGTATTGTATTGTTAGAATAAGTTTAGGAGACACTAATTTAACAAATGCCTTATTTCAACATAAACACAATGAATTATAAAAGACAGTAAATACGCAGCGCGTGCAAGTACTGTAGACATTTTATTGAAAACTAATTTAGCTGTTCGCCCTCTCCCAGAGTTAGAAATCGAGCAGGAGCATCACGCGCAACAGAATTCTTCTCCAGATATAAGAATACAGTTTATGACATGTTCTTAAACAGGTGCGCTACAGAATATTCCTCCAGTGAGAATGCGAACGTAACAATATAAGGAAGATTATACAATATACAAGTAATATAACGTTAAAACAAGAATAGGTGCCTATAAGCCTATGAATAAATTATGAACCCGAGCAACGCTTGGTAAATCGGCTAGATATAGATATCTATATAAGCCAAATACCACTGACTGACTCACTGATCACGATATCTCTGAAACCACTGAATGGATATCAATGAAACTTTGAACGTAGCTTCATCATAGGTCTTAGGTGCTCACTAAGAAACGGTTTTAAAAACTTTCACACCTAAGGGGCAAAAAACCAAATAATGAAATTTATCGCGGGAATTGCATACTTTGTAAATGAAGTGGTTGACATCTCAGTTTATTGCAAACCCCGAATACATTTAGTTCTGAGTTTTTAATCATTGTTTTAAATTGAAAAACTTCGTTGTTTGCAGGTTCTTACAGTCGAGAAAATTTCGAAGTTCAATTAATTAATAAATGTATGTCCTTTTTTTTCTCCGAAACGGCTCTAACGATTTTCTCGAAATAAATAATAAATAGCTGTTGCTATGGATGTAAATAAACAAACTAAGAGTTGAGAATTTGTACAATCTATCTAATCCTATACTATTAAGCGAGCAATAATTGTACAATTACGTACAACGTGAAACTCCGTAGCGAAGCACGGGTATTTTGCTAGTCTAGTGATATAGCAGAGTTTGATTTCTGATGATAATATAAGCAGCTTCCTGTCATACTGAACCATTCTACACATTGTATACTGAACAATTTGTCTCAAAGTTAAGACTTTTTAATTTCAATTAAACTTGATAAGTAAAACTTGTTGAAACATTGAATACTTTATGTTTCGCCCAGTTTTAAATAAAAATAATGGAGCAGAGTAACAACATTGGCAAGAAAAAAAAAAATAGAAAATTCAACACAAAGGAATTTTAATCAGGCTGGTGGTTCACTAAAAAGGAACAAAAATCATGAAATGCCACTTTGTACAGTGACATGAAATGAAAATTAAGTATGTCTACACTGTTTTCTATTTATTATATTTATACCTTCATTATTTGAATACATAAATTAAGATGTAGCACACAGTAACAATCTTAATTTCTTTACATTTTGTTATTCTTTACATATCTAATTTTTTTGTTTAATAAGAATGTTTCTTTTGTATTTATTTCATTAGTAATAAACACATTTTTACCCAATGGATTATAACACATGTAGGGAAAAAATCAATAGAAGATTTAACTAATTTTATGATCACTGTGGCACCAGTCAGTTAATTCCATATGTTGATTATATAAATTATACATTATATACACTGAATTGATATTTAAAGAATCAAATAAATTTTTATGTTGCAGGAGATAGAAACTTTCATTTTTAAATAATTTTTACCACTTCCTACTTACAACATTTTTAAACATGTCATGTGTTTCACATTGTTTTGAGAAATGTTAAACAAAGGGGTTCAAATGCTACTGTGTTCAATGCTTTCAACTGTTTTCTTACAAACAATATAGTTACAGAATAAATTAGTGTTGGCAATGAAACTTAATCTACTAGTGATACTTCTTTATAGACTTTTGTCTAAAATAATTTTACTTTTTTTAACATATTCAATATTTTATTGATTCATGTTGTGTTTAAATAGTAGGTACTCAGTAGACCTAATTATTTGTTATATTATAACAAAATTCATGTTTGCAGCTTGCAAAAATGTTTATTTTTGACAATACATTAATTCATTAAAGACCAATATAATTCAGTTTTTAAGGATATTGAAAACAGATAAGATAAACATTTAGGTTACTAGCTCAAATTAAAAATTGCAAGTGTCATACCATATCAATATTTCATATCAGTACTCTTCATTCATATAACTGTCTACTAAGGAATATATCAGCGTATTTCCATACCACAGGTAGACAAACCTTCAATATACTTGTTAATTTTAAAATGTCTGTCTGAGCTAATCAAAATTCAACAAAAAGTGTATGTACTAATAGTCTTCAATGAAAGTGTTATTAATAATTTTGACTTGCCTGTTTGAACTAATTGAAGTTCAAGGAAAGTTTACAAATAAACATTCACAACAAGGCTTGTCTGTCTGAGCTAATTAAAATTTAACCAGAAAATAAGCAAATGAACCTTAAACTTAGGGACTGTTAATATGTCACTTATAACTTTAAAAACAATGAGAATATTAACTCTTGCTACATTTAAATAATAATCATAACTGACTTAAAAGTATAAATATATATTTTATTTTAATATTACCTGTACATCCAAGAGCTACTACGGCTACTGCTATTAGATTAATTGTATATGACGTGTTGGCAGAGAACACACCCCACCAGATCTCGCATACAGCCACAAATAATAATGTGAAGAAAGACACAACATATCCTATAAAATATATACTTACAATTACAATTAGAATAGTGTACAAATGTCAACCAAAATAGAAAGGTGATTCATATATATTCAATATGTTTTGTTTTCACTACTCTCGCCTAAGGAAAGACACAACTTTCAATAGTCTTATTTTTATTATTTTTTTACATTGTATTTTTTTATGTCATCTCTTTAATGTGTTTCCAATACTATGATTTAAAAACTGCAAATGGAAAAAGAACCAAAATCAAAAGAAAAAAGGAGCATGTTATGACTCACTGTACAGACCTAAGTTAGAGTTTCGATGAAGACTGTTACTACAAATCAACTTGATGTGTATGTGTTAACATTTGTATTTATGCACAAAAATTTTATTATGCAGCAGGTGATTATTAATCACAATACTTAAGCATTATAATAATACAGGAAAAAGGAATACTTGCAAAATAAATTGAAATATAGTAATATAGTAAAAAATGAGTAATACAGAAGTTATAGACACTAAGTTATAGAACTCTTAGCCTGCCAATACAAAATACAGTAGAACTTGGCTAATTCGAACGTGCATAATTCGAATTCGTGGATAATTCGAACTTTTACCGTGGTCCCTTGAATATCCTATGTAAAACCATGCAAAAACATCGTCTGTAATTCGAACTTTTTTTGGTTAATTCGAAATAAAAATTTTGCTCTAACTACAAAAAATCGCCTACAGTATGGGCTAGACCACGTAACAATAGAGACACGACTGGAAACAGACAAGCAGGCATCGCCCTTTGTGAACAGACGCTTGTCCTTTGTGTCAAATTCGTGGAATTGCCGTCAGTATCTGGCGATGACACATGACTGGCTCGTGTAACGGTACCGTTCGCCATTGTCCCTTGTTCCACGCCTTGTCAGTCAGCCACCCTCACTGTTGCTTTCAGTTCAGTCTGCCTGCATTCGTGGAAGTGTTAAGTCTTTTTGAGTTTCTACTGTGCGAGCTGTGTCCTGTAGTGAGAGACCGTTCCTTTCTTTATACAGTACTGTATATACAGACTGGTTTGTTTTAGTGACGCTTATTGTGCAGTTTTATTGTGTTGTGTGTTCATCATAGACCTTTCAAAACCAATACGGACCCAATACAAATCATTGACATTTGCCGAAAAAGTTGCCGTTATACGGGAAGTGGAAAAGGGACAAAAAAAGAAATCTGAAATTGCCAAGGAATTCGGGATACCGCCAAATACGCTGTCAACGTATCTAAAAAATAAAGAGAAGATTTTGAATAGTGTGTGTAAAGCCAGCGACAAAGATAGGAAAAGAGCGCGAGGACCAGAAAATCCCGACGTGGATGAATGTGTAGTGAAGTGGTTTAAGTAAGCAAGGGACAAAAAAATTCCAGTCAGTGGGCCCCTCGTCAGAGCCAAAGCTGAGGAATTCGCATCTAGCTTAGGGAAAAATGATTTTAAGGCCAGCACTGGTTGGCTCGATGGTTTTAAAGAAAGGAATGGCATGTCTTTCAAAACTGTTTGTGGGGAAAGTGGATCTGTTGACGTTGAAGCTGCAAATTCATGGAAAGACGATTTGTTGCAAATGATTTCTGATAGAGACGCTAAAGACATTTTTAACGTAGACGAGACGGGATTATTCTTCAAATGCACCCCCGACAAAACACTTGCTTTTAAAGGAGAAAGTTGTAGTGGCGGCAAACACAGCAAGGAGCGCATAACACTTTTAATCGGAGCAAACATGGATGGCTCGGAAAAACTGCCTTTGCTAATGATAGGGAAGTCAGCCAACCCACGTTGTTTCAAAAATGTAAAAACGAAACCAGTTGAACATGAATCAAACAATAAAGCTTGGATGCCAGGTGAAATTTTCGAAAGATGGCTTTTGAAAATCAACAGGAAATTTCGGAATCAAAACAGAAGAATCGTCTTGTGTATTGACAACTGTACAGCGCACAACACTATTCCTGTGATGGAAAATGTAAAGGTTGTGTTTTTCCCTCCAAACATGACTTGAGTAGTTCAACCTATGGACCAAGGTGTAATAAAAAATTTTAAGCATTTTTACAGACGGCTTGTGGTCCAAAACATTCTGTCAGGTGCTTATTTAGATGAGCACAAAAATATCAAGATTAACATCCTTCAAGCTGCCCGCATGTGCAACAGTGCTTGGAACCAAGTTACGCAAAAAACAATTGCTAATTGTTTTCGTAAAGGTGGTTTCTGCCACATTGAAGGTGAAGAGGAGAATAAAGCTGCTAGAGAAGTCGTACCCACTACGGATAACTGGGAAGATGTTGGACATGACGCAGGCATTCGTTACGAAGAGTTTGTAAACATGAATGAAGACTTGGCGGTGTGCGGTGAACAGACAGATGCGGAGATCGTGGCTGATGTTATGAACAAAAGAAATGATGGTACATCTTCAGATGAAGAAGGGGACCAGCTAGAACTTCCAGAGATACCGATTCCAACGGCTTCACAGGCATCAAATTACATTCAAGACTTGAGACGGTTTGTTGAAGGACAGTTTGTTGAAGGACAGCAGAACGTAAGTGACGCTATATTCCAAGCACTTAATAAACTTGAAGAGTTTACTACAACTCAGTGTATTAACTGCAAAATGCAATCAAAAGTTTCTAGCTTTTTTAAAAAAACTGTAAATGCTATATTGTACTGAAACATGTTTATACGTTTGTAATACATATGTATAAGGAAATTGTTTAATAAAATAACATATTGCTTTACTGAATTTCGGTTTTTGATTTGATTTTTCTACCGTTATTAAAAGTTTTCCTAATTCGAATTTTTGGATAATTCGAATTTTTTACTGGTCCCTTCAGCTTCGAATTAGCCAAGTTCTACTGTATGAGCATCAACAAAATCATATTTTTGAATGAACACTTCCCATGTACTCACTTTTGATGAATGTACATTAAAAAATTGTCATCGCTTACTCTACAAGAAAATAAATAAACTTCACAAACAAATAAAAAATAAATATAATTATTTCACTACTAACTCGGAACACAAAGTTTTTTATGGGTAAAAACGTAAAAGTTTTACCTTATAACCTGAACCGGTTTTTGCTTTTAAAAAGCTTCTTCAGAGGCTGCCGCTGGGAGCACTGTCCGTCTTGTTGATGGCGACAGTATTGATTTTCGAAAGATCGATGTTGTGTGTGTGGGGTGTGATATGTTCGAATAATGCGTGTGATTTGAATTGTGTCTGTTCGTTTAGGATGTCGTTTTTATTTGTTTTCATGTGTTTGTATATTTCCAATTGTTCTAGAGTGTCTAGTTTTTGGCCTTTTGTGTGTACATGTAGAATGTCCATGTATTGTTGATGTTTTTGTATGTGTGGTTTGCTTCAATGAGGTGGTTTGCAAAGGTGGATTCTGTAGTGGAGTGGAGTGCCTTTGTGTACTCAATGTATGTTTGAAGTTACGTCCTGTCTGGCCTATGTAAATTAGGCCATTATTCAGCTGGAAAATTATCTGGAATAGATTATCATTCAGCTGGAATATCCAGAACATCAACAACCCCTAAAGGGTTGAAAACGTGAAACAACGTAAGGATGTACTCTGAAGTCCTGAAATTGGGTACATTCAAAATTCAAAAGTTCAAAATTCAGTCGAAAAAAATACATATTTCATCCATACTTATAAAATTTAATCAAAGAAAAGTTGAACCATAAACATTATATTATTTTATTAAATTAAATATTCGATTGATATAACGAACCAGCAGTACAGGCAGAGACAAATTGCAATATATATTGTTTTGTTTACAATAGACGTTAAAAAAATAAAAATAATACTTAAATCTATTGTCAATTTAAAAAAAGTTTAGTTAAGTATAAATTTATAGGCTCTCAGGACCGCACCCGAACATATAACATATGATAACAAAATCTAACTGTTGGAGCGCGTTTACATTTTTGGTCATAACACGGTCAATATTTAAGAAACAAAATTCAATCAAAATGCATTTTGTAGCAAATTTAAAGAGCTACAACTATTGTCATATGCACTATAATAAAAAAAACCTACTGTACACTAGATATTTTGCCTAGAAATAAAAAATGTTTTATACGATGTCGGCAAAATACACCTTTAAACTGCTTTAACTCGAGTTTTAGTCATAAAGGAATGAAACAAAATTTACAAGTTTTGTTTTTTATAAGCTTTATTTTTGATTAATAACAATTTTCCGACAAAACGCATCGTTACTAAGATATTTAATAAAAAAGCCGAATTTTGGCGAAAATTCAAGTACTTGAATTTTCTTAAAACGTTACGTGTTACTGTACAGCAATACATATATGGTTCAAAAATATTGTGGACATTCCTTATATAATAGGCAACCGAAAACTACAGTAGCTTGGCTTAATATGCATATTTGACAAAATGGCAAACGTCCCTTTTTAAATTTCTTGGAAAACATTTGCAGAAATTATGATATTTTCCTACATAACTTCGTAATGTTTTAAACTACATACGTAATTAACCCAGAGGTATTAGGAAATTAACAGAGCTTTCATTTGATACTAATTTGGTTACGATCGAACAATTTTTCACCGAGACATCAGTTTTAAGCACGTAATTTGATCAAGAACCGGTGAATCACCATCTTGTTTTGGCTGTGTCTCGAGAACCATTTGAAATAAGGAAACCAAACAATGTGGAAAATATTCGCCTGGTAATACGCTTTAAGTTTGGGTTATACAAATGTTATGCAAAATGGCGTCGTTTTTTAGTTATTTGCAGAATAATTTTAAAAAAAACGTGTTTTTTTGCAAAACTTTGAACACTTGTAACTCGCAAACAACGCATTTTTTCGAAAAAGTATATACCTCCTTTTTGCTTAGAATTTAATTCTCTGTCGGGTTCCGGGGTTAATTAAAAAATTTTTTTTCAGCCCCTAAAAAAGGGGTGAAACAACCCCTAAATTTAAAAGCGGGCCAAAAAATTTCCTTAACTTTATTTTATAACCCTTTATGAAGATTTTGCAAAAAATCAGAAGGATCCATGGACAATAACTCAAAATCGGCAGAAAATTCCTCTCGTAATAGACTAAAAGAGAGAATAACCAAATGCTTGATATCTCATAATATTTTATTTCTGTATATGAGTTTTTGTTATTATTTTAATTTCAATCACAGATGTTACTCTTTTTACTGACTCACAATCCTGAACACAGTATGGACACAAAGTGTCATCAAAGAAGACCAAACATTTTGTATAATGTGCCATTACGTTACTTAGCATGACTCATAACAGTTTATGATAACAGTCATTTGTCATATTCTGGTATGAACATTTAGTTTTTTACTTGCATCCACTGTCCATCAGACACAGGACGCTGTCTATCAGACTAGTCACAGTGATAATGAAGAACAGTGTATGTAATGTGTACAGTGTGTGTGTGTGTGTGTGTGTGTGTGTGTGTGTGTGTGTGTGTGTGTGTGTGTGAGAGAGAGAGAGAGAGAGAGAGAGAGAGAGAGAGAGAGAGAGAGAGAGAGAGAGAGAGAGAGAGAGAGAGAGAGAGAGAGAGAGAGAGATTTTGCTGCAAACTGTGAAAATCTTATAGAAACAGGGAATTGTTTCACCCAGCGCACAGGAGAGTTTACAAGCTGAGCATAATGGTATGAGTGGTTTAAGTGTTTTAAAAAAGACAAAAGAAGACAAGCCATTAGTTAGTGGAGATGTCCCAGACCATGACAAAAGAGCTATTGTTGTGATTCATGTAAACTGTTTCTTCTTCTATGGCATCACAGCTCGGAGTTGATCCTTAGCCTCCATAATCATCTGCCTCCATTTTTCCCTGTCCTTGGCGATCGATATGTAAACTGTTTAACTGTCTAAAATGTTGCTGACAAAGTGGGCATCAGCATAGGCGTGTCCAACAAAGGTGCCACCGGTGCTGTGGCACCACCACTAGATTGAGAATTTTTTTTTTTTTACGTGCAGAATATGTTTTTACGTAGAAACTGCATAATTTCCGTGACAGCACTCCTATTAAACCGATAAATATACGAATCTACTCAACTTTAATTTCGTATAGCTTTTGTCACATAATCTGGCGTCGGCCGTCGCGTCGGGAAGCGGCTGCATGAATAGTGTAGTTGCCGTCGTTGCCGTGTTTTTAGGCCTTACTCAGCGCCAGGGTGGCGGCGCCAGCTATCGCGGTGCTGGTGCCAGTCAGACTGAGACGAGAGACTCAGTCGGCCAGTGGCGTTCAGTTTGGACACAAGACAGTACTGTTCATTATGTTATTTAATTGTTGAATAAGCTTATTTTTATGATGTATAAATGGTTGATTAAAAAACCCGAGCCCACCAAGGATTTGGACACTCAACCACAAACTGGTTAGTTATTTTCACTATATTTTGTAATATAGGCTACTTCCTACAGCCATGTCTGTCTTGTAATATGTTACTCTCTTCTTGCTTAAATATTTCGATTATTAATTTTGTTTTTGCTAAATTAATCCAAAATTAAAATTAAATTTACTAACTTTTTTGTAAAAATGTTTTTATAAATTTACTAACTTTTTTATTATTCACTCACTATTAATGCGAGTGAATAATAGTGTACAATATATTGTACACTATTACTCATGTGCCCCTAACATGCAATTTTGTTTATATTTACAATAAATGGCCATCCACATATTACGAAGCATCAAGAGGGAAAAAGATTTGTAGGCTATAGTAAATTGTACAGCATAGTATAATTTAAAGCGATAAAAATAGGCCTAAGCCTAAGTGTATGTTCCCTTTTCAGATGCTGTTGCTGGTCCCAGTTCGGGAATTATTTATAATGATGATGATGAAAAAAAGGATGATGTCGGTGAGCCAGTGAAGAGAGCAGCTGAGCTCGATGATCCTTGTCAAGACTTGCCAAAGAACAGGCAAGAAAAGTCAGCTAGGATTTCTCGTGGACCATACCAACCACGAATTTCAAACTACCCTACAAAAGAAGTTGGTAAGGGGAAACATTCTAGGAAAAGATCGTTTAAACCCAAATGGTTCGAAAATTACAAATGGCTGGAGTACAGCGTCGCAAAAGATGCTGCTTATTGTTTTGCCTGTCGTTGTTTTGCTTTAAATGACAGTTCACTTCCTGGGATAGGCCTAGTTGAAAATGCGTTTACAACAACAGGGTTTAGTTTTTGGCATAAAGCTAATGAAATGTTCAGAGCCCATGAAAAAAGTAGATGCCATGTATCGAGTATGGTTGGCTGGAAAAATTATGTTTCTAGCAAACCAGTTGATGTAATGTTGGATGATGCTAAGGAAGCTGAACTAAAAGAGAAGGAGAAAAAACGCCTAGAAAATCGTGAGTACATGTCGCGGCTTTTCAATATTGTCCGTTTGTTGGCTAAAGGTGGAAAACCTCTTAGGGGACATGACGAGAGCGAGGATAGTACAGAGAAAGGTCTTTTCCTGGAAATTGTTGCTATCTTGCAAAAATATGACCCTTTTTTTCAAAACTACTTAAAAATGCTCCTAAGAACTGTACTTATCTTAGCAACCTCATTCAAAATGACATCTTATCATCACTTAGAGCAGTGATACTGAAAACTATAAGTGATGAAATCAAGGGACAGCCCTTTGCAGTTATTGGCGATGAAACATCTGACGTGAGCCATCACGAGCAATTAGCAGTCGTGTTTCGCTACATACCGAAAGGAAATGCATATCCTGTCGAGAGATTGGTGTCCTTACAGCGATTGAAGTCTACTGATGCGGAATGCATATTTAAGGCAATAAACTGTGTGCTGTCTGAAGTAGGTGTGCTGTGGAGAGATGTAGTTTGTGTATGTTTTGACGGGGCTTCGGCAATGGCCGGTGAATTTACCGGAGTACAGGCCAGATGTAAAGAAGTCAATCCATCCATAATGTACGTGCACTGTTATGCACATTGTTTGAACCTTGCCTTGGTAAGTGCCTGCACAAGTCACAAGGAAAATCCAATTATTTTCGACTTCTTTGGAATAGTCCAGCTAGTTTTTAACTTAATCGAAGGTAGTCCAAAGAGGCACGCAGTCTTTGAGGATACTGTCAAACAAACTACAATGAAACTAAAGACTCTAAAATCCCTTTCAGACATTAGATGGGCCTGCCGTTCAGAAGCGGTGTCTGTTATTTATGTTCAATTAAACGAAATTGTAAAAGCCACTGAAGAGTGTACGGAATCTACTTCCGATTCAAAAGTTCAGGCCCAAGATAAAGGTATTTTGCTACAAGTAAAATCTTTTAATTTTATTGCGTCTTTGCAAATTATGCATCCTGTACTTCAGCTTGTGGTGAAAGTGAGCAAAGCTCTGCAAAGTCCTAAAATAGACCTTTGCCAAGCAGTTGAAGATGTTGAAAGCTTGTCTGTTGCTTTGGTAGAAATGAGAAATAGTGAAGAAGAGTTTGAGGATATTTTTATCAAAACAAAGGAAATGTGTAGTACATTAGATGTTCAAATCCCTAATGTTCGGAAAAGGAAAGTATCAGTCCTCTTAGAAGACACTAGTTGCCCTTCTTCTGCTTTCTACGCAGACACAAAAAAAGAGGAATTGAAACTGTTCACTTACAATCCTGTTTTGGACCGCCTTGTGGAAAATCTAAATTCTCGATTTGCTCAAGAAACAAAAACCGTTATCTCTGCCACAGGGAAACTGATGGGATTGAATCTTAATGATTGTTACAAGTGTGAAAATAAGGACTTCGAAATTCTCGCAAAACAATTCAATGTCAATGCTGCAGAACTAGAGGCAGAATTTAAGCTGTTGAAATCAAAGAAGCGTGGAGAAACTGATTCAAACTTTCCGCCTAAAAGTGTTCCGGACTGGATTAACTGGTTATCGAAGTTCCAGCGAAGTTCAACCTTTGAAAACTTTAGTGCTGTTATTAATAAATTTTCTACGATGCCTGTAACTAGCTGTACAAGTGAAAGAACCTTCTCAAAGCTGAGTATCATAAAATCCAAGCTCAGATCTACAATGTGTCAAGATCGTTTGGAAAACTTGATGATTCCGTTTGTAGAACAAGAACTGGCTGCTAACGCAAGATCATGTGATGTAATTGACAACTTTAAAAACAGTGTTGCATTTGACCATTGTTGATGACCCTGTAATGTAATGTAAAATATTTCCTTACTTTCATATTTTGTTCTGGACACTACTAACTATTAAATACTAAACTTGAACCTGTTGCAGCTTTATCTGTCTACAGTACAAATGAATCAATTTTTCAATTCTGTTTTTTTCCACTAATATTGTACATTGGATATAAATAAATATTCTAAAAATCAAAGTTGTTTCCGTTTTGTTATACAAATTAACCAGATAGGCTAACTGGATCATTCATTAAAAGACAAAATTCGTCTAAATTGATATTTCTAAAGCTACTGTGTTAAACATGTGTGTGTTGTCAACTTTTGATCGGTCCGGTAAGTGCAAAGAGTTGAGTCCCTTAAAAAAGTAAAAATTTATTTGAAGGCCCTCAAAAAACCTTGCTTTTCAAAATGTTTTTTATGGGCTCCAGATAGCATTAAAACACGTTTTTAAACAAAAAATTTTCCGGGGGAGGACCCCCCCCCGGAAGCCATTCTTGGCACCACCACTACTGAAGTCCTGCACACGCCTATGGGCATCAGCATAGTCTCTTGCCTTCAAATTTTCCAGACTTGCTGCATCACTACAACATTTGTCTTGTGTTTGATGACTGGCAATCAGAAAGAGAACTGTGTTGAAACACTCAGGAACTACTAATCAGTGCAAATGGAAGGGAACATTTTAGAATAGAACAGAAAGCCCTCTGTAAAATGTTTACCATACTTGCACAATAATTTCATACTTGCTCTGACAGACAGCATGATTTAGTTTGAAGACTAATGGTTAAGTGGAGTCTGTTATAAAAAAAATGTTGTTATCTGCCCTCAACAGCTTGCTGTTACAAGATTTGGTATGTTTTGACTATAACTAATACGTTTGACCCTTCACTTTCAACAATATATGTTATAAAACAATTTTATTTCATAATTAAATTGACAAAATCATTTTACAAGTATAAATGTGTATTGTACCTCACACAAAATTTCTCATATTTACAGGCAAATATAACTGCTTTCTCTTTAACACATATAACAACTTTCCAAATCTTTATATAAAAGAAAATTGTATCTTACTGTACACAATTAAATTTGTATGCAGTCAAGTAACATGTACAGTTTTATTGTTTCCTCTATTTTGTTTATTATTCTATAATTAATTTGATTTCCTATCATTAAGTCTGTATTTCAAGAAAGGTAAAAAAAAACTGAATAAAGTATGACAAATACTAAAGGTAACAACCCATTTTTATTTATAAAAGAAATTGCACGTTTTGATATTCAGAAACCAATGTCTTCAGAAATAAACATGAACCTGGCAGACGGTTTTTTTATATATTTTTACATACACTTGATTTACTTATAAATTCTAAGTAAATATGATAAAGTAAGTAAATAATAGATAAAACAGCTGATACGTATTTATTATGTGCGCGCATAAAAACTTACACATCTGTGCATACAATTATTTTATTTCATTTGGTACACTCGTTTTTTATGACGTTAATTAATTAACAATATTCAGAAATACTGTCATGACGTATTATCTTAAAGCATGTTTTGAGCATTATGTCATGTACTCATCTTGACAGTACTTCTAATTAATATCAACTAATTATTACAATTTTAAGAAACTGAATTAGGTTACACAAGATTACAAATTAAGTGTTAAGAGTAGAAGTCACTGACGTCATAGAAACCATCAAAACTAAGAGATTCTACGGACACATGCGGCCAATGCCAAAGGACAGATTGGTAATAATGGCTACCTGGCAGCACAATGAAACAGGGCGACCTTGGTTGTTTTTTAATGATGCAGTAACTAATTTGATGGAAAATGACAATCTCCAAAAGGAAGACTGGAGAGATAAATTAAACAAAATGGGAGCTAGGATGCGAGAAACGCTGGAAATACCATTTTAAAAAAGTTGTTGTTTTTAAGAATATCAATTAAGTACAGTCGAACTCCATTTATCCGAACTCCAGATATCTGAATCGTTATCAGAAAATTAAAAAATGCAATTTCTAAAAAAAAAGTTTATTCAAATAGCAGTTGCTGTACTAAAGAAAAAACATAGCAAACGAAATACATATAAGACTGTGTTAGCTATGCATCATAGTTTATGTACTGATCAGTACAATGTTTTCTAGCCTACTGCTCGCCTAAAATTAAAATTATGTGTATTCTTTTTAATTTTTTGTAGCAAAAGTGAACACTTTGCAAAACACGTGTGATCTGGTTTTTATTAAGATACTGTACTCATGTAATAAAAAATAAACAATTGTGATTTTTGAGCATTTTTTGCGGTTTCTTTCACAACATAACCTTTTTCTTATGTTTGTTGTCCCAATTATCCGAATTTCTGCTATCCAAATTACGTCTGGGATTCATTAGTTTGGATAAATGGAGTTGTACTGTATCTATATATATAAAACAAAGTCGGGTTAGTTACACCATTTATAACTCAAGAACGGCTGGACCGATTTTTATGATCTTTGATTTGTTGGATTTGTCTCCGCCCCGAATAGCAGAATAACTATTAAAACATGGGAAAAATTCACGAAAAAAAAATTTATGAAGAAAATTCATTTTCTCATACATTTTGTATGGAACGGCTTTTTTGATGATATCTCGAGAACGGATTGACTGATTTCGATGAATTTTTTTTTTTTGTTCGTCTCGGCCTCGAGAAGTTTCCTCGCGCATTGGAAAAGTAAGAAAATCACAAAAAATTAAAATCCGTATACAACGCCATCTCTGATACATGACAGAAACAAAAACAGTAACAAAATGAACATGGCGTTGTATGCTGGTTGACAGCTGATTCAGTTGCGCGGTCCTTTCATTGCATACCATTGAGCTAGCTGTGCAGACCAATTTTCACCAATTTTCATTCAGTTTTCGACCGTTATTACATTTGAATTCGATTCAATTAATTCTCTTCAAACGATTTTTTCTGAAATTCATCAGCGAAAAGTGATTTCAAAGAGATGAGTTCAGTTTGATGAAGTGCACATTGTGAAAGGTTATGTCGTTTGTCATTGTGCGCGCATCGACAATCAATACAATCGGTAATTTTGGACTGTGTGTTTAATTTTCCAGGCGGATTCGTTCGTAATTCTGTGGAATTCTATTTTTGATCGTGATTTTCAAACAGTAAGTTGCCTTCGAAGATGTTCACTTTGTGAGGTTATCACATTTGTGATTGTGTGCGCATCGATAATTGTTTCATTATGTAATTTTGAATTGTGTGATTAATTTTCCAGTGTTATTTACAATGCCGCGAGCCAGAAGATCTAATCTTTCACAATGAAGCTGTAATGCAATTAGACTTCGGAATATTGCGAATCAATCCACTGCAGATGAACAAGAAATAGCACGAGAAGAGCGCTGCGTTAGTATGGCCCGACTTCATGCTTCACAAACACAAGAACAAAGAAAGGCAGTACGTCAAACGGCAAGGCTGGCAATAAGAAATCGTTGAGCTTATCACACAGATCAACAACGTGATAATCTTCGATGCGCAAGAAGAAATGCTTCAAGTGTTGATTTGAATCGAGTAGCGTTTCAATATGATTGCACAATTGACTACAGCTCGCATCCTTTCGTTCGAATTGGCCCAATGGAGATTGTGTGCGACCACTGCGGTGCATTGAAGTTCGCTGGAGAAACGCCTGGATTGTGCTGTCTCAGTGGCAAGGTGAAATTGCCATTATTGCCTCCGCCACCTGAGCCATTGCATTCATTGCTTCGTGGCGAAACACCAGAATCACGACATTTTCTATCGAACACTCAAAGATACAACGGATGTTTCCAAATGACTTCATTTGGAGCAGACATTATCGAAGGACGCGGATTCAATCCAACATTCAAGGTAATTTCTGCTCGAGAGAGTAAACATTAATTTTCTTTTGGTGTTCATAAATCAGTAATTCTGACTTCGTCTTCGACTTTACAGATCCAAGGCCAAATTCACCATCGAATTGGATCATTGCAACGCTTGAAGACGCAGAGCATAAATTCATCCAAATTTACTTCATGGGCAATGTGGAGGAACAACTTGATCGGCGTCAAACGATCAATACGGCAATGAAAAGAGCAATTCTTCAAGATCTGCAGCAACTACTTCATGAACATCATGCATTGGTTCGGTTGTTCAAAACTGCGTTGGATCGCATGCCAAGTGATGACTACAAAGTCGTGATCAGAGCAGATAAACGACCAGCTGGAACACACGAACGCCAATTCAACGCTCCAACAATAGATGAAGTCGCAATTGTGATTGTTGGTGAAAACTTGGAAACGCGCGATATTGTGCTTACACGTCGCGACACTGGACAACTGCAACAAATATACGAAACACACCGTTCATACGATGCATTGCAATACCCGCTGATGTTTTGGCAAGGAGACGATGGCTATCACTTCAATATCAAAATGATAAATCCATTGAGCAGTGAGTATCGATATCATAATTTTCATTTCAACATGACACTAATTTCAGTGATTTCACTGATTTCATTTCAGGTGAGGAAACTACCAAGAAGGTTAGCTCGATGAATTATTACGCATATCGTTTGATGATTCGTCAAAATGCTGACAACTATTTGCTGCGATTTCGTCAATTGCTTCAGCAATATTGCGTCGACATGTACATCAAAATCGAAACGGAGCGCCTCACTTTCATTCGGTTGAACCAAGCCAAACTGCGTTCGGAGGAGTATATTCATTTACGCGATGCAATCAGTACCGAAGGAGATGCAGCTAATGTTGGTCGATTGACTATTCTACCGGCGACATACATTGGCAGCCCGCGTCATATGCATGAATATGCGCAAGATGCAATGACATATGTTCGTCATTACAGTCGTCCAGATCTATTCATCACCTTTACGTGCAATCCGAAATGGATAGAAATTGTTCAACTGCTGCTCCCCGGACAAACATCAACTGATCGGCACGACATCACCGCACGTGTCTTCAAACAAAAAATCCGGTCGCTGATGAACTACATTGTTAAGCATCACGTCTTTGGGGATACTCGATGCTGGATGTATTCGATTGAATGGCAAAAACGAGGCTTGCCCCATGCACACATTCTTATTTGGTTAGTCGAAAGAATTCGAACAGACCAAATAGATGACATCATATGTGCCGAGATTCCAGATCCCGAAACCGATCCAGACCTGCATGATGTTGTAATTACGAACATGATTCACGGACCGTGTGGCGACATCAACCCCCAATCACCCTGCATGGTCGACGGCAAGTGTTCCAAGCGTTATCCACGAAATTTGACGGCGGAGACTATCACTGGCAACGATGGTTATCCACTGTATCGGCGTCGATCACCCGATGATAACGGTAGAACTATCACAACGAAAGTGAAAGGAAACGATTTCATGGTCGACAACACTTGGATTGTTCCATATTCGCCACTTCTTTCCAAAACATTCAAGGCGCATTGCAACGTGGAGTATTGCAATTCAGTGAAGTCCATCAAATACATCTGCAAATATGTTATGAAAGGCAGCGATATGGCGGTTTTTGGCGTTCAAACTCCAAATACCAACGATGAAATCACGCACTATCAAGTTGGTCGATATGTGAGCTGCAATGAGGCGATTTGGCGTATATTCTCATTCCCCATTCATGAACGTCATCCCACTGTTGTACATTTGGCGGTGCATCTAGAGAATGGTCAACGAGTTTATTTCAACGCATCAAATGTTGCTCAACGTGCTGAAACACCTCCAGCGACAACATTGACAAGTTTCTTTTCGATTTGCCAAAGCGATCCGTTTGCACGAACGTTGCTCTACTCTGAGATGCCACGTTATTACACTTGGAACGCTTCGTCGAAGAAATTTCAACGTCGGAAGCAAGGCGATGCGGTTCCTGATCATCCGGATGTGCGTTCTACTGATGCTCTTGGTCGCATTTACACAGTTCATCCGAAGAATGACGAATGCTTCTACTTGCGGTTGTTGCTGGTGAATGTTCGTGGGGCGACATCATTTGAATCACTTCGAACTGTCAATGGTGTAGTGTGCCCAACATTTCGTGCTGCATGTCAACAGCTCAATTTGCTTGAAAACGATACTCATTGGGACATGACAATCGCTGAAGCAATTGTTTCTGCATCTCCAAGTCAGATACGCACATTATTTGCTATCATTATTTCTACATGCTTCCCATCGAATCCACGTGAACTGTGCAACAAGTACAAGGATGACATGTCAGAAGACATTTTACATCGAATTCGTGTCAGTTCAGGGAATCCCGATCTCGAGGTGAATGAGGAGATACATAACCAGGCTTTGCTTTTGATCGAAGACATGTGTTACCTCATGTGCGGCAGTTTGTTAGTAAAGTTAGGAATGCCAACGCCAAATCGTGGTATGAACGACGCTTTCAATCGAGAATTGGAACGTGAACGTGAATATGATGGAGATGCATTGAACGAATCAGTTCGAACGAATTTACCACTGTTGAACCCCCAACAGAAGGAAGTGTACGATACGTTAATGAAGGCAATTGATGATGGAAATGGTGGCTTATTTTTCCTCGATGCGCCCGGTGGAACTGGGAAGACATTCCTCATGTCATTGATTTTGGCCACTGTTCGTGCGAGATCCGAAATTGCTGTAGCAGTTGCTTCTTCTGGGATAGCGATATGGCGCTATTACGTTGCTAGAAGGATGCCTAACGGCTCATTCAGCGTTGAAATTGCCATTAAACCTTCAAACGACTGAAAAACCGACATGCAACATTGCGAAACACTCAGCAATGGCCAAAGTTTTGGTAGCAAGTAAAATCATCATATGGGATGAATGCACAATGGCGCACAAACGCGCATTGGAAGCACTCAATCGAACTATGAAAGATCTGCGCAATGACTCAAGATGTTTTGGAGGCGCAATGATTCTACTGTCTGGCGATTTCCGCCAAACACTACTGGTCATTCCAAGATCGACCGCTGCCGATGAAATAAACGCTTGCCTCAAATCATCGACTCTGTGGCGCTATGTGAAGAAACTTCAGCTGACGACAAACATGCGAGTTGCATTGCTAAACGATCCATCTGCCGAAGATTTCTCCAAGCAATTGCTTACTATCGGTAATGGCCGTGTTCCTGTCAACGAATCGAACGGATTGATTTCGTTTCCGCCGAATTTTTGCAATTTCGTCTCAACGAAGGATGAGCTCATCAACAAAGTGTTCCCGAACATCATTGCTAACCACAAAAATCACAATTGGTTGAGTGAACGAGCAATTCTCGCGGCAAAGAACAAAGATGTGGATCACTTAAACTTCACAATTCAAAATCAAATCGTTGGTCCACTGCATTCCTTAAAATCTATCGACACTGTAACAACGAAGACGAAGCAACCAACTATCCAACTGAATTTTTAAACTCATTGGATCTGCCTGGCTTGCCACCGCACAATTTACAACTGAAAGTTGGCTCGGTAGTCATCATGCTTCGAAATCTGAACCAACCAAAACTATGTAACGGAACGTGTTTGGTGGTGAGAAAACTCATGGGCAATGTGATTCACGCGACGATACTCAAAGGAAAGTTCAAAGGTGAGGAAGTTCTCATTCCGAGAATTCCGATGATCCCAACCGATATGCCATTCGAGTTTAAACGAATACAATTTCCGATTCGTCTTGCATTCGCCATGACGATCAACAAATCACAAGGCCAATCCTTGAGTGTTTGTGGCCTGAATCTAGAAAATAAATGTTTCTCTCACGGTCAATTGTACGTAGCATGTTCACGTGTCGGCAAACCATCCGCTTTGTTCGTTCTCGCAACTGACAACAAAACGAAAAATGTCGTATATCACAAGGTGCTTCAATGAAGGGAATTGACCCGAGTGCAACCCATCCAGCAAATAGTTTAACAGAAAGTAGTGCAACAATGCTACGCGAATCATTTCGATTCGCTTCAATAAAGCAAATGCCTTGCTGCCACGTGAATTGCATTCATTTCAATGTAATTAAAATACATTTCATTTTGATTTTTGTACATTTATTGAACTTAATTCATTTTGAGTACTCATTTTATCTTAATAAAAAACTGAATTTAATTCAGCTTTTCAATGTAATTAAAATACATTTCATTTTGATTTTTGTACATTTATTGAACTTAATTCATTTTGAGTACTCATTTTATCTTAATAAAAAACTGAATTTAATTCAGCTAATAAGTTAACACAACATTTATTGATTCTGAGGCGGTACAAAGTTCGCCGGGTCAGCTAGTTATATATTTAGAATCTATTCAGTGTTCAGAAAAGTTCTTGATATTCACATTTACTGAAAATTAAAAAATAATAAAACTTACCAAATGTTATTCTTGTATTAAGCGACAGAGTCTCTACAAGGATATTATTGGCAAGCACAGCAAAGAAAGCCATAACTATATACACCAATGACATATCAAACACTATAGTTGTTCCAGGATACTCTGAATGGAAATAATCTACAGCAATGATGAAGCTGAAACAAAAAAATGATTATACCACATTTATAAGGTTTCAGTGTCTTTAATAGTGAAACTTTAGTTTTTTTTTTCACATCAATTGAGCCAATAAAATATGTTTTTCAATTTGAATATACTCAATGGATCACCAGTCAAAGGTACTGTACACTTTATTTACACATATAAACCAATATTTTACATATTAAAGGTATTCATAACCCATTCACTTGGGCATTTATGGACAAGTTCTAATAACTAAAATCCAGTCCTTAGCATCAAAACAGTGCACAATATATACAATAGGGTGGGCAAAAAAATATTTGTTTTTTCGATTTGCTATACCGCAAGAAACTTACCCCTATGACAGATAAGTAAAGTAGATTATAGATAAATAAATCACCTTGTATCCGTTGTGTGACTTCGTTGTACGTTGATTAAAATGACGCGTTTCGGAACATATGCTCCAGGATCAGATTAAATCACTCTATTGAGGTCGTTAACAGTTAAAATCACATGTTACACATAATTGTCAACTAATGTAACTCACTCGCTTTCTAAATGGTGCGCACCACAGCGAAGCCGATCAGACACTGAATTATTATCTGAGTGATTACACCTAAGCAGGTTCAATGCTGTATCGTATAGCGGGTTGGATTTAAAATTTAAATGGTCATTCAATATGAAGTCTCGGCTGTTTATGTTATTATATGCTTTGTATATTTCGAACTCTTCTATTGCGTCCATGGAACAGCCTTTGTTACACACATGTAGGGGTATCAAATTAGATTTGAAATCGGTATAATTATGATTGTGTAAGATTAAGTGGCGGGCAAAGTTGGACTTGATATTATTTAACAGAGTGGGATTATTTAGGTGACGTTTTGGTGTGTGCTCTTTAAATCGTTTGAGGAAACCTCTCCCCGTTTGACCAATGTAAAAACTATTGCAGTCGTTACATGATAATTTATATATGCCGGATTTCTTTTCTAAAGGTATGGGTTTTCTGTGACGTAGTATTTTTAATAGACTATTGTTTGTTTTGAAGGTAGCGGTAATATTCAATTTATTAAATGTGGAGGTTTGTAGTTTAAAAAGCACGCATGTTAATAAATAATAAATTTAATAATACCATAAAACACCATAATTTTAACAACCATCCTCATGGTTTACAGAAACATATAAGATTTTCCAACAAGTTCAAGTTATTGAAACAAATCAAAGCTAAATTAGTTGATAATAATACTCTCATTACTAAGGCAGATAAAGGGAATACTCTTGTTGTCATGGGCTTCGATGTGTATAAAACGAAAATAAACGACTTTATTTCAAACAACAATATTAGAACCTTGAAATCTGATCCTACTGATATGTATGTCAAGACACTGAATAACAAAATCAATAAATGCGTAAATTTGTTTAGCGAATGCACACGTCGCTTCCTAAAGCCTATTAATGCAAAAGCTCCCGAACTCACTGGCCTACCCAAAATTCATAAACACGACATACCGGTCAGACCACTCGTTAATTTTACCACAGCGCCCGCATACAAAACAGCTAAGAAACTCGTCAAAATAATCAAAGAAAACATAAATTTAAAGAACAATCATAGTGTCATAAACAACACGGATTTTATTAATAAATGTAAAGATGTCGATCTACTACCAAATTATAAGTTAGCATTGTTTGATATAGTAAATTTGTATACCAACATAGCAGTAAAGGAAACACTAAATATCTTAAAAGAAAATTTATTAGAGAATAATAAATTAAATACACAGATGATAAACGAGTTAATTTGTTTACTTGAAACTATTTTAGAACAAAATTACTTTGCTTTCAATAACCAATTCTTCATTCAGGATGATGGACTGGCCATGGGTTCACCTCTCTCTGGTGTATTGGCCGACGTTTACTTGAATTTTTATGAAAACTCTCATTTGCTCTCACATAAGAAATACAAAAATGATATAATATTTTATGCATGTTATGTAGACGATACCTTTCTAATTTTCAATGGTACTGTACGACAGATCGAAAACCTAAAACATTATATGCATAGTATCAATAAAAACATTCAATTCACGCTGGAAACCGAAGTGGATAATAAATTAAATTTTTTAGATTTATCTGTCATTAAACACATAGATAAACTGAAATTTAATATTTATAGAAAACCGACCAGCACTGATGTAACAATACATGCTGACTCTTATCATCCCTTTTCGCAAAAGTTGGCAGCTTATAATTACTTTATCCACAGATTGTTGGCAGTGCCTCTCAGTGATGATGATTACCGTGAGGAGTTGAATACCATTAACCATATAGCCTTAGCTAATGGTTACAAAAACACTTTAATTGATAATCTTATCAAGAAACATAAAATTCGAAAATCCACGCCCCCCAGTAGATAAGGATACAAAAATAACATTTATTTCTACCACATACACAAATATAATGCCAAAGATTCTAACCTCCACATTTAATAAATTGAATATTACCGCTACCTTCAAAACAAACAATAGTCTATTAAAAATACTACGTCACAGAAAACCCATACCTTTAGAAAAGAAATCCGGCATATATAAATTATCATGTAACGACTGCAATAGTTTTTACATTGGTCAAACGGGGAGAGGTTTCCTCAAACGATTTAAAGACCACACACCAAAACGTCACCTAAATAATCCCACTCTGTTAAATAATATCAAGTCCAACTTTGCCCGCCACTTAATCTTACACAATCATAATTATACCGATTTCAAATCTAATTTGATACCCCTACATGTGTGCAACAAAGGCTGTTCCATGGACGTAATAGAAGAGTTCGAAATATACAAAGCATATAATAACATAAACAGCCAAGACTTCATATTGAATGACCATTTAAATTTTAAATCCAACCCACTATACGATACAGCATTGAACCTGCTTAGGTGTAATCACTCAGATAATAATTCAGTGTCCGATCGGCTTCGCTGTGGTGCGCACCATTTAGAAAGCGAGTGAGTTACATTAGTTGACAATTATATGTAACATGTGATTTTAACTGTTAACGACCTCAATAGAGTGATTTAATCTGATGATGGAGCATATGTTCCGAAACACGTCATTTTAATCGACGTACAACGAAGTCACACGACGGATACAAGGTGATTTATTTATCTATAATCTACTATTCCTACGTGACTTGGATACCAAGAACCAACATGCATTTTAGATAAGTAAAATAAAACATTGGTTAATAACGTCCGATCGTGTATCACCCCCCGAAAATCATAAAAACTGATCAATTTTAACAATTTTTTGTAATTAAAAAAAAACTTTTTCTATGCAAGTGGAACACTACAGCTTTACATAAGTAAATAATAGCTTGGGGAAGATAAATAAATTAAAAAAGCATAGATATTTCAACACTGGTTGCACCTGAAGAACACATTTTTAACATTAAAATTGCAAATTTTACATAAAATAGTTAATGATAAATGTTATGAGCTATGGCATTCTGTCAATAGTCTTTAACTCATTCTTTTTTGTACTTGCTATTTTAAACTCCAATTTGTGCGAAAAACGTGGCACGATTGATTGTGAAAGAAGTGTCGTTCTGATGAAGCCATCCCTGGACTTGCCATCACTGACTTTTTATGACACTTCTGTCACCAGCTACCCACCGCTCTACTGCTTGTGTATGACATGGAAATTTATCAAGTTCCATTCAGCTGCTGTTCCTGATTTTATTACAGATGAAATCTCCTCATTGCTTACTTGCCTTTTTTTAATTATGAAAAATTGTTAAAATTGATCAGTTTTTATCATTTTCAGGGGTGATGCCAACCAGAAGATATCAACCGATTTTATATTTAATTTTTTTTTATTTTACTTATCTGTCATAGGGGCACGTTTTCCGTGGTATAGCGAATTGAAAAAAAAAAAAAATCAGCCCACCCTAATGTACAACCAAGTATTATGTAGTGTTTGCTGAAACACACACAAATGCAAAACTCTACATTTGCTATAAGATGCTCACCAACTATAGCAAACCAGTAAGAACACTTGATTCAAACAAATATTACTTATTATCAGCCAAATATGAGGTCTAATAATAAAGTGTCATAAACTGTAGTGTGTCTGTTATGGTACCATAATCAGAAACTGGGAACACACTGAATTAGGCCTAAGTGGAGGTCCTGAAATATAGACAAAAAGAAAGTAGACAGAAAAGGCCCTATTTTTTGTCAACACTTCATGGATCGTGCATCATCACATACAACTCTGTGCAAAATAATTATGAAGTTCTACATAGGAAAAAAATTAATGTATTGGAATAGTCACCCTAATCATTAGACGTGGGGACTGCTTTTCCTAGAGCTAAATGAAACACTGAAAGGGACACATTTTGATGTCATCAAGACATCAAGAACAATACAATACCAGCTCTGAAAGTGCTTCTACAAAACTAGTTTCAAAACTATCTTCACTTATCATGTATGTGGTTATCATTACCAGTTTATCACAAGTGATAAACATTAGACCACAGCGATATATTTATTAGATCATAGTTGCAAATACCAAATCAGATGGCACGCAGTCTACCTATAATTATTTAAAAGGCTCGGTAAGTTGACAGGTATGTTGTGAACTTCTTGTTAATCTGAAGAAAGATTATAGTGTCCCAGATACAACATCAGTTCATAAAAACAGCATTAAAACATAAAACAGTTCTTTTTGTTGTCTGGAAATAAGTATTAGCTGGAATCAAGATAAAAGGGATAAAAACCCTTCACATCAGTTGAGAACTTCCATTCATGATCTACTGGGGAGTAAACTAGCAGCCACTGTTTTCATGTAATACATAAGTCAACCCTATGCCATCATTTACAGAAAGCCAAAAGAACTAGAAGAATGTGCAACTGAGAAAGGTTTTGTGTAAGCCTCGTCAAAACATATAATAATTTGAAGAGAAGAGAACAGATATCAGTGTATACAGTGAAATGTGTACTGTTTCTAAAGCACTGTATGTTCAAATAAATACAAAGGTATACGGGAACGCCATTACAACTTTAGTTCAAAGCAGATATACTAACACTATCGTTAATATTATATTACCTTCAAAAAAATAAACACAAACGCTGATTTGGCTTAAGCAAAATTATCCAGTCATATGCAGACATGATCCAGAGACAAAACCTTACTCAGAACATGTAATACTTGCAGACAAAGTCAAGTGGCTTTTTTGTAATGAACGTTCTTTTCCATTTAATCTTCTGAAAGGATCTCTTCATATTTTACACTTGGCATAATCAAAACTCTTCAATATGTGTATACCAGCATAAAAACAGATAAGCTGTACCAACACATAAAGAAAACTATGCCAGTGCCGAAATTAACAGACAGTATTAGCCCTACGATCCCCACAATCAAAATTCTAAAAACAATAAATGGGACTACAAACTAAAAATAAAAAAATAAGTAAATACGCTCACGATTACAATGCCATGAGAATTATGTAGACCTGAAAGTGCGAAACTGGATACAACCGTTATGGCTATTAAATGGCTTCTGGCTAAACAGAAATCACAATTTCTAGACAATGAGAAGCTTCCATGGAGAAGGAGCACTCAGCAAAAAAATTTATCAGAGGTTCATAACAATCAGGGAGAATTAATTAGATGGTGTCTAGATTATAAATAATAGTGGCTTCAAGAATGGTGAGAGAACATCTTGAAAAAATGTTTTAATGTGCAAAAGGAAGGCATCCTTAAGTATTCTCCTTAAGACTGTTCACTACTTTAAGTCATATTTACTGCTCTATTATACTCAGACTTTCAGAGCATCAGATTCATTGCACACGAGAATGGCATTATTTGGGATACGCCTTCTTAAAAATTATGCATAGTTACAAATTTTATTGAAAGAAAAGGATTTTCTAATCAATTTGCTGGTTACTTCTTCTCCAGCCCATTTTGCCATAAAGTGTTGGTGTTCTTTAGCCACTTCCAACATTCTGGGCGAAATGTTTGACTTCTGACAGCGTCTTATCTCTTCTATTAGCCAACTTCACAATATCATTTCTGATCGTATGTAAGGTCCATGTTCCAAAAACTGTATTCAGTTTCTCATCCAGTCTGTTCCTATTTATCCATCCGACAACATCTCTGTTTTGTCTCTGAATAAGTTTATTTTGCCTAGACGGGTAATTAGCCTTACCCAGCCTAGCCTAATAAAGGGACTGCCTTCCTTGACCTACTGGCCAGCCAGTTTTCTATAGGAATTTTCTCCCTTCGTCAGTATGGTCCATTTATTTAAGGGGTGTCAAGAGATCTACTCTTCAGCCTCTTCCATCGGCTATATAACTCACACTGTGCACCACACACCTGAGGATCACACAACTAATGTAAATTTCTAATAACATTGTTTTTTGGCTTAATACATGTAGTTTTATTTCTCTTAAAACAAAACTGTTTGCCCATATTATGATATCTGAGGCACAACACAGTCTTTACCCATCCCTATTTATACAGTAAGCCCCACCCGTGTTGATACAAACAAGGCCATAATTTACAACAAATTCCAACCACAAAATTTGCAATACACTAGTTTAGAAACTGAAATATAATACACAAAAGAAATGTTAAACCACAATAACATTTTACCATTTTTTACAACACAAATGTGTTTTATTTCATTATAATGATCTGTCACATTCTTTAAAACAGGTTTCTAAACTCCCAGCAGCTTATAGCTACCACCACTGTTGAAGTCGTTCTTATTTTTTTTAATTTCGATAGCCTCTCTTATCACCCATGGAAAATAGTTACGTATATTCACAGTTTATTCAAGTAAAATGTGATGTTTATTTTCATAGCTGTGCTCAACTGTTACTGATTTCTTTGTCTTGTGTCTTCTTTCTTCGTGTGTCTTATGTTTTTTCACTCTCATTATCACCTGTCTCAGCATTTAGTTCACATACACATCACTACAACTGGACAGGAGCTATTAAAAGAGGTATCTTGTATTTCGCCAACGGTATCGTTGGCCATCCTTCCTAATCAGCTTAAAAGGACTTATGTTTCTTCAGAATCCAGCTGATTTTGTCAGTAGTCCCCCATTTTATGTCAAGTAAGCATGTCGACTTTCCACTTCAGCTTACATCCATGCAGGGTGGACCTCATTTTTTGCAGGAGAAACATTACTGGTTTCTTATAACTGGTTTGTGAAGGCTTGGCTGATTTCTGTGTTATAAATCATGGGATTCTTTATAACATTGTGAAGGGGGCTTAGTATATAAGTAGGGGTGAGTCAAGACTTTGTGTTCTGTTTCAATCAAGCCGCTGAGGATATATCGTCATATTATGGGCAAAATGTTTGGTTTCAAAAGAAATAAAACAGTGTGGATTTAAATGAAAGACAGTGTTATTATTAATGATAACCACAAAAATTTACGAGCAAGACTGTAAATTGCTATTTACAAAAGTACCTAAACAAGAATAATAAATAGACTGTAGAAAAGGGTATTTGTTACATACACTTTTTAATACATAAATACATTCATATGTGTTATGAATAGATATATGGGGCAGTCAAGGGTTGATATATCGTACCAAAATTTAGTTGTGAAGTATTTTATACAATGCCTTTGGATTCAGTCAGACTCAGCCTACTCACGTCAGTACATCAGTGATTTCATCAGAGATTATACATCAGTGATTTCATATTGTGTACTATGTATGGTCCTTTGGTTTTATTGGACAAAGACTTAAGATAAGTTTTTTATATGTTTTGGAAAACATATACCAATTTTTATAGTGCACCGAACAGTTTCCTTCCATTCTTGGATATGAAGACAGCTGAAAACAACATTGGAGCATGCCACCTACAGAAACTCTTTCAGATCATGTGCTGATGCACTAAGTTGCCAACAACTTGAGTATAGACAGGCTATTTTGAAGACACACTTCAGAATCATAGAAACAGGCAAAAATACATGCAGTGTTAAAGGATAGTTATCTCAAAAGCAGAAACAAAATACAGAAGTCAAGGAGATTCACAAATAAATAAAGCAATTAAATGAAACAGGAGGAAAATGTTTGTAAGTCATTAGAGTAATTTAAAAAAAAAAATCAGACTGAAAGGGAATAAAACAAAAACATTACTTGTGATATCATTATGACAAAATAAACAAAACTGACTCATTCTTGAAGAATAACATCCTACGTTCAAACTAGATAGGAAGTTGAGCCAGCTGTTATCTCTGTTAAAACTGATATATTACTTCCCGTTTCTGTGCTATTAATTCTTATGTGATCGTTGTGAACATCGTGTAAGTGAAACACAACACAGACATCTACACAAACAAAAGTAAACAAGACATGCATGAAAAATAGTACACACTGAAATGGGCAACTGTACATGGCAGTTGATAAACCAGTCCTGACACATTGTTATAAAAGATTACTGTCATAGACTGTGAAATTGTTTTCTTAAATTCTTCATGCAGTCTACAGAAGTTCTGAAGAATACGAAAAGTTTTATCAGTAACATATTAATTACCAGGAGTTTGAAAACTTCCTATTTATTAAAATTACATAACCTAATTTAATATAACTGAACAACACAATTACTGAGCTTACTGAAATATAAATATTTGGGCAATGTAATAACCTAATGACTACGGACTAACGTATAAGTAGGTATACACTGGGATGTGGTCTAGTAGCCTCTGACAGTACAACATTGTAGGATGAAAGACTTGGCAGTGTCATAATAAACTATCTGGTCACACACAAAAAAAGGTTGTAATTATAAAAACTGCAAAGGGGGGTACGTCAAGCCCCCGTCATGCCCCCTGAGACCTTCTGTAGCCACACTGCAGCTACAGATGTTAACGGACCTCTGTGAAGACCAACGGACAGAATGGTGGAAGAGATCTTAATGGTCCAACAACAGGATGTGCGGAAGAGTCTTAGAGGAACAGACCTCTTCAAAAATCTGGGTTCATCTGGCTCCGGATGATAGCACCCAGTAAGGGCCCCTGCCTAGGGTTACAGGTGAGACCCGGTTAATGGTCTCAAAGGCGGATGAGGCATCTCAGTTCCCAATGGCAGAGAGAGCAGAAGAACCTAGTGGAGTAAACCACGAAAAACAATCATTTCGGACTAACCCCGATCTTATCTAGGAATTTAATTCCTACTTTTGCAATCTATACAATTTCAATTGCAAAATGGGAAAATTTCTACTTTTGCAATCTATACAATTTCAATTGCAGTATGGGAAAGTCCGCTAAATGAAGGCACTACCCCAGGTGGTAACTTGAAAGAGAAATCCACCATGGCATCATGCCATGCATTGGGACCACGGGTTCTGGGGAGTCCCAACAACTGCAATCAAAGGTTTGAGTCGGAGCAACTTTGGAATCCCTCTAAACTTAAATTTAAGAATTTAGAAAAAAAATAATGTACATGCAAAAGAAGCAATTGAAAAAGACATTTTCCGGCAAAGTGTTAAAAATGGTAGGAGTTCAGGGTAGAGAAAAAAGCAGGTTCAAAGTGGACTGAAGACAGGAAGAAGAGACACAGTGAAGAGATGAAAGAATATTGGAGAAAAAGAAAAGAACAGAGAGTAAAGAATTTAAATTGGCATGTGGTCCTTAGATGGCCGATACATAAAACTGAAAAATTAACCTGTGGAAACCAAACAACAACCATTTTATATATTAATACTGACATGAGACAATCTGACATTTTGCAACTCCTGTACTATTCAGTGGAAATATTTAGCACAAATACTATGTAATGTGAAACTTTCAAGGAAAACAGAAAAGCACATTCAAGTATTATAGCATTCAATAGGGATGGGGGCTCTGAGGAATGGTTGTGCAAGAGAAACATGCACAGGAAATGAACAGGTGCTAGGTGAACTGATTTCTTCTTCTTCAGTTAGCAATCTGTAGACTGGTCTGTAGCAGTTCTCCACAACTACCTCCTCTGTGCGATCATTTCATCTCCTCACAGGAACTACAACTTACATCACCAATATGTTTCATATACTGGGGTCTCGATCTTCCTCTTCCTCTTTTCCCTTCAACATAACCTTCTATTATTATTTTTATCAAATTCTTGTAATGCATAATACAGCCAATAAGTTCAACCACTTCCTACACAATATTTTACCAAAACTTCTTGTTCCTCCAACTCTACTCAGAATCTCATCATTACTAACCTTGTTGATCTATCTTACTTTCAGTAACTTTCTATAAAACCACATTTCTAATGTTTCAAGTCTTCTCTTTTCCTCTGTTCCAGTTGTCCACATCTCACATCCTTAAAGAGCTATGCTCCATATACAACTCTTCAGGAACCTCGTTCTTGTTCCCAAGGCTATTCCTTTAGAAGTCAGTAATTTCCATTTACTTAAATACAACTTTAGCCTGTCTGATCCTACTCAAATTTCTTTCTTACTTTTTCCGTCTTCTGTGGTTTTACTTCCTACGTAGATGAACTCTCTAACTTCCTCTATCCTTTTCCCATTCAGGAATAAATTCATACTTGACTGCCGTGATTACTACAGACCATCCCTTTAGTTTTATTACCATTTATTCTTAAATTGTACGGTTTGCTCACAACCTCATCCATTATATGTATGAGCTTTGTTCCTTCCACTTTTACTCCACCATTAGTTTGCTCATTTAAGAATCAATTTATAGTATAAACATTCTGAATGAAGTAAAAAACTCCTATAACACAAGAGTTTAGGTAAATTTGCATTGGCATCAGCCATAGGACACACCTTTTCTTCAAAGAAATTCTATTATGTGGAGTGTTGAAGACACATTTCATATGGCTCTGTTAGATTTTTGCGGAAACAGACACATCAATATTGTATACTATAGTCATACTGACATATGTTCTTTTACAACATCTATGCGCATATCTACTTCCTACAATATACGTACACAATACCTAGAAAATCTAGCTTCAATTACTGGACTAGCAAAAGTATTTTTTTTTCTCAAGATGACAAAACTTTGGTTCTTTCAGCTTCATAGAGCCAAACAAAGAATTGCATGTGACACAATGCATTTTGTTACCTGATCATAGCTGGATGATAGTAGAGATCACAAACTAATACCATCTGCATATGGCACCCTACTGAAATAGACCCTACTAAAATAACATTTTAAATCCACAAGCTGTCAGATTCCTTGGACCTATATTTACTGCAATTAGAAGTGGAAAGCAGTATTCATCTTCTGCCAATACATAGAGGGCCAGATGAAAACTCACAATATCAGAAGATACTATCTTTTACTCCACAGAACTTTGAGAAGTGCTGTATTTACCAACCCTGTCCACCAGGTGTGTATCTGTTAACCTTAACATGTGCTGATTTAGTGCCTGAAATATCATGAAAAAGACAAATAATACAATAAAAATACAATTTATGCACACAAAAAAAAACAGATGAAATTTGAATTTCTAAATAGGGGAAAATAAAACTAAGGCCAAAACACAGCAACTGAAATGGTACAGCCACATGGCTAGAATGACTGAAGAAAGAAAGATTTTCTAAGAAAACCCTAGAAACTTAGACCATAAAACACAAAAGAAGGGTTAAATAAAAACAGAATTAAGACCAACTGTCTTAAACAGAAGAAAGCACTGGACGCTGACTAAGACCCATCTGTTTGTGACATAGGATTACAGAGAAAGGAGAAATATGATGTGTTGTATATCAAGAAAACTGCAATTATGTTGTTACAAGTCTGTCATGTTTTGTTATAAAATATCAATAAGGAACAAAGGAGTTCATTTTTATATAAAATTATACCAATGGAATTAACTACCAATTGATTACATGTGTTTGTGAATATATGTGTAGACTGTACTTATCAAGAAACTGAATTGTAAATGATAAATTAGTGTGCATTGCCAGTCAATTAAATTAAGATCATTAATTGGGTAAAAATGTATTAGGATTCAGCAACAATTTTTTGCAAAGAATTTAAACTGTACTACACTGCTGCCATTTACAAATCTGCCAACAAACTGCCTGATTTCAGCACTCATTAAAGCATTATTTTAATTTTACCATATGTTTGGTAGCTTAAAATATGTCGCTTCCATACCATAAATATTTGATTTAAGAGATCTATAAACAGGCACACACACAAAAATTGGGACAATAATATAAATAAAATAATAAAGTTTAGATTACCCATTCACTGGATTAGTCTAACTTTTTCCAAATCACAATCTAAAAAACTTTAATCTGGTCTGAAAATTCTAAATTTTTTATTACAGTGAAATTAAGCCAGGTAGTAACATGTAGCTTCTTTTTAAAAATAAAAGACTGAAACAAAGATCTTCTATATATCCCATTCTCTTAAAAAGCATTTCAAGCCTAAAAAATGTGGGATGAAAAGTGTAAGAATATGGAAATAACATAAAACAATACGAATATTGTTACATGCCATTTTAACATAAATATGCTTTAATACTCTTACCTAAAAGTACCAAGAAACATAATAGTTTCAAGAAATAAGTAATTAAAGATTTAATTAAATATTGTTTATTTTATTGTTTAATTCATGATAATGAAGACTATAATAATTATGTTTATCACAGTTAAAATAATGTTGATAATGATAAGTAATGAAGATGAAAAAAATGAGACAAATGCACCAAAAAAAAATTAATAAATACAAGGGAAGAGGGGGAGATGATAAACAATGGACTAGTTAATGTACTTAACATTTTAAGTACTGAACACAGAAGAGTAAGTAATTTTAAAAATAACAGAAGGACCTTAATAGAAACTTTCAAAAGGAATTGCCATATAACAGTGAGTAAAACATTAAGCAAATCCATAGTTAAATTGAATACACCAGAAGTAAAAATGCATAATAAAATATTAGTGGTAGCATTAACAATGGATATATCATTAACATACTTATTTAATAAGCAAAATGATAAAGTAATTGATGTAGGCCTAGATACTACTGAACATGTATTATTAGAAGAATTGCTGTATAGGGTAGCAGAAATCTATATCATAAGGACAGAAATAGTTCTGCACACCAGAGTGATCCGAACAACCAGTACAGAGGAAATAATGGACCATGGTTAAACGGATTCCAAACACACTATAGAGACAAGGGACTGATTGTATGATTACTGACAAGGCAAACTATTGGAGAAATGAGAAGGAAAAATAATGATAATTGTAATGACAAAAAAAAAACCACTAAATTCTAAAATGAGTAAGAACATCTTACAGGATACTTCAGAGGAATTATTTTGAATCAATTAAGAAAAACCACTAAATTCTAAAATAAGTAAGATCATCTTACAGGATACTTCAGAGAAATTATTTTGAATCAGTTAAGAAAAGAATATAACGGTTAAGAATGATAATAAGGAGATAATAATAAGTAAAGAAAATAAGTACTTAAAATAAATAAATGAAGTAATGAACTTGCAGAAAAAAAAAGAATTGATAGTTGTCTTGATTGTTCATCGTCTTCTTTCACAGCACTACACTTTATCTAAAAATGAAACTTTTACTTGTGAACTTACTGTTTTTTCTTCTCGTCGAACGCGTTTCGGCGTCGTATTCGCCTTCTTCAGCTTAGAGACAGACTGCCAGTATTTAGTAACGGTTGTTGTATGGAAGGTGTAGTGGGGGTGGTGCGTGGAGGAAGGGGTCGAACGTAATTGGTCAAACATACTTAACGACCAATTACAATATAAATCACATACACTTTTTGACACAATTATACAAAAAACAAACATTAATTTGAATAAATAAATAATTAATTACTTTACTTAAAATAAATAAATAAAGTAATGAACTTGCAGACAAAAAAAGAATTGATGTTTGTAAATAGATAGAGTAACAATAACTATAGTTGTAACTGCTGAAAAGGGGTATTGAAAAAGAAGATGAATAACATAGTGGTAAATGAATCAATTAACGACAAAATGAAAATAAATAGAAGAGAAGAAATATACTAAGGATATTACCAAAACTGAAAATAAGTTATATGAAAGTAAGGGGAACTGCTGGGATGCAATTTATAATAATGAGAAGAGGTAAGAAGGCAATATGATTCTGAGAGGGTATTTAAAGTAACGCAAGAGTTACAATTTTTTAAGAGTGTAGAAAGCTACGGCGCCACTCAATAATTATTATGATGGGCAGGGGCCAACGAGCACTGTACCATGCACGGGGTGAATGGTCGGATGAGGATTAAGTTAGAATAGTGCCACTCACAGCCGATATGCATTCACCGTGCCATTTAAAGTTAGGGAGGAATTGATAAACCCAATTAAGGAATCCACAGGAACAGGAGAAACCCCAGAGAAAAGAAGAAATCAGTTGGTAACCACTTATATAAAGGAAATGAAGAAAAATTAATATATTTTGTAGATTCGCCCAAGAAGAAAAAGAAGTTGTTAGTAAATTATTATATAATAACACAGCTTATGAAAACTCATCAAAACCCAATACCTGAAACCATGATGAAGAAGAGAATGAAAATAAGAATTAAAATACAATGTGAGAGAAAAGGTTTTGTTAAAAAAAAAAACAGGCAATTTCCCAAGTTCTACAAAAAAAATAACAAGGATGATTAAAGAAAATTGAGAGAAGTACTTATGAAATCAATCAGCTTATTTGAGTAATCTGTTTATTACTAAAATAACCCTTTTTCTGGGGGGGTATTATGTTACATGCCATTTTGCCATGCCATTTTAACATAAATATGCTTTAATACTCTTACCCAAAAGTACCAAGACACATAATAGTTTCAAGAAATAAGTAATTAAAGACTTAATTAAATGTTGTTTATTTTATTGTTTAATTCATGATAATGAAGACTATAATAATTATGTTTATCACAGTTAAAATAATGTTGATAATGATAAGTAATGAGGACAACATTTGAAAACTTACTTATAAGATTTTGTTTTATTTTTAAAAACTGTATTGTATACATAAATTAAGAGGAATTGTTATCTATTACTAAGAGTTATTAGTAATTAGTTTGGGTCATAGTGATTAATATTATATGTGATAATATTAATAACACTAATGTTTATATTAACTGGAAAGTACCAAAATAATAGTAATAGATTTTTGTAAAAACTAGGCATGTTAAGCTTAGACAGAAGGTATTTTGAATAAGAATTTCTATTAAAATGATAATAAATAATGTCAGTTTAAGTTATATGATTACTAAAAGTGTCAAATAGTTTTAATAAAGTGAAAAGTACAAGAAGAACTAATAATAAAGAATTTTGGAACAAATAAATAAAAAGTGTAAATGGATAACTCAAGAAATATGTAACAGAAGATAATCAAAAGTGGTGTCAAAATAATCAGTGTTTCATCAGAAGATCAAAGAAACTAATAAAGTGAAGATCAAAGATCTTATAAAAAAGTTATAACAGTTTAAAGAAAATGAAAGATAAAATAGTAAAAGTTTGTTTATGTTGATGCTATAATATCACCAGGGTGACATAAAATGTTACATTAGAAACCAATGAAAAGGGGAGATAGGCCTTAGCAACTAAAATGTTATATAAATGAAATAAGAATTGTATTATTGGATCTGATCGAGAAAGGTTGAATTAAACACCAGATAGTGACTAATTTAAATTATTATATATTTCATATCAGTGGACCTAAATTAAAAAGTTATCCTCAACCAGACTAAATAGCAGAAGGAAGTGCTACATTACTATAAAGAAGTAAACCAAGGAATCTCTGAAGAAATACAATCAACTTACACAGGAAGAGAAGTATTTTTCTGATATATCATTAAACTGAACTATTCCATGCTATGCCTAGGCCATAGGTTTCAAAGACACTGATTACACTTTTAATAAAAACAATTTGGAACTTTCACTGAGAACAATATCAATGAATAATCTTACCATCAGTATGAAAAACTATTAATGTAGAGTATTACTATAATGTAAAATGAACTAGATCTAAAAAACATTTAACTCAAAATAACCTATAAACACTGAACATTGTTAAACTATTAATATAATCCTGTTAAGGCACTTTGTAATTATTTATAATCCCATGTATTTTGGTACTTTTCCTATAATAACTGTTGTTTATATCGTAGTCAAAAGGACCTAACGTAACCCAATCTATTTGTATTTTATTTAATAAATAGAAATATGGGCCTTGATATAGAAATTATTGATGCTACTGCTGCCATACTGAGCATATGTAAAGAACAGCCGGTTAGATTTTTGTTAATGATTATATTTGTTATTTTAAAAACAATTTAAAGAAAATAATAAAAGGATTTGAGTGTAATAAATACAGATAAAAGGTTTATTTGTTTCTTTATTTAATGAATACAAAATGTGTAGGATATTATAAACACTATATCAGGGACTGTGAATTGGCTTCATCAACTAGATTAAGTTGGTAACACTCTTCATTTTAAAATATGGCAGACTATTCGAATCTGCTTTGATGAGCTTTAGTTATCACATTCATCTCTTAGAGAAAAGATTAAAAGAGATTTAATTATAGCTGATATAGGAATCTTTATAATATTTTAACGAAAATCATAATTAATATCTTACAAATAAATTTTATTTGCAACCTGTGATTGCAAATTGGTGCTCAACAAATATTACCCTGACCAGATACTCATCCTATAAAATATGAAACAGGTATACATTAAATAACCAAGAGATAAACAAGGTACAATTATTAAAGGTAACGAGTCACAATTTAACGTTACAGAATTGACGCCAACAACGTGAGGCTAAAAACCCATAGAGTCAATTTTACACGTTACAATATGCATCCAGTTTGTTCACTGATAAACAAATAGAATTAACATTAGAAGATGAAGATGATGTGACTTAAATAGTAACAAAATTTAAGACAAATACAGTAGTCCCCTGTTATAACGGACAGCTCTAAGAAATACGGAATGGTGAAAAAACAAAGACAATCAGGCTCAAAAATGACACTTAGCAATGTTGGACAATGAATACAGTTATGTAAGTTCGTTGAGCCGTTTGACCTATTGTGTTCATCAATGGTCTGGCCTCCCCTGCACTTTTTTAATGGCCTATGCACTGTTCAATACTCTAGGAATTGACCGCCCATCACAACAGGAGTGCTAGAAAGTTCAGAGGAGGAAGAAGATGAAGGAAGACGACAATTCTCAGCTAAAACTTAAAGTGGGCGAAGTAAAATACCACTTGAGCTTTGTCATTGAGTATTTTCAGCAATCAAAAAGTGAAAACATATACCCATTATGATCACTTGTAACGCCCTTGTGAGGTATTAACTAAAGACATTAACTCTAATAAATTTCTAGAAAAATTACTAATTTTTTCACGCCAGTAAATATCGAAAGTTTTTTTGACACAGGCATCTTGTTTTTTAAGAAGATAGACACTTTACAAAGTTTTTACTACAATTATGTATAAAGTATTTTGTATAAAATATAACTGTTTTTATTGTTGTACAGTTTACTGCTGTTACCTATTTTATATAAATACAGTAAAATAAATAGTTTCTATTTTTATGCACATAGTTTAAACAAGTCATATCCATATTATAAGCCCTATTTGCTATATACAGTTACAACGGACTTTCAATATAACGGACACTTCAGAGCCCCTATAGTCTATTATAACTGGGGATTACTGTACAATCAATGATGTCTAGAAAGAAATTCATAAAAGACTGAATTTGTGGTATTGTAGAAACAGATCGAGATTAGAATTTAGGTGGACGCATTATTAGAAAGATGACAGAATTAAAAATATTTGCAGGTAATTATGACACAAGAGAGTACAGTTGAGATGAATACCAGGGTAAAAATTAAACAAGAGGGAACAATTATAAGATAACGCCTTACCTAAGAAATAATAACATATAATAAAAAAGATTTATTGAATGATGTAAAGGTGTGTCATAAGATAAAGTGTAAAAACCTGTAAAACTGTCCGTCTTCTCTGAAAATGGATTTTGAAAATGATGTACTAGACAATTTACTCAGTAAATTAACAATAGTGAGCTAACGAGAATATGGAAAATAACACAGATACACACACACATATAAAAAGGCTATAAAATGTTCTTCAAAAACCTATTATTATAAATAACAACAACAAAAATACGATCAATCTTATTATTTTCTACAATGTAAATTATTTTAGCTTATAATAAGAGCACTTTTCTTCCACAGCTGAAATGGTGTCCATGTGAATGTTTTATTGATATAATTAATAAATCAAATTAGATGTAATTAACTGAAGTTAAAAGTCAGCTCTTTTTTATTATATTTTAAATATTAAGTTAAGTGTAACTTCAGAACAGTAGCAATGACAGCAAAGAAAACTCATTTTAAAAATTATCTGATCTGTTAAGTTAATGTTTAAAAACCATTCACTTTAACAATAAACATTAAATAGTTTTTTAAAAATCACATAAATGAATATTATTTGTTTTCAAATTATTTAAGTACTAAATATTAAGTTAATAATCTCATTTTGTATATATGGACATGTAACAGAGGTAATATTTAATTCTTTTTTGCAATTTTTAACAACATAACATTAGATGTAATGCCTTACATCTAAGCAACAGACATTATAATCTTTGTAATGCTTGCAAAATTGTAAAAGCACCTATGTGTACTTAGAAAATTATAATGGTCAACATAACAACTGACCACTGAGAACTAAAACAAAATATTACAAATTCTGTGCTGAACAGACCTAAACTATAAGCTGCCAAGAGCAGAAAATGAAGTCATATAAGACTGAATCCATACAGCTTACATGAAAACAATAATGTCATGACACTACCTGGAACATGTTCACAATTGAATAACTGACTCATAAAATAATTAAGGCTAACAAACAAATTAAGGCTTGACTCATAAAATAAATACAAACTAATGAAGTTCTAACGTTTTCTAGCATGTTTTAATTATATGTTTATCATGACAATGTTACACACTGACCTATGCATTATTTCTTGAACGTTTTTTAAAACTAAACATAACATACTCCTGTTTAAAACTACCTGTTCTTTGTTAAAAAATTGTAATTTTATTACCACTAGGCTGAAGGAATTACATTATTTTCGTTTAGCCGTAAAAAGTAAATTGATTTACATATATTACCTATTGTAGGGTAGAAGAAAGCCCACTCCAGCAAGAACTAATGACAGATAAATACCATTAAATTTATCAACAGGAGGTGACAAATGACTAAATCCATTCGTAAAACGAAAGTCATTTGCGCCCCGGGCTTTACCAAGCTGAATATAACCTCTACTCAAATTTTCATCCATCCCTACGAATTATTTAAACTTTAAAAAACGGTTTCATCATTCACGTAATGTCTGTGTTACCTGCTGGAGGCTAAAATAAAAATTTAATTTATGAAAAACAACAAGTAACATTGAATTAATAAAATCATTGCACAAATTTGACTCTGTACACTTTCCACTTATCATATATTTGTTTATATTGCATCGCGTTTAACGCGTATCATGTCGTTTCAGAAAAAAAGCCTACTATAAGCTCACATAAACGCTTTCTAACGCACGCATGCCTTTACAAGAATAAACATTGATTTCTGCGCGAACTTAACCCGCGGCGCAAACCATCAGAGGATATGTTGTTTTGATAGGAACACATGTGTTTGGTTTTAGGTCATGTAGTGATCAAGTTCAAGGTTACTATAACAACACATTTCTGGGAAATTTCGTTATTTTTTATATAAATAAACAACTTCATGTTATAAAAACTCCGTTATTATAAAAAAAAATTCACTAATCTCATTTCAAAATGGAAACTGTATCTACCTCAGGACTTTTTAACCTATACTATTGTATCACAAATGCCTCAGATATGTTTTCGTTTTATGATGTAATACAAAATTACAGAGTTAAAAACGTGTGCTTATTTACAGACAAAATAAAATCTGTAAATAAAGCTGTTGTGTGAATCAGCAAATAAAGATTATCTTCTTATATAATAACTATAATATAATTTCTATTCCAAAGCTCAATACGTAGGTAATTTCCATACTCTTTGCTTTATACGCTGTTATGTAATTACAAAACTGAATACTCTTTGGCTAACGAAGTTTCTTGATGACGTTTTATAATAATTTACATATCAGCTGATATGGAATTATCAGGAAGAAATTTGTTCTGGATTGCCTAGTGTGGAACTGTGGATACTGCGTTGCAAGTTGTGCAATAGGTTGTTAAAATTTGTTAGTGTTTAAAAACAAAAATGTCTTTGAATACGGCACATGCCAGTGGCGGAGTGCTTATTCACGCTGGAGAGTGGTAGGTTACAAAAAATATGAGCATCTGTCAATACGAATTGAATTTTATAAGTGTGAAACTAACCTCGATTTAATGTCACTTTACGCCTAGTGTACTTTTAACATTTCAGAAATATCACCTTTGACCCTTATCCTATATACTTTGAATACGTTACTCGCTGAAATTTATCGTAGTTGTAATGAACGTGATTATTGTGATAATATGGGCATATATTCTCTAATTCGCAGAAATTTTGAAAAATCGTTTCCGTTATATTTATGTGGTCAACCAGATAAAAAACCAATGACATGTAGTTTTACAATAACCCGAACATTTTCTCTCCCATCTAGTTTTTTCCCAAACGTATGATAAAAATATTTCAGGTTTATTTTATTTCTTTTGCCTCCAACCGTATTAGGTTGGCACTAAGGATGGGCTGAAAAAACAAAATTTACGATAGACAGGGCACAGTATGTAGACATGTACTGGTACATGATTTGTTAAATGATAAATAGGCTGTGCTAAAGTATGGTTTTATATAATAAGTACTCTACTGTTATGTAGCTAATAATAAAAAATTGTACCTCCGATAAGATTGCTATATTTTACAAATAGACCAGATTTAACAAATATCTTAAATGTCTATCGGCAATAACTAGGTACGTGTATGTAAATTCAGAATCCACGTGATATTGATGTTTTAAAAACCATTCATTTACAAATACATTTGAATGGAAATGAGCATAGCATATTCTTGCAACCTGATGTTCATTGTCGGTCTTTGCTTGTTCATAATTCATTAATAATTTTCTAACGATAATTTTAAAATTAATTTGTTATAGTATTGTTCAATAATAAATACATGATACAGTAGTAAAATAATAAATATAAAATAGTTTACTCAAGTCAGAAATAATTTTCGTTCAGTAACAGTAATGAAAGAAAGATGATAACAGTTTCCAGAAGGATCATGTTATGCACAACGTCCCAGCCAATTAAGCAGCAAATTGGGAGTGGTGGCATTTTAACGATGGAACATATAACTTCCTGCTGGTAGGATATTTGTACCTAAATGTTGACATCTAATCCAAAGTTTTTCTTACATATTTCTTGTATAACAGACAATAAAATAATATCTATATATTTAGTAGCTATTGTTTAATGATATGTGCTTTATTCTTTTTAATTGATTTTGTCATTTTCTTGCAAGTCAAATGGTATGCTATTTAGATTTTCATAAGTGTTTGAAAAAGTTGTTACATTCTCTTTCTTGTCATACTTGCTCCCTTTAGTTGTCTTCTTTTTCTTATTTATGTGGTGCAAGTTTCTACTTAATTCTGGGAAATTTACAGACTGAAGTATCACAAATTTTTTCTTTCCTATCCACTCCTTTTTTTTCGTTATAAGAGTATTGTTAATTGTGGAATTATAGAATTTCCTGTCTTCAAACAGTTTGATGCTTTCGGATCAGTTCTCCTATTCATCAAAAAGCATACCCAAATATTCATATGCATCAACCGTCGTATGTTCTCTATTACAAAAAATTTCAAGCCCTCTTCTTTTCTTCCTATCATCCATGACTTTACATTTCTTAATTTTCAGCTCCGTGTCCACCCTTCTAATTTCCTCGTCCTTTATGTTACCGCATCTTAAAGTTAATCTCTTGAGTCACGTATGTGTGAGCACTATATCGTCAGCATGTAGCACTGTCTGGGCCAGAATCAGTCTTAGCCTTCAAAATTCCACCATGGCCATGTGTCCATTTCTTGCATATTTTATATTATGTATCCATTAATGTAGATTATGAAAAGTAAAGGACTCCAGCAGTCTCCTTGTTTGATGCTCCTTGTTCAACAATGGATATTATGTATTTTAAGAACTGCTGTCTGGTGGTTTTCTAAACATTATAATTTTATGGATTTTCTGAAACTGGTATCTTATAGGGCTGCAAGGTCAGAATAGTTTAGTGCCACTTCCTGGGCCTTGGGAGCCACGAAATTTCCAGATCTGTTTTTTTTTGTAATGTGCTGCAGTGCTGTGAGTAAAAACAAGGTGCATTCTTTTTGTTTCCATGATGCAGAAAAATTGCTTTGTTGACAAAATAGCAAATTTTCTGAAAAGTAAACCTGAAATATAATTAAGATGTAGCATGAAACTGCGTAACTGATTTAAAAATATATCAGTACACACAAAAATTATGATATATGAATCTGTTTTGTAAGTTTTTTTTTATATTTTGAACATTTTTCATAATAATGACCACCCTATTTATGTTTATCAGTTTTGCATAACTGATAGGATCTGGAAACTGTTGGCAGTTTTATGTGTACAATACAGTTCTTAAAGAAACTGATATCAGTTTTGAAGATTCTGATTTACAAACATGACAAAGAAACTAATATTGACTTAGAATGTAAACTTGTAAAATGATACTTGTATATATATATATATCAAGCTGTCATTAAATGAATGATGTAGCCCTATGGACCAAGCAGCTACAATAATTCTTGCACTTAAAAAATAAAATTGATAATTTTAATATCTGATAGTTGACCCCAAGTTCCTGTGATTCAAAAAGGTTTTTACAGCAAATTTCTTTTTCTGTAACAAATTCTTACAAATTTAAGAATGTCCCAGTCATCAATTCTTGAAAGATTTGCACCATAACTGCTTACATAATAATTGGAAGTATGTTGGAATTTAATTGAAAATAACTGTATTACTGTAATAGTTGATTTTATGGACATTGTATAGCAAGAACATTCTGATGTTAACAATGGTAAATTCTGTCTGCCATACTTAATAATACTTTTATAATTTTCCATTTGCCATCACAAGTTTTAGATGAAATTAAAAATAATATTAATTAGTTAAATTATAATCTGTTTAAACATTGTAGCAGTTCGGAAAATAAAATAATCTATAGGGAAGATTTGTTCTTATTTACCATTTTATGCTTAATTATATAGCATTAAGGCATAGTAAATCCTACAAAATTGTATTTTGTATCTTGACTAATCCAGTGTTTTGTAAAGTTTGAATATCTGTTTTAGACATTAAATTAAATAAAATTGTTGTATTTTCTTATCCCAGTACTGTACATTTCATGGATTAACGAGTTTTTACTACAGTATTGAAATTTACTACAATAGTAAGAAATATTTCAAAAATTGGAAATAAAGACCAAAATGAAAAGTATTTTTTTAGCTCAAAGGAACATTGTAATTTCAAAGTCACTAACTAAGCAATAAGAGTCAGTTTCCTTGTTCAGAATGTCGTAATCTTTATAAACATGCAATTCTCTGTTATAGGCATGTGTAAAGCTCTTTAAAGCTTTACACGGTAGAAGATAAATGATGTAATTGTGTAAAGAGAAATATTTATACCATCTTATCCTCATTTATAATTGTCGTGTTAAATTACTAAAAAGTATTAGTGACTTGAGGGCTGATTAGGTTAGTATGGTATAGACAGTTTTGGTATGTTGTGTTATATTTGTTATGCAAATGCTTTGTTTCCACTTCTTCGTGCTTTGATTTATAACGTCAGATAAAAAACTCAAGAATTTAGTGTAAGGTGATTTAAGTAAGTTACAGTTCACTGTTTTCCTCTTTTCTGTTACCTTAAACTTTGTACCATCTATACATGAGTTGCACACTATTAATGGGCTTACATACAAGTGAATCTCTATTTTTTAGCCTTACTGTAATGGCCCTACTCATCCAGTTGCAAAATTGATGTGCTATTGTACTATGTAAATCTTATATATAAATATCCAAATTAACCTTTCAAGTGTCTATTATTTTGAAGACCATGCTCACCCACGTATATGTATGTAAAATGTAGGTATGAATTACATCTAAAACTATTTTTATATAGAAAATTATATCAAACTTGTATATATTTTTGTATAATAAATACATTTCTTTTTGAGAAGAATTGTATAGAATTTAAATTTTATAGAATTCAACATAGATTTTAATAAAAAACATTCAAAGAGTATTGAATATTGTAAGTGACATTCATCAGTTTTATATTACTGTCACCGTCAAACATATAAAATAAAATAATAATAACATACAAATTATTTCTGTGTGTATAGTGCGATGCTGAGTTGAAAGTTTACAAAAGTATAAATCAGTTTTATATGGTCAATTATATAATAATTGGTAAAAAATAAATTTTTGTATTAGAGGATTCCAAAAATACTAATTTCTCTTATAACAGAAATGAACAGTTAACATGTAATTCTTATCTGACCCTTCATATTTTCAACTACGGTATCATTTTCTATAAGTGCTAATAAATATTTTTTGTCGTATTGTGGGGACCCAATTTAAGTGACCACTAGGTCTTAGAATCTATCATGTTTATTGTCCCCAGCATTGAGTGAAACAGTAATTTAGTAATTTAGATGTAGGCCTAATAGGGTGTGAAATAAATTTAACTCACAAATTTGCCGTTGATTTTCATTAGAAATATGCTTTAGAATCTGTGAATTGTAAAGTACCATTTTTAACAACAGATTTGTTTATTTGGGTGTGCGCACTCATGTGATATCTATAAAACTCAAGATAACTGAATGATAAACGTAGATATTTTATCTAATCATGTTCAAGTTATGTAACAAACAGTAAGTTTTGTAGGTAAAATTGACAAATGGATATTTACTGTTTGACACATGTAATTCTGTCTTGATCCAAAATGTGGTGTAATGAATTTAGATGCCTGCTGTAATAACCAGATTTATGTGCGAACAAGTTCCTACGAGAAATATCTAACAAATCAGTTACAGAAATTTTGTACTCGTGTAATTTAGGTTATAATTGATCTTCAATATATAACTGGTTTTGGATAGCGATCTTTTAGATATTATCTGTGCACATTTGCTCATTTTGAAATTTAAGTCTCCAGTTTTCTTGTAATCATATTATTAGAAAACATGGTGTTTCATAATGTGTGATCTATTACATGCTGGGACTGTGTTGCAGTGGCCTAACTATATAAAATTTACAAAATCAAAGGTCTAGTTATTTACAAATGTATTATTACTTCTTAATTTTGAAAATCAGCAGACTGTATAGAGAAAGCAGGAAGGTGTAGTTAATTCCTCTGTTTAGCGCAGTTTGAAAAACATTACATCATTGATGCCTTGGCAACAGTTTTCTTAGCGTGCACGTAGATAAAATATTACAGAATCAGATTTAGATACCGTGATGCATTTGTCATTGACTTTGCAGTACTTATACAATTTGATTGCATGTTGTATTGTTTTATGAAATCTAAATGTTGCAAAAGAGGGGCAGTCAGGCCATAAACAGTTATAGTGTCTGTATTTTAGTGAAAAGTAAACAGCAAATACACATTGTTTTCAGATAAGTAAATGTACAGTCATTGCTTTAATCTGAATTCATGTTTCAGTTCAGCTTGTTAGCCACTGACAGTAGTTACAAACCATTTGAAACATATTTAAATATTTTGTTGATTAAGGAATTCAAGTTAAGGATTTTTAAATCTATTGCAGTACATTAAATGTTATAGTTTATAAAAAATGCTCACTTTTAATCTATAAAGTTTCATAATAGTTAACAGAAATTGGTACTCAAGTTTAAATAAATTTTAGGATTTGTAATGAAAGAAACAAAGCATACCCAGTATTGGTCATGATATGTCAAGTGTACAGAAAGTCTACTAAAGAAATTGTTGTATAAAAGATTTACACCAAATTAGTCCAAACCTTGTTTGTTCTGTTACAGGTTTTGAAGTTATTTTTAATTATGTTCTGCATAGTTTGATAGAAAACAAATTGTATAAAATCAGTTCATATACATGTGTACATACAAATTAGTAGAAATGATGCAGCTTTTCAGACATATTATGTCTAAACAGTATTGTTGGTTTGAAATCCAAGCCCTTGCGAAAGTTTGGATTGTCATATATGGTGTTTGTAACTTGTTTTTACTTCGTGGTACTGAGAAGCTTAGAAACTTATGTTACAGAATCATTTCCATGCCAAAAATAGAAAAGTTACTTCTGTCCTATCATCTTGAATTATTATAATAATTTGTAATAGTAGACCAGCTCTACTCTATCTCCTTGGTACCAGAACAAATCATTTTGGTTTAATCCTAACAGAAGATGATGATGATGATTTGTGGATAGGATATTCCTAATGGGGATATGGAAAATATTAATTTCCAGATGTTGAGTACTATTGTTTTTTGTATGGGTTTAAAAAATTTTAAATGTCTTAAAAACTGGCAAATGAGTACACAAATGTAGTTGTTTTGTCACTCCATTATTCCAGAAGGCCTGAGTAGATTCATTTGTAAAGTATTTCCATTGTAAAGCTTTACAATAATAAAAGTCATAGAAAAAAAAATATATATATATATCATTTTCTATATAAGTAACTCGACGTTTCTTTCAGTAATTATAGAAATTTGTGATATTATTCAATTTGTTTCTTCTGCAAGTAGTATAATTTCGTATATTCTTTTTAATAGTTGTTTTGATAGTTCTTCTTTTTTCACAGCACTAAATTCTTTTTAACACCTGACGCACGTTTCACTGAAAAATATCAGTATCATCAGAGGTTTCTAAGTAAATTAATAACAATCGAAATAATTCTATTAATATAAAATTAACGAATAATCGAATTTGTATCGATTTTAATGTAAAATAACTGATAATCGATTTAGGTCGATTAATTAACGATTGTTTTAATGTTTATTTTCTTCAGCAGCTGTTTTCTCGGTTATATTTGAAAATTTGTTGTTTATATTTTATTCATTTTTATTTTTTAGTAAATTTATAATTTTAAATAGATTGTCTTGTTTTGTTTTTATTTGGGCTTGTTCTTTAATTAATAAATTATTGTTATTGTGTTTGTAAATGTTAAGATTTTCCCAAATATTCATTTTTCAAGACTTTTTGTATGTTTTTAATTAATTTTATATTTTCAATGTTTGGAAATTGGTGGTAATAATGTGTGGCTAAATTTATATATATTATATATATTTTTTGTGATGTTATTCAATTTGTTTCTTCTGCAAGTAGTATATTCTTTTTAACACCTGATGCACGTTTCACTGAAAAATATCAGTATCATCAGAGGTTTGTAAGTAAATTAATAACAATTGAATTACTTCTATTAATATAAAATTAATGAATAATCGAATTTGTATACGAAATTATACTACTTGCAGAAGAAACAAATTGAATAACATCACAAATTATATAATTACTGCAAGAAACGTCGAGTTACTTATATAGAAAATTATATATATATATTGTTATAACTCCACGCCTTGCGGGTTTCTCGTTCTTTCAGCCCCAACGTTGCCGGCGTCAATTTGTTATAAGTCAGGGACGTGTGTCTCGTTCGAGTCCCGCGATTGAAGTCAATTTGTTATAAGACCGGGTATGTCTCTCTGTCTTTCCTCTCTTTGATTATGTTAATATAATTCAATTTCTTAGATATCTGGGGTTGTGGGATATAGTAATCTCGTTAATTATGATTAACGTATCTCTCTAATTAATATACCAGTGTTAGTGTGACTGTAGCTTAAATAATTAGTGTTTTATTCTAAAATTCCGCTCAGCCCTAGTCTACCTTGCAGAGAATTATTGAAATTTCGTATGTAATTCTATTCTCTTTGGTGTCAGAGAATTCCGCAACAAGCGCTGCAGTTCCGGAACAAACGAAATTTATAGGTTACTACGGTAACCGTAACGTGTACGGTAACTAGTTATTATACACTTAGTTTGTTAATTCTTATTCCCAACTCATTAAATAATACCCAAATAATAAGATCCTGAAATTATACAAGGTTTCTTTATTAATTCAACTTGTTAACATTCAATGAGATTGTTTTTAACTGACATACGAAAGGCTATGTGTTGCGTGAATCGATTATTGTTTGGTCCAATATTTTATGTTAGATTCAGTTATATATTTTGTTTTTTATAATTAATTTAGTTCAGGGTGTGAAGGTTCTTGTAACTGCGGGGAAGATTAAAAATACATAGATAAGAATGCAAGATATTACAAATTTAAAGTGTTGTGTAGTTTAATATTATTTATACAATTGTAAATTACCAGACTTAGAACGAAGCAGCTCTGGAAGGCAGTTGGTTTTTAACCTCGTGTCGATCAGAATGGAGATGATTTTCTTTATTCTTTTCTTCAGTTCAATAAAGTGGAATCATTAGTCCTGGTTAACTCGGAAATACTGCTCCCTTGGTTTATTTACGGCCAGACTGGTGGGTGTGGTCTTCAGCAAATTCTGGATCCAAATACGTTTTTTCTATCGTATGAAGTAAATAGTGATGTCCCATGTATTTAAATGGTTATGATTTTCAGTGTGGTGTGTAGTATTAGTTCCTTACACAGTTGGTTCTTTATATTTGATTAATATTTCATTAATTCTTCTTCTGATATTGGACAATCCAAGTCGTTCCTTGTGGAACTCAATTATTTATTATTATGAGACGATACCATTATACAATTTGGTTATATTTTGCTGGCATAATTCAGACAAATAATTATTAATATATCGTGATTTGTAACGGTATTGAAATAAATTAGAATATTTTAGTTATATTAACCAATTTTTCTGGTTTTTAATCTCATCACGTTCAGATCATAAATTGCAATAATCAAAATCAACAAATTCTATTAATTTTTGTTGTCCCTAGCAACAAATTTATTTTTATTCTTTTTCAATGTTTTGTGTATAGTGATTATTTCATATATTATTCTTCCATTCCTTATTAAACTTCCATTATATCGGAATATAACTTTATTTATAGATTGTTTACTAATTTCTACATATATTCTGCTGGTTTTTCAATCTTTTCTTTTTATATTTATTATTTTTCCGATATCAAACGTTATCAATCGATATCATTGCACTATGGCAGTATCATAATTTGTTTATATTGAGTTGGTTTATTATATATTATTAATTATCAAATGTTTTTTCTAACTCCTTGAACTGTATTCATTAATTATTATTAACTTCCGTACCTAACCTTTATGTTTTGAGTTGTTATCTAGTGTTATTGGCTGTTAGGCCTTTTATTGTATATGGACCTACCTTTGATTATAACTGGTGAACAACTATAGCCTTTTTACATAAGTTTATACACATAACCAAACCTTAACTATTTACATTTACACAAATAATTATTCTTTTTATAACTAACAACAACTTTATCTTGATCTATGGATCACATATAAGAAAACTGAGATCCATTAACACTAATTAACTGCTTTCCTCCACCTTTCTAAAACATTAATCAAATAATACATTTTGCTTCATTACTTGCTATTACTTCAACAAGTAATTTGCATAATCTAACACAAACTTTAACATAACATTCATGGTAACAAAATAACATCATTCAATTCAGAATCATTACTTTCGATTAATCAGTAATGTAAATTATTGACTCATTTTTATCTAATTTCACTGTCATTTACTTTAACATTTTCGATATTGGTTTCTTTTTTACAATTCTTATCAGTATATTTGATCTATTTACGTTTCACTGAACATTGATTTCTTACTATTGTATTTTACAGGTTTGTTTTTTATTGTTATCCCTACCTTGCATCCTTATTCATTTTTACACAATTATAAATGTATTTATTTGACCTTGGTATTATTATGGGAGTTAAATATTTATTTACTTATTATATTTCTAATATTTCTATTTATGTAACGTTGAGGACCGCATTTCTGTTGCGTTACAATATATATATATATATATATATATATATATATATATATATATATTGTAACGATACAATTGAGCCAAATCTCATACCAGTAATAAAAAAGATAATTCTTGATATAAAATTACTTCATATGAAATAAAATGTGTAAAAAATGATTAAAATGTAAATACTTTGACAAGACGTACCACGATATTACCCAACCCAAGTGATTGAGCCAAAAAACATAAACATAAAGAAGGGAACCATGTAACATACTTATTAAAATGTAAATATTTTGACATGATTGAGCCGACAACCCAAACATACTTAAGAAAATGTGATAGACAAAACAATGATGGACACAGAACTAAAGAAGAACCAGAAGAAGAGGACAGATCCATACAAGTAAACAGAATTTAAACCTGAAGTGAAGAAGAGGAGAACCAAACCAAGATGAAGAATGAAGATGAAGATTATTGAAGAAGAAGAAGAGGAAGAATGAAGAGGAGATAGATAAAACCCAAGGGGAAACTAACACACATATATAAAAGGGAAGGATTGTATGTTAGAGATAGAATACGGTCAATAAACCTTAAATAATTATATATTAATGAAACCAATGTTATTATTATTATTGATTTAACATATGTACCCATTTTTAAAACAATACAATTATAAAGCAATGTAGTATAGGAAGAGTACACTAACCCTGTCAGAAAGGTTAGATTCAACCAAAACTCAACTAGCGTAATATTGTTTATAGTAAGTATAATACTAGAACAAAATAGTGAGAAATGGTAGGAGAAAGTATAGGGATTACCCATTAAATAACACTAATTACAAAACAGTGAACCAAAGTGAAGTGCTTTAGTGAAGTGTTAATGCCCTAAAAAATAGTGAAAGTGGATGTGAAACATTCAAATTAGAATGCTAAGGAAATAGACACTCTTTAAAACATTGATAAACCACCAATGATTGGAGTGGAATTATAATTAGTTATATACCTAGAAGTAATTAAAAATAGTATTTAAAATTAATATTAAGGAAGCTTGTAATTATATTCAGGGAGAAAGCCCAGTACCATAACTTGTGTTAACATGGCATGATAGGATAGAAGTAAAGTTTGTTATTAAAGATTAAATTTATAAAGAATACAACACCCCATGTTGAGAGGGGAATCAACCTTCATAATATTAGAGAAAGTAACAATGTTTATCACCCTAGTTTATAAGACAAGAAAGAAATCAATGTTAGTAGTAAGAATAATTTATGACTTGTAAAGAATAGTTGATGCAATGTTAAAGAAGGAATATGGCTGAAAGGGACTTACAGTCCATAAACCTAACTATTATATTTTAAATGAAGAGTAATGAAAATGTATGTTGAATAGTAATTAAAACACAAACAAATAAGTGAAGCCCATCAGGCTGAATTCAGAATGTAATTTAAAAAGGAAATACACTAGAAAACAATCATGGCTGTTTGTGATTATGAAAACAGTTAACTGCCAAAGACATTCAAATGCAAATTGTATCAATTTCACAAAAAATCTTACTAATCTAAGAACAGTGAATGGACAGTAATAATATATCAGTTATTTCAACACAGAAATATTATTGTAATAATTTAATTCAAGAAAGATATGTTATTTATTAAATGTCAAATAATTAGACTATAGTTAAAGTGTAACAGAATATGACCTTATGAGGTATCATTGTAAACTTTGAAAGGAAAGAAAAATAATAGTGATGTCATTTATTATCCCAAAGGAATTATAAGGGAATAAAATCATTAGGAAAATACTTAATAAATTTGAATAAAAATTCAAATAGTTCTAACAATGTATGTAAGGAGTAATTAAACCAGCATTGAATTATTGGTTACTATGACAACGAGACGTTTGAGGGCTTATTTTTCCGTTAAATTATATAGACGCTGAAGAAACGAAGCGTGGGTACGCCACACAAGAAATTGGACAAACTAAAACTTTAATTTAAACAATTATAACAAGTCGAACTAGTGAACCAAGATAATCCAATATGAAGAGACGTCGATCTATACAGAATTAATGATGACCAGGAACGAAATTAAATAAACTAATTAACGAAAAAACCCAGACCAGTTTGAAGAAGATGCTGGAAGCCTTCAACCAGCCCAAATTCGAAAAATATACGCCTATCCTGATGACGACCCTTCAACGTGAGACGAACTGATAAGTACCGAATAATTTCTTACTCCTAAAACCCCAAATCACTTAAATTATTTTCAAATGATAAAATTTCTCACTATTTAAAAAGTAGTATTTTCTTTCAAAGGTAAAGGCATAATTTACTTATATTAAAAAACATTTATAAAGATAACCTTATTTGTGAACATAACTACTGTAACAGAAATACGACACTACTGAACAAATTGTACAAACACATTATAAATCCTAAGTACGTATAAGGTATAATAGTGTACTTTCTTTTCATGTAATCAATGTTTATGTCTATTTTCATGATCAAAAGAACTCCAGGTTTTAAAAACATAGTAATTTTGTAAAAAGTAACTGAACGATAGTGTTTTGAAACCAATTTTGCCAACCTGAGATATTTTGTGTTTCAAGCTCTAAGCCGGAGCATAATATTATAAATTTGTTTATGATTCAATTGTCATATTTATTGATAATTAAATGTGTATTAAAAAACGCAGTACAGAACATTACTATCTTGTTATTTCATAGGATTTTTTTTTGTAAATATATGTGTGTTAGCGAAGTTTTAAGTCATAGCCAACTAGCGCTTATCACGAGTGGCTGAGTCGACAACCTGTGTAGCAGCAGGAATAATTCGAACGCCACAGCTGTCCATGCTAATACCACATATTACTTTAAAAATTAAATGTTTTAATTGTTTTAACAAAAACAATTTGGCGCCACCCGGGAATCGTAATCCCTATGAATTGACAGGTAGGTTGTACTGGTGACATTGACAACGCTACGGACTCCAGTAGTGACGTCGATTTATGTAACAACCAGTGTGAGGCAAACACACTACATTCACACTAATACACAAAATAAACAAGTGTGATACATTTTAACAGGTACGACCCATAAATATGTTACATATTGGCGACCAGCAACGTGTGGCTAGGAAGAATAACTAGCGGCGATCATGAATAGACACGGTATGGTTACGAGACGCAAAGGAAAGGAAACATCAAACCAAGAAGGAAACCCAGAAGAAATGGAGGAAGTTGAGGAAGTAGAAGTGGAGGAAACGACTGGAGAATTGTCAGAAGAAAACCCACAGGAAGATCAAATGGAAAATCCTAACCCAACTGAACCGGAAATAGAAGCAGAAGTCATGGTGACTGAACAACCAGTCAAACCGACAGAAGAAACGAATTTAAATAGCATGATGAAGTTCATGACGGAACAATTTGGACAAATGAACAGGAGCCATGAAGATTTAAATAAAAAATTAGAGTCGGACAAGGAAGAGAGAAAACGGGACAAGGAAGAGTTGAATAAAAACCTGGAAAAACTGGACCAAAACGTTGAAGAATTGAAGAAGCAAATGAAGGAGAGTATAGAATTCCTGAATGACAAGATAGAGAGCAACCATGAAGACTTGAAGAGAAGTCAGGAGGCATTGGAAAAGAAGAGTGAAGAGTTGAAGAAACAGATCAAGAAGGATCTAGAAATAGTAAATCAAAAGATGGAAAATAATCATGATATTCTTCAACAGAAGATAGAGGAAGCAAGGGAGAAAACCAAGGAGGAATGGGAGCAACAATTGGTCGAGTGTCGAGAGGAGACCAGGCAATCGGTAGCAGAGACCAACGAAGCCTTGTTACAAGTACGAGAAGAAATTAATTATAAAATCATCGATGTCGAAGAAGAAAATAAGTTGAGAGTGACCGAATTCTACCAAGCCCTTACCGAAAGATGCCAGAAGAAGAAACAGGAGGTGGTCAAGGAATTGGAGGAGAGGCACAAAGAGCTACAACTGGATGTAAACAATCGGGTGGAGAAAGTGTACACCGTCATAGATAAAGTCGACGGACTGACCCGAGAAAACCGAGAAAAAATCCAGGGAATCAGTATGCGAGAGAAACAGATGCAGGAGGAATTAGATGCATTAAGAGAAAAACCATATAATCACACACAATTCATAACCAGTGAACCTCGAGAAATGATTAATTTTCGTAGTTACAGGAGAAACCCGATAGAATTCCTCAAACGGGTAGAAGAGCTGATAGAGAAGAACAGAGAAACCAGATGGTCTAGTGTGAGAAGTATGATCGACGAGATGTTTCGTGACACCCATGGCAATTGGTGGACGGCCACAAGACCTGAGATAAATGATACTCAAGAGTTCAAGAAACAGTTCAGGGAGAAGTATTGGTCCGAATCAACACAGAATGTGGTCCGCAATGACATCAGTAACGGAAGGTACGAGACACAAGGAGGACACACGTTAACATCGTACATTCTGGGAAAGGTATGTTTAGCCAGAAATTTGGAACCCAGGATACCGGAGGAGTCGTTGGTGATACAACTGGGTTACCATTACGAAGAGGCCATCCAGAAGGCCAGGCGACAAGGCCAAATTAAAACAATCCAAGGAATGGTTAGTTTACTGGAGGACATGGAGAATGATAACCAATATCGAAGAAACAGGATCACAAACCAAAGGTACAATAAGTGGAATGAAAATAACAATACGACTAATTTCCACGGGCCATACAATTATCCACAAAACAATAACAGAAATAACTGGGGCCGCAATAATAATGATAATAATGCAGAACAAACGTTCAATAGAAATACCCAGCAACACCCTCCAAACGATCAGCCTGGTAACAGAGGCCAACAGAACCATCACTCAGGAAATCAAAACAATAATAGAAACAGCCCAAATAATAATTACCGAGGAAATGGACCTGAACGATGTACCAATGGTCACCCCAATGACCATAATTACTACGGCAACCGGTATCATCCCAATGACCAGTACAACCGGGGACCCGGGGGTAATCAGTATAGAAATGACGACAGACGTCGAGTAAACTTCATCCGTGGACAAAAACAGAATAACCAAAGAAGATATGGCCAGAACTGTCGTCCTAACTGTTATTATCAAGTATCAAATAATAATAATAACCCACCAGCAGAGGATAGGAATGATGAACCACCCCGCAATGAAGATAACCAGAGCCCAAGGGAAGAAAATGCACAAAACATACGACAGGTGAACAATATAGTGGAAGTGAGATCCGGAAACAATAACCAAAGAAGGGACACTCCATCCGGAAGTAATCAGACCGAAGAAAACTACGACTGGATACCATTCAGCAATGACCCAGAAGAAAATTTCCGCGTAGCGTATAACAAACGAAACCCGCCGGAACTATGGATTCCACCAAGAAATAAGGGAAATCGATCAAACATACCGCAGACAGAAAGGCAAGCCATTGACGAAGAAGAAGGGACGGCCGATAGGTGGAATGCCTAATGAACCAGGATCAATGAACTTGAATAATCATCCAGAATAAGTGTGTCTACCAAGCACTTGAAGGAGTAGAGGTGCATAATAACAAAGAGTCGAACAAGAGAAGGAAATAATAAAGGAAAGAAAAGGAGAAGTCAACTTAACAAAATATAAATAACAAGGTCCAGTGTATAGCGATAACAAATGTATATCATAATAGACCGTATATCATCACAAGAGACAATGGTAATAATACTTACCAAATCAGTAATATCAATACAAGGAAAATCAAGGGAGTTTACAATCAAACTTCAATAAAAAAGTTGTATGAAGAAGAATAAAACCATTGTGAAATGAAAGCGATTTCAAAATTCTAAAAGAGATTGTAAGAGCAGCTTACTCAAATATTTAGATGATATATGCGGAACAATAAAAAAGTTTTATAATAATGAAAAAAAAAAACAAAAGATTGAAATATGAAGTATGAAGTAAAAAGTGAGATAATCAGGAATAAGTTACACACATTCCTATGTAATAAAAATGTAAGAAGCACAAACTTACAATTATAATTAAAACAAAAAATAGCTAAAAAGGAATACGCTACAAACATTCCTTCAAGGTAAGACCATTAACTTACCAAAGAATTATCAAAAATGATGTTGAATACAGAGTAAAATAAACAAAAATAAAATCAAGTTCAAATTACTGAGATAAATACTTGAAATTATACTGAATCAAAGGTATTATAAAAAAAAAAATAAATAAAACTTTACCTGGTACAAAGAGAGAGAGAGAGAGAGAAATTGTATATAAAACAAATATACAAATATGGCTAAAGCAGAATCCTGCTAAATGACTAAGAGAAAAAAAAAATGTCTAAGACAATTAAAATGATCACAACAAGCATTGAAAACAAAATAATGAAAAGTGAGATATGATGAAATTAACATATGAATAAAGATAAATATAATCAAGTGTATAAGTGGATGTTAGTGTATAGTTAAGGTATAGCGGAAGGAAGAATGAGTAGTAATGATAAAGTGATCTAAAAACAAACCACAAGGTGGACAATCCCAATTATATTATTATTATTATTAAGTCACAAGTTGACAAAGATTTAAGATTGACTGTTGAAAGGTCCAGCAATCTATGTGAACTGAGTAGAGAAGATGTGCCTCTATCTCAGAAAAATGAGTAGTAATGGGAGAAACCAGCTACTATATAAAGTTAGGGAAAAAAATTTGTATATGAGGGAATATGCACCAATGGAAATAAATAAAAACAGATTCAAATAAAATGGAGTGAATTAAGTAAGAAGAGAAATGGAGAATGGAGAAACAAACAAGGAAGAGGAGGAAAAAAGTTATCTATAACTGATAATTTCATAAAACACTATGCTAGTATTTTATTAAAATGATCAATTTTAGAGGAGAGGCATTATGTAACGATACAATTGAGCCAAATCTCGTACCAGTAATAAAAATGATAATTCTTGATATAAAATTACTTCATATGAAATAAAATGTGTAAAAAATGATTAAAATGTAAATACTTTGACAAGACGTACCACGATATTACCCAACCCAAGTGATTGAGCCAAAAAACATAAACATAAAGAAGGGAACCATGTAACATACTTATTAAAATGTAAATATTTTGACATGATTGAGCCGACAACCCAAACATACTTAAGAAAATGTGATAGACAAAACAATGATGGACACAGAACTAAAGAAGAACCAGAAGAAGAGGACAGATCCATACAAGTAAACAGAATTTAAACCTGAAGTGAAGAAGAGGAGAACCAAACCAAGATGAAGAATGAAGATGAAGATTATTGAAGAAGAAGAAGAAGAGGAAGAATGAAGAGGAGATAGATAAAACCCAAGGGGAAACTAACACACATATATAAAAGGGAAGGATTGTATGTTAGAGATAGAATACGGTCAATAAACCTTAAATAATTATATATTAATGAAACCAATGTTATTATTATTATTGATTTAACATATGTACCCATTTTTAAAACAATACAATTATAAAGCAATGTAGTATAGGAAGAGTACACTAACCCTGTCAGAAAGGTTAGATTCAACCAAAACTCAACTAGCGTAATATTGTTTATAGTAAGTATAATACTAGAACAAAATAGTGAGAAATGGTAGGAGAAAGTATAGGGATTACCCATTAAATAACACTAATTACAAAACAGTGAACCAAAGTGAAGTGCTTTAGTGAAGTGTTAATGCCCTAAAAAATAGTGAAAGTGGATGTGAAACATTCAAATTAGAATGCTAAGGAAATAGACACTCTTTAAAACATTGATAAACCACCAATGATTGGAGTGGAATTATAATTAGTTATATACCTAGAAGTAATTAAAAATAGTATTTAAAATTAATATTAAGGAAGCTTGTAATTATATTCAGGGAGAAAGCCCAGTACCATAACTTGTGTTAACATGGCATGATAGGATAGAAGTAAAGTTTGTTATTAAAGATTAAATTTATAAAGAATACAACACCCCATGTTGAGAGGGGAATCAACCTTCATAATATTAGAGAAAGTAACAATGTTTATCACCCTAGTTTATAAGACAAGAAAGAAATCAATGTTAGTAGTAAGAATAATTTATGACTTGTAAAGAATAGTTGATGCAATGTTAAAGAAGGAATATGGCTGAAAGGGACTTACAGTCCATAAACCTAACTATTATATTTTAAATGAAGAGTAATGAAAATGTATGTTGAATAGTAATTAAAACACAAACAAATAAGTGAAGCCCATCAGGCTGAATTCAGAATGTAATTTAAAAAGAAAATACACTAGAAAACAATCATGGCTGTTTGTGATTATGAAAACAGTTAACTGCCAAAGACATTCAAATGCAAATTGTATCAATTTCACAAAAAATCTTACTAATCTAAGAACAGTGAATGGACAGTAATAATATATCAGTTATTTCAACACAGAAATATTATTGTAATAATTTAATTCAAGAAAGATATGTTATTTATTAAATGTCAAATAATTAGACTATAGTTAAAGTGTAACAGAATATGACCTTATGAGGTATCATTGTAAACTTTGAAAGGAAAGAAAAATAATAGTGATGTCATTTATTATCCCAAAGGAATTATAAGGGAATAAAATCATTAGGAAAATACTTAATAAATTTGAATAAAAATTCAAATAGTTCTAACAATGTATGTAAGGAGTAATTAAACCAGCATTGAATTATTGGTTACTATGACAACGAGACGTTTGAGGGCTTATTTTTCCGTTAAATTATATAGACGCTGAAGAAACGAAGCGTGGGTACGCCACACAAGAAATTGGACAAACTAAAACTTTAATTTAAACAATTATAACAAGTCGAACTAGTGAACCAAGATAATCCAATATGAAGAGACGTCGATCTATACAGAATTAATGATGACCAGGAACGAAATTAAATAAACTAATTAACGAAAAAACCCAGACCAGTTTGAAGAAGATGCTGGAAGCCTTCAACCAGCCCAAATTCGAAAAATATACGCCTATCCTGATGACGACCCTTCAACGTGAGACGAACTGATAAGTACCGAATAATTTCTTACTCCTAAAACCCCAAATCACTTAAATTATTTTCAAATGATAAAATTTCTCACTATTTAAAAAGTAGTATTTTCTTTCAAAGGTAAAGGCATAATTTACTTATATTAAAAAACATTTATAAAGATAACCTTATTTGTGAACATAACTACTGTAACAGAAATACGACACTACTGAACAAATTGTACAAACACATTATAAATCCTAAGTACGTATAAGGTATAATAGTGTACTTTCTTTTCATGTAATCAACGTTTATGTCTATTTTCATGATCAAAAGAACTCCAGGTTTTAAAAACATAGTAATTTTGTAAAAAGTAACTGAACGATAGTGTTTTGAAACCAATTTTGCCAACCTGAGATATTTTGTGTTTCAAGCTCTAAGCCGGAGCATAATATTATAAATTTGTTTATGATTCAATTGTCATATTTATTGATAATTAAATGTGTATTAAAAAACGCAGTACAGAACATTACTATCTTGTTATTTCATAGGATTTTTTTGTGTAAATATATGTGTGTTAGCGAAGTTTTAAGTCATAGCCAACTAGCGCTTATCACGAGTGGCCGAGTCGACAACCTGTGTAGCAGCGGGAATAATTCGAACGCCACAGCTGTCCATGCTAATACCACATATTACTTTAAAAATTAAATGTTTTAATTGTTTTAACAAAAACAATATGGCGCCACCCGGGAATCGTAATCCCTATGAATTGACAGGTAGGTTGTACTGGTGACATTGACAACGCTACGGACTCCAGTAGTGACGTCGATTTATGTAACAACCAGTGTGAGGCAAACACACTACATTCACACTAATACACAAAATAAACAAGTGTGATACATTTTAACAGGTACGACCCATTAATATGTTACAATATATATATTACAACGTTATTTATCCTTGTAACATGTTTACCTGTGTTTTAGCCCACTTTTATGGAAGCCATTTATACGCATAAAAACCTCTTTTAACGTTCTAACGTTGTACTTTACTGAGCGTGTAATCGTAATAAATAACACTAGACAGATTTATTAATATTCATGTAAATTTTATTAACAATTACTTATTTGGTTTTCGGTTTCATACGCATTATTATTTGTACTTGCTTATTATTTGCTCTTTGCACTTTTATATTACAAATAATTCTCTTCTCTAATTTACAATTCCAAATTACCACAATGTTTATGTGCTTATTACGCCTAATTCTTAATATTACCTTACATACAAACATATTATCTAATGTTCTAATCTAATATTTATTATCAATCTTTCTACTGCTCTCAGCTAGCTCAATTATTATTTTATTTAATCTTTTGATTATCTAATATTTTTTCTCTCTATAATTATTATTCAATTCTCTTTATACTGCACATGCGTTAATTTACTGTTACTTCCTCTAACGAGGTTGACATTTATTATTATTAATTATTGATTTTGAATTTACCTTTAGTGCTAACTTGTATCACTTAACAGTCTGCTCATATTATGGTACTGAATGTACAGACACAACACATTTATAATTATACCATTATTATAATCATCTTACAATCTAATTGTCTATTCTTTTTCTCTTTTCTTAGAGAGTAAAAGTCTTTTTGATTTGGTCTCTTTTTCTTATTAATACATGGCTATTTGTCACCTTGTTAATTTGTGTGATGCATCTGAAGTCATCCCTTGTCCTGGACACGAATGACTCTTCTGGTCTGGTAGTCCTGGAGTCTGGTAGTCCCTCATCCTGGATTCTCTTCTTCTGGATCACTGGATGCTCGTACGCTGCTGCCTTAGCTGCTCTGCTCTGCTGCTGCATTAGCTGCTCGTACTCTGCTGCATTAGCTGCTCTGGCTCTGTTGCATTAGCTGCTCGTAACTCTGCTGCATTCAACCTGATGATTGAAACCAGTTAGATCTGTTGTCCGGCAGAGCCTCCGGCGTCTTTAGTGGTTGAACAAGTAAGAGAGCGATGATTGCACGTCCTCGTATTTATACGCGATGCGCTGAAATCATGTCTCGACAATATTTTGCTTGTTCGCAATTGTCGAGCGCGTCACTTTCTGTCCCGCTTATTACTGACACTTCATTTGCTCATCTTCGTGAATTGCGAAGTCTTTAACACACTTTATGATATTCCTTCGCTCGTTTATTTTTAGGTGGTCATCATGCACCAAACCGTTTTTCTTTATTTAAATCACTCTATTTACTATTTAATTTTAATTTCTTATCACTTTACTTTTTGTTCGTTTCGCACTATTTTTTATCTATGCGTTTGTGTTATTTTAATACACATTTTGGTGTCCTCCGTTCTTCTCTACTATGCACACAAGTCTAGTAATCAATTAAATACAATTAATTTATATCATTACTGAAAGGGTGTCGCCTTTCATGAATGAACTGGTCATCACTCACACACACACTTACTTGTGTACACACATGCAGAGAGCAGCTGCTTATGCTCCCTGCCCTGACACGCAAGGCAGGTGTTTCCATTGCAATTTATATTATTCCATTGATTATTATTATTCAAATATGTTATTTACTTCTTTTAATTGCTTATTTAAATACTCAGGGCAATGCACAGTACACAACATAATTGTACTGTTGCAATATATATATATATTGTAATGTCCCTCATGTTATGAGTGTATTACAGTTAATCCTTTATTGATTGTATTTGCCAGTGTCCTGTGTCGGTTAAAATTATTAGGAGAGAGAGGACCAAGGATATTATCCCCGGAGTATACAGTTACTTAATTTAAATATTCGCCGCTCATGAGACCAGCTGATTTTGACATCTGCATCCAAATTTTAGGTTAAATAAACACCAATTGTCGGTGATACTTTCCCGGCGGTTCGTCCTCTTCTTGGTTTCCTGAAACTCTGTAACAGCTACCCTCTACAAGAAATAATACACATTTTATTATTTATAACAAAGTATTTAGGGTATTTATTTATTGAATACACTGATTTTTCTCTTCTCCCAATACAAAAAGATTATAATCGATTTTCCCTGACAACACCACATTGGTTCGATCTCATTAGGTAAACATTTGAATTATAACAAATTATTTTTTTATCCTTGATTAAACATTAAACAATAAAGAATTCATTTATTAATTTCCCCAGGGTTAAGGGTAAGTTCTTTGTGTTATGAGACGGTCAGAAATGAATAATAAAATACTACGCTTTACAAGAAACAAAAAAATTATATTTGTTTTTTCCGTAGTACGTAGTTCCGGGTTTATCCGCTAGAGTACAGGTTATGTCTTTACTATAAACACGAAATCAGTTACTGAATGCTGAAACTGCACAAAGATTCGTTATGAGGATTTCTTGGTTAACAATTATTAATAAAGTTTGTTTTACCCCTTTTCTTGAAGTGTTTACTTGGATGGTGCTGGTTCTAGTGTCAAAGTTATAGTTGTTTTGTAATTTAGTTAATTTTTCTAATATACGGTCTCACCAAAAATCTCGCAGTGCAGTCAAACTAGGCCTGATCTGGTGGTTGGATTATTTCAAGTTTTCATCAAATAAAGGACGTGAATTGGACGTTGATACTTGAAGGAGGTCTGACATAAGGTAGATACTACTCGTTAATTTTTATTAAATTTCGCACTATTTCCAAAAGTATTCATAAGGTTTTTTCAAATTTTAGATGGCATTACACTTTTTTCCAATCGAACGTTTTCCAATCGTTTTAACAATTAATTATTATCTTGTTAGTTGGTTACTGTTAGTAACCAAGAATTTTTATATCATTTTTTATTGGTGCATCTATATACTTTTGAGTACATAGGCTGTTTTTAATTATTATAAATTTATTTCTTATTTATAGAAAAATAATCCTTTTTAACTTTTGTTTATTATACAATTTAATTTATATAAGGTTTTTCCTTCTATTTCCTCTTAACTTTATACATAGGTCTTTAATATTTTTATTTCCTTTAATTGTATTTATTTATTATTTATTAATTTCTTATAGTATCCTTACACTAAACTATTTTCCTCTGCCATTTTACTCATACAGTATTATTTTATTTTATTATTATTTTATATATTTAACCCTGGGTTAATTCAAACATAATTATTATATTAAACATAAAATTATACCTAGGTACTAAATCTTTGTGGCCTACACAATACAAATTATACAAATTTTAAACAAAATACACAATTGGTCAGTAGTAATATAGTCTACTGCTACAATTAATTGTATCTCCATCTACAGCATAAGTCTGTAAGATGCTCCTTTTAAAACCACTTACTTTCTCACTGTGTACACTATATCTCACTTTGTACCCTTTATGTCACTGAATTATAGTTTATAGTGTTTTGTAATACAAAGTAATCTATAGCTATCCCATTTCTGACCTTTATAGTGGGTTGATTACGTTATCATTTTTGGGCATGGGTTATGTAACGTTACATAAAGCCCCCCCCCCCCCCACTAGAACAGATTTATTTTTGTTTTACTGGTATCAAAATAAATTGTTGACCTCTTCAATATTCATAGTCTTGTTTATATCTTCATAATATCTTCCTTTCTAATTGTTTATACACCTGTTATTCGGTTAATGGTAATAAGCTGGGTTTTATATTCAACTCTCTCTCTCTTGGAGGCATATTCATCAATGATTTATTTTTCTGGGTAGTGGTCTTCCACATTTTACTTGATAAGGGCTGGTCACACTAATCATAAAAAACTTGTTTTAACACTTATTTCTATTTACTTCTATCAATTCGCTTTCTCAATTAAGCTTCGGTCTGCTATCTTCCTTCTATTTTCTTCATCTATACTTCTGGAATCTAATATCACTCTTTTCAGCTATTTTATAATTATCCCTTAAATATTCAATTTCCCTAACATTTTTCCCTATCCTGTGCGGTGGTTCAGTTCGGGTGGCCACTTTTGGGTCCATAACTCCGCTGTCCATCCTTACACCTTCTGAGACCAAGGGAACATCATCCCAGCTCAGGAAAATTATTGCCGGAACATTTCTACGGTCAATTCGTTATAATAAAAACTTATAAGTAGTCGATTAGCGACTAATACTAAACACTTTTGGGATTCTTCATACTGTAGCTGTTCGCATTTAATTATATATTTCTTCTTCTTCTTCTTCTTCTTCTTCTTCTTCTTCTTCTTCTTCTTCTTCTTCTTCTTCTTCTTCTTCTTCTTCTTCTTCTTCTTCTTCTTCTTCTTCTTCTTCTTCTTCTTCTTCTTCTTCTTCTTCTTCTTCTTCTTCTTCTTCTTCTTCTTCTTCTTCTTCTTCTTCTTCTTCTTCTTCTTCTTCTTCTTCTTCTTCTTCTTCTTCTTCTTCTTCTTCTTCTTCTTCTTCTTCTTCTTCTTCTTCTTCTTCTTCTTCTTCTTCTTCTTCTTCTTCTTCTTCTTCTTCTTCTTCTTGATTCCTTCTTCTTTTCCATTAACTAATAGCATATAACATTATTGATAGGCATTATTTTAAAATCCTTTTGACTTTCCTTCTTGTGACATATTTTCTCCGTATCATTTCTTCTTATATCATCTTCAATTCCGAGAAATTCTAAATTATTGTTGATTAATTATTATCCTCCTTCAGCTTCATTGTAGTCATTAAATTATTCGTTATTCTTCTTATTTGAGCACATTACCATCAATTGTTTTTATTTATTTATTTTTTCTTCTGTTTGTTACCATCAAAATATTATTTTTCCTATCATTCCATTTTAAATCAGTTCTTTATAAATATTATTTAATCATCTGTTCTCTTTTTCTTGGTGGTTCGTTGTTTGTTAAATCAAATGGTTGCAAAATATTTTAAGTAAGTTGTACTTACATACTTTTTATTAACTCAAATGCTTGCAAACTATCTTAAATCATATTATTTCTGAATAAATTAAGTAAGTTGTCCTTACAGGCTTTTGGAATTTTGTGGTTTTTCTTTCCAATGGGTTGCTTGGTCGGTTTTCAAAAATTCAGTCCTCTTTTTTCTGGTTGGTTATTATTTAGGTTAACCATGGTCCATTAACTCAGGTACTCCATTTTCTTGGATTACTGGGGTGTTCGGAATGAATTCTCTCTTTGATAATCTTCTTACCATCCGGCTCTCCCACTTTTCTGCTATGAAACCTTCATTTAAGTACCGGTCTTCCGTCATTGTTAGTTCCTTTTTAACTAACAGGTATTGTACCTTCTCTGATGTAACATATTCACTCATTTTTAATATCATTCCATTCTCTTTGACCTCTGTATTATTTACCCAACGTTTTGCTGGTATATTTCGTATTAAAGATATAGCTGATGTTGTCAGATAGTCTTCGATCGTGGATATATTTAAGTGATATTTAAATTTATTTAAGTTCTTCTTTATTATTTTATGGTGGTTTACCTTGGCCATTTTTATAAAGTTTTTTCTATAATTCATACTTTTACTTAACTCCCTTCGCTCATTAATGGGGATGTTAAATGCACTAATTAATCCACCCTTCCTCATCTCCAATTCTTCTTTCGTATTCAATATCTTCTTTCTACCTATTTTTCTTATTTTCTTGATATTCTCTTCCATGGTTTGGATATTCTCTTGGTTTTGGCTATTTTTATATTCCTTCATGCTCTCTTCTGTATTCGGACTTACTTTAAAACCTTCGGAAGTGCTGTCTAATGTCTCATCCAAATTCTTGAAACCACTGTCCATTTTCTTATTTGTCTCCTCCTTGTATGTATCTGCTTTTTGGCTAAGTGTATTAACATTTTCAAACTTCTCCCCGAAAGTTTCCCATATCTCCTTATTGAACTTCTCCATTTTACCCTCAATTTGTTTTAAATTTTCATTATTCTCTTCAAATTTTGCATTCATATCTTCCCTTTGTCCGTCAACAATTTCTTTCAATTCTTGGTATTGTTCATTCATGGTTTGTCTGATATCTCCAGGAATGGTCTCAATTTTTTCATTGAATTGTTTTACTAAACTTTCCTGAATACTATCTATTTTCTCATTGGTTTGTTTGTTTTGTTCCTTAAAAGTTTCCTCCTGTTTCCTAAATTGTTCAGCCATAAATTTCATCATGTCTTGCCAATTTGGTTCTTCTCTGGCTACCGCTTTATCTGGTTGGTCCCCTTGGGCATCCCCCTCAATTCTTTCTTTTTCCGTGTTTGTGACTACTTCGGTTTCTTCTTTATCACCTGTTGGTTGTTCCATTTCACTGTCTGTGATTACTTCTATTTCTTGTTCCTGTCCACCTTCTTCCTTCTCCTTGTCTTCTGCCCTCTTCTTCGATCTGCCTCTGGTATTATGTATTTCTTGTTTTTCATAGCTGCCGACGATAATTAGGTTTTTTGTTATATTATTTTGTTGAATATCTCAAAATTCTTTTCTAATTACAGCCCCACGTTGGGCGCCATTTTGTAACGTCCCTCATGTTACGAGTGTATTACAGTAAATCCTTTATTGATTGTATTTGCCAATGTCCTGTGTCGGTTAAAATTTATGTTTACCGAAATAAAAAAAACTGAAATCGAGTGTGTGTGATTTGGGAGAGTTCAATGAAGTTGTTTGACCGTAATTAGGAGAGAGAGGACCAAGGATATTATCCCCGGAGTAAACAATTACTTAATTTAAATATTCGCCGCTCATGAGACCAGCTGATTTTGACGTCTGCATCCAAATTTTAGGTTAAATAAACACCAATTGTCGGTGATACTTTCCCGGCGGTTCGTCCTCTTCTTGGTTTCCTGAAACTCTGCAACAACTACCCTCTACAAGAAATAATACACATTTTATTATTTATAACAAAGTATTTAGGGTATTTATTTATTGAATACACTGATTTTTCTCTTCTCCCAATACAAAAAAGATTATAATCGATTTTCCCTGTCAACACCACATTGGTTCGATCTCATTAGGTAAACATTTGAATTATAACAAATTATTTTTTTATCCTTGATTAAACATTAAACAATAAAGAATTCATTTATTAATTTCCCCAGGGTTAAGGGTAAGTTCTTTGTGTTATGAGACGGTCAGAAATGAATAATAAAATACTACGCTTTACAAGAAAAAAAAAAATTATTTGTTTTTTCCGTAGTATGTAGTTCCGGGTTTATCCGCTAGAGTACAGGTTATGTCTTTACTATAAACACGAAATCAGTTACTGAATGCTGAAACTGCACAAAGATTCGTTATGAGGATTTCTTGGTTAACAATTATTAATAAAGTTTGTTTTACCCCGTTTCTTGAAGTGTTTACTTGGATGGTGCTGGTTCTAGTGTCAAAGTTATAGTTGTTTTGTAATTTAGTTAATTTTTCTAATATACGGTCTCACCAAAAATCTCGCAGTGCAGTCAAACTAGGCCTGATCTGGTGGTTGGATTATTTCAAGTTTTCATCAAATAAAGGACGTGAATTGGACGTTGATACTTGAAGGAGGTCTGACATAAGGTGGATACTACTCGTTAATTTTTATTAAATTTCGCACTATTTCCAAAAGTATTCATAAGGTTTTTTCAAATTTTAGATGGCATTACACTTTTTTCCAAACGAACGTTTTCCAATCGTTTTAACAATTAATTATTATCTTGTTAGTTGGTTACTGTCAGTAACCAAGAATTTTTATATCATTTTTTATTGGTGCATCTATATATTTTTGAGTACATAGGCTGTTTTTAATTATTATAAATTTATTTCTTATTTATAGAAAAATAATCCTTTTTAACTTTTGTTTATTATACAATTTAATTTATATAAGGTTTTTCCTTCTATTTCCTCTTAACTTTATACATAGGTCTTTAATATTTTTATTTCCTTTAATTGTATTTATTTATTATTTATTAATTTCTTATAGTATCCTTACACTAAACTATTTTCCTCTGCCATTTTACTCATACAGTATTATTTTATTTTATTATTATTTTATATATTTAACCCTGGGTTAATTCAAACATAATTATTATATTAAACATAAAATTATACCTAGGTACTAAATCTTTGTGGCCTACACAATACAAATTATACAAATTTTAAACAAAATACAGAATTGGTCAGTAGTAATATAGTCTACTGCTACAATTAATTGTATCTCCATCTACAGCATAAGTCTGTAAGATGCTCCTTTTAAAACCACTTACTTTCTCACTGTGTACACTATATCTCACTTTGTACCCTTTATGTCACTGAATTATAGTTTATAGTGTTTTGTAATACAAAGTAATCTATAGCTATCCCATTTCTGACCTTTATAGTGGGTTGATTACGTTATCATTTTTGGGCATGGGTTATGTAACGTTACATAAAGCCCCCCCCCCCCACTAGAACAGATTTATTTTTGTTTTACTGGTATCAAAATAAATTGTTGACCTCTTCAATATTCATAGTCTTGTTTATATCTTCATAATATCTTCCTTTCTAATTGTTTATACACCTGTTATTCGGTTAATGGTAATAAGCTGGGTTTTATATTCAACTCTCTCTCTCTTGGAGGCATATTCATCAATGATTTATTTTTCTGGGTAGTGGTCTTCCACATTTTACTTGATAAGGGCTGGTCACACTAATCATAAAAAACTTGTTTTAACACTTATTTGTATTTACTTCTATCAATTCGCTTTCTCAATTAAGCTTCGGTCTGCTATCTTCCTTCTATTTTCTTCATCTATACTTCTGGAATCTAATATCACTCTTTTCAGCTATTTTATAATTATCCCTTAAATATTCAATTTCCCTAACATTTTTCCCTATCCTGTGCGGTGGTTCAGTTCGGGTGGCCACTTTTGGGTCCATAACTCCGCTGTCCATCCTTACACCTTCTGAGACCAAGGGAACATCATCCCTGCTCAGGAAAATTATTGCCGGAACATTTCTACGGTCAATTCGTTATAATAAAAACTTATAAGTAGTCGATTAGCGACTAATACTAAACACTTTTGGGATTCTTCATACTGTAGCTGTTCGCATTTAATTATATATTTCTTCTTCTTCTTCTTCTTCTTCTTCTTCTTCTTCTTCTTCTTCTTCTTCTTCTTGATTCCTTCTTCTTTTCCATTAACTAATAGCATATAACATTATTGATAGGCATTATTTTAAAATCCTTTTGACTTTCCTTCTTGTGACATATTTTCTCCGTATCATTTCTTCTTATATCATCTTCAATTCCGAGAAATTCTAAATTATTGTTGATTAATTATTATCCTCCTTCAGCTTCATTGTAGTCATTAAATTATTCGTTATTCTTCTTATTTGAGCACATTACCATCAATTGTTTTTATTTATTTATTTTTTCTTCTGTTTGTTACCATCAAAATATTATTTTTCCTATCATTCCATTTTAAATCAGTTCTTTATAAATATTATTTAATCATCTGTTCTCTTTTTCTTGGTGGTTCGTTGTTTGTTAAATCAAATGGTTGCAAAATATTTTAAGTAAGTTGTACTTACATACTTTTTATTAACTCAAATGCTTGCAAACTATCTTAAATCATATTATTTCTGAATAAATTAAGTAAGTTGTCCTTACAGGCTTTTGGAATTTTGTGGTTTTTCTTTCCAATGGGTTGCTTGGTCGGTTTTCAAAAATTCAGTCCTCTTTTTTCTGGTTGGTTATTATTTAGGTTAACCATGGTCCATTAACTCAGGTACTCCATTTTCTTGGATTACTGGGGTGTTCGGAATGAATTCTCTCTTTGATAATCTTCTTACCATCCGGCTCTCCCACTTTTCTGCTATGAAACCTTCATTTAAGTACCGGTCTTCCGTCATTGTTAGTTCCTTTTTAACTAACAGGTATTGTACCTTCTCTGATGTAACATATTCACTCATTTTTAATATCATTCCATTCTCTTTTACCTCTGTATTATTTACCCAACGTTTTGCTGGTATATTTCGTATTAAAGATATAGCTGATGTTGTCAGATACTCTTCGATCGTGGATATATTTAAGTGATTTTTAAATTTATTTAAGTTCTTCTTTATTATTTTATGGTGGTTTACCTTGGCCATTTTTATAAAGTTTTTTCTATAATTCATACTTTTACTTAACTCCCTTCGCTCATTAATGGGGATGTTAAATGCACTAATTAATCCACCCTTCCTCATCTCCAATTCTTCTTTCGTATTCAATATCTTCTTTCTACCTATTTTTCTTATTTTCTTGATATTCTCTTCCATGGTTTGGATATTCTCTTGGTTTTGGCTATTTTTATATTCCTTCATGCTCTCTTCTGTATTCGGACTTACTTTAAAACCTTCGGAAGTGCTGTCTAATGTCTCATCCAAATTCTTGAAACCACTGTCCATTTTCTTATTTGTCTCCTCCTTGTATGTATCTGCTTTTTGGCTAAGTGTATTAACATTTTCAAACTTCTCCCCGAAAGTTTCCCATATCTCCTTATTGAACTTCTCCATTTTACCCTCAATTTGTTTTAAATTTTCATTATTCTCTTCAAATTTTGCATTCATATCTTCCCTTTGTCCGTCAACAATTTCTTTCAATTCTTGGTATTGTTCATTCATGGTTTGTCTGATATCTCCAGGAATGGTCTCAATTTTTTCATTGAATTGTTTTACTAAACTTTCCTGAATACTATCTATTTTCTCATTGGTTTGTTTGTTTTGTTCCATATAAGTTTCCTCCTGTTTCCTAAATTGTTCAGCCATAAATTTCATCATGTCTTGCCAATTTGGTTTTTCTCTGGCTACCGCTTTATCTGGTTGGTCCCCTTGGGCATCCCCCTCAATTCTTTCTTTTTCCGTGTTTGTGACTACTTCGGTTTCTTCTTTATCACCTGTTGGTTGTTCCATTTCACTGTCTGTGATTACTTCTATTTCTTGTTCCTGTCCACCTTCTTCCTTCTCCTTGTCTTCTGCCCTCTTCTTCGATCTGCCTCTGGTATTATGTATTTCTTGTTTTTCATAGCTGCCGACGATAATTAGGTTTTTTGTTATATTATTTTGTTGAATATCTCAAAATTCTTTTCTAATTACAGCCCCACGTTGGGCGCCATTTTGTAACGTCCCTCATGTTACGAGTGTATTACAGTAAATCCTTTATTGATTGTATTTGCCAATGTCCTGTGTCGGTTAAAATTTATGTTTACCGAAATAAAAAAAACTGAAATCGAGTGTGTGTGATTTGGGAGAGTTCAATGAAGTTGTTTGACCGTAATTAGGAGAGAGAGGACCAAGGATATTATCCCCGGAGTAAACAATTACTTAATTTAAATATTCGCCGCTCATGAGACCAGCTGATTTTGATGTCTGCATCCAAATTTTAGGTTAAATAAACACCAATTGTCGGTGATACTTTCCCGGCGGTTCGTCCTCTTCTTGGTTTCCTGAAACTCTGCAACAACTACCCTCTACAAGAAATAATACACATTTTATTATTTATAACAAAGTATTTAGGGTATTTATTTATTGAATACACTGATTTTTCTCTTCTCCCAATACAAAAAAGATTATAATCGATTTTCCCTGTCAACACCACATTGGTTCGATCTCATTAGGTAAACATTTGAATTATAACAAATTATTTTTTTATCCTTGATTAAACATTAAACAATAAAGAATTCATTTATTAATTTCCCCAGGGTTAAGGGTAAGTTCTTTGTGTTATGAGACGGTCAGAAATGAATAATAAAATACTACGCTTTACAAGAAAAAAAAAATTATATTTGTTTTTTCCGTAGTATGTAGTTCCGGGTTTATCCGCTAGAGTACAGGTTATGTCTTTACTATAAACACGAAATCAGTTACTGAATGCTGAAACTGCACAAAGATTCGTTATGAGGATTTCTTGGTTATCAATTATTAATAAAGTTTGTTTTACCCCGTTTCTTGAAGTGTTTACTTGGATGGTGCTGGTTCTAGTGTCAAAGTTATAGTTGTTTTGTAATTTAGTTAATTTTTCTAATATACGGTCTCACCAAAAATCTCGCAGTGCAGTCAAACTAGGCCTGATCTGGTGGTTGGATTATTTCAAGTTTTCATCGAATAAAGGACGTGAATTGGACGTTGATACTTGAAGGAGGTCTGACATAAGGTGGATACTACTCGTTAATTTTTATTAAATTTCGCACTATTTCCAAAAGTATTCATAAGGTTTTTTCAAATTTTAGATGGCATTACACTTTTTTCCAAACGAACGTTTTCCAATCGTTTTAACAATTAATTATTATCTTGTTAGTTGGTTACTGTTAGTAACCAAGAATTTTTATATCATTTTTTATTGGTGCATCTATATATTTTTGAGTACATAGGCTGTTTTTAATTATTATAAATTTATTTCTTATTTATAGAAAAATAATCCTTTTTAACTTTTGTTTATTATACAATTTAATTTATATAAGGTTTTTCCTTCTATTTCCTCTTAACTTTATACATAGGTCTTTAATATTTTTATTTCCTTTAATTGTATTTATTTATTATTTATTAATTTCTTATAGTATCCTTACACTAAACTATTTTCCTCTGCCATTTTACTCATACAGTATTATTTTATTTTATTATTATTTTATATATTTAACCCTGGGTTATCTTATATTCAAACATAATTATTATATTAAACATAAAATTATACCTAGGTACTAAATCTTTGTGGCCTACACAATACAAATTATACAAATTTCAAACAAAATACAGAATTGGTCAGTAGTAATATAGTCTACTGCTGCTACAATTAATTGTATCTCCATCTACAGCATAAGTCTGTAAGATGTTCCTTTTAAAACCACTTACTTTCTCACTGTGTACATTATATCTCACTTTGTACCCTTTATATCACTGAATATGTTTATAGTGTTTTGTAATACAAAGTAATCTATAGCTATGTATATTATACCCATTTCTGACCTTTATAGTGGGGTGATTACGTTATCATTTTTGGGCATGGGTTATGTAACGTTACAATATATATATATATCTGGTAAGAGGTTATAAATTATATAGCATTTGTATACACAGTTGCACACAATTCCTTGTCAAATTAATACTCTTGAGCTGCAGAACTCGCTCCCTGTTTTGTACAAAATACATTATTACTACATAAAATTAAATTAATAACTTTTTTTTTTTTTAAATCTATGATACATTGTTTCCCTTTTTTACTCTGTGTGTGTTTTTTTCTTTGTATTCTAAGTATCAACCAAAAAAAATCTTGTGGTGTAAGGGATTGTAATCATCTTATATGTCTTACATAGGCTCTTACAAGTTTTTTGAAATTTCAAAAAATGAAACTGTATTCAGATTCGCTGTAATTTTATACCCATATTGATTTCTGTTTCAATTTTGACCCGTCACATCTCCCCTCCATTTGGGGGGGCAGTCTAAAAAACAATAGAAGTCTGTAGGGTAAAAGTATAGACATGCATGCTAAGTTTTACAAAGACATGCCACAAATGATAGACAGACAAAACAAATTTGCTTTGCTCAATAAAAGTCATTTTTTATTATATTGATTATAACAAAATTTTGCAGTATTTTGTATTTATTTTTACTGCTTTTTATTTTCTCAGACTTTATGAATAAGTAAAAAGTAATTACAAAACATAGGCCAACTTAAAAAATAATTTTAAGCCACACTAAAAATTGTATATATAAAGGCTACACTAGTGTTAGCCCTTGGCTTATTTCTCATATTAAAGTTCTTTCAATTTGTGTTTATTTATTTTGTTATATGACAAAGTTACTGATAATTTTATATTAGTGATAAATTGTAACTTTCACTGGTGGACACTTACGTTTCTTAATGTCCTCGTACGTTTCGGTGTGCTGTTCACCTTCTTCAGCGAGGTTTAAATACAGAACGAGGTTTGATTCTGTATTTAAACCTCGCTGAAGAAGGTGAACAGCACACCGAAACATAAGAGGACATTAAGAAACGTAAGTGTTCACCAGTGAAAGTTACAATTTATCACTAATATTAAGTGCATGAATGAAGAGGATGAACCACCAAAACAACTGATAATTTTAATATAAACTTATCCAAAATAGATTTTGAAATGAAAGACATGTATTTTGAAAAGGTTTTATATATTGATAAGTAATAATGAAAAGATAGTTTTCCAAATACACAGATACCTCGTTTAGTGTGGTCAACTGATTCATGAAAATCTCACCACTGACTAAAACTACACTAAACTAAGGCATATTTTCCCTAAGAAAACAAGCAGTTTAAGTTACATATAAACAAAATAAAACCATAATAAATCTTGTTAGAATAATAATCTTTTATTTTGAATTAATAATTCAGATTTATTAATGTATTATAATTATCTTATGCTGTGTTAGAAGGGGGACATACGATACAGTTTTTAAACCCAAGAGAAAATATTCCACTTAAGAATTCATAAAAAGTAAATTAAAGGTGTACATTTATTAGGCCTTAATATTTAGTTTTTGAAAAATTATTTAAATAAAATTATAGATTTAAAACATATAACATGAAACTTGTTATTATCGTTCTCCTATTAACAATATGAGGTTAAGAAAAAAAAGATTCAGTCGTAGAATTCTGCACACCACAAACTTGTCTTTGATGATTTTATTGAATTTTATAACAGTATTTTATAACAAGTTAACTGTGGAAAATGTATTTGAGACATTTCACAATGAAGGAAACCAGTCAACAATAATTATAAAAAAATTAATTGTAAAATAGTTAAGGAAAAAATTATAAAACCACTTTAAATAAAATCTGGGTCAGCCTTATAAAGGGGAATGATCATAAAATACCAACCGTACTAAATGAAAGATACTAAAACCTAGAAATTGGTGCTATTTAAATTATGTGTTCTGAAAATTGTATTGTGGGATGACCACAGGGTCATTGTGTAAATAAATAAATAAATAACGACCATCAAAATATTTTATTGCAGTGGTATCCTACCCTCCTCTCATAATGTAACATGAAGTTGTAATTTATGAGTATATTCAGTCTTTTCATAACCACGTATTAAAAATTTTCCTATTTGAAGTGTATTTACAAGATATTGCAGTATGAAATAACTAATAATCCTGTCTGTCATGATACGCATTACTAGCTTAACTAAGGTTTTATTTTAAGCTGCTAATAATCTGAGTAGATTTTAAGACACTTGTAATTTAATAAGACTTTAGGAGACTGGCTTAACCGCCTTAACCGTATTGTGTACTTTCAAACATCTGTGATTTTAGTTTGATCCACAATCACAGAAAAGATGGTAATTATTTTGGTGTAAATATTGTAGCACACTTGTCAGTAGGCTTACTGAAATCCCTTCACTGGAACAAATAGGTTACTGTTTTGCTTGCATGTGGTCATCTGCAGTATAGTTATCCACTTCTGTGATGATTTTGTAATCATCGTGAAACTGAATGCCTGTTATTTAATTTAGCCTCTATCTACTCTTTTGCACTTATTTATACATGGTGGTTGGTATACTTCTGTGTATTCAAAAATGGCTTATTTCAATGAAAAGTCAGTATCCAGACAAAATTATTTATTGGGATGTATTACTGTATTTAGTGATAAAGTAATATTACAGTTCCACTAAATATCATTGAGTTTCACAATTTTGCTAAGTTTCTGGGTGTAGTATAAACAAGACGGTTGTGTTCAAACTTGTTGGTTTGGTTAAGCAGGATCATGATTAAGTGGAGTTCTTTAAATTAAGGTCCTAGTATATTATATTCATTCAGTTGTGAATTATCTGCTGAAAAATTAAGGACATGGTTTTTTATGTCAGGAAAGGTATTCCAGGAAATGTTGGAAGAGATGTATTGCTAGCAGGGAATTACTTAGAAGGGAACAAGCCTGAATAAAATTGTAATTACATTAATAAAGTTTTCATCATGAAAGTTTGGTATTTTTTTGAACACACCTCACGTTTATGGTTAAAATTTAAACTTGACTGAGTCCAAAAAAATTTGACAGTCTGTTAAAACAACTGCTCCATGAACATGGTTTTTGAAAAAGTCAGAAAAAAATCATAGCTGTTTAGATCATCTGGTGTCATCCCTCCTTGTGGCCAGGTACGAAATAGATTCTTCACTTTCCTAATAATACATCCAGTAAAACGTTTTCAACACTTTACAGTGTAACACAGCATAGAAAGTCTATAATATCTAATGAGCTGCCCCTACATAGAAAGAAATTGTAACACTTGAGTAAGTTTATTTCTTAAACAGTTTTTGTGTCTACCGAATTATATTTATTTAGCTATTTTAATTCACTCAAGTTTAAAAAAAATCTAGACTAATTGATTATTTAATTCAGAAAAATTCTCTTGAATTGTATTTCTTTTGACAAACCGGGGATGATGATGATAGCGTAATTGTGATAATATTAATAATCATAACAATAACAACAATAAGATCAGCAGTAATAGTAATTATTAATCCTTTTTATCTGCTGAAGATAACTTAAGGGACCAAGGGGTATCTAATTGATTTGTACATGTCCCAATTAAATGCCATTAGCATTGTCAATTTTATCACATTCAATTTATTTGGGTAATTTTTTTATTTTTGTAAGTATTTGTCTTATTTTTATGAGATATCAACTTTTTATTTTTTTAGTATTTTTTTCAGTATTTGTGTGAAATGTTAAAATATATAATGTGGATAAAATAATTTATTCTCACTACAAAATATATAAACAGTTCTTTATTTGTTCCATGTAAGCTTAGCCACCACTAAGAAATTTTCCAATTTAGTTGTGCACCCAGTTCCCCTTCTCACATCTCTTTTTGAATCTCATAATTCTATTCCTTGGCTACGCGTGTTTCTGTTATTCAGGTTTATGAAATTGTATTTATGGTTTACCATGTTATAGTTAGGTAAGTACATTGTAATCCATACATACTCTTCGATAATACATTGTAAGCACACCAGCCATCAGTTATTTTATTACTTCCCAGTTCCAAAAATTCATTGTTCACATAAATTTAATTAATATATCTGTCTTCAGCAACTTGCAAAAAACACCGGTTCCCTTTCTTTGCATCCAGTTACCTAGCTCTTCTTCCTTACAGTCTGTCTATTGTTTTCACATACTGAATGCTTGTTTGTCAACTTGAACTGTTTTATTTAATTAAACACTCAATTTCTGAACTATTTTCTTGTAGCCAAACAAATAAATAGATTCCAAAGTGATCCAACAGTTTGATAATAATGTTTTAACCAAGGCCAGATTACAGTACTAAAGGTTTCATCAAATATTTAAGAATGTTCCAGCTAGAATAATAATTGTTTCCTCTTTAACAGCGCTTTTGTATCTGAAAAGTATGCTCTAGCGAATAGATATTCTGGATTGTCAGTTACAATTCTTACATTACTAAATAGTTTCTCTAAATAGTTGTAACCCTGCACTAAAATTTTGTGTTAAAAGTAATGTTTGACGTCTTAAGTATATTTTAAATCCAAGTACAGTATTTTTAAATGTTGTGTACGATTTTTGAATATGGTATATAAAATTAAGATATATGGAGAATTCCATCCTGATTTATCCTGAATTCTCTTCAGTGTTAAGAGATTGCTAAGATAAAGGAAAGACCATAGTTGAAATGAGACAGGTAGCATTAAATAGGAGTAGATTTAAAATAAATGACCTGACGACCCAAATGCTACAAAGTGTACATGAACCAAAAAAAGAAAGGAAGAAAGAGAATCAGTATAGAGATCAGTTTAGTACAATTTAGTGTGTTAGACTGTTTACTGTTTTTTGTTAGTCATGTTTTATTTTGAGCTACGAGTATGATTCAAGACCTCATTTGGTCACACTGGAGACAACTGAGCCATCAAAATGCTCAAATCCAAGTGTATTGTAGATTTTACATTATGTTTTCTTTATTTTGTTAAACTTAAATTAAAAAAAAAATGTGTAAAACTTTTCCAGTTGAAGTACACTGACCTGGTCAATACAACACACACTTTGTTCATAACATTATCTATAGATACAAATTAAATAAAGTATACTGTATTTAATCACCAACATTTGGACTTTAGGAGCATATTTAAGGTTATACGGAGTTCAGCTAAAAGAATTTTGATGATCATAATTGCTTTGCAGATAATAAGTATTTCAAAGCAAACAGTTATTCACTTATGGTCAATGAATGGAAGCTCTTATGCACCGTCATAACAGCTTCTACTGTCTGTTGACTGTTGTATTTGTGTCACCAACCATTATATAAACTTATTCAAAATGTAGGCAGATTTTATAAAACAGTAAATTGATATGTGTCTGTTGTACTTGATAGTAAATATGTGGACAGATAACAGTTATACGCAAACTGAACTCATTACAGTAGTAATGACGTGCATTAAAGTGGGAATTGGCATAATGGCAGCCGTGTTTGTTATTTTGTTATTAGTAGTAAAGAATACGTTTGTGGAGAAATACGGTCCAGACAGATCCAGAAAAATTGGAAATATATACAGTGCACACGCACACACACATTACTACCAAAACACAGTACACAGTACTATCCAAAAGTTCCAACTTATATCCAAAAGTTCCAACAGTAATATGCAAAAGTGACATATAAAAAAATTTCGTATCTAGAATCCCCATTTCTGGCATCACCTTCAAAACAATTATATCAGGCTTGTAAGGAATTATTTCAGCAGTTGCGTTATTGCCATGATTAGGAACTCACTCTTACCCTCAGAAATCTCCTGCTGTTTGCGTGTTTCATAATTTGCAGTTCCACTTGGACTTCCTTGATAAAAGATCAAGTAAAGATGATGATAAAGTACAACCACCCTTTGAGTCAAAGCCGTAGTATTTCAGAAGAACAGTAGCAAACTTATCCTTGAAATTCCCAAGCACATTTGAACCTGAAGCTCTCCAGGGGCGTATTTTGGGGGTACCCCCCCTCCCAGAAATGTGAAAAAAGTTGAGGAATATTTTAACTCTCTTAACTTTTAGGCTGTTTTATTATTTTTTCAGCTGTGTACGCTAACATTTTTTCTTTAAATATACAAACAGGTTTATTACACAGCATTTGTGTATATGTTTGAAAAATAAAATTCAGGAAAATCAATGTAGTCAATAAATGTCGTGCAAACAGTGTTTCAATAACGCATATTTTTATTGTGTTATTACCGTTTACTTTAGTGTGATTGATTTCAGGATATTGTCACACAGTTTTCAGCCGCTTTAAAAATAACAGTGATTAGTCTTAACTTGTTTTTCATTTTGTATGAAGCCGACTACCAGATCCCCCCCCCCCCAAAGCCAAATGCTAGATACTCCATTGAAACTCTTGCTGGTTATTGTTAACTGCAGTTTGCCGGAATAGATTTGCTCTCCATATGTCAGTCCAATGACTTCACAAATGACATGGATGGTTGCACTCTGTCTTCAAGAATGATTTTGTACATTTTCGCTGTTGTTACTGGAGTTGTGGTTGGTAATAACGAACCAGAATATCTGTCATCTTAACAGATTCTCAACCTTATTTAAAGTTCCAGCTTGTGTACCGTACTGATGTTGTTCTGTTCTTTCTTCACATAAAGTGTAGTCACTAGATATCTTTTCTGCAATAGGTTTCTTCATCATTATCATCACCACTCCAAGGACTATGCCTTTTGAACCCATCTCCTCCTCGGTCTAACGACATCTCTCTTCTCTTCCCAGTAGAATGATAACCCAAAGCAGCCACAGGTAGACGGATATCAGGCATGCGATTCAAGTGTTCACACCATCTCCTGTGGTCTTCAATCATCTGGTGTAATGGTACAATGTTTAAATAGCGTCTAATATCCTCGTTCCTTCTCCAATCCAAGAGAGATCAACCTTGTGTACCTCGTAAAAATTTCATTTTGGCTGCCTGAATCCTCTGCACATCCCTTTTACCAAGGGTCCATGTCTCACTAGCGTACAGGAATGTGGGGACAGCCGCAGTTTTATAAAATTTAATTCAAGTATCCTTCCGTGTTTTATTTTTCAGGTACCTATTAATCATTCCACAGATGTGTCTAAATCAGTAGGTTTCTTTTGTAGCAAAATCCTCTTCTCCTTAGCAAAACCCAGTTCATAGTTGTGGAACCACAAAGAAACACTCATAAATAAAAACTAAAAATTTTAAAATGCATGCACTCAAAAAGACGCCAGTAGGCAGACTGAATGGTACTAATCATTGCAAATTACTATTACTATCTGTTCATGTAGGTCATTCAAATTCTTGTACCTTTGATAGGAAACAGGGCTTGATTTCAGGGGGAATGCACCAGAACGGCGTTCCAGAACCTCTTGGGTCCAAAAATAAATTACCAAAAAGAATGCATGAAAATAAAAACCTAATTATTACAAAAATTTACTACTACTTTTTTAAATTGTGCCCCTCATCAGTCCCGCTACAAAACTAAACATTTGTTAAAATCATATAATAGCACTAATCTTTATCTTAATTCTATCATTTTTTTTTTCGTTTTACCTAAAATTCTCTTGTAAGTAGAATGTATTTTAAAAATTTCAATAGCTCGAAGATGACATTCACAGTTAGCGGTGTCGACACAAAGAGTAAGGAAAGGTCAAGAAACAAACAATATGACAACACAATGATGAAACTATGGAAACTTTTTTAAAATGTCCGAACCACCGAAACCATCACTTAAGAGTTTGATTGAGGCTCTGGGATGATGCCATCATGAGTGACATGTTTTCCATTGTCGTGCGGCTAACCTGACAATGAAGCTCTTTAGAAATATCTGTAAACTTTATTATCTTTTTAGATACAAGTTTATACATATGTTAAATGTATTTTTAAAGCATATTTTGTAATGCTTTAAAAATATAGACATCCTTTGTAATAACCTGATGTAAACTTATACGCTAATATAAAATATAAGTATATTTGTGTCTGTATGTACAACTTTTGAATTGATATGTTCCGTCACCTATAATTTTAGACATCAACCACTGGATAGGACCATGTATAAAACTCTTTCTCTTACATGTATTACCGTGTAAAACATCATATTGCATAGTGAATTATAAATAGTAGCACATAAATTGTTATAAATAGAAAAGATAGTACAATAAAAAATTGTTAATGTCATAGTTGTTATGGCTGACCAACTGTAAGGATATAGACAGTTTGTTTTATTTTCACATATGTGTGATCAGATTGTAATTGTTACAACTGTGATACTCATGTTAGAAAGACTTTTAAATGGCACTTTAATACTGAGAATATATGTGACTGAGAAATAATCACAGCATATTACCTAGTGGTAAAAGACATATTCATGTTGTTATAGTAATGACTTTTAAACAGGAGCAGAGTCCAGAAAGTAGGTTACAATTACAAATCCAATGTGTCCCTTTTTCTTCATAGGCAGTCCACAGACTTTTGATTTATGTTTGCACTTGTTACTGAATATTAAACTGCTTAAATTCCATGCCGATTCTGAAGTCTGGTGTGTGTGATACATGTTTTTGAACATTTTGGACTGTGTGGTGTAAGAAAATTCTTCATCAGATTTGTAAAGTGTGATTAGTGATGTACAGTTTGTGCCACATTACTGGGTAGAAGTAGAAGAAATGTGCCGTTTTATGATACTACATGAGATCCGGATGAAGCATATCAAACATAAATTGCAACAGTTGTCCTTATAATGAAAGTATATTGCCTAACAGCAAAAAAAAAAGTTTTTAATACTAATTGTGTGAATTTGTAGATTATATGCTTAACATTCACGCAGAAAAAGAGTTTATGTAAACTGTGTTTTAATAGAAATTTATATAGTTGTCTGGTACATAACAAAGAGGAGTGTATTCTTTAGTATGCTATGGTGTTGAGGTAGAAGTCTGGGATATGTGAGATAAAACAGGGATCACAGAATGCAGTTTTGTAGGGGGCATATGCGTAAACACACAACAAAAGGAAAACTATATAAACTGATATGCATGACTGTGCCTATCATGATTGGCGTGACTGGTTAATCACAGTGTACATAAATCATGAGAGCCAGGTAAAGCTTCAAGGCCGTAGTTGGATATTAAGCAGAAATAAACATGTGGCGATGACTCCCACTTTGAGTGACTGATAATAAAACTCAAACAAGATAGAAAAAAAAACTGGCAAATAAAAAAATTATTTTCTTTTAAGATCCAAATTAATCACTTATTTATCCATTGAAACGTTCAATATTTACAATTATTCTAGATTGTATTATATGGTATTGAATGTGACAATTAGTCATCACGATCCAGTCCTTTGTGCATTTTCATTGTGCATTTTCATAAGTCTCCCTAATAGTTTCTATTCATGTACATTTTATGGTGTTTAGAACCACAGGGGGTGAAAAATCGTGTAATATTATCTGTCTAGTGTGATTATTTACACATACAGATAGAATGAGAATCCAAAATTGGGTCTTTAATTTATAGTGTGATGAAAATTCTGTCAAGTTCAAGACTATGATTTTTAAACTCAAAATGTTTTAAGAAGGGACTGGGTCTGGGCAAAACCATAAAAATAATGCTACAGAGTGTTATGAATTAAGACTAATATAACTTGTCATCTCATCATCATCTATCTGTTCAGGATTAGGCAGGTTGCCTGTTTCGGTTTCACCATCTCCGTCTCGGTCTGCCAAAATTTCTTCTTCTGATTGGTTTATAATTAAGGATTTTTCTTAGAATTCTTTCTGGAGACGTCCTTTATGTGATCTAATCTTATACAACCTTTCAACCTGTCACAGATCTAAGATATTCCATTTCAGACGTTTCCATCTGTCTATAATCTTTCTTTCTTGGTGCCCATGATTCGGACCCGTATAATAGCATGGGGACTGCCATCACCTTATAGAATTTGATTTGTGTTTCTTTCATGGTCTTTCCTTTGAGTGTTCTCCGTAATGTCCCACATATTCCTTGGAGGTTGTTTGTTTTATTAAGAATATCTTTGTCTTCTTCATACGTAATATCACATCCTAGGTAATTGAAATGTGATACTTGATCTAAAATTTTATTTTCAATTACAATTTTTGTCTAAATCGAATCTTTTCCTAGGAATGCCATGGTCTTAGTTTTTTCTATTGAAATGTTCAAATTATAACCTTTTGATAACAGATTTAGTTTGTGGATAGCCAGTTGTAATTTATCCTCACTATCTTGGATTACAAATTGATCATCGGCAAACAGCATAGTGTTTAGGAACTCATGTCGGCTAATCTGTATACCTAGAGAAGTACTTTGTTTTCATTCTCGCACGAGGTCATCTGTATATATATATATATTGAACAGTGTAGGCGATAAAGTGCATCCCTGTCTGACATCTTGGTTGGTCATAATTTCTGATGTTAGCTCTTTGCCGGTTCCAGTGTCAATTATAATTTTAAACTTGTCAATATAACTTGTACTGAATAAAATCAAGCTGTTACTTTCAGACTCTGTAGTAAATATGAAATTTAATTAATTTACAAATTCAAAGTACCACTCTTATTTATATAAAATAAATTTTAGATGTTACTTATGCCCACTACTTCAGAAACTGAAAGTATAATGGTAGTATTCAAAAATAGTGTCAGCCGTAGGCATAGAGTCATAACCTGTGGCTGTGGTATAGCAAAAGAGATAACAGCATAGTAATAGAAATTATAGTAGATATAGTAATAGCAAAAGAAGTGCCAAATGTGAATGTATGTGTTGGGGGGGGGGGAGAGGTATTAACTATAAACTATAACTATGTTATTGGTTAGATAGTTTTCTTTTGCAGTTTGCACTACTTGATAAGTATACTCAATGTGCTTTGTATTATTATGGTTTTCTGTTAGGTACCATGTAAGTAATTCTAGAAAAAAATACAAGCCCATAATCTGTTATCAGTGTGTGAAAACACCGATTCTAGTAGGTCTTTTTTATGATAGTGTTTATTATATGGTTATTAAAATAGAACTATTGTCTTTTATCACAGACAATCAAATACATGCAAAGTAATGAAAAAAAATTATTAAAAAATATATTTCTGTATACGAGGTATGACAATAAAGTTCGCGGACTAATGCTGTAAAAATCATTTATTGAAAAAAGTAATATAATTACACATTGCACCCTTCGAAGTAGTCCCCCTTAGCTGTAATGCACTTCTCCATTAGCCTTTTCCAGGCTTTGAAGCACTCGCGAAATTGTTCCTCTGTTACCCCTGACAGCGCCTCTGACGGTGACTCCTTAATGGCCTCCAGAGTCTGAAAATGGTGCCATTTCAATTTTTGTTTAATTTTTGGAAATAAAAAAAAATCACGGGGCCAAATCCGGTGAGTAGGGGGGGGCCATGGTGGCTGTTTTGGCTAAAAACTGCTTGACAGTGATGGCTGTGTGAGAGGGTGTGTTGTCGTGGTGAAGCACCCACGACTGGTCTTGCCACAAATCGGGTCTCTTTCTGCGAACTCTTTCACGTAGACGTTTCATTACTTCCAGGTAGTAAGCAGAATTAACTGTCTGACCCTGGTGAACCCAGTCCTGGAACACAATTCCACGTGAGTCAAAAAAACCATCACGATTGCTTGATTTTTGATTTTGACATCCAGGCTTTTTTTGTCCTTGGCTCATCTGGTTTTTTTTTCATTCCACCTCTGCTTCTTCGTCTCAGGATCATACTCTTAAATCCAAGTTTCGTCTCCCGTAATCACGTTTTGAAAGATGTTTGCATTCTCCAACCGATCTTGACAAACATGCAAACGATTTTCCTTTTGTTCACCTGACAATTTTTTTGGAACGATCTTCGCACAACGCTTTGACATCCCCAACTCTTGTGTGAGGATGAGGCGCATGGTTTCTCGGTCGATTCCGGTGACCTCAGTGACATCTCTGACCATGAGGCGATGGTTTGAGTTGATGGCTTGTTCAATTTTCTGCACAGAAACATCATTTCGAACAGTGGAGGGGCGCCCCGAACTGTCATCGTCCTCTGTTGAGGTACTCCCCTATCTGAACCTCACCACCCACTTGAAGAACGAACTTCTTTTCACAAGACGGTCTCCATAAACAGGGTTCATCATTTCAAGAATTTCTGAGTTCGTTTTCCCCGCTTTCACAAGGAATTTCATCACAACTCGCTGCTCTTCAAAATCACGATTGATTTCCATAGTCACAATACCAAAACACACGTGTATAAAAAACAGAGCTACACTCAACACGATGTTGTCAAGAGAACTGAAAACAATTGCATGACTGCGTGAAATGTCAACAATCGCTGCACCACTGCTGCCAACCTCCCAGTGTTGCCATCGCGCTCACAATAAAATGAGTCCGCGAACTTTATTGTCACACCTTGTATATTGTATTATACAAGGTATTCGTATTTTATCATAATAATATTATATTTTATGTAATATACTACAATTTTAAAGTTAGAACATTATTGTTAATATATAGTATTGTATCATAGTACAGGTATTGTGTTACACATGTGGTGATTAATTTCTTATTGTCTTATGTCAGCATTCTCCTGTATTGTGAACAAGTGATTATAGAGTTCCATGGGCAAGAGGCGCATGCATTCCGTGGAACGAAAACTGGAAAACTCTACCTGACAACACATAGATTGATATTCAATAATAAAGATGTTCGTGATCAAATGATATCATTCAGTTTTCCATTTTGTACTCTCAGTGAAGTAAGTACTATTTTATTTATAGAAATGTGTTTTACTTTTACAGTTTGTTCAGTTCTACTATGATGTACACTAACAATTTTATATTTTGTAATGGTAATATTGATAGTAAGATGCTGTAATAAAAAAAAAGAATAAAGATTGAAGTATTATAAAAATTTGAATTTATAAGCCTTTTGGAGTACACATTATATATAGAATTGCAGTAGGACCTCAGTTGGCTAAGCATTGCTACGTACACATTTACCAGAGTTTTGTTTGTACGTAGTCTACCACACACGCGCACACCCCCACACACACTCACTTTCGAGTTTCATCTCACAATATGGACTTTTGAATACAAGAAGTGTACTCTCCCATAAAGTTTAATTTTCATTACAAACTAGCTTACTCGTCATTGCAATTAGATCACACAGTCGTGTCCTTTTTTTTATTGAAACATGATGTTGCTGTAGCAGTTATAATTATTGAAAACAAATGATGTAAAAGAAAACATTACTGGAAAATTTTGGCTATAAATTGCTTGGTATAAAGAAATTAATTCAGACATATGGATTTAATTAGAGAGTTAAGAAAAAATCCAGTTGATTTTTTTTTTAATTGTTTGCAAATGACAGACAGAAATGTTATAACAGAATTTGAATTTCATTAATTTCATGATTTTTTTTTGTTTATACCATGTATCTGGGATTCAGTCAAAAGGGGTTTTTATGAAAATAATAGGACATTTTTGTTCATAAACTATGATTTTTCGTAAAATATTTTGTAAATTAAGTGTAAAAGTAAACAGAAACTGAATCAAATGAACACATTTTTTAAGTTTTATCATAATAAGAAGTAGTAGAAGATGAAGGGATAGTCTTTTCCTCAGTTAAAAATGATGACATGACCTTTTTATAATGCTAAGTCAATTTTAACTTTTATAACATCCATTATCTGTGGCTATACCGAATTACAATTTTTAGACTGTAAATATTTTATTTTGGTAAATTGCATGTAGTATAAATGTTACAGTGGTACTGTTAGAATGTTTATTTTTTTGTTATCAGTAAAATTTGAGGTGTGTTTTGTCATCTCAGTCAAAAGTAGCCCCCATTTGCTTGAACCACATGAGGCCCTGCTGTACTGATTTTTAAGAAATATTTAACCGCGTGTCAACATACACATATACTTGTATTCAGTCACTTGTTTATGTCTTGAACTCAGAATATATATTTTTGCCCATTGTAGGTTGAACTAGAGCAACCTGTATTTGGTGCAAACTACATCAAAGGAAAAGTACGAGCACAGCCAAATGGAAATTGGGTTGGTGAAGCCAAATTCAAAATTCTGTTTAAAAAAGGCGGAGCCATTGATTTTGGTCAGGCAATGGTGAAAGTTGCTCAGCTCAGTAAATGTAAATTACAAAATTTATTTCTCTACTTTTATTTTTAATTTATGTTTATTGTATTTATATGTTATGTATTTTATTTGAGTTTGTTATCGACAGTAACACCATTCAGTTTAAGCGTATTTACTTTATTAGTAAATAAACTAAAATTTTATAAAAGTTGGTTGTTTAAAAACTCATTGTATTTAAATTAAAATTTTGCAAAACTATGTTTTGTATCACAATTTACCAGTATTGTAATAAAATAACATTTAAATCCAGAAAGGTGTTTAATCTAGTATTTTTAAAGTTAAACTTCTTTTAAATCACACACACTGTAGATAATGTATGTAATTATGTATTTGCAGTTTGACTATCTAGTTTGTATCTGTAACAGTAATTTGATGTTTTGATTTTTGTAGTTATTATATACACAGTGAGATAAAAGTAGTCACTTGCCCCCCCCCCAAAAAAAATTGTTAAAAATGTGAAGGGCAATGTTGCTTATATTTTATTGTACATACATTTTGTTTACAAAAATTGTTCAATTTCTGATGCACATATCTCCTGCAACACAACTGAGGATTCATTGCCAAGTTTTGGAATAACTGTTCAATAAAATGTTCCAAGTGATACAGATATCATGGTTTCTGTGCAAAACCTTCATCCTTCATAACACCACAAAGGGAAAAATTGTACAGCATGAGGTCACACAATTCTGGGTGGTCATGACCCACTCACATAGAGATATGTGGTGCTCTATTTCAACGTCATATCGACTGCATCTTGGCTAAAAGAGTACTGTTTTGAAGCTCTGGAATAAACATTTAATATCTGCAGATATTGATTGGCATGACCATCCCTTCAAAAGTGAATGCCAACACAGTACAAAACTTAAAATAAAGCTTTGGAGATAACGAATTTTACCTCACCTTGTTTAAATAGTGTAAGAATTTGAAATATTATTGACAGTCTTTGTTATAGCATTTCAAAATGGTAAACTGATGTGTCCATTGTACTAGTGGAGTGTATTTGTTTTGCAGCAAACAGTGGTGGTATGTTTGATGCTCCTCCACCATATGCACCACCACCTGGACCATGGTATGAAGCCCCGCCACCAGCATACACCCCAGCTCCTGGTGGATTTGGTTGGGTTCCAACTCTTACTGCTTTTCCGGATCCACCACCAGGTGAGTTCTGAACAAATCCAGTGTGTTAGTGATTTTGTTTGTCTTTTCTTAACATTCACCATTCAACATTTTTTTTTAAGAATGTCGGTATTTGTGATGCATGTATCAATAGTATGTTTCCTTTATAATAATACAAAATGTTATGCATGTGTGTTGTGCTCTGGCGTTCATGTGTGCATTTATGTATACATTTGATTAAAATTAATTTTGATATTTTTTGCTAGTAACATTTGCATAATGTTTTAGTTTGCTAACAACATTAAAGCCAGTGTTGAATTATAGAATTTATTTGTTATATGATAAATTATACTGTAACTACACACACAGCTGTTGGCGTTAAATATAAATATCTAAAGTCTTCTTCTCACAGTTCGAAGTCGAACCTTAGCCTCCGTAATCATCCACCTCCATTTTTCCCTGTCCTTGGTGATCGATATCCATAATTTTATTTTAAGTAAATTATCAGCACTGCACCAGTAAATTATCAGTAAGTTTATCCCTCGCCACTGCGTCAATCCAGCATGTCTTGGGTCTTCCGACAGGCCTTCTACCCTCGATCTGACTAAACAGTACCTTCCTAGGTATTCGGTTGTCTTCCATCCTAATGATGTGCCCTGCCCATTGCAATCTATGCAGTCGGATGTGGTGGCCAGATCATTATCTTTATACAGCTTCTAGAGCTCCTCATTGTGACGCATTCTCCGTATACCGTTTACTTGGATTGGTCCATATATTCTCCTCAAAATTCTCCTTTCAAATGTATAGACTATGTTAGCGGCTTGTTTGTTCAGACTCCAAGTCCTGCTGCCATATGTTATCACTGGTCTAATCATAACTTTATATAATGTGACCCTGGACTGATGGTGGATATTCCTTGTCTTGAATATAGATGTCAATGAAGCGTATGTTCTATTTGCGGCCTGTATCCTTTTCCTTATTTCATTTATTTCTTCATTGTTTTCTGCCATCCAACATCCCAAATATTTAAACTGATTCACTATTTCCAGGTTTAGTGGTTCAATTTCAAACTGTGTAGGTTTCCTGGTTTTCTTCCAAGTGGTGATCATAACCTTTGTTTTATCTCTATTAACCTGCAAAAATATCTAAAGTATTGTCCATTAAATACTTAGGCTATTGATTAACAAAAATCTACAAGGGCTTCCAGTATTTCAATAACGTTAAGGAAAAACAGTTTGTGTGGCTATTTCACACCTGATTTTTACAGATTAAAATCATTAGTTTGAATATACACTGTTTCAAGTCTTATTTTCCGTTTGTATGTGAAGAAAAACAACATGTACACTAGAAAATAACAGTAGTTTAAGTGAAAGTATAAATGTCAGTTGCATTGGAAGTGTGCAGAAGTATGTGGCACGAGTGAAGTTTAGTATTTCCACAGTGGCTGTGTTGTTTTACAGTAATAAACAAAAATAATATAATTGGTGTAGAGTTTATATTGACTTATTTAAATTAGTTTTTCTCGTGTTTCCTGTATAAGAATGTACTAGTGTGTTTTGAAATGCCCACAGATTTGTTGTTGCCCATAAACATATGCGATACTAATTGTGAATAATTCATTTGTAGCCAATACTGTATATATGACCGATATGCCCCCTCCGTATCCTGGAATCAGTGGATATAATGGTTACGCTACTGCACCTCCATCTGAAGCTATGGGCTTCTCTGGACCTATGGGGTTCTCACAACCACAGCCACCAGGTATTTTCTGAAATGTTGTGTAATCTTTTGTTTACAACTTTGTAGTATATTAAAAAAAAGGAGTATTATTGGAAACTGTCAACTTTTTTTGTAAAAATATAATAATTAAAATTTCTCAGTCAGAATCAAGGCTCTTGTGAGGTGTTTGTACTCATTAACAACAATATATATTGTAATGCGACAGAATAGTAGCCCCATCCTAAACCTTAAAACCGCTCAATTCAGTAGGTAGAATCACCAAAACTACCCTATTAAAACCAGATAAAGACGAACAACCCTTACTTACAGAAAAGACTGTACAATATAAAAGATAAGGAAAAAATACAATACAAATAATAAAATAAATAATTAAAATGTATTATAGCAAGTAAAGAAAATACATACAAACCTTGATGTAAATGAGTGAATGTGAAGGAGTGGGGAATAAAGTTAACAATCCCTATTATTATTTAAATATGTTATAAATACAATAAGTGTCAGTGGGGTGGTGACAAAATAAGTGGGGGTTAATTACTTAAAAAAAAAAAAGAAAACCCCATAAATAACACCAATAGTGAATTGTGGTGAAGGGTTTCATCTCAGATTGAGATGTTAGTGAAGGCTTTGGTGTAAGTAGTTGTATTTGTGTTCTACACCAAAGCCTATAGTTATTAACATTTATAAACTACATTATAAGTTTGTATGAGCCTACTGGCAAAAAAAGAAAATGTGTATTAGAAACCAGGACCTATGAACAATAATCTATTCATTAGCCAGTAGTGCTTGATAAGATTGATAGGATGGGAGAATGGTACACCAAGTAGTTTATAATTATTTGTCAATTTATAAATGTAGAATTTGGCCGTGAAGGCAATACCTCGAAGGTAACATGTTAAAAGATTTTGTTCTAATTATATTATTTGTTAATTTATGATTGTAAACTTGTCCATGTAAACACTACTTTAAGTAATAAGTCAAAAGATGTCATTTTTAACTATTGTGAAAACTTGTTAAGGGTCAAGGCTCATGTAATAAGATGTAACTCAGGAAAAAGGGTTCAAAACCAAAAACCTAGGTAATAATAAATGTTATTTAGAATATTTTAATGAAATGCTATTGATGGCCTAGGCCACAAATTCCATACAAGGGAACTAATGTCAGAAACGAGTAGATTAGTAAGCCAATGTGATAAAATAGGAAAGGGACAAAATTTATATGATGAAGCTAATTGTTTTAACAGTAATATTACAGATCAGATTAATTTAAGGAATTGTAAAGTGATATAACAAATGTATAATTAAAGTATAGGCCCAACATTAGAATTTTTGTAAGGTGAAAAACCACCCTTTATAATTAACCAATGTAAGCAAATGAGGTAGCAAAATGTTTATAATGACATAAAGAAAAGAATGATGTAATTTAAATTTAAGAAAACTTAAAGCTGAAAAAGGAGTATTTTTCTTATATTCAGATGAACATTTAAATCTTGTAAACTGACCACGTGACCTTATGAACTCTCTGTTTTGACCAATCACAGGCCAGTATTGTGAGGGCACGGAACCGTTGAATAGTAAGGCAGGAATATAGAAATATAGTATTGTATTGTTAACGAGTGCAGTGAGCAGATGAGCTCTAATGAAGAAGTTTTTAATTAAACCAAAGTAATGTTTTTTGGACCGTTGGCGATGAAAAATTATAACTAATAGAAGCTACAAATACTGTGGAAGATTAGAAGACGAAAATATTTAAATCAAACCCACAAATAAATGCAGAACCTTTGAAAATCCTGATTGCCCACCATGAACACACTTTTATAACGCCTGTGAGTGACGTCAACTGTAACCATTAACCTACAGGTACGATTACACAGCACTACCATAGACACTATCTACACTTACAGAATAACACCAGGGATCATTTATTGAAGAAAAATCTTAAAAACTAAAACAGTGAACACTGAACATTTAATTTAAAATAACTTGTGACAGCACGTGGCCAAACATTTTCGGTGGCCATTTTGCCGATAGTCTGGTCTCCATAGCAACCAATAATAACGAAATATAGTATTAAGATTTTAAAATTTTACTTACCTTTGTAATGTATTGTATTTTTGTATGTATTTGCTGAATTCAATGACAGTCTAAAAGAACCCTTAAACCCTGAGAATTAATATAATATTATAAACAATTTGTTATTTGGAACTTGTTAGTGTAAAAGTCGAATTGAGCGCTAGAGTCGACCCAACCCATATTTGTTTTCGACACAAGTCGACTGTTCATTTCTCTGAATAACTTTAATGAAAATAAGTATTGTTATTTGGAATCAAAGGAGTTGTCATTGTAGATAATTTGAAGGTTTACAGGACAATTACAGGTAATCCAACAGGAGAGTGAACAGCGAACGGACCGAAGCATTTGGAAAAAGAACGGGGCGCTCGAGGACAAAATCGATTGCGGCAGCCAATCCGTATTTGACATAAGTGGAGGCAATTTACACTAAATAAAACTCTTCAAAACTCAAAACACATAAAATAAAACCCACAATACTCTGTTATATTACAGATGGCGTCCAACCAGTGAGGCTGGAATTGGGGAAATTACCGATCCTAACGTAATAATTAACGATACAGGAAACCCGATTTCCGCTGGCGACTGTCAGAAAAAACAGAAATGCATACGAGAGGAGTGACAAAAAGGTTGGCAAAGGACCAAGAAACGGAAGAAGATAGACGGGAAGAAGAGACAGAAGCAGTCACGGACACCGAAATGGAACAACAGGCGGGCGACAAAGAAGAGGCCAGAGGAGATGCAAATTTACTGAAATTCATGGAACAAATGAATAAAAATTTTAAACGAATGGAGGAACAAACTAAACAAATGAGAAAATAGACAGACAGGAGGAAAAAATAAACAGTACTCATGAAAGCTTGAAAAAAATCGAGGAAATAAATGAGAAAATAGACAGTATGGAGGAAAAAATAAATGAAAACTCCAGGAAACAAAACGAGGTCTTGAGAGAAGATTTATTAAAACAAATGAAAGCAGAAATAAATAGCGTTAAGGAAAACACTGATAAAAATAATAAACGAATGAAGGAGGATTTGAGGAAAATGAAAGAGGAAAATTTAAAACAAATTAATGAGAAGATCGAAGACTCTAACAAGGAGTTGAGACGAACCATTGATGAGAAAATTGACAATGTCAATGAAACACTTGGCAAAAGGGTAGAGGAATATAATGAAGAAAGAAAGCAACAAACAGCCGAAATAGCCGAGCAAGTGGAACAAAACAAAGAAACAATTGTATAGGTCAGAGCAGAGTTAGACGCCAAAATAGACCAAGCAGACAACATCAATCAAGTTAGGATAGCAGAGGTACAGCAAGGAGCACAAGAAAGATTGGAAGAACTACGAACTAACACCTCAGGAAAAATCGAATGGGTAAATGAGGAGATGAACCGGGTAAAGAACCAAACCAATGATAATACGGGAAGAATCGATAACATCCAGGAAGTACAGCTAAAGAACCTGAGAGAGGATCTCGACAGAGTGAGCTATAGACCAGCCTGCAGTGTTCAACATAATATGCTGGACAACAGAGAAAATATAAACTTTAAGAATTATTGCAGGAACCCAGTGGAATTCCTAGAGCGTGTGGATGAATGTTTACAGAGAACTAAAGAGAACCGCTGGACAATGATAATGAATCTACTGGATGACAGCTTCAAAGAAATAACCGACAACTGGTGGTCGGCTGTCAGAAATGAGATAACGACGTATGAGGGGTTTAAACAAACCTTCAGGATAAAATACTGGTCAGAGTCAGTACAAAATATAATCAGAGATAATCTCTGCCATGGAAGGTACAACGCCACCCATTACCAGTCACCAACAGCCTACTTTCTCGGGAAGGTGTGTGTAGCAGGCAACTTGGAACCAAAAATTCCTGAAGAATGCTTAATTAGCAAAATGGCACACCACTTTGATGAAGGGATTGTACAAGCCACCCTATGCAGCCAGATCAAGACAATAGCTGACATGGAGAGACTGCTTGGGAGTTATGAACACCAAGATTATTATAGGAAATCAAGGAGGCAGTATGACCAGTCACAGATGGACAGGGGAGATAACGGGAGAGACCAACAACCAAGGTCAAACCAGCCCCGAAACGGGAATAATGACAATAACCATAATAATAGAAATGGTGGCAATAACTATAATAATAACAATTATAGAAATAACCAAGGCAATTATAACAGCCGCAACCAAAATAACGGCCACAGCCAAAATAATAATCACAATAGTGGCGGAAACCGAGAATGGAGACGCAATATAAACTATGACCGGAGGTATCCGAATAATAACAATAGGAGAGATGAAGAGGAAGGAAACCAACCCTGGAGGGGAAGCTCTCGAGATCGTTCTCCAAGAAACCTTGGGGAAACCACAACAAATACTCAGCAAGTAGACCGGGCAGAAAACTAGACACAGCAGTGAGAACTATGACCGGCCCATCACTGCGGGAATTGGACAGGCGAACAAACAAAGATATTACAAGAAATGAAGTGATATTACAAACGATCAATGAAAACTATTATTTGAGGGATATAAGAAATGACCTTATGGAAGAAGGACAATACTCAGAGAAGAAGATAACAATCAAATAATTTTTATCAATGCTAAATTGCAAGGGGTAGCAACTGAAATTATAATTGATACAGGAGTGAATGTATCACTTATTGACAAAGTGGAGTTTAATAGAATTAAAGCAATAAGTAAAGAACCAATACCAACCCTACCAATTAATAACATGGTGATAGTAGGTGCTACTGGCAAAATGAACAAGTCAGTAAGACAACAGGTACAAATAGATGTATCGAGCAACGGAAAGGTGATCCAAGTGGTGTTCCTGGTGGCCCAAGGGTTACCGTTTAAGGTTATGATTGGGTGCGATGCTTTAAGGTGCCACTCAGCAATTATTGACATTGGCAGTGAGAAAATAACACTGACCAACGAACAGGGTGAATGGTCGAGTGAAATTTTAGGCCAGAATGGTGCCACACACAATAGACATTCATTCACCTTGATCCAAGATGAGAGAGAGGAGTTTAGGACACCACCTCAAAGATCAACCTACCCTGAAAATAAAGAATGGAATAAAAAATTAAACGAAATATATTCATTTCAAGTCACCAGAGGAGAAAGAATTACAATAGAACAAAAGGAAAGGTTGGTGAATGTGTACCAGAAATACAGAAACACTTTCTCAGATCTACCTGGGAAAGCGAAGAACTTTGTTTGTGAATTAGAATTCCACAACCCAATAAAATTTAATAAAAAATCCTACCCCATTGCACAATCATATAAACAAGCAGTCAGAAAAGAGATACACAGACTGTTGGAACAAGACATTATTGAAACCAGTTCGTCGCCCTACACCAGTCCAATTGTCGCTGTGCAGAAGAAGGATGGGGCGGTCAGGTTGTGTCTAGATGCCGATAGAACATCACCGGGCAAAATAGATGAAATTATGAAGAAATGTTCATGAGCATCCCGACACCGTATGCGGATATTGGCAAGTTGAGCTGCACCCCAACAGCCGGAGGTATGTTGCGTTTATTTTTGATGGTCGCAACTATCAGTTTAAAAGATTACCATTTGGTCTGGTAAATTCTGTTGTTGTTTTTGTCAAGGTCATGGACCAGATATTAGGAAGAGAGGTACTAGAGTTCGCCACGGTGTATGTAGATGATTTATTGATTGCATCCACCACATGGGAGGAGCATTGTGAACGTGTAGAGATGGTTCTACAAAGACTAGCCACCAACAATATTACACTGAAAATTGTAAAATCTTGACTAACCAGTTACAATTTTTAGGATTTGTACTCTCAGAAACAGGCATAACCACAGCTCCAGAGAAGATGGAGGCCATTCAGAAGTTCCCCAAACCTAAGAACATCAGGCAGTTACAGTCCTTCCTAGGGGTCTGTAACTATTACAGAAAATTTCAAAAGAATGAGATGTTAAATTATTTATTAAATATCTATGAAATATATTTTTATAATATAATATCTGAACTTCCACCTACCTGGAAGGTTTCGTTTTGTATGGGCCAGGATCCTTTCGTATGAACGCTAGATACAAACATGTGTTTCAAAGGTTGTCGAAACAACTAATTCTACACATCGTTATGAAGAGAATTGATAATTTTAATATTCAATTTTTGAAATTATTGTTCGACAAATGGATTGACATGAAGTCACATATTGTGCAACTCGTGCACCTGGTTTGTACAGGAACTTACTAACTATAGCTTACCTTATCATTTCACAAAACACAAACGCAAATATAAAATACAAAGAGAAACAGCCCAGCTTTGCTTGCACACACTCTCATTCACAATTTATAATACCCTTAACATTTTATTATTAATAAAACTTCCCCCACGGCAGCCACGCGGTCTTCACGCACACACGCTTTGTTCCGTTACACTGTTTTAATGGTCCGAAATAACTATAAAGCATTTGAATACGGCTCCCTGATTGTATTGACCACGGTCACATCACAATTCTTCGGTGACTACAACTCTTTTTGCTAAATAAAAACTTTTATAGCGAGCCTACTTGAGACCAGTCCGGTCTCGGGAACTGTTACTTGTAGACTGGAACTGTAACGTAACAGGTACATCTTGCTTTCTCTGGAGGGAAACGGTGGTTCACTGCCACCATGTTTTCGTCGCTCATACTCAGTTGTTGTGAGGTAACCATTTTATATATGGAATAGCATAGTTATATTCTGGATACCAAAGTACAATATTGGCTTTGGCTCTGCTGATGTCCCCAACAGTAGGCGGGGCGTTAGCAGTGTTTCCGGGAGGTCTTGTAGAAGACGACGAATATTTTTTACGCTCTGGCCATCTTAGTTTTTAGTCAAGAGCGTCCTTTTGAGCGCGTGCGGGTGTAGTTGCGCTTGAGCGTTGACACACATTTACAGAGTTCTTAGAATTTTTGTGGAGGTGCGAATTCCTCTGCCGCATTACACCACTGAAATTGCGTATCGCCTTGTCTCAGACTGCTGTTTCTCAACACTGGTCTGTTACACGGAATGAATTTGGTTGCACAATAATTTTCATAACTTTTTTACAAACCCGCCCAAAAATGAAATAAATAAAAAATATAATTATCCCATACTGTGGAAAATAAAAAGACCCAAAATTGACCCGCTACAATACCCCCTCGATGAGAATTCTGCTGTTCACAACAGAAGAAATCTCATCGACAAACCCCGAAGAGGACCGGTGAGGAACTGGTGCCAACAACCCCCTGGTTCTTAATCTCATGGGTACACGACTCCCCTGGCTCAGCGACTATGGACTCATCTGAACGAGATCACTGGACTTCTCCGTAAGAGATCCCAACACCGAGAAATCGAACAGACTCGTACCACAGCGCACCTCACCTTCTCACATGCTACCCCCCAAAATCCTCAATCCCTGGCTCAGATTATGCCAGATCCTCAGCCGATATGTTTCCCCTTGTATGAAAGCTGGGCTGCCTTTAGCAAATACTGGGCTCACACACACTCACAAAATTACATGTTGACTTACACATAGTAAAACTGAAAAATTCTCTTTTAAGATTTATAAAAATTTTAAAAATTCAAAATAATATTTTATCCAAAAGAAATTCTCTTAATTTTTTTTTGTTTTTCTTTTAAAATGACTTAAATTAAGCGTTTCTTCTACTTGAACAAATCCTTAACCTAACATGTCTTAGTCTAACGATACAGTGCAGTACAAAAAATCAGTAAACTAAACATGGTAAACACACACATAATAAAACAATCACTACCTCAAATATTCATCCGCTGGCAGGCGAAAAATCTTTTTTTTTTTTTCAAAAAAATTAAAATTCCCAAAAAATTTTTAAAATTCAAAAAAATTTAAATTTATTTAAATGTTTTCTTCATATTTAAAATTTGTTAAATATTGGTTCAAATTAATTAAGCAAACAAATAAAATTGACTTCCTACTATGCAGGCTTAGTAGGTATATGAACTCATCAGCTGATCGAAGTAGGTCAAGTCCAAAACCCTTGACCTACATATGTTATGTATGGTTTCTATCTAAAACACATTTGACATCTGTAATATCCTACCTTGAAATACGAAACATAATAAAATAAAACATTTAGAATAAACAAAATATTAATATAAATAATCATCAACTTGACATTTAAATTATTGAAAATTAACAATTCTTAACTTGACATTTCTGAAAATTCTACCAAAAGTTTGTCACTGGTTAAAAAAAATGAAAATGTTATATCTTTATCATAAATCTCTCTTTTTGCTTAACAATCTTACTCTTCATTTAACAATCTCTCTATACTTTACTGTGGGTGATGTAAATTATTTATTCTCATTTACTGCATTAGATCTGTATACATATATAATCTTTATCTCTCCCTATGGCTCTAATATTAATCAACTGCAATTATCATGACACCCATCTCTATCAAAACATCTACCCCAAAGCGCTCTAAACCCCAACTTACCATTGAACACAAATCGCCACCTTCTCCACATATATAAAAAAATACTCTCTAACCCTTTGTACATAGGATACGTGTTTCCCCTACCCAAAACTCAATTCCCTTATTTGGCGGCCTGGATTCTACCTAAGGCGGCCCCTTCTCCACTAAAATCTATCCCTATCCCGTCCCAACCCTTGTTGCGGACTCCTACATTACACTACCCTCTAATACAAAATTACCATCCCCAAAAATCTCAATCGCATTACCTTACTACAAATACAACAAAATAACCTCATTAATCATAAACATAAATATATCCTTCCAAACTCCACATAAATTCTCCACAGCTACTATGTCAACATCAATTTTTCACAAAATTCTGTTACATTACATTAACTCAAAAACAACATTACATCATATTCATCTCTACTACTGCAAATTCAACTTTGATTTTAACTTGGACAGATCTATGTGCCCCACAAAATATTTATCACCCACAAACTATCTTTTGTTAATTTGCATAAATTATTACTTTATTTCTCATTATACAAATTATTTTTTGTCGTTACTTGAAAACATCTGTAATACCTTAAAAACATTACATTGAACACTCATTTCTTAAAACATTTATACCTAATATACCAGTGACATGTTATTGCTGATCAGCTGATATCCTAACATAATTAAAACACATCTCAAATTAAACAAATTACATGGAATACATTATCAATACTTACTTCCATTATGTTGATTGCCTGCCAGGCGTCTAATTATTGGCTTAATTTGAAACATACACATATCATGAAAACACATATTCTTATCAATGCCTATACCTAACATACAACAATAAAATGATACCTTTAAAATTATAGTATGAACACCTTATATTAAGGGTCTGAGCATATAATTATGTGAACAGAGCACAAGCAGTTTTATTTGGTCAAACTTTGAATAAAAAAATGTTATGTTATAAAATTTACATTCGTGACTCCTTTGCGTCACCTCCCAGCCACACACACTATTTCAAATTATGTAAGACTGTGGCGCCTTTTTGCTTCGACAGAGACTGTATATTTTGGAGCAGGTTTTTACCTCTCCGTGTCTCTGCTTCCGCTATCAAGTTTTAAAAGTACTGAACATCATCATGTTCTTGTTATAATTGTACACCCTTAAGACGGATCTACCACCTGTCTTGCTACCCCAAAGCGGGCAGAGTGGCAGCCGCTGTTTCATAGTTCCGGAGATTTCCTCTAATTGTCTCCCCCCATTGAATTTCAAATCTGTACCAATTTCAAGTCAGCTATGGTCAAGGGACTTGATATGACCATAGCTGGCCGCTGGCCAAAACCACGGTTAGTGCTGGTAAGACAGTAACCGCCCGAAAAGCCGAGGAAATCTAAACTTGCATTTGACTGCCTGTTTCATCAATACTATTATGTGCGACACGGTCATTTAGCAATGTGTGTAAAATTTTTACTTTACACGGATAAGGTGTGCCGCACATTTATCGCCATTTTGGCCTCCGATGGAGGTAACACTCACTGTTACCCCCAACCCATTTCGCTACTTGCGAGAGCACAGGCCACCCCCACGCAATAGCCACTTAAGCTAATTAATTAATTAACAATTTTATATACATTATCATAATATTTTCATCAACAACCATTTTTACCATTTGACTTTCTTAAAATTTCCAAAATTTATTATTAATAATCATTATATATCACTTTTCATTTATTATTAAAAAATCTTTTAATTATCATATTTATTAAACACAATGATTGCATTAAAATCTCACTATTGCATTAAAATACCTCAATCACACCTGTAAACATTTTTATTATTATACATGATTATCAAATTTTTTCTACTTACAATCCATTTAACATGATATACACCCAAAACACAATCACCATCACCTCTGAAACATTTCACAAAAATTATTAGTTTACATTAAATAATTTATCATTCATTACCAAATTTCCATCTCGTAGAATAAATTAAATTCACTAAAAAATTTAATTAATTAACATTCAAATAATCAATCAAAATATTTAAGCATATCAAATTGTTTTAATTACATTAATTACCAAAAATATAAACTATATAGTTATTGAAACAATTAGCATTAATCAATTACTGTTTTCACAAATCAATTCTGAGATTTATTTAACTTGCAAATATTTCAATATTATTATTACAACAATCATCTTACATACACACATTATCTATTTAACATTCCCCCATGCACACAAATAAATTGTTTACACTATGTTTTATTTACAAACTCTTATTAATTGTTCAGTTTTTTCCGCACTTCATTTGTCCCATTCTGCCATGTTAAAAAACCATAAAACATAATGTTCATACTGTCTTTTATTGTTTTAATAGTCTAACCTCCATCGTTCCAAATTAACCTTGGTTCTACATAACATCATTCAATTTTATTACCACACAAATGACTGTTTTGTGTGTTGTAACCAGAAAAACCAACTTCAATCAACTTATTCAAATACTCGTTAAACCAGTCTACGTTAGGTATTTTTGTCAAGTCTCCATCATTAAATTCACTCATTATCGGGTTAATTATTTTTATTAAATCATTGTAATCATTGTTGTTCAAATATACTTCTAAACTTTCCTTCCATTCATCATACTTTCTATTTAGGTTATATAATTCTATTACTTTCTCCACATACACTTCTCTGTTCAACTCTCTCCCATCACAATACCAAATCATACGTTCAACATCATTATCACAGACAGAGGGTACGAATTCAATTAAACCTTTCCTGACTTCTCCAGGAAAAACAAAAAACTTCAAAAAACAATTATTCGTAGCACACTTGTCTACACAATATATACGTGAAGGTCTTCCTTCACCCCCCATTCTACCTCGTAAACAATTTACCCCCCGTTTCATACCCATAATATAACTCTCTTTCCACTCTCTCTCCAACTCATTAACACCCATTAACATTTCATTATCACTACATTCTGCAAACTCATCAGTACTCTCTGATATTATACTTTCAATTACACTATCGTCATTATTATTTATTAATTCATTACCTAATACAACATTGTCATTACAACTTTCGTTTGTATTACTCTTACTCTGTTCTACTTTATTAAAACTATTTCTTGTCATTTCATCGGCATTTTCAAGACATACATTCTTGTCTTGTATACTATTTATCAACTCATCAAATTTTACATTTATATTCTGCTGCAATTGAACATTCTGGTCTTTAATTTCTGTAAAATTAATCTCGTTTTGAATATTTTGCTGTTCGCATTTTATTTTCTGTTCATTAAAATCATTAGTTAATTGATCTAATTTGTTGTTAAAGTCACTTTTTATATTATTTAAAATTATATCATTATCATCAAAACGACTATTTAACATGTCAAATTTGTTGTCAATTGCATCAAACTGATCATTCTGTATATCAAATTTTACGTTAATATCCGTAGACATATTTCTCACATCACTGGACATGGTTCTCATGTCACTAGACATGGTTCTCATGAAATTAAATAAATCGTTCACTGACAACTCTGTAGCTTTATTTGTTACGGGAGTTGATATCGCTCCTGGTGAGCTAAATACAGATGGTTCTACGTTATACTCATTTATTGACCTTACTTCTGTTTGAATACCGGAGTCAGCATTTACTTGACTCTCGGTCTGATTGTCAGATAAGCCGACTTCACTGTTATCTGCCATTTCTTATTTTGTACTTGATATTTGTGTATAAATAAAATATAATCAATAAAGTGTATTATATAACCAATTTTGCGTTAATAACATACTTTCGTTTTATTCCGCTAACCCCAAAAACATGTTTGTATCTTTGCTGTAGGTACGGTTTTTACTATTTTACTTAATAAAAACTGTCCCTGTTCGGGCGCCATTGAGATGTTAAATTATTTATTAAATATCTATGAAATATATTTTTATAATATAATATCTGAACTTCCACCTACCTGGAAGGTTTCGTTTTGTATGGGCCAGGATCCTTTCGTATGAACGCTAGATACAAACATGTGTTTCAAAGGTTGTCGAAATAACTAATTCTACACATCGTTATGAAAAGAATTGATAATTTTAATATTCAATTTTTGAAATTATTGTTCGACAAATGGATTGACATGAAGTCACATATTGTGCAACTCGTGCACCTGGTTTGTACAGGAACTTACTAACTATAGCTTACCTTATCATTTCACAAAACACAAACGCAAATATAAAATACAAAGAGAAACAGCCCAGCTTTGCTTGCACACACTCTCATTCACAATTTATAATACCCTTAACATTTTATTATTAATAAAACTTCCCCCACGGCAGCCACGCGGTCTTCACGCACACACGCTTTGTTCCGTTACACTGTTTTAATGGTCCGAAATAACTATAAAGCATTTGAATACGGCTCCCTGATTGTATTGACCACGGTCACATCACAATTCTTCGGTGACTACAACTCTTTTTGCTAAATAAAAACTTTTATAGCTAGCCTACTTGAGACCAGTCCGGTCTCGGGAACTGTTACTTGTAGACTGGAACTGTAACGTAACAGGTACATCTTGCTTTCTCTGGAGGGAAACGGTGGTTCACTGCCACCATGTTTTCGTCGCTCATACTCAGTTGTTGTGAGGTAACCATTTTATATATGGAATAGCATAGTTATATTCTGGATACCAAAGTACAATATTGGCTTTGGCTCTGCTGATGTCCCCAACAGTAGGCGGGGCGTTAGCAGTGTTTCCGGGAGGTCTTGTAGAAGACGACGAATATTTTTTACGCTCTGGCCATCTTAGTTTTTAGTCAAGAGCGTCCTTTTGAGCGCGTGCGGGTGTAGTTGCGCTTGAGCGTTGACACACATTTACAGAGTTCTTAGAATTTTTGTGGAGGTGCGAATTCCTCTGCCGCATTACACCACTGAAATTGCGTATCGCCTTGTCTCAGACTGCTGTTTCTCAACACTGGTCTGTTACACGGAATGAATTTGGTTGCACAATAATTTTCATAACTTTTTTACAAACCCGCCCAAAAATGAAATAAATAAAAAATATAATTATCCCATACTGTGGAAAATAAAAAGACCCAAAATTGACCCGCTACAATACCCCCTCGATGAGAATTCTGCTGTTCACAACAGAAGAAATCTCATCGACAAACCCCGAAGAGGACCGGTGAGGAACTGGTGCCAACAACCCCCTGGTTCTTAATCTCATGGGTACACGACTCCCCTGGCTCAGCGACTATGGACTCATCTGAACGAGATCACTGGACTTCTCCGTAAGAGATCCCAACACCGAGAAATCGAACAGACTCGTACCACAGCGCACCTCACCTTCTCACATGCTACCCCCCAAAATCCTCAATCCCTGGCTCAGATTATGCCAGATCCTCAGCCGATATGTTTCCCCTTGTATGAAAGCTGGGCTGCCTTTAGCAAATACTGGGCTCACACACACTCACAAAATTACATGTTGACTTACACATAGTAAAACTGAAAAATTCTCTTTTAAGATTTATAAAAATTTTAAAAATTCAAAATAATATTTTATCCAAAAGAAATTCTCTTAATTTTTTTTTGTTTTTCTTTTAAAATGACTTAAATTAAGCGTTTCTTCTACTTGAACAAATCCTTAACCTAACATGTCTTAGTCTAACGATACAGTGCAGTACAAAAAATCAGTAAACTAAACATGGTAAACACACACATAATAAAACAATCACTACCTCAAATATTCATCCGCTGGCAGGCGAAAAATCTTTTTTTTTTTCAAAAAAATTAAAATTCCCAAAAAAATTTTAAAATTCAAAAAAATTTAAATTTATTTAAATGTTTTCTTCATATTTAAAATTTGTTAAATATTGGTTCAAATTAATTAAGCAAACAAATAAAATTGACTTCCTACTATGCAGGCTTAGTAGGTATATGAACTCATCAGCTGATCGAAGTAGGTCAAGTCCAAAACCCTTGACCTACATATGTTATGTATGGTTTCTATCTAAAACACATTTGACATCTGTAATATCCTACCTTGAAATACGAAACATAATAAAATAAAACATTTAGAATAAACAAAATATTAATATAAATAATCATCAACTTGACATTTAAATTATTGAAAATTAACAATTCTTAACTTGACATTTCTGAAAATTCTACCAAAAGTTTGTCACTGGTTAAAAAAAATGAAAATGTTATATCTTTATCATAAATCTCTCTTTTTGCTTAACAATCTTACTCTTCATTTAACAATCTCTCTATACTTTACTGTGGGTGATGTAAATTATTTATTCTCATTTACTGCATTAGATCTGTATACATATATAATCTTTATCTCTTCCTATGGCTCTAATATTAATCAACTTCAATTATCATGACACCCATCTCTATCAAAACATCTACCCCAAAGCGCTCTAAACCCCAACTTACCATTGAACACAAATCGCCACCTTCTCCACATATATAAAAAAATACTCTCTAACCCTTTGTACATAGGATACGTGTTTCCCCTACCCAAAACTCAATTCCCTTATTTGGCGGCCTGGATTCTACCTAAGGCGGCCCCTTCTCCACTAAAATCTATCCCTATCCCGTCCCAACCCTTGTTGCGGACTCCTACATTACACTACCCTCTAATACAAAATTACCATCCCCAAAAATCTCAATCGCATTACCTTACTACAAATACAACAAAATAACCTCATTAATCATAAACATAAATATATCCTTCCAAACTCCACATAAATTCTCCACAGCTACTATGTCAACATCAATTTTTCACAAAATTCTGTTACATTACATTAACTCAAAAACAACATTACATCATATTCATCTCTACTACTGCAAATTCAACTTTGATTTTAACTTGGACAGATCTATGTGCCCCACAAAATATTTATCACCCACAAACTATCTTTTGTTAATTTGCATAAATTATTACTTTATTTCTCATTATACAAATTATTTTTTGTCGTTACTTGAAAACATCTGTAATACCTTAAAAACATTACATTGAACACTCATTTCTTAAAACATTTATACCTAATATACCAGTGACATGTTATTGCTGATCAGCTGATATCCTAACATAATTAAAACACATCTCAAATTAAACAAATTACATGGAATACATTATCAATACTTACTTCCATTATGTTGATTGCCTGCCAGGCGTCTAATTATTGGCTTAATTTGAAACATACACATATCATGAAAACACATATTCTTATCAATGCCTATACCTAACATACAACAATAAAATGATACCTTTAAAATTATAGTATGAACACCTTATATTAAGGGTCTGAGCATATAATTATGTGAACAGAGCACAAGCAGTTTTATTTGGTCAAACTTTGAATAAAAAAAATGTTATGTTATAAAATTTACATTCGTGACTCCTTTGCGTCACCTCCCAGCCACACACACTATTTCAAATTATGTAAGACTGTGGCGCCTTTTCGCTTCGACAGAGACTGTATATTTTGGAGCAGGGTTTTACCTCTCCATGTCTCTGCTTCCGCTATCAAGTTTTAAAAGTACTGAACATCATCATGTTCTTGTTATAATTGTACACCCTTAAGACGGATCTACCACCTGTCTTGCTACCCCAAAGCGGGCAGAGTGGCAGCCGCTGTTTCATAGTTCCGGAGATTTCCTCTAATTGTCTCCCCCCATTGAATTTCAAATCTGTACCAATTTCAAGTCAGCTATGGTCAAGGGACTTGATATGACCATAGCTGGCCGCTGGCCAAAACCACGGTTAGTGCTGGTAAGACAGTAACCGCCCGAAAAGCCGAGGAAATCTAAACTTGCATTTGACTGCCTGTTTCATCAATACTATTATGTGCGACACGGTCATTTAGCAATGTGTGTAAAATTTTTACTTTACACGGATAAGGTGTGCCGCACATTTATCACCATTTTGGCCTCCGATGGAGGTAACACTCACTGTTACCCCCAACCCATTTCGCTACTTGCGAGAGCACAGGCCACCCCCACGCAATAGCCACTTAAGCTAATTAATTAATTAACAATTTTATATACATTATCATAATATTTTCATCAACAACCATTTTTACCATTTGACTTTCTTAAAATTTCCAAAATTTATTATTAATAATGATTATATATCACTTTTCATTTATTATTAAAAAATCTTTTAATTATCATATTTATTAAACACAATGATTGCATTAAAATCTCACTATTGCATTAATACCTCAATCACACCTGTAAACATTTTTATTATACATGATTATCACATTTTTTCTACTTACAATCCATTTAACATGATATACACCCAAAACACAATCACCACCATCTCTGAAACATTTCACAAAAATTATTAGTTTACATTAAATAATTTATCATTCATTACCAAATTTCCATCTCGTAGAATAAATTAAATTCACTAAAAAATTTAATTAATTAACATTCAAATAATCAATCAAAATATTTAAGCATATCAAATTGTTTTAATTACATTAATTACCAAAAATATAAACTATATAGTTATTGAAACAATTACCATTAATCAATTACTGTTTTCACAAATCAATTCTGAGATTTATTTAACTTGCAAATATTTCAATATTATTATTACAACAATCATCTTACATACACACATTATCTATTTAACATTCCCCCATGCACACAAATAAATTGTTTACACTATGTTTTATTTACAAACTCTTATTAATTGTTCAGTTTTTTCCGCACTTCATTTGTCCCATTCTGCCATGTTAAAAAACCATAAAACATAATGTTCATACTGTCTTTTATTGTTTTAATAGTCTAACCTCCATCGTTCCAAATTAACCTTGGTTCTACATAACATCGTTCAATTTTATCACCACACAAATGACTGTTTTGTGTGTTGTAACCAGAAAAACTAACTTCAATCAACTTATTCAAATACTCGTTAAACCAGTCTACGTTAGGTATTTTTGTCAAGTCTCCATCATTAAATTCACTCATTATCGGGTTAATTATTTTTATTAAATCATTGTAATCATTGTTGTTCAAATATACTTCTAAACTTTCCTTCCATTCATCATACTTTCTATTTAGGTTATATAATTCTATTACTTTCTCCACATACACTTCTCTGTTCAACTCTCTCCCATCACAATACCAAATCATACGTTCAACATCATTATCACAGACAGAGGGTACGAATTCAATTAAACCTTTCCTGACTTCTCCAGGAAAAACAAAAAACTTCAAAAAACAATTATTCGTAGCACACTTGTCTACACAACATATACGTGAAGGTCTTCCTTCACCCCCCATTCTACCTCGTAAACAATTTACCCCCTGTTTCATACCCATAATATAACTCTCTTTCCACTCTCTCTCCAACTCATTAACACACATTAACATCTCATAATCACATTCTACAAACTCCTCAGTACTCTCAGATACCAACTTTTCGACTACATTATTATTCTCGTTATTATCAACATCATCATTATTATTTATTAATTCATTACCTAATACAATATTGTCATTACAACTTTCGTTTATATTACTCGTACTTGATTCTACTTTATTCAAACTATTTCTTGTCATTTCATCGGCATTTTCAAGACATACATTCTTGTCTTGTATACTATTTATCAACTCATCAAATTTTACATTTACATTCTGCTGCAATTGAACATTCTGGTCTTTAATTTCTTTGAAATTAATCTCATTTTGAATATTTTGCTGTTCGCATTTTATTTTCTGTTCATTAAAATCATTAGTTAATTGATCTAGTTTATTGTTAAAATCACTTTTCATCTTATTTAAAATTATGTCATTATCATCAAAACGACTATTTAACATGTCAAATTTGTTGTCAATTGCATCAAACTGATCATTCTGTATATCAAATTTTACGTTAATATCCTTAGACATATTTCTCACGTCACTGGACATGGTTCTCATGTCACTAGACATGGTTCTCATGAAATTAAATAAATCGTTCACTGACAACTCTGTAGCTTTATTTGTTACGGGAGTTGATATCGCTCCTGGTGAGCTAAATACAGATGCTTCTACGTTATACTCATTTATTGACGTTACTTCTGTTTGAATACCGGAGTCAGCATTTACTTGACTCTCGGTCTGATTGTCAGATAAGCCGACTTCACTGTTATCTGCCATTTCTTATTTTGTACTTGATATTTGTGTATAAATAAAATATAATCAATAAAGTGTATTATATAACCAATTTTGCGTTAATAACACACTTTCGTTTTATTCCGCTAACCCCAAAAACATGTTTGTATCTTTGCTGTAGGTACGGTTTTTACTATTTTACTTAATAAAAACTGTCCCTGTTCGGGCGCCATTGAGATGTTAAATTATTTATTAAATATCTATGAAATATATTTTTATAATATAATATCTGAACTTCCACCTACCTGGAAGGTTTCGTTTTGTATGGGCCAGGATCCTTTCGTATGAACGCTAGATACAAACATGTGTTTCAAAGGTTGTCGAAATAACTAATTCTACACATCGTTATGAAGAGAATTGATAATTTTAATATTCAATTTTTGAAATTATTGTTCGACAAATGGATTGACATGAAGTCACATATTGTGCAACTCGTGCACCTGGTTTGTACAGGAACTTACTAACTATAGCTTACCTTATCATTTCACAAAACACGAACGCAAATATAAAATACAAAGAGAAACAGCCCAGCTTTGCTTACACACACTCTCATTCACAATTTATAATACCCTTAACATTTTATTATTAATAAAACTTCCCCCACGGCAGCCACGCGGTCTTCACGCACACACGCATTGTTCCGTTACACTGTTTTAATGGTCCGAAATAACTATAAAGCATTTGAATACGGCTCCCTGATTGTATTGACCACGGTCACATCACAATTCTTCGGTGACTACAACTCTTTTTGCTAAATAAAAACTTTTATAGCGAGCCTACTTGAGACCAGTCCGGTCTCGGGAACTGTTACTTGTAGACTGGCACTGTAACGTAACAGGTACATCTTGCTTTCTCTGGAGGGAAATGGTGGTTCACTGCCACCATGTTTTCGTCGCTCATACTCAGTTGTTGTGAGGTAACCATTTTATATATGGAATAGCATAGTTATATTCTGGATACCAAAGTACAATATTGGCTTTGGCTCTGCTGATGTCCCCAACAGTAGGCGGGGCGTTAGAAGTGTTTCCGGGAGGTCTTGTAGAAGACGACGAATATTTTTTACGCTCTGGCCATCTTAGTTTTTAGTCAAGAGCGTCCTTTTGAGCGCGTGCGGGTGTAGTTGCGCTTGAGCGTTGACACACATTTACAGAGTTCTTAGAATTTTTGTGGAGGTGCGAATTCCTCTGCCGCATTACACCACTGAAATTGCGTATCGCCTTGTCTCAGACTGCTGTTTCTCAACACTGGTCTGTTACACGGAATGAATTTGGTTGCACAATAATTTTCATAACTTTTTTACAAACCCGCCCAAAAATGAAATAAATAAAAAATATAATTATCCCATACTGTGGAAAATAAAAAGACCCAAAATTGACCCGCTACAATGGGGCCAACCAAAGTAGTTAAGGCATTGGAAGAACACTGGTACATGAAGGGGATGAACAAAAAGGTGATGATGATAGTGAAGAAATGTGCGATATGCCAAAAGGTGAAGCTAACAATGCCAAGAAGGATGGAGAGTTCATGACCATTACGTCGAACAGAAGATTAGAGAAAGTGTTCCTCGACATTTGCAGACCTTTTCCAAAAAGCGGTGGAAGACACTGATACAAATATATTGTAATAATATGGGATCATTTCTCCAAGTATACCAAGCTCTACCCAATCAGCAAGGCCTCAACTAAAGTCATTGTCAAAATAGTACTGGAAAAGTATACCAGTGATGTCGGTACACCAGAATCAGTGATAACGGACCATGGAACCCAGTTTAAGGGCAAACGATGGAAAGAAGCATTATTATCTAGAAAGATAACTTACAAAACCTCCATATATCACCCTTCAAGCAACCCTGCAGAAAGAGTATTGCGAGAAGTGGGCCGCATTCTCAGGACCTACTGCCACAGCAATCACAAAAGTTGGAGCGAGCACGTGACCAATACCGAACTATTTTTAAACATAGCATACCATGAGACGCTGGGACTAAGCCCATATCAGATGATGTTTTCAAGACCACCACCGCGTGAGCTCACTCAATTAATTACGTTCCCCGAGATGCCTGAAGAAGAATTGGATATTGCAAGAGTATACCATCGAATTGGAAACAAGATAGCGCTGAGGAGAAATAAGCGAAGAAATAGTGGGATACCGGAACTCAAATTTGTAGTCGGAGAAAGAGTACTTATACGAAATAGACAGCAGCCCAGTGGTACAGAAGGCGTAATGAAAAAACTTATGCTGCTATACCATGGACCATTTGTGGTAATTAAGGACAACAGCAACAACACCTATGTTTTGACCAATCCAAGTAATAACAAAGTGAAGGGCACATACAATGTGTCCGAAATGAAAAAGTATTTTGAATGATGTAAGAAACAGGAGATTAACAGTTAATTTTCTATAGACTTTCAGCTAAGAAAAATAAACATGTTTTGGTGGGGGAGCATATGTAATGCGACAGAATAGTAGCCCCATCCCAAACCTTAAAACCGCTCAATTCAGTAGGTAGAACCACCAAAACTACCCTATTAAAACCAGATAAAGACGAACAACCCTTACTTACAGAAAAGACTGTACAATATAAAAGGTAAGGAAAAAATACAATACAAATAATAAAATAAATAATTAAAATGTATTATAGCAAGTAAAGAAAATACATACAAACCTTGATGTAAATGAGTGAATGTGAAGGAGTGGGGAATAAAGTTAACAATCCCTATTATTATTTAAATATGTTATAAATACAATAAGTGTCAGTGGGGTGGTGACAAAATAAGTGCGAGTTAATTACTTTAAAAAAAAAAGGAAACCCATAAATAACACCAATAGTGAATTGTGGTGAAGGGTTTCATCTCAGATTGAGATGTTAGTGAAGGCTTTGGTGTAAGTAGTTGTATTTGTGTTCTACACCAAAGCCTATAGTTATTAACATTTATAAACTACATTATAAGTTTGTATGAGCCTACTGGCAAAAAAAGAAAATGTGTATTAGAAACCAGGACCTATGAACAATAATCTATTCATTAGCCAGTAGTGCTTATTCATTAGCCACCAAGTAGTTTATAATTATTTGTCAATTTATAAATGTAGAATTTGGCCGTGAAGGCAATACCTCGAAGGTAACATGTTAAAAGATTTTGTTCTAATTATATTATTTGTTAATTTATGATTGTAAACTTGTCCATGTAAACACTACTTTAAGTAATAAGTCAAAAGATGTCATTTTTAACTATTGTGAAAACTTGTTAAGGGTCAAGGCTCATGTAATAAGATGTAACTCAGGAAAAAGGGTTCAAAACCAAAAACCTGGGTAATAATAAATGTTATTTAGAATATTTTAATGAAATGCTATTGATGGCCTAGGCCACAAATTCCATACAAGGGAACTAATGTCAGAAACGAGTAGATTAGTAAGCCAATGTGATAAAATAGGAAAGGGACAAAATTTATATGATGAAGCTAATTGTTTTAACAGTAATATTACAGATCAGATTAATTTAAGGAATTGTAAAGTGATATAACAAATGTATAATTAAAGTATAGGCCCAACATTAGAATTTTTGTAAGGTGAAAAACCACCCTTTATAATTAACCAATGTAAGCAAATGAGGTAGCAAATGTTCATAATGACATAAAGAAAAGAATGATGTAATTTAAATTTAAGAAAACTTAAAGCTGAAAAAGGAGTATTTTTCTTATATTCAGATGAACATTTAAATCTTGTAAACTGACCACGTGACCTTATGAACTCTCTGTTTTGACCAATCACAGGCCAGTATTGTGAGGGCACGGAACCGTTGAATAGTAAGGCAGGAATATAGAAATATAGTATTGTATTGTTAACTAGTGCAGTGTGAGCAGATGAGCTCTAATGAAGAAGTTTTTAATTAAACCAAAGTAATGTTTTTTGGACCGTTGGCGATGAAAAATTATAACTAATAGAAGCTACAAATACTGTGGAAGATTAGAAGACGAAAATATTTAAATCAAACCCACAAATAAATGCAGAACCTTTGAAAATCCTGATTGCCCACCATGAACACACTTTTATAACGCCTGTGAGTGACGTCAACTGTAACCATTAACCACACTACAGGTACGATTACACAACACTACCGTAGACACTATCTACACTTACAGAATAACACCAGGGATCATTTATTGAAGAAAAATCTTAAAAACTAAAACAGTGAACACTGAACATTTAATGTAAAATAACTTGTGACAGCACGTGGCCAAACATTTTCGGTGGCCATTTTGCCGATAGTCTGGTCTCCATAGCAACCAATAATAACGAAATATAGTATTAAGATTTTAAAATTTTACTTACCTTTGTAATGTATTGTATTTTTGTATGTATTTGCTGAATTCAATGACAGTCTAAAAGAACCCTTAAACCCTGAGAATTAATATAATATTATAAACAATTTGTTATTTGGAACTTGTTAGTGTAAAAATCGAATTGAGCGCTAGAGTCGACCCAACCCATATTTGTTTTCGACACAAGTCGACTGTTCGTTTCTCTGAATAACTTTAATGAAAATAAGTATTGTTATTTGGAATCAAAGGAGTTGTCATTGTAGATAATTTGAAGGTTTACAGGACAATTACAGGTAATCCAACAGGAGAGTGAACAGCGAACGGACCGAAGCATTTGGAAAAAGAACGGGGTGCTCGAGGACAAAATCGATTGCGGCAGCCAATCCGTATTTGACATAAGTGGAGGCAATTTACACTAAATAAAACTCTTCAAAACACAAAATAAAACCCACAATACTCTGTTATATTACAATATATATATATATATATATATATATATATATATATATATATATTGTAACAAACCAAATGTTGTATGTGTCTAGTGCAACACCGTTACGGGTTTATCGTTAATTCAGCCCCACGTTATGAGCGTCAATTTGTAACAAATAATAATTATTCTGTGTTATTTATTTGTTACTTCGAAACTCTCGCCTAATTAAGCCCAAATATTTGTAATATAAATACTCTTATAAGTATAACATAATCACTCCTGTAAATCAATGTTAATTTATTTATAAAATGATCTATTAATGGGTTGATATTATTCGGTTATTGACCATAGACCTGTGTTAAGTAGTTATTAAATGTTTTACCAGAGAAAAAACGCTATATTACAGTTATTATAGTGAATAATTCAGTAATTTTCTCCAACCCTAGTCAGTATGTATTATTTAAATTGGAAAGAGAGTAGCGCAGAGAGTAAGTTAGTTCTCTATTCTCCCGTATTCACCAGCTGTCTGCAAACGAGCGCTGTTATTGGCGATTGACCCGTTATTATAGGTTAAGTCGTTCCACTTGATGCTTTTATCACTTTCTTTCTCTGTAAAATACACCCTATTCGAAATACAATAATTATTCTACAATAACACAAAATCGTCAAATACAAGAAGGATTCTTTATTTTATATTATTTTTAAAATTCCAACAGTTGCTTTCTCCTGCTATTAATGCATCATATCGATCACACAATACAGAATCGATTTGTTATTGAACTCGTGTTTAGATGTTACAATTTAATTATAATTTTCAGTTTGTCTTTTATCTCAGGGTACATGTAGTTCTTTTAACTATTAGTAAGGTCAGGTAATGCAAATTCAGGTTACTAGGTATTACAGTTTAATTTAAAATCTTATTATACAAAGTATTAACATAAGCAGGTTTTATTTATTTATTTTCTTTACCAATCGTTTACAAGATACTCTTTAAGGCAGTGTTCCACTAACGATGACAGATAGCCGAGTGATGAAGAATGGCTCGAATATATCCACCTCCAGCTTCTCAGTAAAAGTTGGTGTTAGTGTCCCAGGATGTAATGGAAAGTTCAGTTCTTGATCTTCGCTGATTTTTCGTTTCTGGTGGTCACAGGTCCCGACGGAATTAGTGTAGTATTAAGTTCTTGCTCTGTTGTTAAAGGTAAGGTTCTGTATGTAAATTTAATTCTCTTATTTTTTGTTGTATGGTATTTATTCACTTCGACTTCTCCAGATCTGGGTTATCTTCATTTATTTATTGTTTCCATTATTACTCAATTGACGGTAGGTTTAGTGAATTTATTCTTTAGATTTTTTATTTGAATTTTGTTGATAGGTATTTTATATTCTCGAAGTGATAGTCTCGGAAGTCGTCCAATCCATCTTTTTTATCAGTTATTATATATTAATTTGGATTGATAATAATTTTATTCATTAGGTTTCTTGGTTTTTTCAAGATTTATAATGACTGAACTGTCCTCGTTCATATATAACAATTGAATGTTGAAATCAACAAGATATCTTGCATTTTGTTGCCCTAACAACCATCTTCCTCTTATGTTATTGGATAATATTTGTTATCCTAGAGCCGTAATTAGGAAATATCTTACACTTATTTAATAAAATACTCCCTTCTTGGAATTATATTAAATCACATAAAACTTTCACTTAATCTGCCTTATTAAACCTTATACATTTTACTACATTTTCTTCTTAATCGACTTATTTTAAAAGGTATTAATTTCCTTTTACAAAACACTAATTTTAGGCCTATTGGTTTTATTACATGTGTTATAATTTTTTTGTTTTTAATTTAATTTTTCTGACCTGACCTACTGTACAAAAGATCACTGGCTTATGGCCAATTATTCCAATTTTAATTTCCTGATTTCAATTTATTATTATTATTTAGCTTATCATTGAACCCTTCATTGGTTTTTAACATAATTATAATGACCACTTGACAATTCATTAACAATTATTGTCTTCCTGGCCAAGTTTACAAATATTATTTTAAGACATCTTCATTAATTATTTAAAGTAAATACACTTAACAAGATACCATACATAATAAATACACTTGTATTTAATTACTTAAATACAAGTTTAACATAAATGAAATGAGTACCCATTACTTAGTATTTCCTTAAAGCAATGGCTTCACACCTGCTACATACAAAATACAAAATAAATATCATGTAAACACAATATCATGATAAAGCACAACAACATGTACATCTTTATAAAACATTAAGTATTAATTAAACAGTCTATTATTTTCAAACTCGTCTACAGTAAATTCATCTCATTAGACACTGTGTTTATAGTTTACCTCTTCCACTGATCACTCCATATTTTATATTTAGATACATTCTTACTATTTTATTACCTAGTAACCTTACTAGGTATCATTAATATATTTTTTTGGTGAGGTTTGCCCTCCTGACCTTAATTATGGCATACCTTGGGTATTGTTTGAGTTTCTATGAACAAAGTTTTTATGTAACGTTTGGGACCTTAACTTTGTTACGTTACATAATATATATAGTGACGGCAGCGGTATACGAACATCTGCTCTGCGGTACCAGCGGCGGACACAGCGAGCCAATTGGGGATCAGCAGCCGAGACGTGACAACTAACGTGCTCGGAGCGAGCCAGTCAGCGATCCCGGTTAGTGCATAAAACCCGCGCCGTTAGAAAATTTTGACCCACTCTTCATCGCCATGCCATCGGACACACTTCATCTCCTATCCTATCTCGGACGACATCGGCGCGGAGTCAGCCGGAAGGAACGGCCGAAGAATAGAACTGGCGTTCTTGCGTCTTCGCCCTCCAGTTCCGCACCAGCGATGGATTTCGCTGGGCCAGCAGCCGACTCTACAACCGATGCCGAAAGAAGAGGAGGACTGCAGTACGCCACGAACACCGGGCGCAGCCGCCGAACATCTCAGCGCGGCAGGACCAACATCAGCCTTCTCGCCACCAGGTCCTTTTTAGGGCCACCAAAATAACTAGAGTGTACGATTGGCGCCATTTGTCATGCGGCAAGCCTTTTGTCCGGTGACAATATATATATATATTGATATAAAACAAGTTATGTGATAATGTTTTTACTTATAGGTGACTCCCGTGTATCAACTTTAAGCCCCACGTTGTTGACGTCAATTTGATATAAAACACGTTATGTGGGTGTGTTACAAATATATCTTATACAGCTCCGTAAATTATTTATGTATTTATGTAAAATTTTCTTCCTCAGTATTAATCTTCAGCCCCACTGTTGGGCTAACCAATTTGATATAAAACAATTGGTCTACTACGGTTTCGGGATTATCGTTATTTCAGCCCCAACGCTGCCGGCGTCAATTTGATATAAAACAAGTTAAATGAGAATTGTTGTTCTTATTGAATTATATTATGTTCTTACGGGGTTTAATTAAGCTCCACGTTGGTATGCGCCAATTTGTATCAACAAACCGGTGTTACTGTGTAAAGAGTGTAATACTATCACGGGTTTCTCGTTAATGCAGCCCCGTGTAATTAACCAATCTGTTATTAAGGAAAATATTTATTATGTAATCTTATAGGTGACCTCCTGCAACTCAATATTAATAGAAAAACTTTATTTATTATATCGTTATTGCAACTTTTATGTAGACCAAAGCACTGTGTTAATCAATTACTAAATGTTTACTCGATGATAATTCTATATTACATGCATTTTAGTTAATAATTTGATAATTCTCTCCAACCCTATTCAGTCCGTATTATTTAAATTAAATCAAAAGTTGCGAAGGAAACACGCTAGTTCGTCAATCCCACGTTCTATCAGCTGTCTACTGCAAGCGCTGTTATTCGTAATTGGCCCACACTTATAGGTTAGCTTGTTTCACCTGAAAGTTAATCGCCTTCTTTACCTGTAAATTACTCCCCCATCAAAATACAATACCTATTCTACAATAATATAAAACCTCATTACATACAAGAAGGATTCTTTATTTGTATTACTTTTAAAATTCCAACAGTGCTCTTTACGGTTATATGACTGTTATATCGATTGTACAATGTTGAATCGATATGACAATGGATTGGTCCTGTTTAATACAATTTAAATATAATTTTATTTATCTCTTATCCCAGGGTACGTGTGATTCTTTTAACGATTAGTAAGGCCAGGTAATGCAAAATTAAGGTTACTAAGTATTACAAATTGTTATTAATTCTTAGTGTATAAAATTAAATATAAGCTGGTGTTACCGTACAAGGCGACTCTCAAGATAGCTGTGTCTGTTTACAAACGCTGGAAGACTTACAGTTGAGGTTACTTTGGTCTAGAAAATGTGTCCGGATTCTTAATAAAATGGAAAGGTGATGTCCTGGAGGGCAACAGGAACTCTTCTATTCTTCGTTCTTCTCCGCAATCCTTGTGGTTGTCGGTCCTGGTGGAATTGGTGTCGTGTTATAATTTCCTTTTGTGAAAGTGAGGTTTATGGCGCCAGTAATAAAGGTTCTTGTGTATATTTTGTCTATAATTCCATTAATTCAGACTTCTTATTCCGTCAATAAGTATCCTGGTTAAATGGGACACTGGGTTCATCACTAATTCCAATGGAATTACCTTGAAGAGTGAAATAATAATTCCGTTACCCTTTGGAGGTGTATAAGTATATTTCTCAAAATTTAATTCATGAATTGTTCATCAGTTTGGTTTGAAGGAATTGGTTTTGATACTTTAATTTATTAATTTTAATTCATTTTATTTCTTTTATTTTAAATTTGTCTACTGATCTGAACTCAATAGCATATAACAATCGAAATATATTAAAGTTTTTTATAAATTCTTTTCTGTATTTTGTATGAATTCAACTTGACCCATTAGCATATAACAATCGAATCATCAAAATCAACAAGTCTCTTTACATTTTAGTTACCCTAACAACCATTACTTTCTGTCATTGGATAATATTTGATATCCTAGAGCCAGAATTAGAAAATATTACTACTCTTTTTTAATAAAATACTCCATGCTTGGAATTATACCAAATTACATAAAACTTTCACTCAATCTACCTTATTAAACCGTATATATTTTACTATAGTTTCATCTGACTGGACTTATTAAAAAGGTATTAATTTCCTTTTACAAATATTAAATTTAGGCCTATAGGTTTTCTTACAACTGTTATAATATTGTTTTGTTTTTAACTTAATTTTTCTTTACCTGACCTACTGTACAAATAGTCACTGGTTTATGGCCACTTACATTAATTTTAATTTCCTGGTTTTAATTCATTATATTATTTAGTTCATCATTGAACCCTTCATTATTTTTTAACATAACTATAAGAACTACTTGCCAACTTTTTAACACTTATTGCCTTCTTGGCCAAGTTTACAAACATTATTTCAAACATCTTCATTAATCAATTACAGTAAATATATTTAACATAATATAATACCTAACACATGGACTTATACTTGATTATCTAAAGACAATTTTAACATAAATGAAAGGAGTACCACTGACTAAGTACTTCTATAAAACAACAGCTCCACTCTTACTATCCACAAAACATAAAATAAATATCCTGTAAACACTATATCATGCTACAGTACAACACCAAGTACATTTTGCAACACATTAAATATTAATTTGAATAGTATTTTATACTTAATTCCTACACATTAAACTCTTCCCATTTGACACAATGTTTATGTTTTACATTTCATATTATTCATTACATTTTTTAGATTTAGGTACACTTTAGATGTTTTAATTACTTAGTAACCTTACTATGTACATCTAATGCATTCTTCAGGTAAGATGGGCCGTCTTGCATTTAATTATTACAGGCTTTGGGTATTGTTCTAAACCATATTTACACAGTTTTTTATGTAACGTTGGGGACCTCAAATCTGTTACGTTACATAACACTCCCCCTTCGAAAGAAGTTTATTTTGGCTCAATGTAGTTTAGTAAAAATAAACTTATAGTTCGTCCCTGATCAGGTTGTCTTTTTACTCATAATATTTTTTTATTGCCGTTTGGTTATAGGTACCCTTCACTCTATTATTTATTGGGTCAGATACCACGTATGTATTGTTCTGATTGTCCTGGCTTATTACAAAAGGTCCAACATATAATAACAACAATTTTTTTTGCTATTCCTTCAGAACTGCTTGGTTGCTGACGGTTTCTTATTAAAAATTTTTCGCCGATGGTGTATTTAATGATGTTTTTTCGGGTAGCATCCTGTTTTTTCCTTCTGGTTTCCATCATACTCTGTATTTCCCTTCTCACTGCTGGTTTTAGGGATTGAGGTATAGGATATGATTTCCTGTATTCTTTATTTCAGAATTCCTACTCCTTTATTTATATATGAAATTATCCGTTGTATTACTATTATTTCTTCTTTCCTTCTTAAAATCAATTATTTCCCAAGTTTAAATCTTACTTCTATAATCATTCTTGTGACATTCTTTATTAATTATACGTTTTGGATCTGGTTTTATTTATTTATCTATATTTATTTGTGAGTTTTCCCTCTAATATTTAATTTTCCTAAACCTCCCTGACATAACTGGAATCGAATCGGTGGTGCTCTATCGGCTTACCAAATACCGTCGTCCGTTACATACTTTCTGAGATCAGAGGAACATCATCTCTGCCCAGTTAAATGATTGCTGGAATATTCTACAGTCAATCTTCATTAATAAACCTCGCAAGGTAGTCATCATGTGACCTTCAATAAAATAATTAATAATAATAATACTCTAGGGATTATTCACTGTACTTTAACTCAGATCATATTATTTCTTCATATTAATTCTTCCTTCTATTATACACTTCTCCTCTCCAATACTTGTCTATTTTATTGACATTTATTAATTGGCTTTCTTACAGATAATTCTTAAATATTTGTTTTTTTTTTCTTTTATATTAGTTTAAAGTAATTTCTTCTGAATTATATAGTAAGGTGTTCTTACTTATTTTTTGAATTTTGTTGTTTTCTTTTTGTGTTCGTATATACCCTTTCAATCCTAGCAGCGAGGGGTTACTTGATACTTCCACTGCTGTACTTAGTTTTCCATCCTATCCTGCAGACGATCGTCCCTAGCAGTGGTTCCTGGGTTGCCATCATCGGGTCTAAACTCTCTATGGTTTTCTTGATGTCTAGGTAGATCCTCCTCTCGACTTCTATTACCGGGTTGATTTCGTTGGTCGTTGTTTGTACGGTTGTTATTCCAATAATCTCTCCCATTATCAAAATTCCTGCGGCCTGCGCTGTATTGGTTATTATTATAATTATTATAATGATTGCCTTGGTAATGATTGTTGCGATAACGATTATTTATAAACTGGTCATTCACCCTTCGGTGATAATTATTGTGGTTAAATCGATTTGTTCCTGGGCGCGACTCTTGATTTGACTCCTCCCTTCTATTGTTGGAATATTCACTTTGCCGTCGGGACCTTTGATAATAGTCTTCCATTTCGTAACTGGCCAACAAGGTTTCCATTGCTCCTACTGTCTTCACTTGTCCACTGCGTCTGGCACGAACTATCTCTTCTTCAAAATGGTAAGATAATTTATTTACCAAACATTCCTCTGGTATTCGTGGTTCCAAATGACGCGCCAAACACACCTTTCCCAAAAAGTAAGTAGTTGGTGACTGCTCTTGATTAAAATTGAATCTCCCGTTGGTAATGTTATCCCTAATCATGTTCTGTACGGAATCCGACCAGTATTTTGACCTAAAAGTCCTTTTAAACTCTTCATAATTACTAGTTTCATTCCGGACCGCTGACCACCAATTATCATTTATACTTTTAAAACAATCATCTAACAAACTTTTTATTATGTTCCATCGGGTCACCTTAACCCTACTAAACCATTCATCTATTCTCTCCAGAAATTCTATGGGATTTCTCCTATAAATTTTAAAATTGATATTTTCTTTTTGCTCAGGGGCTATGTGATGTGCCAGATACATTGGTCGATTTTGTAAAACTTCTATTGACTCTTTTATATTAATCAATTCCTGATTTTTTATATTTTCGACAGTTTCTTTATTTTGATCCACTTGGGTTTTTATTTGTGTTATCTCGTTATTTACTATGTCAATTCTCCCAGCTATATTAATTTGCACTTCATCCAATTTTTCTTGGGTTTCTAATTGTACTTCCTTTATCCTAGTTTTGTTATTATTTTCCCCTTGATTAATTTTGGCCTCTACTTCCACTGCGAGTTGTATGATGGTTTCATCTGTCTTTTCCAGACCCACCTTAATTTCAGTTATTTGCTGTCTTACTTCCTCCTCATAATTATCTACCCTTTTATTAAGTGTTTCATTGACATTTGCAACCCTTTCATTGATGACTTCCCTCAACGCTTGGTTTTGTTCATTTATCATTTGCCTCAACTCCTTATTACTGTTTTCAATTTTCTCGTCTATCTGTTTGTGATTTTCCTGAATCTGCCTTAAGCTCTCATCGTTCCTGTCAAACCTTTCATTAATTTGGTTTAAGCTTTCATTTATCAGCCGGTTATTCTTATCATTTTCCTCTTTATTTTTGTCAAACTTCTCATTCAATAGTTTGATTAAGTTCTCACTCAAAATTTCGTTTTGTTTCTTTGAGTTTTCATTAATACTGTCTATTTTATTTTCCAGCCTTTCTGAATTTTGGTTTATACTGTCTATTTAATTTCTAGCTTTTCTGAATTTTGTTTATTATCCTCTTCAAATTGTCTTAAACTCTCATTACTTTCCTGCTTGGTTTGCTTTGAGTTTTCCTCCTGTTTCCTAAATTGTTCTGCCATAATTTTCATCATATCTTGCCAATTTGGTTCTTCTCTGGCTACCGTTTTATCTGGTCGGTCCCCTTGGGCATCCTCTTTATTGCTCGCCTGTTGTTCCATTTCGGTGTCTGTAACTACCTCTGTTTCTTCTTCCCGTATATCTTCTTCTGTTCCTTGCCCCTTCTCCATCCTTTTAGAAACATCTCTGGTATGCATTCCTGTGCCTCTAATCGTTGCCTGCTCCAGTTAAGTAATAATTAAGTCGATTTTTTACTTAACTAAAGCCCCACGTTGGGCGCCAATTTGATATAAAACAAGTTATGTGATAATGTTTTTACTTATAGGTGACTCCCGTGTATCAACTTTAAGCCCCATGTTGTTGACGTCAATTTGATATAAAACACGTTATGTGGGTGTGTTACAAATATATCTTATACAGCTCCGTAAATTATTTATTTATTTATATAAAATTTTCTTTCTCAGTATTAATCTTCAGCCCCACTGTTGGGCTAACCAATTTGATATAAAACAATTGGTCTACTACGGTTTCGGGATTATCGTTATTTCAGCCCCAACGCTGCCGGCATCAATTTGATATAAAACAAGTTAAATGAGAATTGTTGTTCTTATTGAATTATATTATGTTCTTACGGGGTTTAATTAAGCTCCACGTTGGTATGCGCCAATTTGTATCAACAAACCGGTGTTACTGTGTAACGAGTGTAATACTATCACGGGTTTCTCGTTAATGCAGCCCCGTGTAATTAACCAATCTGTTATTAAGGAAAATATTTATTATGTAATCTTATAGGTGACCTCCTGCAACTCAGTATTAATAGAAAAACTTTATTTATTATATCGTTATTGCAACTTTTATGTAGACCAAAGCACTGTGTTAATCAATTACTAAATGTTTACTCGATGATAATTCTATATTACATGCATTTTAGTTAATAATTTGATAATTCTCTCCAACCCTATTCAGTCCGTATTATTTAAATTAAATCAAAAGTTGCGAAGGAAACACGCTAGTTCGTCAATCCCACGTTCTATCAGCTGTCTACTGCAAGCGCTGTTATTCGTAATTGGCCCACACTTATAGGTTAGCTTGTTTCACCTGAAAGTTAATCGCCTTCTTTACCTGTAAATTACTCCCCCATCAAAATACAATACCTATTCTACAATAATATAAAACCTCATTACATACAAGAAGGATTCTTTATTTGTATTACTTTCAAAATTCCAACAGTGCTCTTTACGGTTATATGACCGTTATATCGATTGTACAATGTTGAATCGATATGACAATGGATTGGTCCTGTTTAATACAATTTAAATATAATTTTATTTATCTCTTATCCCAGGGTACGTGTGATTCTTTTAACGATTAGTAAGGCCAGGTAATGCAAAATTAGGTTACTAAGTATTACAAATTGTTATTAATTCTTAGTGTATAAAATTAAATATAAGCTGGTGTTACCGTACAAGGCGACTCTCAAGATAGCTGTGTCTGTTTACAAACGCTGGAAGACTTACAGTTGAGGTTACTTTGGTCTAGAAAATGTGTCCGGATTCTTAATAAAATGGAAAGGTGATGTCCCGGAGGGCAACAGGAACTCTTCTATTCTTCGTTCTTCTCCGCGATCCTTGTGGTTGTCGGTCCTGGTGGAATTGGTGTCGTGTTATAATTTCCTTTTGTGAAAGTGAAGTTTATGGCGCCAGTAATAAAGGTTCTTGTGTATATTTTGTCTATAATTCCATTAATTCAGACTTCGTATTCCGTCAATAAGTATCCTGGTTAAATGGGACACTGGGTTCATCACTAATTCCAGTGGAATTACCTTGAAGAGTGAAATAATAATTCCGTTACCCTTTGGAGGTGTATAAGTATATTTCTCGGAATTTAATTCATGAATTGTTCATCATTTTGGTTTGAAGGAATTGGTTTTGATACTTTAATTTATTAATTTTAATTCATTTTATTTCTTTTATTTTAAATTTGTCTACTGATCTGAACTCAATAGCATATAACAATCGAAATATATTAAAGTTTTTTATAAATTCTTTTCTGTATTTTGTATGAATTCAACTTGACCCATTAGCATATAACAATCGAATCATCAAAATCAACAAGTCTCTTTACATTTTAGTTACCCTAACAACCATTACTTTCTGTCATTGGATAATATTTGATATCCTAGAGCCAGAATTAGAAAATATTACTACTCTTTTTTAATAAAATACTCCATGCTTGGAATTATACCAAATTACATAAAACTTTCACTCAATCTACCTTATTAAACCGTATATATTTTACTATAGTTTCATCTGACTGGACTTATTAAAAAGGTATTAATTTCCTTTTACAAATATTAAATTTAGGCCTATAGGTTTTCTTACAACTGTTATAATATTGTTTTGTTTTTAACTTAATTTTTCTTTACCTGACCTACTGTACAAATAGTCACTGGTTTATGGCCACTTACATTAATTTTAATTTCCTGGTTTTAATTCATTATATTATTTAGTTCATCATTGAACCCTTCATTATTTTTTAACATAACTATAAGAACTACTTGCCAACTTTTTAACACTTATTGCCTTCTTGGCCAAGTTTACAAACATTATTTCAAACATCTTCATTAATCAATTACAGTAAATATATTTAACATAATATAATACCTAACACATGGACTTATACTTGATTATCTAAAGACAATTTTAACATAAATGAAAGGAGTACCACTGACTAAGTACTTCTATAAAACAACAGCTCCACTCTTACTATCCACAAAACATAAAATAAATATCCTGTAAACACTATATCATGCTACAGTACAACACCAAGTACATTTTGCAACACATTAAATATTAATTTGAATAGTATTTTATACTTAATTCCTACACATTAAACTCTTCCCATTTGACACAATGTTTATGTTTTACATTTCATATTATTCATTACATTTTTTAGATTTAGGTACACTTTCGATGTTTTAATTACTTAGTAACCTTACTATGTACCTCTAATGCATTCTTCAGGTGAGATGGGCCCTCTTGCCTTTAATTATTACAGGCTTTGGGTATTGTTCTAAACCATATTTACATAGTTTTTTATGTAACGTTGGGGTCCTCAAATCTGTTACGTTACAATATATGTATATATATAAATCGGTTCATAACGTTATCCTACGTCTTCCGATCCCTAGTCTCCATTGGTCTTGATCTAACCAAGATTCTTCTTCCAATTCCCGGTCTCTCATTACCTGATTAATGCTTTCTCTCCAACTCAACCTAGGTCTTCCTCTTCGCCACGACCATATGGTGTCCATCTCAAAATTTGCATGGGGGAGTCGATTATCCGGCATTCTTTGCACATGCCCAAACCATCTTAGCTGTTTTGTTTTTATGTCATCGACAATAGAGCACTGTACCCCATTATCTCCCAGATTCTGACGTTTCTTACTTTTTCCAGTTTTGACCTCCCTGCCGCTCTTCACCAATAATCCATTTCAGTAGCTTCCAACAACTTTTCTGTTCTTTGTGTTATTGGCCATATTTCAGTATGACGTAATTGATTTCACAATTGTATTGTATATACGATGCTTATTTTGTTTTGATATTTGTTGGTCCCACAATATGTTGTTCAGCAATGCTATTGATTTTCTTCCCAAGTTATTTCTCTTATCGCTTTATCTAGACTACCATCTTGTGTAACCGTTGTTCCTAAATACAGTATTTATAGCTACTGCAATTTATTATTTTGTGTTCGTCTTCTAAAATTAAATTCTTCTGTTCCCCACCAATGCAAATATACTCTGTTTTCTTTGTGTTTACTTCAAGGCCCCATAGCTTATATTCCTCCATAAGTTTTTGTGTCATGTTTTCCATGTCGTGATAGGCTTGCGCTACCACGACTTGGTCGTCAGCGAAACACAGTGTGTACACTGTGTTGTCAATTAGAGGTATCCTCATTTTGTGGCATTTCTTTTTCCAGGTTTTGAGGGCTTGTTCCAAGTATATTTTAAAAAGCGTCGGTGAGAGACAACATCCCTGCTTTAGGCCCTTGCTAACATTAAATCCTTTTGAGACTTTACTTCCAATTTTTACGTGCGCTTTCAATCCGTTATATAAAGTCTTAACCGCTTCGATTAAAGTGGAGGCGATGTTTGTTCGTCGAAGTGCCAGCCAAAGTTTGGTGTGCGGAATACTATCATACGCTTTCCTAAGGTCAACATATAGGCAGTGCGCTTCTTTGTTTACAGCAGTTTTCTTTTCTATGATTTGCATCAAGCAAAATAAGTGATCTATGTTTGATCTCCCCGCCCGAAAACCAACTTGTTCCTCTGCTTCCATGTCCGAGTATTGATGTTCAATTTTTTCCTTAAGAAGTTTTACATACACTCTACTGATTGAACTCGTCACCGCAATTCCACGGTAATTGTTGCATTCAGTTGTTTTATCTTTTTTGTGAATGGTTGATACAAAAGATGTTTTCCATTCTTGCGGTATTTGTTTATCATTTATGCTTCTATGGAATAATTTCGTGAGATGTTCGTATAATTTTGTTGTGCCATATTTGAGCAGTTCCGTTGGGATGTTGCCAGGTCCGGGGGCTTTTCCATTTTTCAGATGTCGACATATTTCCTCTATGTCTTCCGTGGTTAACCTTACAGGTGAGGAAGTCTTTCTAATGTTGTCAAATTCATAATCAGTGTTATTTTGAAATTCTGATCTGCTTTCTTTTAGGAGGTTACTAAAATATTCGTCCCATTTCCGTAGAGATATTGGCGATATTAAATCTTTCTTTTTTTCCCGTCTTATCGACTTTAGGAATTTCCAACTTTCAGTGCATTGCCTGCCTCCTATATACTCAACAAACTATTTACTCAACAACAAAATATACTCTTCAGATACTTGACAAGTTCTTGAACTTGAACTGTGACAAGTTCATTCAACTCCTGTTTGCCAATTGTTTCTTCAACAGTTATCACAATAAGTTACTTCATGTAAAGAAAGTTCCTATCAGTTGGTGTGTTAACCCTGTCAGTGCCATTGGGGGATCAGCATCCGTGTGGTCTATATTAAAAGTGGCACAGCCTATTCAATTGACCACTAAACTTTTATGATCAGTTATTTGGTAACAGATAATGTTACTTTGTATACCACTATAAAGGGGCATTATTTTTTTATATACTACAAGAATGTTATCTTCTTTGTCCAAGAGACGTTGATTTAACACATGCTTGAATAGGCTGTTGCTGTTTACATTTTTGAGGGTTCATTTGTTGGGCATTTTGTACTGTTTTGTTGAAGTTAGTTCAGTAATATTATTTCAAAAAGAAGTAATGTTTATCTGTGCAAAGAAGAAATACACCCATAATTAATTTTAATGACTGTGGAAGTAATTTAATAAAAATGGCAAACTGCAAAATAGTAACAGCCGCATTTATAACCTATAAATACTAGTAGTGATATTTAAAAATTAATTTATGTCTAATATTTGAAAATAACGTCTAAATTTGTTAAGAAAATAATAGACTGTACAAATTAAGTGTCTATGAGTACCATAATTATTGATTTTGTACAGATTTGTACAGGTTCGCCTCTACATGCAGTGAACTCTACGTAACGAAAGTATGAGTATTATTTCCAATTTTAATTAAGCATGGAGATTTGGTATTGAATTACTCTAATCAGTGTGTGCTTTATTGAAACTATTAACATAAATACCACAACAAACTTTATTTGTACCAATAAATTAAACAGAGTGTTTTTTTTTCTGATAAAGAAAATGCAGTCTTTACTGTCTTTAATAAGTGAGTACTGACAAAAAATAAAGAAAATAGACATTATCAGAGTTAGATTTCTATTCACATGTCTTTGGATAATTTACAAAAAATTAATTATTCATTGCAAGTTAAGAAAATTCTTCGGACAGAATGAATGACATGAAAAAGTAGTACCACAGAGATATTGCATTGATTACATGTATGCTCTGTTCATGTCTGCTTTGAATAAGTTTTAATTTATTGTTTGTGGTGCGTTGTATAGGCTCAACAGTCATTCCTGAACAGTAAGCTGTGTCGACTCAATGCATGAATTACCCTCATAACAAGTACAGCTAAGTTATCTAGAGAGAGAGGGGAGATGATGACGCGGTAACAGTTCACTGTCTCGCTTCCATATTATCTACCTCTCTGTCACACACTTGCTTCCATTGTTCTCGCCAGTCTTGTTGCAGCTGATATTCACACTGTGAAACACTGTACAAGACTGTTGTGCGCATGTTCGAAGTGATTGAAAATTTTGTTAGCCTCGCAACGAGGTGTTTGTAAACTAAGCCACCGTTCATTTTCTATCGTCAGGTTTCTAGCAGTGATAAAATGTTAAAAAAAGGCTAGAAACGAAACTCTAAAACAAATGTATTTTTATTGGATAGATTGAAAGGTAACAATAATGTGATAATGCAAAAGGATATAAATATTGTATACAAACAGGGAAATTAATAATCAAATATATCTTAGTAAAATTTCTGTTATCGACTTGCATGGATTTGAGATTGATGACACTGTGTGTACATTAGTGTGTAATTTATGTACCGGTACTGTGAAAAGTTTGAAATGTGATTAGTGTAATAGTATTAGTGTTCATATTGCTGGAACAGTGATTCTCAAACTTTTTGGTGATCCAGCACCCTTTACAAGTCGCTAAAAAACTATAGCTCCTTAAATAAATACGAGTAGTATTTATAAATGTGTACTACTTATGTCTAAATTAAGACACCCTGACCTGTAGCCATAATTATAATATACAATTGTAGTGCGTAGGTGTTAGATTCAGTCTCCAATTTTAATGCTTCCAAATATACGTCTTACTTCAAAATTTAAAGCACAGTATTTCCTTTTCAATATTTTTCCAACGCTTGAATTTTGTGTCATTTTGTGATATTTTTGTAGCACCCACAGGTACTTTAGGGTCACCCTTTAGGAATCTAGTGTAGGATAATTTAACAATTATTCAGTAAATATCACTGTGTTTATTTGTACTCTTTTCTCTGTTAACAGTAAATAACCCTAAAGCTGCTGAAGCTGCACAGAGTGCCTACTACGATCCAAACAAGCCACAGTGTGCATATGTTCCTCCACCATCCTATTATGTAAGTATTTTCTTTTTTCATAATTTTATTTAAAACCTATACACTTGTATTTTAAAATAAATAAATGAAGACAATAAATACATTTTTTCTATCCTAGTAGTAGTTATAACCTACAAAAATTGTAAATGAATGTAGATTTAAGTATGGGATTTTTATATGCTCTCGCCTATGTCGCAGATGAGACTTGTGAAACAGAAAATCACTGTCAACAGCTAATTTTCTGCTGTAATAGCAAATTACATATACACAATTATAATAGCATAATAGAAAATAATTATTTCCTATTCACTTGATCAAATACTTTTTCTAAATTTGCAACACGAGTCAGAAACATAAATTCTCTCCTTTTTTCCAAAATCTGTTACAAGCATACATTATCTTCAACCATTTAAAGCCCTAGCATATAGTTTACACACAACATTAAGAAGCCTAATCATGGAGATATTTTATTGGATTAATATGGGTCATATGGATTAATTAATGGATAAACATATGTATCCATGTTAATTGTTTATCTTCACATAAATAATGTTTTTAGAACATCTCGTGTTATATGGTTTTCATGTAGTACTGTAGGCTATGTATAATATTTGTGTTGTTTTTGTTTTCAGGAACCACCTCCAGCATACCAGATGAATGGTGACAAGAAATCTCAGTAAATTACGAAACAACATATTGAAGCCTTCAAAGTTTTGCCTTGATTCATTTCAAATGTACTATACATTTATTACACATACAGAGCCGTGAAGGAGTTTTTGCTGCTACAAAAGTAAAAAGTAAAAAAAAAACAGTACACTCATGGGATTATTTTTATGAATAACAATAAAATGTTTGAAAAAATTTAAACTTTTATGAGTAAAATTAACCACATTAAAGTAGTTTGTGATACTAGTGTGTTGATACAAAGTTTCATTACGTTGCTTATTTTATGTATATGGAGAAAATAATTAAATGAGTTATTTTTCGGTATTATTATGTGTAATAGTTGGTTTTATCATTCCATGTTTTACAGTTTTATAAACCCTTCATAACGTGTGTGTGTGTGTGTGTGTGTGTGTGTGTGTGTGTGCGTGCGTGTGCGTGTGCGTGTGCGTGCTATGTTAATTAATTAACTATATTAATTAATACATGATTGTGGTTATGGTAGCTATAATCGTCTATAAATGGTTTTGTATTGATTAATTAATGTAGTAGGTACTAATGCAAACATTTCTGAATGTTTTTGGACAAAAAAGCATTTAATGGCTCTCAAATGGGGACAATTTATTACTTTGTATCTTGGATTATTGAGTTTATTTATTTGAACATATACATTGGTTGTTACATGAATGTACTAGATGTTTATACAGTAATGGTTTTGACCGCCAGCATATTGATAGCTTAAATTAATCAATTTTTATGGCAGTTTTAAATTCTTTTTTCTTCTTAATGTGAATATGATGCTTTTTGTGGATTATAAGTTTACAGTGAAATTATTTATTAACAGACTCTTAATTTACATATTGTACATAAAGAGCGTATTTAATATTCTTTTATCTGACCGTGTTGTGTTTTGTATTTTGAATATTTAATGTTGATTAGACTGAAAATGTAACTAGTATTAGGAATCATTCAAAAAAGTATTTGAATACTGCATTTATAGTGTACATAGTTCAGTTCCATTCATAGATTTGTATTACACAGTCTAGTAACAGTAACTGAAAATTGTGTAGAAACACAGCGAAAATTATTATTTATTTTGTATGGAAATTTTTTTATTTTCAAATATTTGGACATTCAAAAACACCTAACTTAATATAACAGTGCATAAATTTCAAAAATTCACTATTGCTAGGTTTTTACATTTCTTTCAGGCAAATGAAACACATTAAAATAATGATCTGAGATCTGTTGTAAGACTTTGTTGTAGTACTGTAGTTGTAATAATTTTATTGTTTACGTAGAAAGGTATAAATAATTATGTACTTTCAAAAAATATTATTCATTCGTAAAACTTCTTGGTGCCGCTGTACTATTAAGTACAAGTAATATATAAGATCACTTTTGTGGTAACACTAAAATGCTGGCAGAGAAATGTACAAGAAGATAGTGTTTAGGTCAGTGAAGTTAATTAACTAGGGGCTGTGGAAAACCATAATATTTGACATTTTATAAGTTTTTTTATATGTTAACTTTAAATAAATAAATGTTGCTAAGTAAATAAACCATTTTATATGTGGATTAGATTATTCAATGACATGTTTGTTAGCATTTGTAGTAATTGTTTATTTCATCAGAATAAATTATATTACAGAATGTTTAAAAATAAAATAAGTGGAAATGTGAAATGATTATAACACAATATGCATCTTATTAGACAATGATTATTTTTTCACACCATTAAAATTAAAATTACTTTAAAAAAAGTTTAAACTCATAATTTCTTTGTTATCTGTAAATTTAAAGAAACTGTTTGTGAATGATGTGTACAAGTTTTTCAACTGTAAAATTGATTACAATAGTAATATTTATATAGTAATAGTAAATACTTGTATATTTCTTGTGAAATTTTCCTAGTGAATTAACTTGAATTATTACTATCATTGTTATTATTATTATTATATGTATGTTTCATTTTCACTTTAAGTAAGTGTTATGTTTATATTAATGGACAATTTTATTTTTGTTGCATGTTTGTAGTTACAATGTAATAAAAATATTTACTTATACTGTATTGCATGCTTCTTTGTATCATTTTTTCCTCGTACTGAACGAGCAAACCTTCATAACAGAATATTCCGCAAGAGAATGTTTATAAGTGTAGTTTTTAATTTGCTAAGTAGTATACAGATGTGAACACTCAACACTGTCATCCATAAATATGGTATCTGTTAATGATAAAAATTAATACAGCCTTAGTTTTGTCATCATCGTTATCTTCACGGATTAAACCAAAAATGGTTTGTTCCGGTCTCAAATAGGAAAAGATTAGAGCTTGTCACTCCAGCGCTTCCTCGGACGTACCACATCTCTCCGTCTCCTCGGCTTATAGTTCCAGAGTTGTTTGGGGATGTGACAGTCATCCATTCGGCAAAGATGGTCCCACCAATTCAGCCGATACTGGGCGATCCTGTCGAGTGAACTCATAATATTCAATTCCTGCCGTATATCTGTGTTTCTTCTATGATCATGGAGAGTATACCCTGCCACGTGCCTGACAAATCATCTCATTTCAGTCGCTTGGATACGACTAGCCTGGCCTTTCGTTAAAGTCCATTTTTCAGACCCATAAAGAAGTGTGGGAAGAGCCTTCACCTTGTAGAATTTAGGCGTGTTCCTTTACTTACTGACTTAAGGGTTCGCCTAATGGTCCCGCCCATAAGGTTGAACTCATGCAACTTATTCACAATGTCGTTGTATGCATTATAAGACACACTGTAGCCCAGGTATTCAAAATTGCTAACTTGTTCCAGGACACCCTTAGTTTTGTAGCACACCTAATCTTAATCCTAATCTGATCTGAACATGTGAAGAGTTGGCATAAGAGTCAAAATTACTTCTGTGGTGTAATAATTTTGCCATAGCTAACTACCTTTATCAGGTTATAAGGTTTTTCATTACACTGTTGGTTACAATGTTTTACAAATTTATGAAAGACTAAAAAATCTTAGGTAATATAAATTATTTGAGTATCATACTTAAAATAAGAAACATTTTAATTTTTAAAATACAGAAAACATGTACTTCAAATATTATAATTTACAACTCTTCTTAAGCTGTTTTTCTACATAATCCCAAAGTGAAAAGTATTCAAGTATATATCATAACGTACATAGTGCAAGATGCTGTAGTTACGACGGTCTACTTGATCCTCGTAGGTACAGTGGAAAACAAAATACAAGAAACCAATTAAATCACTAATCACCAGCTTTAATTTTCACAGTTAAACAGTTCATAATTAAACAACACAGTCTCTTACAACAAATCAAATTTAAATTGTTCACACGCAGTAAAATGTCAACTAATATAACACACAATTGTATTACAATTGTCCCACCCGATTATTAAACACGACACTTCACTTCGACAACATTCAATCCGCACTAGCGAAAATCGCTTACGTAACTGAACTGACAATCTGGCTGCTATGGGTTTATATAGGCCCCGCAGAGGTGCAGTACAGCTTTGCCTCCTTACTGCATGCCAGCGGCTTAATGCTTATCTCAAGTGTTCCTGGAACTCACTAGAACCACCTACGTGAATGACGCAACACAAGCCACACTGGTACGGGGGGAGTGGAGAATGTTCTGGATTGTTTGGTACGCTTCTTGCTTCTCGTAACAATATTCTTCAGACAAGTCAGCCACCAGTTCATTAAACCACTCAAAGGCCTTCATTGCTTTCACAGTCTCCTAGTGGCTACCACTTAAACAGTTCCTCCCCAGTAGAGAAAGAAGAGAAATCCAAGCTGTCTGTATTCAAATGATTTGCATCTTTCCACATAATGAGTAGCATACACATTTTGAATTCTTAATTACAGGATATTATGTGTCAATCCAAATTAGATTTAAAGCCATCATAACATGATAAGGAAAATAAAAAAAAATGGTGTTAGATTTGTGCATATTGCCTCTCAGTCCTAAACAAGTTCTTATTTTATTTCGCGATTAATGTAGTTTTATGTGGCACTTGCCAAGTTTTTCAAGTTCTTTTGAAACAATATTAATTAGTTCAATTACTAAAATCTTATTCTTACCTTCGGATTAGGGTCCAAAGTCGTTCAGACGAAACCAGCTACAGACAGGGTTACTTGGGTTGACGTTTCAAAATAATTTTTCTAACACCAAATTTTGTATTCTAAACAACTAACTTTCTTTAATTTTATTATTTGCTTTCACTCTATTTTTACATTACATTTTTTTTTTTTTTTTAATAAGGCATGAATACTTGAACAATTGGTTTTAACGCATATGAAAATGACTTAGCAATAGTACAATTTACAAATAACTTGACCAGCACTTTGCAATGCTTTCAGTTTTAATTTCAGTAATTCAGTAATTAATAAATTGTTAACTTTCACCTGTGAGGAGCCCCAGTACAGCAATGCACACAGTTAGCCTAAACAATTGCCCAGACGTATTGCGTAACCGCCCAGCAAGCAGCAGGCTTTGTGAATAACAGTCTGCAGTTTGTCATCAGAGAGTGTACAACAGTAGTAAGCAGCATCAGACAGTAAAGTTGGTGATTTAAATTTAAACGGTGGCCTCGGGTGCAAGATAGGCCGTAATTAAGAGTAGGCCTATCTTTCAATGCATTAACATTAATTGTTAAAAAGTGTAAAGTGTACAAACAATAGCGCGGTCACATAGTTAAAAACATAAGAGCTCGAGCAATAAAAGTCGGCCGACAAACAAGTCTGTAAAAGTAAAATTCGTAATTGCAAACTAAAGTGAATTAAATAAGATGGAGTGTGTAGCGGTAGTGTGGAAGATTATGAACTGTGAAAATAACCTTAGTGACCAGAAACAGCCAACAACACAAGGTGGTGATGGAACTGATTAACGCCGTGGGTTGTTAAGTATTCTACATAACACTATCAGAACTATTCCCTAAATACAGACATTAAATATAAATACCGAGTTTTAATTACGGGGTTTTAAAAGAGAATACAATTAAAAAGTATGAATGAGAGAGCGTTGCAAAGTGCTGGTCAAGTTATTTGTAAATTGTACTATTGCTAAGTCATTTTCATATGCGTTAAAACCAATTGTTCAAGTATTCATGCCTTATTTAAAAAAAAAAATGTAATGTAAAAATAGAGTGAAAGCAAATAGTAAATTAAAGAAAGTTAGTTGTTTAGAATACAAAATTTGGTGTTAGAAAAATTATTTTGAAACGTCAGCCCAAGTAACCCTGTCTGTAGCTGGTTTCGTCTGAACGACTTTGGACCCTAATCCGAAGGTAAGAATAAGTTTATAGTATTTCAATTAATTAATATTGTTTCACTGGCGCCCGAACAGGGACTCGAGAGTAAATTTTTAATTACATTCGCCAGACGTAACCAAGCTGCAGAACGGGTTGTGTGGAGGTGAGGGCATAAATAAAGTAATTTCAGAATGGAGAATGAAAACATGTCAACTGAGTCGGCCAATAAAGGCGACTCGGGAATTCAAACGAGTGAAAATAACGACGTCAGCTTCACTGACAGTAATAGCCAGTTAACAGAATCAAAAATAATGAAAAATGTCGAACACCAATCTACACCTATCCAAGTGAAAAAATCTGATGATAGCTATGAAATGTTTAGAATAATACAAGCAATGATAGAAAAACAGAGTGTAAAGTTTGATGAACAAAAAAACGAAATTAGCGTAAAATTTGATGAACTTAAAACTGACATTAATAAAGTACAAATCAAGTGTGAGAGTAACTTTAACAAATTGAAATATGAATTAAATGAAACGTTGTCATTCGTTAAAAAATATGAATAACAGAATTGACAAAATAGAGAGTAATGTGGTGGAAAAAATCGATAAACAAAGACAAAAGGTAATTGAAAATTTTGAATGTAAAACAAATGATAATTATAATAATATGTGTAAAAACGTGGTAGTAGAGAACAAGGAGATTAATGTTGAGAGTGAGAAGGAAGATTTTGTTGAAGTAGAGTTTAGTAATGAAGTGTTGTTAGTAAATGCTGATGAGAGTGAGAGAGAGCGTGAAGACAGTTTAAATGTTGAGCATAAAAAGAGGGCAAATTTTTCTAGTGATACAGGTGAAGAAAAAGTTTCACCAGTATTGTTGGAGGACAAAGGTTCCTCCTTAGTTTTTGTAAAAGACAAAAGGTCTTGGAGTTATTTTTGTGTATCTGGTAAAGCTAGATGTTGTAATAATGTTGTGTTGCCCTCTGGATGGAATGAGAATGTGAAATGTTGTGAGAAGTATTGTAATGAAAGTGATTATGAGAGAAAGAGAATGGTAGAAATATTTAAGGTAAAGAGAAATTATGAAGAGTTAATACAGAGTTTAAATAGTGAGAGAACTGGTAGAATTAAAAACATACATTGTGTGACAAACAATGTGTATATTGATGACAAATATTTGCCTGTTAATGAACCGATAGTAGCAGAATATGGTAATAATAATGTAATGGTAATGACTAAAAACACTGACGGAGACTTTACAAATAATACTGATGTCTACTTGATTTATGTTAAGATAATTTTGGGGGGTAACCCTATAGATTATTGTTTTGGTACAATGGGAAAAATAAAATTTTATGGCCACAACACACAAACTAGCCATATGTTGTGTATCAATAAAATTGAAAAGTGTCATATACCGAAAAGACTAATTTTTGACGATGGAGGTTGAATTAAAAAAGCAATGTATGGACATATTAAATACTTTAATATATGGTAATGACCTTGCTGAATTTAGGTATTGATGTGTGGTATATAAGAAAATTAGTACGGAAATCTGTAAATAAATGTGTTAATGTTAAATGTATTGTGTTAATAGTATTCTGTTGCAATGTATCTTATAGCTTATGTGCAACATATGTTTGTAATGAGAGGGAAGGGTATAATAATAAATAATAATAATTGTATTCCACTAAAATAATGAACAAAAGGTATTCATGAAGCCTATTTTGTATTTATATTCAAAGTGTTTTAAATAATATAACTAAAGTTAAAATGTTTTTAGTAAAATTTATTAAAGTAATTGTGGTGAATTAAAATATATCTGATCTGAATTGGAATAAAAAATTTAAGAGATAAATATGTTAACTAAAAGATTTATAAAAATTGAAAAGTGTAGTACAGGTGTTAGAGGTGAGGTAAGCAGAATGTTTAGACTGAAGGAGTGTTTATAACACCAGTCTGGCAGACTATTGTTAATATAAACAGGCATAGTGTATGTTTTGACTAATGTCTAAAGCCAAGTGTTGAAGCTGCTAACTGTTGCAGTTTGATGAATCAATGCCAAGAGCAGATTTTATTATGAAATAAAAGAAACATCTGATGTGATGGAATGTAGATAATATTCTTTTTAGGCCCCTTTGTAAAATGATATTTAAATAAATAAAGTTGTTTCGGATAAATGAGATTGAAATAATGTAGGTAATATTTTATGTCGGATCATTTTGAAAAATGTAATTAATTTTGAAATTGTTAATTAAGACAATATGAATTAAATTTAATGAAAGGTAATTAAATAAATTAAAAAGATAATTTTTGATAATGACTTTAAATTTATTTTGATTGTAATGGTAAAATAAATAATTGATAATAAACATAATGATTAAAATATTCATTTAAAATTGAAAACTGAAGGAAATTTTGTGTAAATGCAATTCTGTATAATTAATGTGTCATTTTGACTGGAACTTATATGTACTTTTGTATTGTATATATCCTATGTTGTTTTGTTAACACTATTTTCTAGGGTTAAGATATATTTTATAATAAAAATGAATCAGTACTTTGTCAATGAATCAGTACGGCTAAGAGGAAACAAATCAGTTGTGGGATATGGAGTGATGGAAAGCCATTTGTTGACTTTTTAATTGAATGTTCTAGAGCCAGGCGATACTGTGGTGGGTATCGGTCCGAGCTTATGGTGGTGGGATCTCGAGTAGAGAAGTCCCGTAAGATCGGATGGGTGCTGCCGCAGTCGCCAGACTAGGGGGGTAAGTGCCCATGATTTTAATAGAAAGTTCAGGGGGGTTGTGGCGCCATATCCTCACTGATCCTCTTAGGGTTTAGGCAATAAGAGTTTGAACGCTTCGGCCTTCAACCTCTTATTGGGGGGGGGGGTATTGTAACGGTACAGAATTGTGTGTGATCCCAGTTTTAATTTTATATTGCATCAATTCAATCAGTTTTCAAATTGCCAGACTTCACCTGTGAGAAGCCCCAGTACAGCAATGCACACAGTTAGCCTAAACAATTGCCCAGACGTATTGCGTAACCACCCAGTAAGCAGCAGTCCTTGTGACACAGTATGCAGTCTATCACCAGTTGTTGCATCAGCCAGTAGCAGATAGCAGTCTTCAACCAGAGCGGTTGTAAGTTAAATAGTGGCCTCGGGTGCAAGATAGGCCGAAAGTACTATAATCGGCCTATCTAGTAAAGTGCGCAATACAACAGTAAACTAACTACAGTACCGGTTATACGAAAAGCTTTAAAACAAACTTTGTTGTTGGAGTAAAAAGACGTAATTGCAGTATGTGACCAAGTGTAGATAAGCAGCAGTGAAAACAGTCTATAATAATCCATCATTTGTTTTTTTTATAAAGTGTACACAAATAAATAATGAGATCTCAAACAGTGGGGTTTAAAAACAAAGTGTAAAAAGAATGAGAGAGCGAGTGAGGTAATAAAGGGGGAGAAAGAAAACATTAAGGAGAGTACTGGTTCGTATAGTAGACATATAATTTACATATTTTGATATTGCAACCTTATTGATAAAAATTATACGTAAAGAAAAAAAAAGGAAAAGAAAGAAGTAAATTTTTATGTTAAATAAAATAGTATTTGAATTATTATAAACATGTGTTAGCCTAGTTATTATGCCATAACCATTTCCTAGTTTTCTGTGCTGACAACTTGTCTAACGAAATCGGGGTTTTCTGAAATTTTATTACAGTCAGATAGCGGGATTTTTATAAGGGCAAGAGTGTTCAAAGTTTACATGTATAACTAAAAAACATGTTGGCGACCTGGGTATTTTAATAAGGTAAGTTTTATGGGGACTATGACGGTAAGTAAAATTCTGGCAGCGGTGAGTATTATGATGAGTGTAGTATAATTAAAAGGGTAGAAGGCGAGTACCTTTACAATGGCAACCCTGCCAGGAACAGTTTTGTTCGGGCCCGGTCGGTGGAGTTTTATAAAAATGTAACTAATTCAATAATATCATTAATACCGACCGGGACCCGGGGAATTAACAGACTTAACAAGTGTACAAACGGTGACTTGGAGTGGTGTGACAACAGTTAAATTACGGACTTTGGAAGCGTGGGTGAACAAGCCACGTGTTGTGCGGTATCGCGGTAGTGAACAGTTTAATAATGGATTTGTAAAATAATCAAACATAGTCAAGAAGGGTAAAGTATAAAATTGTATGAAAGCGTGCGTGAGCAGAATGGGCTGTCTTAGAAGTAAGAATATTTAAATATGGTACCGAAAGATATATTTCAAAGTTTGTTTTGTTTTGTTTTGTTTAGCATTCTTGTTCTACTGATTAAAACACTTTTAAGTAATTAAAACTATTTAGTCACTACAAATATGTGTTATTCTAAGTTATTTCGTCATTACCACTTTCTCATTTCTGTGCTGCAAGATTCGTCTAAACGTTCCGGGTATCTTCTGAATTATTATTGGGGGTGGTCAGATTGCTAAATTGTCCCGTTTTATTAAGGTAACGTGTGAAGTTTTCGATATTTTAACCTATAAAAATATCGTGGCGACCCTAGGCTTCTGATAAAATTTCTGCAGCAGGTAAGTGAACACGAGCACAGGTAAGTCCTGGCAGTATATTTTATTCATTTATGTATTTCGATCTATTTTGTATGTTTACAATTAATCTATCTACCTTTCCATTATTATTGGTTTTTCTCTACTGTAAAGTGATTCCAAAGTAAGAATAGGAAAAAATAAATCACTGGAAATATTGTTACGTCTCGAGAGTTTTTTTACTTTCGTCACTCTTACGATCGCCTGTAATAGTTACACTGTTTGTATCCTGACCATGTTATTTAATTTTAATCGAGAGTGTGTGATTATGAAAATATTGACCACAGTTTTATTTATTAGGTTTGGTTTTGGTTAGGTTTGGTTTTATTAGGTTTGGGTTTTTTTGACGGGTTTTATAGTGCCGTTGTTTGAAAAGGGGTAGGAGAGAGAGCGAGAGAATTCCTCTCTTCTCTGTATACGATTTAATCGTTTAATTTTTCCGCGCATTGCATCAGCTGTTTTCTATTTACGAACCCATTCCAGGTTATGTTATTTGTAGTACTTCATAATTTCTGATGTTGGAGCTAATTTCTTACTCTTCTCTGCTATTCCTTCGTTTCCTGTAACAAAACTGCCATCTACCAGAAATGATATACAGTCAATTACCTAAAAGAAAGGTATTTATTGAATTTAGTTTAATTTTTGTGGAAATTATTGTCTCCAAATCATGAGTTTACAATCAATTATTTTTCGAAATCACAACATTTTTTGATATTAGTTTTTTTTTATAGGCCTACATATAACACAACAGATGTATTCAATTACAGTTATTAGAAAGAAATTAATTAATTATATATCTCAGGGTTATTTGAGAGTTCTTTGAACTCTAAGAAAGTCAGAAATGCTTATGTATTAATATCGTACTTTACATTAATTATTATTTGTTTACTTAAAATCTGATCAACAAGTTCGTTTTTTAACCGCCAGAGCGCAGGTTACTTATTCGTACAGATTGCGAAGATGATAAACATAGCTGCCGTAGAGTTTCTACTGAACACACATTTTTACTGTTTTTTGGTTAATTAAAGTGTATTATGTTCACGTTTTCTTATAATTCTTGGATTTCGTTGTGCATGACGTGTCCGTTACTTAACTAAATATCACTATAATATTGACGACTCGGAACACAAAGTTTTTTATAAGTAAAAACGTAAAGTTTTACCTTACAGCCTAAACCGGCTTTCACCTATAGAAGGCTTCATCAGAGCCTCTGATGAAGCCTTCTATAGGTGAAAGCCGGTTTAGGCTGTAAGGTAAAACTTTACGTTTTTACTTATAAAAAACTTTGTGTTCCGAGTCGTCAATATTATAGTGATATTTAGTTTTCTTATAAATTGAAAGATGTGGTACTGTTTCTAGTGTTCGTTACTTGTTGGTGATGTGTAATTTTTTTGTTTATATAAGGAGGCAATCTCACCCAAGAAAGTTACAGTTCCATATTTCTAGGCCAATATGGTTAGAAGAATTTTCTGTTTTCATTGGTTTTCTGGCATGAATTATTGTGGTTCCATGGATGTCTCAGATGTAGTGGCTCGTGCTGAATCGTTTCATTAATTTAGTATGGGGTTTTTCCGAATGGTAGTTATTAAATTTTTAAAATTTTCTGGACATTACTTTTTTTTCATCTGCTCACTGAGAATACCATTTAACAATTAACAATTCTTGTTGATTAGTTACTCTTAGTAACCAAGAATTTGATGATTTTTTATTGGCTAACCTAGGTACAGTTTTAGTAAATAGGCTAGTATGAATTATTATTATTTCTTCCATTCTTTTAGGAAAAATGCTCCTTTATTAATTTTAACTATAATTATATTTAATTTATATAAGGTTTTTCTTCACATCTTTACATAAGCTTAGCTACTTGTATTTTATAATTTAATGATTTTTAACTTGGTTTATTTCTGACTTATACTTCTGTAAATGTATTCTTACTTTAGGCACTATTTTCCTTTTCTACCATCTCGTTATTTTATATTAATTAGCCATTATTCATTTCTTATATAACCCTGGATTTCTTAAACCTAAGCACAAATAATATTTTAATTATATTGATATTGCCTTTGTGGCCTAACAACACAAAACTACAACAACTTATTATTAAACTTATAGTTTATTACTATAATACTGCAATCTTCACTTATTTGTGATTGATGTCCTTTTCAGTTTTTAACATTTAGGCCTATCATACTATGTTGCACTTTGTACACACCGCACTTTTATGATAACACAGTACATTGTTTTTAATCGCTACAGTGTTTTATGGTACAAATGTTTTCATAGCATGATACTTAATCCCTCATTTCTGACTTTTGGAATGGGTACCTACTGACTTTTTATTATCTAAATACTTCTTTATTTCTTATCATTACTGAGCATAGGTTATGTAATGTTATATAAAGCTCCCCCACTAGAACAGATTTATTTTGATTTCATTATCAAAATTAATTGTTGAATTCCTAATCATCCATCTTCCTTTCATTCTTCATAATATATTTTCATTTATGTTTGGTTATATACACCCTTTATTTTGTTATTAGTAATTGACTTTATTTCATATGTATTATTTCCCTTCACCTGGGTTACAAGGTATGGCCCAGTATAAAGTAAAAGTAATTTTCTCGCTATACCCTGTATAGAACTGGGTAGCTGTCATTTTTTATTAGTACTTTATCTCGTACTTTATAGGGGTTAATTCTTTTCTTCTTACCGGTTTCCTTTTTATACAAAAGTTCAGCTTTATGCAGCAACCTATTATGCATTTCTATTTTATCGTACCCTACTCTCTCTCCTGGAGGAAAATTCACTAATGATATGATTTCTCTTGCTGGTGGTTTTTCAAACATCACTTGATAAGGACTGGTCCCAATAGTTTCATGGTATGCCCAGTTCAGGAAGGTTTCAGCTGGTTCAAGGTACTGGCTCCACTCACTATGTTCTTGGTGACAATAGGTCCATAAAATTCTCCCAACTTCCCTCAAGACACGTTCTGCAGGATTACTACTCAGGTGATATACTGATGTTTTATATGTTCTTATGTCACATTTCAGCAATTACTTCTTCCACTTCTTTCCTCGAAACTGGGTCCCATGATCAGTTACTATGGTTTCTGGTTTTCCCGCTTCTAGCAGGTACTTCTGAATAATAACTTCTAAAATTTTCTTTGTGGTGGCTCTACTGATGGGGTAGAGTTTTGTATACGTGGTATAATGATCAAAAATAATTATTATATATTTAAATCTATGTCTCCCTCCACTTCTGGGAAAAGGGCCACATATGTCTAGGAATGTTTTCTCAAGTTTGCGGTTAGATGTTATTGTAATCATAGCTCCTATTCTTTTTTCATTATTTATTTTTACTAATTGGCATATTTTGCAATTTCTTAGTACTAATCTTACTCACTTATTGATTGCTTTTATGTAACAATGTTCTGATAATGCTTTAATAACCTTGAGTGGTCCCATATGACCATATCTTTCATGGTAGTCCTTTATTATGGCTTCTTCAGTTACTTCGGGTACATACATTCTCCACACCTGATCCTTAATTGTTGGACGAATAAAAAGTATCTCTTCATGAACACAGAAAAATGTTATTATAGGGTCATTTTGTAGTATCCTGTCTCTAATTTTAATTAATTTGGGGTCCGTTCTTTGATCTGCTTTTAATCTACTGATTATTTCCTGTAACTCTTTCTTCAATTTAATAATGTAATATATTTTACCAATACTCTCCTGCTCTACTTCAAATGTTCCCTTTTCTAGGTTCACTCGTGACAGGCTGTCTGCTATGATATTCTTTTTTCCAGGAATATATTCCCAATCTAAATTGTATTCTTGGAGTATCAACACCCATCTGGTGAGCCTACCGTGGTTAAGCTTACAGTTTTTCAAAAATGATATTGACCTATGGTCGGTCCTTATAGTTACTGGGTAGCCCAATATAAATGTACGGAATTTTAAACAAGAAAACACAACACTCAGTAGTTCATTTTCAGTCACTGTATAATTTCGCTCACAACTACTCAGTGCCCTACTTGCAAAGCTGATTACCCAATGATTGCCTTCCTCACCTTCCTGATGTAATTCACTTCCAAGACTAATATTGCTGGCATCACAATTGATGAAAAAACGTTTATTGAAATTTGGGTGGTGTAGCATTATGCTATTTAAAAATTTTTTCTTTATTAATTTAAAATTATTGTCTTCTTTTTCTTCCCACTTCCATTTGTTTTTCTTTTATAGTAAATGTTGGAAATTTGCTGTCACTTCTGAATAACCATGTTGAAATTTCTGGTAATAGTTGCATATTCCCAAAAAAGATTGTAATTGTTTTAAATTCTTCGGTTTCGGAAAATCCTGGATAGCTTTTACTTTTTCAGGTGATGGTGTTATCCCAGTAGCAGACAGAATGAATCCTAAAAATAGTAATTTGTGTGTGATAAATTTCGATTTGTCTAATTTCAATGTTATATTATTTTGTAGTAGCTTATTTAATACTGTTTCCACTCTATTACAATGCTCCTTCCAAGTACACGAAGTAATTAATATGTCATCGACATATACTGTTGTGAAATCTAAAACTTCTTTACCAAGAATTTGGTCCATACATTGAATGAATTCGGCCACCGAATTTACCATTCCAAAAGGCAAGCGTTTGAAATGATAATTTTGTCCTTCAAATATAAAAGCGACCTATTGTCTACTGTTAGGGTGCAATTCTATCTTCCAATAGCCGCAAACGGCATCCCAAGTACTCATGTACTTACATCCCTAAAATTTCTTCATTATCTCATCAATCTCACCTGGAGACGTGCGGTCATTAATGAGCATCTTATTTAGCTCTCGAGCATCGAGGCATAATCTTACTTGACCATCTTTCTTTGGTATAGCTACCAATGGACTGGTATACGGGGAGTTGCTTCTTTCAATTATATCTTCCATTAATCATCCTTTGAATTTATTTTCGTGCTGCTTCTTTCAAAGCTTGAGCGATGGGATAAGACCTTTTATTAAAATTGACATTGTCCTTGAACTTTAACTCACACAGGAAGTTTTTAGCTTTTCCTGGTGATTCCGAGAATACCGTTCTATATTTATCATAAATTTCTATAAGTTGATGTTTTTCTTCTACACTGATTGTTTCCTGGGCCTGCCTATCTTGAAACTCCATGATCTCTTCTATCTTCCCTTGCCACATCTCTGACTCTGTTACTTTAGTATTTTTACCTATGGTTAACATTAACCTATTATTCTCCCTAATATAGTATGAGCTCAGACACTGAGGGGCACTTTGTCAACCAATTATCTCAGCCGATAACTCACCTTCTTCTGTACTCAGTGTAACCTTACCACTGGCCAGATTTATAACTGCAGTGTGTCGCCGTAGCATATCACACCCTATTAATATCCTAAAAGGTAACCCTTTGGCTACTAAAAATCCCATAGGTATTCCTATCCCACTGTTGGTAACATTCAGAGATACCTGTTTTCTAATTGTCTTATTTTGTTTCCCGGTGGCGCCAAGAATTGTCAGGTTGTTAATTGGTAAGGTAGGTATTCTTTCGGTAGTTAATTCAGTAATCCTGTCAAGCTCTAATTGGTCAATAATTGAAACATTTGCTCCCGTATCAATCATAGCTTCTGCTAATACTCCATTTAATTTTATTTGTATATAAACTATATCATTATTTAATGGTGACTCTTTAATTGCTCTTTCTTCCAGTAATTCCGCCTCTAAATTTTTTAAATAATTGTTTCTGATAATTGTTATTGGTTTCTTTAATTTATTATGAGGACTTTGGTAAATTCTGTGCCCGGTTGTCTCTAGCAGTGACGGGCCGTCACTTCTTCTCACTGCTGGTACCCATTTCCCCGACTTCCATCATTATTAGTAGATTGTTCAACATTCTCACTGGGTTGATGTTCATTTGAATGCCTTCTTTCTTCCTCACTGGTTCTGGATCTTGGTTGTTCTTCACTCCTACTTCTTGGTGGAACTTCCTCTCTTTGATACGAATTGCTTTGGTAGTTTCTGTTATTAAAATTTTGCCATCTTCCTTGGTAACGGTTATTGTAATAATTATTGTTGGCCCTTACATAGTTTACCCTTTGTCGAGTGTCTCTGGGTTGTTCATTCCTCCGATCCTCTGTATTTCCGGGTCTCCATCTACTCCTCCTGTAATACGATTCTTGCTCATAATTCTCTAAGAGGGATTCCATACCCTCCGATTGTCTTTATTTCCCACTTAATCGAGCACTGATAATCTTCTCCTCAAAATGATACGCTATCTTGGTTACCAGACACTCTTCTGGAATTTTTGGGTCTAAATACTTTGCCACACATACTTTTCCCAAAAAATAAGCAGTAGGTGTCGGTCCTTTAATACTGTCATACCTCCCATGACATATATCGTCTTGAATAATATTCTGTACGGATTCGGACCAGTACTTCAGCTTGAACACCTTTTAAAATTTTCATAATCACACACTTCATTTCTAATGACAGTCCACCAGTTGTCATTGATGTTTTTAAAACACTCATCTAGTGATCACCTTTGATCATATTCCATCGGTTTTCTTTCGACCGGTTTAATATTTCGTCCACTCTTCCTAAAAATTCTAGTGGGTTCCTTCGATAGTCTCGAAAGTTTACACTTTCTTTACTATCTTGGATAGTATATTGAGCGTTACATGTTGATCTTATACCTGTTCTATCTATCTCCCCTTGTAGGTTTGTTTGTATATGTTATAAATTTTCTATTTTTTCTCCGTGATTATTAAACTGGTTCTTTATGTGTTCTATTGTATCATTAAAAACGGTTAATTTACCAGTTACAACATTATATTGCCACGCGTTAGGCAGCCATGTACAACATTTTGTTCTTTATGCAAACTTATTTGCATAAATTAATTGATTATCTTTTAATTAGGTCGTAACCCCAAGTTTGGGAGGTCATATACGACTTTATATATTCTGTGAATTTATGATTGTAAATGTTAATTGTTCAATTAATTAAATTATCTTGATTACTATGATTGACAATTCTTTATCAGTTTTAATAAATTGTTTACTATTGATGATATATATATCTGTTCATAGGAACTTCATTACGCGAATAAACTAATTGTTTTATGTTTCATATAATGAGTTATGTCTACTACTCACTTAATCCATTTGATTCTAACTACACATGGGCGTGTTGTTACAATGTTATGTTTACCTTGCCTAATTGACATATAAAACCATGTAAGAAATGATAATTAATAGTGTTCCATTCTAAGGAGTTTTCCATAACTGTGTGTTTTCACTACTGATCGTGCTTACTGCTCCAGGTCGGGCATACCATATATAATGATACACTTGGATATCACTGAATTTAAATACGTCCCGCGTTCTGGAGCACCATATGTAAACAGGTGTTTAGGTCAATAGCAATTATATGACTCGGACACTATGAACATTTGTGAACAATACAAATTTATTTGTATATTCAAAGTCATTTTAAATTCTGAAATAAAGTTAGCGTTACTATACTATACATTAAAATACACAATGCTGCTATATTGTCTCTAACATCTATGAATCCTCATCTATAAATCAATAAAGGTTAATTAATTACTTTACAAATTTCAATATACCCTACTCTATAGAGTCATATTTCTCAATAGGCGTTACTCAGAGCAATTAAATAAATGTATAGTCCACTCAGTGGCGAGTTCTTTTTGAGTGGCAGGACAGTGGCAACCTAATCTAATAGTACGTGAATAATAATATTTTACTTGGCAGCATTTGTATCCGATTTGCGGTGACTAACTGCGTAGTTCCTCATCCTGCGACGAGGTCCTGGCTGTAGATGAGAAGATTAATCTACTCCACGTCATTGAATTGTGATACTCCAACTCCACTTCACTTGACACTCCGTCGACGACACTATTTGTTCCACATTTGATTCGGATACGCTCAGTAACGAAAATGACTAACTGCGGTCATTCGTATATTACAACATTGTCTTAGAACACTTTCGCGTGCGGGTTTTCTGTCACTCTTGGTGTACATGCATAATAGTTTATGCCGCGTTCAACTAGAGCGATTGTGCCATTTATGATGTATTTTATTATGCGAATATAAATGGTTTTATTTGCACTTCAGTAAGTTAATTCGTGGCGCAATCTCACTATATTGTCCCATGTCACTTACGTCACGGTAAAGTGATATATTGTCAATACTTAATCACACGCGTTCGATTCTTAAAACTGGATATATATAACAAAGTCTGATTGAACTTGACTCGACATTGTCTTAATATTTAACTCCCCACAATCTAATGAATTCTATTAACGCACGGGTTAGTTCTACAGTTAATTTACTACTTCATTTCCACTACTTAATATCGGCGTACTACAGTTTTACATAGTTTCTGACTCACTCCCGAACGATCTATCTGCTTGTATGAATACACTTTACTACAGTCCTTCTGAAAGACTCTGACTGATTGAAATGAAATTTGAAATAAGACTGAACTCAAATTGACCGTTTGAAAATTGAAAATCGACTGAACTCCCGTTCTCTGCGTACACCTAATTTTATTTCTTCAGCAACCCGACTCTCTCCACGGATCGCATACCCTTACTCCTCTCTCCGTCATGATTGGCTTCTCGCCTCCGATTCTGCGAAGACTCCTCCTAGATACTTGGGCTGGGGTCCCTGGTCTACTTCCCATTAGCTCTTCACCCTCGTCTCCATGGTGATGTCTTCTTAACACCCGCCTTAAACGGACTCCTTGTTCCTGATAGGTCAGTCTAGACCCCTCTCTAAAAGTCTTGCTGTTCGCACCACCTCCACGTATGACGACGGATCTAATTACACGGTTGTCTGTTATGCGATTGTCTTACGTTCCCTTCTGTCCTTCCCAAGCAATTTCCGTTCAGCACATGTGTGTTCCCTAACTCGGTTGTGTCGAATCGCCGTATTGTCCTCGACTTCCCTTGTTACGTTCACACGCTGATGGTGGTCATCTTCCAGGAATGAACATCTGCTCTGCAGCCCTCCAAGATGCTCCGTATTTTGTGCCAGTAAGCAAGTTACCCGCTGTGCGGCTATGCATGGTCTTTTGTTCTTAATTGCATCCGTTCGTATACTGCCTTTGTGGAATCTGTCATGTCCATGTGCAGTCGCTAACTCCCACGTGTAGGTCGACAAATGCTTGCGTCTCCTTAGTACACGTTTTCTCGGTAATTTGACGAAAAGACATAGTCTTTTGTTTCTTTGTTATTGTAGCCTTTTGCGCTTATGTCGTTCATTCACGTCTAACATCTGCTGTGTGCTGAGGCATTGTCTTTCTTAAGTCATTGTCTAACGGCGGCCGTTTGGCTATAACATGCATCACTCTTGACAGTTGACGCCAGCTACAGTGCCGTTTACTCAAAAAAAAATTCTCTACAGTAATTGCTTCACAGAGTCCCCAATTTGGGTTCATTGATGAGTCCCGAATCAAGGAATCGCAAATTAATGCCCTTGCTGAAATTTCAACAATGATCATTCTTCATCGAAAAGAGTGTAGTCACCAAAGATCATCTTTCACATAAAAGAGTGTAGCGTCACTTACACTTTCCTTCCCCCTTTTTCAACACTGTCCGTCATTAATATACCACTGACGTTCACAACATCGATACTGAATTTATTGCTCGCTTGTTTGAGATTATGAATCCATTTACAGACTTTCTAGTAATTAAATGGTTAAATTAATATTCATTTACATGTTATATATCTACAAAATTTTTTTTAAATAAAGCAAAAAAAATGTTTTTTTGTTGCTAATTAGTTATCATTTTTTATTCGTTTAAGTTTTTAATGTGTATTACTCCTAAATAATCTACAAGCTAAATTTTACATTTTGTTGACAAGCGTTCTACCAACTTGGTTACAACAAAAGAAAACACAATAAGCTTACGTATGAATATCTTAATTACCTATTCATTCCAATTATCCTTGGTTAGATTTTCCAAAGATTATATTACAATTTGATTTATGCTAATTTTTACACATATAAACATTAATAATGTACTTCTTATACGTATTCAAAAAAAAAAAAGACGTTTTCTCCCCTTTTTTTTACACTTATTTCAACAACATCTCATTTCAACTGAACAAAACCTTATTTACATTTCCTTTTTTATTCAAACTTAACAACTACCACACTATAACTCTCATTAAAGTTTTTACGATTACACAATTTATATAAAATGATTTTTTATTGTACATTCTTGTACTTCATTACTACTTGTTGTACATTCTAATAATTTTATAGCTAATTATTTCATATGATTAAGTAACATACCGGCATAAACGGCAACAAAAGACAAATTGAAAGTTTCCACAAATACATTAACACTATACACCAAAAATTAAAATTCACACTAGATTTTGGAACAAAACAATAGCATAAACTTCCTGGACCTTACAATTATCAAAACAAACAACACACACACATACAAAATATACAGAAAACCCACCACTACAGACATGGTCATACTTAGCTCATCCAACCACCCAACTCAACACAAACATGCAGCTTTCAACTACATGCTCCATAGACTCACTTCAATACCCCAAAACACACATGACTACCAAGAAGAACTCAACACAATCAAATATATAGCAGTCAAAAATGGTTACAATCCCGATTTAATAAACAAACTACACAAACGCATCCTAAACACAAAAAGTAAAACACATAAAACCAACAGTACACAACCCAATAAATACATCACACTCACATACTACAATTCCAACACACACAAAATTGCTAACACATTCAGGAAACACAATTATAAAGTAGCATACAGGACTAACAACACCATCAGGAAACACATAAATAATACTAACAAAGACACAGACACATATAGCAAAACAAGGGTTTACAAATTAAACTGCAGTGATTTTAACCAGTTCTACATCGGCCAGACGGGAAGATCTTTTTTCTCAAGGTACTCTGAACATTTAAAAGCCCTCACCACAAACTACATACACTCCACATTCGCCACACATTTACAAAATGAAAACCACGGGTACACAAACATAGAACACAACATGGAAATACTGCACTACTTACCTAAAAGTAGAAAACTAAACACAGCAGAACAATATGAAATATACAGACATCACACACTACAACCAAACAACATATTAAATGACCAATTACACTATAGATCACATATACTTTTTGATACACTTGTTCAAACACACACTTTGAATCCCAGCACCAATTCCCTCCCACCAGCAACCCCCACCACACACACTTACAACCCATAACGGTTACTTTGTACAGACATTCTGTATTTCAAATCCCACTGAGTAAGACGGACACCACGTCGAAACGTTTGGGACAAAAAACCAAAAGTAAGTGTTTACTTGTGAAAGTTTGTGTATATATAGAATATTTAAAAAGTGAATGAAGAGGATGTACCAACAAGACAATTATTTTTCACTTTTGTTTAACATTGTGTGTCATTGTTACCAAGAGTGAAAAAGATTTTCTTCTTCGTCTTCCTTCAAGCAGTAGCTGTACGGTGGAAAGGGATTTTATGTTTGTATGTGTGAGGGGAGTGGAAGTATACCTTTGTTACTTATCTAACACAGTGTGCAAGTCAAGACCACTATATTATTGTCCCCAGCGGTTAGCGGGTGAGCAGGCAGACCAAGTAGTGACCATCATTCGTCCCCACAACCACACAACAGCCATTGTCATTGTGCCAGCCCGTGTCATTACCATTTTCCAAGTTAAAAAATTATAAACAATATTGACATAGCTATAAATGATACTGTCAAAGAATTCACTTAAGGAAACTTAATCCTATTTTTTTCTTTTTCTAACCTCTGATCATTACTAATCCTTTTCACAATTTTCTCTGTCAGCCTCTTCTTATAGTTATTATTTTTAGGTGTGTCCTTGATACTTTTTATTTCTGCATCCCTGCTTCCAGGGTTTTCTAAATAATTAATTGGTCTGTAACAAAAAGAATTTAATGCTGCCATTTTTTCACCTATAGGATGGTATGATTCCTTGGGTACCACAGCAGTTTGATCGACAATGGCAGTTTCAAGTTTGATATATACCGGAAGAACACATACACGGATTTAATTATACCCAAGGAATCATACCATTCTATAGGTCCAAAATTGGCGTAATTATATCTTTTTTAATGTGCAGTCAGCATAGTGAAAATTGTTATTATTGTGTTTCTACAGTTTTGTGTTGATTGTTTTGTAAATAGAGTAGTTTTTTGTTATGTACCGGCATTTTTGTTTTTTCATGAATTTATTAACCATATCATTTATTATTTTTATATTAATATGGCATCATTACATTGGCTACAAATTTCTAGATTTTATGAATATACTGAGAAAGTAGATGGTCTTAATTTAACTTTTAAGTGCTTGATGTGTGTGCCCAATTTCAAATATATTAAACTTCGCTGACTGTAGTGTCTAATTTGAGGACGCAAATATAGGTAAGCAGATTAATCTATATGTATAACTCAAAGTCTGTGGATTTATTTGTATTGAATACAAATCCACATCGTTATACCGATTGCCACCAAATTTTGCACAGATAACCTTTGACACAAAGCGAAAAACACTGTTTAACTTGGAATTTGATATTCTGCCCCGTTCACACGATTATGTCCTTTTAATTATGTCCTTTTGTTGACGTGTATAAAGATGTCAACAACACCATAAAGACTAGAATTAATTACCATAGTAACAATTAAATAAACAATGCTATTTAGCAGCATCAGAACTGTACCTTTATCCGTATCCGTACCTGCAGTACATTTTTGATATTTTAATATACGATTGTATCGATATATTATGATGTGAAATAGTAGTAGTACCATACTATTACTACTACTAGTACTTTATTGTATTATTGGAATTGTAGGCATCGATTTTTACTTATTTATTTATAGCCTGTATTGAGTTTCGAAGAAAATCAATATTTTAACTGGCCTTGACACCGTTGACCCATTCAAAACTTGTATGACATTCATGTCTTTCGTTGATTTTTTTAAATCAACATGTAACGTTACTGTGGAACGTTATATTTAATTCAATATATGTACAATATATACTTATATAAATTAATTCAATATGTGTAATATATAAATAAAACTTCAATTATTAATAATAAGTATAGAGATATGGAAGGATATGAATTTGAAATGCACATAGATGTAAGTAATACGTAGAATAAGAATGAATAGGGTGAGGCTTGTGTGCCGACAGTCTGTCGCCAGCCGAAATAAAAATACAATAGACGACTGTACCTAGTATGTCATAAACGCATAAAATGTTTTGTGTATCAGAAACAGCAAAAAACTGGCAAGTACCATTAGAAAAGCCGGTCGTTGTCCTTCAGAAGACAAAAGATGACACCCCAATATTTATTGTGATTTTAGAAAGTAGCATCGTTTTTAACAGCAAAGCGGCCACACGGTAAAATACTATGTGCCCGAACTGTTTGACCAATAAGCAATAGCGTCAGTTCAGCGCGCGAAGAAATGACGATACAGGAATGGAGAATTTCAAATTCACCAGGGAATATTTCAAACCCTGGCCAACGACAGTGTCATCAACCAGGAAGGTGGTGATGGAATCAGTAGCCAAACTATAAAAAGAGAGAAGTAAGTGAAAAAAAAAGTTTTTAAAGTAAATTTCAAGACAAGCACGCGAAATCTGCGTTACTCTGTACAAACTTTCAGTAATATAACGGAATGTCATAATAATTTGTTGTTTTTTATTTATAACGCATAGATTAGCTCACTAATTAAAAATCAAGAAGTAACACGTTAAAGTATAAAGAAAAATATTTTATTAGTGCGTGTAAATTACGTAAAAGAAGAATATCTCATAAGTGCGTGTAAAGTACATATTAGGAAGATTTTTTATTTGTGCGTGTGAAGTTGAGTTGAGAATGTATATTTATTTATGTGCGTGACGTTAAGTACAACGCGAGCGTGTGGTTCAAGTTTAAGAAGTGATAATCAATTATGTTTAGTGAAAGTGAAGTGTAATGAGCAACGTAGAGCAATTAATCAGAGTCTGGAATCCGGCAAACAAGTAATATATAAAATCTTAACAATTCACAACTTTAATATACAAACATAAAATTTTAATATCTACCATAAATATAACTCATCTCATTCTCAAAAGACCCACACTTGTTCAGATACTAACAATTCAGTTTATGTGAAATGACATACTAGAAAGAGTATTTAATAGAATCATTGTATAATCAAGGAAATGAAAAGAAATATCATAGGAATAGCATTCTAATATGAGTCGAGTACTGCAGATAAGAATCATTAAGAAAAGTTATATTAGTTAAGAAATATTATGCTAGATGTTAATTAAATTATTGAATATATATCAACGTAGAGCAAAAACTACTGAATGGATATCAATGAAACTTTGAATATAGCTTCATCATAGGTCTTAGGTGCTCACTAAGAAACGGTTTTCAAAACTTTCACTCCTAAGGGGCAACCCCCCCCCATTGTATGTATGTATGTTCCACATCTCCTCCTAAACCACTGGACCGATTTCAACCAAACATGGCACAAATATTTTACGCGACAGGAGAACCAACATAGGAGAGGTGCTTTTTTCGATGGGGTCCTTTGGGGGGTTCTTTGGGGTCTTCCACATCTCCTCCTAAATCACTGGACCGATTTCAACCAACCTTGGCACAAATATTTTACGCAACAGAGAACCAACATAGGATAGGTGTTTTCTTCGATGGGCTCCTTTGAGGGTCCTTTGGGGTCTTCCACATCTCCTCCTAAACCACTGGACCGATTTCAACCAACCTTGGCACAAATATTTTACGCAACGGGAGAACCAACATAGGATAGGTGTTTTCTTCGATGGGGTCCTTTGGGGTCTTCCACATCTCCTCCTAAACCACTGGACCGATTTCAACCAAACTTGGCACAAATATTTTACGCAACGGGAGAACCAACATAGGACAGGTGTTTTTTCGATACGATCCTCTGGGGGGTCCTTTGGGTCTTAAAAAACTATTAGATCTGGTTACTATGGCAACCCAATAGAATAGATTCTGGTTACCATAGCATCGGTGGAAGTCTCCCGCGTAGGAAATAGCGCGGGAGTCGTCCGACGGGCCTTCCCCGGAACGATACCTCTGAAACCTTCTGGTTTCACGATATCTCTGAAACCACTGAATGGATATCAATGAAACTTTGAACATAGCTTCATCATAGGTCTTAGGTGCTCACTAAGAAACGGTTTTACAAACTTTCACTCCTAAGGGGCAAAAAACCAAATACTGAAATTTATCCACTGTAAGTGGTTGACATCTCAGTTTACTGGAAACCCCGAATACATTTAGTCCCGGGTTTTTAATCATTGTTTTAAATTGAAAAAAACTTCGTTGTTTGCAGGTTCTTATAGTCGAGAAAATTTCGAAGTTCAATTAATTAATAAATGTATGTCCTTTTTTTCTCGGAAACGGCTCTAACGATTTTCTCGAAATAATAATAAATAGCTGTTGCTATGAATGTAAATAAACAAACTAAGAGTTGAGAATTTGTACAATCTATCTAATCCTATACTATTAAGCGAGCAATAATTGTACAATTACGTACAACGTGAAACTCCGTAGCTAAGCACGGGTATTTTGCTAGAGAGATAGCAAGTAAAAGTAGGGCAGAGTAGTGATACATTCACTAAAAGTTAAATCATAAATAAACTAAAATAAAAGAAATTAAATTCGAAAAAGTCAGTAGACAAGTTTAAGTAAAGACAAAAAGAAAAATCGTATATAAATGAAATTTAACTAAAACCAAAATTTGTAAAGAATTATTTTTCTAAAAGAAGAAACAAAATAATAACAATAATTATTAGCCTATTTACAAAAAGGTATCTAGGTTACCTAATAAAAAAGTATAAACATTTATTGGTTACTAGGAGTAACTGACTAACAAGAAATATTAATTGTTAAATGCAATTCAATGTGAGATGAAAAAGTGTAATGTCCTATAAAAGTTAAATAAATTTCAAAGAATATTCGGAATTAACCACTTCTAAATTAAGAAAACAAGCCAGCACTAGACACTACATCCGAGATGTCCATTGGAATAAACTGATCCACACCAGAAAATCGATGAACAAACAATAAATTCTGCTAATATCAGCTCAATCCAGACGTCATCATTGAAAACCTTTTGGTGAGATCATTTCTGTTTACAAGTTAACTAAATTACACTTCAACTACAAATCTAGAACACTAGAAACAGCACCATCTCTGTAAATTCATTATTTTGGCTAATAATACATGGTTAATAACATTATAGCCATACTAAGTAAATAGTGTTTGTTTTTTTTGTCAGTGAAGAAATGTAGTCTGCGCTCTAGCGGTCAAAAAATCAACTGAATATTACAGATTATACAAATTTTAACATAATTTATGTAAAGTTTGATTCAGACCAATATGCTAAATATAATAAAATAACATTAACATAACAATAATAATAATAATAACATAATAATAATTTAACATTATGTTAAATATAATAAAATAACATAATTACCTACGCTACGCTAAGTCAGTCGGTCTGACCGGTTTGTGCGCTCTCGCTTTTTTAGTTAAGTACCTAAGTAAGCAGCTACGAATTTTGATACCTATTAGCTAAATAAACGTTCTATTTTGAAAGTAGAAAATGGACGAGGAAATTGAGTTTATAATAAGCAACGGATTACAGATTCCTTACCGAATAGTAAAAATAAGTGGTGACGGCGCGTGTCTCTTCTCCTCCCTGTCCTATCTGGTGCACGGCGACATTTCAAGGGCCGCTCAAATTCGTGCAGAAATAGTGAATCACGTGTCCAATAACTGGCTAAGGTTCAAATGCTTTACTCACCAGCGATCTGGAGCTGCTTATGGTACCAAACGCCTGTACCTCGCCGAAATGTCTAGGTCATACACATATGGGACTACTTGCGAGCTCAAGGCTGCTGGAGAAATATTTCCTTATGAGTTTCAGGTGTTTCAGGGTGGCTCTATTCTTGCTATTTTTGGGGAGGCATTACAGGGAGTCAAAAGAATTCGGTTCACTGGAGATTTTAATGAAGGGCATTTTGATGTTTTAATTCCCTTGGACGAATCAACACATAATACAGTTAACTTAGAATCCCCGAATACCAATAACCCAGCGGAATGTCAACTGAATTTGTCCGAATCCCCGAATACCAATAACCCAGCGGAATGTCAACTGAATTTGTCTTGCACTGTCTCCCAGTCCCAATCCTCTCCTTACGTTGACCTCTCCAGTCCAAGTTCAGACGAATCTGTTGCTTCGACTGTAGCATCAGTCAAAGGGAAAAGAGGAAAAAAACGCAGAAAAAGGTTTACAAATGCAATCAGGAAAAAACAAGTAAGGGAAGCTGCTACCAAATATGCCAAAAACAACCCAAACGTTCATAGGGAGGCAGTCAAAAAATATACTGATAGTCACCCGACAGTTAACCGGGAGGCTGTAAAAAAATACTATGAAAGTCATCCAACAGTTCATAGGGAGGCCGTAAAAAAATACAATGAAAGTCATCCAACAGTTCATAGGGAGGCCGTAAAAAAATACAATGAAAGTCATCCAACAGTTAATAGAGAGGCCGTAAAAAAATACAATAAAAGTCATCCAACAGTTCATAGGGAGGCTGTTAAAAAATATGCATCTAATAACCCCCATATCAATCCAGTAGCTTCTGCGAAATATAATGAAAAGAGAGCACATAATAGATTATTGACCTGGGATAAACTTTTGTCCGGATTTCAATATGAACCGGAAATGGATTATTCCACAGACAAGTTCGTTGAGCTTGGAGTTCGGTCACCATGTAACTGGTGCCGTGCACTGAAGTGGAAGGATGAGACTCCTGGTTTGTGTTGCAATAATGGTAAGGTCCAGCTTCCTCTCCTTGAGCCCTATCCTGAACCCTTACACAGTCTCCTCAATCACCAGCATGCAATGACTGAGCACTTTCTTCCTGCTACCCAGAAGTACAACGGATGGTTCCAAATGACGTCTTTTGGAGCCAAAGAGGTAAAAGAAGGAAACTTTATGCCAACTTTTAAAGTACAGGGCCAGGTCTATCACAGGATAAGGAGTCTTATGGCTGAGCCTGAGCAACAGCCTTCATTTCTCCAAATATACTTTGTTGGTGATGATGACAAAGAGAGGGATATCCGTTGTGGAATATACCCTGGCGTCAAGCCAGGATTGGTTAGCCAGCTGCAGAAATTACTTCATGAGCACAACAAGTATATTTTGGATTTTAAGGCTGCTGTTGATTCTGTTCCCAAGGACCAGAAGGAGTTTCAGGTTGTTATTAAAGCAAATATGAAGCCTTCTGGAGAACACCATGGTCGTTTCAATGTTCCAACAACTAGAGAAGTGGCAATTCTCATTGTCGGCCAGGATTTTGATAAAAGAGATATCGTTCTCCATAGCAGAGACAATAGATTGATACGAATCAGTGAGACGCACCGTGCCTATGATGCTCTTCAATACCCTTTGATGTTCTGTCGTGGAGAAGACGGCTATTCTATAGACATACCACAGCGCGACCCAAAGACAAAGGCTCCTCTCAAGAAAACTGTGTCTGGTACTGACTTTTACAGCTACAGGATAATGGAGCGTGATGGTGAACAATGCAACCTACTGCTGTTTCGCAACCTTCTCAACCAATTTCTGGTTGATATGTATGCGAAAATTGAAACTGAGAGACTCAATTGGATACGTAACAACCAGAAAAAGCTGAGAAGTGAGAATTATGTCCACCTGAAGGATGCCATGAGTAGAAAGGACGGCCAGTTATCAGAAATAGGCAAGATGGTTGTGCTGCCGTCCACTTTCACTGGAGGACCCCGATACATGCATGAGCGAACTCAAGACGCGATGACGTATGTGCGCCATTTTGGACGACCGGATCTGTTTATTACGTTCACTTGCAATCCAAAATGGCCGGAAATCACAGAGATATTGACACAAGGCCAAAAATCTCACGATAGACATGACATAGTAGCGAGGGTTTTCAACATAAAAGTGAAGCATATGATGAAACTCCTCACTAAAGGTTACATCTTTGGCCCTACCAGGTGTCACATGTACTCCGTGGAGTGGCAGAAGCGTGGGCTCCCTCACGTTCATATCCTTCTGTGGTTGGAGGAGAAGATAAGGCCAGAGTCCATAGATAAAATTATCAAAGCTGAAGTACCTGATCGCAACCTAGATCCAGCCCTCCATGAGATTGTCAAGACAAATATGATTCACGGACCATGTGGACCGCTTAACAGGAACTCACCATGCATGGTGGATGGCGCCTGTACAAAGAATTACCCACGGCCATTCTTAAAAGAGACTCAGACAGGAGAGGATGGCTATCCTAAGTATCGCAGATGGTCGCCGGCAGACGGCGGATTTACAGTAAACATCAATGAGGTTATTCTTGACAATCGCTGGGTAGTTCCGTACAACCCCGTCCTGTCTCGCACATTCTCAGCCCACATAAATGTTGAATATTGCAACTCTGTCAAATCAATCAAATATATCTGCAAGTATGTGAATAAAGGGTCTGATCAAGCAGCGTTCACCGTTGAAGATCTGGACGAGGTGACAAGGTACGAAACAGGACGATACATCAGCAGCTCTGAGGCAGTCTGGCGCATCCTCTGCTTCCCTATTCATGAAAGGTTTCCTCCTGTTATGCACCTTTCCATACATCTAGAAAACGGTCAAAGAGTTTATTTTACGGAGGACAATGTCATTGACACGATAAATAATCCTCCAAAAACGACACTTTTGGGATTTTTTGACCTGTGTAAAGTTGATGCCTTCGCAAGGACCCTTTTATATTGCGAAGTTCCGTCCTACTACGTATGGAGAAGCAATCAATTCTGCAGGAGGAAGCAAGGTAAATCTGTGACAGGCTATCCAGGGGTAAAAAAAGATCAGGTGTTGGGTAGAGTATACACTGTCCATCCTGGCAATGCTGAGTGCTACTATTTACGCCTCCTCTTACATGAGATCCGCGGTCCTGTATCATTTACTGCATTAAAAACTATCGCAGGGGTAGTTGAGCCAACATTTCAAGCGGCGTGTAGAGCACTTGGCTTGCTGGAGGATGATGCCCATTGGGACCGTACTCTTGAAGAAGCTTCTACCTCTGACTCTCCTAATAAAATTCGTGAGCTATTTGCCATAATGTTAGTATTCTGAAAAGTGGCAGACCCCCTAAAATTGTGGGAGAAATACCGAGACAGTCTTGCGGAAGATGTTAGAAGGCAAATAGAAAGCGAGCGCGGAGACGTCCAATTAGGCCAGGACATTGTTTACAACCAATGCCTTAAGCTTCTTGAGGATACTGTCATATCCATGTTGGGTAAAACACTCAAAGAGTTCGGTCTTCCAACACCATCACGACAGCAAGAAGTTATCAGCAACCATCAATACCTGAACGAACTGTCCTATGATTGTGTTCGGTTGACTGAAACAGTGGCTGTAAATGTTCCAAAATTAAATCAAGAACAAAAAGATGCCTATGACGAAATCGTTCACAGTATTAATTGTGATTCTGGGAAATTGTTCTTTCTGGACGCTCCTGGCGGCACTGGGAAAACGTTCTTGATAAATCTGTTGCTCGCCACAGTTAGGCGCAAAAGGAATATCGCAGTTGCAGTTGCTTCATCAGGTATTGCAGCTACCTTGATTGAAGGAGGAAAGACTGCTCACTCTGCATTCAAGTTACCCCTTAACCTGAATCATTTTGAGTCTGCACTTTGTAATATTTCTAAGCAGAGTGATATGGCACAGGTGCTTCGTGAAGCTAAATTAATAGTGTGGGATGAGTGCACTATGGCTCATAAAAGAGGCGTTGAGGCTCTGAACAAAATACTACAGGATATTAGAGACCGCAAAAGCCTTATGGGTGGAGTTACAGTGCTTTTGGCTGGTGACTTCAGACAAACATTACCCGTTGTTCCACGAGGGACACGTGCGGATGAACTTAAGGCCTGTCTAAAGTCATCCACTTTATGGCCTATGTCAAAATACTGTCCTTAGAGTTAACAAGCGTGTCCACCTTGATTTGAGAGCAGAGGAGTTTTCTAAATTATTACTTGATATTGGGGATGGAAGGATTTTAGAAGAGGAGGATGGAAAAATAAATATTCCGAATAATCTTTGCTCCGTTGTAATAGATTTAACAAGCCTGACTGACAAGATCTATGGAAGTAATATTCAACAGAGTGGTGCAGATTGTATATCATGGCTCAAGGAAAGGGCTATTCTTACTCCAACAAACGATTCAGCCAATTCTATCAATAATCTTCTACTAGAGAAGCTACCTAATGAACTCATGAAGTATGAATCTATTGACTCGGTAGTGGAGGTACAAGATGCGGTCCATTATCCTGTAGAGTTTTTGCACACACTCGATCCACCAGGAATCCCACCACACGTCCTCTACCTTAAGGTTGGTGCTCCAATCATGCTTTTGCGCAATCTAAATCCACCCAAACTCTGTAACGGCACTAGGCTTCAGGTAAAAAATCTGTACAAGCACGTGATTGAAGCCCAGATTTTCACAGGGTTCAGTCAGGGAGAAACTGTCTTCATCCCCCGAATTCCAATGATCCCATCGGATTACCATTTTGAGTTTAAACGTCTGCAATTCCCGGTTAAAGTTTGTTACGCTATGACGATTAATAAGGCGCAGGGACAGAGTTTAAAAGTGGCTGGAGTGGATCTCAGGAGTGACTGTTTCTCCCATGGCCAGTTGTACGTGGCGTGCTCGAGAGTCAGTTCATCTGATAGCTTGGTCATCCTCCAGCCAGAAAGGAAAACCAGGAATGTTGTTTACAGAGAGGTCTTGGAAAGATAGCAACTGAAAATCATAGCAGTAGAATTAAGGAACTGAAAATCTTCTAACTTACTTTTTAAGTTTCTTGAAATACGCAGAAGGACATAGGTACTTTAGACAAAAATATTCTTCGACGCGGACGAAGTCGCGGGCAATAGCTATAGCTAATATACACAGAGAGTATACGAGTACACCGAGAGATACATTAATGTTTATAATTTTCATGAAAACTGAATGATTTTTTATAATTATGTTATCAAAAATTATGTTATATTGGGATTATGTATCAAACTATGAGAACCTTTGTACTCTAAAAACACTGTAACCATAGAAAACAATACTAAGTGTAATTATAAAAGTGCAGTGTACAAAGTGGAACATTATGTTATGTGAAAGAGTTAAAAAACATTGCATTTCACAAATTTGTGAAACAAATACAATTCGCAATATGTTATATAAAACTATAACATTAATGATAAGTTGTAGTAGTTTTGTTTTGTTTAGGCCACAAAGGCAATATAATTGTAATTTCTATGTTATTTTTATTTATGTTCAAAGGAAACCAGGGTTATATGTATAAAATAATAATAACAGCCAGATCAAACTATGTCAGAGAGATAGCAAGTAATCACGTAAATTTATTGTATTAAACTACAAATAATGTATGGCATTGATGAGGAAGTTGTTATTTAATCAGTCTGTACTCTTTTTGCGGGCGAAGCCGCGACGGGAAGTAGTGCTAGACTATCTATATATATAAAAGAGAAATACCACTGACTCACTGACTCACTGATTCATCACGAAATCTCCGAAACTATAACACCTAGAAACTTGAAATTTGGCAAGTAGGTTCCTTATGTGATGTAGGTATCCGCTAAGAAGGGATTTTTGGAAATTCGACCTTTAAAGGAGGAAAAGGGGGGGGGAAAGTTTGCCTGACTAACTGACATAGAATCAACATAGAGCAAAAACTACAGAATGGATATCAATGAAACTTTGAACATAGCTTCATCGTAGGTCTTAGGTGCTCACTAAGAAACGGTTTTAAAAACTTTCACTCCTAAGGGGCAAACCCCCCCCATTTTGTATGTATGTATCTATGTATGTATGTTCCACATCTCCTCCTAAACCACTGGACCGATTTCAACCAAACTTGGCACAAATATTTTACGCGACGGGAGAACCAACATAGGTGAGGTGCTTTTTTCTATGGGGTCCTTTGGGGGGTTCTTTGAGGTCTTCCACATCTCCTCCTAAACCACTGGACCGATTTCAACCAAACTTGGCACAAATATTTTACGCAACGGGAGAACCAACATAGGATAGGTGTTTTTTCTATGGGGTCCTTTGGGGGTTCTTTGGGGTCTTCCACATCTCCTCCTAAACCACTGGACCGATTTCAACCAAACTTGGCACAAATATTTTACGCGACGGGAGAACCAACATAGGTGAGGTGCTTTTTTCGATGGGGTCCTTTGGGGGGTTCTTTGGGGTCTTCCACATCTCCTCCTAAACCACTGGACCGATTTCAACCAAACTTGGCACAAATATTTTACGAAACGGGAGAACCAACATAGGATAGGTGTTTTCTTAGATGGGGTCCTTTGGGGTCTTCCACATCTCCTCCTAAACCACTGGACCGATTTCAACCAAACTTGGCACAAATATTTTACACAACGGGAGAACCAACATAGGGTAGGTGTTTTTTTCGATACGATCCTTCGTGGGGGGTCCTTTGGGGTCTTCCACATCTCCTCCTAAACCATTGGACCGATTTCAACCAAACTTGCACAAATATTTTACGCAACGGGAGAACCAACATAGGGTAGGTGTTTTTTCGATACGATCCTTCGGGGGTCCTTTGGGGTCTTCCACATCTCCTCCTAAACCACTGGACCGATTTCAACCAAACTTGGCACAAATATTTTACGCAACGGGAGAACCAAAATAAGACAGGTGTTTTTTTCGATACGATCCTCTGGGGGGTCCTTTGGGTCTTAAAAAACTATTAGATCTGGTTACTATGGCAACCCTATAGAATAGATTCTGGTTACCATAGCATCGGTGGAAGTCTCCCGCGTAGTAAATAGCGCGGGAGTCGTCCGACGGGCCTTCCCCGGAGTTCATCCACGGAACCCGGGGAGTCTTAGGTCGGATCCCGCGAAAGACGGTGGGGCCAGAGTCCATGGTTCTTATAAATAAAGATATAGGTTATGATATCAAAGGTGGTGTATGCATCTTAAGAAACTTCTTAATAGTGTGTGAATTCAGAGTTGTTTCAGTTTGAATTTAAAAGTGGATAGTGTAAGATCGAAGTAAGTTATAAGCGAGTATAAAAAACAAAGTTTTGATAGTGAATGTATTCAGATCATAGTGTTCAGACAATATAAATGCACTTGCTTCAGTTTGAATTTAAAAATTGAGAGGTATTGTATTGTTAGAATAAGTTTAGGAGACACTAATTTAACAAATGCCTTATTTCAACATGAACACAATGAATTATAAAACGACAGTTAAATATGCAGCGCGTGCAAGTACTGTAGACATTTTATTGAAAACTAATTTAGCTGTTCGCCCTCTCCCGGAGTTAGAAATCGAGCAGGAGCATCACGCGCAACAGAATTCTTCTCCAGATATAAGAATACAGTTTATGACATGTTCTTAAACAGGTGCGCTACAGAGTGTTCCTCCAGTGAGAATGCGAACGTAACAATATAAGGAAGATTATACAATATACAAGTAATATAACGTTAGAACAAGAATAGGTGCCTATGAGCCTATGAATAAATTATGAACCCGAGCAACGCTGGGTAAATCGGCTAGATATCTATATAAGCCAAAATACCACTGACTGACTCACTGATCACGATATCTCTGAAACCACTGAATGGATATCAATGAAACTTTGAACATAGCTTCATCATAGGTCTTAGGTGCTCACTAAGAAACGGTTTTAAAAACTTTCACTCCTAAGGGGCAAAAAACCAAATACTGAAATTTATCACGGGAATTGCATACTTGGTAAATGAAGTGGTTGACATCTCAGTTTACTGGAAACCCCGAATACATTTAATCCTGAGTTTATAATCATTTTTTAAATTGAAAGAAACTTCGTTGTTTGCAGGTTCTTATAGTCGAGAAAATTTCGTAGTTCAATTAATTAATAAATGTATGTCCTTTTTTCTCGGAAAAGGCTCTAACGATTTTCTCGAAATAAATAATAAATAGCTGTTGCTATGAGTGTAAATAGACAAACTAAGAGTTGAGAATTTGTACAATCTATCTAATCCTATACTATTAAGCGAGCAATAATTGTACAATTACGTACAACGTGACATTCCGTAGCGAAGCACTGGTATTTTGCTAGTACGCGTATAAAAGAGAAATACCACTGACTCACTGACTGACTCACTGATTCATCATGAAATCTCCGTAACTATAACACCTAGAAACTTGAAATTTGGCATGTAGGTTCCTTATGTGATGTAGGTATCCGCTAAGAAGGGATTTTCGGAAATTCGACCTTTAAAGGGGGAAAAAGGGGGGGAAGGTTGCCTGACTGACTGACATAGAATCAACGTAGAGCAAAAACTACTGAATGGATATCAATGAAACTTTGAACATAGCTTCATCATAGTTCTTAGGTGCTCACTAAGAAACGGTTTTAAAAACTTTCACTCCTAAGGGGCAAACCCCCCCCCTTTGTATGTATGTATCTATGTATGTATGTTCCACATCTCCTCCTAAACCACTGCACCGATTTCAACCAAACTTGGCACAAATATTTTACGCGACGGGAGAACCAACATAGGATAGGTGTTTTTTTCGATGGGGTCCTTTGGGGGGTTCTTTGAGGTCTTCCACATCTCCTCCTAAACCACTGGACCGATTTCAACCAAACATGGCACAAATATTTTAAGCAACGGGAGAACCAACATAGGATAGGTGTTTTCTTCGATGGGGTCCTTTGGGGTCTTCCACATCTCCTAAACCACTGGACCGATTTCAACCAAACTTGGCACAAATATTTACGCAACGGGAGAACCAACATAGGACAGGTGTTTTATCGATACGATCCTTCGGGGGGTCCTTTGGGGTCTTCCACATCTCCTCCTAAACCACTGGACCGATTACAACCAAACTTGGCACAAATATTGTACGCAACGGGAGAACCAACTTAGGACACGTGTTTTCTTTGATGGGGTCCTTTGGGGTCTTTCACATCTCCTCCTAAACCACTGGACCGATTTCAACCAAACTTGGCACAAATATTTTACGCAACGGGAGAACCAACATAGGACAGGTGTTTTTTTCGATACGATCCTCTGGGGGGTTCTTTGGGTCTTAAAAAACTATTAGATCTGGTTACTATGGCAACCCAATAGAATAGATTCTGGTTACCATAGCATCGGTGGAAGTCTCCCGCATAGGAAATAGCGAGGGAGTCGTCCGACGGGCTTTCCCTGGAGTTCATCCACGGAACCCGGGGAGTCTTAGGTCGGATCCCGCGAAAGACGGCGGGGCCAGAGTCCACGGTTCTTATAAATAAAGATATAGGTTATGATATCAAAGGTGGTGTATGCATCTTAAGAAACTTCTTAATAGTGTGTGAATTCAGAGTTGTTTCAGTTTGAATTTAAAAGTGGATAAGTTAAGATCGAAGTAAGTTATAAGCGAGTATAAAAAACAAAGTTTTGATAGCGAATGTATTCAGACTATAGTGTTCAGACAATATAAATGCACTTGCTTCAGTTTGAATTTAAAAATTGAGAGGTATTGTATTGTTAGAATAAGTTTAGGAGACACTAATTTAACAAATGCCTTATTTCAGCATTAAAACAATGAATTATAAAACGACAGTTAAATACGCAGCGCGTGCAAGTACTGTAGACATTTTATTGACTAATTTAGCTGTTCGCCCTCTCCCGGAGTTAGAAATCGAGCAGGAGCATCACGCGCAACAGAATTCTTCTCCAGATATAAGAATACAGTTTATGACATGTTCTTAAACAGGTGCGCTACAGAGTATTCCTCCAGTGAGAATGCGAACGTAACAATATAAGGAAGATTATACAATATACATGTAATATAACGTTAGAACAAGAATAGGTGCCTATGAGCCTATGAATAAATTATGAACCCGAGCAACGCTGGGTAAATCGGCTAGATATCTATATAAGCCAAATACCACAGACTGACTCACTGATCACGATATCTCTGAAACCACTGAATGGATATCAATGAAACTTTGAACATAGCTTCATCATAGGTCTTAGGTGCTCACTAAGAAACGGTTTTAAAAACTTTCACTCCTAAGGGGCAAAAAACCAAATACTGAAATTTATCGCGGGAATTGCATACTTGGTAAATGAAGTGGTTGACATCTCAGTTTACTGGAAACCCCGAATACATTTAATCCTGAGTTTTTAATCGTTGTTTTAAATTGAAAAAAACTTCGTTGTTTGCAGGTTCTTATAGTCGAGAAAATTTCGTAGTTCAATTAATTAATAAATGTATGTCCTTTTTTTCTCGGAAACGTATAAAGAATTTTTACTTGGGGTAGTTAAACAAGTAATAAATTAATAATTAAAAAATCACTTACTGCCAAAATGTTTCAATTTTCCGGGCGCCACCTCATATCTACAAGGATGTGGATATAAAGGATTCATTTGCCAAACACACAACAACAATATTATGTCTAATGCTTATTTAATTAATTAAGTTGTAGCAAATTACAAATATAACACTCTGTATGGATATTTCCTTAAGTAGAATCACTTCTCTTATCTTAACAATGAGTATCTCTGAAATCGCGATTAATTAACATTTAATAATTTTCTAACACTTATAATTGTAAATTTAGATTACTGTTTAGATATGATTTTTAAGAATTTACTAATTGACGTTTTATTTTGCTTCAGTCGAATGCAGAGCACTGAGAGGCAGTTCTCAAGGTTAATTAATTATTAGTGTGAGTTCTTTGACTTGAATGAATTGAGTTTATTGACTTAACTCTAAAGTACCATTAGTTTGAGAGCGTTGATTATTCGTAGTTCATACTCTCGGTGACATCATGTGGTCCTCTGTGTTTAGTAGTTGCTGGTCTCCGTAGTCGTTGTAGATTACGTATCCCTTCGCGGTCACTGCACCTCACGATCACTGTTTAATTATTGAAGAATTCTCGAACTGTTCACTTTTCACGGCACTCATATTGTGTTGAATATGAGTGTCCTTAATTGATGTTGGTAAAGTTCATGTATAATGGTTTTTAAAGTAGTTGTTTAGATTGCTGATTTTATGTCTAATGTATCTGTTGTAGAATATGCACTGAGTCTCTCTGTTGATGTGTTCTGTATTATATAAAAGCTGCTGTAATGTTTATAGTTTCTTGTGAATTATTTGTAATTGTAGAATGTCTGTTAATTGAATTTGTCTTCACTTAGTATTGTACTGTGTATCCGTATTCTCCGACACTTTGTTTAAATTACGGTGAAGTTAATTAATTGTAAAGTCTGTTTACATGTTGACTTCGCATGATATTACTTTATACTAATAGTCTGTCGAACGCGATTAACTGTTCAACTCTCTTGCTATGAGTTTAGAATTTAGTGAGAATTATAACAACGAGTTCCGTACGATTTGTCGTATTCACTTCATTGTTCACTTTGAGAAATTGAATGTTCACACTGAAGTAACCGTTCTCAAGACTCTAGATATGCGCACTTCTGAAATTGTGTCGAACGCTTGTAGTTGTTCACACTTATGTAATGAATCGATGACTAAACATTGTTACCGAGTTAAGATGACTCGTGGTGATCACTTTCTAGATGAGTACTAGACTGCCGTTTTTCTGTTCTGAGATCTACCAAGTAAACTCTCCTCCCGCCTACCTCTGCTGAATCTTCCATCTGCTTGGATACTCTTATTGGTTCTTTAGCCAGTGTGACAAATTGTATATTCGTCATTGGTTTTCGAGTATCTCTGCTTTACACGTGATTCTCTTGTCGAACTACCATTCGTCCTGATTGTTCCTACAGCCGTTTTCTCTATTTACTAGGAATCTCATTCAAGCACTCCAGAATTCGTGAGTTTCACTTTCCCCTTGTAAATCAGGCGACATTTCTTTGTCTCTCGTGGCCGTCTCCTAGTGTCCAATTTCTGTTACGCTTTGACATAGATACAATACTGGTATTGTTCGATCTGCTGCACCATTGTTTATCTTCAAGTTGCACTCTGGCTTTGTTTTGAGTCTGGAACGAATCTTCCTTTGTAATCACGACTTTCGTCAAATTTCTACGTTGCAATTGTTCTGGCATCTAATGTTGTTCCGTATCGAATTGACAAACTCTTTGCTTTCAGTCTGTGTCAAAGTTTTAAAAAGGGTAGATTGGTTTATTGGGGGTTATGCCTTTCTTCACTCAGAGCAGCTGCCTGATGCGAAATACAACGTCTCACATACATCTAGTAAGTGTCACTCTTTTTGTCAAACAATTAACTTTACAGCCGTAACACATCAAGCTGTCTGTAGGTTACAATGCCAAAAGGACAGTCTTACAAACTTTCCCTTCACACACCCTCACATACGTCTTTGTTTAATATAACTGCTAGTACACATTATTTTTAGCTATTATTTACTACTTGTACAATTTTATAAATATTTTCAAAAATAAACGTTACATTGTCCTTAAATTTTTATTACTCGATGGCGTGTAACAAAATCAAATAATAAAATTTGTGCCCTTTTTTAATTAATTATGTAAATTTTAATTAATTAAGTATAAATATCTAATGAGTTACATTTATTGCTAGTGATGTAATCCCTTTAACGGGTTCGAGTACGTTCAACTTGGTTTGTTTACGTTCGAAACTGTCTACAGTGTACCCTTGTGTCTGGGCTGAGATTTATGACCTCTCCCATTCATCCCCTGTCACTCTCTCATTCACACCTTGTTACTTGGCAAAGGGTCCTACTAGCGGTTTCACTTTTTCTGTTTGCTACTCTAACCTATACAATTGTTTACAATCCTACGCACTACCATCCATTCAGACCACTTATCTTCCTAACATATCATAATATAGAATTAACAACTATCTAATTCATTATGTACATCTGTTTACATATAATTATTCACCTAGATACTATTACTGTTTTTTCTTACTTTCTATTAGTTAAATATCCACTTATATATATTTTTCATTTGTCAATAATTTTCTACTTGCAAATGCATACAACAACAACAAATTCATAATATCATATTAATTATCACTTAGTTCTTATCATTACTTTCATTGTTAGTCATTGTTCAATGTCTTTGTTTTGTGTTTCTTAGATATACTTTTATTCCTATACATAATATACAAAATATAAATCTTTACTCTGATATACATCGTCAGTTGATAACCTTACTTCGATTATTACTTTAAAATTTTACAATTATTATACATAACTTTATTATATCATATTTATTATATGAGTGCTACAATTTGCTTACTCACGTAACCGATCGTTACTAACGCATTATTTCCTTTTACTGCTCTTCTTATCAGGTAATATATTGCTTTAGCTGTCGGACATTGAAATTTCCTCTTGTTCCTTTCTCCTCGTCCAAATATTCTAACGTATAAGTAGCTTTACTTATTTGCTTCGCAACCCTATATGGTCCTTCGTACAGGTCGCAAAATTTCGCTATTATCTTATTCATTGCATCGGATATTGGACATGTTTTAACTAATACCAGGTCACCGATGGCGAATGTTGTTAGTTCTCTTTGGTTCATCTTATTTGCATGTCGCTCTCTCTTTTCTTTAATCCTTAAATAAATGTCTTCCGGCTTATAAGTAGTTGGTTCGGAAATCACACTTCTGTCAATAAATTTGGTCCACTCTCTGGTTGGTTTCTTTCCAAAGTGTGCCTCGATTGGACTCATCTCAATGGTACTATGGTATGTCTCATTTAAACAAATTTCAATGGCTTGGATATACTTGGCCCAATTTGAGTGTTTCTCTTTGACAAATACTCGAAATAAGTTGCCTAGTTGTCTGTTAGTTCTCTCGGCTATATTTGTACAAGGGTTCCGAATAGCGGTAAACTTCGGTTTAATTCCTAGTTCTCGTAAACTCCTTGTCCATATATTAGTAGTGAATTGGGTCCCATTATCAGTGACAATTGATAACGGTTTTCCCCATGACGCTATATATTGTTTGAGTCTATTTATGGTAGCACGAGTTGTAGCTCTTTCAACGCATAAAGTTTGACGTACTTTGTGAAATTATCGATGATAACAAGAATGTATTTAACACCTCCAGTCGATGTAATTAGGGGTCCATAGTAGTCCATACTGATTAACTCCCCTTTCTTCTTTGGCAGCATCGGTATGGTTTCTCCTACATTATTCTTATGATGATCCTTACATCGCTGACATGTATCGCACTTAGTAATGATTTGATGTATCGTTTTGTTTATTCTGTCTCCAGTAAAGTACTCTCGAAAAAGTCTTTCGGTTTTTTGTATGCCGCAGTGTCCGTATACAACGTGTAATTCTTGAATTAAATTTTCTTTCATGTTATTCGGTACATATATTTTCCATGACTTCTTGTCTTGTCGGTATAGGATTTTTTTAACATATTGATATTTATTACTTAATTTGGAGTCTTCCTTACTTTCTAATTCACAAATAATTTTGTTCAATTTAGGATCTTGGCGCTGCAATTTCTCAATATTTTTTATATCCTTCATTATTTTCTTATCCAATTTCAAGGTAATACGATTAATTTCCATCTCTTCACTAAAACTGACATCAGTGCTGTCCATAGCGTCCTCTGGGTTTCGGCTTAGTATGTCGGCTACAATATTTTCTTTCCCTTTACAATGCACAATGTCGAAATCGTATTCTTGGATGCTCAGTATCCAGCGGGTAATTCTAGCATTTGATAGGTGACATTTGTGTAGGAATGTGAGAGCTTTATTATCTGTTATGATTGTGAATCTATGTCCTAATAAGTATATCCGAAATTTCTTCAAACAATGTATGATACTCAGCAGTTCCTTCTCGGTTGTGTGATAGTTTAATTCAGCACCTTTGAAAGTTCTGCTAGTAAAAGCTACGACGGCGATGCGTCCTTCGTCATCATATTGAAACAATTGCCCTCCTAGTGCGTAGTTGCTGGCATCCGTTTGTAAATAATATTGCTTCTTGAGATCTGGGTGTTTTAAAATTACAGTATCTATAAATAATTCTTTGACTAATTTAAATTGTCGGTCGTGCTGCTCCGTCCACTTGTAGTTGCGCTCCTTCTTTAACAATTGTATTAATAAAGATGTTGTTTCAGCATATCGACTGGTAAATCTGTTATAAAAATTTGTAAGTCCTAAAAACCCTTTTAGTTGCTTTTGATTTCTTGGACGTGGAAAATTTTGGATTGCCTTTACCTTGTCTGGCATAGGACTAAGGCCTTCTACTGATAAACAGTAACCAAGATAATTAATTTCTCTACGGAAAAACTGTGATTTTTTGAAGTTCACTGTGATGTTTGCTTCGTATAAATTGGTCAATAATAGATCTAAATGTGTGAGGTGTTCCTCCAGACTGTTAGATAGACATAGGCAGTCGTCTACATATATTATCGTAAATTTCTTGACTGCATCTGACAACAGAGTATCCAATCCTCTCGTCAGGCTGGCCAGACTTGTCTTTAATCCAAACGGTGTGACTGTGAAGCGGTAGGTCTTTCCTTTATATAGAAACCCGGTGAAGTCCCTGCATTCTCGCTTAAGTGGTACCTGCCAGAAGCTGGAGCGTAGATCGATCGATGACATATATTTTACTCCTCCACAATTAGCAATGAGCTCGTTGATTGGTTGTGCCCCTTCGAAGTCAGGTATCATCACCTTGTTTAACTTCCTGGCGTCCAAACACAATCTTACGCTCTGGTCCTTTTTTATAACTGTCACCATGGGATTGATATATTGGCTGCTCGCTCGCTCGATCACTCCGTATCTTAACATTTTCTGGATCTCCTCTTCGACTTTGTCTTGATAGGCAATTGGTATAGGCCATCCCTTTTGGAAGAAGGGGGTGTTGTCCATGATACGTAGTTCATGTTCATATCCATGAATTCGGCCTGGTTCTTCTCGGAATAGATTTCTATTTTTCATTAATATTTTAGTTAATTTTTTCTTCGTTTCTGTATTTATATTAGTTAACTCTTCGACAGCTTCTTGAAAGTTAATAGATTCCTCATCGGCCGTTTCTTTATCCAAAGCGATCTGATGTATATGTACAATTTCATTAGGATCCTCTACATTTTTCTTATAATTTCTATTTTTAATATGCATTACATTTTGCTGGAAATCTATAGTACACTCACCTTCCTTCAACATATTTATTGCTAGTATACAGTCTTTATTCAGTCCAGGGATGATAAAAAATACTAAGTCAAATTTATAATTATCAATCTCAGCTTCTAAAAGTACTTGTTTTCGTATTAATTTTGATTTATGTCCGAATGCACCTTTTATATTGGTATTCGATAAGTTTAATAGCTCGATTCTACCTAATTTATCTTTATTATGGTTGAACCACGTTTCGGCAATGCCGTTTAATTGACTCCCCGAATCAATTAGTGCAGTTACTTCTACATTATTTAATTTTATTTTTATTTCCGGACATTTATTGTACGGGAAATTAGTGGTTTCTTCTTCTTCATCCATTTTATCCAATTCTTCACGAATATCAATATAATCTAATGCTACGTCTAACTGGTTATTTATTTTTCTACTAGCTAAGTATTGTTGCCGCGACAGTGGGTTGGCTGGTCGTTTTTTGTACGCGATTCTTGTGAAGGGCCAGGTTGTTGACGCTCAATTGTTACTGTGTTGACAATGGGCTGTTTTGTTCCCCTATCATCTGTACCAAACGTTTGTTTATTGCGCCACCCAGGTCTGTGACCCTCGTGTTCAGTCTCCACTTTCATACCCTTCGTTTTATGATAGCCATTGTTAATATGTCTTCCACCGTTGTCAACCGTTGTCTGTTGTGGCTGCCGATACGATCCTCTCATTTCTCGTTGTTGAATGGTAGCAAACTCATTTAATAAGCTTTCAAATTGATCTACTTGTTGGACGCCTCTAGTTGTGATGGCAACTTCTATTTCCTTACCATAGTGGCGTGCAAGTTTGCGAATTAGATGCTGGTCCGAGATTGGTGGAATCAGTTGTCTGCACTGTAGAATTTTATTCTCGAGGTATTGCACCATAGTGAGTTTACCATTCGGATAATAACATCCGTACTCCAAGCTGTCCCGGATGTTTTCTTGAATTTGTTGACTCCAGAATTTCTTGGTAAACGCCTCCTCGAATTGTTCAAACGTATGTATTTGGGATTGTACGATTCTCCACCATACTGTTGCTTCACCCTCTAGATGCCGGCTAATCCACTTAATACCTCCGCTGGGGTAATATATTTCTTTAACCTCTTTTAATTCTTTTAGAAATTCCATGGGGTATGCGTCTCGTCCGTTGTACCGTACCTCCTTTAACTGTTCTTGGTTAGCCACAATAGTATTTTGGTTGTTTACCATTGGTCTTGACTCCAACTCTCTTAATTTTCGTTTTAATTGCTCTTGATCTTCTTTCATCTCGTCGATGCGTCGACCCTTTTCTTCAGCTAATTTTCTTAATTGTTCTTCCATTTCTTCTTTGTTTACGGTAGAAATATTTCTGACTTCTTCTCGGACGACCTCTTTCGTTGTTTTTATTTCTCTTCTCACTTCCTGATTGATTGGATTTAAATTTTCACTTAAGTTTTTAGTAGTTTTTTGTATTTCACACTTAAATGTGCTGTCACCTCGCAAAAATTATGCTCAGTCTTATTCAATTCTTCACGCCATGTTTTATTCACTATTTGAATATCACCAACTAATTTGTCATGCAACGTGTTCATATCGTTTTTTATCTCCTCTCTTGACTTAGTGTGCTTTACTGTAATATCCTTAATAGCTACTTCTAATTTATTCTGATTTACTTCAACTTTTTCTTCTAATTTCTTCTGATTTACTTTAACATCTTGAATGTCTTCTCGTATCTTCTTATTGTCTTCTTGTAATTTATTCAGACTTATTTCTAATTTATTCTGTAATTTCTTGTTATCTTCTTTCATCAATTCGTATAGCATTTGCAGCTCACTTTTTGGCTGTGGTCCTTCTGCCCTTATATTTTCAATATCCGTTCTGATTTCTTCCTCCATCATTGCTATGACTTGAGGATCTCCCATTTGGTTATATATCTCCATCTCTGCGCTCTCTTCAGCTCTCCTTGGTGCTTGTGTTTCTTCTTCACTGGCCATTGTCGTATAAGGTGTTTCTTTTTCCATTTTGCGTGCCTTACTTTGCGTCAACATATACCGTATATATTCGAACCGTGACTAAGCAACTGTAGTTACAATTACTAGCCCTATGTTCTTAATGTCTACTCTATATATTAATACTTTTATTTTATTTCTAATTCTCAGTTTAGTTAACTTATTTAACTCAATTCATTCATCTGCCTTTTTGACAAATCTAAATTTAGATTTTGCCACGCGAGTTGGGCGACAAATATAAAGAATTTTTAGTTGGGGTAGTTAAACAAGTAATAAATTAATAATTAAAAAATCACTTACTGCCAAAATGTTTCAATTTCCCGGGCGCCACCTCATATCTACAAGGATGTGGATATAAAGGATTCATTTGCCAAACACACAACAACAATATTATGTCTAATGCTTATTTAATTAATTAAGTTGTAGCAAATTACAAATATAACACTCTGTATGGATATTTCCTTAAGTAGAATCACTTCTCTTATCTTAACAATGAGTATCTCTGAAATCGCGATTAATTAACATTTAATAATTTTCTAACACTTATAATTGTACATTTAGATTACTGTTTAGATATGATTTTTAAGAATTTACTAATTGACGTTTTATTTCGCTTCAGTCGAATGCAGAGCACTGAGAGGCAGTTCTCAAGGTTAATTAATTATTAGTGTGAGTTCTTTGACTTGAATGAATTGAGTTTATTGACTTAACTCTAAAGTACCATTAGTTTGAGAGCGTTGATTATTCGTAGTTCATACTCTCGGTGACATCATGTGGTCCTCTGTGTTTAGTAGTTGCTGGTCTCCGTAGTCGTTGTAAATTACGTATCCCTTCGCGGTCACTGCACCTCACGATCACTGTTTAATTATTGAAGAATTCTCGAACTGTTCACTTTTCACGGCACTCGTATTGTGTTGAATATGAGTGTCCTTAATTGATGTTGGTAAAGTTCATGTATAATGTTTTTTAAAGTAGTTGTTTAGATTGCTGATTTTATGTCTAATGTATCTGTTGTAGAATATGCACTGAGTCTCTCTGTTGATGTGTTCTGTATTATATAAAAGCTGCTGTAATGTTTATAGTTTCTTGTGAATTATTTGTAATTGTAGAATGTCTGTTAATTGAATTTGTCTTCACTTAGTATTGTACTGTGTATCCGTATTCTCCGACACTTTGTTTAAATTACGGTGAAGTTAATTAATTGTAAAGTCTGTTTACATGTTGACTTCGCGTGATATTACTTTATACTAATAGTCTGTCGAGCGCGATTAACTGTTCAACTCTCTTGCTATGAGTTTAGAATTTAGTGAGAATTATAACAACGAGTTCCGTACGATTTGTCGTATTCACTTCATTGTTCACTTTGAGAAATTGAATGTTCGCACTGAAGTAACCGTTCTCAAGACTCTAGATATGAGCACTTCCGAAATTGTGTCGAACGCTTGTAGTTGTTCACGCTTATGTAATGAATCGATGACTAAACATTGTTACCGAGTTAAGATGACTCGTGGTGATCACTTTGTAGATGAGTACTAGACTGCCGTTTTTCTGTTCTGAGATCTACCAAGTAAACTCTCCTCCCGCCTACCTCTGCTGAATCTTCCATCTGCTTGGATACTCTTATTGGTTCTTTAGCCAGTGTGACAAATTGTATATTCGTCATTGGTTTTCGAGTATCTCTGCTTTACACGTGATTCTCTTGTCGAACTACCATTCGTCCTGATTGTTCCTACAGCCGTTTTCTCTATTTACTAGGAATCTCATTCAAGCACTCCAGAATTCGTGAGTTTCACTTTCCCCTTGTAAATCAGGCGACATTTCTTTGTCTCTCGTGGCCGTCTCCTAGTGTCCAATTTCTGTTACGCTTTGACATAGATACAATACTGGTATTGTTCGATCTGCTGCACCATTGTTTATCTTCAAATTGCACTCTGGCTTTGTTTTGAGTCTGGAACGAATCTTCCTTTGTAATCACGACTTTCGTCAAATTTCTACGTTGCAATTGTTCTGGCATCTAATGTTGTTCCGTATCGAATTGACAAACTCTTTGCTTTCAGTCTGTGTCAAAGTTTTAAAAAGGGTAGATTGGTTTATTGGGGGTTATGCCTTTCTTCACTCAGAGCAGCTGCCTGATGCGAAATACAACGTCTCACATACATCTAGTAAGTGTCACTCTTTTTGTCAAACAATTAACTTTACAGCCGTAACACATCAAGCTGTCTGTAGGTTACAATGCCAAAAGGACAGTCTTACAAACTTTCCCTTCACACACCCTCACATACGTCTTTGTCAAATATAACTGCTAGTACACATTATTTTTAGCTATTATTTACTACTTGTACAATTTTATAAATATTTTCAAAAATAAACGTTACAAACGGCTCTAACGATTTTCTCAAAATAAATAATAAATAGCTGTTTCTATGAATGTAATAAACAAACTAAGGGTTGAGAATTTGCACAATCTATCTAATCCTATACTATTAAGCAAGCAATAATTGTACAATTACGTACAACGTGAAACTCCGTAGTGAAGCACGGGTATTTTGTTAGTATATATATATATATATATATATGTCAGATGAATAGAATATAATATTGCGGCTCGTTAACTGAAGAATACGTAAATAATGGTAATCTTAAAGAATAATAATACTTTGAAGTTAGTAGTAAAATGTGTATTAAACATATCAATAATGTTATATTAAATATTATAATGTTTATGATAAATGTCAGATGCCTTAGTTGTAATAAAATGGAATAATATAGAATATTAGTATCTGAACTGAACGAGTTATTATTTATTAATAAACCCTGGGATACTCTGCTCTGGCGCCCAACCGAATTAATGAATTACATAATAATGAGTAGATGTATTTAGTAACAGATATTAAAATCTAAATTATAAATAATATAAATCATTATAATCGACATCAGACAGTGGGAGACTTTAAAGATTATTATATTTGACGCACCAGTACGTGGAGCTTTGAAAATTTTTATAAACATTGGATACAGAGTATGATAAGTTAGCAGACCTCACTGCATAGTTCGTAGTTGTTGATTAATCTGAATTACACTGAGTTGTTGTCTGACTTTAAATAACTTGCGCCATTAATTGTTTCTCAGTTCAGCAACTTTGGGCGAGCGTTTGTAAAAAAATTCTCGGAAGTTCTGCTGCTGTGTTCGCTTTTTCTTTCTATTTCTTCTCTAAGGAAGCCGTCAATTAAAATTTGCAGTCAATTAATTTTTTCTTACACCGATGCAAGTCGATTGATTTGTCTGTCAAAAAATTCTTAATAAATCATTATTTTTAATTAACCAAAAACTGAAGTGACAAGTTTTTCTTCCGATACTACACCATTGTAAGTCGTACAAAAACAAAATATTTTTCACATTTTTCATGACCGGAATTTGATATCTGTTCTCTTTTGCTTTATTTAGTCAGTGATCCGCTGTGGTCTAACCCAAGACAAATGGAATGTGGAAAAATAGAGTCTGCTCTACAGCGCTTTCCAAATGTGCAAAGCAATCTGTTTGGAAGGTTACCCGAACAGTCTTTTAATGTTTCTCAGTGGCCCAGGCTTCGTGGAGACACCTAACTAATATGTCCCACTGGCATTCGGTTCACAAATGCCTTTTGTCTTGCCTTACGGCATCTTTACATTCACAAAGTTGTGGATTCTGAGTTCACCTCGTATGTACCCTTTCCTCAAACTTTCCAACAAAGTACATTTCAACTTCCCGTAATTAGTGTCAGAGATGGTGGTTTGGGAGAGAGGAGGGGAGAGAGAAGAGAGAGAGAGAGAGAGAAACAGACAGACAGAGACAGAGAGTGAGAAAGAGGAGAGGAGAAAAGTGTAAAGCTACAGTAGTAAAAACCATGGGATTTTCATTATAGGCCGCTACTGATAACGTACTTGAAAATAATGAACGAGTATACTCAGATAGACAAAGTAACGTTTTTCAATCCGCATTGTGACTTCTTTTTAATATATAGATGGCGTTTGAAAGCATATTAGATCATAAAATATCACTCGTAGGTTGTCATCGGTTAACAATCCTTTGCACTGTATACGCGTCAGCAGGTGCAAACCAATTCACGTTTGATCTACCACATTGAGTATACTCATTATTACATAGACGGTTTAATGAAAGATGAACAAAATGTGTAGATTTAGTGTAAAAATGCCCGAAAGGTTTTGGCACAAACTATTCTACTTTTCATATCTGCTATGTCTACAGTAATTTTTACATTATAGCAGCCCTAGGCACTCATTCTGTACTTCACAGTTAAAACTCTGCTACTCATTCATACATTCGTTTGAGGATATGTGACTGCACAATGTGTTTTGATGATTAGTGTCTCTGCAATAAATACAACCCTGTTTGTATTTGCCCAATGTGAAAATACTCAGGTTGGAAAGTTTTACTACTCTTGAGTGCCACGATCAAAACAACAAAGCATGTGCGTGTACCGCGAGCGCAACATGCGCGCGCGCGTGCCAGAGTGCGTGCTGGAGTCAATGCAAGCCGCGCGCGCTCGCACTGAACCACAACACGCGGTGTGAGTCTGTACGCGTGGGCGACACATGCTTGCGCGTACCAGAGTACGTGTTGGAGTCAATGCAAGCTGCGCGCGCTCGCACTGACCCTCAACACGCAGACTGCAACGCAGGCCGTGTGTCCGCCAAACGGGTGTGTGTGATGCCCGTGCCCTAATCGTAGCAATCAAAACAGCAAAAACCCCGTATACCTTGAGTATTTCACAATGGGTAAATATTCTACGAGATGGATTTATTTGCAGAGACACCAACGGAATACGTCTGTAATCGTTGACAATTTGAATTAAAATAAATAAATTCATTAGTTTCGTTCAATTGCTTAGAAACAGACAATTTATTGTTAACAATTACAACAATTAAAATTTAATAGTAAATTTTTTGAAGTTCGTAGAAGTCAAAAATTCGTGTTAAATACTCTCATTTTGAAGGAAACAAGAGGTAAAATTTACTTTATCTAAAATTCATTGGATTTCAAAATTCGCCTTAACTAAAAGAATTTAGATTCTAAAAGTCTACTTTCTGTTAGATAATCTAAAATATTAGAACGTCTTTGCCTGCACAACGTCAAATCCCCCTCAGTTGTATCTCCAGCTTCCAATTACTTTTTCACGTAAATTTGTGTATTAATGAAGAAAGTTGTGTAAATGGTTATAATCACAAACAGAATTATTACTGTTGCACACCACTATAGAAAAATTATACCGATTACTATAGAAAAATGAATGCCGATCTGACGATGAGCTGAGAAGCTTGAAAGCGCTAATCGGTATCATTTTTCTATAGTGGTGTGCAACAGTAATAATTTGTAGATTATAAAAGTAATCACTAGAGTAGCCTAATTATTGTCTGTTCTATTAAGTCATTTAATACTACATCGCCCTGCAGGCACAGTACAATATCAGTAGTCCGCAGGGGTGCCGATCCCCCAACCCCCATGACGCTTCCCCCCATTTTTCTGACAAGACCTTTTGTCTCTTTTACAGTAAAATTTCTTACCTAATCGAGCAAAGGCCGGGGCTTTCTAACTCAAAACTATTACAAAATATTAGCTTTTACCGAAACGATATATTGATTGTACGTAGTTATAAACTAAAAAATAAGGATTTCTAACATCGACAGTTTGCTGCTCGATGCTCGACAAGAATACGTTGTAAGTTCGTATCTCTCTGGATACCTGCCTATGAATCAGGCATCACTTCCATGCCGGGCATTTGTGTCGATGAACGGCACTGATTGTAACAAAGTACGTCTGTTATCCCTAACTAGATTCGGCACCACAATTCTCTTATATGTTCCTCAGCTTCCTTATTGACGTTCGGTATCCTCAGTGCTTGCCGCAAGCCGCCACACGGTGACACCTTGAACTCGATCTGTAGCCTGTTTGAAGCATCGAGTAGAAGACTAGATAGTTTTTCCGTGCACACCGAGTCTACAGCCCGCTCGAAAAAGGCAACTGAGTAGATTTATTGTGCATCTGATACGTCTCCGTTATAAGTTTTTTACAGGTTTAAAACTGGGGAAGTCAGTACTGTGAACTGAAAAATGCAAAAGACAAACAATATTTAATTACCTGCTGCAATTAAAAATAATGTTAATATAATTTAATGATTAAAATAATATCATCTATGATTTTTAATTAAATTATTAATGATTGAGTTTTTTAGTGCTAAATATTTTATGTTATTTTTTCTGCAACGGAAATATTAATTAATGTTTTTTAAAAAAGCTCAATTTGTGGATTTATTTAACATGATTTTAATTATTCCAAACAGCCAACTTGCTCAATAAAACAAAAACAAAAAAGAAAACAAATTTTTAACTTTTAGTCAGTTAATTTGATTTTAACTTTAATCAGTTACTTTTTGCACGCATTAACTTTAACTCAGTTAATTTTGGGGGTCACTAACTTTAATCAGTTAAAAATTTGTATTAAATTTCCCAAGTCTGCCGTCCAGAGCACCGAAAAGGTTAATACAAATTAACTTAATGAGTAATTTTTTCAAATATTTTTTCAAGTGGTCGCCTGAAATTTTTGGTGCCTTTACTATCCTGGCGCCTGTGTTCGCCGCAACTTTACACACTGTGTCGGCGCGCCACTGGTTGGAAATAGAAACTTATCTTTGACACAGTTTATCATTTAGTGTTAGTTTATAATTATAAACTGATTATTTACAATTCATAAATTTATAATTTGTGTAATTTATAATGAAGTCTCGCTAAACAACTTACTAAAGGTGCCCCCTTACGATGTTTCACAACAGAACCGGATGACTTCACTAAGTCGAGAACACATACATTAAAAACGTGAGTAAATTAGTAGAAGTTTTTAAGCGATCATCTTAGGTTGTTGATCCTTTTCTCCCCTTGAATACAAATAATTGCAGTATATTGTATTTTGGATACGTAGTACTGCTTACGGTACTACGAGCTGTACCTACTGTGCCCGAATACATTCAAACAGAAAAATTATTTTAGAATTCTATAATCGTGGGATAAAATAAATTTTTGTTGTTACCTTATTGGGCTTAAACTAACATAAATGTTACATAACAGTTGCCATAGCAGTAATTATTAATATGTAATGTATTAACGTGTAATATGTTCTAGCGTCGCTTTTCATTACCTAACGTGGTGATTTTCTTGTTTAGCACGAGATAGCGCTGGCATGTACTTCTATGCTATTAACGGTACTCATCATCGTATCGTGCGTTGACGAATCCGTATCAGTTGTTCAATGTATTACCAAGTAATTCATCACCTGCTACGAAAGTTAAAAGTCACGGAGATCACAGTACAGTCTCTAATCCCTGTAATCGGGATTCTGCTAGTCCGAAATACAGGTGCACTAGTAAAGGGTAGGTAGCCTGTAGGCATATTTTTTCACATCTTCTAATGACGAAAAGTTTGTGAAGTTCAATCATTTACTACACAGAATTTTAAAACATACGCGTTGCTGCTTTGTTAAAACGTATTGTTGTAACCAAGACCTGTATACGGAAATAATTATTACATACATAATGTGTACTAATAAAGACAGAATATTTTACCTTACTTCTTATTAATAGTCTATAAGAATAATAAGGTAACTATTACAATACTATTACAATATAAATGTAACATTCATTATTCTCTGCGTAACATATACATTCACAATCACAATATTGTCCGTATACAGGTCTTGATGACAATAAATTTTATCTAAACGTCGACATAAGTTTTTAAAATTGCTGTCTAGATAACCCTCACAAAACCTTCCATCATGTGCTAGTACGCTCACTGAGCTGCACAACTCGCTTACTATTTTGGACGAATACTCTATTATTACATAGATTTCGATATTAGATCATTTTTCAATTATGGGAAAAATTACAAATATCCCAATTTCTCGACTAATTTTTTTTTAATATAAAAATTTTAGAGCACACATAAAGTAAACATTATGAACATAAAGTCCAATTTTGAACATTCAGATTCGGGTTACAATTCTTTTTAGTCGGACACTGCTGGATTTTCACAATTTTCAAAATTTTGAATTTTTTTTAGCCCTAGGGGCCCAAAATTTTACAAATTTCTAAACTTTCCACTACACTCAGATGTTAGTTTAAATTTCCTTTAATCTGATATCCCACGAGAATTTTTGCGATTTTATCAGAATTTTCTCCAACGTTTTGGGCAATGACGTGCAAACATTTAAAATTTTCAAAAACGAATCCTATAATAAGATTGCGGTTTAAATTCTCTTTAATTTGACATCCCGCATACGTTAGTGCGATTTTTTCACAGTTTTGACCCCACCCCATAATTTTGGAAGGATGAATCTCAGAAACAAGCTGTAGGATAAAAGTATGGATTCGCATGCCAAGTTTTACGAAAATACGAAAATTTGTTGATGCCTTCAGAAGTTTTCGTGAGACATGCCCCAAATAGATAGATAGACAGACAGACAAGCGGTCGAGTTAAAACTGAGAACTCACTTCGCTTGTTCAGTTAATTCACGGCCACTACTAAACTAAGGATAGCTTCTAGTGTTAAGCGACTTATGGTCCGCTCTAGAGAGTTTTGAAAAACTACTATGGTTTAAAAAATTACAGCATCTAGTTACTATGTCGTAAAAGATTGAATTATCGAGCGTAAGTTATTAAAAAAAAAAGAATGACTAAATTTAGTTTGCAAATCGCCTGTTCTTGTTCATTACACAAAGAGAGTATCTTACTTTAGACGAAATTGTCTAGTCTATAAATTAGACTATATTAGTGATAAGAGTATGTTCCACCATGGCTGCAACTGGAGGGGTGGGGGGGGGGACAAGAGGGACATAATATGTCCCGGCGCCGTGCTGGAAGGGCATGAATATGACAAAGTAGTATTTGCATACTGTTTTTTCATCTCGGCGCTTATCGTAATCCTCACAGATAGTAATAAATAATTTAATATGAATGTAACATATTATTTATAATGTGAAATCTAATGTTAGAGACATACAGACATGTCATAAATCAAGAAGGAATGAACTTGAAGAAGCTGAATGTTAGTACAACATGACTTAGCAATTGATGACACTTTAAAAAACGACGCCTAAAGCAATACTCTTGATTTATAAATCAATAAATTACGTTAGATCCGTCGTGTGACTTTGTTTTATATTTAGAATTAGACGTTTCGGAACATATATTCTATCATCAGATTTCTTCACTCAGTTGAGATCGTCAAATGTTAAAATCACATACCGGATAGTTATTAGTGAGTATCTGGTCAGCCTTCACGGGGTGCGCACCCATACTGAAGTGTGTTTTTAACAATTGAGTATGTGATTTTAAAATTTGAAGATCTCAACTGAGTGAAGGAATCTGATGATGGAACATATGTTCCGAAACACGTAATTCTAAATACCTATTAAAACAAAGTCACGCGACGGATCTAAGGTAAATTATTAATTTATAAATAACAAAGTGACTTGGATACCAATAGGCCTAATAATATGCATGTCAATATTCTCGAGCCTAATTTACAAACACAGAAACATATACAAGCTGACTGCAACCTTAAGGTTATTTTTAACTTCAAGGGAAAGAAAATTAAAAATTATTTAAAATTACTTAAGAAGCGGCTTGGGGCAAGGTCTGTTTTAAATTTGAGTATTATTTCAATTGATCGTGGGAGATCTTTGTCTATTTGTTTTGATAACATCATCAAAGTCTTCGCGAAAATTCTCGCAAGTTGAATCTTTGGAAGAATCGCTTGATTCTTTTGAAAGACTAATTTTCATAATAAGCAGACAAAGTTGAAGATGATAACCGTGGAATTGATTTCGATTGTTATTATGTAGTTACTAATAAGTAGTGTTGTAAGATATTAGATATTCATCTTTGTCGGTATTTCCTAAACATAAACATTTGTCATATACGAAATTAAATTATATTAGTTGTAAGTTAGATTAAAATTTATAGATTGAAAATCTTTAAGCAAGTCATGTCTGGCAATTTCTGTAGCGTAAGTTGTTTAATTTAAGACAACAAACCGATTTAAAATAAGTTTCATTATTTTAATGAGTAGTGACATAATAAAACTTTACTGGCACCTGTCTTCCTAACCAACCAAGGGAGGGGGGCGGAACCATGTTTGCCCCGGTTGACAGAGACCCTAGTTGTCGCGACACAAATAGTAATAAATTTTGGGTCGTTAGTACCGAGTTCGTCGCCTACACTTGTAACATCTAAATATGGATAACACCATTCGATTATGGAAAACGATTGTTGTCAACGGGCAGACGACGATTCATACGAGCGGGCAGAAAAATTTTGACTGCGTTTTGTTTGACTGTTAAGCAGAGACCCTCATACTTCCTGAAGAAAGCATCTGAGAGTTATACGATCAAAGTGTTTACAGAGAAAACATAGTTACGGATCTTTAAGGACTGGAAATACTTTGCAGTTAGAGCAAAGATTGTACTTTTTTCTCGAGGGAATATTAGAACAAATAACGTATTTTACTATTTACGCACTGATCTTGCCTGTAACAAAGAAATTAAGAATACGTTAAGGAAATCCCAACACATCTGTGGTACGATAAACAGGACACTTAAAAACAAGGCTAGTAAAGAAACGAAGTTAAGGTTTTATGGCAACACTTGTATTGTATTGATGTATGAAAGCGAATGTGGACGATCGTGTAAAAAGATATTAGCAAGATACGATGGTGCAGGAATGCATTTTTTGGGAACGGCAGCAGGACGAAAGAAGCCAGACCGTATTAGAAACGAGGAGACAAAAATAGAACGAATTATTTACGACGTGAGGGATTAAATACAAGAAAATAGAAAAAGGGTGGAAAAGGACTCATTACGGATAGCAAAAATCGTTTATAATTATAAACCAGGAGGCAGATGACGTTTATGCAACCGCCGGAGGCCGTCGATAATGAACATTATGTCCGTTTATTCGTTTCAACCATGCTTATTTAGTATTGATACTACATAACGTTGACTTCGCCTAAGACAGTTCTAAAATACCTTGTTGACACGTGCATCCAGGAATCTGAGAAAGCCACGAAAACGGAACTGTTGTCCCGAGGTAGCCGAGATTGAGGGAGGCCCATCGCCTACAAAGAGTCGGTGAAGTATCTAGACATTCGGCTCGACCGGCGCCTTTGCTTCCTCGCGGCGTCCGAGCCAAATTATCTCCATTTCTCTCGTGTCGCACCCGAATGGCCATGCGCACGAAATTAACGATATATCTTTTATTTCTCAGGTCAGTACTGGAACCTATGCGGCTCCCGCATGGTGGTCTCTTTTGTCCACCAACAACATGTGTAGGCTGGAAGCTTTCCAGTCGCGAAACCTCCGCTCCTTGTCGGGGTCCCCTTGGTTTGTGAGGAACGACGTGATTCAAAGGGGTCTCCGCGTTCCTACCTTGTCTGCCTTTGTCCGGTCGCTGGCTGTAACTCTCTTTGCTGCAGCCTCTACCTCAACTTCCCTTACCTGCGAACTATCAGCGCATCAAAACCACCACCGCCGATTCGGGTCAAGCGCCCTCGGGCGCTTCTTCATGACCCGCCATAAAGCCGTCCTCATAATTACATCAGCCCACAGCCCCGGGAGTTCACTAATAAAACTGTCCTTCATTCCTTCCTTGCCCGTCTCCTAGCACGCTGAGCCAGCTGCTTGTTGCTGTCACCGGCACGGAGGCTCTCCGCCTCAAGGCGTCTGCCGGCTGGGCTTGAGACGGGCAACATCTGTTGCCTGAATCGGTTCCAGCGACAGTGTCACAAAAATTAAGTTTCTGTGTCCCCCGCCTTCTGTGTTAACGCGTTGGCGGTTTCCTTTTCCGGATTTAGGCTACCTGTCGACTGATCCAGACTAAAGTTTATCTGCTGGCAGCCATTGGGCACGTCCCAGTTGCTGCAGTCAAGCCACGGGTGCAAAGACACGCCGCACACATAATGCAATGCAATAGCCGACACCGGACGGTACTTACGTAGAAATGAAGATTTCGTGTTGTAAAATGGTCAGCTCAAAGCGAGTTGGTTCGAATTCACTTCATGAATCGTTTACTTGGACGTCCAGTAGAGCTCTGGACGCATCAGTTCAGCTAGGCGATCCAGGCGTATTGACAAGGACAATGTGTACACGGCTAAAACATTCTAAGCTGACCCCCATTGCACTTAAATCTTTACAGAAGTTTGAAAGGGATTTCTTTATCAAATATATTATAACATACACGACGTCCGTTAACAAACCTATTGACTTAAGACAGCGAGGTTTTACAAAATATCCGACATTTCTATTTGTGATCATAGATTACGAATACTAACGCTATTAACGATCGAATAGAGTTCTGTGTTGTAAGTAGGAATATAATAATAATATAATAATACCTCTGCTCAACGGTTCGCTAAGGACCAAGGCACACCGCGCGGCTTTTGTGTTTAGTGTGGCGGTTGCATGGTTAGTACAAAGCGCCGCCAGCCGCTAGTTGTGGTATCCGCACCCAGGAGGCGCCGCTGTTATCACGAAGCTGAGTGCATGCCGTATGGAGCCTCCGCCGGGAATTGAACCCGGGACCACGACCGAATCAATCGCCCGCGTTAGCCACTAGACCACCTGGAGGCTCCGTAAGTAGGAATAGGTGGCGTTATTCATACGAAAACAATTCATATTCAACATACTAACTAGATAACTAAAGCTGAAAATACATAAAAAGTCATATTACAGAAGTGACGGGCAGAATGGGCAGAATGAGCAACAACTTAGAATATATGAAATATCTCCTTTTTGCACCACTGAGGTATTATCGGAGTTTCGGAGTTGTGACAGTATACAAGGAAGGCAGTATGATCAGTACTACGCTTATGCCGTCCATTATTTCTGCAGGATGTTGTCCCTTGCATTTCCCTTGCGAGCTGAAAACGTACCTTGATTTTATTGTGCGGCTAGTAATTAAAAGCGGGACATCTAGATTTTTGGGAGTCGGGTAACATAAAAAGTGATCTATTAACCCCTTACAACTTAGTAAAATTCTGAGGAAAATTTATGACAGAAATGATGATGGGGTCGAGGCAGTTTGGAGAGGTAGCACCTTTGCTACAGGTTGACTGGGCACTGGTCCTCACAAGGCCCAGGGTTGGAGGAAGCGATGGCGGCCCAATGGAGCCCTAGCTTCTATCCAGCCAAGACCTTACTGCGTGGTGAAGAGCCACATCCTACACGAGATGACGCTGTTTTCGCAGAACAGTACGGATCTAGACCGGAAAGTCGATAACATTCCTGGTGGAGGGCAACAGTATCCACCAGTACCAAGTTAAGGGGGAAAGGAACGGTTTATCTTTGGAATATTGCAGGCGTGAATCTGGATGATTTAGACTGCTGTTATACTGGGCAAAACGGAGAGGATGACCTCGAAGCCATGGAGAAGGCAATCCTCCCTAGGACAAGGAAAGTCCGAATTACATCCTGTCCTCCAGATGGAGGTTGTGTGGATAGGGCCAGTAACCCACCGACGTAAAAATATCTTCCTTGCAGGATCCAAAAAAGCCTCGGAAATTGTGTTAATGGGAAAATGACCACAGCAAATAGATGAAATTTATGGGGAGTAATCTGGGCTGTGCCATTCTCGATAGAAAGAAGTATGTTGATTTATATTATGGACGGAACTGAGGGTCGACCCATTGTTGAAACAGCTAAGGAGCAACAAAAGAAGGTAGTGTGAACATTTTTTTGGAAGAATGACGGGTGAGAGGATTCCAGTGCTAACAATGGAATATAGATCGGAAGGGAAGAGAGATGTAGGACGGCCGAGAGCGAAGTGGTCCCGGGACAGGTTCAGGATGAGCCTAATCCTTGAGGTTGATGATGACGAAATGACGATGGATCCTGAAGAATATTAAGAATTTTGAACTGGACGGATTGCTACAAGGAGCTGATGCAGTACGGTTTGTGAAAAGTCGAAGATCAGATTGGTTGGATCGTGCAAGAAGGTTGGATAACGGAGACGAACTAAGAGAGTGTTAGAATGGAAACAAACGGGAAGACGAATCGGACAGAAAGACCACGGAACAGATAAATCGATAAGAAGTCCGCCTTGAGTTGTAAAGACAATAGAAGAATAGCTATTGGGATACATCTTCCTGATCTTCCTGTTGGGAAGAGTCATTGGATCAGTTAATTCTATTTACAATTAGACTATGTTAATCGGTGTTGCATGAAGTTAGAGGGCACCCGACCGACACGTGGCAAGAGGTTCACCCTCCAACAACGTACCGGCAAAATAACATTGAGTAATTTACTGGAAGAAGGTTTAGTACTGCGTCTGATTGATGCATTATTACATCATTGTACATTATTATACGGCCATCAATAAACAGTTGCACAGACACAAACAATAAATGTCAAAACGCGCGCCAAATCACATGTTCAGACCGCATTTCGCGTCATTAGGAGCACAATAATGTAACGTATTTCGTTTCACAATCAAACCACAGGTTCGAAAGTCTTCTAAAGGTTGAGCGTACTCATGAACAAAGTGAAATAGGAAGTGCGGCAGGAGGAATTCGATAACTCAAACGAAACTCTTACCTCATTGTGTTTACAGCGGTATTAGCAAATAAAAAAGAAACTCATAATTGAAACATGCTACATGGTTCTTCATTAACAAATCGTGCAATATAAACTCCAATGAACATCTCTTTTTTCTCAGTACAATTCTTCTAACATGAACATCGTCGTAGTCGACGTTGATACCGTAGACATCGACGTAACAATGTCATAATTTCTCTTTCTAAATTCAAAGTCGTCTTCAGAATTTCATTGATAATGACGGAAGTACAGTGGATAGCTGAGTGATGTTATGACTTAGTCTGTACCATAGAACGATCTGACATCCTTACTAGTTCTCTACTGTCCGCTAGTGATACGAGTATATCTTTTCGACTTCCAGTCATGTTATCAGGAATGAATCAAAGGCAAGTTTATTCCTGTGGATTATAAAGGACGCTTCTATCAGCTCTAGGCTTTCGGTTCGGGGAGCGGTTGTTATGAAGAGTCTGGTATACCGAGGGGTAGTGAATACTATTCCGTTAGAGCATTAGACTTCCTGGCCCAGAAATATTTTTCATAACGGGTTACAATGAGGCTTAGAAACACTGTTTTTGGTAGCAGAATATGGTCTGTGACGGCTGCCAGATCAGTTAGATTCCTTAAAATCAATTGGCTAAAAACGTTTATTTTTGTTACAATAATTTTATTTTTTTAATTTTTATGTGGTCCGGGCCCCTAGGCTGCAGCCTAGTCAGCCTACCCTTAAACCCAGCCCTGAACGTTGTTGTAACTGTTTTAATATAATTTCAATATAAAGAGTATTGTGTTACATAAAAACTATAAAAGCTCTCTGTTCGTTTCTTCATGACCTTGGATTTCGACTCTCTGGTTGTTTGAATCAATATTTCGTTGGTTGATTTGTTAGTATACTCATTCAAAAAACTTCATCTCTTTTTATTCACAATGCCTTCACAATGTCTACGACTTGGCAAACGTCTCTAAACTTCTGATTTGTTATTCTCTCCAGTTGTGTTTTACCGATTTGCAGTCTAGGACTGATCACTTCCGTTGTCTTCGACAGCTGTTTTGTTTTAGTGACATCAGTCCTTGAGTCAGATCCACATGTACGCATCAATTTGATACTTAATTGAATTTTCTCTTCTTACTATCCACATCAACATTTGAATAAAACGGTAGTGCATATCCTAGGGAATTGAATGTAATTCTTTGTTTGTTATTATACTTGGCGATTTCTTAGCTTATAAATCATATCGTTAAGTTTACTGCGTTGAAATTCTGAAATTATATCCGTTAGCAATTACGTGTAGCTCGTGGGGAGTCTTTTGTAGGGAGTCTTCACTGTCGACTACTGTAACCTGATCATCAGCAAATACCTCAATCATTACGTACCTTTTTTTATTTAAACACTGAGTTTAGTAGACATGTTTTTGTGTCCATTGCCAAAAACATCGACTATTTACAGACTAGAAAATATCGGGGACAATCCTATCGTTTGCCCAGATTAGTCCTCGTATTTGCTGTTTGGCTTTAAGCAATGGTTGTTTTAAACAACATAAAATTATACTATTACTATTACTATTACAATATTACTTATAAGCAATAATAATAATGTAAATAAATTATAACTATTTTATATAATATTGCATAATGTACTATATTGTAATATTGTAATCATAGAAGTTGAAGTACTGTAAGGATAGAAAGTTTTACTATCCTTGACAAATACGCAAGCAGAATAACATCAGCAGAGATGAGGTTTCTCAGGTGAATAATGGGAAAACAAGGAGAGATCGCATTAGATATTTGGGAATAAAGCCCTTAATGGATTTGCTGGAGGTGAGGAAATTGAAGTGGTTGGGACATGCAAGCAGGGCAGATGAAGCAAAAAAATAAAACAGTATCTTCAGGTAAAGCTGGAGGGTGAGAGATTAAGAGGAAGACCAAGGATACACGTTGAGAGATTAGAACAGGAGAACGTGGGGAGAGTTTACAGGAAATTAAGGTTATGTGCAAGGACAAGAATAGATGGATACAATAGACGGAGGCTCCCTACAACCCGACTCCGAGAGGTAGAAGGGTCAGATGAAGAAGAAGTAATGACACAATATATAATTGATAATAATAATAATATAATAGTAATTATATATATTAATATTATTTATATTGATATTATTATTATATTTTAATTATATATATAATATATATTATGTAATATAATTTCTCAACATAATACAGCATGATCATTTCAATATTTAATAAGTAAGGTATAAAAAATTCGTATTCAGGGTAATGATGGAATTATGTTAAGTACTTACTGAACAAACGAAGCGAGTCTCAGTTTTAACTAGACTGTTTGAATTTTGTCCGACTTATCTGTTTGGGAGATATCTCACAATAACGTCTGAATACATCAACCGATTTTCGTAAAACTTGCCAGGCAAGTCCATACTTTTACCCCATTTACGCCTATTATTTTTGAGATTGATTCCCCAAAAAATAGATGGGTAAGAGGAAAAAATTTAAAGGTAAAATTTTTGCAAAAATCGAAAAATCCTTGTGGGGTATCAAAGTAACGACAATTTTAATCGAAATCTGAACGTGTTCAGTGTTGGAAATTTTAAATTTTTAGGACGTCAGGATCCAGAAAGTCGATCAGAGTTTGAAAAAATTGTAAAAGTCATGTCAGGTATCAAAATAAAGATCATTTTAAACAAAATTTGAACACGATCTTCAGTTTAAAAAAATTCTTTAATTTTACAATTCTAGGGGCTATAAAATCGGATAAAAATTTTGAAAACGGACTGAAGGGAATTTTAACCCAAATACAAATATAATGTTTACTTTATATTGTAGTAAGTTATATGAATAGGCCTATATGAAACCATCGGCCTACTGTTAGGAATCGTAGACGCGGAACACTTAAATAATTTAATTAATTAATTTGAGTGTATCTATATAATAAATGTATTTCATTCAAAACAGTGAGCGAGTTCTGCACTTGGGGAAGCTTACTAGTGGTATTAGTAATTTAATAAATATAAAATATATGAGTATAAAGTATAAGCATATTAGTATACTCGACAGGATCGTCCAGTATCGGCTGAATTGGTGGGAACATCTTTGCCGAATGGATGATTGCCGCATCCCCAAACAACTATGGAACTATAAGCCGAGGGGACGGAGATGTGTGGGACGCCCGAGGAAGCGCCGGAGTGACCAACTCTAATCTTTACCTATTTAAGAACGGAACAAACCATTCTTGGTTTAATCCTTGAAGATGATGATGATGATGAATAAATATGAAAAATGCGTTATGTAGTTTGAGTAATATTATTATTAATTAGGCCTAGATGATTAGTCATATAAAAATATATTACATTTCCGCAGGGTATCGTGTATTATTTGTAAGTCAAAAAGAAACAACTTCGTTATCTGTTGCATTTATACTTCTCTAACAATATTTCTCTAACCGTGTTTTTATTTAGAACAGATTGGTATAATTCGTAATAAAACAAAAGTCGGTAGTCTAACAGTGCACTTAGAAAAACTGACAGACTTTGCTGTTTCAAGAACTGTTTGTACGTTGGATGCAAATCATCTGTGTGCATTACACTGTGGAAATGTTTCTAGTTCACACAAGTACGTTTACACAGATCATAGAAAATGATATATTAAATGTCACAATAGATACAATCTGACACTATACGAGTGACAGCTGTCGTCTAGTAGGCCTACACGCTGTTTCATAAGGCCGGAAATAAACTGCTTCTCAGTTAATCATGTTGACTAATGACGGCAAATTGATGAGAAATTCGTTATGCACGCACAACATTGGAGAGGGCAACATTGGGGTTCTCGAGATCCGCTTTTCTGTACAAAACAATTCATCGGTTGTCATTGTTGTTTGTTATTAAAAACAAATTAGTCACGATTAGCTAGCACTGGGATTATTAATCAACGTACTTCCTGTTTGGTTGATGTTTCTTGACGACAAGATATTTTTTGACACTATGTGTAAAACCACGCAGAAATTCTGGAGAGATTCGTTAGGCATATTACAGAGGTAAGGCGTACGACCGCGCATATAATGAGAGAACAGATTCGTTTTCTACAACATTCCTTTTATCCAAGTGTCATGATCCTTTTGAACTCGTTGAACCCTATTTTCACAAACTAGGCTCTCCGTTCCAAGAGACTTTCAAGAAACTGATTCCCTTCTACGGAGTGCAAAGATCTCCATGGAGGACGTAAAACCTAGTAGGCCAATTGGCGGCCCTAGCAACTTGTTGATCTAAGAGCAGTAAACTGTTCCTGAAAGGAGGTGATTCATAAGGTAGAAAACAGATAGGATGCGGTAGCCGATAGGGCTCCATGCCGTTGAAGGTCCCATTGGATATTCCAAAGAAAATTCACTTACACTACGAAGCTGATGTGAAAGAGATAGGTCTAGAAGAGAAAATTCCAGTATATAATCTAATAGATCACTACGTCATAAGGTGGCAACCCTGCCAAGCGTCTTCTCTAGCTACAAGGTAGTATCTTGTTCCAAGGACGTTTATGAAATATTCACACTCTACAAGTAAATCAGCTAGAAGATCTCGGAGAAAGAATAGAAAGTTGAATACCTGATACTCAACAGATGAATACTATTGATCAATGTAGCGAAGAAAAAGGAGAAGAAGAAAAACGAAGAAACTGGCAATACCATCTGACGCGTGTTTCCAGAATAGACCCACTGGTTTAAATTTTGTTACAAAACCCTCACACTGCATTCTTTTCTTCTTCTTCTCCGTCTTCTTCTTTATTATCCTCTTTTTCTCGTCATGCTTTGGAGTACTTCGATCACTTTCTAACCTTCATTGTGTCTTGGGCGAGGTGCTTCATTTCTAGAGTATTTCGTCTTCTCAATATAATCCTCTCCATTCGATCTTCGTCTTTTACTCCTGCCGGATGTGCATCTATGATGATTTTTAATTTCTTTTCATTACCCATCATTGTTTTTTGACCAAACTACTGCAGCGTTCTTTCCGCTGACTACACAACTGACTCCTCCTGAACTTGTTGTCGACTGGTCGTATTCCTAATTCGGTATTTTAACCAGCTATCCGCCTCAGAAATCTTATCTCGGAAAACGTGAAGTTTGTCATCTCGTCTGACTGACATCTCGGAAAATTATTTATATTATTTCAAAACTGTTTCAATTGTATATTATAAACGAAATTATGAAATCCTTCTCACAACAATACTAATTAAGTAAACTAAAATACATTGTTTCAGTAACTATGGTTTTGAACTTTTCTGAATATTTTTGTGTTTAATTTATCATTATAGTAAACTGACACTTTTTACTGATCTCCGCTAAACAGCCCCCTTTAGCAGCTCTTGTCAGCAAGCTCATCAGATCAAAACTAGACCAATAAAGCCGTTTTCTTGTTTTATTTTATAAAACGTAGACCAAGATTTTCAAACAGGCAAAGAAGCTTACAAACAAACTCAAATCAAGGTTTTCTCACCCAAAGAACCGTCATATCTTGGTCTTCTACAAACTAGTCAAAGGCTACCTGGTAACACTTTTTGTTTTGTTACCCGTGGGTGTAATTTTCCTCTTCTAAAAGGATTGTACCGTTTGTACCCTTATAAACTACCAACCATAATCTAAGGTAGGCTTATAACCACAAGCAGAAGCGTTATCACTATGAGGAAGATACACAAGGACGGTCCTTGGCGGCCATGAGGACGCAGATACGGACGGACAGCAATAAATCAAGTTAGCACGGAAGCAGTTGACAATTCCGTATTGTCATCAGTGCCAACGTTATCGGCCGGACCGTACCCTAGTAGGCGGTAGCACCCGCGACGGATTCAAAACCATGGTATCTAAATGTGCACGACGCATATCTTAATATAAATTTATTACTTGTAATAATAAACCTCTTAATTGAAAAGATAAAATTGTTTTATTTTCAAACCAAGCATTACGATTATGATTTATGTTATTCAACTACGTATTGATATTACTTTACACGTGTGTGTGTGTGTGCGTGTGCGTGTGCGTAATAACACGTTTATCATTAGAAATCTGTGAAACGCGATAATTTGAATTTAAACAATTCAGATTTGCTACAAGTACTACTTAAGGGAATTTTTAAATAATTTATTTAACTAACTATATAAAATAATCGACGCCAGAACACAAGTATTATCGACAAAAATGATTAAACTGTTAAGTCACTGTCTTAACTAGCTTTCGCTCGTTACGAGCTTCAACAGAGGCTGTCGCTAGGAGCGCTGTGCGTCCAGGTTTTGGTGACGGCGCGGCGCCTCCGTTCAAAAGATCGTTGTTGTGTGTGTGTTGTGTAATATTGTTACGGCGGTCTAATCGATCGTCGTATGGTACAGTGGAAAACAAAATCCAAGACACCAGTGAAGTCACTAACATCCAGCTTTAATTATCACAATTAAAAATCTGTAATCAACTTACAATTTTAATTTGTACATTACTTTAAATTGTACTCTTACAATTCAAATAAAATGTGTCCACACGCAATAATAATGCCAACTATAAAGAATTCCGCATTAACTACAACACTTCGCTACAAACACTCGATCCGCGCTAAAGAATCGCTCAACACCACTGAACTGACAAGTCGGCTGCTAAGGCTTTTTATAGGTAGCGCACGCCTTCGAGAAATTTAAATGATAAAATAATTTAAATTGTAAAGTGGGTGTGCAATACATGGTGATAATTGCAATCATTTAAGTTCCGCTGAAAAAAAAACATTTATTTCATAGGTATGTTAATGTAGGATAATGCTCACGTATTAAAATGACACAGTTCTTCACAGAACGTTGCACGAAATTTTAATGCTGAGTCCAAATTTGGAAAATAACACAAAACACATTAAACATAACCTTATTTGTACTGACCAGAAAGAGACTGTTGACGATTCGAAAAGCCGATATTATTTATTGCCCTATATCGAATAATAATATATACTGTCTTGTCATCATCATCTCTTCATGGATAGGATTTCTCCTGTTCCGGCCTCATGAGTCCCGGCATCTTATGACTGGCCTGCCTACAGATCTTCTTCCAACCAGCTCATTTCCAACCCGGCTATTCTCTTGAGGCTTACCGGTAATAAAAAATTTCACCCTGGCCACGTTACGAGCGTTGCGCAGGGCTAGCTCAGTAGTAGGGCTGCCACTTCCCTTCCTCTGAGCATCCAGTGATGTTGTTCGTGACATCCTTCCTAGATGTGTTTCCTTCACCACGGCTACTGAGTCACATCTACCCAGGGCAGGGCACTGCATACCCCTGTGACGATTTAAAAGGAATTTAAATAGCACAAAATAATTTTTATTCAAAATAACATGTGAGAAAGTGTTTAACCCTCCCCTGTGTACTTATATGCCTGTATCAACTTGTAAAAATCTAGTACGGACATGAAAATTATTCTGTATTGAAGCGAAAATTAATAATTATTATAATTAAATAAAAAGACGTGATAATAATAATCGAAATACCTAACTCAATAAAGAAAATGTAGGATTATTAATAGTAGTTAATTAGTATGATAATAATAATAATAAAGTACGAACTACTTTTCTCTCTCCGCGTGAACTGCTCCCTCTTCCCTACTAACCGCCGCAAAACCAGCCCCAGTCGAGCCAGAATCTCAGACAAGGTAACAGCTTTACCATGTGTCGTGAAGAAAAACGTGTGAATATATAAAAAAAGAACAAACTATGTAACTGAAAGTAATCTTTCGTGGTGACAGACTCCACAAGTAATTGAAATGTGGTGAAAAGTAAAACGAGTTATGTAATTGAAATGTTGTGAAATAACTAAAAGTAACTAACTTAGCCGACACATCTCTTTAAAAAAGAAACGAAATGTTTAAATTGTAAAGTATGTTCTATCCAAATATTAAAGAGTAACATTAGTGCAGTTAAAAGTAAAATGTAAAAAAGGTGAACACCGTACATCAGGAGTGAAGCAACAACGACAACCTCACGAGCTCCAGGTAACAGAATCCTTTCGTCATGATCGCAACTTAGAATCTACAAAATAAATGGAGGCACCCGAACGACAACGTAGAACTTCCAGGAAACCCAACTGAAGAGTAACTACAAGAGAACCTGCCGCCGATACACATTATATCAAGGTGAAACCAAACCATTATCTTTCTAACGATGGCAACAAAAACAGTACATTTTTTGCAAAGACTTATTCTAATCATATAAATGTTAACATAGTAATGTCTGTAATTACAATAGTGAAATAGTAATCTGATGATAGTTAAAGGTAAAGGTAATTCGAAATTTGAGCAAACTAATCTTTTAATAGCTTGCATAATGTTGACTTATTTTAGAGTATTATTAAGTTAAAACCCGGATCCGAGATATTTAATGTAGTAAATAAATATATATTTTTTATTTTGCTCACCAGAGTAACATTTTAAAAAGGCATAAGAGCATTTGATGCAGAATCTTTGAGAAGTTTATTTTTTAAAGTAATAAAACAAAAATAACAATTATTTTTAAATCATTATTCAAGAAACTATAATAAAGAGATGTTTTTGCTAAATATCCAGAGAGTGAGTAAATTTGCGTAACCTAATCCTAATTCCTGTTCTACATATTTTCAAATTTGTTGGTAAGTAATTTGTACTAACAACGGCAGCCGGTTTGATTGAAAGCAACCAATTAAACTGGTTCCCTCTGTTATAATGTCTCAGACAGGGGAGACGTTATACCCCGCAGTCGCAGTATTACACCCAACTGAATCCACCTAGATTTCTGCCTGTAATATTCCAAAGTGAAGCAGGTCAGGATCATTTCCCTTACCCCTTAACTGGTGGTACTGGTGGTCCTGCTGCCCTCCGCCAGGAATATTTATCTACCTCCGGTCTAGATCCTTACTGTTCTGCAAAAATAGGGTCACCTCTTGTGGGATGTGGCTCTTTACCACGCAGTAAAGAGGCCCCACTGGAGGGCCATCACCTTCTCCAACCCTGAGACTTGTGAGGACAAGTGCCCAGTCAATCCAGACCAAAGGTGCTACATCTCCAAGCTCCTTCGACCCTAATAATTTATTGTCTTGGCTATACAATAATTATATCGAATAAGTTAGTTTGCGTCTCTGCGTGTCTGCAGATCGTTTTTGCCATAAAGCTCATGTTTAATGTTTCCCATCGAGATCCACATTTTCATTTTCATCGTTTGGCGCCTGACGCTGAGATCGATTCGACTTTCTGGGTACGTACCCCAATTGTAAACGAGACCGACAAATTCGTTTAAGTAATTCACAGTTAAGTTCAAGCCAGCTGTGTCTTTATACGACACCTGTAACCCCCAAAATAGTCGTCTCTAGATTGTGAACTCCGGAATACACTTCGAGTTGTCACAACACAACTATTTTCACGACATATTTTATATATACAATAGTTTTTTCAGCCACAGAAGAGATTAAAGAAATCTTGCACAAAGAGAAAAATTGTTTACGAATATTACGAATCAATGGTGATCTCGTATGGAATACACTGACGGTCGGCGTCATCATTGTTGGAAATATTATTTGCTTGTGTGCAAAGACCGGCGTTTCGGCTTCACCATCGGATGCCATCTTCAGTGTAGGAAAGCAGCATCAACCAATCAGCATCAAGTGCTATCTGATTGGCTCGGGAGGACAGCGTGCCAAACCCTATTAAATACGACTTGGCATGGTGTGCTCCCGAGCCAGTCAGATAGCACTTGATGCTGACTGGAGAAATTACCTCACCATTGGAGTAACTGGCGGACAAGACAACGTGCCAATTGTTTCTGACACTGAAGATGGCCTCCGATGGTGGAGCCGAAACGTCTGTCTTGAACAAAAGCAGTACAGCACGGCCTAACAGCTCGGCATATAATATTTCCAACAATGATGAGCCGGGTATAGCACACACACGTCAGATAAGAGAGGGTCCTAGCAACTTAGGATAGTCTTAATAAAAACTAAACTTTACAACAATAATCTGCCGTATAAATAATACTTAACAAACTTATTTGTTACTGTTTCTCCTCAATAAGTATAACAATTAAGAATAAATAAGAATAATAATAATTTTTAACGCAATAAGAATTGCTAATTATTAAGAAAAAAAAAGATATAGTTTGTAGCGGATAATAATCTAAGCAGCGTACCAACGAAATAGCTTTTATGTTATTAATGTTGTAAAAAACACACTTTAAGTAACAGAATAGAATACTTCTATTTAAAATATTTTAAATGTAATTTTTACGGAAATCGCACACGAAATACATAATTTTTCCTGGTCTGTGCACTCGACATGTGCCTATTCTTCACAGTTCATGCGCTCCGCTCAGTCTTAATCAAATCGCTCTTCGTATATGATGCATTCGGTGATTTTTATCAAGGTCTAGTTTCCTCTTTATTGTTTATCGTCGTTTGCCTTTTTACCTTTACTTCTAAGTTCCTTCCAATCTTGTTTTTAACATTTCTTATCTCCATCTTGGCATTTATTTTTTCTACGTTTTATTTTTTCATAACAACGGCACAGTGGGTATATATTGAATAATAGATTTACTTTATTAAATACGTAATCAAAAGATTTGCTTATAGTATGTTATTTTTATATTATACTGATCGCAAATAGTTAAATAAATTGAAAAAAAAAATAAATACGTCACTAATTTAATGTAAGTCGTTAAATAAGTCGTACATGTCGAACACAATTGACTTATATAACTTGAGTGTTATTCACATGAAAAATCCGTCATCTAATAACATACAAATATAGGCCTACGGTGGAATGGTACAAAAGACGAAAGTGAACGTGAAATATTGACTGTGCAAGAAAATCAAAGAATGTTTTACGAAGATACGTTTCACAAAACTAAACTTACTTCGGCGGTGATCTGAAGCATTTCTAGGCCAAGTGGTTTCTACGTCTGCAAATCGCAAAGCACGTTAATGCGTTAACTCTTCTTTACTTCGTCTCTGTGAGGTTTACAACAAATATGTTGTTCCATACTAGCAGAGCAGAGAGTGTGTCATCCATGCGTCCTCACGTCAACAACAGAATGAGATGCATTATTGTTACGTAACAAAAACAGTTTTAAATCAAGATTACAGTATAAAATGCTGCTTTCCTAGTTATGTACTGTCAGCGTGTTTCTGTGCTAAGACACGAGTCACGTTACGTAAACGATTTATTACGACGAGTGTCAATTATTTTAACGTAGGTAAACACCAAACACACGCGCACGTGCGCGTGCGTGCTTGTTGACACGCATCTTTAGGTTCATTTGTACGAGTATCCATCCAAATTTTACTGGTTCGGAATTTATTTTTATTGGCCTAGGTCGTGTATCACGCTTCCCTGTGACACCAGACAGCGTGAGATTGGAGCCTTGGTTACTGCGTTTAGAATTCTGCTCCCTTTCAGAGGCGTATTTACGGGGGGGGGGGACGAACAGTATCGGACCCTCCCCCGAGGCTAGAAGAAGTTGAATTTTGTTAATCTCTTAACTTTCAGGCTGTTTTATTTTTTTCAGCTGTGTACACTAATATAATTTATTGGTAGTAACCATTTTTGAAATGTACAAACAGGTTTATTACACAGCATTTGCGCATCTAAAGTATGAAATACAGGAAAATCAGTTCAGTCAATAAGTCTCTTCTAAACAGTGTTTAAATATTTCTTGGAATTCTATGTTGTACTAAGGTGATGGCTTTTCGTGGAACTGATCCTGTAAGGGCAAAAATTGTTGTAGATGGTACTGTCCTGCAACAAGTTAACAATTTTGATTACCTGGGCTACAGTGCGTCTTATAATGCATGCAACGACGTTGTGAATAAGTTGCATAAGTTCAACTTTATGTGCGGGACCATTAGGCGAACCTTTAAGTCAGCAAGTAAAGGAACACGCCTAAAATTCTACAAGGTGATGGCTCTTCCCACGCTTCTTTGTGGGTCTGAGAATTGGACTTTAACGAAAGGCCAGGCCAATCGCATTCAAGCGGCTAAAATGAGATTTCTCAGGCAGGGTACGTGGAATCAGTGCACGTGGCAGGGTACACTCTCCATGATCATAGAAGAAACACATATATACGGCAGGAACTGAATATTATGAGTATATTCGACAGGGTCGCCCAGTATCGGCTGAATTGGTGGGAACATCTTTGCCGAATGGATGATTGCCGCATCCCCAAACAACTCTGGAACTATAAGCCGAGGGGACGGAGAGGTGTGGGACGTCCGAGGAAGCGCTGGAGTGACCACCTCTAATCTTTGCCTATTTGAGACCGGAACAAACCATCCTTGGTTTAATCCGTGAAGATGACGATCATGATGATGATGAATTCTATGTTGTTCCATCCTCGTTGTGTGTTCCAGCCAGTCTATCCTCATAAACCTTACCATAACAGTTCCGTGTATTGGTTTATTTATTTTTTGATTCCTTCATATTCTCCATGAGGCGTCGTTACTTTGCACTGGTCCAAAACTTTTTCTCAGTATTTTCCGTTCATATTCACCGAATTATCGACAAGACTTTTTAAGTAGAAGGTGACTGAACAGGCTGAAATAAATAGAGTGAAAAAAGAGTAATTTCTTGTTAAAAAAAAATTCAAAGAAGAATAGAAGACTCCATTACAATAAGAAAGGGCCAACTTTCTGGTAACACAACTGATTCAAATAGAAATTTTATTTCTGTGCGCGGCGAGAAATACAGCTGACTGTGATCAGATGGCTGTCTCCTCATCCACATCCACTTCAACACTCTCCTAATTTAGAATAACTGTTTTCAAGTAAGACGGGTGATGTCTGGTCTGGACGTGATTAAACGAGTTCACCTGAACACGACTTCGTTGAAAATAAACGCGATATCACAGCTAATAAAAATATTGTATTGACGGACGGACGGAAACAGCGGAGTGACGAGTTGTCGACAAAGTGATAAAGCATAACGGACAGAACGGAACGTGACAGAGGCAGTTAGGTAATAGTCAGGACGAGACAGACATGTTTTACGTAAACTGGTACACCTACAGCTGATTCACGTTAATAAATTTAAACGTACTGTAATTAGTGTGAGTTCTGTGAATATTAATTAAGGAAGTGTGTTGTCGGATCGTGATCGGAAGCACAGCATTGTTTGCAATTAAATTAGCAGCCACACGCGCGCGCCCACAGGTCCAATGATACTGACCTGCATGTGCGTGAGATTAGGTGTTTTACCTAGGGAATCGAGTTTGTGATAAAAGCATGGTCGTAGGCAGGGGGGGTTTGGAGGTTCACCCCCCACCCGAAATTTCCCGTCGTCGTCATCCTTTACGGATTAGGCTATGAGCCTGTTCCAGTCTCAATGGAATTCAACCAACCATCGTTTACGGAGTCTTTCCACACTTCTCTTCCCCCCCTTGGATGATAGTCAAGTGCTCTTCTTGAAAATCTAGTTCGATTCATTCTCTCTACGTCTAACCGCCGCTCCGTTTTGTGCCGGGAGATTTTCTCATTTAAGCTTTCAGCTACGCCTAGTTCTATTCTAATATGATCATTTCTGATATGATCTCTCCTGGCACAACTCTTTACAGCCCTCAAGAACCTCATTTCCGCTCCATGTATTCTAGATACGTGTTTAGCCTTTCTAATCCAAGTCTCGGTACCATACAGTGGTTGAGATATGGCTATTACATTATATGCTGTAATTATAATTACATATTTCAATTATAATGTTCTGAATACGCCCTGTCTGGCGTATTCAGAACATCTCCAAGGGGCTTTCTGTAGGTGTTGCGTTCTTTTCTCTCGGTACACTGCCGGTAAAAGTAGTCATCAGCATCCTGGTAGCTTCTGGTAACCCGTCCTAATACCAACTGGAAGAATGCCTTGGAAGATTTCATCCATCATACAAAGACATCTTACCATCAGAGAAGTGGTGAATGTGCTGATAACTTTTTGAAAGTAGCAGAGGCAAACAGCAATCTTGCACCAGCACCAGCTGAATCCGCAGCAGTGGTGCACCAGCTGAACTTGGAGAAAGCTCGTCAATATGCTGAAAATCGAAACGTGCTAAGGTCAATAGTGCATACTGTGATTCTCTGTGGTAGGCAAGAATTAGCTCTTCGTAGAAAACAGGACTCTGGTAATGTTATAATCACAGGATTCAGATTAATGCCGGTAATGTTCGTGCTCTTTTGAGATTTCGTACGCAATCTGACGGGTTAATTTTAGAAAAACAACTTAAAATTGGTCCTAGGAATGCCCAATTTACAAGTCCCATTATTCTAAATCAGATTATTAAGATCTGCGGTGACATATTAAGTGAACAGATTGTTGAAAGGGTGAACTGATCAACGTGTTTTGTCGTTCTTGCCGACGAAACAACAGATATTTCAGTGATAGAGTGACTGTTATTGTGCGTTCGTTATGTGGATTCAGAAGAAAGCAAGAAATCCGTGAGGACTTTCTTATGTTTGTGCCTGCCATTGACCTAACTGGCCAAGGTCTCGCTAAATTAACAGTCTCAAATTATTTAATATACATTTTGAGGTATTGATTGGTCAAGGATATGATGGGGCAGTAGCAATGTGTGGCCATTTGAACCGTGCACAAGCTTTACAAAAGGAATACCCAATGACTCTCTATGTAAGCCTACATTCTCGTGCCTGCCATTAACCTAACTGGCCGAGGTCTCGCTAACTTAACAGTTTCAAATTATTTAATATACATTTTGAGGTATTGATTGGTCAAGGATATGATGGGGCAGTAGCAATGAGTGGCCATTTCAACCGTGCACAAGCTTTACAAAAGGAATACCCAATGACTCTCTATGTAAGCCTACATTCTCTAAAACGTGCTCTGGCATATTCGTGTTCTCCCGAAACGGCCAGAAATTGTTTCTTCTTCTTCTGGTAGTTCCTATCCGTTTCGGATGTTGAATATCGTACAGACGATTTTAACTTTCTGTACTGCTGCACGGTATAAGTCAGTTGTATTCATGCCAAACCAGGTCCTTAAATTTCTCAGCCATGATATTCTCGGTCGCCCAAATCCTCTCTTTCCAAATACTTTTCCCTGTAGTATGGACTGCAATAAGTAAAATCTCTGTTCATTTCTCATGAGATGTCCCAGATATTGAAGCTTTCGTATCTTCACAATAACTTCCCTTTCTTTCTTCATCTTTCTAAGAACGTCGACATTAGTTACATGTGCTGTCAATGAAATGCTCAGTATTCTACGGTAGAGCGACATTTCGAAAGAGAAATTGTTTAGGTATAATAAAATCAATGAGAACATTCTATAGTAATTCTACAAAAATCACAATATTCTGAAAAAATCTATTAAGGATTCGTTGCCAGCATCGCGACACACGACTCTCTTATCTATATGAGAAACACGGCAATTCTGCGCTTTATGTAGCTATTCTTCACGCTTTGCAAGATCTGTCTCGGCAGGGTCATCAATTGTTATGCGACATAATTCAAAGTACGTTGTTGTCTCTTGATAAGATGTTCTTCTTGACCCTTCCTCTTTGTAAAGAACTTCAAACCATTAATTGTGATCTTGCAGCAACGCTAAAACACTTAAGTAATTTGTTGGTTATATTTGAAGATTTGATGCAGAAACTTACAATTTGGAGGAGTATTCAGTAATGCATAAAAACGTGCGAAAGAGGTTTTTGTTACAGTAACACAACCGAGGAATATTTCTTTGATAAAACATCGCGACAGTGCTCCTGCTGACATTCCAGAGGAATACTATCGTAGAAACATGTTCTTGCCTTTTCTGAACCGTGTTATCGTTAACCTTAAAGATAAGTTTAAATCTCATGAAAGCGTAATAGTGTTCCAAGAAAAAATAATACCGACAATATATATAAATTCAAATACAGAAGATATAACACCACTAGCGGAAGTTTGTCAGAAACTGTTACCTGAGTTGTTGAAGAATTCGGCATGTGGAAGGAAAAGTGAATAAAAGAAGACCCAAGTTCAAGACTACAGAAAGCGTTGAATGTATCCATTTCATGCAACACCATCTTTTTCCTCAATATGAAAAAAAGTTTTTTTTTTAGGCGATTTAATTACGGCTGGCGCCGCCTCTCGCATCCTAGCTTCTGGTGCCGGTCTAAACAGTCCTTTTTTGTAAGTCCTCTTGCATTCATTGCATCTTCGACGTCCATATTCCATGAATGTTTAGGTCTTCCTTTTTTTCTTCTACAGGGTGGAGCCCATTCCGATACCTTCCTTGGCCATCTCTCATCCGACATTCTTTTTAGGTGTCCGAACCAATTCAGCCTTCTTGCTTCTATTGTTTCTATAATGTCAAGGTCGATTCCCATCGCTTGTCTTATCTCTACATTTCTCACTCTATCTAGTCATGTTAGTCTACAGCACCTCCGCCGTAACCCATCTCCATAGCTTTTATTATGGATTTATTTCTGTTATTAATTTCCCACAGTTCTGCTCCATATAGGCCTAGACTTTCGACTATAGTTTTATATATTCTGATTTTATTGTTTTTTGTTATTCGTGGACTCCAAAGCAGACTGTTTAATTGTTTTGTTGCTGTCTTAGTTTGTCGTATTCTTACTTTTATTTCTTGGTTGCTGTCACCATCCGATGTCATTTTTACACCCAAATACTTGAAGTTTTTAATATTTTTTATCACTTTTGTTGCTAGTTCTAGGTCTTGACCTTCACCGCCTACTATAAGGTACTCAGTTTTTGAGGTATTTATTTCGAGACCCCATTTCGCATATTCTTCTGCTAGTTTCCTAAGCATATAACTTGTATAAATTTCGTCCTCTGCAATTACAGCCTGATCGTCTGCAAAGTGTATTGTAAACATCTTGTCACTTCCAACTGGTACCCCCATATTACGGCATTTTTTCCTCCATAGATCTTAAACAAAGTCGGAGCTATGCAACAACCCTGTTTCAAGCCCTTACTAATACTTATCTTGTTGAATATCCTTTTCCCTATTTTAACTTGAGCTGTCATATCTTTATATAATTGTTTAGTTGCTTTTATGTACTTACTACTTATTCCTTGATTCTGCATAGCTCTCCATAACATTGCAAGCGGCTCGCTGTCATATGCTTTAGTTAAATCGATAAATACATTATGGGTTTGTAGGTTGTGAGCCATCCTTTTTTCCGCAACTTCTTTGAGTGTAAAAATACTATCAACACATGACCTACCAACTCGGAATCTGTTCTGCTCTTCAACATCTTTCATTCTTGCTCGATTCGATTTTTGAGAATCTTACCATATACTCTAGAAATACAATTTGTAACAATAATTCCTCTATAATTAGTGCAGTTTTGGCGGTCCCCTTTTTTATATATATTGCTGATATGCGCAGTTGTCCATTCTGGTGGTATCTTATCTCCCCTAAGGAACTGGTTAAATATATAGGCCAGTAATTCCATCAAAATTTCAGGTCCATGTTCGAACAAATTGTTTGGGACTCCTCCTGGTCCAGTGAAAAAAAAGTTATTTCCTATTTTCACAAACATCCCAGTTTCTACAACTACCCCTGAAAGATCATTTTCTACTCTGATTCGCCTAAAAAATTACTTAAGGAACACAATTAATCAGAACAGACTTACCGGTCTTGCTCTTCTCTCGGTGCATCGCAATATTTCTGTAGATGTAGACAGTGTGGTGGAGCGGTTTTTTTAAAGTGTCTAGGCGGAGATACACTTCCTTTCAAGGTTGGTTGAAGTATTATTTATATTAAGCAATAATAATTAATTTTATTGTCGTTGTTTGGTAGTATGTGTAGATAAAATCTTAACATTTATCCTTTCTACTTTTTGTAACCCCCCCCCGAAACGAAATTTTCCCTACGCCCATGGATAAAAGCATCTATGCATGTATATTCACATATATGCATTAGTTTTATACGCTTATTTTAGTAAATGTATAGTTTACTTTCAATAAGCGTTACCTGGAATTCTGTTCTTCCCTACTCGCTGTGTCCCTTTAAAAGTTAACCGTACTGGAATATTATTTTAGTGTTTAAATCTGAGAACAGTGACATTTGTCATTACTGATTTAATTCTTAAGAAAGCTACGTTTACGGCAACCGTCTTCAGGCATGAAAATTACAATAATTCTAAACACGGAAATTACAAAAACATCACTAATTTGTTTGCGGCGTTGCTGAAATCAAGTGACAGAGAGTTATACGTGTACAACAGCTTCTAAACACTATACTTAAATAAGCAAATTGACTTACCTTGCAATGCCCGGTTTCAAATGAAGCGTCCTCTCAACAGAACAGAGAACAAACACACACACATAGTACACAATACACATTAAACCGAAGTGCTAATAAACATTACATATAAAAGCTCTTTTCTTAGTATAGCCGAAACGTGACTTTCTCAAAACTTGAAACAGTGACGGGTAACGTCGAGTTTTCATATTTAATCGCTACATGACGCTTTTGCAAAGGAGTCTTTAACGACTAAGTGACTTCTGAAGTAAAGGTTCTCATTCTCCCATTCTGGTACTTTGCCTACATATATGGCATAATATAGGCAACATTCTCACGTAGGCTTCCGCGGCCGGTGTCCATTATGTTTTTGAAGTATTCTGCCGATATGGACCGCGTCAAAAATGTCTTGTACGATGTTTCACTCATATTACAATGAGTATCCTCAGGTCTAAGTGAGGTCACTTAGACCTGAGGATACTCATTGTAATATGAGTGAAATGTTGTAATACAAGACATTTTTGACGCGGTCCATACCGGAAGAAAACTTCAAAAACATGTATAGGCAGTTAACGTCCAGAAAGCTGCAAGGAAAATTGAAATCTCCTTCAAATGGTATTTAACAATTCTTGTTATCTAGTAAAACTGTCTTACGATATACTTCAACTGGATGCTATCCATTTTTCCCGGTCTTTAACTGTCTATAGCTGCTTCCATTTTTTATGTCATCGAGCATGCCAACCTTTCTTCTTCTTCTCCGTTCTTTCCTTCCTTCCAATATTCCCTCATGATCTTTAGCTGCAGACGTTTTCAATGCAATATATGCCCCAACATCGCCGGACCACACTCCACATGACATGTGTTTTCTTTCCTTTCCGTAACAAAAACTTTGCTTGATGCTTCTAGCCAGTGGTTGATTTCTAAAATTATAGGTGTCGGAACGCATCAATTCAAAAGTTGTACAGACACAAATATACTTAAATTTTATATTAGCTCGAGATCTTATTCACTAAGCAGTCTGTTTTCAATAGATTTTTTTTCAGTGCCTGATAAAATTTGTTAGGGTCTACGGGATTATTGTTTTCCTACCTTCTTTTTTATGAAGCGGAACTTCGAAAAAAAGTTAAGTTTTGTACTGCTGTCTGGGACATAGAATAATGGAGGCCTGGTACTGATTTTGTGCTTTCAAATAAAGAAGCTGTAATTTTCAGTTTTCCGTTGGCAAAACCCAGACCAACATTGCGATTATGCAAAAAAAATGAACGAAAGTAGTTAAGGTAAAGATTAGTGCTGGTGTTTGATTTTGACAAATGTTGTTTTGTTGTGGGGATGATGAGGGGCACATTTTAAAAAGGAGTAGTAAATTTTTGTAACAATTAGGGTTTTCTTTTCATATTTTTTCGGTAATTTATTTTTGGATCCAAGAGGTTCCGGCGCGTTCCCCCCTGAAATCAAGCCCTGCTTCTAACTGTACTTGAACAGATTGAAAAATAAAAAAAAAAGCTAAAAAATGCACAAATCACACGAATGGCTAACAACAAGATTTTTCTAGAAAAGGAAAACACAAACAACACTTCATTTAGTAAAGTATTATAAATAAAAACTTAAATTCTACATAATTATATCAGTACCGCTTTACGTTCAGTGATTTACGTGGGTGTTAACAATTAAGAGTGAATCTTCCAGCGAACACAACACGTTCTGTGTCGTGCGGTATAAATGAGCAGTATATCATGATTGCTCTGAGGCACGTACATGTTGGCTTGACTATCGTCTTGTCTCTGTCTTTCACGACTTCGTCTCTTTAACCTTCGGTCTTTCTTTGTCTTCTTATTTTCTGTTTCTTTTGTTTCTTGCCCGTTCTACCAGTTTATACGTCTTGTAGCTGTCACAGTTATATACCTTTTGACAGTCCGCGAATTTGTATTTTACACCTTCTATAAACATACAAATTTTATTTTATTTTATTTTAATTACGTAGTAGTTTGGGAAGGTAGTAAAAGCAGGCGAGACGCTTTACTAGAAACGGAGAGGTCCCGGGGCTTCGATTATATCAGCGTCATTATATCAAAGCGCGTTTATTGGCCGGTAATTGACTCAGCCTATACAATTGAGTACCTGGGATAACATACTGGAAGAAATATTGGTAGCTTAAAGAGTAGTGCTGGCCACACTTCTTCCTTGTCTGCCGAACGGCTTACGTAAGCAGCGTACTCTGACTGCGTCTCTTAAGCTGCTTCGATTTTACCAAAACGAGCCGTTATTGTTTATAATAACAATGCGTACTGCATTATTCTTAAAGAAAACAAGAATTTATATTATTATGTTTAAATAATATCCGCATGGCTGATATGCGTCTACACGTGGCTGCCTTTGATTATCACCCCACTGGGAAGAGAGATGTCGGTAGCCTGATGAGGAGATGGGTTCCGGACAGGTCTAGGGCCTAATCCTTGGAGTGATGATGATGATGTTTAAATAATTCCTTTGAAGTTACATCAAGTTCAGTTTAGTTAAAAAATATAGGAAGAAAATGGAAGTATGGTGATAACGAAAACATCGTGTTCGAGATAAGGGCTGATTCTGATTGTACTACCCACTGGAAAGAGAGATGTCGGTAGCCTGATGAGGAGATGGGTTCCGGACAGGTCTAGGGCCTAATCCTTGGAGTGATGATGATGATGTTTAAATAATTCCTTTGAAGTTACATCAAGTTCAGTTTAGTTAAAAAATATAGGAAGAAAATGGAAGTATGGTGATAACGAAAACATCGTGTTCGAGATGAGGGCTGATTCTGATTGTACTACCCACTGGGAAGAGAGATGTCGGTAGCCTGATGAGGAGATGGGTTCCGGACAGGTCTAGGGCCTAATCCTTGGAGTGATGATGATGATGTTTAAATAATTCCTTTGAAGTTACATCAAGTTCAGTTTAGTTAAAAAATATAGGAAGAAAATGGAAGTATGGTGATAACGAAAACATCGTGTTCGAGATAAGGGCTGATTCTGATTGTACTACCCTCAAAACGTGAAGAAAATTCATTTTCCGTAGAGTGTCTGTGTGTGTGTGTCTGTGCCTCTATGTAGAATTTTTTCTATGGCGAACGATTACTGCCGCAAATTCGAACAGAATCAAATAATGTTTTGCGTGTGTGTCCGAGCTGCAGAGGACTCAAGGCCTATTGATTTTGGTGAAGATTGGTTAAGTAAGAGGGGTAGTTTACCTGCAACGTTTTACGTTATAACAAGAGTAAAGTAGTTAATTTTGATAAATAATGTATCCTGAAAATAAAGTCATAATAATCCACTGTAGAAAGGTAGATGAAATATCTATAAATGAAAAGGGTAGTTAAAAGGGTAGGGGGTAATTTTTTCACGTTTAGTATTGATTTAATGAGTTTGACGAAATAAAATATCGGTATGGAAAACCATACAGGACTTCCATGTTCTAAGATTTATATTTAAAATCATTTTCGAAATGAAATATTTCCATATAAACTACTCCTTTCTTCAGCATTAACCACAGTACTGTGGTCACTAACGTATACCACCTCAAGTTAGCGCACTCGATTTTCACTGATGATGGCAGTCGACAGCATTGCCGAAACATTTGGTTTTGCAGAAAACATTGGACCACCGTCAAACAGCCTAGGTAGGAATTTTAACAACAAACTACTTCTTTGTTGTCGATAACGTAGTATACATATAAAAAATTATCCCCTCCCCCTTCAACTTTCATTTTCAATTATAGAAAATGACCCCCACCTCGTTCAACTAGCCTCTTCATTTATAGATATTTTATCTACGTTTCTACAGTGGATTATTATGATCTTCTTATCAGGATTCTTTGTTTATCAAAATTAAGTACTTTCCTCTTGTTAAAATATAAAATGTTGCTGGTAAACTACCCTTTTCCTGTAACCGATCTTCACCAAAATCAATAGGCCTTGAGTACTCTACAACTCAGGCACATATGTAAAAAATTGTTTGATTCTGTTTGAATTTACGGCAGTTATCGTTCGTCATGAAAAAATTACTCTTGGTAAACATAAAATGTTGCAGGTAAACTACGCCTTTCCCTTATCTTCACCCCTTGTTGATCTTCACCAAAATCAACAGGCCTTCAGTCCTTTACAATTTAGGAAGGTATGCAAAAAATATTTGATTCTGTTTGAATGTGCGGCAGTTATCGTTAGTCATAGAAAAAATTACCCTTGTTAAAACATAAAATGTTGCAGGTAAACTACCTCTTTCCCTTAACCGATCTTCACCAAAATCAACAGGCCTTGAGTCCTTTACAATTCAGGAACGTATGCAAAAAATATTTGATTCTGTTTGCATGTGCGGCAGTTATCGTTCGTCATAGAGAAAATTACCTTTGTCAAAACACAAAACGTAGAAGGTAAACTACCCCTTCCTCTGAACCGATCTTCACCAAAATCACTGTACCTTGATTTCTCTGCAATTCATAGATGTATGCAAAATATTATTTGATTCTGTTTAAATGTGCGGCGGTTATCGTTCGTCATAGAAAACATTACCCCTGTTAAAACATAAAATGTTGCAGGTAAACTACCCCCTTCTCTTAACCGATCATCACCAAATTCAGAAGACTTTGATTTCGTTACAATTCAGGGATAGATGCAAAACATTTTTTGATTCTGTTTGAATTTACGGCAGTTATCGTTCGTCATAGAAAAAATTACCCTTGTTAAAACATAAAACGTTGCTGGTATAAATTACCCCTTCCCCTAAACCGATCTTCACCAAAACCAATAGGCCTCGAGTACTCTACAATTCAGGACTGTAGGCAAAAAAGTATTTGATTCTGTTTGAATTTGCGGCTGTTATCGTTTTCCATAGAAAAAATTATACACAGACACACAGACAGATAGACAGACAGAAAGACAGTCACACACACAGACACTTTTCGAAAAATGACTTTTCTTCATGTTTTGAGGGTAGTACAATCAGAATCAGCCGTTATCTCGAACACAATTTTTTTCGCCATGACCATACTTCCATTTCCTTATGGAACATGAAAGTAAAAATATCGGTATCGAGAACCATACATGACTTCCATGTTCTAAGATTTATATTTAAAATCATTTACGAAATGAAATGTTTCCATAGAAACTACTTCTTTCCACTTATTGCTTCAGCCTTAACCACAGTACTGTGGTCACTAACGTATACCACCACAAGTTATTGCACTCGATTTTCACTGATGATGGCAGTCGACGGCATTGCCGAAACGTCTGGTTTTGCAGAAAACATTCGACTACGACCAAACAGGCCGGGAAGGAATTTTAACAACAAACTACAACTTTGTTGTCGATAACGTAGTACACATATAAAAATTATCCCCTCCGCCTTCAACTATAATTTTCATTTATAGAAATTACCCCCACCCCGTTCAACTAGCCTCTTCATTTATAGATATTTCATCTACGTTTCTACAGTGGATTATTAAGATCTTCTTATCCCGAAAAAATTTCTCTTGTTACAACATAAAATGTTGCAGGTAAACTACCCCTTTCCCTTAACCGATCTTCACATAAATCATCAGGCCTTGAGTTCTCTACAATTTAGGGATGTATGCAAACATTTATTTGATTATGTTTGAATTTACGGCAGTTATCTTTCGTCATAGAAAAAATTAACCTTGTTATCACATAAAACGTTGCAGGTAAACTACACAGGCCTTCAGTCTTTTACAATTGAGGAACGTATGCAACAAAATATTTGATTCTGTTTGAATGTGCGGCAGTTATCGTTTGCCATAGAAAAAAATTACCCTTGATTAAAAAGAATGTTGCAGGTAAACTACCCCTTTCCCTTAACCGATCTTCACCAAAAACAATATGTCGTGAGTACTCTACAAATCAGGGCTGTATGCAAAAAATTATTTGATTCTGTTTGAATTTGCGGCAGTTATCGTTTGCCATAGAAAAAAATCTACACACACACACACACACACACACACACATTTCGAAAAATGACTTTTTTTCATGGTTTGAGTGTAGTACAATCTGAATCTGCAATAATCTCGAACACGATTTTTTTTTGCCATCACCATACTTCCATTTCCTTAAGGGACATGGGAGTAAAATGCATTTAATCTTTTTCAAACAATGGTAATTGTTAAAAATAAAATAATTTTGTTGCCAGGAAATAAAATGATAATTTCTTTATTTTAATTTAAATCATCTATGCGTGAAGATCTGCAACCAGGGCCCAGCAGACCTCAAAATAATTTGTGCCCACATAATATAAATATGTAATTAATGCGTGATTACCTGCATAGTTCAGTTTATTTATAAGAATAAAGTACCTAATTTTTTATAGATAAAGTGACTAGAAAATAACATTATATTAAACGACTACCCCATAATAACAAAAATATCTATAAATAGAGAAAATAGTTTGAGGGTGGGGGATATTTTTTTTAGAAATCATCGAACTGAATTCAAGTAAATGATTTTAAATATAAATTTAAGAACATAGAAGTCACGTATGGTTCTTGATACCGATTTTTATTTACTTGTCAGTTTTCGGCTGAATGTAAATAATATACAATAGGCCTGTACATATGTATATGCAGCATATCAATGAATACGTAATACAATTTTTTCAGTACTTATTTCTTCACGTAGGGAGCACCCTATTTACAGCTTTACCTTATTTACGTCTGTACACGTACGCTAGCACTTTTTTGACTGATTTATTTTTTAACTGTTTCCTTTAAACGGCCCAAAAATAAATACAATTAGTCAGATCAACCTTACTCTGGCTCCATCGTTTTTACTCATATTTTTTATAAACTCCTGTAACCCTAATAAAAAGAAAAAATTATTGGCATTAAAATAATTGATGATAAACAAATCACTAATAATATTTAGCCAGTTTTGGAGTCCCTACGTCATTAGGTACTCCGGATTGTGATCCACATGGTCAATGATTTAAGATAAATCATTATTATCGTCAGGTAGTTTTGGTATACTCGGGATAATGAACAAAACGATTTAAATGCCTGTTTAATATAATGAATAAACACAGAATGAACAGGCTGATGTAACATCAGATTCCACAGTACTCCCGTTACAAAAACCAGTGGCTGTCCTTAACACGGAAGTACCGTTTTTCCTTTTTGTAGCATACACATTATTTCTCAAAATTTCCCCGAAATTACTCTTTTTAACGTGGAAGCGCAATTACTGAAAAATAATCCATTTATCCGAAAGAACGAAGACATCTATCATCCACTCTACGTATTACTTTGTAGTCAAACGTTACTAAAAGGATACTTTCCTAATATACTCGTGACATTCTTGCTCGTCCATACACTGGAAAAAACAATTCAGTAGCCGACTTTCACGATTCACGTGAAGGTCACAGTCGTTCATACTATGTCGCGAAAAGTACCGGTATAACCGTTCGTTTTGCTTATACAGTATTGTTTCGCTACAGCATTTGTTGACGCAACAACAGTGTGTACTAGTGTGTCAGGCGAGGACGGGATCGCTCCGGGACATCACATCACGGTGAGGTAACCGACCGTACGGGAAAGTAAGTTGGGCCACGTAACTCCACGCCGCTCCGGTGTGACATGTTACTCAGGGTTACTCTGCAATTACCCTCCCGACTCTACGCATGTCACAAGTCACTGTTACATATCTGTTCTGCTGTCAGCATTGCATGTAAATAGATCCTCTTTGATGTGAATAACAGTCAACAGGCAGACTAAACTAATACTTGCAGATGAACTTTAAAAGTACAAACGACGAGAAAATGACTATTAAATAGTTATTTATATCTAACAATAGTCATTTTCTCTTCTTCTTCTTCTTCTTCTTCTTCTTCTTCTTCACTAACAAGGATTAGGCTTTGGTGACTACATCCGTTTGGTTTTTCCCTATGAAACTTACTAGTACCGTAATTTATACATAGATGGGATACCAACCCATCGTATAACCCCCAACCTGGAGGACCGGGGTTTTCATTTCAGGGTCTCCTTACCTTAGACAGGTTGCTTTCACCATGGCTTATGAGGCCTGTCTACCCACGCAGTAAGCCTTCTAACTCAGTTTTGTATATGCCACCGTTCTCCGCTGCCACATTAGGTGTCTATCTTGCTGCCAACAGACACCCTCCTGGTAGACGCAAATCTCCCAAGACCCCCGTCTCTCGTTTCCTTGTCGACCCGTTCCGCCAAAGGGATTGGTTATCGCAATCTTGGAATGGGTTAGTCGACTTAACAGGGTCCACCGACGAGTAGGTGAAAGTGGAGTTGAGATGGAGAGGTTAAGAGATCTTCTTCATCAGGTCTTGAGTCACATCTATCCCATTGGTCCCGTCATTTTTACGTAAAACGTGTTATTTGTTAAAGGAGAGCTCTGTATCTTAGTTTGCTCGTTTACCTTCACTGTTTTCGTTATACGAAAAAAAAACATATTTCACGACCGTATCTTAGAATAACCTGGAAACAAACCTGGGGCAAGGAAACGGTTCAATAACGTTATGGCACAACGTCTTTCCCTTATGTTTTCGTTCCTGTACATCTTTTAGGGGCGCCGTAAAACGATAGGCACGTATAGAACAATATTTTGCATTTCTGGGCTTCATTATTTAAAATCACTTCATCGCTTCTAAGTTGGAATGTACGAAATTTCATTACAAACTGCAGTTACTTTTACAGTATACAGGGAAGCTAGTCCGTACGGTGTGTAAGTCTTTAAGAAATTTTATAATGTACCCGTACCCAATATTGCCCATCGAAGTTCTGAAAGGTCGTGTAAATTTCGAATTAAATTAAATTTAAACGTTCACAGTTGGAATTCAATAATCACGCAATTAGAATGCCAGAAAAATTTGTTGAATAACTTACTAGTCTTATTGATAACTTGTAGGCATTTAAAAAAAGATTGTTTAGGCCATATTCATTTAGGGTTAACCAATATGGCCTACAACGCTCTTCATCCAAGTAATTTATATTTAATAATAACAAGTATTATAAACACAAATATTATCAAATATCTTGAACAATGTTTAGCTAAAATACACGCTAAAATTCAATGAGAAGAATTGAATAAAATACAATAAGATTTTCTTTTTGAATAAAATACAAAAAGAAAATAGAATTCTATTCACAAGCAGTAACGAAATTTTTAATATAAAAAAACAAACTTTGTAAACTTTAAATATTGTACTGTTTCCTTTTTTCAATCTCATATGAACTTGGCAAATAAAGAAAAATATTAAATTTGACAAAAACATACATAAAGTAGGGATTTGATGTTTTGGTTCACAATGTGGGCATCTGAAGGCCCCTTACCTTCCGAGGTTAGTCTAAACACACTCTTCATGTACGTAATTATCTCAAATGTCACAACTGCTCATTTTTCTTACATCTTCTTCACAGATATGGCAGAATCAAGATTGATTTACTCTCTTTGGAAGCATATTTCTTACTTGCTTCGTCTGTTGCTTCTGCTTTTTTGTTGATATTATTGTTTCGTTATTTTCTTGAGGAAAAAAGGGTTGTGAAAACAACGCATAGAAAAAGGTTTCACATTTAAGAAAACACGGTATGTGAATGTAAGAAAGCATTTCATTTACTTTACGTTAAAAGTGAATTTGGATCCAAGACAAAGAATTGTGAAGTGTTTTATTTTTTTGATCAGATACATTGGTAATGGAAAAGGGATAAAAGAATATTAAGGCGGATGTAGCTTTGAAGATTGATAGAAAGAACACGTCGGGTGGGTAAGTAAGCAATTAAAAATTAGGGCTTTCAAAAGAATTACGAAAAGTAGAATGCTCCTGCACGTTATAAAGGAGGGAAATGGAAACCGGATCAGACTTGTCCAGAGAGTGGTTGATCTGCCAACAAGAATATCTAAGGGAAAAGAAAAGTAAGAAAACCATATGAATAAGAGAATTGAATCTCTTGGATAGTATACAAGGTAGGATGTCACATGAAAGGTGAAAGCTCAATCCTGCAATTACAAATAAGACTGGTGGATATTAGACCTGCCACACGGAAAGAATATCGTACGGTGATGATATTAAAAACTACAATTGACAATAAGCTCATATAAATTCTTGTTAATAATAACAAAAATACAATAAATGGTAAGAATATCGAAATGATGAGGAACAAAAGGAAATTTTTAAGAAAAGTCCTGGGAGTCAGGATTTTTAAGCAAAGATGTTTACATTTTATTTGAAACCAAACCGACAGCTGTGCAAAAATACTGAGATATCGACCAAGAAAAAATAATGACAAACGACTTTCTGTAGACACCTTAAAAAGATGAATCCAGAAAGGTTAGCAAACAAGATCCTCATCTTCCAGGAAAATAGGAATACACAATTACCATGGGTGAAAAAAGTGCATCAGCATATAGAAAAATGTGAAATCAGGAAATAGGATATAGCGGACAAAGAAGTGTTTGTAAGGGAAATTACGGAGTTGGAGGATCTTTCCAATGAGAAACCAAGGAGAAACAAAAGGGTGTTATGGAACGACCAAGAGCAAGCCAGAGAATGAAGGAATACTAGCGAAGAAGATAAGAACTCCAGAAAGTGAAGTAAGTTGTGTAACCGCATGTGTAGTTGGCTGAAACGGTAAAAACAAAAAGACAATGGCTGGTAATGGTAATGGTAATGGTAATGGTAATGGTAATGGTAATGGTAATGGCTGGTACCATGGTAATGGCTGGTACCATGGTAATGGTAACTTCTTTAAAATATAGCCGTGATGAATTGTAGACATTTGAATTTGAATCTAAGTGACGGGCTTTTGCCATCACAAATTTTTTTTTCTGCGATGGCAAAAGTCCGTCGCTTACGACTCAAGCTCAAATGACAATGACTTGAGTTACACTAGTACCTTGAAAGTGCAATTTTCAGAGCTGCACTAAAAGTAATCAAGACAGCAGATACCTCTATCTACGGCCAATATTAGAAGAAAAAGAAACAACAATAATTTATTATATTATTTAAATGTTAAATGGCGTACCTTTAACGGACAACCTGCCTGCGACGAAGAAAACGTCAGGTTAAAAAAAATTATAAAATTGTATATTGATATGCACCAAGCAAAGCATTCCTCGAGTGGACAGAGAAAACAACATTTGCAAGTGGTACAGCGTAATTTGGGCGCTTACAAAAGAACTCGATCTGTTTAAATAATTTCCATCGAAGACAATTGTGTCACGCATACGTCGTGTGACCAACGTTATATTGATTGGCAATTGTTTCCGGTTATTGGCAGTCGCAGCCGACGAATGGGGTCGGCTCGGCGGGCCGAGGAATCCGAAAGTTTGTTACGCTCGTTAATGAGAACAACAAACAACTGGGTGTCGTCAATATCGGGTACTAAGCATTAAGCATGGTATTGTTGGTCACGTCGGGAGTGAAGCGAATGTGGCGAAATTAAGAAGGCAACGTTGCGTACACGCGTTGGTCAGCGAGGGCACTCACTTTGTTTGAAAGTGAGACATCTTCGTTAGCACAGAAGGCAAGCGTACCTGCCCCTGTGTCACTAGTGTCGATTGTACGAGTATGTCGAGGGTGCGTGAGATCACCGGCCTCCCTGCAGATCGCACTTCAACTAATGTATGCTGTACCAGCTTTACAGTAAGTACTGCTGTTGTCCATTTTCACTTTACAAGTCTCTGCATTCTTGTATACGAAGTAAGTCTAAGATCCTTAGAAGTTCCATGCGACTCTCTGCCTTTCCTCATTTCTTCATTATCTTTACAGGTGATACTACTATAATCTTCCAAGTATGTTCCTTTCGAGACGATTTAACCAGTAAGCTCGCTGAGCTGCAGACTTGGCTAATTTCGCTCATTACTTTTTGAACAAAATACATTTATTTTTATCAGATAAAATCAACAATTAGAGCTATTCTAATAATTAGAGATATTCTAATTAGAGCTATGCATAATCTTTATGTGGAGAATAAAATCTTAATTGAAGCAGGGAAACCGAGAACAGCTCCTAGAGTTGGCCTGAACAATTGCAGAGTAGGCTACGACAAGGGTGTCCATTATCACCTTCTCTTTTTAATTTGTATATTGACGATGTCATACAAAACTGGAAGATGTGTCTTCCGAAGCATTTTATGATTAGCAACTCTGCAATTGACACTTTGTTGTTTGCGGACGATCACGCTATTCTGTCAGACTCGGAAAACATGTTGCAGTTGGGGATACATTTGTTAAATCGAATCTGTAAAGACTATGGATTACAAATATGCACACTGTAATAGCTTACAAAGACCAAAGTGGAACTGATCCTGTACGGGCAAAAATTGTTACAGATGGTACTGCCCTGGAACAAGTCAGCAATTTTGAATACCTGGGCTACAGTGTGTCTTGTAATTTAAGCAACGACGTTGTGAATAAATTCCATAAGTTCAACCTTACGTGTGGGACTATCAGGCGGACTCTTAAATCAGCAAGTAAAAAAACATTCCTAAAGTTCTACAAGGTAATGGCCCTTCCTACACTTCTTTATGGGTCTGAGAATTGGACTATAACGAAAGACCAGGCCAGTCGTATCCAAGCGGCTGAAATGTGATTTCTCAAGCACGTGGCAGGGTATACTCTCCATGACCATAGAAGAAACACAGAAACATATCATATCTTACGGCAGGAACTGAATATCTGTCGATATCCCTTGAGCTACAGATTTCGTTCACTATGCCTCATTATTTTCGATCACTGTTTTTCGAACAAAATACATTTATTTATTATTAGATAAAAATCAAACTAATAAATTTGATTTTATCAAATTTTTTCAAAATTTTGACCTCTTCGTGGGCACTGTTCCCCAAATTCCCTCTGATACAAAATTTGGTTATAATTCTCTTTAATTTGATACATCACGTGGACCTGTGTGATTTTTTTTAATATTTTGATCTCACGCATTTTTGCCTCCTGCTTCCTCTTTTATTTGGGTCGATCAAGCTAAAATAGGATGGGATCGTAGGATAAAAATATGAACAAGATACTCATTTTACAAAAATCGGTTGGCATATTCGAAAGTCATCGTGAGACACACTCCAAACATGTAGACAGACTGAAAAACGGCCAAGTTAAAACTTAGACCTCGCTTCACTCGTTCAATTAGATCAACCACCAGAGTCCAGAGTTCAATTAAGAGTCCAGAGTTTCTCTCTCATATGTTACACGGGGCTGATTAACGTATTGGTAGTTTACGTTCAGTTGTGTCAATATTCAAGTATGCTGTGTTATCAGTTTTTATCTTCTCCTCACTCTTCTTTCCCGTCCAAGTGTTCATTGAAACCAAACCCACGCTTCTGAAAGCCAGTAACTCCAAATTCAAAATAATCACCAGATCCATGCTGTTGATGATAATGCGTCTGCCCCCTTCTCTTCTTCATTTTACTTCCATATTCCTTAAGGAAATGGAAGTATGGTGATGGCGAAAAAATCGTGTTCGAGATGAGGGCTGATTCTGATTGTACTACCCTCAAAACTTGAAGAAAAGTAATTTTCCTTAAAGTGTGTGTGTGTGTGTGTGTGCCTGTGTAGACTTTTTTCTATGGCGGACGATAACTGCCGCAAATTCAAACAGAATCAAATAATTTTTTTATATGTGCCTGAGTTGTAGAGAACTCAAGGCCTATTAATTTTGGTGAAGATCGGTTAAGGCAAAGAGGTACTTTACCTGCAACGTTTTATGTTTTAACAAGAGTAAAGTACTTACTTGATAAATAAACTTGCTTATTTGATAAATAAAGTATTCTGAAAAGAAGGTCATAATAATCCACTGTAGAAAGGTAGATGAAATATCTATAAATAAAAAGGATAGTTCAAGGGGGAGGGGTAATTTTCTATAAATGACAATGATAGTTGTAGAGGGAGGGGCTAATTTGTTATATTATGTGTACTAGTTATCGGCAACAAAGAAGTAATTTGTTGTTAAAATTCCTTCCCGGGCTGTTTGGCCGTGGTTCAATGTTTTCTGCAAAACCAGACGTTTCGGCAGTCCCATCGACTGCCATCATCAGTGAAAATCGAGTGTGCTAACGTGAGGTGGTACTGTACAGTGACACAGTACCGTGGTTAAGGCTGAAGAAAGAAGTAGTTTCTATGGAAATACTTCATTTCGAAAATGATTTTAAATATAAATCTTAGAACATAGAAGTCATGTATGGTTCTCCATACCGATTTTCGTCTTTCGTTTGCTTACACGCAGCAAATTCCTGTGCGTCACTGTGATTCCTTATTCGTTATTTGGAAAGCTTTTTCAGTGTTCGACAAAGACCTACATCATCTGGGAAGGCAAGTATTTGTGCCATGTTATTGCCTACAAAAGCAACTGTGAATAAACGTAATCTAGAGACTGACTTCGTCTACTGAAATTAAACAATAATTGGTGTGCACATTCCGAGGATATAATCGTAATGAGCAATCGTATCGATACTGCTTTTAAACATCAACGAAATATCTGTTTCACTTATCTTTTCTTTTTAAAATAATTGTTCGCTTTCTAGTTATGGTTACATTTGAATGCAAATTGGCGCATCACGACTCTACATAACGTTTCACTAAGACAGCGTAAACAGGAAATTGATTTCACAATTTTTCATAAACGTCTGCCTCAATTTTAGTGCAGTCGAAGTTTGCTTTATCCAGTTGCGAAAGCGATAAAGTTGCAGTTGCTTAATTTGTATCTGAGCTCTTCAAAACCCATTGTCTCGATCAATAACAAAATGCTTAATGCCCATACTAAGAGAGGAGAAATATTACTAATCGGAAATACGAAAACATGGTTTTTTTATAGTTCCACACAAGTAGGCCTATGAAATTAGCGTTTGTTTTCTTGCTTTCACGTCAAATTTAAAAATTATATTCTTGCACCGTCGTAAATTTAATACATTTCACTTGTTGCGTTTAACGACTAAACAATAAAAACATTTTTTATTCCTTACGAATACAGGTAAATAAAATGTCCAGTTGCCGCACTCGCTTCCAAAGCGGCGAGTCCTGCATTCGAATCCACCTCACGTGGGGGCGCTTCATCATTTCATGAATGACGAAACAGATGAAAGTGGTGAACGTGAGTGATCGAGAGTATAGACTTGCACGGTAATAATGGTTTCCTGGCTTGATAGGTGAGGACATTAGAGACTGTCTCTAAACACAATACCCTAAACGTAACCCTAAACAAGTAGGGACTTGTGTACCGTATGATTTAAATAACACGTTGACATAAACTCTGGCAAGAGTAAAAAAGAATAACTTTGACATAGGCCGGGAAGTAGTGACGAAATAAGTAGCAGGAGGAAATTTGCTGAAATAAACTTGATTACCAACATAGCCTAATTAAAAACGTTAATAATGATTGAAGTTATAAATATTTTGAAGTTTTTGTAGTACCCTACTTCTTTTCTTTTCCCCATACCCCTTTCCATCGCACTTTCTTCTTTTCGTTCAAAAGAAGATGCTTTGTGTTAAGTGTCAAATGTTGTTTTAAGCATATCAATGCCGGGTACTTCACAAGATAAATTACAGTTCTTCTTTTTCCCCGTGATTCTACAGCCCATACTAAGACTTCACATGCTTTAATCTTCTCCTCCAACAGTCTCGTCAATCGTCTAATCTTCTCCTCTTATTCCGCGGCCGCTCGCTAATTTGTCACCCCAGAATTGTCTCAGCGTCCCGAAGACGTTTTCCTACCAGCGGGCTCTTGGTATTTCCCATCGTCTAGTACTCAGCATCGAAGTCCTCTAATCTTCTCCACTTATCCCGCGGCCGATCAACAATTTCTCACCCACCGGAAGAGTCCCAGCGTCCCGCCGAACGTTGTCCTGCCAGCGGGCTCTTGGTATTTCCCATCGTCTAGGACTCAGCATCTGACCCTTTGTTATTTTCTTGGCTATTCCGGTCCCACTCACTCGCCCTATATGATCTGCCCATCTGAGGCGCGGTACCCTGATCTATTCTACAATGGGTTATTTTATATTTGTTGAAGTTGGTGATTCAACACAGTGGCCCATTCAACATTACCACTAACTGGACTTCAGACTTCAGTACCCGGCGCCAAGCATCTCTTCAATCCTCTACGTAAGCCTCCAAGTCTCGCATGCAAGCGTGACGATAGGTCGTATTATCGTCTTGGTATATTTAATGTATTTGTTATAAAACTTCGGATAAGAGACGACAACGAGAAACTGTTATACAGTAAATTTTCGAGTTACGCAAGTTCGATTTACGCAGTTTCTGCCTTAACGCGAATTATTTCATCTAACAAAATAATTGTTTTGTACCCGACTACATTATTTTTACACTAACATATTAGACCTGCTACACAGTTAAAGATCTGCTAACTGTCCAAAATAATATGGTACAAATTTTTTATTGCTGCTGTAATTAAGCTCCGTTTGTGATGGCTTAATACGAACAGAATTTTTGTATTAAAATGCATATACAACGGATTTTTGAAGACGGTGGTAATTCGATAATAGTTATATTTACAGAAAGTGCCCATTTTTTCTTTTGTTAATAAGTGTTTGACTTTATGAGTATACGTATAATACTGAATACAGGACACACGTCGATCTGCAAGTCTTTTGTTTGTTTTTATGTACACCCGCGTGCGCCAAACGTCTGTAGGCCTACTCATGTGACTACATGTGACGTTCGACTTTTCATATGAAGCCTTGATGATGCTGTAATTGTTTGTCAATATGATCATCGTCTTCACATCACGACATAGGCAATGTGCTGTCTGTTCCGGCTTTAAAAATCCTCCAGACATCTCTTCCTAGGTCTACCCGTGTCCTATAGGTTTGTATTTCCAAACTTGTTTGGCCAGAGTGTTTATTAATATGTATACTGTATGTTGTTAAATGTATTTTTAATTTTTATAAACTTTACGAGTTTCAGTTCAAACTGTACTCTACTACAACGAATATTACAGTGCACACTTTCAATATACCAGCATTACTTATAAAAAATTTAGTTTTTTTTAGCTTATTACTATCATGTATTTGTCATTTACAGTACGTACTTGTTGCCTAATTTCTCCTTATAAACTCAAAAGCTTCTTGAAATCTTATTTATTCAGTACAGTTAGCCTCTCTGGTGCCATAAGACCGTCAGCCTGTCTTTCTCCTTCCCGGCGGGTTCAGTTTATTACAACGCTCCTCTGGCGTCTGTAACAGACTTCGAACCCACATCAAACGTCTTCTCTCGACCCTATCAATAACCGACTCCCTAAAGTTAGTATTCTTCTGATTTCTTCACTTGTTTTCTTCTCTAAGTTGGATATCCTGGCACTTCTTCTTGAATAATCAATTTTCACCCTTCGTCGAACGACTACTCAGAACGTATTCTACTACTGCTTAACCTACAGTTCTTTTCTTCTTGTTGGATATGTTTGGATATCACTGTGAAGAATTTAAGCAGGGCATATTTCCTGATTCCATTATCTGCTACTTATGCATGAATGCAACTCTATATGATATTCACATTCACTCACATAATTCTTGTTCTAATTTATAGTAAGTAATAACACTTTGTATTTTGAAAATGAGTTACAAAGGTCTATTTATACCTTGCATACAATCTGCCATAAGTACAACTTTAAGATCTCAAATGCTAAGACAGAAGTAGTTGCCTTCCGAAGGAAGAACCCCGTAAGAGCAAAAATTGTAATTTATAATAGTGTTTTGGAGCAGGTATCATATTTTAATTATTTGGGATGTGACATCTCATATAGGAAGGACAACGATATGAGAGAAAGTTAAATAAATTTAGTTATACCTGTGGAACACTATTGTATTGAAGAATTAAATATTGAAGACTATTGAAGAATTAAACGCAGAGAGAGACATAGTTAAAAATCTACAAGGGCGTGGCTGTGCCGACTTTAATGTATGAATGTGAAACAGGGATTCTCCTGCAATAACATAATTCAAAAATACTGCTGCTACTATTACTACTACTACTACTACTACTACTGCTACTACTACTACTACTCCACGGCGCTACAGCTCATGAAGATCCCTGGCCTCCAGAACGACGTGCCTCAACTCCTCTCTGTCCTGTGCGGCTCTTCGCCACCTTCGCTGACCCCCAGTCTTTTCATATCTTCATCTATATCGACCTTCAAAAATACAGACCTCGGAAATGAAATTTTTAAGAGCAGTTCAGGGATGTAGTTTGAGAGATCATCTACGAAACGACGACGTAAGGAAAGACCTGAAGTTACAGTCGGTTCTGGAGAGAATAAAGGAGTACAGGCAGAATTGGAAGTCCCATGTGGAACGCATGGTAGACACGCGTGTTCCTAAACAAGCGTTTGAATATAGGCCAGTGGGGACGAGAGACCGCAGAAGACCCTGGAAAAAATAGTCAGAGACTGTGTGAAATCGGAACGGCCAATAGCCCCAGCCATATAGTGAAGAAGAAGAAGAAGAAGACTTTGTATTTTAATATTAGAATATATTTTATTATTTATTTTTTTTACAATGTTATGTCAGTTTTTCAAATTAATGTTATCGTCAGAAGTATAATTTACAATAAATTGTTGAATAAATTTGAAATTAATTGTTATAATTATAATTAACTCTACATGAATACGACTCTTTTCCAACAGGTTTTTGTCAGTGTACATTCCAAAGTAGATTTAAGGTATGTATATAATTTATAGACAGATAATTCATGGAAAAACTTAATGGATTACAAGATTTGAAAAATACATAGTAAAATTAATTTTTATGCCCTTGTGATTTTAAACGCATTTTAAACAAATGTATTTAAAAATACAAAATAATTCTTACTTTCATTACACCTACATACGTACTGACGTGAATTTGTGCGAATATGAAATTTATTATGTTAAATTAAAAAATTAACGTTCGTGTTTTCAAACTGACTTAGAAGTGTGTAAGGTTTACACGTTAAGTGCTCTTAAATAGATTTTAAAAAAAACACTCAAGTTTCAGCTAGGTGAATCTGTAAAGGCATGAGGCATAAAGTATAGAAATAATTGATTAATGATTGTCTTGACATCATCAAAGCAAATTAATATTTTATATTTATGTTTTAACACCAAATTTCTCTTCAATATATATATATATATGCTTCCTGCCTTAAAATGAGGCTGCACTTGAACATGATATTACTCTAATAACAAAAACTTGAAAGCATTCATTGGTAAACCCAAATTATTGATAACAGTTTTGTTGTTTAATTTATAGTTTCTTCTTCATCGACGGATGGATTCTCAGTGTCGCTCGAAACTAATCTCAAGTCGGACTTGCTGGGTGCTAACGGAAGGGTCGCAGTTGATGCCATCGTTTGCGAGGTCATCCCACGACTTTCAATGACGTTCGAACCTAAGGGTTTGACGAAGCCTAGGCGAGCGCATTGAGCTTCGTAAGTTAAACACCTTTAGTTGTCTCTTAACACAAATTATTAAAATGTAATTCTGCTAAGTGTTACTAACGTTCAGACCTTTTGTTTTGTAAATCTTAAATTTGAGATTTTACACGGAGAAAACTTTATACCTTTTCCCCGATATTCCTATGTTAAAGCCAATTTAAATTTAAATACTATAACGTAAAAACATATAATTTTTAATTACACTGACAGTTTTTTATGTTTCATTAAATTTTCTTATTCCAACAGTAAGCATCTTCTTAGCGAATCGTTGGACTTCTACGTCGAATTCTGGGACTTAATATGAGACGAGACTCCGTAACACACGCACCACGGGTATATGCGGGGAGGGTACACACCAGTCGAAAGACTGAAGGACCCAATAATAATAATATGGGACGCGATGAGGTTTCAATAGTAGAAGACGAACAGGAGAAGGAGGCGGTAGTAAAGAAAAAGAAGACGACAGTATAAGAAGATAACAGTGGAAAACAAAGAAAAAGGAAACAGTAGCAGAGGAAAAAGAAAAAGAAATAGTAGAAGAGAAAATAGAAGAAGAAGAAGGAACGGTCTTTCTGTGCGAGGTCAGCTTCAACTTCGTCCTGTTTCGGCGGATTTTGGTATTGAAGACGTGCTCACTAACCATTCTTCGGGTACGTCGGGCATCTACGGCGGATTTCAGACTTCAAGACGGAACGCGACGCGATCTCGCTGCTGCTCCTCCGCTGCTATAGTGTCTCCAGACTTGCTGGTCACGCATGGAGGAGAGAGGTAGTTAGCGCCAACTTCGAGTTGGGCTTCTAAGTTAATTTCTTCTATCATTGGTTCATCTATAAATATTAATTCTGATTGTTATTAACTTTCAGGCTCTTAGTTCTAAATTTCATTAGAAACTGTCGTGATGTGGAACACTGTAAACACATTTAGTTTTAATCTGACGTTTTATTGAAACATTTTTTACCAAAGTTTGTTTATTATTATTATTCTATACAACAATACGTCAGTATTAACTTTTGTGTATGTAAGCTATATAACTTAGAAGCATAACTACAGTAGGTCAAAGCGTTACCTGCAAAGATTTGTGATTAAATCAATATCTGTATATTTTACAGTGTTTGGTTTTCGACGACTGTAGAACTTGGACCGGATTCGACTTCAGCGAGTAGGTATCTTGTTTAGAATATGTTTAGACTCCACTGTAGTATTTAATTTTAATTTTAATAACCTTAAGAATAATTCAAGTCCAGCCTCTATTAAGTTAGTTGTAACTTTATAATAAATTGATAGTAAATACATTTGATTTAAAACAAAATGCCTTTTATTGCTTGCATCTGTAAGGTAGTAAAATAGTACATAATTTATCTTTGGCAGAAATCGTATATGAATCACTCGTGTTCAGATAAGAGGGGTCAGTGTTTTTCGCACGGTCAATTTGAAGGCAAACTTAGGTACAGGCACATGATTTGTGATCGTCTATAACGGAACCCCAAATCTACGACTCAGAACCGTGTATAACGGAAACCCAAAACATAAATATATAGATGAAACAAGGGACAACTGAGATAACAAAACCATTCAGTAACATTTAGAAACAAGCAAGAAACTGTCACAATAAGCAAGCAACATAAAGAAATAATCGTACGCAATAAATTACTTTGTGTTTAGCTACATAAGACTCGAAGACGTGAAGATGTGACATGTTGATATTGGAATCTACATCACTGTCCTAGTGTCTTAACAAACCAATAATTGTATATTGTGTCTCACCATGGTACACTTACTTTGCAATAAATTTTTTTTAATTACATTCCAACATGACAAGGTTATTAAAAAAAAGCAAAAGAATATGTTTTATTAATTATTCGTATATACATCAAAATATCTTAAAACTATCGCATAATAGTTTTATAGTTATGCGATAGTTTTAAAACATAATAAAACATAATACTTTTAAAAATATCGCATAACATAATAGTTCGTTCAGGTAAAAAATAAGAAACAATACAATTTTTCTCTGGAAGAAATATGCAGCTTTTACTAGCAGTATATAATAAAAATGTATATAGGCTTACTGCATAAATAAAATGGACTGTTAGCGACTTGTAAAACTGAGTTGCTTAGCGACAGAATTTATGTTTATAATAATTAATATGTAGACGTTTAATACAATATTTCTACATATTTTATCAAAATCCATCAACCATCTTTTAAATTGGAACGTCCTATGACGTTATTCGACGGCTAATCTTCACCCCGACCTGTCGAACCAGTCACTTCCCTAAGACAGTCATTTCCCTTTATTCCTTCTTCGGCCTGGAACAAGCAATGTCATGTCCACAACTTAACTTTTCATTAAACAGTATCAATATTAATAATTCAAGTTAACGATGATCAATTCAATTACTCTGAAAGATGCACAACATAGAAGTTTCGAAGACAGTTAAAGTCATGTCCTTTCGAATTCAGTGGCACAGGTCTGCCTCTCTTTCTGTCTTCCTGCACGCGTACTAAAATGTGTTTGCTATTATATAATGTAAAACACATGGAAACCACAGTATTACGTTTCTTGAGGATATCTTAAATAATTATATTGTTTTGGTAACAAACGAGTAGTAGTATAAACTAGATTCGTCAGTAGAAACAGCAGGCTCAGTTACGGTATCCGTCAGTTACCGCTGACGACGGATTAAAAGTGTTTTTTGTGTTTATTTATGTTCACCTGCAGAATAGAGAAAATACGATAATTAAGGAAATAAGAGGAAGGAAGAAAAGGAAGGAAGTAAATAAGAGTTACCAGTTAGATAGCAGTTACCAAGAAGAACAAATTGCAAAAACAACAAACACAAGTTTGAAAATTCACCGGTTCAAACTTAGTAACATTATTAAAAAATCGGAAACGCCGGTCCTCGCACGCGCGCGCGCGCGCGCACACACACACACACACAGTTATTTTTAAACCGTGTTTTTATTCTTTCAAAGTGGTATATTACAGATTTACTCGGACACCATTTTTTGAGACCACCTGTATTATTCTGTTTCTTACGACCATAAAATAATCATAATAAACATTCATTTTGTAATTCTTCGTTTTGTACCTATCTTTCTCTTTTCTTTACTTCATGCTCATTTATTCTGTTTACCATTCAGTTTGTCCTACATATAATATAAGAATGTCTGAACGAAATCAAACCATATACTTCACCACTAAAGCAGTGAGGGGTGGTACGTATACGCTACAGTGCCATACCACGTTGGTAATTTTATTGAAGAAATTTCAATTTATTTATAATTATCTTTACTTTTCGTGCTAACAGTTGTTTACAGGCATAAAAACTTTGGCGGTGAGCGATAACGCTGTCTAACGCTATCTTTGACAGGCGGTGTGCTGTTTTACATATACCGCAGATTGACATCACACTGAAGCACCGACCGACTGGGGGTTGCGCGTCTAGTATGCAGTGTCCCGAGTCTCAATTTGAACTCCTGTCTTTAGATCAGTTTAGTTGTATTTATTTAAATTTTGACTAAGTCGGAGGGTATGAAGCTTCCCTCGATTGATAGATCACTCCACCGGGGTTTAACAAACGGGGTCCCTTTCAAGAGTCTGGCTTTGGCCTTCCACTGACCTTGGAATGTATTTGCCGAGTCCGGCGATCAAGGGATTGTAGGAAACTCGGGCCATCCGACCATAGAGGCTACGTGACACGGTGTCATCGAATGCACGGACGCCCAGTGCACGGGAAGAGAACATGTGGGAGACTTCACTGGCAAGCTTAAGTCACGGTCGAGCACCTTCTGTAGCGACTTTCTATGACAAGGGGCCAGGAATCCTCAAACAGGATAGGCATAGATAATCACCGCTAAACACAAGTGTTGTCGATGAACTTACCAAATCGAGGAGTCATCGCCGGACTCGAAAGCACGGGCGAGTAGATATTTGTATACAGATACAAACATGGTTGTCTCCTGCCAACCTTTGGAGTTGCGTCGAAGCGCGTTGACAAGTTTTCTTTGCACGGGTTTGCCAGGTGAGTCTCGATTCTACGTAGAGTGTGAGGTACGTTACGTTCTTGGTCCAGGGCAGCTCGACTGAGCCTACAACTACCGGACGAGGCCGCTTCAGGCGTCGCGAGAACATCACCGCTGCTCTCGTAGTGGCATTAACGGCAACTCTCCAATTGCCGGCCCATCCGACATATACATCGAGTTGGTGCTGGAGTTTTACAGCCGCAAAATTTGTTTTGTAATCTGCTGCAAAAGCCGCTGTGTCGTCCGCAAATAATGACAAACTTACTCCCGCCACTTGGGACGTGTCGTTAACGAACACCGAGAACAGGAGAGTCCCAAGGCGTTGTGCTATGAGGGACACCAGAGAGTGCGTGGCCTATTCTCACTCGGAAGCTACGGTCCCGTAAGAAGCTAGCGATCAGTCGAACGTAGCAATCTGGGAGAAGGACTTCCGTGAGTTTGTAAAGGATACCCTCATGCCACACCCGGTCAAAAGCTTTTTCCACGTCTAGGAAGAAAGCGGTCGTCTGTTTGCCCTGACAGACAGACTCAATAACTTTCCACCATCTCACCAGATCAGATGGTGAGTGGAAGAGCGCATCTCACAAAAGCCGAACTGTTCGGGACACAGTAAAACCACAAAAGCACAATTTAGTTGAACGGTTATCTATCTCTACCTCCCCCCTCTTCGGTTGTATGGTCTTGGAAGTGAACTGTGGCCAGTTTTACCAAATTATAGGAACTTCCGTTAAATTTGACGGATTTTAAATCATTCTTCTAGCATTTAAAACATATTCCTTCTAGCGGCCAGCGGATCTTTTGACGGATTTGCTCATTGCTCAAGTTGGAGTTTTACTTTTTTTTACGAAAATTGTATTTAATTAACTTTTATACCCGAAAATATACTTATCTGAGATCCTGTATTATAGGCGAGAAATGGATAAGTTAGCGAAAAAGTAGTGTCATCGGTCCCAAAATCCCCGTGATGTACGACGTAATGTATTTATGCCTCATCAGTTGATCACATAATCAATTATGAACCCCAGTTTGAAAACATGTTATTCCCCAACACATCGTAGGTACATTCGTTTATTTTTACGTAGCCTACTTTCCCACTCCGTTCCTCCTGGATTTAAACAATCACAGCAAGGAAACGCACGTATTATTAAACTGACGTAACTTTATGGTACTCCCTGTTAGAGGTTTCCTCTTGGTTAATTGTGCTCTAACTCTTTGTAAACAATATATTGACATGGAGGATTCCTTTCTTCACCCATCTTCAGAATTTTGGTTATAATGTCAGTCCTACGGTGACTGAAAAATATCTGTTCTTTGATAATAACACTTTTGTGTAACGTCTTTTATTTATAACACAACGTTTTCTTTAATTTAAAAATCCATATTGGTTGTAGGAAAATATTTGAGTTCTTGACTGCTACCACAAGCATCGATACAAACGATGTTATCAATATGTTTTTATATGAAGAAGAAAAAGTTGGATATTAATAAGCAGTTATTTTTTAAATAGCAAACTCTAGCAACGTAAAAGACGTAATTAAAAAAAATGTTTAGAACTGTCACAAAACATTGAAACCCTATAAAAAATATTTTTTCTATTTGCACTGCCAGAGTTGTATCTTTGTATTTAAACTTATCGATATTGTCATTTACATTATTCGATCCGTACCTGTATTAATAACAACTAAATTTAACGGATTTTGCAAATGTGAACAGCGGATTTATTGCTCCAGTTTAGTGGGAACATTTTTTTTTAGTTGGCAACACTGGCTGTGACCGTTGTAGCGCCCCAGCAGAATATTATTGAATGTTTACGACTGTCACTGTAGAATATTTCCGTGATATTTTCGTATTTGTTATGTAACGGGTGACTGAAGAGGCATCTTCAGGCAGCACGAATGGAGTATAACTACATTTGTGTTTTTGATTTTTTTTTTCTTATTAAAGAAAGTTGAAGCAAATTTCCTTCTGTGGGAAAAATTATTAACTTCATTACGTACATATAACCAAAACTTAGTTCAAAGGTTTGGAATGAAACTATTCCGTGCAAAAGACATGACTGCCAGAATAGTTTGCCAGTCTCAAAATGTTATTCATAAATAGAAGTACATGTTGCTCTACATTAAGACTTCCTTTTCTGAAACATTTTAATCCCGTTCGAGGACATGTCATAGTACTTCACATGAAAAGAACAAAATACACCCTGTTCCTTACCCCAGGAAAATTTCCCGGCGACAATGTAACTAAATGACACTGATTTAATCGAAGTAGTTTACTTTTCTATTAGGCAGGAGGGGGACGAAGCATTGTCTGTTTGTAGCATACAGTTTTGTGTGGCACCACCAGCCGGCATTACAAGATGCGTGAAATGATATTACAAGATGTATCGAAACATCATGACGAAGCGAGACTAGATAAACTAAATGCTGTGAATGCCATAAATAATATGACACCAGTCTTTTGAAACACGCAATCTTTTTCGGTCACACGTTTCTACGTTTTCTGATGAAATTGCGGCGACACTGTCATCGGTTGCATCCGAACTCTATCAGATGTGTTGGCATTAACTGATCTGAACGAAAACTAGTACATAACATGCATACTGTTCTTTGTATTGAACACGCAGGTACCTTCTGAGTCATGATATTTCTTTAAACACGGAATCAGAAGTTTTTAAAAACCACATGTAATCACAGTTGTCTGTAATCACGCTCTAATAATTATTGAGTATCCGCAGACGCCCAGACAATTAATTTTTTCACCGATAGTTGTAGCGGTCTTTGGTATTACGTTAAAGCAGTCTATCATCACTTTACTAAAACAGCCTTGGCCGTGGCAGGTTCATGCGGGAGATAATTACTAACGGGGTTGTGGTTTAGAACTGATAAGTTTGAAGCTAGAAAGAGCTTATCGGTAGTAAGGTAAATAGCGATTGCCAACATGTAGCTTCATATAAAAATGTACTGTCACGAACGCAGGGCTATTAATTTGGAGTAAAAGGAAGACTCATTGGATCGTCCACGCTTTAGTTTACGCAGAAATTGATCATCCAGGGAATGAAGGAGACGAAGAGACTCCTTTGATAAGAATCCTTTCTCTTACAAGTCATGTATCTTACATAGAATATAATTTGCACTGATTTACAGCACTATAAACTCCATTTTTCTAACGAATTATGAGAGTTTTAAGCAGTATAGTCTGTTGCGACCTGTAGCATCTACTGAACATTTATACGTATTCGAAGTTAAGCTCTTTATAGTTATTTATCTACTTAAAGACCCTGAAGAAACGGGCGGTAAATATTATCTGTTCGGTTTAGGAGTTTCACCAGTTGAAAATTCGATATCCTATTGAATTCCTGTATAAAGTACGTGATGCAGACGATGGAGACTGATCAGAAGAAGATAAAGTGTTAATGGAAACTGAAGGGTGTGGGGCACTGTTCATTTGAAAACTGTTATAAGACAGATTTATGACAGATATATATAGATTTATATAAGCATGTATATATGTATGTAGCATATTATTTCTCGCCCGTATCAATCGTACGTTAGCTCGAGTTTCGCTCAAATAAAACGCGCAGTTTTTGCACGCTTTGAGATCTATTCATGTCATTCTCATGCCTAAGATTATGTTTCGAGGTGACTAATGTCGCGAGATTCATTGTACTGCCGAATCTTCAGCTACCATGTAAATATTACATATATTTTAAATTACAAGACAGATTGCTCTGAATAGGATGCCGAAGGTTGTCCAAGGAAGTTTGGCAACACAACGAGATATAGGAACGCACCTAGGAAGCGTTGGTGATAGAGATGTAATGTTGGTAGCCCAGAAAAGAGACGGTTCGTCTACTTCTTGATGGAGAAAGAAGAAGGAGAGAGGAACAGTACATGCGTATGTGTAAACACACAGCCGCGCGCGCGTTTCTGACGACGAGCTGCAGTAAATGTATGTATACTGTACATCGGCCTAATAGCAATGAATGAGTAAAGTTACCTAATCTGAAAGTGTAATACGCGAAGAGGGAAGAATGGAGAGTCTAAGACTGTCAAAAAGATTTTGATATTGATTTTGACAAAAATAAAATTATTACATTTGTCAACAATACTGTTAGACGTCGACAGTCATTATTTTTGTAGCTGTGAACAGTGTTTCAAGACTTGTTTTAAGATTATTTGTGAAACTCTTTCCAGTGGGAGCCTCTGGTATCAAATTTCCCACAAAAGCGTGCCACTAGAAACATCCAATAAGAGTTTCCTACGACGCTTTCAAAAATATTAAATTGGGGTCATAGTAATAGTAATCTCCCCTCCTATATTACGGTCACAGTAAGTGAGAGGAGAAAATGCGCTCACTGCGCCAACTATGTATTACAAAAAACGTTTGTGAACAGAACATGGATAAAGCAGGGGCGTATTTACGGAGGGGACGAACGGGTCAGGACCTCCCCTCTCCCCCAGAGGGTCGAAAAAGTTGACGACTTTTGTTAATCTCTTAATTTTTAGGTTGTTTTATTATTTTCTTCAGCTATGTACTCTAATGTAGCAGTAGATTATTTTTAAATATACAAACAGATTTATTACAAGCATTAGCGTATATGTTTCAAATATGAAATATAGGAAACTCAATTGAATCAATAAGTAGGCCTATACTGTAAACAATGTTTCAATAACGCGTATTTTTATTGTGTTATTACTGTTTACTTTAATGTTAAAATGGACTGATTTCAGCCACTTTAAAGATAGTAATGTTGATTAGTCGTAACTTGGTTTTTCTTTTATATGAAAACGACTCGAACCCGGACCCCCACTGCTAGATAAAGTACTTCTGGGATAAAATTCTAGATACGCCACTGGGATAAAGTACACATTCTTTTGTACTCAATGAACTCACAGCGTACCGAAGATTATGAATATTGAATTGAAAAGCAGGAAATAAATACAAACGAGTTTACAAAAAAACTACCACATTTATTTAATATATGGCATCAATTATATATACTGTACAAAATTACAAAAAAAATATTTAATATATAGACTAACATTTTTTAGTCTGTTTTAACTAAAATAAGTTAATTGTGTAGTTTACAGCAAAGAAATTGATTTATAGAGTAAAGAATACGAAAATAATTTAATTCGTAACGCTAGTAAGTAATACTGGCCTTTGTGAAGCAGACATGTCGAAGTGTGAGTCTGTGTGTGTGTGTGTGTGTGTGTGTGTGTGTGTGTGTGTGTTGTCGATAAAAAGAGTACTTTATCTTACAAATCATATATCTTACATAGAATATAATATGCACTGGTTTACAGCACTATAAACTCCATTTTTCCAACGAATTATGAGAGTTTTAAGCAGTATACTCTGTCGCGACCTGTAGCATCTACTGAACATTTATACGTGCGAAGTTACGCTCTTTGTAGTTCTTTATCTTCCTAAAGGTCCTGAGGAAACGGGTGGTAAATATTCTCTGTTCGGTTTAGGAGTTTCACCAGTTGGAAATTCGGTATCCGATTGAATTCCTGGACCAGGTCTTCCCGCTGTGGTACTTCCTGGAAACTGAGTCGTAGGGAAGGTCGATGATGGTCCTTGAGGTCTTGTCTGACCAGGGAACGTCGCCGATGGGCCTTGTGGTCCTGTTTGACCAGGGTAGGTAGCTGATGGACCTTGTGGTCCTGTTTGACCAGGGAAGGTAGCTGACGGACCTTGTGGTCCAGTTTGACCAGGATACGTCGCTGATGGACCCTGCGGTCCAGTTTGCCCAGGGAACGTCGCTGATGGACCTTGTGGTCCTGTTTGACCAGGGAACGTCGCTGATGGACCCTGTGGTCCTGTTTGGCCAGGGAACGTCGCTGATGGTCCCTGAGGTCCAGTTTGACCCGGGAATGTTGCCGACGGTCCTTGGGGTCCTGTTTGCCCAGGATATGAAACCGATGGCCCTTGTGGACCTGTTTGACCTGGGTAGGACACGGAGGGACCTTGTGGACCAAATTGTCCTGGCCCGGTTGGTTGCCCTTGACCTGGAAAACCTCCGGGTCCCTGTTGACTTCCTACTATAGAATAATCATAAAGTTTTTCGTTAAGCCCATATAGGCTTGGAGCGCTGTTACAATCAAATTGGTTCCACCAGACGCACACAAAATATTCTTGATGAAATATCGTGCCATTGGGGCACAGAAAATCGTAAGTGATATTATTCGCACAAATATGGAACACTTGGCATCGTGCCTCCACATCTGCATAGTAACCTGGAAGACTTTGTTGAGCACAGCTGAATGATGTTTGCGGAATTTCAGCGTAAATAGGATAATCAATATCAGGCTCTCCAGGAATAGCTGAATAATCGCCACCTTCATAGCTTCCGTCGTCTCCATCTGACCCACTCGGGAATCCAGTTTGGCCTCCACCTGCTCCTCCTTGAAAACTGCTTGGTCCTTGTCCTCCTGCTGTACCTCCTTGAAAACTACTTGGTCCTTGTCCTCCAGCAGAACCTCCCTGAAAACTGCTTGGTCCTTGGCCTCCTGCTGTACCTCCTTGAAAGCTACTTGGTCCTTGTCCTCCAGCAGAACCTCCTTGAAAACTACTTGGTCCTTGACCACCAGCAGAACCACCTTGAAAACTACCTGGTCCCTGAGTACCAGGTTGCTGAGTATCGCTGTCGCCAGGGTATTCATCTGCAAAAGTGCCTGCAGATCCTTGTGGTATACCTTGTTGTGGACGAGTAGACGGAAAACCTGCACCATTTTGTCCGCTAGGTCGCCCTCCTGCTCCTGGTCTTCTTGATGGATAGCCTTGTGGTCGAGATGTGGATCCTGGATATCCCGGTTGAGCGCCGGAGGACGGATAGCCCTGCGACGGTGTGGTTGATCCCGTAAAGCCTGGCCGAGACGGGTAACCTTGCGTTCCTGTTGTTCCCGGGTAGCCTCCTTGAGGTCTTTGTGTCGATCCGGGAAAACCATTTTGTTGAAATCCATTCCCGCTTGGATAGCCTTGGGGTCTAGAAGTGGAACCAGGAAACCCAGTCTGCGGTTTGCCTGGGCCCTGTGGATAATCTGAAAGCGGGCCTCCAGATGGGAATCCTGTCGTTGGATATCCAGGTCGAGACGTTGAAGGACGGCCGGTTGTGAATCCCGGACCGCTTGAAGTCGAGCCAGGGAACGTTGTTGTTGGCCGCGGATACTGGTAGCCTGTAGTTCCGCCAGGTCTGCCTTGACCAACAGTCGTCGCTCCTGGCGCAGAAGGATACTCGTCTGAAAGAGGACCTGCTGTAGATCCAGGAAACGTTCCAGCTGTAGATCCTGGCCTCCCCGGAGATAATTGATTTGTCGGTCGATTGTAAAGGTAACCGTTTTGAGCCTACGCATATTAAAAAACTTATTAGTATCAGTTCAGTAATAAAGACTCATTTTTTATGAGACGTATGTTTACAGTACTTACCTGTCCAAGTTGAAAGGTAGAGATAGCAAGTATACCTGAAACAATTGAAGCGATATGTAAGTAAAACACATTCAAGTATTATGTTTAGATTGATATAAAGGTTAATAATAACCAAGTGACGATACATAAATTGGTCGCTAACATTCTCCTTAGAATTTCATTTTACTGTTTGAAATGTTTTTTAAAGTATTTAATCTGAAAGTGTAGTGTAAATTATTCGTACAAGAACCTATGTTAATAACTGAGGTATTTATGTTTATGTTAAATAAATACTCTCTCTGCAATTTTTGAATTTCTGTGTGATACTTTATTCCTCCCGAAACACAATTATTGATTCAAACACAAATATATAATCAAATTTCAGGAATGGGAGCTTTAAGCTCTTGGTGGGCTTTGGGAGGGCGTTACTGCCCCAGGGGCCAGTACAGAAGCATTCAGAAGCGAGCCAAAATCTTTGGTAACCTACACTTTATGCTATAGGACTGAGATTTCATTAGTTTTACCATTGCTTTATTGTTTATTTTATTTCTTTAATATATTATAGTGTAGATATCATAAGGCCCATATGTTTACCTCAACAATTTTTTATTCAGTATGTGGTACGGAATCAACATCACTTTCTTGAATTAGGCCGCGAACAACGATATATAACTTTCTCTGTCATATCCATATTTATACATCTGTATATTATATTATACTGTATTGTATATAATAGATAACAATAAACACATAAATCTCAAATGGTATGAATACACTCACTACCGAGGTATGGATTTATTCTGAATCTCATGGCTAGAGTTTCCCTTGAGCGGAGGGGGGGAGGCTGAAAGAGATTGCTTTGAAGACGGTGCGGTAAGCCAGAAAGTTTAGGAAACACTAGAGTAACAGAATTAAATTAAATTATTAATACATAAGAGTCCATAACACACGCGACCGAATAGCGTTTGTGGGTTAAAGCTTCGATTTTCAATTACTTTTGGACGAGTATAATTTTCATCTATTTCTAACCGTTATTTGAACGTAACGTAGTTATCTCCACATTACTAGCGAGTTTATGTGAACACATTTATAAAATCCTAGACAGGATCAACATTTAATGTCGACTGTACATGACCAAGTAGTCGACACATGGTATAGAATGCATAAGGCAAAGGAGGTCTACAGCATTAAAGACCCTCATGATATCCCAAACTCTGTGGCCACGAAACGATGTGTCTAGGCAGTAGAGTACTGTCCTGTCTCGAGTTTCCAAAGGAGAAAATATCTGAAAGCGGAAGAAATATTGTAAGCTAAGAAACTTGCAATTTTAAGATCATAACAAATTGGGGGCATTTAGTTATGAAAAAGAAGTGTTTGACAGTATCAGGAAAAGCTGGATTTAAAAAACGTAAAATCACACAAAGTACTTTGTCGTTAGCGCTGTTTCCTGAATCATAAATAACAAGGGAAGATAATCACATTTCCTGAAACATAAATCATACAAGGAATGATTTCAGGCTTCTGGGGCATATTGCTGGAATAGTATACAAAGGATTTCTTAGGTTGAGCAACGATGGAATATTAAGACGATACACGACCAAAAAATTGTTGTATTACCTTAGCAAAAGAAAACTTGACGGATGCAGAACTCGTTAGGTATAAATAGCTACATGACTACGATATCTGAAGGAATGGTTAGTAGCCGATCAGTGAGTATACCTAAAAAGAAGTTCTTAAATCAAGAAAAAATCTAAAAATACATTGAAAAATATGCAGGAATTTTAAACAAAGGACACGATGAACAGAATTGCCTGAGACCTTCAAAGTAAAGCCTGCTGCTTGAGGATTGAGATGAGGCAACAAATATTGTAATTAACTGTGATGGGTATTAGTATAATGATATTACCAATTTACATGGCGTTTAATAAAAAGTTAACGTGCGTTATGAAACGTTTGCATTCCTTAAGGACTGTTACGAAATCACACTGAGAAGCAATTTAATCAGTAATGTTCCGATTTTGACTTACTTTACGATATACCGGCAAGCATGTAAAAGCGGTGTATTGATTTTATGAGATAAACTTGCCTCCGGTACAAACAGATTTCAAATTTATTTATTAATTAACCTTTGAAAAATTATTTGTGAGTAAAAACGCGGTTTATTACTAGGAAGTATCGAATTCCAGACGGTAGCTTTATACACAAATGCTATTTCCACACTTGTTATAAACGCAGTCATTTATTCACACTATTGTTATTAGGGCCGACGAGTGAAAGAAAATTAAATTGTCATTATGTTGCGGCAAGACCTTGTGGAGTAAGCACAACTATACAGTTCGGTTAGTACAGAACACTGTACTATCCGGGAGCTCTCTACCTGTTCGGCACGCTGCAAACAAACGCGTTTGCGCAAAGAAGACGGTTGTAAACAAGTGAACATGTAACGTCTTTGGTTCTTGTCGTTTGCAAATAATAAGATTTTAGCGTCCGTAAGAAAACTCAAAAAAAAAAAAAAACAATCTCTTAGGAAGAAAAATGTTACCCTCCCGCAGACACATCTCCACATAACCAAAAATTAGAAATTATTCTCCAATTGGTTTGCATTACGTTTGTGTTATCCAGCAGTTGGTTTAAATATTATACGTAATAATAATAATATATAAATAATAAAATATTTTATTAAAGATAAGTAAAGATATTTACAATAAAAAGTGCAATCTAAAAATTCGAAAATAAGGCATTACAGTAAGTAGTGAAGCCAGAATCCCTATATGTAAGTGAATGTCTAGCATTGAGTTATAATTTAGACAAACTAGAAATGTTGGAAAGACAAATTATTAGGAAAATATTAGGCCCACGAAAAACTTCTGAAGGTTGGAAATTAAGAAGTAATGATGAAATATATCAGAGTATAGAAAATATAACAGAAACAATGAGAAAAAGAAGACTATTATATTTTGGACGTTTTTATAGAATGGACGACAATAGGTTAACAAAGCAGATCTTCAAATATCTGTGGAGAAAGAAGTCAACATCAAGTTGGATTAAAGAAGTTCAAAAGGATTTAGAAAAAAATAGTATAAACGCAGAAGAAGTAATTGAAATAGAAGTTTTTTGGGCAAACGTGTTAAAAATGGAAGGAGTCCAGGGTAGGAGAGAGAAAAACGAAGGTTCAAAGTAGACTGAAGACAGGAAAAAGAGACACAGTGAAAAGATGAAAGAATATTGGAGAAAAAGAAAAGAACAAAGAATAAAGAACTAAAATTGGCATGTGGTCCTTAGATGGCCAATACAAAAAATAATATTTTATAATAAGTATGACTTATTGACTTTATGATATAGTGAGTTTATGAGTGACTTTATGAGTATAATTTTCTCTTGTATTCACTACATTTTTACTCAGAACCTCACGTGGTATTATCGTAAATATCAAAACTACTTTTATATTTAACACAAGTTTTATTCCAGATAACATCAGACTTTTGCCTTCCTATCAAGGAGCATCGAACCACTGGGAGTGCCATATCGCAGAACGAGCGAAACAGCTGCTGCTAAAATAAAACGTGTCCTTAATCTGAAAATGATATTTTTAAACGACAATTTCTTCAACATTCGGCTTCTGAAGCTAAGACTAACAATCTGACCTTTCTTGGAAACATCATAATCCTACGACTTCAGTCCCGCGTTATTTTTGAAGCTACCAAGAGTTAGTTATGAAATACTTACACAGTATGGAGTTGCCCGTACTCATGATGAAGGCGCTGGAGGATCTGAAAAACAAAACAAAACAAGTGAATACGATTTCGCTACTTGTGATACATAAAAGTTAAGACGACGTTAAAAATATTTCTGCTGAATCTAACTGCAACTGGGGAACTTATCACACTAGCCTGTTGCTTCGAAAAGTGTCTTGTGACTGCTAGAAGCAGAATGGTCGCATTGCAATGGTAACACGCACACACATACAATCAAAATGTCTGCAATGTACTAATCCGTTCTGAGCAGAGCTGCTGTTCTACCATTCGATTCATATGCACAATTCACTACGTTCATATATTTTAATTCTCTTCGTCATTGGTGTACCCTATAGACTATGTTGAATCCCATAAGACGAACAGTAAACAAATAGTATCACACGTGAATGGCAGTTAAAGCTTGGCTAAAATTAAAGTAAAGAAAGATCCAAGCTTAAGAGACGAAGTTTCTCACGAGAAGCACGCAATCGAAGAGAAACGAAGCACTAAGAAAAGAGATTCAAATATTCAGTCTGAACGGAAAGATTAAATCCAACCGTATTATATTGTGAAGAAGACGAAAGAAACTGAGTCCTCACTAAAAGCCAAAAATCATAAAATAGAAGAAAGAAGAAACAAGCTAGGTGGAACTGCATAAAATGGGTGTGAAAAACACTGGACGATGTAATTCAACAGGCAATAAGAGTTATCAATGAGAGAATTTTAAAGTTTACTGTTACCATTACACATAAATTCTGTGTTTAAGAGGAAACTGTTCAAAAATTTGGAACTCATTAAACACTCAACAGATATTAACGTTTTGTATATTGCAATATATATATATATATATATATAATATTTAAAATTTATATTTACTTTACCTCAAGATGTTATTTTTTCCTTGTATGGAACATATTTCGGGATTCTTAGTGATCCCATCCTTTCTAATTTTGAATCTTGTGGAGTACCTGTGTGTTTGTGTGCTGGTTAGCTGTTGTTATGGCTTCCCATTGGTTTTTAGTTTTTTAAATTGTTATTATTGTTTGTGATTGTGGTGTATATATTAGTATTTTGTGTAGTTTCGATGTTGAGTGCTTTAAAATTTGTATCATGTTTTGTATTGATTTCTATTTGTTCAGGTATTAGTTTGTTTTGTGTTTGTATATTTGTAAATTTTCCCAAATGTTCATTATGGTGCCTTTGTGTGGTACGTGTTTTATTAGCACACAGGTGCTCCACAAGATTCAAAATTAGAAAGGCTGATGATGGGATCACTAAGGATCCCGAAACGTGTTCCAAATAAGGGAAAAATAACATCTTGAGGTAAAGTAAATATAAATTTTGAATGTATTATATACATCAAGAAATAGACTGTAGCAAAAAGTGTTGGAATATAATTTATATATTTGTGTCTACCTATCAGTGTCTCTATCTGTCTGTCTCTGTCTCTGTCTGTCTTTGTCTGTCTCTGTCTCTGTCTGTCTGTCTATCTGTCTGTCTGTCTGTCTGTCTGTCTGTCTGTCTCTCTCTCTCTCTCTCTCTCTCTCTCTCTCTCTCTCTCTCTCTCTCTCTCTCTCTCTTTTGACTTTCTCATCACTCCTCTCTTTCCCTGTGTCTGTCTCTCTGTCAATTTATTTATAACATACAAAAACACGCTCTCATACAGAACTAAAATCTAAGTGAATGAATCGCTATTTTGTAGAGAAAAGAAAACATTAGCTGATAAAAGTGTATGGTTAATTATTAATTATCTGTGAACAACATACATTTCCTGCTTCTGTTTACAAACAATCCTCAATTACGTTTCCTAAAAAAAAGAGAGAAACATAAAGAAATAACAACAGCAACAATACATCAATATTCCTCGTGTTATTACTGGAAGATCTGACGTAAAGATAGCAACTTGTAACAAGGGGAGGCGTGTCAAGGATGGTCGGCGTTAATACGTTACTGAAACCACTGCTCCTAACTACCGTCCGTCCGTCGACACCCGTCCTTTTGTTTCTCTGAGGTCGCTAAACAGCGTTCCTATCTGGTAATTAATTTGATTATCCCTTTCGTCTACTAACTGATAAGTCTGTACGTTGCCGAATACTCACCCGTGTGCCTGTAATAAAACTCGTCTTTCACAACCTAAACATTTTAAACGTAAAAATTAAAAATAAGTCATTCAACTTCTTCTTTTTCTTCTGCATTTCATGACTTAGACTGCATATTACGTACGACACCCGTCTCTTCTTCGGTTGTCTCTAGTTTTTGTGACCGTTTGTACAATCTGAATTTTCAAGGCACTGACTGTCATAACTCTGCAGTCCAGTTATCGAGTCAAATTTTTTTTTTCTTGTAGGCCTTAGTAGACCAGCGGGTATAGAGCCTCGCTACTAATATTTAGATCCTGCGTTCGATTCCCGGGACCATCAAGGTGCGTTTTTCGACCCTCAGCTCGACTCAGCCTGTGGAACCTGGAACCTGAAGCGCAGTGCCGGTGACCACTACCTTGTTTGTTATTATTGTTGTTATTATTATTATTATTATTATTGTATTTCATTATGTATGCTAAACATAGTGAACACGTCGTGAGTATCACTATTCCTCGGTGTACCGACACATCTACAAACCCTAACGTGTCAAGCCATTTCATCTTCACAGCGTGTAACCAGTCCTTTTCCAGCTGTTTGTACAGCCAACGGTACACAGCCGTTTGTACAGCTGTCTTATGACCATTGCCATAGTCTCCTGAAACGTCATACATCTGTCTAGACACGTTTGATTTCTTAGTTGTATTTATTTATTTGTTACTCAACATAGACCGTCTTTATCCGTTCTGGTAAAGTCAATCCTTAGGAAATGATTGTAAGTACAGTTTAAATTGAGGATTGGGCAATAAACAACGCTCGTATTCGTAAACCTTCAATACGCAAATTGCTTTTAAAATATTATGGGACAAGTAAATTAAAAATAATTTTCTCAGCAGACACGGTTTAAAAAACAAATCGGTGGTTGCTCTTCCTCAGTAAGCGAAAGTATTTTCTGTTAACTATTTTGGATATGAGATTTTTTTATTTCGATCCGATTTGCTCTATTGTGACTTTTGACTGGAATAAACGTTCTCTAAGGATGTTACCAGCATCCTGTAGCATAAGACCAGCGGTAGCAGTGCTACCTGTGAGCCTCTTGTCCTGCTCTTGGTTTCGTTCGGGGACCCACCTCCGGATAGAGTGCTCATCTGAATGGGATGCCAGATGGCAGGTTGCCTAAGCAAGTTTGCAATACAAGCCTATTGGACAAAGAAGTATAGGAAGACCTAGAAAGCGTTGGTGAAGGTAATATATTCCTTTCGGACCGGAACAGGTGATTCGTCTAGACCCTGATAGAAGAAGACTTTTTTAAATTTAGGCAATATAGTGGAATACCTTGGTAAGAATACTAAAAGAATATTGTTGTTTTTTAGCCCTGGATCTGGGAAACAGTCACTGAGGACGACTACCCTCGGCAGCTGTCAAAATGTCTGGGCCCATAACCCGGAACAGCATATTAATGCAATTGATATGTTTTATGGACACACACACACACACACACACACACACACACACCTGTGTGTTTTAAAGTCATTCTACACAAAAACACTATTCCTAGAGTTCAGGGCCAATGTAACTCAGCGTATAATATTTTAACCATATAGTAGCCAATGTGAAGCATGAACTTGAAAATATATAAACATTCATCTCCAGTTATAAACGGTTGTGTGCAAAGTTCTGCGAGTTCTACCGTTCACTTTCATGCTGTACCGCACAAAAGTACAATGAGCATATCAGAAGCATTTAATTTATTCAGGTTAAAAAGTTGGTGGCAAAAGCGTTTTCCTATTAAACAATTTACGTAACTACATTTACATTTTCCATCTTGTAAATATCAGGCAAAAATAGTTTATATGGGAAAGAAAAGACTGCTAACATACCGTAATTTTGTTTGTTTTAGATGGGAAAACTCTTCAAAAGGCACCAGCCAAGTGGCCAGGCTGCCTTATAGGGTGGGTTTTACCCACTAAAAAACCCATCTTTTTCCACGATCCCCAAGCCTGGTGATCGCTTTACTATGGAGCGTGCATGCTTAGCTCAACGAGCTACCATCTAGGGACTGTGTCGCTTCCTTCTTACTATCACTGGTCGGACAAATACTCTTCGTCTGTCTTACGACGAAGAACACTGCAATTGCTTCGAAGCTGTATTTACTCTGAAGCCTCAGTCCAACAGTGCTATCAGCACTGAAAATTCCAATCCTTGAGATGAGGTTCGGACGGTAATCCTCAAAACATAAGCACTCGAAAAAGTCTGGAAAACACTGTCTCTCTGTGATGCAAAAAAATATTGGATTTATAACACGAGAAGCTATCATAAAGTCCCCTGTATCCAAGATGCATTCAGGAGGGGGATGAGGAGCAGGCTGCAATAGCGGCTTTAAAAGCCTATTAGATATGTTGATAGTTTCAGAGTATGCAGAAGATTTCGTGGAAGGATGGGGTGAGAAAGAGAATGAAGGATGAAGTGTTTAAGAAAACACATGAAATAAGATTGCGAGAAAGCCTCATAGGAAAAAGAAAAGAAACACTTATGGCTGGGGCACTACCGTTAAATACATTCTGTATCAAAACTACTCCCAACAGTAACGTCAACGGGAGAATGCCAGGACAAGACCGATAAAGACTATAGGTTTGAAGAAACAAGTTGAAAAAATCGTGATTTGAAACGGAGGACATAAACAGAACCTCACGTTAATAATAAAGCTATTTACCAATCTCCGCACTGAGGATACGAGAAGAGTATAGTATTATAGGTAGATCGAGGAGACAAGGGGTCTCTTCAGCCCCAGATATACACTGGATAAAATAGAGTTCTCTTACTATTAAGTTGTAAAAGACAATTTTTTTAAGTGTATGCCATGAAATTTTAATACTCGTAATATGACTTTAAACACTTGGTACAGTTCTACAAATGCTTTTTGTTTTCCTGACATGTTTTCAACATTTACGGCAGCTTGAGAGATTAGATTTGAACTGAATCTGCCGTAACTGGTGAAACGATCTCAGGAAAATAAAAAGTATCTGTAGGACTATACCAAGTGTTCATTTATTAAATTTAAATATTAGTAAAATGCTCTATCAAGTGCCAAGCAACCCTACTATCACTGTGATACATTTTGTAACATTTTCTAGAATCTCTAACTGTAAGAGAATTAAAGACACACGCGCGCGCGCGCGCGCGCACACACACACACGTATGCTTGCACGCGCCATTTCAACCGAAAATATTGGTAAATGTAGCTCCCCTTTTTGACAATTCTGGATCCTCCCATGTACAATGCAACAATATAGAATGCCAATTGTTAATAAAAAAAACCGAGTTGTATTGTAAGTCGAGGAATGCCAAGTGTAGGTAACGTGAGTCTGTCACGACTGGGTGTCAGCGACATCGTTCTAACTCGCATTAAATCGTTATAAATCACTTTCTTGTGTCTCGCAAACAAGCCATTCAAACGAACGGCCAGTATAGTTTACGTTATGAGTTTTAAATTGCAAGCTAAAGACCTCACATGACACAAGACTATCAAAACACTTTGTTCCTTTTTTTAATTCAAGTTCAAAGTTCTGACTATAACGGTACAATAAAAGCGCATCAAAACACATCGCGACATTCTGTACTGAATGTCATTGAACGCTCCTTAATAGCAGGTGGAGGGAATCAAAGATAAGGTAGTATTATACCTAATACTACCAGTGGCGTACCTAGGCCACAGGAGGCCCGGGGCGGATTTCTTTCTGAGGCCCCTCCCATAAGACGGGTGTTTATAATCCAACTTATCTTTAAGTAATACATAGCAAAAACTCTTTACTGTTATATATTTATTGTCTAATTACTGTATTGATACATCTAGTTAGGAAACTTTATAAGAAGCTGTAGTAATGGTTCAGGAAGCTGCCACTAGGGCATTGACGCTTCATGATAGTATTTCTGAAACATGTACAACATCCTATAATAACCTACAAGTTGGTCGAAAAAACAGGGCAAGGAGAATTCTGTTTATGACGGCAGGGGGGATTGTGCCTCATATACGAACATCTCATGGTGCTGCGTTTCAGAACGTGACAACAGAACATTTGAAAAAAATTAAAAAATTTTCCCAAGAAACTTAATTTTCCAAATCTAGAGGCCCCCTAGTAAGTGGAGCCCGGGGCGGACCGCCCCCCGTTTAGTCCGCTACTGAACACTACACTCCTTTTTCTACCATAGAGCGTATTGCAATAAGTTTCCTAATTAGTACAAGTTTCAGGATATACGTTCGGCCGATTAGTTCTGAGCTTCAACCCAAAAGATCAAAAAAGTACCGGTAAATCTCAACTTATAAGTGATCCTATACAAAGGTTGGTTCCACCACTAACTTTCAAGCTGCACGTCACAAAAACTATAAAAATCAAATCAAAAATACTTTAGCCGTAAACGTTACGTTCATTTCAAAATCCAAACGATCCACCACTGAGTCTGCGTATTGCACCATTTGTGTTGTTACACAAAATACTTAAACTGATAAACAATTACCGGGCTGTTAGGCCGTGGTCCATCGTTATTAAAATTACGGTTGTTATCGCAAAGTTGGTCCATGATAACAGCACTGTCCATCAACTGTATAACAAACTTTAGGGACAGAGTTGTTATCATGGACCAACTTTGTTCACCACGCTACAGGACCAAGACCTAACAGCCAGCAATTGTTTGCCAGTCAGATACCGGCCGTGAAACCCTGCATTATTTATTAAAATATTTGAAGACAATTAAGAAAAATGAGGATGGCGTTTGAGCTTAATAAAAGCAGTTACTAAAAATATTTTAATTTATGGTTTGCGATCGACGAAACCCTTGGAATTAGTGCAAAGTGGTAAATGTCAATTGTTAAAGGCAAGCGCTGTGTGACATATACACTATGAGACATCAACAGTAGAATTTAGACGTAAGTTAAGTAGCAGTTCAGGTTACACCAAAATCGATCATTAGCCGGATGACTAGACCGTACGAAGTTATATGAAGCAAGTGATACTAACGACCATCATATCGTCCTCTCCAGCCATATTTAATCTGTTTTATGAAGTGAGACGCTCTAAAATAGGTATCATAGACCAGAGGGTTCTTATCTCACTAATCGCGACCCAGTAGGCTACTTGGGGCGCCGAGTATTTTGAGATGAGTCACCGTACCCTTCGAAGAAAAAGAAGTATTCATATCATCTCGAAAGTTTGTTAAACTTATTGAATGCATTTATTTAACAGACATGTTGAGCACTTTTCATGATACCAGGGATCCAAATAACATGCTTACAAACAACAATATTGTGAGTACGGTGTTTCTCTATTAAATAGTAATAAATTTTATTCAGTTGTGTACAACTTGTTATAAAATGTGATATTAAATTTATAATGTTACATTATTATTGTGGAATTGTATTAACTAAAGAATACATTTCTATTATCCAAACAGAGAAAACAAAAGAAAACAATATACTTAAAATAAAGAAGCTCATTAAAAGTAAGCATATTAAATTTACGACAATTTTATTTATGGCGCTACGCAAGTGACTTACCCATGACGAATAAACTCATGGGTGGCAAAATCCGCGAGTTCATTTTGGTTGTGGACAAAAAGGTTAAGAACCCCTCACGTAAAACAGAAGATTGTCATCTACAACACACATCACACCACAACCAAATAGCTACACTGAATAGTTCCACTCGTTTCATACGGCAGAAGCTTTCTGTTTTGTTAACAGTTCACGTCATGGGTTCTGGACTCGTTGAATGGACAAAAAGTGTCAGTACGTTTATCAACTGTTAGACCCAATACTATTAGACTTCTACTGTGAAGTATGTGGCTCCAGCAATGTTGTGATTTTTCTTTACAAAGACAGATCACAGAAAAAGCTGGAGAGAAAGCACACGCAGGGGTATGAAGGAGAACGACTTTGCCAATAACTTATGGAACAGCCGAGATAGATGCAGATCGGAAAACATCGAAGAACGCTGTTAAAGGATCTATGGAAATGATTCTTTTTAATGTGCAGAAAACGAAGTTTGTTATGATCTATATTACTGTTTACTTTCAGCACAGTATACTTAAACCGTCATCTTCAGTCTGGACAAAGATTGGGGTGATTTTACAAGCTATTGTATATCCAACTATATATACACACACACACACTTCATTGGGTATAATTTTTATTATATTTAAAGAAGTGGTGACTTCTCATTTAACCGCATAATATGATTAGCAACACTGTTGAAGTTCTCTATTTATAGTTGTACTGTATGAACTACTGTTCCATCAAATTAAAATCAAACACACGTATACTAAATAGAGAAAACTGTGATATATTATAAACATTTAATAGATCTCGACTGGACGGACCGTGATTTACGGAAGTAAAGAAAACCAACTTCTAAAGAAAAAGTCAAGAAAAGAAAAGGCAAAAGAAACCCGTATAATAGACAAGCCAGTGAACTCTGAATGGATTCTTAAGACTTACACATACAGCCTTAAGACTATTTATGTTAGATGACTTTCATTATAATATTAATCTTTAGGTATATTTTCATACAACATGACAGTATAGATACTATGCGCTATACATACATATTGATGTAGATAAAAGAAGTAAAGGCTACAAACAAATACGTGCTGATGACGTTTCTAAAATCTTAATCTTTTAAGAAAAATTAAAAGTGTTTTCATTTAACAAAATACTCGTCAAGATACTCTGCTTAAAGAGACCAATGTTTTTAACCTATCTGAATAATTTATCAGTTCTAAGCTTTTAATCTTCTCCACCTCTCTCACTATTCTAAGTCTTATAAGTCTTCAAATTCAAATTTAGGTTTATTCCTAATTAATTTTAATAACGTTATAAGAAAGAGCGTCGATTACTATGTAGACTAGTAATTAACTGTTTATTATTATTACTATTGTTTTTGTTGTTGTTGTTGTTGTCGTCAATGTTAAACAATAATTGGTACCTTGGTACCATAAATACAAATAACAATTTGTTTTTATTAGTTAAACTACGATTATAGATTGTCAATAAATGGGCGAGTGTGTTGTCTGTTTTAAAATGTTTCTAATTTAATTTTTAACGACAATATATTACAAGATATTATTGGTTAATTAAGACGTTTCTCACGCATCATATTCATTTAGTTGCTCATTTAATACTTTGTGTTCACATATATGAATGTATTTATGTAAATACCTATGTACCTATATAAATATGCATCAGATTTATTCTGTATGTGATATATGAAATTATTTATGAAACTATTTATCTATGTAAATTATACGTTAATATCAAAAATGTTCATATATAAAAGTATACGAACGTCATACAATTTTATAAATGACCGTTGCTTACCTTTTCAATCTGTATTGTATTCACATGCACTCCCTTAACCAGGGAGCAGACAAAACACAAACTGATACCGACATTCCCTTACTTGGCGTATTTATACATCACCACCGAGAAGGAGGGGTGGTTACATCTAACATTGTACTATTGGCGATTTTGGTGGAAAAAGTGGGGAACATTTTTGAAGAAGGGGCTCCGGAAATTATTTGTTCCACCCGTAGTGAGAAGAAGCCTCCCCACTTTTTCCAAGGGAGTTCGCGTTCAACGGATTAACTAATGCAAGTCGCTGCCGCAGCTTAGAACTAATTTCACTTTTGCTGGCGTCAGTGTGTGTGTGTGTGTGTCATCCTCATCGTATGGAGGGGAACCGATTGTGTTTTATGGTATCACGGACAACGACGCGTGGGAGAGGGAGGGAGAGGACGCAGAAGGTTACTTTCACTCCAAGAACATGCAAACGGTTTCAGTGCTTCAGACGATCTTCTTCGCACTGAACACATTCCGCGCGGTGGGCGTCACGTGTATCGTCCCGTACACAAAGTTGCATACCCGACGCTTACACGGCACCGCTAGCGTGCGTTACGTAACCGTTTACGGTTTGAACAGAAGACAGAACCAAGTTGTAATACGAGTAAAGAAACCCATACGTATTTAGAAAAAAATGTGATTTAACAAAATGTATACCGTATTTTTATTATACGTGAAATCCCGTTAGAGTTGACGTCTGCAGACAACCAGAAAATTGTGTCAATCGCGTAACCTTTCGCTGTTTTTATTATTAAAAACAAAAAGGATTCTTTTAGTAGCGACCTTGAATTAATTGATGAGTTGAATGATTAATATTTAATCGTCTGTCTAGTCGGGATGAACTAACGCAATTAAATATTAAATGCTATTCCAACTTGTAATTAAATATCCTGGTTTGTCTAGTTGAGATCTATTAAATTTATGTAGTCCGCTGTACTTCTCTCTTTTAATACCTTTGATTTCAATTTGCTGAAACAGTGGTTCATATAACTATAAACTAATTAGTTCTACAGTTTTTCTAGTTAACTAGGTTCAGAGACTGACAAGACACAGTTAAAACTATTGTTGTTACTCACAGATGGCTCTTGTCCCTCAGCTTTCTGGCACCACAGTACAGTTGAATAAGTTTATTCCAGGTTCTAAGGTTTACATCAAGGTCTCGGCACTGGAGGAGATGGTCTATATCCATTAACGAATTTGGTTGTCTTCGGACTTGTACATATTAATTTTTGTTCACTAGCAGCAAGGAAATCGTAGCTAGTATTAAGACGAAAGAGTTTTCTTGGTTTCTGTTTCGTTGTTCCCAATCAGTAAATTTGTCTTTCCAAATTTCGTTATCAAACACTTATCTTCGCAAATTCTTCAAGGATTTTCTTCACAATTGTTTGAGCATACTTCCTATTGTATTTGGTATGTAATTGGTTTGACGTAGGTTGACGCCTTTCTTTTCAGTTATCAGCTGCTTTTTTCCAGTAATTCTAATATGTGAAGTGAATTTTAGTGTGATGTGTTTCTATATCACGTTCACCACACAACAAATCAGTTTCTAAGTTTAGTGGTTTTGTTTGCGGCATATGTGTTTAATCATAGGCCTATAGACTGGATTTCTCTACTATAAAACGAATTGGATAATTTGTGCCGAAGTTTCGACAAATTGTATTTTCGCCTTGGGGACAATGATGGACGAGGTTCCACGACATCGTAATCACGGTGTGACTCGGGTATTATAGAAACTCGTGTCTACAGTTGTGCTAAAGGTATCAGTCAATTTTATCGAAACGTCGGCACAAATAGTTTAATAGTGTATTTAATTGATCAATCCTCGATAAACCAATCATCATTTATCAGAATAACGCTGTTTTTAAGTGTCAACGCACTAGGACACAGACGTTCGTTTGGCCCTTTCTACATTGTGGCATCCCATTGTTTCCGTAGAATCATTGTTCCGGTGATGTTAATCGTGTGTTTCAAGTTAATATAGACTTGACTTTTAATTAATTTTTTTTTACTTACTTGTATTTACTCTACGACAGAACAAATTATTAATCAAATAAATACATTCATTGCATCGTGTAAATATTTTTTTGTCATAAATAAAAACAAAGTTATTGCCATGTCGTAAAGAGACAAATTAACGGACAAGTCTAAATGAAAATTGTAACAAAATATAATGACTCCTACACCACTTTTTAGTCACCATATTCTCTTCCTTGCTTCGTATCTACCTACCTGCTTATCTGTTTTCCCATCTACCTATTCTGCGAGGTGAAACCGTATATTGGCCAGCATGAGACGGAGACTTCCCTGTTTTCTTTTCATTTTACCCATAAAGCTCTACCATCTTAATGACCGCACCCGCAGATGGGAACCTGGAGAGGAGGGGGTCTATACCTCCGTCCACGATGGCACAATGGCCCCGACTTATGCATTCTTCGCTTGATACATTCCTCCCTATCCTGGCGCGGAGATATTTCGGATGGCTTGGGCTTAATATAAGTCGAGCTAAGGTGTGCGAACAGGGTTGGCCGTCCCTGGTAAGTTACTGCGCTAGATAACCAGACCCGTCCCGGTGGGCCTTGAAAATGAAAGCACGGTAAACCCCAACAGATTGCCTGCCCAAGCAGCGTCCACCTGTTCAGATGGGGGAGGACCGTTAAGGGTTAGTGACTGCCCAATGGTTGGAGACCAGTGGTTGGAGGAGAGTCCAGTGGTTGGTGGTGGGTGGTGTCTTAGCTCAGTGTTTAGTATACTAACCTAGCGGCAAAGTATGTTATTCCACATCTTCATTGACATTATTGTAGACAATGGTTGGAGAGCGGGGACTTTTCCTGCCTTTTCCTGGTAAGGTTATGTGGTTTGCGGCAAAAATATTTGAATTATGGGCTATGGAGAAGTCTTCGGATCTGGTTCAGCCCGAAGTTCAGCGGTGACGCAAGATCACTCGTACATTACGTATCTTAGTGAACGTTCTTTGAATCCGACCCGAAATTGTTGAACACTAGCTTCTCGCCAGACAGGTTGCATTACCTTTCTACCGTACTTAAATTTTGTTAGTATGGTACTTGGACTCCTAGCCTTCTTTGGGCTCGGTAATGGACTTCAAGACTTCTTCAGCGACTTTCCAATTTGGTTCCTTTTGTGTCATTCATTCAATATTTTTTCCGCTTGACCTTGACATCGTCTCTTATACGCATTGTGATCAGTTAAAGAGAGTGTGATTTGCATCGTCCACTTTTTCGTAATATCGTACTTTGTGTCATCAACTTAGTTGAAACGTTTTGTGCAAGCATTAAAGCTACAGACAAACCTTTCTAATTCAGTATTACTTACAAATATTTCACAATTATAGTATACAACGTATTTGAGTGTGTAATATCTTCAACAGTAACACTCCTAAGGGAGTGCCTTCGCAGTCATTCACCAGCGAATTCTCTGGAGAGAAAGTCTTGTCCACTCACTGGTAAACAGTTCATAAGTATGCACTTGTACAGTACGTAAACAGGTCATCCCTCCGTCAGACGTAGAGACATTGTCACTTGGCTTCCATCTCCCGTGTCTCTCCTAGCCGAAAGTCCTGCCCACTTACTTTACTTTAGTAATATAAAAAATATATATATAATATATAAATTAAAGCTTCCGTGTATATCCACTTAATGTTTACCTTTCTTTCCTTGTTACACACAGTTCTAAAGTTCGTTCATTCTTAGAGTTGCTCCTGATGTAAACAAAGGCATCTACAGTACAAAGTTAAAACTTTCTTACCAAAACAAACATAACCTAAAGAAGTATAAAATCACTTACCTTATTTTCAGTCATATTACTTCTGATTGTATTAAAAAGTTTGTTAATGTATTTTCAATCAGTTAACACTAATAAGTTGAGAACTGCTTTATTCCTAGCGGACGATTTAGTGGTGCGATCACTGATCTGACCAATCCGATTCAAGCAAAATCACACGGTTTTGTTTACATCAGGATCCAGTCTAAGAATGAGCAAACTTTAGTTATGCTTCAACATGCATCCGGAGATTTTCTGTTATTTTCGTTTCTATACTCCATCTTCTTACCCTTAAGTTAGATGTATTGTCCTATTTATTTTGTACTGATTATCTTCCAAAAAGCATTCCTCAATGGCATAAATTAATTGATCGGTTTTAGACTTTCATTTCCATTAGTTATCATTTATTATTATTATTATTATTATTATTATTATTATTATTATTACAGAAATGATTGAATTCTCATTTTCACTGCTCCTTGTCCATCTAAAGATCTTCTTCAACTTCTCGTTCCCTCAGATACATAGTCTGAATTTCTTCTATCCAGATGATAGGTGAAGACCCCCACCAGGTCTTCCTCTTTTCCTTCATCCTGGTGGGATCCATTCCATAACTCCTCTTGGGAATCTTTCCTGTGCCATTCTTTTCGTGTGTCTATACCATTGTAATTTTTTTGTTTCGATAAAATTACAATTGAATTTTTCACATTCATTCAACATACGTAATAATGAAATGACTTCGTTTCTAATTTTCTCACGTTTGGATACTCTTGCTGAACGTCTCCAATAGTCCATCTCTGCTGTCATTAATTTTGTTCTTGTGTGTTTATTAGTAGTCCCAACTTCTGAGCCGTAAGTCAAGATACTTCTAACAATGGTTATAAAATTTTGGTTTTAGTTTCTGCTGTAATTTGCTTGTCCCACAGGATTCCATTTAATGTAGATTAATTGTGGAATTCTTCCCATCCTTCCCAAATTAATTGTGGAAATTCTGGATTGTATTTCTTTGAGTTATCATTTATTATTGTTATTTATTTTACTTCAATTCCACGTGTCAAACCTTTTTTGTTCTTTTTATCACTTCACCATTTAGGCACACTGCATGTTCCGCCTTCGCACTTTTCCTATGCCGTACATCTCGTTTTCCCAGTGGAAACGATTCTTTATTATGATCTTCGCTGGTCCCGTTCTAACGATATGCTGATTCCATCATGTTCAACTTGTATTCGATTGTCTTATTATTGATGCTATAAACGCCACAGTTTGCTCGGATTTCTATATTCATTACACATATTACGCGGCTTATTTTACATCTGCAGACGTCTACCGCATCCCAGCATCCACCGTCTTCTGTCCTCACAACATGTGATTTGGAGGCCCCTACTGCTCGTAGCAGTTTCTACACCCCTGCTCCACGATCCCTTTGTACTCCTGTTGTGGGTGCTCATTTCCATATTCTCTTGGGCCGTCTGGTTTCGAACATTCCTTTAGGTACCAAACCATTTCAATGTTGCTTTACCTCGATGGATTCTGTGACATCTACGACCACTCCAGTTCGCCTTCTTACTTCGTCATTTCTAACTACGTTTAATCTCGTTAAATTAAAACTTCTCCACCAGGACTCCATTTCAATTCAACTGCCCTTAATCTGTTCCTGTTTCTTTTAGATATACCCCACACTTCTGACTCATAAACTGTTATTGCTTCTACTACGCTCTTATATACATTAATCTTTTCACTCTCTTGGAAGTTGCTCTTATTTTTTTACTTGGTATTCCATCCTGCCTAGTGAGGGAATTTCAGGAATTTCATTACACCTACTTCTATTGATGGTATATTTTGGGGGGGGGGTACCCAACGCTCTCGTTTCCATACATTACTTGACATGGCCGTGTCTTATAGTTTCAGTGTCTCAATTTTGTGTCTCTTCTAAGTTTGCTCCTTGACGTTCTGCGTATGTTGCCACAAATAGCTTGAAATTCCTTATTAACATTCCTATTCTTGAAATAAAACTATCGAACCTAAGTAATTAAAACTTGACGCTTATTCAACTATTCAATTATCCTCAACATTCTATGGTCAACCCATAAATAGGAGTGACTCACCCACAAAAAAGCCTTCTTAGAGCTTGATGTATGTAGGCATACGATTTTGCAAGTTGGATTTATGCAGTGTTAGTAGTGAATACCTTCAACACCATCGTCGTCGTCGTCGTCATTGTCATCATCAGGACTTGTCTGGAGAGCAACATACAACTCCAGTCACTGAGCAGTTATTTCTTTCGTGTCAATTCATTGTGCCACAGAGTTTAAACAGACCATCCCACAAAGCGTCATAAATTCTACTCTATGTTTTGTGGTCTCTAGTATAGTATCCGTCTTCTCGTCTAACCAATTGTCCTCGCTATCTTAATTTAATTGTATTAATTCTGTAAATGAATTGTCTTACAATTCTGTAATTCACTCATTATTTTATTCAACTGAAGTTTGTATTTATTTGAACAGCAATTATGTAGATAGACGCAGCATATGTTCAGTTCACGTATGTTATAAAATCATACACAGTCATATCACATTTCTCTCATTTTCCTGTATGGTCGTTGGATGATCCGCATACACAAAACTACCAAATAACTTTTGCTAAACTTGTGTTGCTACCACTAGTACTCACTTACACTTCCGTGAGCGCTTTCAAGCCTCTCGGCTCATCTTCAGATGGAAACAACAACACTTCAGATGGAAGGTTGTTGTTTCCATCTGAAGATGAGCCGAGAGGCTTGAAAGCGCTCATGGAAGTGTAAGTGAGTATTAGTGGTAGCAACACAAGTTTAGCAAAAGTTAGACTTAAACACTAAATTGTATTTATCGTTTAAGTACCAAATAACTGTTGTTCTCTATTTTTATTGTCCGGTTTACTGTCTAATAACATCGTTGTCTAATATAATATAAATATTGTAGGCGACAAATAGTGTTGCCCTTGTCGAACTCCGCGGTATCTGACAACATTTCTTGTTTCTTTTTATAACCAGTGTTTATTAACATCAACGTTGAGGTGCACAGCGTTTTATAAATTAATTAAGACTGTCAAACCTATGCCAACCATTTTCGTCCCCTCTACTGTTATAATCAATTACAAACGTAATAGCCTAGACAAATACTCTAATAGTGGTGAGGACAGCCTTACATTCTTTTCTGTTGATCTTTTGTTTGATAAGATGCTTACTTTTATTTTAGATGTTTAAATTCCATATATTTCATATACAATCTGTAAATAACTCTGCCCTGCCTCTATTCTTCAACGGTTTTCAAAATGTTTATTGTGTATATTGAATTAAAATCTTTTTCGTAGTCTGTACACGCCATTCAGACCGAGTATCCGTACCCATAGCAGAACTGCTTGTAGATTATTATTGTACTGTAGGTGACTCCAAACTGTTTTATCAGAGACGGGTGACTGCCAAGTTGTCTGTTAAGTCTGTTAGTGAGACTCTTATTTACAATTCTGTATTGAAATGACATTTCTGTAACTGATTCAGTAAGGTTTATTGTCTTTTTTCTGTATTAAGACTGTTATTATGTTTCCTCGTACTCCATTATCTTTTCGTTTCAAGCATTTTTAAAAACTTTTTTTAAATCATATTTATCCTTTTGTATTCCCTCCGTACAGTAACATTTTTGATCTTGATCTGTCGTCTTCTACAGTTTTGTATTCTGGGGATTTCACTTTCCTTTTTGTTTGAACATTAGGACAATTTTCCTGGTCTGTATGCCTAAACTATCTACGACTCTTTGCTTGTAAAAGGTAGTTAATCGTTAAGGATCTATTTAACGATACATCTAGTCGAGGAAAGCATTATTCCTTATGCACTCTTAACGTTTAAGTAACTTACACAAAACGCGAGCGCGCATACACGCACGTAGACTCATAACAATTACGTGTGAGTTCCCCAAGCGCAACTTAAAAAAATTATGTACATCTTTATTAATGTGTTCAACTGAACTTCGTATTCATTTTAACAGTAATTTTACAGACAGGCATAGCAGATGTTCGGTTCAGTATGTTATAAATGCACACACACACACACACACACACACACACACGCACGCGCGCGCGCAGTCAGGCAAAAATATATATTTTTCATTATTTGTTTTTAACTATATAGAACGATGATTTCCAATGCGCTGCCTGCAACTGTTCTGGTGTACGTTCACTACGAATGGCAATTAACAAGGATGACAATATATTCATAATTATATCTTTAAAACCTGTTCAAATATGAACTAATTCAGCTGCAACTAACTGATTATACAGGCTCTAGGCAGGTTACAACTAATTATTTAAAACAACTGGAACTTTATGAATACTTAGGAAATAAATAACACTTCTGTATGAAAATTGATATTACTTCAAACACAAGTCTCGCTAAATTTGTTTTGATCGTGAGTTAAATTTCAAACACTTTTAGGTTATTTTAATTTTATTTTTAAACATAGAATATACTTCCCTAAACATCTGAGTTTGGATACTTGAAAATACAAACATCGTTTTGTAAAAATAATCGTTTTTAGACTGTTTATGATTTCGGTTGTAGTAATAATTTTTCTGAAAAATATTAAGACCAATTAATGTGCTTTTCCAGAATCTATTAGCTATGGTAGTTACCTACATACACTTTGTTCACCCATAGTTCCCATCGCACGTTAACACGAGACTGAAAGAACGCTCTATTTTATAAATTCCCAAAGTGTTACCAACCCTCTGTGGGCGTTGAAAGAATCTGAATAACGTTGCTGGCTCCAGGAGTAAATCGGCAATAAGAAGACGCTAAAATTTGGTCGCGTAAATTTTTTGTAGTATCATTTTATAGTAAATTTGGCAACAAAATGTTGCCCTTTTTCATGTTGTATCGCCTATTTCAGTTAATTATAATTTTATGCTGGAAATATTATATGGCCCCCCAATGTGTCCCTTTGACATGAGGTACGAGGTCAATGGCACATTCGTGTGGAGGTGAACAGAGTTGTTTGAATTTCTAAACAAACATACGCCTCTAACAACGAAACTCCTTGTTATGTCGAAACCATCTGTTGTTGTATACGTTCCCTGGGGATAGTAGGAAGGCGCCCATGCCTCAATCCACGGTAGCTCCCGAATTCTGACACACACGGCCTCATCGCAGTGCGGGGATGAAGCGGTATTTCGGCTGGATTGGGGCTGGTGAAGACGGATCAAGGTTCCTAGGACTAAGATGTCTCGTCACTGGTAGTAGCTATACTAGGTATGTCTCGGTGGCCCTTGTGACATCAAATCGCAGTGAACCATACTAGCGTAGTCTGTCCAAACAACGTACTCCTGTTCGGGGGGGGGGGTAAGTCACTGAGAGGCTGGTCGAGCCCCGCCTGGTGGGCCTGGGACTGTGGTTCTGGAAGGTGGGAGTTGAGGCTATACCGCTGATCACCGATGCCTGTCGAAACACTCTGGCGCACGCTGCCTTGCAAGGCGCGAGGAAACCCCGATTTTCAGTATTAGGGCTGATAACCTGAACAAAGCGTGCTCCTAGAGTTCGGCAGCGTAACCCTGAATGGTCTCTGTACCTGGAGCCTGTACCCTGCCTGAGATCGAGAGGTCGGCCTCTCACGTCCGCCTGTCTAGGTACCGAAATGCAGCCTCCCCGAGCCCCACCCCCAGGCTACGTTATGTCTTATATCATGTAGCTCTGTTTTTACATGCCACAGCGGCGAATGTGTTAGTCCCCTTTCTAAAGAAAGTGTTCCAGCCCGCTCGTTGACATAGCCTTTGGATGGGGAGCGGAGATTTTCCTGTCCTTTTTTGGTAAGCTTATGTGATTTGCGGCGCAAATAGTGGAAACGGGCCGGCAAGTGTGGCCGGAGATAGGATGGGCGACTAATTCCCGAGGTATATCGGTGGAACTACGTCACCCCCCTCCCTTCAACATTAGATGTTCTTATACGTGAACCTCCACTGGAATGAACAAACTCATTATTGAGTGAAACTCAATAAATTCATCAATAACTTTTTACTGAAAAAATTATTTTTGGAAAGAAGAATGTGGGTCAAAACGTTTGAGAAACTTTGGTTCCAGTGGTTTTCATAATTACGGTCGTGGCAAATCAGCAGAATACTGTATACAAAGTAAGTTCCTAAATTACACCTGAATGAAATCTGTTAATTTTCAAAAGAAAACTAAGTTTTTGTAATGACAAATTTCTGTTAGTGGTTATAACTACAAAGAGTTGTACATCACTATATAGATAATTCCTGATTAGTACTTTCGAGCCTTTCGGCTCATCATCAGACCTGATGATATCATTAACTCATCATCAAATAATAGATACATTTTTGACCTAATTATGAGCTGAAAGTCACGAAAGCGCTAATATGGAATTATCTATAGAGTGCAACAGTTTAATTTCTATTTGTAATTTTTTTGTCATGTCATAACAATACTTAATAATACTTTATATTAATTATATTTGATTAGTTACATTTTTATTCTAATCACTATTATAACAACAAAATTGGTATTGAATAGAGGACTGTCAATATTTTAATCGAAAAAAGTGGCACCTATCTACTGATAGGAACCGAGATATATTTAAAGCGTAGTTTAGTTTAAGGAAACGTTAAGCTGTTTCTGAATAATAGTTTCAGAGCCATACATAACACCTCCTACACATTCCAAATTACGCGTGTCGGAAACCTAACACACTCGCTCGGCTTGATGCAAAAAAATATTTTTTCCATCGATACGGTAGTTATTGTCGCGTTGAAGGAGTAACGCTTAGTTAAAGAAACGAAAATAATTAAAGTTTTGTGAACAAAACTGCAGAAAATTCAGGTCTCACCATTTAAATATTACCTCCATACCACTGATTTTCACGTGGATATAGATAAAACGGATTATAAAAATAAGAAAACTCACGAGGGTAAATCATTGTCACGTATGGAAATAAAGTTATTGCTTATAAGTTGCCTTATGGGTTCATTTTTTAATAAAAGAAGACAATCTGAGAACATTAAACATGTAATGAAAACATTACACATGTCAAAAATGATACGTTAACTATATATATGTCCGAGATTTATGATTTCAGTTTTCAAGACGAATCATATATGGAAGGAATTGGCCTTTAATGAGCTCAATAAAAAAAATTAAATTTGTTAGTAATTACCTTCATATACTCAATACGTTTTTTATAACCTTTAACGAGATGCATATGTCACGTAAGGACCGATGTTATAACAACAACAAAAAGGCCAGTTTTATACATAAAATTTCAAATTTTAACTATATAGTAGTTATGAGAATATTTTAAAATTAATATAGTTGTGCAAAACGTTAGTCCCAGGTTATTACTATGCGTTAAAATTTAGGTTACATGTTTTAAAAACTGTAACTTAAAACAAAGCATTTCCAGGTGTGTTTGAATTTAGTTAAATTATTTGAGTATGAGTTCTTTACTATGTACACGAAACGATAGAATTAGAAACAATGTGATAAGACATGAATTGGGTATACTCTGTAAACGCAGAGGAAGAATCGAGGAATATAAGCTGACATGGATTGAACATATAACTAGGATGGAAGCGAAAAGGCTACCTCAACAAGTTTCAATATGCGCTTAAAGGGAAAAGAGATGTAGGAAGACCACGCAAAAGACGTCTTGAAAATAGAGACCGGAGCAGGTGATGTCGCCTAATCCTGGAATGAAGAAGAAGAAGAAGAAGAAGAAGAAGAAGAAGAAGAAGAAGAAGAAGAAGAAGAAGAAGAAGAAGAAGAAGAAGAAGAAGAAGAAGAAGAAGAAGAAGAAACTTTTTACTTTATAAGGATATGACTTAAAGCCATTTCTGTTACTTTATGAACATTGTGTATATTCGATCGTGACCCGTTAATAGCGCATAAAAATATCGGCGTTGCCGGAACACGCTCGTCAGTAGACGAACGTCATGGAATTGCTATTTACAGCTTATTACGCTTCAGAGTATTCTCTGTCACTAGTGGTGCTGTTTCTGTAGTATCTTACCAGTTACCAGTAGTTATTTTACCCTTGTTTTCTCTTCGGGTTGGTTGCCTGATCTTTACTATAGATATAATGCCCGTCTATATGACTCCGGCCGATTGTACAGTGGGAAGTTTATTCGCTTAAACATCAAACAGTGAATTTCAGCCGGTGATGTGTCGACGGTAAGCAGAGACAGTGGCGTGGTCGGAGTCTCCGTCACGACAAACGCGGAAATGCCGGAACATGTATTTCCTCGAGCATGTATGTGATTCAGTGAATACCTGTTCAAGTGAATTCAATGAGTGCCCAGCTGATGATGAACGTTAATTATGTAATTAACAGACACCGGCCGTCTTTCAGAGAATAATCCTACTACCGACATCCGCTTCTTAAAAGAAACAAAAATATCTCGATGTTATGTAAATTACGGTAACGCGTCTGAATGAATAGATGAGCGTGTTTAATCTAGCTTTTCTCATACTTACATAATCTTTTATGTATTACGTAATTTAAGTAAAAGACAAACTACGTAGGCTACATATTTTCATACAATGTGTTCTGCATATAATCTTCACGTATATTTTTGTATAGTACGGTATTTGTTTCATTTTCAAAGTTATATAACTTATATTATTATCAAAAAATATAATATTTGTCCATTTAATTTCTATTATAAGAATAACTGGTAATAAGCTCTTATCTTATCGTCATATCTTAAATATATTTTACTGTATTTGTCTGATGGTTTGCGTTACTATCCTTAACAAGTCTGCGTTAGCTCGACTCTAACAAATTTATGAAACACCAGATCTCATAAAATGTGAAAAGAATTTAAGTAAAATCTTATTTTCACTAAACAAGTTGCAAAACTGTATTAGTATTTTTTTCTATTTGTATCGGCCATCTGAGGACCACATGCCAATTTCAATTCTTTATTCCTTGTTCTTTTCTTTTTCTCCAACATTCCTTCATCTTTTCGCTATGTCTCTTTTTCTTGTCTTCAGTCCACTTTCAACCTGCGTTTTTCTCACTCCTACCCTGGACTCCTTCCATTTTTAACACTTTTGCCCGAAAAACTTCTCTTTCAATTTCTTCTTCTGCGTGTATATTATTTTTTTCTAAATCCTTTTGGACTTCTTTAATCCAGCTTGATGTTGACTTCTTCCCCCACAGATATTTGAAGATCTGCTTTGTTAACCTATTGTCGTCCATTCTATATAAATGTCCAAAAAAAAATAGTCTTCTTTTTTTCATTGTTTCTGTTATGTTTTCTATACTTTGATATATTTCATCATTACTTCTTAATTTCCAACCTTCTGTAGTTTTTCGTGGGCCTAATATTTTTCTAATAATTCGTCTTTCCAATATTTCTAGTTTGTCTAAATTATAATTCAATGCTAGACATTCACTTGCATATACGCATTCTGGCTTCACTACTCTACTGTAATGCCTTATTTTTGCATTTTTAGATGTGCACTTTTTATTGTAAATATCTTTAGTTATACCATATGCCCTTTCCATCTTATGAATCCTTCCTTCTACAGCAGATTTTTCTAAACCATTCTCTTGAATTATTTCTCCGAAATACTTAAATTTTCGAACCCTCTCTATTCGACCAATATCTAGTACCAGGAATTTTGGCGCATTTTTTAATGTTCGTAAGAAATTTTGTTTTTTCTGCAGAAATTCTTAAGTCTGTTCTACTGGCTATGTCCTCTAAAATATTAACTTGTGTTACTGCAGATGTCAGATGTTCAGAAAGTATAGGAAAGTCATCTGCGAAAGCCAAACAGCAGTATTTTTATTATTAATTTAAATAATTTTTAAGGAAAGTAAAAGTGCCTGTCAGAGCATATAGGTCTGATTAATTCCTTTAGGGTATATGTATAAATGGCCGTGACCAAGATTTGCGAACTAACAGCGAAGAGTCTCACTGTTACCAGCGTCAGATATTATTCTAAAAGAAATAACAAAATCTTAGTGGCTTATTTCTTGCTTCATACCTCAAGCGCTTCATTGAAATATATTTTCAACAGAGCTAATGCTAAGCAGCAAGACTTTTTGATACCCTAAATTTCTCCGGAAAAGTACCGTCAGACGTTTTTAGACAGTGTAGTTGCACAGTAAATATAAGTTAGTGCTTAACGTTTTGCTGTTTCATAACTTCCTAGAGCTTGCTGAGAAGTACAACGTCGCATGCTTTCTGCCTAACTACTGTAAATAGGGCGTGGTGACATCATATGACGATGTTTCCAACTGATTTTCCCCAGGCCTCTTGATCTTGTGCTACCTGGATGACTTTATGCATACGATGCCCAGTAAGCGGTTTGACCTGATTCACTCAGCGGCTCGGACACCTACCTCATGGATGTTTACCACCTTGCATAATTAATTACTCTAAAATGCAGCGTCTTCTGGAAATGTGTCCAAAATATCTCAGGTACGACGGCTCTATTTTTCTCGATAAACGTGTAGAGACCTTCATTTCATGTAAAATAGAATTATTAGTTCTATCTCTCATCCATGAAATTCTTAGTGTCCGTCGGTACACCCACATTTCAAAGCATCAATTCTTTTTCGCGATGCCATCCATGTTCATGGACCAGGTTTCAGAGATGTAAGTGGTCACTGGATATATCAGTGTCCTTATTAACTTTAATTTGATGTTCTTAGATATGTCTGTGTCCTTCCGGATTCTAGTTAGCTTGGTGATTGCACTCTGAGCCATACATTTCCTTCTTCTAAATTCTTTATCCATCCTCGTTCATTTGTTAATAGTGAACCGAGGTACTGAAATTGGTAAACTACTTCGAAACTTGATGTTCGTGGGGCCACAATCAATTATCACCACTTTAGTCTCAGCTTTGTTAGCAGCAGTCCATTCTCACTTCACTTTTTCCATGATGAAATGGAACTCGGTATCGCTGAATGCTAGAATATCAACAGCGTATCTCGAGTCGACCTTAGCCTCCATAGTCATCCGCCTCCATCTTTCCCTGTCCTTGGCGATCGATGTCCATCGTTTTATTTTAAGTAAAGTATCAGCATCCCTCGCCACTGCGTCAATCCAGCGATGCTTGTGTCTTCCGACAGGCTTTCTACCCTCGATTTGACTAAACAGTACATTCCTAGGTATTCGGTTGCCTTCCATCCTAATGATGTTTCCTGCCATGGCCTGCTCTAGTAGAAGGCTGGAACATAAACGTGGCAACGTTGCGTCTGAGGCCTCTTAGCATAGTGTAATAAAATAGCTAAAGTGAACATGTTATATTTTGATTTAATTTCATAGCATTACTAAAATCATAAGTAGGCCTATTTATAGCTAAATCTAAATTATAGGTCTGTGCGCACTTAGTATTGTACGTTTAAGTTGAAGAATTAGTGAATTAATGTTAGGCCTAATGAATTAATTGTGTTCAAATTAGTGAATTCGTATCATATGAATGGGCTAATTATTATATTTCTTAAATAATAGAACAGTATTTTACATAATAAGCTTTAAATTTGCAAAAAGTGAAGAATTATAAAACTGCTGTTAATCGGCAAATAAAAATGACGCGATTTGATTATTGAAATACATAAATTAAGAGATCGTCTAGTCGGCTTCAAAATATCATCTGGTTCCGTTACTAGAGCCGACCATGGTCCTCCCCATTGCAATCTATGCAGTCGGATGGTGGTGGCCAGATCAATGTCTTTATGTAACTTGTATAGTTCCTCATTGTGACGCATTCTCCATATCGCATTGACATGGATTGGTCCATATATTCTCCTCAAAATTCTCGTGTCAAAGGTATTGACTATGTTAGCGGCTTGTTTGTTCAAAGTCCAAGTCTCTCTGCCATATGTTATCACCCGTCTAATCATAACTTTATATAATGTGACCTTGGACTGATGCTGGATATTCCTTGTCTTGAATATAGTTGTCAACGAAGCATATGCTCTATTTGTGGTCTGTATCCTTTTCCTTATTTCGTTTATTTCTTAATTACCTTCTGCCATCCAACATCCCAAATATTTAAACTGATTAACTATTTCCAGGTTTAGTGGTTTGATTTCAAACTGTTCAAGTTTCCTGGTTTTCCTGGTAAACTTTGTTTTATCTGTATTAACCTGTAATCCTATCTCTTCTGCTTCACCTTTGAGTTCCTGGAAGGTCTCATCGCTCTTCTTTGGGATCTTGCCATAATATTAATATCATCTGCATATCCTACGATCTGGACCATTTTATGTTCTACTGTTGAATTCCTATCAATTGACAATTTTTTGATCAAGTATTAATTTATATTAGAAGATAAAATAGAAAGTAAAAGGTCAAAAGTAGATCTCCCGTGAGATAGGCGGGCGAAGCAGTACAGTTAGTTGCCCTGGATGAGGGTTCTGGAATTCACAGTGAAACCTAATGTATCACCAGACCTTTAGGACAAAGGAAGAGAAGACAGGAGTGGAATCTGTACACATCGGGATTAATGTCAACGAACTCACACAAGCTGTGAAACTAGATAGCTGTGTTACCGTCTGCGAATGTCGAACTACGCATGCGGCTGATTTAAATTTCAACCGTCCGTACTGCTGCACGCGCAGTGGACAAATAAACGAGAACAAATATTGAGTTTTCTTACATCACTGCAAAAAGAAAAAAAAACAACATATAACAAGAATCCCGTTTACTACTTGACACACATAGCTTCTTTGTATTTTATTTTTTATTGCGTGTTTACAAATACGACTAATTTGTATAAAAATATATTTTACTCTGAAGGCCGTCCTGAAGAGTAGTTTGTTTTCTTAGAGGCCGTGTCTGAGCGTGTGCGCGCGCGCCTACGGGTGAGTACGGTACACGCATGTGCCCGCCGACACGTCGTATTTCTCTGTTTACATTCATCGAATCTGGCCACGAAATTACCGTAAGAAATCAATTGGCCAGAAGCAGGATGACTTAGAGGTCAACAAACTGGCTACGAATAAACATAGTGATCGAGTCTGGAACGTGCAAAACATAAAAAGGCAAATGTAGTAATACTGAAAGTGAACACATACATTGTAACGTGACATACTATAGCACAACATTTACAAGTATAATTAATGGAAGAAAAGCTGTATACTAAAGGAAAATAATAAATTATTAAATGAAGAATGATAGCACAACACCATTAACTAATTAGAATAGACAATAACGATGACTAGACCCAATAGATTGGATAAGGTGAGACAGAAACAATAATTCAAGACACTAATAACAACAAGTATAAGAACCCAAATATTAACAAGCATGATATAGAAATAAGAGTACAAAATTAGATAGAAAAATAAATAGTGTAACCTATAGGAAAGATAAAAGAAATTGAATGTAAAAAAACAAATATACTAATAAAATATAGAAAGAATGTTAATAAATAAGCTATCAAAAGCCACTAAAATAAAATAAAATTGAATAAAAATAATTCATTGGGAAGGTGATAATAAGTAACAAACATTGATGAGACCCAGCATAGATAAATATAGGAAATATAGATTAAGATGGTAGGAGGTGAACACTAAAAGTGATAAATGATTAATGACCAATAATAAACCATTATAGGACCCAGGATAGTGAATGAACTACATAAACACCAGTTAAGAAAGTGCAGTGTAGTAAAAAATAAAATAACAAACTTGTAATAATAGAATATAAGTCATCTAGTAACCAACATATAATAATTATAGAATAAGTAGGATAAGGAGTATATTGTTTTAATGTTAATGAAGGAATGTTATGAAGTTATATTGATATTCTTTAAAATGAGTATAAGGGAATATTAGGGCATAGTTAGTTGTTCAATTTTGGTATAGGTTTCTTTGTTAGTAATTATGTTGAGGATTATATTAAACAAAACCATTCAAAACCTGTAAAACTTCAGATACAGGCATGGACCTAAAAAAAGAGTTATTAAATAGATATACAGTATAATGTTACATGATGGTTAAAAATAATCAAATGATATGATTTAAGTTAGTTTGTTTCAGTAATAATGTTTAGTAGCATGTAAAGTTAACATAAATGACTATAAACCATTGTAATGAGTATATTATGAACTCTAATAGGTAATAGGTAGGTGAATTATGAACTCTAAGCATTAGGCCTATAACTGATAATCAGAAATTGGTGAAATTTAAGATAAAGCAATAGCCATTGAAAAAATAAAGTGTATAATCTGTTTAGGTTTTATAATAATAGTGTAGGACACAAAACTGGATAAATAATAATTAGTTTATAAGTAATTAACAAAAGAAAAACCAAATGAAAAAACAGTAATCTGTAACAATTTGACAAAAGGTAACTTTGTGTGGTGTCAAAATAATTTGTAAATAAAGAGCAAACTAGTGGTGTTATTGTATTTAATATTACAGGTAGTATAAGGAAGTTATAATAATTTAAAGATTTTTAATGATTTTGTATAGAAAAACGTTAGTTTGATATAACAATGTTATAAATCATCAACCAATGGGAATCAGTTTTTGAGAGGAGGTTGCCATAACAACCAAACTATGTTATAAGGAAAACCGTTAATAAATTGTATCATTCCATTATTAGAGTTTGAGTAGGGTGGATGTATAAACAAAATTAAGAAGATAAACAAAATCTCAGTAATAACGCTGATAGTAAACCAATAAATAAATTCATCAAAAGAAATAAAAATTAACCAGAAGAAATTGCCGAAAAAGCTCAAGTGAAGGAATAACAACCCACTGAAGGAAGAAAATATCTGAAAACGTAAATGAACCCTGGAACCAACCTTAACCAGTAGGACTGAGGGAAATTAAACATCGTAACCAGATCATTAACGAAAATTGAACTTGGAATTAGCCGAACTACCCAAGAAAGGACAAGCAGCAGTATTCGAGAGAAGTTTTACCTTGGATAGCAGAGACGAAGGAGTGTTAAGTATATTTTAAATACGACTTCACTGAAAAACACTAGACAATCAACCATAAGTGAACTAAACTTTTCACACCACTTATCACTTTTAGTAAACACCTGAACTTGATTTTAGTTAACCAACACCTCAATTTGAATAACTATAGCAATCCAAATTTGATTTTTTAAGAAATATGTTTTAAAAACGGAAGATTTACTAACCGTAAATAATCTATAAAACACTAGTTCCCATATCGGTAATTTACCACTATAATTTAAGTATATCACCTGTTCTATAATATTTATAAGGTATATTGTAAGATTTTGTACTTTTATTAGTCTGTATAACAACATTTTCTGTAGTCACAAGAACCTCGACCTGAGAATTAAATAAACGAAGAAAACTAAACGCCATAGCAGTGAGTCTACATACACACGAGCGGACAGAATAGCCAACCGCGAATAAGTAAACATGCCGGCGCAAAAATAAGAATTATGTTTTGAAGGAAATTGTAATTATCGAACCCTATCAATAACTGTTAATAAAACTTAGTACACACGTTAACCTGTATGTTTGATTTTATTCTACGAAATATTAAAATTTGAGCAATAAATAATAGAATAATAAACTTTACGATTGTGGGTTTACTACGGAGAGTTGGCCAACCGGACGTAGAGGCAGTAAATTCGAATCTGAACGACCGAACGGGTGAGTAGACATTCGACATTCGTAAGTATTTTAAAACCCGGTAACGAAGGCTCGTTACAATATTTACGCTAACTGTTTTTCAGCAGAGGCTGTGGCATAGTTATAATTATAGCGGATCGTTACAGCATGCGGATTGTTTTCGATTTTCCAAAAGTAAATCTTGTTTTTAGACGGTCGCTCTCCCTTTGCAAGATGATGATAAACCAGCAAGTGATATTCCTGCTTAGTAATGCCTTTCTATTCAACTCGCACAGTGCGGGCTTAAACTGTAGTTCCTACCTACCGTGAAAGAATCTGTGAGAGATTTGTGCACGGCACACTCTATCCCCATAGAAGAAGACTAAAATTAAAGTTGCGTGTTCTCATCTTGGTTTATTTCTAGGCTGCTAAAATGATTATTTTTATTTTTAGTTTTGGGGCATCACCGTACACTGTCCATGAGGGCGAGGAGGTTTGCACACTCCAGTGAAGTTGAGGGATATGCCATCGCTAGGGTAGCTACTGGCCTCGGGCCTAACCGAGGAGCCGAACGAAGTATCGGAGCCACAAAGACAACTCAATTTCCCTGCCTATCCTTACCTGTCATTACATCCCTTCTGCTTATAAAGTGGTGGCTTAGGATTATAGGGCATCCACTGATGCAGATACGTGAGTCCTTTAAATTCTAAGTACTGATTAAGCATCAGAACAACGGATCCAAACCCAACAAACCTCCCTACAAAGGAGAAGGGTGAGAGTGAGTCTCCGGCGCCCTAAAACCGGATCAACTCGGTTTAGGCAGAACCCCTGCAGAAATATCTTTGGTTCTCCAGAATTAGAAAGATGCACGCGGGTTAGAAAGCTTAAGTAAAATACATACATATAGAATTCATGCAATCCTCGGAAATTTGAGAGATGTTGGTATACCGAGGAGTAGGCCTACATGGGTTCCGGAAAGCTCAACAAGGGCCTAATCCTCAGAGTGAAGGTTATGATGATGATTATATGATTATGACGACGACGATGATGTTACTGATGATAATGATGACGATTATCATTATTATTTTAATTTTTACTACCGATTTACGTTTCATCTTGACACTGACATTTTTTGAGTTTTTCACAGTTTATCGTTATACATGCGCGTGCGCGTGTGCCTGCCTATCTGTCTGTCTGTCTTGACTAATTCGTTATCGTTGATGCATGTTTAAGTAATAAACCTTCCGACGGTATTCTCAGCCATAAAATAAAAATTATCGATAATAAGGGACTCAATACTTAGTTTTATTAATACTTCACAACCGTTAAATAAACTAGCTAAAACTCTAATTCTGTTTACAATTAACTGAACAAATAAGATAATGAAGAGTACTGTGTCATCAGAGATGTGGATTCTCTAAGGGTAGTGGTCGAGGTGCGCCTTAGCGTCAGCGCATTTCACAGGTATTCCCAGAGTTTGTGTCACAACAGATAATAAAAACAGAAATCTTCGTTGCTTTGGAAAGTGTGCAAGTAGAAACTTACATTTGACTTTGTAGTTCTTCAAATCGAAGGAAAATATTCAACCGTCGATAAAAGAAAAAAAAGTATTACAATTCTTAAAAACAACCTCTAAATTCATTATTCTACTGAGCAGATTTCAAGGATAAATTTCATAAAATGCGCGTCTAATCATTATAAGAAGTCCTAAAGAACGAACCAGTGGACAGCAGGCAAAAGTCTTCTTATGTAAATATTTAATGTAAATATATAGTAAACAAAGTCCTCCATTAACTGACAGAGTGCTTTCAACACTGACTGCAAGAAGCAACTGGCAAGCCTGAAAGGTCGCTCAATATATTCATCATATTGGCTTGTGATATTATAAAGGGGCAGTTGGTTTATTGTAGTATAACCAGATAGTTTATTCAACGGAAGTTATTATAGGCTACTTCGAATACTTCTCGGAATATTTTCAATGCTAGAGGAAAAATCAGATACCGGTACATACAGTATTTTATTTATAAGCATTATACTTACTTATTTTCAAAAAAGAATGTATATAAAAAGACTAAAGAGTATAATAAATATGATATTTTGCTAAAAGGCTTGATCACAATAAAAGTAAAAATTAAGGGTAAACTAACTAATTTTAGTAAAAGTGTAAATAGTAAAAATATTGTATTTTGACAAATTCGACTCTTTTTCTTGTTTTGTATGGACTTAAAAGCCCAACTATTTATTAAAGTGAATACATATTATTCAAAAGTAAATTAAAACTTGAAACACTTTGAATCAGCGCACCTCGACCCTCCTAATTGGGACAATCCCTACATTCTGTTGACCATCCGACAACACCCGCATTCCTTGTTAAATAGGCTATATAGAGGCTTGTTATAGGCTTGTTGTGTTTAGGAGCACAACAGAAGACAATTAAAAGTACCTAAAGAGATCCTAAAGAGATGGAGCAATAATATACAAAAGATACAAAGAACCCAGTAAAATCAAAATTATTAGCATAAAACAGATAGTAATGGATGCAGTGGGCAAGGCAAGAAGAACCGAAGCAAGGACCCCAAACTGGCGTAGCGCTGTGTCAGTTCACTTGTCCACATGTGTCCGGTTAGTCTGTAAACATGACAGACTACTGGGAGCCGTCACCGTGGGACACGTACGTCGGCGCCCGGCTCACGTTCCATGATGCATTGTCACGTAGCCACAAGACAGGAAAACAGAATTTACCGACGACCGGAAAAACACACGCTTTTGTTGTCCGACTGTCTGAAAAGGATTCATTTTTTTATAATTGGAGTGTCAAAAAGACGCAAGAGAAGCCGAGGTGTCGATGAGATAAGCTGGGTTACAGAACGTTCTACGCTTCCTTCCAGTCCGGGTACAAACACGGAGGAACAGTTAGCCGACGCGGACGGTCACAATGAGGATGGACAATAGTAACGATTCAACCGTGTCACCGTGAAAACTCTTTACGAATTACGTAAAAACGTATGAATGCATGCGATTTCGTTATATTTTAATTCACACGTATCGACGTGTAGTATGTAACTGTCACTTCCGAATCGATTGTCACGTACGGATATCGCGGGGAGACTGTGCACTTCCGACGCGTGCATAATCCTCAAAAAGTAGTGAAGAAATCGATTCGGAAATTAATTAACTAGACGTGTATTTAAACCTGTTTCGTCCTTATTGGATTTTACCGTGATTGTTGTTCCTTCAATATGGGTTGAACGACAGTGCGCCCAACCAATTTTAGTTTGGCTTTTATAATTCAAGCTTCTGTGTCAATAGAAGATAATAGCGTACTGGTCGCAATACTGTTTACGTATATCATTTTCTGCTAAAAGTTATAAAAGTTACTAACCTGAATTTAGACAGTTACACATAGGCCTACCACATAGGACCTTCCAACTACTCTTAAGATTTGCAAACAGTACCCTCAGTACATCTATAATACTTGTTATAATAAATGAAATTTGACTATATTTTTTAGTGACAAAAATTTTAATCTACATGTGATAATATAGTGAATATTTAATTTAATTATTTAATTGTAAATATTTCAATCTACTGATAAATTTTCCTATTTCTTGTGACATGATACGTACTTTTTTCAGCTTAAGCGTAGGGATAACAATGTCATGTTTTAAATAATTATAAACAACTCTGCAAATATAACTATCATATCACGGTTATCAGGTTTCATTGTCAAAAACAGAAGCAGGATTTTTACGGTAATAGGGAGGTGTTTCAGGTAATTTTTTTCAAATGCTACATTTGCTGCTAAAAATGTAACAGAATCTAAGAAACTGACATGTACAAAATCTGCTATCATGACACCAATTATCCAGAGAAATTTCATTTGTAACACAGCTGGGTAGCACTTGTGTGTACATTTTACATTGTCACCTATATATGCCTAATGTTATAACCCAAAAATTCTGTTTCAAGTTTGTTTTCTTTTGTCGTATGTTTTGTGTTGTATTTCCAATACACTCGTTTTTTTTCTTGTTTGTTAGTTTTATATACAGCATTGTTTTTCACATTGCTCCTTGCACTTTCGATATTTTTTTTCTATTTTGTAAATGTCGATACTTGTGATCGTTTAGTGAATACACGGAGGGTCACACTGGTTAAGCAGCCTGGTTTTTAAGTATTGTGAATATTCTTTGTTCTTCCAGATACAGCTGAGGCTGCCAAATGCTTCTATAACGCGTCTTTATACGTCTCCTGTTTCATTTTCTTTATTAAATTCCACCAGGGGTGAACCTGGGGGGATATGGGGGATATATCCCCCCAAATCTGAAAAAATTAAAAGAATGTTGGACCAAAAAATATTAAACTGGTGTTTTTTGAAATGCAATTAATTGACTTCCAAGATTCTCAATTATAAAAAAATTACTATTTAGGTCAATGACAAGTTTAAATAATCTACAATAATAGGCCTTATTCTCAATAATAAATATGACAGACGTTGAAAGAGATGGTGAAAAATGGAAAGAAGTCGTCTTGAAAGAGAGTAGGAGGGCACGATTTTCCACTGGTTACAAGCAACTTGAAACATATGATTCATGTGACGACGTGCTTTACACTACGCTTGACCCATGTCAGCTGATTTATTTAATTCCGTAACGAAAGAACTGTTTGCTGTTACCCGCTAGTTGGCCGTAAACCGAGGCCTACGAAAAATACAGGCCATGGAGCGTCCGACGATTTTTGAAGTCACGTGATGTTAGGAGTCGAACAGTTCCAGTCTTATCCTATGTACTCGCGTAAGTAACGCGTCTTATTTGACAAAATTTACTTAAATATTTCGTTTTTTTTTAATGAAACATATATAAACCACATATTTTTTAAAATATCAAGAAGGATAAATAGAACACTTATTCAACAAAGTATATAGTTATATTATTAATTTATTCAGTTTTTTTACCTTTCATTCTTTTTCTATTTTTCCTTTTGAAAAAGGCAGATAATAATTATATTTTTTAACAAAACTATTTAATATTATTTTACATGCTGTAAAACGTATATCTACAGCCCTTTTATATAGATTTATATCCACAGCATTTATATACATGCTGTTAACCCTCACTTTCTTAATTTTAACGTTCTCTTTAAAGTATTTATATTTCACAGAAAGGTATTATTAAGCTTCAAATACAAACTGGAAGCTATCTATCTGATGTGTTTTTAATTGATTTTAATGAAATTAGTGAATTACAGCTATTATTTTCCCATTAGTTTTAATTTGTGGTACGATATCCATTATAACACGAGAAAAATTTTCTCTAAGAAAACGATATGTGGTTTAAAAATTCCCCCCCCCCCCCCGAAATGAAATCCTGGGTTAGCCCCTGAATTCTACCACAGCCACCAATTTTTTAGAACAAATATACATTTACCAGAGGTGTACTCCTACAAGTTTTCCTCTCGACCCTACAAATGTACGTTTGGCCTGCAGTTCCTTGTCGAACGTTTTTACAACTTTTACTACTGAAGAAGACCGCCGGTGAGTGGCCCAAAACGTCTAGAAAATTAATAATGTAATTTCATAGCAATCGACCACGGCCTGATAGCCCGGATATTATTACGCAATAAACATGTTCTACTGTGTTTCTAAATAGAGAATATATCCACTCATAGAGATATTTCAATTGCGATATTTTTATAAAATTATGTATTCCTTCTCCTTCTATGGCGTTTCAGTCCGAAATCGGGCATTGGCCTCCTGTCTTGATCCTCCGCCTTCCTCTACCAGTAGATTACTTCTGTCCTAGCATTACCAGCACCTCTCTCTCATATGAGGTGATAACCTCTCATCCTTTCTTTGGCCAATCTTTTGTCTTTTGCCTTTTATGTTTCCTATGAGAGGTCTTTTTGGTGTTCTTCCGTTCTCCATTCCCACAATATGGTCTGCCTTCTTGCAGGCTCCTCAGTTTCGTGTGCATTTCCACTGTTGGCTCAATGAAATGGCACTGAACATCCTGATCATATCTATCTTCTATTCCCAATTTATGTATATGGGAATTTACGTATATCTTCTATTCCCTACGACCCGCCTCAAGAGCTTTTTCTCAGATATCTTTACGCGTTCCAATTCTCTTGTGGTTAAGAGAATTCCAGTGTTTAGTTTCTTTACTACAGCATGGTCGTATAATAAATATAATTATTTCACTACCGACTCGGAACACAAAGTTTTTTATGAGTAAAAACGTAAAAGTTTTACCTTATAGCCTGAACCGGTTTTCACTTTTAAAAAGCCTTTTCGGAGGCTTTTTAAAAAGCTTTTTAAAAGTGAAAAACCGGTTCAGGCTATAAGGTAAAACTTTTACGTTTTTACCCATAAAAAACTTTGTGTTCCGAGTCGGTAGTGAAATAATTATATTTAGTTAAGTAACGGACACGTTATGGACAACGAAATCCATGACTTTAACATAGCAAGTCGTATAATAATTTCACATATGCGTATTTTTGTCTCTCTATAAAAATCTCTTGATTTAAAGGATATAAACGCAAAATAGGCCTTGTTGGCTATAGTTATTCTTCTAATATCTGCCTTTTCATTCTTATTTCTCAAATTCTGCTCCCAGGTACGTGAAACACTTGAGTGCTTCACTCTTTTCCTCTAAGTTTATCTTCTGTGTGTGTGTGTGTGTGTGTGTGTGTGTGTGTGTGTGTGTGTGTGTGTGTGTGTGTGTGTGTGTGTGTGTGTGTGTGTGTGTGTGTGTGTGTGTGTGTGTGTGTGTGTGTGTGTGTGTGTGTGTGCACGCGCGAAGGTTGAGTGCGCTGCAAAGGCACAGATGATTTTATAAAAAGAAAAAACTTTTGTTTTACCATAACAGTCTATTTAAAATAAAATAAACAAACCGGTTGCAAAAATCTACAGTTGTCAAGTCACTGGTATTACTTCATACGGCGGAGATAAGTACAGTATGAAGATTTCACACGAGATTATAAAGAAGATACACTTCTATCACGAGAGCCGTAGTAGAATGCTGCTAATTACTTAAATTTACACATACACATACACCAGATGCATGTCATGTTTTATCTCGCGTTGACCTTAGCTTAGCGGGGCAGGATCGTGCGGTTACGTCATGCCACAGCCTTGGAAGCTTATCACAACCATTCATGATACACATCGTACTCACTGCTAATGGTCGGCAAACTTTTTCGTTAAGGGCCCAGAGGTTAGCTACTGTTAATCTAAGTAGTAGACCAAAAGACGGTATAGAAATCAATTTGCAGTTACGTACTGGAAAATAAACTTTTGCCAAATACTTTATTAACGAAATCAAAATACGATTATATAAAGTGAATTATTTGGTAAATTACCGGACACGAACAATACGTCAGCGAACGAATTATCGTGTCTGTAATTCAACGAATTCTTTACGGACACGAAAAATGAATGGTCATTATTCATACGCGTCCTGATAAATTGTTATCGATATTTTTAACTGCAAAAATGTAACAATTTCAGGAGGAACAACCGTTTTTGGCTCGTTGAAGGAAGTTTGCAGACGGCTCAATACATGGTATATGTATAATACATGAGTACACTTCAAGTTACTTCTTAATAACATGTGATCATCAATTAGTACATTAATTACACGTGCCTTTTTCCGGTACACGCTTATGTTGACTTTCAGTCAATAATTTTATCCCTTTTAAGTGTGTTTTTAAATTCACTTACTGGAAGTAATCCTTTACTGTTTAGGAAAGTTATCCGTATGTTACTATAATATCACACACGCTTACGTAATTTACACGAATAATTTAATTCGAAATTGTTCACTAGTTTTTAAATTGTCTTAATAAACAAAAATATATTATATTGTTACGTAATGCGGAAACAGTGTTACACCATTACAGAACATTCTACGTGTTTCTCGGATGTTCCAGTGGAATCCGGTTGTAATATTGTGTGCGTACGTGACCTCAACATGCGTTAGCGAGACTTTTCTAGACTTCGCCGGCCGCGCGTACTGTGTCAAGGCCGCAATCAATCACGCTCTAGTGTAGCGCTGATGCGTAGTATGGATGATTCTGGAATTTTAGCGGGGTATAAATATAGGCGTTCAGCGACGCTTAGTTCAGTTATTGTCGGGCGATTTACACAGTGCGGATCGAAGTATTGTGGTGAAGTGTTATGTGTTTTAAATTAGTTGACATTATTATTCGTGAGAACAATTTTTATTTGGTTTGTTTTAAGAGACTATCTTGTTGATTATGAACTGTTTAATTGTGATAATTAAAGCTGGTGATTAGTGACTTAATTGGTGTCTTGTATTTTGTTTTCCACTGTACCATACGACGATCAGTGAGGCCGTCGTAACAATATCAAAACATACAAAAATGAATACAGTAGTAACACTGCTTCAAAGCAAACAAACACACGCTTGTATTCAGACCAGTTAAATCTTCTCTTCTCACAACCTGACTCCGAAGAATAGTGGGTAGGTGTACTCTGAAACCACCAAATTCTATTGATCGTCTCTGTTTAAAATCCTCGTATCCTTTCAAACTGTTACTGAAGCAATTTGATCCACGAACCTCACTTTTGGGTTTCAGTTAACATTCCTTATGCTACCATAATCACATGGATGTTGTACCTAATTGACTAAGACAGTCTTTCTTTGTCATAAATTTTTCACGATCATTTTTTTCTCATAAATCCTCTGAAACGCTTATTCGTTTATAAATTCTGACACTTAATCAAGACCTTATTATTCCTACGACGGTCTCACTGATCGTCGTATGGTACAGTGGAAAGCAAAATACAAGACACCAATGAAGTCACTAAAAACCAGCTTTAATTATCACCATTAACAGTTTGTAATCAACAAGTTATCCAACAAGATTATACTCCTACAATAATTCAAGTTAATCTGTCCATACAAATAATAACGTCAATTATGAAGAATTCAGCACTATAATCACTTTTTACTAATATATCACTTGGAAACGCACTGTGTAAATCACCCGACAATAACTTCGAACTTCACTTGAATAAATCGCCTCTTAAACTGAAACTAAGCGGCAGCTGTCGTTGTTTAAATAGATAGCACAAGTGTTCCAGAATAATCCATAATACGCGTCAACACTGCTAGAAAACACTAGAGAGTAATTGAACACAATGCGCGCGGACCGGTGAAGTCTGCAACAGCCTCGGTGGTTGACGCGTGATAAGTGTCACGTAATTGTCTTTCATCTCAAAGTAGCAGCAATACGAACGCACACACAGACACATTACAGCTGGGCTCTGCTGGGATAGCCGGAAACGTGCACAACGTTTTGTAATGGCGAAACCGTATTCTAATTACCTACACATCTTTTATACCATATTTTACTTCCCCCTAGACATTCTCCCCCCGGGGGTTCGAGTGAGAGGTTACTTTACTTCAGGCATACCTTTACTGATACCTGGGATACCATTACATTGGTTACAGAGATTGGGATCGCTTGAGGATCAATACCCTTTTCTGTACAACTGGCCGGGTACCAGTCTACTTGACCGGAGGCCAACAAGTGTCCTGTTGCAGTTATTAAATGTGTCGGTAGATGGATTTTCACATCCCCGTGAGCGAGATAGGCATAACACGTAGACAAATACAAAATGATTAAAACAATGTGTTAACCTATCTTTAGAATCTAGAACTGCTGAAGTCACCGCACAACTTCCAAGGCGGCGTGGATTCGAATTGTCACGGTCAATAGTTTGTCATAATCAAAACCAAAGTCTGGTATATTTCCTAAAGTGCTTATAGTGCCCTCAACCGGATCCATTTGACTTACTATCGTTGTACCGTCCAACTTTATGTTGTACATGTAACTTAATCTGATCTTCAATAACTATACACGATTCGCCGATGTCACATCGGTAACTGTACGTTTGGAAAACAAAACAAGAAAGCCCGACTTTTTAGTGAAAACATTAGTAGGCAGTGTTAACATTATCCAGAGTACCAACTCCAAAAATCTTTTCGAACGTTGAATTACAATCATTAAAACATATTTTCCAGTTGTCTGGGTACTTTCTTTAAACGTAGCAGTTTGTGTACATTAATCATCAATATTGTAATTACTTTGAATAGTTTCATTTTATAAGATTAATTACTTTAGAGAAGTTATGTCAGCAACATTATCTTTACCTCGTATCAAGTAAAAAAATTATCAGTAAATATGCACGTATATACTCACGTGCGCACGCACGCACAACTTTAATCAGGATCGATAGTAGGCCTATTCAGAGTCTTTAATTTAGATTCTGACAATTAATTTTCAAGTAACCTTTTTTGTTTTAATTTTCAGGACGTTCTTGGAAATGATATACCAAAACAAACAGAAGAATAAACTGCGGTCGTACAAACATATATAATACATCTTGAAATAGTTGACAGTGTGCTAGATATTCCTTGGTATCATTTCAAAAATGGATTCGACAAGGCTCAGCGATCTTGAAATAGTTGACAGTGTGCTAGATATTCCTTGGTATCATTTCAAGAATGGATTCGACAAGGCTCAGCGATTTCATTCAAGCTTACTATTTGATCAACGATTTACCAGAGAAGCCGAAGTTCGGTATTTGTCAAATCGATACACAACGGTACTTTAGAATCTTTAGAATACACAACAGATTCTTTAGAATCTCACATTTATGGAAGTATTTTTACACGAACTCGGATTCCGATAATTTAATAATTTTGCGTTCGAATGACTGTACTAAAAAATCGAAATTGTGTAGTGAAAGTTATTAAACGATTCACTAGATAAGCTGAAACCATCATTTACATTAAGAAGCTGGGATAAACCATTTAAACCGTGATAGTTGCTCTTCAAGCAGGACATTCTAGCTCCTATGTTTGGCCAGTTTCCAGACCAGTTGACCAGTGACTTGGGCTGGAAAAAAAAAACATGAATAGAATTGAGGCTTTTGGTTTTGGACATACTAAACACTTCTCAAAGTGTCGTGGAGGACGACAGTGTCGAATAGTCAAGTCTTCCTGCAAAGGAAAATGATTAGCAAACTGAAATGGTTAGCAAAGGAAAATCGATTTTTAATATTCGTAAAATAAAGCGAAAGTACTTTGCACGTGTTCTACTAGGACCCAAATATGAAGTTCTACAACTTATATTTCAAGCCAAAATAGAAGGCAGAAGAATTTTCTGTGTGTGAATTATGTGTAGGTACGAGAATAACAAAACTGGTTCCATTTCACATCAATAGATTGTTTAGGCCACTGTATGGAAGGTCAGGACTATTGCCTACCTCCGTCAGAAGAAGACGAAGATCAGTTTCCGTCGCAGCAATCATTGTGTTCGCCTTTTCATTTGGCGTTGAAACCATTTTAATATGGTGTCAAGCAGAAGTATGTAAAAATGCAGCTAACAGCCATAAAATCGCGGCAGAATTGAATAGGGGGCGGCAGAAACATTAGCGACGAGACTCTTATGATCTGTTGTAGATACCGTGTAACCACAATCGGGAAAACGTAACTGGAGCTTCAAATGTTGACACTTTGGGAAATAAACTTTAACGTTTAAACCGTTATATTGTGTTAAAGTCTCTCAAGACATTCTTTTCTTGTAACTTCTTCTCAGTCATTAATAGATATAATCATGCCCATATTCTGAAGTTTTCACGTTATTATATTATTTGCCCTCTTAATATAATCCTTCTATTCTTCCTCCGTATGTGCAAACTCTTGATCCAAGAACCTCTCCCCCATATGTTTCACTCAGAAAACTTTTCTGTTTCAGAGGACAAATCAACGTTTCTATCTAATACCAACTGTGCCAAAGTTTCTATGTAGCTACTGTGCCTAAACCCATCGGTACTTCCTTATAATAGACTTTCTTCTGCAGTCTTTTTCTTCAATGCCTTACCATTATTCCGTCACTACATTTTCCTCCAGCACCATATGTCAAAAACCTCTAAAAGTTGTACGTCTCTACCGAAGGTGCTACAATCAGGAATCAAGCCAGCGTGTAATGGATTGTATTGTCGAAGGATCTCTTACAGTTTCAAATTGTGTCGTGCCCCATTGTTTCTATAGACAGCTAGTCGCCTTCATGCTACTCTTTCACTGTCTTTTCTCACGACATACTAAACTGATAAATTTGTCAGTGTTTTAGCTTGGTCGATAATTTCGGCCGTATCGACCGCTTTTACTTATGCTTCATCGGCCAGCCTGCTAAGCCCGACTACTAGCAACTACGCAAAAGCAAATTCTGAAGTTTTAGATCGTATCTTAAGAAAACCGAAAATACTAATGAATCATTAAAAATCGCGAGCAATGGGTCACGGCATGGCCGGCTCTAGTAGAAGACCGGAATATTAAACGTGGCAACACTGGAACCAGCTAATATTTGAGGCCGACTAGACGATCTCTTAATTTATAAATTTCAATAATCAAATCGCGTCATTTTTAATTGCCGTTTAACAGAAGTTTTATAATTCTTCATGTTTTGCAAATTAAAAGTTTATTATGTCAAATACTGTTATTTTATTTACGAAATATAATAACTAACTCATTCATATGATACGAATTCAATAATTCGAACAAAATTAATTCATTAGGGCTAACACTAATTCACCAATTTCTTCAACTTAAACGTCTAGTACTAAGTGCGCAAAGACCTATAATTTAGGTTTAGCTATAAATAGGCCTACTCATGATTTTGGTAATGGTATGAAATTAAATCAAAATATAACATGTTTACTTTAGCTATTTGATTACACTATGCTTATAGGCCTCAGACGCAACGTTGCCACGTTTAATATTCCGGCCTTCTACTAGACCCGGGATACAAACCGACATGTCTAGTCTGTAACTCTTGCTTTGATATGAAAATTATTCTGATATATTTTTTGTTTGTCGAAATGTTATACAACGATAGTTTCAGGAGCCCGTTGGTCATGAATAGGTACACAAAATAGATTCTTCAGAATCTCAGATTGATGGAAATATTTTCACACGTTCTCGGATTCCACCGATGCCTAATTATCAAGGGAACATCTGATTTTGACAATTTAAAACAACTTATTTTGGCGTTGTAATGAGTGTTCTAGATAAAATTGAAACCATGTATTGAAAGTTATGTGTAGGTGATAATTTGTACGTCGAGCATCGACAGTTGTGTTCGGTAATACCGGCGCAGATCTTGTATAATTGGAAGACTTCTCACAGCTTTACATAAGTGTGGCCCAGAAAGAGGATGTTCCTGCAGCTTCCGACTTTACAAGGGCATAGTCGTGCCATTTCTCCGCGGTGCATTTGAATGTGAAAGTTGGTGCACACGCGAAACTATATCGCTGCTGCTAACTTTAGGATCTCTCGTTAATGTTTCTCTGTAAAGACAATGCAATGCTGTCACGAACTAATTCCCTATTCGGTTTGTGTACGGTTTTCCGTCGTCTGCGCCATGCCGCCATAAATTTCTTATCGTCGACAAATAAATTGTGGCGAAAACATGTTTTCGTTTCTTTACAACGGATAAAGCATAAAAGCGGAAGAGTTTTACGTAGCATGTGTTTTCAAAAAAAAAAATGATAATAATAATAATAAAATAAAATCCGTTATACAGACTTTCCTAACTTATGTAATAGTCACGAGACTTCACAAACGCTCTCACAGAAAATGACAATGTGGGAAAGAGATGTTATACATGGTTCATAACAGCTATGAATTGAAAACATCATCACATCACCAGTATTAATTCTATGCAAAAAACTATAGATTTTTTTTTGTATTTGTTTGGCTACACACCGTTTGGTATGTGTCTGAATGCACCAACCGATTTTCGTAAAACTCAACACATGTTTACAACTTTACCCGACAGATCCCTACTGTTTTTAAGATTGGCACCCTAAAATAAGGGGACAGGAGGCAAATATGCAAGGGATTACAATTTTGAAAAAATTGTAAAATTACAAAATTCTATGTCGGCTATCAGACTAAAGTGAATTCTAATCCAAACCCGAATGTACCGTTGACTTTGTAGGTTTTTAACTTTAGAGGCACCGCGGGTGAAAAATGTAAGTCAAAATTTACAACAACAAAATTGTACGGGTATTCACAAGACAACTGTAGTCCATTGCACCACCATACGTATTTTTATTTTGTATATAGAATAATTAATTTTGATACTTAGCTCTTCTCTTCTTCTTCTATCAGGGACTAGGAGAACCGCTTGTTCCGGTCCCAAAGGAATGTGTACACTTTACCAACGCTTCCTAGGCCTTCCTGTACTTCGCTGTCCAACAGGATTGTATTGGCAAGCTTCCTTAGGCAACCTGCCATCTGGCATCCTACACAGATGAGCAATCCACCTCTCGTTGGTTTTTGCAACACGATCTTGGATATTAAAAATCTACAACTCTTTACGAATGTCTGGATCGTCTAGTCTACACCTTCGTGAGATCGCAAGAATCTCATCTCTCAAGCCCTGTATTCTACTAGTTGTTTTTCCGCCGAAACCTTGATACTTAGAATAAGACTATTATTTGTAACCTCCTTATTTATATGCATACAAAATGCATAAAAAATAAACACAAAGAGTAAAAAAACAACAAAAATGAAGTAGAGAAACGACGTATAGTCACTTCCTCGTGGTGTTCTCGGCTAACTCTAATCACAAAATTATTTTAATGCTTTATACAATTATAATTTATTTATTTGATTTTGTCTAATAATAAATGTATTTTGTTCAAAACAGTAAGCGAGATCTGTACTTCAGGGAGCTTACCAGTTTATTCGTGGTCCAATTGTTTATTTATAAAGAATAAACAATTCTTTATTTAAAATAAAGAACCTTGGGGGGTCAAGGGGAACCTCGCTTCCTCAAATGCCAACCTTACCTTCTCGCGGTGACCCATGTTTCTACTAATGAGGCTCTGGCGACCGAGCGTCACCCGGTATAGGTGACCCTCTCTACCAAGTGCCAACGGCCTCCTAGAAGGGCGGATGAGCGGGTAGAGTTTAGGGCACCCATTTGCTTTTGGGATGGGAAACTGTCCCTAAAGGCAGAAGAGCCAGCAGACGGTCAACGGCATAGGACCTCCAGGACTAACAATCTTGGTTGTATTTTGGATTAGCTGAAATACTGCTAACCTACCAGCAAGGAGGGAGAGACATCGATCAAGAATGAATGATATATGGGTGAGAAGGAAGAGAGAGGAGAAGAAGGGAGGAGCCAGTTGAACCAAACGTAGTCCATAGTAGCTCATACGAAAAAAACATACAAAACAAAAAGAAAATGGTGAAAAAACAAACTTACACTAAGTTCTCCTGTTGAAATGCCGACGTTTATAATTCGGACATAAGGAAACAAGAACATTTTAAGCAAACAGTAGCGTTATTGGATGTTCTGTCGTGTGCACATTTTTTACAGGGGAATTGTTTAATGGAATCAGTCATATGCGACGGCTTTCGAAATGAAAACAGAAGAGAAGAGAGACCATCATCGTATTTCCTCAATCTGGCGGAGTTTCAAAATCTCGTTGCGGTAGATTTATTTTGTTTAAGACATCATATAGCGTAAACTTTTAAATAATTTTCGAAACATTAGGGTTAGGTTACTATTAGATGACCGTATTCTTTATGTATATACAATTGGACCACGAGTAAACTGCTAAGCTCCCTGAGCTGCAGATCTCGCTCACTATTTTGAACAAAATACATTTATTATTAAAGACAAAATCAAATAAATAAATTATAATTGTATGAAGCATTAATATAATTTGGTAATTCTTAGCGTTAGCCGAAGAACACCATAAGCAAGTGACCATAGTTTATTTCTCTAATTCAAGCTTTTTTGTTTTTTAATTTTTTTACTTTTTGTACTTGTTTTGTACGTTTATACATTCATATTTTTAATATCTTGGAGCTTGGAAAGTAGGTAATTATTTTCTAGTACTTTATTTCTTTTTATTTAACTTTTAATTCTGTACCTTTTTCTTTTCATTCTATATTCAATATACAGGACTTGGAAACCATAAGCCTGGACATTCTCGGATAAAACTGTCAATGTTAACAATTTCCTGTCTGACCTGAAGGACGCTGTCTACTTTTGTTTTATTTCCTCACCGTATTCTTATAGGATTCTTGTAATCCTGTAAACAGAAGATTTGGATTATATATGCGTTCGGGCACACGCTAGTCACGAAGTAACTTATGTAGAGTACATAGTGTTAGAAAGAAATACGTCACTTATTAAATAAAGGCCGAAAGATTCATTGTTATGTTCGAATAGAATGTTGAATCCGTTGACTTAATGAAACGCGCAGCGTTTGTTACAAAAAAAAAATCAAACAAAACTACTGTCATTGAAATGAGAGACATGACTTGCAAAAGTTAAGTTAATGCAAATTAAAATGAATGTATAAGTACAAACGGCATGCGATAAAATATCATATTAATGCATAATGTTGCGATTTATAAAGACAGTCGAGATAGAACTACTGAAGAAATAAACGTTAAAGTTGATAAAAGTATAAGTTCATATAAAATTTAGAATTATAATTATATAAATGTTTTACAAATTAGTACTGTAAATTATTAATTCTGTAATAAACAGTTATAGAGTAAAGTGCTAACAAACAGCCAAATTCGCTTATGAAATAATGTAAAAACAATCAATAAAACCTATAAAGTAAGCGGCTCATCGTCTAGCTACTAAATACTAAACATATAAACTTAGGAAGATTGGCCGAGTCAGAGACAGAGTGACCAGCATTGTAATATCTGAACTTAGGCAATGGAATAGTCTATCCAATATATATCCAATATGATTATTATTGTTGTTGTTGTTGTTGTTGTTGTTGTTGTTGTCGTTGTCGTTGTCGTTGTCGTTGTCGTTGTCGTTGTCGTTGTTGTCGTTGTCGTTGTCGTCGTTGTTGTTGTTGTTGTTGTTGTTACTACTTAACGGGCGAAGCGAATTCTTAGTTTAAACTCGACCGATTGGCATTTGTCAGTCCGTCTAACTATCTGATTGAGGTATGACTCACGATAACTTTGGAATGCATTAACCGATTTTCGTAAAACTTGGCATGCGTATTCGTACATATAACCTACAGAACCGTATTGTTTTTGAGACTGATCCACGAAAAATGGAGTGGCACAGGACAAAAATGTTAGGGGTAGAAATTAAAAAAAAAATACAACATGCCCATGTGGGTGTCAAATTAAACAGAATTTTAACCCAACCCCACATACATATGTGTAAATAGTGTTCAAAACATTGCAAAACATTGAGGCACCAGAGTCTAAAAAGTATACCAAAATTTTGAAAAATCGCAAAAATCCAAGTGAAATATCAAATTATAGATAACTTTAACACCACAATCTAAACATAGTGTTTAGTTTAGAAACTTCTAAATTTTACGACACCAAAAATATATTAACATTTTTGAAAAATTCTAAAACTTCATGCCGAACATCAGAATAAAGGAAATTATGTTAATCCAAATCCGAAAGTAGTGTTTGCTTTGAAAATTGTTATCTTTAGGAGCACCGCGAGCTAAAAATGGAAGTCAACATTTTGCAAAAACTGTAAACGACCGACTGAGCGAGTTCTGCAGCTCAGGGAGCTTACTAATTATTATTATTGTACGAGCGAAGCGAGTTTCGGTTTTACTCGAAATTATGTTAACCCAAATCCGAAAGTAGTGTTTGCTTTGAAAATTAATATCTTTAAGAGCACCTCCCTCTCTCTCTCTCTCTCTCTCTCTCTCTCTCTCTCTCTCTCTCTCTCTCTCTCTCTCTCTCTCTCTCCTATGGCACTACAGCCCTTGTTGGGCCCTGGGCTCCTTCAATTCTTCCCCCCATTCTCTTCTGTTAGTAGCCATCCTCCTCCAGGAACGCACTTTAAGTATTTCTTTCGCATCCTCATCCACCCCGTCCTCCCATCTTCTCCTCGGTCTTCCCAGTGGTCTTTTTCCGTGGAGTCTGGTATTCAATAGTTTTCGTGGTATTCTGTCTTCCCTGTCCTGGCTACATGACCACCACACCTTAGAGCTTTAGTTTTATGTACTGTGTTAGCGGCGGTTCTTTATACATTTGATACAATTCAAAGTTATATTCTCCAGCCGTGTACGTCATTAACTGGCCACAGGATTCTTCGTAATATTTTTTTTTTTCAAAGATATCGAGAGTGTTTGATGCTTTGGAGTCCAGGATACACGTTTCGCAGCCGTAGGTTAGAATGGTTCTCATTATTGATTTGTATATCCTTAGTTTCGTGTTTTTGTGGATGTCTTTGGATCTGAAGATACCTGATGTGGCCAAATACGCTTTATTGGCTTGGACTATCCTGTTCCGGATTTCGGCTTCTTCTGTGCCGTTTTTATTTTTAGGAGCACCACGAGCTAAAATGGAAGTCAACATCTTGCAAAAACTGTAAACGACCGACTGAGCGAGTTTTGTAGCTCAGGGAACTTACTAATTATTATTATTATTATTATTCTTTTCTTTTTCTCCAATATTCTTTCATCATTTCACTGTCTCTTCTTCCTGTCTTCAGTCCACTTTGGACCTGCGTTTTTCTCTCTCCTACCCTGGACTCCTTACATTTTTAACACTTTTCCCCGAAAAACGCCTCTTTCAATTGCTTCTTCTGCGTTTATATTATTTTTTTCTAAATCCTTTTGGACTTCTTTAATCCAACTTGATGTTGACTTCTTCCCCCACAAGTATTTGAAGATCTGCTTTGTTAACCTATTGTCGTCCATTCTATACAAATGTCTAAAAAATAATAGTCCTCTTTTTCTCATTGTTTCTGTTACATTTTCTATACTTTGATATATTTCATCATTACTTCTTAATTTCCAACCATCTGAAATTTTTCGTGGGCCTAATATTTTCCTAATAATTCGTTTTTCAAATATTTCTAATTTTCCTAAATTATAATTCAATGCTAGACATTCACTTGCATATAGGCATATTATTATTATTATTATTACCTTGCATATGTAAGGTTGTAGAGAGTAAAAGCTTATGATAGTATATAAAGACATTGTATGAATAAGTAGAGATTAAAGGCTTAAACGTTATGAATTAGTTAATAAGAAACCTTGTTAAAAATGTTAGTTTTAAGTATTTTTAGGACTAAGAGGAATTTTAACTCAAATCAGAACCTGTCATTTACTATTATAATTGTGTTAACTTTAATAAATCCACAAACCACAAATGAAACTCAAAATTTTTATAAAATTGTAAAAGTATTTACACGCAGGAAAAAATTGTGAGGAATTTTATGCAAATGTACAAAACTTTGTAGCTTTAATATTTTGAGAGAATTAATACCCTTCGAACTCCATACAACTTTTGGATCGGATTCAATACAACGTCCAAAAAACCTTTATATTACAATGGCCATTCTAATTGCATATGTAAGATAGTAGAGAGTAAAAGCATATGATAGCATACAAAGACACTGTGTGAATAAGTAGAGATTGCAGGCTTGAACATTATGTATTAGTTGATAAGAAACATTGTTAAAAATGTTAGTTTTAAGTATTTTTAGGCTTATGAAACAATTTTAAGTGCTGTAAAACAGTGCGAAACGATGCTTTGCCGCGTGTGCGAGGGTACCTAATTATTTTACGGTATACTCATAAGAAAAACGTTAATTTAAATAACTTTCATGATATAGGAAAGATTCAGAGTGTTTGTAATAAAAAGACATAACTGACGACATAGTTTTTTTTTTATTATTAACTAAATGTATACCTACCTTGAGTAAAAAGGTTTTATGGCTATAATTTCAGTCGTAAAAATTATCAGGTTTTTAAACGACCTGTTGTTCAAACACAACAGTCGTTCTATTCGGAAGCCTTCTTGAACAAGAATATTGGTTATCTGTAGGAAAATCATGAGTACGGCTTATCGAAGAACCAATCAGATTACTAGAATTCAGTCGTGGATAATTATTTGAAACTGATAGATCAGTCTCTCTTAGGAATCGATAACGTGGTAAACGCCGCGTGATTCATGACGATCGATCTGTTAATCGCGACTAACACAAATTACGTAAATTTCCTAGAATTACTGCAAGTAACATTAAAAGTGCTATCCCACGAAAGTTCAATATATCCGATTAGGATATAAACACTTCAAGCCTATTGGATAAAAATGTGTACGCAAAATACACTAATTTTAGCAGTAACAACGTCTGTTCGCGGTGAAAGTACTGTATATAACCGTGCTTGTGAGAAACATCTACATACCTCCAACATAGCTCTGAAACCAACATTACCTCACCTGGGACACCTTTCTAACCAAACTCAATGGAAATATTCCCGAACGGCCTCGCGCCGCACTTCCCTCCAATCAATAGCCCAGCCACATCCATCAACAGAACTACCCGCAACCCGAGTAGACCTTCCTTCTTAACAAATCGTCTCCTCGCAATAGCCGATGGTCCTCGCCGACAGCGTCTGGGAAATAGACACAATTAGCAGCTCATACATCTCTATTTATAATGCTTTCACACCATTCCCCAGCGTCAGAGACTCAGAACTCACTAGCAACTCGTAAAACCAAAAATACACAAACTTCAAATCTAAAATCTATCACCGATCAACCTTCTTGATCTCACTATAATGAAATTTCCTATCACCCACTTCCCAGTCCTTTCCCCCAATACAATGTGTACCCCGTCTACCTTGACCCCACCCTCCAGCTTTGGGGACCTGCGTTATTCGTCCCTGTCTTGGCTGCCCTGAAAAATAAAAATAAATAAATAAATAAATAAACACCTATTAATAGCGCCTCCATTTGACTCTTCCTTCTCACACCTGGCTACCAACTACATAATGCACACAAATACTCCAACATGCACTACTCTTCCATCTACATGCCTCCACCTTCTCAACGGCCGGTCTGCAATGGCGTACGACTCCCAAAAATTCCATTACCAACTGGCTGAAGGGGGCTTGCCCCAGACCAGCGAGTCTGGCCCGATTCGGACCTGACTCAAACAACAACAACAAAAATCTACACGCCTGAAAGCGCGACCCTGAGACCGGACAGAGTATATCAACCCACGTACTCATCCAGATACAGGATCATCCAGGGTCAAGCCGTCGTCTGAATGATCTATAGTCGGTCGGCAGTAAAGAGAAGTGAACCTATCTTAATTATGTACAAAGAAATTAATTAAAAGAAAGACTCTTATCACATCTGTAAAGACTTTTAGTTTATTTCACTGTATAAAAAGAAATTTTTTAATTATGTTACAAAGGTCAACAAAGACGGTTATTTTTTTTTTATAAACTGTATTAAAAGTCTGTATAATGTTTACCTTATTCCGTCGTGTGACTTCGTTTGGCGTTTACTTTACGCGTTTCAAGACATATGTCCCGTCATCAGAAAATAAAAATTCACTCTTACGAGGTCGTTATACATTATAATACAAATATTTAAAAACGATTACACACATGCCCGCTTTACTGGAGTGCGCACTCGAGTCGGACCGATCGGACACTGATCAATAGCTACCGCGTAGACAGGTTTATTGCGGTATCGTAGAGCGGGTTTGATTTAAAATTTAAATGGTCGTTTAGCACGAAGTCACGACTGTGTACGTCATTGTACGCCCTATATATCTCAAATTCTTCCAAGGCGTTCATGTAAGTGCCTTTATTACAAAAATGCATGGGTTTCAAGTTGGAAACAAAGCTTGTATATTTATGATTTTCGTCTATCAAGTGACGTGCATAGTTGGAATTTATGTTTGATGATGTTGTCTGACCCTTCAGATTGTGCTTAGGTATATGTTCAATAAAACGTTTTTGGAAACCTCTTCCCGTCTGGCCGATATAGAAGCATTCACAATCGTCGCACGATAATTTGTACACCCCCGTTTTCTTTTCTAAAGGGATAGTTATTTTATTGCGGAGTGTGTTCAAAAGATTATTGTTAGTTTTAAATATTACGGTACTATTATTATTATTATTTAACACACTAGTTAAAATTTGTGGCATTATTTGGGTGTATGTCGTTGAAATAAAAATGGTTTTAGTGTCTATTTCTATGCGAGGTTTAGATAGCTTATGCTTTTGTTTCCTAAGGAGGCTGTCAATCAAGGAACTATTGTAGCCATTGGCTTGAGCTATGTATTTTATTGTGTTAAGTTCATCATTAAAATCCTCGTCGTCAAGAGGTACTGTTAAAAGTCTGTGTATAAAGTAATTAAAGGCTGCCATTTTTTGCAAAAAGGGGTGATGTGAGTCGACAGGTATGGTTACATCGGTGGTGGTTGGTTTCCTACATATATTGAATTTCAGTTTATCAAAGTCTTTAGTAACTGTTAAGTCCAAACAGTTTAATTTATTATTTGTTTCGGTCTCAAGAGTGAACTGAATGTTCTCATTTATATTATTCATAAAGTTTTTAAAATTGTTGATCTGTCGTAGAATACCTTTATATATTATAAATGTGTCGTCAACATAACGTGCATAAAATATGATGTTATGTTTGTGAATGTTGTTAGAAAGCATAAATGTGTTTTCATAGAAATTCAAATAAATGTCAGCAAGCAAACCAGACAGCGGCGAACCCATTGCTAAGCCATCACGTTGACTGTAAAATTGGTCATCGAAAGTAAAATAATTTTGACGCAAAATGACTTCAAGTAGGCTCATTAGCTCTTCTATCATTTGGGCGTTTAATTTGTTATTTTCAAACAAGTTATTCCTTAGAATCTGCAGCGTTTCCCTAACTGGTATGTTAGTATACAAGTTGATAATGTCAAAGGAGGCCAATTTATAATTAGGGGGTAACTTAACATTCTTAACCTTATTTATAAAGTCAGTTAGATTTGCAATAGTATGGTTGTTTTTTATATCTATACTGTCCCTAATGATTTTTACAAGTTTTTTGGCTGCACGAAATCCTGGTGCTGTTGCAAAATTATCAAGGGGTCTAATTGGTACATTGCATTTATGAATTTTGGGGAGACCTGTAAACATCGGTGGTTTAGCATTGCAGGGTTTTAGGTAGCGACGTGTACGTTCATTGAATAGATTTACGCATTTATTAATTTCTTTGTTTAAATTTTTAACGTAAATGTGTGTAGGATCAGACTTCAGAGTTATTATATTGTTATTTGAGATAAAGTCGTTAACCTTCATTGTATACGATTCACTGTCCATGATAACAAGGGTTTTACCTTTGTCCGCTTTTGTGATAAGTGCATTATTCTCGATTAACTTTGTTTTTATCTGTTTCAATATCTTGAATTCCTTGGAACTGTTTGTGTATTATTTGACATATGATGCAGGCGATCATGTGAAGTATATATGTATTAAAAGCTCAGTAGATTGTTATAAAAGAATAGCATAATTAATAAATCCACTTCATTCCAGTATAGTATATCTCTTGACTACTTATTCTACGCGACATCCATACATCGCAATATATTGTTATCAATTATATGTATCTGGGAGACGTATTAGAAATGTTCATGCTGGGAGACGTATTAGATACATACACCTAGTAGCTGGGACTAAGTTATTTGTAATTTTAAGCATTATGGTTAAAGATTTAACTTAAAAAAAAATCAGTACTTTAGAATTTTCAGTGTTTATTGTATGACTGCTTTACAATTGTTACGTTGCTAACAAATATATAGTAATAAGGGATTTCGTAATTCTTCTGATAATTAAAAAATTATCTAACATTGAACTAATAATAAATGTATTTCGTTCATTCAAAATAGTGAGCAAGTTCTGCAGCACAGGGAACTTAACTGTTTAAATGTTGTATTATAACACACACAGGATGGTATGTAACACACATTATCATCATCATCTCCTCATAATAATAATAATAATAATAATTATTATTATTATTATTATACCATCATTATTATCGGATCTCCACAATCATACCGGTGCAACTGGGAGTTGAGGCTATACTTACAAAGAAGGCAGTTAAATACCTAGGGGTGAGGCTAGATTCAAAGCTCTGTTATTGGGAGCAAATCAAGTATGCAGCTGATAAAGCGGCTCACATCACAACAAAGCTCAGCAGGCTTATGGCCAATGTAGGAGACACCACTGCAAGCAAGAGGCGATTGTTGGTGGTGGTCACGGAACCCATCCTTCTGAACGGTTACGAAATCTGTGCCGATGCACTAAAGACGGAGAAATACAGGAAATGTATTTCCCATAAACCTGTTGGCTCTAGAGGGAAAGCATTTCTTCGAAAGAAGATATGTAATTGGAAGGGACGTGGCAAAACATGATGCCAGGGAACTCACTCTCCGGCACCCGCAAGATCGATGGAATAGGGAGGGTTGAAGAAAATGACAGCAAGGCTCACATTAAACTTGAAGGAATGGATTGACCGACAACACTGTTAGGTTAACTACCATCTGACTCAGTTCCTCAGTGGTCATGACAATTTTAATGCTTACCCCCATAGAATGGGAAAGGTGTACAGCCCAGCATGGCAATACGGTGACTCTCCCCATGAAGATGCCTTGCACACCTTTTTCAACTGCTGCAGATTCACAAGAGAGAGGATGGTACTGGAGATGGAGCTCGGGGAGTTCACGCCCGAGAGATTGGTTGAGATTATGCTTCGAGGCAAGGCGGAAGGGGATGGCATTTCTGCATTTATTCAGTGGGTCCTACTAGAAAAGAAAAAACAGGCCCAACTTGCACCCAACGGGCAGTAGAAGATGAGGGGCAACAAGAAGGAGCCCGTTAAGGGTGCAATAGGCTCCACCCTGAAGTAATATGCTAGGTGGTTCCAGGATGGATATGAATTAGAGGTAGGTTTTTTGTGGGTGAGAGTCCCTAAAAAAATTATCATTATTCTTATTATAAAGGTAGAAAATAAAAAGCAAAAAAGAAAATTCAGTAAAAACAATGAATAAATAACAAAAAAATCACGGGAACTACAATAAAAAAATGCATTTTTTATTTTTCGGAACAATAACGATTTGGAGACATATTTGCCTACGTGGCATGTTGTCGACGCCTTTTTAACAGCGATGTTGAAATGTCGTAATTTTGTGACCGCGACATAATGGTGCGAGGACATTTTCGACTATTCCGCTGTTGACGCGGACGCTTGGCGTGATGACACTCGGTACTTATATTCCTGATATTGAGTGTAGGTATTCCACCCCATCCGACCACTCTATAAACATTTTGATTATACTATTTTTTTGTGTTACTGAACCCACCGAAGTAATAAACTAATAAATTAGGTGACACAATATTATGTAAAGACTTGTTATTATTATGAGTGCAACTGTGTGTGTGTGTGTGTGTGTGTGTGTGTGTGTGTGTGTGTGTGTGTGTGTGTGTGTGTGTGTGTGTGTGTGTGTGTGTGTGTGTGTGTGTGTGTGTGTGTGTGTGTGTGTGTGTGTGTGTGTGTGTGTGTGTGTGTGTGTGTGTGTGTGTGTGTGTGTGTGTGTGTGTGTGTGTGTGTGTGTGTGTGTGTGTGTGTGTGTGTGTGTGTGTGTGTGTGTGTGTGTGTGTGTGTGTGTGTGTGTGTGTGTGTGTGTGTGTGTGTGTGTGTGTGTGTGTGTGTGTGTGTGTGTGTGTGTGTGTGTGTGTGTGTGTGTGTGAGAGAAATGTGACAGTGTAACTATAGTAGAACCTCTGTTAATCGCAACAAAGGGGGAAGGCGGTTTCGGATAACCAAACTTTCCGATAATAATTAAGATAGCATTTTTTTAAGTGTGAGGTAAAAAAACAATATTATCAAAAAATTCTAATAGAAATCAAACTATTTACATAAAGTCATTTTTCAACACTAGTTTTATGATTTTTTGTAAAAATCTTATATTTTCCTTTGCTTTTTCTGTTCATGCCGGTTTTGTTGCAGCAATATCTCACTATCGCTTCATTAGCAGAACGTCAGAGGGCTTCGATTCTTCAGATCGTTCGACGAACCGTAACGCTATCTGAAAATACGTATAAAACTCTGTGAGAAAAACGCGTATTTCATATAGCCTAATTTAATGCCCTAATCCAAAATAAAATCTCTTACCTCTAAGGCATTGAAGAACTCGTCAGCGGTGCCATGACTGCTGCTCTCTGCTATGTCATCGTCTTCGTCGTCCCTTTGTTTCGTGAAACATAAAAGCACAGCCTCATTTACTTTCTCGTTTTGTGACACGTCTTCATTGTTTCCTTGTTTGACATCTCTGAAGCATCCTCTTCAAACATATTTTTTATCTTGACCAATCAGAAACAGTAAGAACACCAAGACCAACATCGGCTGCCACAGTTCGCAAAATCTCGTCATTTTTAATTCTTTTAATTGCCTCCGATTTTTCTTCAATCGTTATCATGACCCGTTTCTGCTTTGTTGACATGACGCACAATTGATTACATGTTTGTTACATTAGTTTTCGTGTTTTAACCGGAAACAAATTTTCGTTGTAGTAAAAATCGGGAATATATATATTTTTTTCTTTTGATCGGTCGTTTCGGTTAAAGGATATTTCAATTAATGGAGGTTCTACTGTATTTCATTTCGGCAAAAATTAATTAAACACTGCGAAACCTTTTAGTGACCCACATTTGTTCTTCAGTTTTTCTTCATGCTGAGATAAGCGTTTAGAAGTACGTATCATGAAGAATACTACAATTTAAGTTTTAACTGATTCTACCTATACAAATAAAAAGCCTCGGCACCGAATTTGCTTGGAAATCTTATCGAAACGTTTCAAGGTCTGTAAATATGTTGAAGTACGTTCACACTTCCGTGACAGTTTTCTTAAACGAACTTATTCCTACGTACGAGTTACCGTCGCGTCTAGGTTGTGGCACATGTTTGTATTTACCGGAAAATACATTAAAATGTACACCGTTTGAAATCACAGTCACCTTAACGACCCTTCATTCTGGTATTTACCGAGTCCGGTATTTACAAAACCGTTTTACGCCAACAACATTGTGAAGACATTTGTAATTTTAATTGCAAAACAAGTACTGAATAATGAGTTCTTGCAACGGCGTTTAGCAGTTAAACGAGCGATTAACACATTGTTTTCACTGAGAAATTCGTGTCGAGCAGTACAGTCGGTCTTTCGTTCGATTTGACCCCTTACATTTTAGGAGAGCGTCGTTATCGTAGGATGTCAAGTTTTAAAATAAATTATTTACTTGCACAAAGTCATGAATGCGTAATTAAATGAGAAAGGCTACGCCTACTAAACTGAATTATTTGTTTGATTTTAAACATGCAAGAGTGTTCAGTTTTTATTCAACATTCAACGAATCGGTTGCTTTAATTAAAAAAAGTAAATAAGTAAATAAATCTTCTTAAACTTTCTTACAGGTATCATAAACATTTATTGGATTTAAAATTAATGTTGTTTATTAGTTTACAAAACTAGCTTATTTAACATTACGTTTTTTAAGCATAGGTGGAGTTGAATTGTCTGAAGTCAGTCTCTTCACTTTGAGATTTCTGTTTACTCCTCTCTCTCTTGCATCTCTCTTCACTCACTTCCCTCCTCTTCTTACACGCAACACAGTACCTTCTAGAGACATCTCTTGTTTCCTACACTCTCCTGGTTATACTCTTATCTTCTACCATTTGTCATCTCCATACAATCTCTCCCACTTTATTATTTTTATTCGTTGGTGGTCTAGTATATTCAAACCAATGATACCATAATATAAAAGCGAACGTTAATAAAACATAAAATTAAAATAGTGTGTGATATACTGTCAAAATGTTCCGGGTTTTTAGGCCGTGGTATAGATTGTCTATGTTCAGTACCAGACATTTCGTCCCTACCGATGACGAACATCTTCATTGGCGCAGGAACACAGATTACAAACGCCGCGACGAATACAAAGAATGTTCTGTCCCGTTTGTATTGTGAAGACAGCCAGATGATTGAAAACTACTGGGAACCAGTCTTTTTTTTCTTACATTTTTGGATAATAAAAGGTTTAACTTTATCAGTGGAAAATCTGTGGGAGTTTAATTAGCAGAATGTATGGTTTTGTAGAAAATGGCAGTTGGTTTTCTTTCTTTAAGGCATTCTGGTATTAGGAAGAGAGGATTTGTTTGGATTTTCATAATGCTGATTTTGGATGTTGATGTTAACCACGTTTGATTTTGGATTATGTTTGAGGTTTTCCTTGAAATCCGAGGTATGTGGCCGCTGCTAGGTACGTTTATTTCTCCCTCAGCAGGTGGCTGTGGGTGTACAGTTGCTGGCTGGCAATGGGGTAGTCTAAACATTTCCATGAATAATACTTGCGGTGACCTGTGGCACTTCCATTAATGTTTTGTTATTAATTATATCTTCATTAATATAATATTCAGTATTCTTATTAAATCAGTTTCGCTCAGAACAACCAACAATTTTACCTGGGAGCTACCATCGCACTTCATTTTAATATTCATATAGTTATTACATTATGTATTTTACAAGAGAATAACCCTTTTTAAATAACTTTGTTTGTATTTGCTCGCGGACGTTTGTAATCTGTGTTCCGGCGCAACTGTCGTGTTCGTTCATGGGTGTTGAAGCTCGCAACTTGAAACCAAGGGACGTCTCAGATGCACATCCCTACAGCTCTGACAGCGGGAGATGTGATCTATGTTTCCGCGTCACTGTTCGTGTTCTTTCTCAGGAGTTGTAACCTGTTTTCCCGCGTCATTGTTATGTTCGTTCAAGGGTGTTGTGTTTCTGTTTCCGCGTCACTGTTCGTGTTCTTTTGCGGGAGTTGTGATTTGTGTTTTCGCGTCACTGTTCGTGTTCTTTTGCGGGAGTTGTGATCTGTGTTTCCGCGTCACTGTTTGTGTTTATTCGCGGGAGTTGTAACCTGTTTTCCAGCGTCATTCTTATATTCGTTGACGGGTTTTGTGTTTCTGTGTTCCCGAGTCACTGTTCGTATTCGTTCACGGGTGTTGTGATCTGACTTTCCGCGTCACTGTTCGTGTTCTTTCGCGGGTGTTGTGATCTATGTTTCCGCCTCACTGTTCGTGTTCATTCGCAGTAGTTGTAACCTGTTTTCCCGCGTTATTGTTATGTTCGTTCACGGGTTTTTTTGTTTCTGTGTTTCGAGCCACTGTTCGTATTCGTTCACGGGTGTTGTGTTCTGTGTTTTCGCGTCACTGTTCGTGTTCTTTTGCGGGAGTTGTGATCTGTGTTTCCGCGTCACTGTTTGTGTTCATTCGCGGGAGTTGTAACCTGTTTTCCCGCGTCATTCTTATATTCGTTGACGGGTTTTGTGTTTCTGTGTTCCCGAGTCACTGTTCGTATTCGTTCACGGGTGTTGTGATCTGACTTTCCGCGTCACTGTTCGTGTTCTTTCGCGGGTGTTGTAACCTGTTTTCCCGCGTCATTGTTATGTTCGTTCACGGGTTTTTTTGTTTCTGTGTTTCGAGCCACTGTTCGTATTCGTTCACGGGTGTTGTGTTCTGTGTTTCCGCGTCCCTGTTCGTGTTCGTTCACGGGTGTTGTGATCTGTGTTTCAGCGTCGCTGTTCGTATTCATTCACGGGTGTTGTGATCTGTGTTTTCGCGCTACTGAAGATGTTCGCCGTCGGTACGGGCGAAACGTATGGTAGTAAACATACGTTTACTACGATCTAGACTACGTACTAACAGCCCGATCTAGACTACGTACTAACAGCCCGATCTAGACTACGTACTAACAGCCTGACCTAGACTACGTACTAACAGCCCGAAAAATTGTGATAATGTGAACACCGGCCGTGAGAGCTTGCGTTCGTTTCAGTATGTGATATACGACTAAACTGAATTTAATGACATCTTGAAAAATCTCATATAAACTACAATTTTTTGGGGGAGTTTCGTTCAATACAGCTATGAAGTTTTAGAGCTTTTTGAGACATGCGTTGGAGGAGAATGCAGAGAATTTCATAGAAGGATAGAGAGAGAGAGAGAGATGGAAAAATAAATTTAAATAAGAGAATCATGAAAAAAATATGAAATTTTTAAAAGGACATGGGAGAAGAAAGACTGTGAAATAATCACACCAGAAGGAAATATCGATAACTTGGACACTTGGTTACGCTCAGTAGCTCGTAAACGACTATGTAGGCTTACTACAGGGTAAGATTGATCCAGTATTGTTAGGGGAAGTCCAAGAGATGAGTTCCTGTATCACGTGGCTGCAGAAATGAATTTCAAAGAACACAGAAATTTTTAACAGAGGGCGACTTGTTGACTTGAAACTAATAAACAACATTAATTTTTTGAACGATTGCCAGAATTATATGAATTTAAAATTTACTTACAGTATTCAATGTTTGTATAATTGTTAATACCGAAACTTTTTGGGCTGCCTATGTACCCTGGGTTGAATTGGATTAATGTAAACGTGGAAGTGAGGTGATCACTCGATTTACCATCGACTGCTGGTTTACTAAACAATTTCACTTCACATTATTTAAGCTGTCGTTGTTATTTGCGTATAAGCAGGCGATACAGCAGTCTTGAGCTGCACACTGGGTGAAACGGTTAAGAGATTCGGGGAACTTTCCCAAAAACCTTCAAGCACGGTGCTCATAATTAGCAAGTCAAGACGTAGTACATCGAATGCTCAAGATCAAGGAATTTAACGTATGCGTGCCTTACTGTATTTTTCAAAAATAAACAAACAGAATACATAATTGAAATTTTATAAGATGATATTGTATTATATTATTATATGGATGAGAGACATGGGTGATCAGGCAGGGTAACGAAACAGTTTTCACTCAGCAGTAATGAATTTCCTTCGACCTTTTTCATCATCATCAGCCGTGGTTCTACAGCCCTCGGTGGGTCTTGGCCTGCTCCAAGAGTCGATTCCATTCTTCCTTTTGCGTGCCCTGGCTTTCCAGTTTCTTATTTCAGCTTTCTGAGGTACTCGTCTATCTGGTTTTTGAATCTACTTCAGGGTCTTCCCTTTCGACCTGTATAAATTTCCACTAAACGAGATGAACTTAGGAATGATATTGTTCGGAAGAGGCTCGACAAGATTTTCTCCTTAGTCGAGAGGCGTATGTTTACCATAAGCGACGTTATGACAATCTGTTAAAAATAACAGACGACACGCTGCCAGAGGTAGTTTTCCAGTATAACATTTTGGTAAACACTGTTCGCCGTCCTAGGAAGATGGGTTGTGGAGCCGGAAAATGTTACAAGGCCCAAACTTTGAACTTAACTTTTGATAACAAAGTGATTAATGCTAGAGAACTGAGCGACAACAAATTGTACCGTTCCCAGAAACTTTATGATAAATGAAACCCAAATGAATGAAGATTTGATCGGCAGTCAAGTCTTAAGAAAATAAAATCTGTGTAAGGCATGTCTGAACTGTACCTTTATCCGTTCCTGCAGTACATTTTCGATGTTTTTAGTATGCGATTGTATCGATATATTACGATGTGGAAAAGAAGAAGTGTACTAATTGTAAATTCTCCTATTTCTTAATGCAAAGCGAAATACGTTTTGTTTTCATTTGTGAGGTTAGGTGACAACGGTTTTGGTTTTTAGTTTACTGCTGAAATAAATAAAAGCCATGATTGGGGAAAACATAACGTTTAATGTGTATGACACATTTAACTTTATGTTATTTAACGTTATGTGTATTTATGTGTATTTAACGTTATGTTATTAAGCATAACGTTTAATGCTTATAACACAGTAACACTTAAAATAAAGAACCTAACGTTTTTGAGTTAACGGGTACTTGTTAAGCAATAGAATAATTTAAAATTGGTACACTTCTTCTGTTTCATATCGTCTTACATCGATATTATCGCATAACCAAAACATCGAAAATGTAGTGTAGGTACAGTCATTAGGAGAGTACCAATATTTCTAAGATTTCTTCTTCTTCGTATGATTTCTATAATAAAATGCTTTCTTTACTTTAAAGTATTTTAATTAACAATTTTGTGCTTTCTTCATAATATAAATTATTTCTGTAAAGAAGCTTTTCAAAAAGTGTGTCTGTTGATAGTTTTTTTAGAAATCAACCAGTGTTACAGAAAAAAATGAAACGTTAACATTTAATATTAACCTATGGAAATAGTGTTCTGTGTTAATATGGAATGTTTTAAATTACTATGTAATATTTACAATAAATAATATGATGTAAATGATATTTACAATTTCGTATTAATGTGTAGTATAACGTTTACAGTGATATTGAAATCAGACTGTCTACCTTAATAAAGTGTATTAAAATGATACTAATAAATTTTCCTTGGATAAAATAAGTTAGTAAATTTGTGTAATGTCTGGTAATATGTAGCAGATTAGATTTATGGTTACTATGGCAAAGAATTTGTTTTGAATGCAGTTGAAAAAATTAAATCTTCAATTATTACAGTCTTATAACTAAAAGCAATGTTTAAAAATTGGCACGTTCATATAATATTATATTCTGGTTCACAAACATAGAACGAGAAATATCGGTCATCTCGAATAAAAAACTTTGATGAATTTAAATAAAAATACATTTAAACTGGGTTAAACAATGGTAATTGTTAAAAATAAAATAAATCCGTTACTAGGCGATTAAACTAAATTTGTTTTCATTTCAATTTAAATCGTAGACGCGTGAAGATGAAGTTCCTGGCTAGCAAGTATATCATCTCCATTATTTAATGTTTACGTTTCCAAAGTTTTATTGTTATGATTACCGGTATCAAAAGGCAAGCAGGACAAATACACACGCACACAATCGCGTTATTTCTGGCCTAACTCACGTTAATTTGCTTGTGTTTCACCGTATTTTAAATGAAAAGTTCCGTAATCCATACAACGACATCCACGCGTGCAAGCAGAAATGGTGTCCAGCGTGGACGGAGATTCGCTTCCTGTGGATCGCTGGCCAGTGTAACTGCACGTGAATACCGTGGAACGGTTCACAGACAGACGTTTCATCTTTAGGGAGTGGACCCTCTGCAAGTGCTCAGGGGTTTATGCGAGCGACTCTGGAGCGCTCCTTCTTTTCCGCGTTTATCTGTTCTGTGAAACGTACACTGTAGATTCGCAGCTTTACTCTGAGCAACGCTCTATAGTGAATGTTGAAAGTCTTTGCCCACGTTGAACCCTCATACACACAATAACCTGCTCTGATGTTTTGATTATGGTGATCATAATATTAGAACTTTAGAAACTTGAGCATTACTTAATGGAGAACAAACGTTATCTTTAACCAGCCTTTATGCACTCCTATGTGTATTATGAAATACAATGAATAATTTTAATGAAATAAATATCTTAATGAATTCAATCTGTGTATTTATTCAAAATTTCAGCATAGTTTTAATTGCGTTTATTATCTGTGTGTATTTTACGATAAGGTCAGTTATTGAAAGATACAGTATTAGGACATGATACATCGGCACTTTTGTAAGGAACAAATAAACATTCAACAAAATATTTGTTTATACAATTCTGTAGTATAGTATAGGCCTATGTATAATTTTGTATCCATTGTAATAGGCCTATGTATTGGAAAAACACAAATGGTTTAATAAAATTAATAAGTTCGTAAATGAAAAAATTTGTGTTGATTTTTTTTAAATTTTAACCGTACTTTAATTTTTAGATTATAAAGTATAATACACCACTATAATTTATCTATATATAAACGTGAAGAGAAAACTTTGTACCCCTTTTTAAGCATATTGCGCACACGGAGGAGTGTGAGATTTGGCATAGTTAAAGTTTATATGGAGAAGGAGTGCAGAAAGCTAAAATTTATATATAATATGTGTTACAAATACATTAAATTAAATAAAATAAAACATTCATTTGCACTTTAAAATTCATTTAAACTTTTTAAAACATTGGTAATTGTTGAAAATAAAATAATTTTGTTGCCAGGCAATAAAATTATAATTTTTTCATTTTAGTGTACGTTCATACTGCCAATGTCAAACACATAATAGTCTGTCGTTTGTTTACGTTCATACTGCCAATGTCAAACACATAATAGTCTGTGGTCAAACAGTCGCACAGAGTAGAGATTGTCGCCAAAGAATTTTAAAATGTTGCCAACAAATAATTACTGACAGATTGACTGAATGAGCTGTGAATTTTGTGTGATTTCAAATGTTCCTTTTTCAATAGTCTGTGGAGTGTATGTCAAGGCAAAAAAGCGTTTATTTTATATTTTGTATATTAGATATCTGTGTTTTATATATTAATGTGCAGTTGAAAGTGAAATACAGCTTGCTTAATATACACCTGTTGCAAAAGGAAAATTTTGTAGCAGCAATTTGAATTGACTTACTCTCGCCTAATTATTATTGGTGGTTTCAAAAAAGTGAGTACATTTTATTATTTTTAAATTAAACCCTGTCTAGTCTTAGTTTCAGTAATTTCATTACATGTTTTTTTTTACATTCAGATATTTGCACCTACTTCCATTATGCCTCGACATAGAACATTGACGGGTCGGAGTGAAAGAAAAAGAAGAGGGAATATATATTCGCGTGAAAGTCAAAATGATAATAGACCAAATGCAAATTTAAATAGTGTAAATAGTATAACATTGACGGGTCGGAGTGAGAGACAAAGAAGAAGGAATATATATTCGCGTGAAAGTCAAAATGATAATAGACCAAATGCAAATTTAAATAGTGTAAATAGTATACAAAATGATGAAATTATTTTGAGGGATACATTTAAATGCGCACTGAATGTCATTCCAAGAAATTTTAATACTTTTGATTGTGGATTAATGCATTTACAATGCAGGTTTTGCAATGCAAAACATTTCGAATCTGAGGTCACTTTAGGTGAAAGGACTGCATTCACTTCATGTTGTCATAAGGGTAAACCAATATTACCGGCCATAAGTCAAAATGAATACTTTAAATCATTGTATGATGGACTTACTTCAAATGAACCTTCAATAAAAAGAAAGTCAAAAAATTATTTTGAAAACATTCGTAAATACAATTCATCATTTGCTATGGTTAGCTCAGAAGCTAAAATTTCGGATACAGTTACGCGTGGAGTGTATCATTTTAAAATACATGATGTTTTTATCACAGATCAGGTCCAATGACTGCTGGATATGGTCGCTTACCATGTTATGCGCAATTATATTTTTATGATGTTGACACTGCTGTCAATTATAGATTACGTGAACAGTATAATCAAACAGGCAATAACAATATAATGCGCGAAATCTCTCTTGAATTGGAACGCATTAATCCTTTCGTTCGGTCATTCATTGTCATAGAGTTGAAAATCAAAATAAAGAAATTTGTATGCTCATTAAAGTAAATCGTGATTTAGATCTACGCCGTTATAATGATGCAGTTCAAACTGATGTAGCAGTAATATTTAGTACAGTTGATGGTGAGCCACCCTTTGAACGAAATATGGTTTCGTTTTCAAAAGTTAATGGTACCATTAAAAATATCTCTGTTTTGGATTCATCATTGGACCCTTTAGCGTATCCATTACTTTTTCCAAATGGTGATACTGGGTGGCATGTCAATATTTCTCATAATGTACCAACTACATCTAATTCAAGAGCGCCCAGAAATAAATTAACCATGCTTCAGTATGCAGCCTATCGACTTGCAATTAGAGAAGATTTTAGCATGTTGTACCATTCACAAAAATTATTTCTTCAGTGGATAGTTGATATGTATGTGAGAATAGAGGGCACAAGGTTACATTTCATTCGACAAAATCCAACAAGTCTTAGGTCTGAAGTTTACAACAATTTAACAGATTATTTAGAATTGAACCCCAATGCCAATAATGTTGGCCGTAGAGTAATTTTACCATCTTCATTCAATGGATCTCCAAGAAATATGTATCAGAATTATTTAGATGCAATGTCAATTGTACAACATTTCGGAAAGCCTTCTTTGTTTATTACAATGACTTGCAATCCAAGTTGGCCTGAAATAGTTAGCAATATTGGTGTAGGTGAGTCAGCTAATTTTCGACCTGATATTGTTGTGCGTGTACTCAAGTCGAAACTGAAAGCATTAATTGAGGGCCTTACACTAAAAAAAATCTTCGGTAAAGTTGAAGCACTCATTTATACAATTGAGTTTCAAAAGAGAGGATTGCCTCATGCTCACATTTTACTCTCTTTAAATGAGCAAGATAAAATTGTTAACGCTACCGATATTGATAAAGTTGTATCTGCGGAGATTCCTAACATTCAAACACATCCTACATTACATGAATATGTTGTAAAACACATGATGCATGGTCCATGCGGTGTACTTAATCCAAATTCTGTATGTATGAGAGATGGAAAATGCACAAAAGATTATCCAAAACGATTTAATGAATTTACATGTGAATCATTAAATGGATATCCATTATACAGAAGGCGTGATAATGGTATTAATGCTGAAGTTCGCGGTAGTTGCCTCGACAATCGTTATGTTGTACCATACAATCCGTATTTACTTGCCAAATTTAATTTCCATTTAATGTTGAAGTATGCACTACAGTTAAAAGTGTTAAATACATTTATAAATACGTGCATAAAGGCTATGACAGTGCATCTGTTGAATTAGGTTCAGAGAGAAATGAACCAGGTCAAGAAATACAAATTGATGAAGTTAACAATTTTTTAAATGGCCGTTATGTCGGATCAACTGAAGCTGTATGGCGCATCTATGCATTTTCAATCACATGTCATCGTTAGACTTGACATTCATTTACCGCGTAGACAGAATGTTTACTTTCGAGAAGGGCAAGAACGTCAAGCAATTGAAAATGCAAGACAAATAAAATTATTAGCATTTTTTGAATTGAATCGATCAGATCCATCAGCGCATGAATATAAGTATATTGAAATTCCTTTGCATTATGTGTGGGAAGATTCCCGAAAAAAATGGAAGAAGAGAAGGCGTGGAGATGATAAAATCATTACACGCATATACGTAGTATCACCAAAAGACATCGAACTTTTCCATTTACGATTGCTTTTATTACATGTCTGTGGTCCAAAATCATTTGAGGATGTTAGAACATACAATGGAATTATACACACTTCTTTTGTTGAAGCGTGCCATGCTCGCGACATTGCTTCAAATGATAATGAATGGCGCGAATGTTTAAATGAAGCAAAAGAATTACATTCACCAAAACAAATGCCAAATTTATTCGGTTACATTTGTGCATTAAATGTGCCAGCCAATGCATTGGCGTTATGGAATGAATTTAAAGTATATCTTAGTGAAGATTTTTTGAGAGATTACAACGAAGAAGTATCCTTTAACACAGCTCTATTAGAAATTGAAGATATTTTGAATGTTCATAATTTGTTGGTCAAGAACTTGACTTGGTTTACCAGTTCCCACGTATTCGCAGAGAACAGACGAAGCAAATACATTTGATCCAATAGAACAAGAGTTTCTGTTTTGTGAGCATTATGAAACTGCAAATATTGAACAGCGTAATCTAATTGATCGTGTGATTCGTGAAGTTTTGCACCATGATACTGGATCTAATGTTTTTTGTTTAACCGCTCATGCAGGTTGTGGAAAAACATTCACACAAACAGCAATCATTCACAAATTAAATTCGCTTAATCTTAGTTGCATTGCAACAGCGTTCAGTGGCATAGCTTCAACTCTATTACTTGGAGATAGAACTTTACACAATGTGTTTAAATTGCCTATACCCATTTTGGAAAATTCTGTAGCGAATATTACCGCAAATAGTAGCTATGGACGTTACATAAATTCATCATCATTGATAATTATTGATGAAATTTCTATGTGCCCACTGCAAGTGTTGAAAATCATAGATATATTATTGCAGGATCTATGCGATGAAAAAGATAAACATAAACCATTTGGAGTGAAAACGATACTTCTGTGCGGTGATTTTCGGCAAATCTTACCAGTTGTCCCACATGGATCACGTGCAACTTTAATTGAAAATTGTGTCACGAGTTGGCATAAATTTGTTTATTTTCATAAAGTAACGTTTACTCAAAATATGAGAGCCTTACCAAGTGAAATAGAATTTGTCGAATTCTTGAAAAAAATTGGTAATGATGAAGCCCCACAATTCCCTCAGTTTGGTGAAAATATTATTGAAATACCTCAGCAATTAATAGGAGATGAAAATTATATTATTAATGAGGTGTATGGAAATATTTCCGAAAACATACTCTCAGATAACATATTGAAGTCGGTTATTTTAGCACCTAAAAATGATGATTGTACTTTTATTAATACTGATATACTTAATCGAAGACCAGGTGAACAGAAAACATATCATAGCTAAGATAAAATAATTTGTGATGATGACAATGAAATCAATAACTATCCAGTAGAGTTTTTGAATTCTTTGACTATTAGTGGTTTGCCACCACATAAGTTAGTATTGAAAGTTAATTGCATATTTTACTGATCAGAAACTTAAATACAAAGGAAGCATTAGTCAATGGAACAAGAATGCGCATCAAGTGTATGCATCGTAATGCTATTGATTGCGAAGGTTTAACTGGAACCGCACGCAATAAGAGAATTTTCATTCCACGTATAAATTTAACATATTCCGGTACTGTTTTACCATTTAACTTTCAAAGAACTAAATTTCCAATTATACCTGCATTTGCGATGACAATAAATAAGTCTCAAGGACAAACATTCGAAAAAATTGGAATTTTATTGAGGCAGCCAGTTTTTACACATGGTCAATTGTACGTCGCAGCAAGTAGACTTCGATCATTCGATGGTTTGAGATTTTATATTTCCGAATATAATGGCCAAGGGCATTTAGCCCTTAATGATGAAAGAGTTTTTACAAAAAACATCGTTTACACAGAAGTTCTGAATCATTAAATTCACTTTCAAACTATTTTAAGTTCAATGGACAACATTTATTTTTTTAACCGCCCGGTTTTTTTTTATTTAATGAAAAATATATGAAAAAATACGAGGCACGTATTTTTTATTTCATTTTTTATTTTTTATTAATTTTTTATTTAAATTTTATATAATTCGAAAAAGATAGGCAAAATAACTGTGTAGCCTTGGCGAAACCTGGTCAGTATGGCAATAAAAAAAACCCAAGGAAATGTCAAAAAACGCGTTATTGCTTTTTAAATATGGCTTAGCCAAGCTAAACCTCATTTTTCCGATCTTTCATATTTTTCAAATAACTCGAAAATTAATGCATAGAAAAAAAATTAAAAAATTATATAAGCTTTGTAGCAGATAATCTTCAAACTGTTTTCGAAGTTTGTACCTTACCAAAAATGAAATGTAATCCACTGGAATTGAAAACAATGTATCTTATACATTCTATGAATGTCAAGTCTCATTTTTATTAGCGTTTATTTAATTCAATAATAACATGAAAAATTTAAAACTGACAATGAATTATATCAAAAAATAAATACGAATACAAGCTGTAATTGTGTTTTTTTTCAACTGTTACTAACATTAAATTTTAAATTTCATAGGTATTGCAGGGAATTAAGGCAAACAACACACGCTAATGACGTATTTTTACACGCTCGCAGCTGACGTAATAGAACAAAATTCAAAAAAATTATATGCAATGGTTATAGAGGTATACTCTTTGACAAAAGAACCTCAATAACGTTCAAACTTAAAAATTTAATGAATTACGGTCGAATTTCGACCACTGGGCGACCACTAGTAATTATTAATTTTCTATATTTGATACAATCTTTACATATTTTCTATGAAAATACTAGGAGATTTATAAAATATCGGTATGGAGAACCATACATGACTTCCATGTTCTAAGATTTATATATAATTCATTTTTCGAAATGAAATATTTCCATAGAAGCTACTTCTTTCTACTTCTTGCTTCAGCCTTAACCACAGTACTTGGTCACTAACGTATACCACCTCACGTTAGCGCACTCGATTTTCACTGATGATGGTAGTCGATGGCATTGCCGAAACGTTTGGTTTTGTAGAAAACATTGGACCACGGCCAAACACCCCAGGAAGGAATTTCAACAACAAACTACTTCTTTGTTGCCAATAACGTAGTACACATGACATATAAATAAAAATTATCCCCCCCCCTTCAACTATCATTTCCATTTATAGAAAATTACCCCCACCCTCTTAAACTAGCCTCTTCATTTATAGAATTTCATCTACGTTTAGAGTGGATTATTGTGATCTTCTTTTCAGGATACTTTATTTATCAAAATTAAGTACCGTACTTTACTCTTGTTAAAACATAAAACGTTGCTGGTAAACTACCCTTTTCCCGTAACCGATCTTCACAAAAATCAACAGGCCTTGAGTCATCTACAACTCAGGCACATATGCAAAAAATTATTTGATTCTGTTTGAATTTACGGCAGTAGAAAAAATTACCAGTGTTAAAACATAAAACGTTGCAGGTAAACCTCTTTCCCTTAACCGATCTTTACCGAAATCAATAGGCCTTGAGTTATCTATAATTCAGGGATGTATGCAAAAAATTATTTGATTCTGTTTGAATGTGCAGCAGTTATCGTTCGTCATAGAAAAAAGTAAAATTACCCTTGTTAAACCTAAAACGTTGCAGGTGAACTGCCCCTTTCCCTTAACCGATCTTCACCAAATTCAATAGACATTGATTCCTCTACAATTCAGTGACGTATACAAAAAATAATTTGATTCTGTTTGAATTTTCGGCTGTTATCGTTTGCCATAGAAAAAAATTCTACACACAGACAAATAGACAGATAGACACACGGACACTTTTCAAAAAATGACTTTTCTTCATGTTTTGAGGGTAGTACAATCAGAATCGGCCCTTATCTCGAACACGATTTTTCGCATTCATCATACTTTCATGTGTGCAGTAAGTATGTAAACAAATTTATTTTTAAGAAAAAGGTCTTTCATATTCTATGATTTTAATTTTATTACTTTAAAAATCGGTATGGAGAACCATACATGACTTCCATGTTCTAAGATTTATATTTAAAATCATTTTCGAAATGAAATGTTTCCATAGAAACTACTTCTTTCTACTTACTGCTTCAGCCTTAACCACAGTACTGTGGTCACTAACGTGTACAGATATTATTATTTGTTCTGATGTTTTTTGACATTATTTGTTGTGTTATTATTTGCACACTAAATTTCATCGCCTAAGCTTCGCAACTGATTTGTCTAACCAAAATTGAATCAATAATTTAATATTAAATCTATGTAAGTTTGTTTACTTCTAATGAAAACTTCAATTAGTATTCCCAAAGGGAGACAGGCCCATAAATTCTCTTGTTCCTTATTATCTTTTAAACAGTAACAGCTTAATAAAGTCACAGTGTAAAGTAACACTGTTAATACTTTTAGTTTCAATTTATTTCTTATAACAAATTATATAATACAGGTATATGTATAATAGGTACATAATAATAGGTATTTATACCTGTTATTTGTTTGGTGCGGTTTCATTTGTACCTTTCAAATACTAGTTTAGCACGCTTCTACTGTTGACCTGATCGAAGGCTTTCTCGTAATCAATGAAACCAACGCAAGTCATATTCCCTCCTCTTTTCTATTATCTATCGTATTATTATGATATTAACAAGGACGATAAGATTGAATATTGTCAATATTCAAGGGATCCACAGATGGTTGTAATACTGGAGGAAGAAATATCGGTATGGAGAACCATACATGACTCCCATGTTCTAAGATTTATATTTAAAATCATTTTCGAAATGAAATATTTCCATAGAAACTACTTCTTTATACTTCTTTCTTCAGCCTTAACCACAGTACTGTTGTCAGTAACGTATACTACCTCACGTTAGCGCACTCGATTTTCACTGATGATGGCAGTTGATAGCACTGCCGAAACGTCTGGTTTTGCAGAAAACATTGGACCACGGCCAAACAGTCCGGGAAGGAATATTAACAACATTTAACTACTTCTTTGTTGCCGAGAACGTAGTACACATAAAAAAGTATCCCCTCCCCCTTCAACTATCATTGTCATTTATAGAAAATTACCCCCTCCCCCTTCAATTACCCTTTGCACTTATAGATATTTCATCTACCTTTCTACAGCGGATTGTTATGACCTTCTTTTTCAGGATACTCTATTTATCAAAATTAACTACTTTACTCTTGTTAAAACATAAAACGTTGCAGGTAAACTACCCTTCCCCTTAACCGATCTTCACCAAAATCGATCTTGAGTCCTCTACAACTGAGGCATATATGAAAAAATTATTTGACTCTGTTTGAATTTGCGGCGGTTAACGTCCGCCATAGAAAAAATTACTCTTGTTAAAACATAAAACGGTGCAGGTAAACTACCCCTTCCCTATAACCGATCATAACCAAAATCACCAGACCTTGAGTACTCTAAAACTCGGTCACATATGCAATCAAATATTTAATTCTGTTTGAATTTGCGGCAGTTATCGTTCGTAATAGAAAAAATTCTACACACAGATAGTTTTCAGAAAATGACTTTTCTTCATGCTTTGAGGGTAGTACAATCAGAATCAGCCCTTATCTCGAACACGATTTTTTTCGCTATTGCCATACTTCCATTTCCTTATGGAACATGGAAGTAAAAAAATTGTTTTTTTTTCGATATCGGTAAGCTTCTGAGTAGAAACGTTGCGAGCTTATTATCTGCGCGGTGTTAATTGCAAATCGTGCACGTAATAAGCAGATTTCAGCGGTTAATCATGTTGTCTCAATAACGGTGCGCCTGTGAAGCAGGTGAAAACACATCATATGTGTATGAAAGGGCTATAGTTTGACGTGAATGCGAACGTTCCTATTAATGTCGTCGCCGCTACAGACTTCCATTGATATTGAACTTGCGATCGTGTCTTCTTTGTAACATGGCGGAAATGACTTTAGCCGGCGCTTCCGGTTCACTCCTTGCATGCACTGAGCTAATGACTTAATAAACTGTTTGTGCCGTGGGAACTCGCCAGAGTTAGATCCAATAAATAAACTGCCAACGTGTAAATAAATTTTTGTCCGTTTGAAACAAATGCTCTGCAAACAAAACTTAAGATTTTCTGGCGACGTTTTGTTTGGCCCGGAGTAAAGAATATTCTGTGAATCTGTGTCTCATTTTTTTTCTTTGTTTAGTGTATAGGCCTACGTTCGTTAGCTCAACCAGTTGTGATCTTCAACCTGTGTTAACAAACCAAAACATAAATGAGATACAGATTTAAAAAATAATATTATGATTATATTTACGTAATAGCTAATTAAAATATTTTTGGTAATTGAGAAAAGGGATCTCAGCGCTTTTACAAAACAAATTTAATGAGTAAATGGACAGTAACAATAAATGAATGATAACTTACAAAATTTACTTAAATTTTATTAATTAATTGTACTTAATGTGTAACTGTACTTAAAGTGTAATTGCGAGTAATTTTTAATTCATTCTTGAACCGCGTTGCGTTATATATGCTCGCGAACGCCCATATTTCGCACACACTCCCACTTGGCGTAAATAAATTTTATTTTAAATTGTTAAAACTTTCGATTTGCAATTACTTCAACAATTTACAAGCAAGGGAGAAGCGTCTAAGAAATCTAATATGGCGTGATTTAATACTGTATACAGATTACTACTTGCATAGAATTTTGAGTCTTGAATGTTGTCAAGAGAGAATAAGTGTAAAATGGAATGACTTGTAATGAAATATTTACGAAAAGTGAATGAGATGACTATGAGACGCAAACACAGTAGAGTATCACAAGACAAAACCTATTTTAGAATACATTTAAGGAAAATAGCCAAGAATACACTTGAAAAGAAGGAATGGAAAATCATGTGAAGAAATATGAGAAGCTAGATTAGGGAAGATTGGGATGGGACAGACCCAAAACTGATATTACAAAAGGAAATTTTAGGCAATCCCGGCATTCTGTGCTCAGAAGTTTGGCACATGCATTACGCACGACAGGTAGAATGATTTTGGAATTTGGTTTTGTAGTTGACGTTCAACAAGAAAGGGATGAAGTATAGCTGTGCTTTTTCTTCGCTAATGTTTATCTTATACAATTACAAGGCGTTCATTTATTAAAAGCAACAAAAAGTTTATCTTCATCATCATCATCCTCAAGGTTTAAACCAAGAATTGTTTGTTCCGGTCTCAAATAGGCAAATATTACAGCTGGTCACTGCAGCGCTTCCCACACCTCTCCGTCCCCTCGGCTTATAGTTCCATAGTTGTTTGGGGATGCGGCAGTCATCCATTCGGCAAAGATGTTCCCACCAATTCAGCCGATACTGGGCGATCCTGTCGAGTATACTCATAATATTCAGTTCCTGCCGTACATCTGTGTTTCTTCTATGATCATGGAGAGTGTACCCTGCCACGTGCCTGAGAAATCTCATTTCAGCCGCTTGGATGCAACTAGCCTGGCCTTTCGTTAAAATCCAATTCTCAGACCCAAAAAGAAGTGTGGGAAGAGCCATCACCTTGTAGAATTTTAGGCGTGTTCCTGTACTTGCTGACTTAAGGGTTCCCCTGATGGTCCCGCACATAAGGTTGAACTATGCAACTTATGCACCACGTCGTTGCTTGCATTATAAAACACACTGTAGCCCAGGTATTCAAAACTGCTAACGTGTTCCAGGACAGTACCATATACAGTATAACCATTTTTGCTCGTACGGGATCAGTTGCACAAAAAGCCATCACCTTGGTTTTAGTTGTGGATACCTGCAATCCAGAGTCTTTGCAGATTCCATTTAACAAAAATGTATACCCATCTGCGATCTGTTTTCAGAGTCCAACAGAATAGCCTGATCCACAAATAACAAAGTGTCAGTTTAACTTTTATTGTACGATTGTGTGCTCTATAATTGTTATATTACTAAGAAATAATAGAGAAATCGGGATGTTTGTAATTTTTCCCATAATTGAAACTGAAGAAGAATTCTGTCTGTCTGTCTGTCTGTCTGTCTGTCTGTCTCTCTCTCTCTCTCTCTCTCTCTCTCTCTCTCTCTCTCTCTCTCCCTCTCTCTCTCTCTCTCTCTCCCTGAAGAATCATCGTACGCAAAATACAAATATACTTTAAAATTCATGTTTCCAGTATCCAAGTCACGATTGATTTAATTGTTACTTTTAGGTTCCTACTTGTGACTTCTAGGAATCAAGGAAATGATCGTTCCATCATCAGACACATATAGCCCTCATAAGAGATCGTCAAACATTAAAATTTATTAATATTATAGTCAAATATATCAACAATAAAAACATATCCGCGTACACGGTACTTGAATCGTGTACACCGTGTCGTGTGTGGACGGACACCCTTCAAGCAGCGTGTACCCGAAACTGTTTTTATTGTTGTTATGTGTTTAACTTTAATTAATAACTTTTGATGTTTCACGATCACTTATGAGGAACATATGTGTCTGTTGATGGAACGATCGTTCCGAAACGCGTCACATAGCTACTAGAACTTATAAGACGGAACTGAAATAAGGTAATTTAATAATTACAAAATATACGTTTATACCTTCCTGGCATAGAATTTTCTGAATAAATCGGTACGACAACGTGATAATTTATAATTAATAGAATTCCATTTGTATACTTTATTTCAGACTGTAGATAGTAGCCTTCTAACAGGAGGTAACAATAATATTTATCAATTTTAACTTTAAGAAAATGATCAACCGAAAATGTACATAGTTACAAATAACTGACTTATCTCACCAATTTAAACGGAAACTAACATTCAACCGTTCCCTGAGACACAGTTATCCCCGAGTCATCGACTATATATATATGTACTAACGTTATCGACAAAAATTCAAACATGTCTATACAATTCAAGCGTTATAAAAATCAGATAATTTTATAGTAGCCCTTAATCGTTGGATAATTAAAACTTAAAACAAACCGGACAAGTTTAGTTTTCATATGTAAAGATTTAATACTTTTCCCTGCCTCAAAAGAGGTTAATGAATTTTAAAGTCATACACGGACGATATGATTAGAGAAATTTGTTTTGAATCGAAATAAGTAAAAACAAACGCTGGACAAAACAACCATAAGGCATTTTGGGGATTCGTCAAAAATACTTAGAGCATACAGACTACAGTAAGTAAATTGAATGGAATCTTGGAAGGGGCACATACGATAGTAAATAGCGTAATACAACTTGCAAACGTGTAAATATACAGAGTGTCCCATGAGGAAACTTAAAACATAGGGTAAATTTAATGGTTCCATAAGGTTTTGGACCTGCGAAAGAGAAAAAAGAGGCTCCCAGAACTGTACCTTTGGTAGTTTTTGAGAAACATTTTGTAAATCTCGAAAAATTGCTGTCGAAAAATTCCCTTTTTTAGGTGTCATGTGAATTTCCTTGTTTAAATTACAAATAAATAAATGTAAATTTGTAATATAGTTTATAAAGAATTTAATTTTGAGAAATTTGGTGTAAGTAGTCAATAAAAAACAAATTAACATTATAAGAATTCTAATTTTATTGAAGTAGAAACACAACCAAAAAAATGTAAGAAATTTCTTCTTCAGGTAATGTTCTACAAACCATTTATTTATTTGTTAATAGTAACAATTTATTAATAACAACAATTTATACAGAGAATAAAAAACGTTAATTTCAGATAATGTTGATAGAATAATGGAAAAATAATGATTTCAACAACATTAACTAATTTGTTTTAATAATGCTTATAAAACAACTACAATTGTTAATACTGTACTGTTCAGACTCAAAACTGAATTCAAAGATACTCTTCTCAAAAACTACAGTTCTGGGACCCTCTCTTTTTTCCTTTGCGGGTCCAGAACCATATGATGCCATTAAATTTACCCTTTATTTTAAGTTTCAAGAATTGCAGTAGGGCTTAATTGTAGCCTTATAGCAGAAATCAAGGTCAAATTTTTAGCAAGCCATAAATCGAAAACGAAGCGTTTTCGGACCTATGGTTATATGATATTTCTTCTTTATTTCAGCCTGTAAAAATGGGACACCCCATGAAAAATAGCCCATATTCCTCATGAGACATCCTGTATAAAAAATAAATTCATTCATAAATAAAATAAAATATTATATAAATTATGATATAAAATATAATATAAATATAAATTCATTCATTCATAAAATAAATTCATTAGGATAAGAATATAATCCATGTAAATATAATAATAATATAAAATTTTAGAGATTAATAAAATGTACAAATTTTAATTAAAGCTTAAATAACAAAATTATAAACTATCTGTTTATTTTCTTATTCAGAAAAAAATCGTTTAATTTATTCTTTCACAAGTTTTGTTTACTACAGTGATCATGCTGTCAGCTTGGTAACTAGACGTTGATGCGCGGTTGTAGCGTGACCTATCAAAACTGCGAGGCCCATAAACGTACTCCGTATTGAGCTACTGTTTAATGTACCTGCCATAACTTTCACTGATGCGCGCAATATATGAATAGGTCAAGCTGTGAATAGTACATTTCGTGAACTACTGTATGTGATGTCAAATAATGTTTGTTCACGTTGCGTTGCTTTCTGTCGCATAATGCGCGACACTTTTATTGCTGACATTAGAATCTTGTTTGCCAACTACGTCATTTGTTTTTTCTTTTGATAGATCAATTTCCATTAACCACATACTTAGAAATGTGGTCATTACGCTCCCAAAACGTGATACGCGTATTTTATTAAACGACCAAAGCGAGTTCTCAGTTTTGTCTGTCTGTCTAACTGTCTATCTGTCTTTTGTCTACCTCTTTGGGGTACGTCTCAGCGATAACTTTTAAACGTATCACCTGCTTTTCGTAAAACTTGGCACGTGTGTCCATACACTTACCCCACAGAACCTTACAGTTTTTTAGACTGATTCCCCAAAAATTGGCGGGCCGGAGGCTTGACCCCCAAAATGAGGGGGTCAAAATTGTGAAAAAGTCGCAAAAGCCAATGAAAATATCAAATGAAATGGAATTTTAACCACAAGCTGTTCACTTATGAAAATTTCAAAATTTTTTATATCAGGCTCCAAAAAGTGGATGGAAATTTTGATAACATCGTAAAATTTTATGTGAGGTATCAAATTAAAGAGAATTTTAACCAACGTCCGAGCGTACTGTAGTGTTAAATTTTGAAAATTTCAAAATTTTGGGACACCCAAGGCTTCTTAAAAGAGACCAAAATATCAGACTCAAAGGAATTGTAACCCAGATCCCAATGTTTCGAATTTTTAGTGCTTATTGTAGGGTACTATTGTGTGCTCTATACTTGTTATATTACTAAAGAAATAGTACTAGAATAATCGAGATTTTTGTAATTTTTCTCCTAATTGAAAATTTATGTTATTTATAATCGATTTTGTCTCTAATATCAAAATTGATGTCATAATAAATGTACTTCGTTTAAAATAGTGAGTGATTTCTGCAACTCAGCAGCCCACGACTTAGGATTTAGGATTTTTAGGATTCTGAGGATGAAAACCTCGGATAATCATCACTATATTGGTATTAAGCTTATAAAATTTTCTGTATCGTACAAAAATAACAGAAAATTTTTGAACTTTTGAGGTGTTCTAGGCTCGAAATATTTGTAGAGTGTAACTAGGTTAGAAACTACACATTAATTTTAATAACAAATAAACTATTAAAAAACTTGCACGTTAATAAATATAATTTAGTAAAAGATATGGTTTATTTTTAAATATTATTTTCATATAGACCCGATATTTTCTTGCATTTTGAATATTATGAGTAAATAATTTACCATCATCACTTAGTAATAAATATTAATTGAAATTGATTTAAATAAATACAGTAAGTATTTATTTAAATAAATAAAGAGCAGACCTCTGTCTGCTACTAACTTCTTCTAGCCATTGTGGAAAGTACAGTTTACTTTGAGATTTATTTTTATTTGAGATTAATAAATCTAATTATTAAACTTACACTGTGATCAAAGCAGGTTGTATTTTGTCGTTCCTCGTACACTTTATAACTAAAATAGAATACTTTTTTTATACTTATATTTCGTAGCGCTAAGGACGATTTTTGGGCTTTTCTCAGACCAGCTCTGCTTGTGAAACACTGATCTATTACGACCTTCCTGTTTAAATTCTCTAAGAACTATGTAGAACCACTCTAAAAAGGCGAAAAACAGGAGTTAGTTCGTCTCTAGACGAAGATGGTGCCAAGTTTCATTAAACTGGAAAAACATTTTCCTATCTGACGATGAGCTGTGAAGCTTGAAAGCGCTAATAGGAATAGTTTTTCTATAGTGGTGTGCAACAGGGTTAATTCTGTTTCTCTTTAATTTGTTAACCCACATGGCATTTGCGATTTTATCAAACTTTTGCCCTACTTTTTTGGGCCCTGGCGTCCTATAGTTTTGAAATTTTCAAAAATTAACGCTACATTAAGATTTTAGTTAAACTTCCTTTTAATTTGATACGATACATGAATTTTTGTGATTTTATCAAAATTGTCATTCACTTTTTAGCCCCCGCGTTCCAAAATTTTCAGATTTTTAAAAATGAACACTAAATTCATATTTTTGTATCAATTTCTTTTAATATGATACCCCACATGGACTTTTGTGATTTTTAAAATTTGGACCCTCACATTTTTGCCGCACATCCCGCTATTTGTGGGGGGATCAATCCAAAAACAATAGGGTTCTGTAGAGACAAAGTATGGACACGCGTGCTACGTTTTGCATGTTCAAAAGTTATCGTGACACATACCCCAAACAGATAGACAGAACAGACAAAATTGTTTATCATTTCTTATCACTGGGCGCCATGATTCAAGTAGTATCACTGAATTTTATACGTTCAAATTGGATTCACAATGCCTTGCAGTATTTTGCTTTGCAACCTTTACATCTACACTGTTGTAGTTGGCAGTTCTTCAACTTGTGTTCTGAAGCCGACATGGGTTTCAAAATATCTTGTAAACCAGTAGCTCATTTTCTACAGTTAACTGTGACTGCCTGCCCCGTATGCAGTACATCTGTGTCTGTTTTAGTCCAACTGTAATATAAAAGTCAGTTTACAAACCTCATTAATTCTGAAGTTTACAGTTCTCCCCATTAACTTATATCATCTGTAACGATACAAAATCTCTTTTATGATTATAGAAAAGCGGGAGCAATCAACCATAATTTATAACTGAAGACTATTTCTGCCTCCTAGGCTCCTATAACCTCGTGCACACAGTTGATGATTAACTTTTATTAACTTCTATTTTTACTGTCTATCCTCTCTCTCTCACTCTCTCTCTCTATATATATATATTTTTTTTTCTATCTCTTTTTCTCTCTTTCTATTTGTCTGTGTACCTTTTTATCTATCCATTTTCTTCATTTATTTCTTTCTTCTCTGACTTTCTACTTTGTAATTCTTTTTACTTCCAGTATAAGGAACACCTTCGAAAAGTAATTTTACTTTTAAATAAAGAGAAATTTTTTTTTTTCATTGTGTAAAACACTGTTTTGTTTAACAATTCTTCTTAATACTAAAGTGCAGCTCCAAAATCGTCAGATTCTCCTTCACGATTGGTCTAAATTCTACAATGACACTTCGCTTTTAAACATACTGCTTGCATTAAGAATAACGTCAGTTCAAGTCATTGGGTCTCCAACGACATGTGAGTTTCTAAATGTGTTAAGTGTTGAAAATGTGTGACCTGTTTTGAGGTCCAAATTTACTAGTGTGTGCAGAGAGATAGTGATGGGGAGGGGTGACAGAGAGACGGGCGGGAGGGAGGTAGAGTCAGAGAGGCAGACGGCAGAGACAGGAAGATAGACATGTAGAGCGCGTAAACCATTTCAGCTCCCCAAAATATGTTTACGACCGTGTGTAATCTATCATTTGTCACATCTAGATATAGCATCTTAGTCGACCTGCATATATTATCAAAATCACGATAAGAGTAATTACAGCGGTAAGACGAGATTGACAGCACTGACGAGATTCTACGATGAAAGATCTGTACGCAGAGAAACGGTCGGGGCTAGTTGGGGCTATGGTAAGGAGGCAGAAGACAAAACCAGGTCATGAGACAGTGTCCAAAGGTTGCGCCGTACGGTAATTGTTAAGTCATAAACACGGTACCTGTTGCTGCTACTCTTCCTCTTTTGTAACGGCCGATTATATAAATTTCAATGTAAATGTTGACTGTATTGTTGCTAAACATATTTCTGTAAATTGCTGTAAATACATTCATCATGGCAGTAATGGTGCCTAATAGCCGGGCTTCAGGCGCTACTCTCGCCGCCAGACATTCATCTCGTTCGTAATTGTTTGCGTCAGACAGATCTCGTTTATCCGATTATACGTACGGTACTCACTTTTCTCCTATCATCTCTGCTTGTAGTCAATGCGTTTTTGCGTAGTCACTTCACACGTCCGGGTATCGCAATGACTATTTTTACTTTTCTTGTTACTTCTTAACAATTTTTAAACTCGTCCGTTGTCTTCTAATGTGTGAAAACATTCTGCTCCCCGCAAAATGAAAAGTAATTTTTCGTTGTTCTTTTAAGTGTTTAAATGAAATAGGTATGTACTAAACTTTTGACGATAAATTAATTTTCACCTTGTAAACTGTTAAGCGCTATACGTACGGGTAAATGAACACAAAACTTCGAGTATACCGAAAATTATACGAGATATCTCGTACTTGCTCAGATATTATGATAGTATTACAAGTAAAGATTAGGGACAGTTTGTTATACTTCTTCTTCTTCTTCTTCTTCTTCTTCTTCTTCTTCTTCTTCTTCTTCTTCTTCTTCTTCTTCTTCTTCTTCTTCTTCATCCTATTTCTTCTTTCTTCTCTGTTCTTTTCGTTCTTCCCCTTCTACCTTCCCCCATCGTAGATTAGTAGCCTTTACCCGCCATAAATCTCCGCCTGCCCGATTGCCTTATACGTTAAATCCTCATCCGCTGTAATGTGCAATCCCTGTAACAGATGTAATATTTCCATTCTGTTTTTCTGACCATCTATCGAACATCTTATATACTTTCTCTTATTTTACCGTAGACCTCTTCCACCTTCCCCATGCTTCTGGATTTCTTATTTCATTCTCGCTGCTAACTTTTGAACAAAGTATCGAACAATTTAATTCCGTGGCTCGTATTTTTATTTCTTTTTTTCCATTCGAGACTACTAGAGTATAACTGAATTTATTATTGTATGTTTATACACATGCATATACATGCATGCAGATGCTCAGTGTGCTTCTCGATCAGTAAAAACCTAGCAATGAGGAGGTTGGAGAGCTAATCATGGCAAGACAGTCTTCCTGGAATAGCAATGAATTAACCAATATGCTTCATTTAATATTACGGGCCGAAGTGATCCTTGGCCTGCACAAGCACAATCTAAGCTAACGAACCTTATTTTTATCAACGCGTGTGCTCAACCTTCTGATACACTCCTCAACGGCATTCCTCCATCTCATACTAGGGCAATCTCTTCTTCCCCTTGCCAAAACAGCGTCCCCTGAAAGGCTTCCTCCCTTCATCCTTGCGCCGTACATGGCCATACCATTTTATCCTCTTTTGATGTAAGCTCTTTTGTATACTCTTTTGATATGTCTTTGTATGGCTCATATAATTATTGAATACGACCCATTTAGGCGGTTAAATATAATAATGGCTTCTTTATACCGCCTACGCAATCTAGGAATTAAGCTGGGTGGGCTTTACGTGAGCCGTTCGGCGTACAAGGAAGGCAGTGTGGCCAGCACTACATTCCAGCCACCCTTTATTTCCTCAGAATGTTATCCCAGATATTATCCTATTTCCACTAGCTGATTCGACCTGACAGTTTAAAACCACGACCTGGGGGCGGTCTTGTTTTTATGATGCCCTTTGGAACCCTGCCCGGAACTCCTAGACATCTAGCCATTCTCATTGCTTTACTAAGCCCCTAGATGGTTAAGTATGGCATCCACATTCTCAGTTACCTAAGCTAATGCCATTAACTCCAACACGCAAGATGGCCAGCTTCGGGCGCCTGCAACCACGACACGACGACGGCCCGCTGCTGGTGGAGAAATCACTCAATGCAGTGAACCAGTCAAAATTTGTTCTAAACATAAATAACTGAAAAATTACTGTGGTGACGTTCGCTCATGAGTGGTCACGATAGTGACGATGACACAACCAAAACTTTAAGGTCAAAATAATCTTTCAAACAATAACTTTTCGAAAAGTTAGAGCATCTATAACTTATATATAGAGTAGGTCAATGTAGATGTGAGGCCACTGGGGGCAGCAAGATGGGCTAGTCTTAAGTAGTGTGATAAACAGACCCAGACTAGTGCTCGTTCGACGAAGGAGGTGTTTTAGTGGGTCTACTTGGTAACGGGAGTCCTACACTTCGTGCGTAAACGCATCCCCCTCCTTCTCACAAATAATTATTATTACTGTATTTTTTTTGCGTATGACCACTGTGGGCTACGTCTGGTTCAACTGGCTCCTCACTTCTTCTCCTCTCTCTTCCTCATATCACTCATCTCCTTCATTCGTGATCGATGTCTCTTCCTCCTTTCGTCAGCCCAGATGGTACCTGTTCTCTTCTTGTGTTTTTCATAAAAATTTGGCATTTTTTAATTTTTTTTTTTTTTTTTTTGAATGCCAAACATTCTTCAATGTCTTCTTGAGTAATCTGGAGTTATTCTATGTCTTTTTCTGTTTCTTTGATCCACGTATTGGGCATTTTGAGCTTTCTGAAATAGTTAAAAATTTCCCTGTTAGTCTGTCAGAATTCGTTCTTTGAACATGTCCGTAGAAAGTAATTCTTCTTTTTCTAATTACGTCTGTGATTTTTTTCAACACGCGTGTACAGCTCATTATTGTGGCGTTTTCTGTACCGTTCTCCATCTTTTATTGATTCCAACATTTTTCTTAATATTTTCCTTTCTGTGACTTCCAGTTTTTCTATCATAAAATTATTATTATTATTATTATACCTGTGATAGATGGAAAGAGGAGAGGCAAACCCTGGAAAATGTAGTGGGACAGATCTCGCCCGAAAATATTATCGGAATAATGCTGGAGAGCGAACACCATTGGGATCAGGTAACAGCCTACATAGAGAAGGTACTAAGGCAAAAGAAGGAAGGCGAAGATGATCTTGCTAGGGCCGCTGACAGAATAGCAGAAAACAGGTAACGGGGACCCGCTTAAAGTTTAAAACAGACGAACGTCCACAGGACGAAGTACAAATGGAACCACCTTGAAGTATTGCGAAAGCTGAGTCCTGAGGTGGATCCATGCCGTGGACAATAGGGTTTGTGGTTTTAGTGGGTGCGAGTCCCACACACCGTAGGAGTGCGGACCCTCCTGCGGCGAACATTAGTTTTCCACAGTCTCCCTCGTAACAAAACAACAACAACAAATATTATTATTATTATTATTATTATTATTATTATTATTATTATTATTATTATTATTATTATTATTATTCAAGATGGCATGTTATTTGCTTTGTGACTATATATTTTTAAGTAAGTCGGAGCTTATTTATTCGAAAGTAAGTAAGTTACCATAACCGAGTAAATTTAATACAATATAAATTGCGGTGTATAAAGTCCCCACAGTTGTTAGTATCTCAGCTGAGTATATAACTTCAGTTAGAATTATGATACAAACAAACACAAGCACAAGGAAAAGAAGTCGGCACTCACGAGACGGAGAACCACACAAACACATCTGTATGCAGAAAAAATATTCCACCGTTTTATAAACATCTAATAAAACAGTCGGGTAAAAGCTTAATATCGTGACGCATTAGTTTTAGTATTAAGTCAAAATACGTGTCTCGTGTGCGTTACATAACGCGCATTTGAATCTTTGTGTCAGAGTGAAACCGACGGCGAGTTGTACAATACTGTGTAATACCTTGGGAAACACAATGTGTGTGTGTGTGTGTGTGTGTGTGTGTGTGTGTGTGTGTGTGTGTGTGTGTGTGTGTGTGTGTGTGCGCGCGCGCGCGCGCGAGTCTATCAGAATTGTTTCGCTTAATGTTTCTGGTGTTGAACCCATCGAGATACTTCTGTACTAGCTTCTAACGGGTTTACCCGCTATCAAAAAATTTTCACTGTTAGGATTCACAAAAGAATTTGGAGTGGGGAGAAGTTCGGAAAGGTAACTATGAATTAGAAAAGCCGTGGAATTTCTTCTAAAAATTTGAAATACGTTTTATTATTATATTAAAAAAAAAATAAAAGTACACTTAGAAGAAAAACTTAAAATAATTTGGCCTCAGTAGGTTGTAGAAAATACGTTTTTCTTAATTTGAAATAGAATTCCCTTGACTGCCCCTCCCCCGTTAATCAGTCTCGATGAATTAGGCCTATTCATATTGTGACTAAACGTCTAAACTTAGTACACAAATTGGAATAAATCTTCTTCTTCTTCTTCTTCTTCTTCTTCTTCTTCTTCTTCTTCTTCTTCTTCTTCTCCTCCTCCTCCTCCTCCTCCTCCTCCTCCTCCTCCTCCTTCTTCTTCTTCTTCTTCTTCTTCTTCTTCCTCCTCCTCCTCCTCCTCCTCCTCCTCCTCCTCCTGCTCCTCCTCTTCCTCATCATCATCTTCTGCTTCTGCTTCTGCTTCTTCTTCTTCTTCTTCTTCTTCTTCTTCTTCTATGCACATCGAAGATGGCCTGTTATACGGTATTCAGTACATTCTTAGTCAACCACAGCTACTCCGACCATCCGGTTTACACAAACACACATTTACAGTTGTATCACTACTTTGTACCCATAGTCTCTGTTCATGGCTTACTGGTCGGCGCCAGGAACAAGCTCAAGAATTTAAGCCGATGCGAATCTTCTTCTTTCGCTAGCTCTACAGCCCCTGGTGAACATTGGCCTCCGCAAGAATCCTCCTCCACTCCTCTCTATCATTTGCCAATCCTTTCCAGCCCCTTATACCCATCGTGACAAGGTCTCGAATGACACCGTTCATTCATCTTTTCCTTGGTAGTACCCTCCTTCTTCTTCCATACACTCTGCCTTTCCAGACACATTAACCACTTTTGTATCCTCCATTCAACGTGTCCCGCCCAACGTGTTCTTTGTGCTTTGATGAACCTTACTGTATCTTTCCATTCAATAAGTGCGTTCAATTCTTCAATTTTCATTATTCTCCACGTGTCTCCTTCTTTAATCGCACCAAAAATCCTTCTCAAGGTTTTTTTCTTTCAAACCTTCTCAATTGGTTCTCATCGTTTTCTGATAAGGGCCATGTTTCGCAGTCGTGTGTCACAACAGGCCTTACTATATTCATGAAAATGTTCATTTGGTTTGTCTTTTAATCAACTTATTTCTAAACATTCCTATATTGACAAAATATGCACGGTTGTCTTGCTGAATCATTTCCTGATGGTGTCACTCATCCTGTTCTGGTTGTTCAGGCTGTTCCTAAAATATTTAAACTCTTTCACCTCACCAAATTTTGCTTCTCGTATAATTAGTTTCAAGGGACCCTGTTCAAATTACCTGAAGTCAAGACCATGTACTTTGTTTTACCCTCATTTACTAAGAGCCTAATTTATCGTTTCTTGTTCCATCACGTTATAGTCACGTATCATTCTTTAGAGATGCCATGTCCCTCGCAGTATCATCAGAATGAGCGTACATTTTTACTGACTTAAAAAATATGTTTGGATTAACCAACAAAATGACCTTGTCGTGTGCAAGATTAAACAATGTGGCTGACAACCCGCGCTTGCTTGCCGCCTGTTTCTAGCATTGCCAATATTGCTATTGACTTTCACTCTCGCTCTAATACTGCTCATAGTCATTCTTACGAGACGCATCAATTTACGTGGAACTTTGTTTTCTTTAAGTATTTTGTACAACTAAGATCTGTCAGTACTTTAAAAAGACTGTTTAAAGTCTACAAATGAGGAGTTCAACTTTGTGTCATACCCACAGAATTTCTACATTACCTGTCTCACGATAAAGATTTGATCTACGCTTCTGTAATTTTCACAATTCACTATGCCGCTGTTCTTATAAATCGAACATACAAGGCCAGTGTTCCACCCATCAGGCATCGTTTCATCTTCTCATGGCTAGCAGACTAAAGCATGTACTCTTTTATCTGTAGTATCCTCTCCATACTTAATAAGTTCCGCAACAATATCATCTTCACCAGGAGCTTCCCATTCCTTAACCTATCGATTGCTATTTCCACTTCTTTCATGGAGGGTATTTCTAACACATCCTGATTATGCTGAATCATATCATCTGTTTTGTTTCCACTTCATTCAACACTATTCAGCAGAACACTGAAATACTCCATCCATCTTTCCATTACCTTCTGCATGTTCACTCGTAACATCACTAGCACTATTCCTGCCAATGAATTATTTAGGTCGAAATTCCTGTCTTATCCTTTTCACAACTGTATAAAGTTTTCTAGTCTCGATTTCTCAAAAAAAGCCATTATCTTTTTCAAAATGCTTCTCTCTTCTTTTTATGATACATTTTATTGACATCCGCTCTCAGTTCTTGATATCTCGCGTAATTTGAACTTGTCTCTTTTTTAATCATTTGCTTTCTGGCTTCATTTTTCGGTCTCACCGCTTTTTTACGATCCTCATCGAACCAATCCTCATTCCTGACGATACGTCTCTCCCCCAAAGCTTCATCAGCTGCTTCTTTGAGTGCAGATGTTAGTTTATACGACTTCATCTTCAGTCTGTTGCTCCAACGTCTCTTCCAGCACAGCTTGATACATTAATTTCTTCTGTTCGCCTGATAGTTCGTCAGTGTTTCACTTTTCCCCATAACCTGTGTGGGCAAGGGCTTTCTCACATTGGCAAGAACCGGTTCTATTGGACCACTAAATACAGTGACAAAGCGAACACGCCACATTTGTGAGGTTGACATGGAAAGAAATGTTAAACAATTCGAACAGACAACAAAGAAACCGGTGCGCTCAGTTGCGAAATCCCAGGCCTGAATCCCATTAGGCTGTGAAACATACAAGACATATTCGTATATTTGTGTTGGAGTGAACAAAGTTACTGGTTATTCCGATCTGCAACTTCACTTGCTTTTAGTATGACGCAAGTCAAGATGTGTGCCCATCATCATAAGCGTCTCACTCCGTGGCAGACCGTTGGAAAATTGAGAAAAGGTATTCTGGATATATAAACTCCAAGATGCAGTGTTGATACTTGACGAAAGTCACAAGATACATGTTGTATCTATGTGTATTTTTTTGTATTTATCTATTTCTTTACTATGACAATTACTTATTTATTTGTATATCTAATGATTATTTATTTATTGTTCGTACTCTTATCTACAACGTGTTAAAAGCTTATACATAAAAGACTACAGACAACGTTCGTAAAGTCTGACAGCCTCAAGATGTTGAAAAGTTATTAGTGAACTTCACTGTTCAATAAGCAGCTGTCGACAAACAAGAAGCAACGTAAATACTTTGCCACGGAGTGTTCTACAGGTAAAAATAAAGGAAAAGTTCGCATAAACACAGGTCTGGAAGCGCTTTGTTTACGAGTTACTGTCTCTAAAAATGTTGACCAATTTTTTATGTTAAAGCATAGATTAAAATTTAAATTTTGTATATGTATATACATATACATATGTATATGTATTTGTATTTGTATGTATATGTATATGTATGTATATTGTAATGGTACATATCCTCAACAAACAATAATGAAGAAACATGATAAGAATAAATTATTAAATACTTAACACTATGATTAAAAGGGATGAGTCAGAGATAAAAGAATGGGTAATTAAAATAATAATACGATCAAGCATATGAAAGTAATCATAAAAGTAACCTCTGATAAGAAAAAAAGGAACAAGCAACGGACCGAAACGTTGAAAACAATGATACATGGCGATTTAACCATAATAACCCAATAGATGGTAAGTGAGAAAGTGGAACCAGCCCCAACACCAAGGAAAGGATATATAAATAATCACATGTAAAGTGAGAAAGTAGAACCAGCCCCAACACCAAGGAAAGGATATATAAATAATGAACATTTGTAAGTGAGAAAGTGGAACCAGCCCCAACACCAAGGAAAGGATATATAAATTATCACATGTAAAGTGAGAAAGTAGAACCAGCCCCAACACCAAGGAAAGGATATATAAATAATGAAAATTTGTAAGTGAGAAAGTAGAACCAGCCCCAACACCAAGGAAAGGATATATAAATAATGAACATTGGTAAGTGAGAAAGTAGAACCAGCCCCAACACTAAAAGGAAAGGATATATAAATAATAACAAATGAAGATGAAAGTAGAAACAGCCACAACACTAAAAGAAAGGCTATATAAATAATAACAAATGAAGATGAAAGTAGAAACAGCCACAACACTAAAATAAGGATGTATGAATTGTAACAAGATAAATGGATAACTAGAACCAGCCCTAACACCTATGAAAGGATATATGGATCATCACCAAATGAAGTAAAACCAGTAAAAGTGCACAAAACCTGTGATAGACCAAATAAAAAGAGACCAATAAATAATAATTGTAAATAATGATGATAAATGTAAACCCAGACAAACAGTGTAAAATGAGAAGTGTTAAATCTTAATGACTTAATTTTAGAAGGGTACACTAACCCAAATGAATAGAGATAACTATGACAAATCAATCTAGTACGACATAAACTTGTTAACGGTATAATTGAACCTAGAAAGTGAGAGATAGTGAATTAGAATAATAATGAACATTTTGTAAAAATGAGAAAGAGAATTTAAGTAAGCAATACCCACCAGTAACACTTAAATCAAGTATAGAGTTCAAGGTGATAGTTAAAATACCCAATTTAAATAGAACCCCATTGATAGTGATAAACACTAATAAATCAGTGTAAAAGATTTAAGAGTGAATAGTGAAGGTGAGTGAAAGCTAATAATTGCTAAACACAGAAAGGACTGTGGCAATTAAAAGCAATTATCAGTGAACAGCAGTGTACATGACAAACTAAACCAAAGTGTAGTGAACTAAATAATTAATAGAGTTAAGATAGCAGTAGTATTGACCACATATCATATTTTAAATATGGAGCCATTAGTACTCTGAGTTGGCAGTTTATGTTATTACCAATGTGTTTCAGAGAAAAAATGACTATTAGTGTGATAATACACAGTATAGATGATTGCTGAGGTACAGAGGTAAAACAAAATACTATTAATATAAAATGATAGGAAACGGATTTAAATATAATATGGTAAAATGTTATTAAAGTTCCATGTTAATGACCTAATGTCATTTGAATTTAGTTATAAGGAAATATCATTGTGTTCAAATATTTAATTAATGTTTATGTATTTATCTGTTATAATATGTAATAATGATAACTCACCAAAGAGTATGAAGAGATGAAGAGAATGAACATTGTGAGTAATGACATGCAAATAATTATGTTTAATGAACAGAAATATGTCTGTGGGAGTTATGTAGACCATAAGACTAATTGTTATATTTTAAATAATAGAGAATAATGAATAATAATTCAAATACAAACAAAAGCAGTAATCAGAAACAAAATAAATCCAGACAAATATAATGATACTAACAAAAGCAGTTATGACAATAGACAAGCCAGAATGTGGAACTAATAAAATAACATACAATTACAATAGAACAGACATAAAACCATTCAACAAATGAACACATCATGTATAAAACAAATCAGAACCTATACAAGGGGAAAATAAGATGTAATCAGTGTAATTTAAGAAAAATAGCCATTTGCTGTTTAGGCCTAGGCAAATGCCTAACTGTAAAACAACAAAAACTGCAATTTTTAAGAATTAAACTATAACATTAGCAAAACTAATGCAAGTAAACAATAAAAGACGATTAGGCAATCATATTAAGAAAAAAATGTTAAAGTAATCACGTAAATTAAGAAAACAGTGTAATTAAACAATATCAACATAACTGTCAAAATGTTAATACATCAGTAAACCCAACCTTATTGGATGTTAAATTAATCCTTGAAACAAAATACGAACAGTGGTGATGATATTTAATAATTAAAGTTGAATACCGAAGATTAATTGCATTCAGAAGAGCTGTAACCATTTAAAATAAAAATTCAAATCTCCTAACAATGGTCTTAAGTCAAATTTAACCAATCAGAATCTTTGAGTTACCATGACAACAGCAGAATATTGACGATTTTCAGTTAGGAACGAGAGAATCTATAGTGACGCTTACGAGGAGAGACGCCACGCCGTGAAGGGCCCAAAATTTTATTATAAAACAGTAAAAGTGACCATATTTTATGAAGAGAAGGACCATACTAACTGACAAGGAGATGACCCATTCAACCCAGACCAAGGACCAGCTTAATTAAATCCAGATGTATTAAAAATAAGTCAATTAACAAGAAAAAGACACAAGGCGTACCTGAAGCCCAAGATTTTTGAAGAACGAAGAATCGACATCGATGAACCCAACCTATATTGACTATTTGACACTACACTTCCAAGCAACTGACGATAAGTATTGCTGAATTGATTAAACATCTGAAATAAATTCTCTTTCAAAATTCTCACTAAACTGTGAACTCTCACTATCACTGATGGTATTATTTTTCAAAGATTGATGAATAAAACATAATTGATGAATACTAACTAACTGTTATAACCTAAGTATTACACAAATGACACCGTCACACACTTTAACACCACAACATGGAATCTATTGTAAACCTTGTTCAATTTTAATTCTCACGATTATAAAGTGAGATATTGTATTTAATTATCTTGTTTTAAAACTTCTTTGACGTACTTAAAAGGACTCATTTGGTAAATTTATTGTGAATAAATAATCAACGCCGGATCGTGGCGACAGAAAAACATTGTATTACCAACCCAGCCTTCCGCTGAGTGAACGATTATTATTTGCCGAGGCTAAAAATATTATATTAATCACAATCTTGTATAAGCGTTAATGAAGATTAACAAGTTCTGAGCCAAATAAAAAAGTGTGTATCATTAATAACCGTCCAATAATTATTTTCAAAATATTATGTATGTTGTGTTTTGTAGCAGCGAGTAAAACTAACCAACATAGTTTTACGTTTGTAACACGTTTCCCCCACTCAAGCGAGATTCGAGTTCCAGCCAGTTGGCGAATAATTCGAATCAAATCTACCATACTGTAAAACAACCCAGATAAAAACTTTTACTTGTTTTCTAGCAAAACAATTTGGCGCCTATAGGGAAGAAATAAAGAGTGAAAAGGGACAGGTAAGGACACACCGGCTACACGACGCTTTTATAACACGGAACGAGGCTTAATAACGTTCCCAAATTTAAGCACTAAATACATAAACACTAAAAATCAATAGTTAAAATATAAATACAACATCACAAAGAGACAGACTCGTCATTTTAACAATATATATATATATATATGATTGTATATGTATATGTATATGTATATGTAGCTTTATGAGAAAATTTGTGATCCCACATTTCAAGACAACAGGGAATGTAGATAAACCCATCCAAAACTACTATTTAATAATGTTCCTCCAAGCATTCACATTTTTTGTTACCATATATGTTTGAAAACTTACTAAAAACTTGTGTAGCTCAAATGTTATTTTATATTTTTGTTTCAACTGTAACATGAATTTTTGCAATCCTGAGATTGTTTCCTTCTATCTATACACGTAAACAAGATGGCTAGTAACCTTTCCTTTTTTTAATTACTTAATAGGAGATACTTACGCATTTTGTGGATTTTTTTCAGTTATTCAGTGTTAACTGAATATCTTTGATGGGCCTTGTTAGGAACCATTCTTCGAAAAAGATGAAGTGTAGGTGTAGGTTTCAGTCCGTCTTACCTCAATTGTCTGCTGTTTTATAATTTAAAATTATAAGTTTTCTCAAAAATTTGTATACACGAACAAAACTTGAATTGAAAGGTATAATTTTACATTAAAATTTGTGCTGACACTGACAGAGTTCTTAACTTCAAACCAAACCGCTTTCAGACCGAAGTCTTTAGAGAACATAAACTTTTAGTTCAGTTTCGAATTCTACCTTACGAAAAGAACACAATTTTTATAGTATTCAAATTTCGATAAGTAAATAATAACGAATAATTTAATTTAAAAATTTAGACTTCACAAAAACAAAAGCTCCGTCAGGTAGTTTTGTTTCAGGCAATTAAAAAGACTCGGACTGTGCAGAGCACAAAACGGCATTGAACACAACCTGGGTAGGCATGAGGCATTTTGTTTTACAAAACGGCATTGAACACAACCTGGGTAGGCATGAGGCATTTTGTTTAATTTGTGGTCATATTTTTCGTATAAAAAATCGTAATACAATGTACGATAGGTTGCCAAACAATAGTATAAGAGAAAAGTGTAATGTAATAGATACTAATTATTGGATTGCGGAAAGAAGAAGGATATGGAATGAACACATATCAAGAAAATGGATGACACAAGGCTAGTGAAAAAGGCAAGAGATAGCCAACCAAACACCAAGAGGAGCATTGGTAACAGCCAAGGAAGAGGTGGAGTGACAGCATGTAGGACCGTTGTTATAGAACAGGACAGAGTCTTAACAAGGAAGTTAAAGGAAAAGAGAAAAAGTCGTAATTGTAATAATCGTAAATAATCTTAATCGATTTTCGTAGTCTTCCTAAAATTAAAAGATGTTCGTACGACAAAAAAAGCAGTACAGAGAATAAATACATTTTCCTCTGTGGAGACTTAACACAGCCACCAGTAATAATTATGATTCCAACCGACTGCACCTGTGCGATGCATTTACACGATACCTACCTACTTATGTAATCATCATTACAGCGTAACATTTTAGTAAAGTCTTTATAATAGTCTATATTTTATTTTAATGACATTTATAATATAATAAATACATATGTGTGGGATAAGCGTTCTAGCCAAACAATACAGAGCGTTTTAAACGTACAAAGCATGATTTATACAAATTTTGATTATGATATTCCAATAATATGCGATAGCTTACCGTAAATCTATTTTATGGTTTCTATATGCAGGCCTATATAGAAATACACAGCTCGCGCGCGCGTGTGTGTGTAAAAATTTACATACTATCATAAACGGGCTTTAAAGTATACCAAATAAATGGGGGTAATATATTATTATAATAGTCGGTTTCGTCATGACCTTCACGGAGGCGGCGTGTAATGTTCGACCTGATACAGCGGTTTCAAGGCTGTGAACCTCGGTGAACTGACTGCCGTGAACAAACATTAGTGTCATATCATAGAGAGCAGTCACGTTCATACTGTAGCAGAAAGCGTTGAAGGACGATTCTGTATCGATGTTACTAATTATAGATCGTAAAGTGTTGTTTACATATCGATTCCAATATTAATTACTTCTTCTTCTTATGACCTCCACGCTATAGACAGAATGCCTTTTTCGACTTATTATACAAAACAGTTAAACTCATAGGATCATCTCTTCTTTATATTGCCTTGTAGTTCCTACTTATTTGGGTACCTCAAAACGTCTATCCAATGGCTGTGAAAATTATACACAGCTGGACTTCAGTCAGTATAAAGTTCAATCGTTTCGTCCGTCTTGCAAAATGTTCCGTCCATTTCCTTCTACATTCATTGTCTTTCTCATGAATACTGTGAACATTTAGTTCTGATCTAAACGTGTATCACTTTCCACCTGCCTAATCTGGAGCATGATTTAACTTCTGTTATGAACCTCAATTCACCTGTCTGAAACTTATTCACTTATAACTTATTCTGTGAAAGAAAGCCGTTCTCTTTTTATATTTATTTTAGATCATTATTTTAAATATTATATCTTCTATACGTATCACTATAAATTCAGTTTCAGAATAATTACTGTCATCTAAAAATGTGACTTGGGAACAGTGCTTTTTAGTTCTTGCCGCAGAATCCTGTAATGAAGGCTTTTCAGTGAGTTCTGCCGTAGCTTTTTCATACACTTCAAAACTGTCCCTTTTCTCTCGATGTGGCATTTCAGGAAATTTAGAAATTTAATCTCCCTGTCAATCTACTTACCCAACTTGAAAATATGTGGTGACCTACTTGTGCTAAGTTTAAGTTCTATCGATGATACAAACACGCGCTCGCCGCGCGCGCGCACACACATACACACACACACATATATATAATATTTATAATTAGTTTACTTCAAGATGTTTAACCCCTTATTTGGAACATGTTTCGGGACGCATTGTGTTTCCATATAAGCGTATACAATTCATTTCTCTTGTCTGTCGTGTTTTACGTTTGATTTTCCGAAAATAAATACTCCTGCTTACTGTTTACCACATGCTTGTAACAAAAGATGATAAAACGGAACTAAAACTAATCAGAATCACATAGTAGAAAAATTTGTACATGCTTTACATCATCTTCATATTGAAGAAAGAAGCCTCACTCAGGTACGCAGAGCTGAAAATTATCTTAATAAGAGCCTCAACCGCCTTTATAAGTTATCCAGCGTCATCTGGCGACAATTCTGCACAGCAGACAGCCAATCGCGAGCCGCCAAAATATAGCAGTCGACGGTCTGGCGATCACCGTTCTAATGGTTTGTGGCGAGGGAAACCGACGTGACCCACGCAAGGAACCGCAATGGGTTGACTGCTTTATCTTGCTCCCTTTGGAGAAGATACGAGCACAGTTTAATCAACGGTTCCACAGTCTGCTTTCCACATAAGCAGAGTAAGCAACGCTTCGAATTTAAAGTAGCCAACAATAATATTTTTAATTACTATTCTATAGCTATTAAAATAAATAACATATTATAGCGCATATCAGTAAATAATTAGCTATAATTCTGTTCTGATTACTTGAAGAGAACAGTGAAAATTCTCTGCCAACTCTAACTAGATATCAGGCGCACGCTGTTGACAATCATCTCCCGTTTCATTTTCAGAGTGCAGTAGTCCTAAATAAGTAATCAATCACATAGTTGCTTTGTAGACTAGTGCGCTTACTGTTCTCAGGGCCTTTAAAACATAATCGTTAACAAGTTTCCAGTGACATCAAAGATTCGTTTGTAAATTCTTTAGCACTAAGAACGTTTACAGGTAAATATAGGGTAATGTAGTATATAATAGGTCACCAATAATCTCTACATTAACCTTACTTGTGCACAGTATCTGAAACCCCATGCTAGACAACAAGCGCGAATTATAAGGTTTATAAGATTATCAATGTCGATTTAAAAAGAACAGAAAATTATACTGTTCGCTTTGTGCCGTTCGTTAAAGAAAAGTATGAAATAATTCGAGTATTTCTGATTTAAATAAGGCATCTTGTTTGCGGAAACGACGTGAACTTTCACAAAGACACGGTACTTCCGTATACCGGAATTGAATATTACCTAAGTGAACTGTTAAAAAAAAAATCCGACATCCGAGGCTAGCTGATTGAACATTCTTAACTAAATATTTTTGAATTCGGTGTTCACATGCCCTAGAGAGCTGTCTCCGCTACGGCTATCGACGTCTCTCTCCCCGTTCGTAGTAGCAGAAAAACAGAGAATTGAATGCAGCGAATGATGGTTTTAGCATTACCCCCCTCATTAAGGAATTGAGAATGGAAGACAGTCAAAAAGCTGTGAAACGGTTCTCCTGATGAAATGCGACGGCCTAGAGGACAGCCTAGAAGAGACATTGGCCTGAGTGATTTCAAACATCGCCCCTGGTTAGGACCGATCTGAATGGATAACAGTGACTGAACATGCCAAAGGCAGCTACATGGGTCCGTTGTGCCAAAGCAGTATCCTGTTAGGAAATGAATAGAAAAGAAAATTTAAGGGAAATTGTTTAACCATCGATGCGAGTCACGCCATAATATAAAATAGTATATCATAATATCATAGTATTAGTTAATAAAATAGAAAAGCTGCGCTTAATCTACCACTGGTATTATCCAAGAAACTCTTCCCTAAGACACTAAATATTAAACATTCTTAAAAGAAAATTTCGGCATCCTAAAATAAGGTTTTACGGTTTAAATAACCATTTCAACTGGCAATGCTTGCTGTCTGTAAAAGAAGGCGCACAAATAAACACAAGTATGTACTCACACGAAATTGTAAACAATGTGTAAAAACCAATTTGAACAAAATCAGGCGAAATGCATATCAAACAGTAACATCCTATAAGAAAGTGCCATTACAGCATCCCGGAAAGTGACCTGCAATACGAAACCAGTAACATGCTACAGCAGGGTCATTAGAAAAGTTCGCGGAGCGACATCTGTAGCTTAACGATAGAACTAAAATTTTTCATGTGTTGTGAGGTTCGTGTTAACACCTGTAAGGTTTCAGATCTATGTGTTAATTTATTCATAGTTTATCAGCTGTTCGAAATTTACATATCACGCGTGCTTTGAAAAATGGACTAACAGGCAACGATTGTAACGCGTAGATAACCATTGGAATGGCAACCTTGCCTGAGAAAAAGGGAAACGAGACAGACTTGAACAGAGTTGGGAGACGAACCGAAGCAAAATATTGGTGATGGTCTGAGTATCGTGAACGAGGCTACGCCCAGACACTTGAAGCAGGCTGAAAGAAGAAAAATTACTCGCAGATGAAAAATGAAACACTGGAATTATTTTTTGTACTAATGCATGTCGTCAATATCAGCAATATTGTAACGGTACATATAACTCACCCAATACCAAAGTAAAACAAACGGGTTATAAAACTATCCAAAACAAAATAAACAACAAAAGAGGAACATGTAAACAGGAACATAGGATGGATTATGAATAAAATAAGTTATAATTAATAAGTAATGTATTACAGAAGAAACGAAGACACGACTAAAGACAAGACAACGTTGAACCAAATACCCAATAGATCAGACAGTGAGAAGAAGACTACAACACCCATAACAAGAAGAGATTTATTAAGGAGGATAAAAGAGTCAGTGCGACTAGGGAAAATAAAATCGAATCAGATACAAGAAGGAACTAATAATGACACGAATAAAATAAACCATGAGAATATAAAGGATTATTAATGATAGAGAGAACAGAAGTAATTTAAAAACTTGATTTAAAACCCTAGGCTGTGACTTAACACAGACATAAAACTATTAATAAACTAACTTCAATGACTTGACGGTACAACCAGAACTCAAAAGTAAAACATTGATAATAGAAAATAAGAGGGAGAGTGGATATAAGAGTTGTAAATGTATAAATTAGTAATGTATAAAAATGACCACTAGATAATGTCCAAAAGACTAGTTAAAATTGTAAAGTAGAGATAAAATTATAAGAGACAAGTATGAATCCACAATAAGGTTGAGATAGTAACAAAAAAGAAAAATACAACTATAAACAATAAAAATCAGCTTTAAGTAAATGTAAAGAATCAATACAATATGTAAAAAACAAAATCTAAGGTTCAACCATTGTTGGGGATCCAAGTGAGGACATAACCTAAACTGGCCAACAAGTTTCCAATAGAATTGTAAAAAACAATGACTGGAATGATCTAAACTAAAATGTATTGTAGTGTAAGCAAACTAGAGACTATAAGGAGCATTCCATTTACAAAAAGTAATAATATAAAGGAATCTGTGTACAGTATAAGTGTAAATTAACATGATCAAGTGTACAACATAGTATGGGTACCTTGAACAATATAAATCACACATAAAACGATGATAAAAGAGTAGGGACTCAGTCCATGATATTAACTACGGTATAATACTATGAATGTAAGGCAAATCAATGTTTATTGCCATAAAATGAATAACAATGATGTATATTATAAATAACTCATAGCTAATGCTAGATGCAGCAAGTTTTAAACAGATGCCAACAGATGACAAAATACCAGAGCAGAACAAAACACTGCCAAGCATTGACATTACTATAATAAATCTAATACAAGCTAAACCTAGTCAAAAGATGAAGGTGGAATATCAAATAAGAAAAAATGTAACACCCAAGAAAACTAAATGATAGTCAGAAGAAAAATGTAAATAAAATAAAATAAAATAAGACAATACTACCTAATACTGATATAATCAGAAGTGGTAATGATTAGTTCAGTATAAATAGGCCACAACAAATATGGGTTACAAACCCATAATATTATAAAATAACTAATAAACAATTAGCAAGGCCATAGACCAAGTGTCTAGCCAAAAGTAATATAATTGTTATGAATAATGGTTAAATAATGATGTAAAAAACTATTGTGATAAGCTATCACAAAGAACAAACGTGAAGAATAATAATGTAATAAATATAACAATCCTTAATATAAGAAGGGGATAAAGACATAGAAAAAATATTGAAGTAGGCCTAACCGAATAGTGACAATTTTAACGAATTACCGCCTAAAACTTTAATGAGAAGGTGTGATAATTAATAACTAAATAAAAATGATAAGTATTTATCAGAAAATGAACATTATACATAGAATAAGGTAGAAAATAAGATATGTAAATAGATCGTAAGAAATATTAAGAAAGTTATTCTGTTAATCCTTATCAAAACTATATGGTGTGGGTAACCGAAATACTCGTGATAAAAAGACATAACCGATGGGAGTAATGAAAAAAGGATTAGAGTATTTATAAATGAACTATTTAAAGTATAAAAAAATAATTAATTGCAAGCCCGTGGGCGTACAATGGGGAACCAAAAATTCATAGCCTCGAACCCAGTTAGATAACGCCAAGAAAGCGTCTATTTTGCCGAGTGATACCGAAAGTACACGGAAATTACAACAATTGGCCAATCAGGGGTTGTTATTAATTACTAGGTACGGGATCTTGACACAGGTAAGATCACCAGTTCATCTCAAGCCTTCGACGAAGACTCCACGTTGGTCATCGTAACCAAAAAATACTGAATTGATAGCCGATAGCTGACCAAAGTGTTCTAACCTCGAAACACGAAGTTGAGGTCAGGTCGGATGTAAACAGAGTGAAAGTTTTATTTAACCAGTGTTCTAATTCGGAGTATGTGCGAATAGGCAGTGAGCGATAATGAATTATTAAAATAATTTAATTCAAATAAAAAATTGTTAAATAGTGATACTCCAAGAACGACTTAGTGCCCAAGTATAAGTGACAATGACAAAATATTTTAAAGTAGTAATTCAATAATTAAGGAACGCTATCAGCGAAATTAATTAACACAATTAGATCAATTTTAACCCAACATAGTTTGGAAAAAATACTTTAATTATTAAATCAGACAATTAATATTGAAAGATTTAATCATCAACAAACTTTAATCTTATAATTAATTCAATGGACTTATCGAAATAAGAGACATTAAATAGTCAATTATGAACTTAAAAGAAACCTTTGACCTATAGTAGACTAAGCATTATGTTGTGTTTAAACTTAAGATTATAACTAAATATGTAATACTCCTCAACCCTAGGAGTGGGTAATTTCTAAATACCTGTTAACTTTGTTTTTATCCAATCTAAGAAGATAGATGATGAAGTTTATCAGTAGATTACATTTGTAACCGTATTGCACGGAGATGTTAGCATCGTTAAGGAATTATTAATTATTTAAAGTTAATTAAGTTAGGTTACAATGAAACCAATTTAACCTAAAATTTCAATAATAATCACATGTTCAATGTTTATGTTTTCCGTTAAAGAATTTTAATAATGTTATCACTCTCCTAATACTAACTGTGATAGTAGTGCATTGTTTGAGTTTGAGTGTATCTTGCAGTCTAAAAGAACCTGCTTTATTTATTAAATAATGTAACGAAATGTTTAACGTCCAGAATGACAAAGAGTTCGATTCAGACTTGTAACCCTGGGATATAAGAAATTTAAAGAGTCCATCAGTAACATTGAATTTAAAAGATATTAAACAATATTATTGTATAGTAATAATCATTAAAAAATGAGTTCGGAAAATAAAAATTAATTCATAATCAATACATGAGTTTGACTGTTATTTACTAGACTAAGACGTTGCAGCTTAGGTGAACGGCATCCATGGTTGGCAGCAGTGGTGGCGGTAATAAGTGGGTTTGAATAATTTTAACTTTATTTTTAGCAATACACATCAGCATTACTAGTAACCCACCATCACAAGTAAGTATCTGTATAAACAAATACTTATGTTTTCAGTGAGAAGGCACACCAATCGGTTCATCCTAGCAACGAGTGAAGATTCAATTACGAACTCAGCGAACACGAGCAATACAATAAACTAATTATTTATTTACTAAACCAACGTTTGAGGCTATAATTAGGTAAAGGATTTCAACCTAATTACCTATAAATGAACAAGACTTTAATTTAATAATATACTTCAAGAGGTGAAGACCTACGTAATATAACATATGTCGATCACAACTCGGGGCTTAACACACTCCGTATACTCGTAATATAATAATATTTATCATGTTATGCTTGAAGACGTAGTTTTTAGACATATATTATAAAACAAAGATTTACTTTGTACGTATTAAGAGTTACAAAAATTAATTGTGTTGCTAAGCAACGTAAATTAAGAAATTAACATTAAGATTTAACCATTAAGATTAAACATTGAGAAATTAAATTAACAATTAAGATTATGTACAATTTTTGTTAAAAAATGAATGTTGCGCAATTTCGAAACTTTTTTTTATATGCCTCACTTCAGAATTAACATGACATTCTTCTGATACTACTACTTCTACTCTCCTCCTCCTCCTCCTCTTCTTCTTCTTCTTCTTCTTCTGCTTCTGCTTCTGCTTCTTCTTCCTCTTCTTCTTCTTCTTCTTCTTCTTATTATTATTATTATTATTATTATTCAGCTTTTTTCTTTTTCTTCTTGTTTCTGTGATTCTATAAAAGGGCCTACGGAGTCAAGACCTTTCCTAGTATTTATTTATTTCCATCGAGATGTAAACCTAACCACCGCTACCAGTTTGTCACATTCACTAGTTCTAGAGCATTCTTACGTAGGCTACGTTATCTCCTCGCCAACCAGTTCTAAGCCTAGCTACCATAAGTCTAGCCAACCCTTTGAATAAAAATTTCCTGTATATGTAATCTTTGTATAAAATACTGCAGTATTCTATAAATAAATGTTAAGATTTTCTAAACACTATAGGCCTATTACCAATTTTCAACTATCTAATGTAATATTGTCACATTAAAGTGAAATCTGATGTTTTAATGCACGAAGACTCGATAAACACAAATCAAAATACACTACGAAACAGTATTAACTTAACGTTATCATAAAAGAGGGCGTTTGCAGAAAAAACGATTCGCCGTCAACCGGTGGCTGATCCGGCTCGGTCGACCGAATTAGTGTTAGTCGCGAGTCTGCAAATTTCATCTTACCAAAACAACGCTCAGTATATTCTACAGTCTAAGGTCGGCAATTTTTACTCCCTCTTTATTTCGCTAAATTACTGGAGGATAATCAATTTCTTTTAACAGATAATAGCAATTCATCTCAACTAATAAACGGTTTTCATCAGTCAACACGTTATTGAGAGTAGACAATTGAAGTCTTTTGAAGTGCCCTGGAAAACAAATTACCTGAAATGTAAATTTGCGTTCCGTATTTAAAATTTGTCCACAAAGAAAATAAAAAGTTGCCACAAAGGTAAATAAACGTTCATGTAGGTCTGTAGGTCAACCCAAAAAACGGCTACCTATAATAACATTCCCAAGTTGTGTCACGGCCCACCTTCATCTTATACGGTCCAGTGTTTAAAATTTTACTATGTAATAAACTACCGTGTCGTTAAATTTGAAATTAAAATTTACGACACAAACTGTTTGCTTAACTATATGACTTAATCAGCATTAATTGCTGAGTAACAGACATTCATAATACTTTAATCTACAGTCGCCTATTAAATTACTGATTAACCCTTACATGTCGCAGATTATTACAAGATATTACACGTTAAATTGTTTTAATGTTGTTTTTATATTACGTATGACATCACTGACATACACCTACACTCTACAATTACCGTTACCGCATTTAGCTATTTATTACCGTTAAATTCGCAACTTAGTTTACTCCTAAGGCGTCTCGTAGTTTCCATATCATACCGGCCACCTGCCCCGTGCCTTCTTTCTTCCATAGCCAGTCCTACTACTTCGTTCCACGCTGTTTGGCCATCTTCCTCCGTCATGCTTCTCATATGCTCGTACCAAAGTAAACCTCTTTGCGTCTATTGTTTTAGTGGTACCTACGTGGTTGTTTTCTACATATAAATTAAAAAGAGAAGGTGATAATGGGCACCCTTGTCGTACACCACACTAGATTTTGGGTTCTGTCTTCCTGTTTAAATTAAGATTTTGTTTTCTACATACAGATTTTTTATGACTCTAGTGAGGTGTTTTGAGATCCCTTTCTTTACACAGCCTGCCCCTATTGACTCTACCAAATCCATTTCCATAGTCGATATGTATGTGCGCAACTAATATTCTCTGTGCTTTTCGATGATCTGGGCTATTGTGAAGATGCAATATAAATATGATTTGTCCTTCCTGAAACCACGCTGGGCCTCCGAGAGAATAGTCTCCGTTATTTCATCCAGTCGTTTTGCTAGAATAGAGGCTGACCCCTCTATCGCAGTCATTACTACCTCGTGTCTTGAATATGGCGACTGCCTTTACCACCTGACGATCTTCGGGAACATAGATGGGCATTGGTAGAGGCGTTAGACAAGGATGCTGTTTGTCGCCAACACTGTTCGGTAACTACGCTGAAAAATTGATAGGGAAACCTTAAAAAAGGAAGAGGAACTGTAGTGGTAGGAGAACGAATAAATACCATTAAGTGATTAAGCAGTATGGGCGGGATCAGAGAAATAACTGCAATTTACGATGAAGAGTATTGTAAGAGTGGAGAAAAGGACTTTGGTAAGCGTTTTGAGTGGTGATAAATTTCGGGAAAACTAAAGTGATGAGAATTATCAAGAATGAAGGCTTCGTAAACATAACCTTAGGAGGATACACTGTAGAGAAAGTAACTGATTTAAGTATTTTCGGAGTACGAGGATATGGAATGGAAGCTGTACAGATGAAATCAGAAGTAGGCGAGAGGTTTTGAATGCAAAAGAGAGCTTTTCAAAAGATAAGTTCGTTGCCTAGAATAAGAAGGATTCCGATTAGGTTGAGAAAGGTTTATTTGCTAAACGTGTTATTTGGAGTGTAGTTTCGTTTTACATGGCAGTGAAACATGGACTATCAAAAAGAAAGAAGAAAGTTATCTAGAGACCATCGAAGGTGAGCTAAGAATGATTAAGATGAAATGGACTGTTAGAGTGAGGAACGGTGAAGTATTGGCAAAAATGTGAGAGGTAAGAGAACTGCTTATGTGATAAAAGGATGAAAACATCTTTGGGCATATATTGCGTGGAAAATGTCTGAAGCTAAGGAAGATGGAGGGGAACGTAGAAGGAAAGAGAGGACGGGAAAGAAGAAAGGTTGGAATGCTTGATGACATCAGAAACGGAAGGAGCCATAGACAGATAAAGAGACAGATGCACGAGCCGAGAAAAATGGAGAGCACCCAATTTACTGTCGTGAGACAGTTTTACTAAATAAGGAGAGTTTTATCTAGTTTAGTATGTCTGCAACACACATTGCAGCTGCAACTGGTTGTTTTCTTTCTAAATAAGATTCTAGACGTTTGGCCCCCATTAATCTAAGTCGGTTACACCTTCACTTGACATTCTCCCAATGGTTTAACTCGAAATCGTCGGAAGCTGCTGTTGAATTATAGCTACTTTCAGTGGCGGCCGGTGTGTCCTGAGGAAGGGGAGGCTGCGAGACAGTCACCTGAGCCGCGCTCAGTCATAGTATCCCCCCCTCCCGACAATCTGCTTTACAGCGTTTGAAAACTGTGATGAATTTACTTGTAAGCCTTCAGCACAGCATACAGTCTTGTTGTTTGTATTTAACAGTAAGCAGAGCCAGCAGAATATCTTCGAATTTACTCAGCTACCGAATAGGCATTTTTATTGATCGTACCATGACGACTGGGAAATTCTAGACTGGTTTTTGTGCCTTTTACGAAATAAAATTTTGTGGTAGGTCACCGCTTTCCAGTATTTCATTTCTCTCTCAGTCACTCAAAAGGGGAAAATGGTTTATCCAGTAGTGTTGTAATAATGCCTTTGTTCGATACTGCAATATCACTTTCATTTTCTTCTGCTAAATCCATTTTATCCTCGTAGTATAGATCACAAAACGACGCCAAGAAGAGATAAATAATAATAATATACAAGCCTAAGGAGTGGGAGAACGTAAAGACTGCGTATAACTAACACAAATCACATTAAACCGTTCCTAGAAGCTAACTGTTTCGTTGCCTCCCAGGCACGGTTACAGGTGCACTAGCGTCCCCCCATCACCCGTCAGACATAGGTCTCATGTAACCGTACGAGTACTACGGCGGCTACTCAGATCTCTGCCTCTGCTGCTATACTGCGCTATTGATAACGCGCGATTAAAAAGTTTTTTTTGTAAGTAATCAGATAATTTAAAGCCAAATTGTGATTACAGATTAATTACAGGTTCAGTTACAACAAAAATAGAGCCTATTACTAGTTGTTTATTTTTAAATTTTTTCTAAATTTCACTGGGGAGGCTTAGCCTCCCTTGCCTGCCTTGATGAGCCGCCGATGGATACTTTCCATTTACTGAAAACTTGCGTAATATCTCCACTACTCTCCCCTCCAGTTTTTACGCCTAGTATCGGTATTCATCAACCTATTTCCTCCGCATGATTGTTTGCCAAATTCGTATTTTGTTAAACTCATATTCGTAGTCGCCCGTTAGATCTGTACTTCTCTAGTAGCCGTCAAATTTCTTTATCAGTGTAACTGTCAACTGGCAGGTAACAAAGAATCTCAGACGCTACGGAAAGTAACTGTGCTTTATTAAATAATTTGAATTTTTCAAATAATAAAGGATCCCTAAATGTATTCCGAATAACTTTATACAACTTTCAATTCAAACTCCAATTGTATCGTACTGAAAGAACGCATTTTTATAATTTTCAGATTTTTGTAGGTAAATAACTGTAACAAATTTAATTTAAAAAAAATCAGACTTCATGAAAAAAACAGAAAAACCTCTGGACGTCTCGTTTTCAGTCAGTTGTAATTGTATTTTTGTTATGGTTAAAGGAAGACTAGATTAAATTGACCTCATAGACCTCGACCTTCACGGTATTAAGGAAAAAATAAATAACATAGAAGAATGTGAATACGTATGTGATATCGTTTAATCCATGAATGGAGGAGAACAAGACGAAGGATAAGGAAAATAAGAAGAAGACGACGACTGAGGAAATGTGACATAATGGATGAAAATAGACTACTCGAACAAATAAGGAGCTACAAGCCAAAAAGAAGAAGAACAACAAGAGATATTGGTATACTATGGTAGGAGCAGCTCTCTATGTGAAGTCGAAACAGGCATTCTCTCTTACCGTGAAATACGAGGGTCAGTTGAAAAGTTCGCGGAAAAACGTCTATTGCTTACAGCTAAAACTAACATTTTTCGTGTGCTGTCAGATTCGTATTTTATGTAAACGCCTGTTCATTTTCAAATCTGTCTGTTAATTTATTCACTGTTTATCAGCTATTTAAAATTAACGTGTCACGCGTGTATTAAAAAATGGACAAAATCATGAATTCTTAGTTAAAAATGGTCTAACGCTAATGGAAATTCACAATGAAATGGTATGTGTGTTAGGAGATGTTTGCATCTTCAAAAACAATGGTTGGTAAGTGGGGATTCGAGTTTAAACTTATTCGTACAAGCACAGAAAATTGTGCCCGGCAGTGAACTTCCAAAAAAGCAACACTCCAAATGCGGCTCCGATCTTGTACGAACTTTTTTCACACTAAGTTCTTGAGTTAAAACATAACGCACACGCTAATACGAGATGACTATGATCTCTGCAGCGCCATCCACTCTTAATCCCTGGTCTTCCAACACCGTGTATCACATTTTTTTAATGATATTTGGAGTTTTTACTTTTTTGGGGCGCCCACTGCAGGAATCATCTTCAACGCTCGTGCGACCGCATTTAAACTCTACTACCCACTTACAAACTACAGTTTTTGAAGGCGAAGCATCTCCTAAATACATTGAGCATTTCGTTGAGAATTATTAATGGTTCTAGACCCGTTTTAACAAACAATTCAATCACAGCACGACGTTTGATTTTGTCCACTTTTCAAAACACTCGTGAGACGTAAATTTCGAACAGCTGGTAAACAGTGAATAAACTGACAGACAGATTTAAAAATTAACCGGTGTTTACAAGAAATATGACTCTTACAACGCGCAAAATATTTTAGTTCTACCTCTAAGCAACAGATGTCTCTCCGCGAACTTTTCAACTGACCCTCGTACAGAAGAAGAAGAAAACAACCAAAATACGACTGACAAAACAAAAGACATTTTGTATTGTACTTTCCGATTGACGTCGTCTCTTGAAAATACGTAAAATAAAAAAATTATTGACAGTTTTCACCTCCGACTATTCGCTGTGTAATGCCGAGCACAAAGCAACAGTTCAATTGCTACGTAATTACCATGATTCCGAGACTCACACACAACAAATCAAACGCAAAAAGAAATTGCGTTTTTGCAATACCTTGTCAAGAAGTGAAACATTCATTTGTTTCACATATATATTTAATTTAATGTCAGCCTACCGACGTCTGCCTTTGTTTGAAAATTAATCTTTAAATGTTAATCTTCAAATGTAAATTGTGTACGTAGGTACGTGTTGCAACAGCCCGCGTCTTCCGCAACGCGGCCGAGCGACGTACAGCACGGTCCTCGCTGCCGTGAAGATGGGGTCCATTAGTCTTCGACACACGAAATAATTGTGCAACCGATAAAAACGTTCGTGTCGTCGTCGTCACAACCACACTTAACCCAACATTCCGTTGTTTTTCGTAAAATTGAAGCCATATATATTCCGACCAGACGCGTTACATTCTGCTGACTTTCTAAGTAATATAATTTGCTTTACATTAGATTTATGACACAAAAAGTAGGTTACAAAATTGCTTTTGAAGTTAACTAGTTGTATTTTTTGTTTTTTTGTTTTTTCTTTCGTTATACAACACTTCTGTAAGAAAGCTATTATTTTTTAAGCAATTAAAACGTATATAGTTTTAATGTGTTCACGTTCACACTTGTGTACATAGTAGGTAATTGTGACACTCTAAGTCATGTAACAGCGCTGTGTTTCAAAATATGTTACTGCGATGAGTACACCTACTTCTTTTGTGTGAGTCATCTCGTTGGAATAATTATCTGTCCTTATGTTCTACCCATATATATATATATATATATATATATATATATATATATATATATATATATATATTTTGTAACCTTACATAATCAGTACCTCATACTAGATGAACTGAGTGTCCAATATTCTTTAATAAACAATAAAATACCTGATATTGTTGTTGTTAATGATAAGCAAATTCAGTGGATATCCCATTCCCCAGGTCATAAAATGTATTATGCAAGGGTGTCATACTGTAAAACCTTTGTCTTAGATTGTTAGTGCACTAAAGGATGAAAACTTTAGTAGTGAATAAACAGTGTAATAAGTGGTGCTATAAAAATACAGTGTATACCAAGTGCTACCTAATAAGAGAATGTGATGTTAAAGAGACATCAGTCACAAGTTGTGATAAGGATGCAGGAATATTGTAATAGATAATAAGTAGTTAATAGTAAGTTATTACTGTTTTATTATTGTTAGGCCACAAAGGCAATATTTTAATGTATAAGTAGTATATTATTATGTTTATTGTTCTGAAAGATCCAGGGTTAGAGAAGGAATTAATAACTGTTAATTGGAATAAATTATAAAGAGATAGTGAAAAATAAAATAGGGCTAGAGCAGTAATACATTTACAAATATAAAAGTAAGAAATGAACTAATTAAACCAATCTTGTAAACCAATAATATAAAAGAAAACTAAATTTTAATAAAAAACACTTTCAGATGATGATAGAAGGGTATATTAAATAAGTTTATGTAATTGTTATGAGAAAATAATGTTAATGGAAAATAGTTCCTAAAAAACAAGAATCTTGTTAATAAAAAAACTATGGATTATCACCACTAAATTATAACAAATAAGTATGTAAGCATATGTAATAGTATGAAGAAAAACACTATGTAAATTAAATTTAATTAGAGTTAACCTTTATAAAGGAGTATTTTTCTTAAAAGGTGAAAGAACTATAATATCTAAATACTAGCCTAATTACTAAAACTGTACCTAGGTTAGCCAATAAAAACTCATCAAATTCTTGGTTACTAACGGTAACGAAGGTAACAAGATGGGGGATTGTTAGTTTTGATTTCAAGAGGGTGGATGACACTAAAATAGTGTCCAGAAAATTTCAAAAAATATTAACTAAATATTAAACCGTACGCTATTCAAAACGGAAGAAAAGTATCAGCATAAAAAAATCATGTCTGGGACATCACATGAAACATACTAATTGATGAGAGAATATACAAAACAAATGAAAATTTTTCCAGCCACAAGATAGCTTGAAAATTGGAATCTAGTCACTACTATGGGTGAGAAAGCCCTACCTTCATAAACTAAAAACTACACATCACCACCAAGTAACGAACACTGGAACACTAAAAACCAGTACAAAATAATTAAATCTATAAGAAAACTTAGTGAGAATGATTCAAACTTTATTTATTTAATTCAAAACAGTAAAAATATAACAATAGAACATTCACAGCGGCCATGTTTCTTGGTTATCAGCTGTACGAATTCATGTAATCTGCGCTCTGGCGTCTAAAAAACGAACTCTTTGACCTAGTCGTTAAGAATAAAATATTTTTCTTGTAAAGTATGATACTCTTGTCAAAGCATTTCTGAATTTCTTACAGCTCAAAGAATCCCAAAAAACCCTGAGATAAATAATTTATTAATTTTGTTTATAACTTAAATACAATTGAATATATCTGTTGTATGATAGAAATACATATATCGAAAGTTGTTATAATTTCGATAATAGTTGACTTGAAAATCGATGAACTGAATTTAATAGTTTCAAAAAATAAACCAATATCAGATAACAAATACCTTTTTGAGGGAATTGACTTTGTGTTATTCTTTATAGATAGCGAATTTGTTACAGAAAACTGGTAAATAGCAGAGAAGAGTGAGCAAACTACCGCGGTCATCATAGCGTACGAGGTATAAACGGCGAACATAACCTTTCGCGTGTTGCCGCCTTGAAAACAGCTGTTGCAAAATACGCTTAATAAAACGATAACAGTACACCAGAGAGGAACTTATTCTCTCTCTCTCTCTCTCTCTCTCTCTCTCTCTCTCTCTCTCTCTCTCTCTCTCTCTCTCTCTCTCTATCAACTGAACTGTAATAACTACGGAGAAGCAACAGCAAAGGATCCCGTAAATTATTTATTTATTTGTTATAAATGGCTTCCATCGCGGGGCTTAATTAGGCGAGAGTTACGAAGAGGATCAAAAAGACGCAACCAACACCGTAATTTATTTGTTTGTTACAATATATGTATATGTATATATATATAAAACGTCCTACGTTTTTATATTTTTATGCATTAAAAATACTATAATGATTTACTCAAATCTGCGGGTATTCCGGATTACAGATCTCCACATTGAAGACCAAGGTTTAATCCATATCTGATCAACTACAGGGTTTTCATGGAGCTGATCCCAAACGAACAGAATAATCACTGTTGCACACTGATTGCAACTGTTGCTTCACAACTCATCGTCAGCCTGGCGATGGAAGCTTGAAAGCGCTAATCGGAATAATTTTTCTATAGTGGTGTGCAACAGTGATTATTCTGTTTGTGATTATAACCACTAACACAACTTTCTTAATTAAATTTCTGATCCCAAACGAGCAACAATTGTTGTAGGTGGTACTGTTCTGAAGCAGGTCAGTAATTTTAAATACCTGGGCTGTAATGTGTCTTATATTACAAACAGTGATGTGGTGAAGAAGCTGCACCAAGTTCAACGACCTATTGTGGGACCATCAGGAGAACTGTAAAAATCAACGAGGAAAGAAACACGCCTAAAGTTCTACTTGGTGATGGCAATCCCCACACTCTCTACGGGTCTGAGAATTGGACTTTAACCAAATCCGAGGCCAGTCGTATTCAAGCGGCCAAAACGAGTTTTCTCGGGCACGTGGTAGGATATACGCTTCAAGATCGCAAAAGAAATGTCGATGTACGGCATGAGCCGAATATTATTAGTATACTTGGGGGACTTGCCCAATATCGGCTAAACTGATTGGAACATCTTAACCGAATGGATTCCCAAACAACTATAGAATGATAAGCTAAAAGGACGGAGAGGAGTGAGGCGCCCGAAGAAGCGTTGGAATGACCAGCTCTAGTTTATCTGCTTGGGACCCCGACAAACCATTTTTGGTTTAATCCTTGCTGAAGACGATGACGAAAATTATATGAAACGGTTAAGTTTTGTCTCTTGTAACTTTTAATACCTATACCAAAGATGTACTAGATAAAGTTAGAGAAAATGTGGAATATGTATGTATAAAGATAAATGTGAGTCAATTCGCTGATAATATATTGTTGTGCACGTGTTACGAGCTGTATTAGGGATATGCTGGTAGGACGGTGGGAATTATGGTACTGGATTACACTATGAAGCTTAGTAAAGCGAAAACTAAAGTAACGGTGTGTGAAGCTTGATTTACGGGGTGGGAGACTGAATGAGCTGTAGCCCAGGACGGAAAAATTGCGACATTAAAAAGATGAAAATTTATTTGGATTTGCTGAATAAATGGGGGGAGCAATAGAAGTGAACTGTCTAGCCGGCCGGCCTACCCTAAAACCACTTACGACCGCTCTGTAGTAGTTTGGAAAATTATTTATGACAATGGACCGAGGAAGTATACCCATGTGCTTACATTGTCTTGAGGATGTCCTTATGTACTCCATCGTGTAGCTGTTCAACCGAGAGAGGTCGCTTCCAGCGATGCGGTGCCTTAAGAACTATCTACGGGCCACTTTGCCAGGTGATTCGCTGCAACTGGTCTACAGATCTCCACATTGAATCAAACATCACGAAGAGTTTATAATTTGATGACATAATCAATTTATTTGTTCACGAACAATCATGAACAGTCTTTCATAATATAAGAAAGAAAACACTTAAATATTAAAGGTGTTAGCACGATAAATATTTTTTACAAGTGTGTTTATAGTCTTTATTCAAATAAAGTGTTCAAATACTGAAGTTATTCTGCATTTATTCAAACATCGCATATCTGTCATTTAAATACAGCCTTTTATACCGTTTGTGTATATATATTCTAAAACTGCATTCCATTATCGAGAAAGCTCGTTCGTACACTGTGGGTAAGTGTCTGAAACGTATGATTTTCGACACTTTAACGGGGTTATTAGGCAGAGGTCCTATTTTCCTGAAATGCCAGATGTTTTTTCCGCACGAACAGCGATGGTTTAAATATTAAACTGAGCGGGATGTACTGCCTTGTTTCATAAGATTAAATTAGCGTATCTCGTCGTATGTCACTTTAAGCTTTCTATTGGCGTTTTCAATATAAGCCCATTATTTCAAAATACCGGTACGTATCTTACTTTCTGCGTACGTCTCCATTTCCCAACAAAAATTGTATTCTACAAATTGTATGATTATTCGATTTTAGGCAATGAGATAAGAAGTTGTGGAGGTGGTCAAGGTTCAAGCAGAACTTTAGCGAAAGAATAAGAGAGTAATATTTAGAGACCCCTCGCTCTTGGAGTCATCAGTCATTTGACTGGTTTGTACCCTCCCGCCACATACCCGTAGTGCGTGTGTTACGGAAGAGACTAGTCATTTAGAGACTAGTTAAATTTTATCTGTAGAGCTACTTACGATCGGTTACAAAGACTCAAATTCACCTCTGTCAAAATTAATATTACCCAAGTTAGGAGCGTAATTAATATTTTTAATAGTAAAAGAAGAGAAGGCTAAGTACATGAGATTGACGGCACTTCGAACTTGAAAAGAGCTAGAGATAAAGTTGGAATATATTTGAAAGTGTAGTATGTTTAACGATCTTACAGCAGAACACATATGACAGTACAGATTTTCTCAGAAAATAAGAAGCGAATAATGTCTCAAACAGGTAACAGGGACTATTTTCCAAATCATTTTTTTTTAAATTTAAGGTATCCATCCGCAAATCCGCAATCAAAACTTGAATTAAATGGTAAGTAACTGCAATAAGACCACATATAATAAATATTAAGGAGGCGCGGTCATCAAATGTAACAGGTGGCCATTCTCTATAAACAATCGAAAATATCGGTATGGAGAATCATACATGACATCCATGTTCTAAGATTTATATTTAAAATCATTTACGAAATGAAATGTTTCATAGAAACTACTTCTTTCCACTTATTGCTTCAGCCTTAACCACAGTACTGTGGTCACTAACGTATACCACCACACCTTATCGCACTCGATTTTCACTGATGATGGCAGTCGACGATACTGCCGAAACGTCTGGTTTTGCAGAAAACATTAGACTACGGCCAAACAGCCCGGGAAGGAATTTTAACAACAAACTACTACTTTGTTGCCGATAACGTAGTACATATAAAAATTATACCCTCCCCCTTCAACTATAATTTTCATTTATAGAAAATTACCCCCACCCCGTTCAACTAGCCTCTTCATTTATAGATATTTCATCAACGTTTCTACACTGGATTATTAACATCTTCTTATCAGGATACTTTATTTATCAAAATTAAGTACTTTACTCTTGTTACAACAAAAAATGTTTCAGGTAAACTGCCCTTTCCCCGTAACCGATCTTCACCAAAATCAATAGGCCTTCAGTCTTCTACAACTCAGGCACATATGTAAAAAATTATTTGATTCTGTTTGAATTTACGGCAGTTATCGTTCGTCATGAAAAAATTTCTCTTGTTACAACATAAAATGTTGCAGGTAAACTACCCCTTTCCCTTAACCGAGCTTCACCAAAATCAACAGGCCTTGAGTTCTCTACAGTATAGGGAGGTATGCAAAAGTTATTTGATTCTGTTTGAATGTGCGGCAGTTATCGTTCGTCATAGAAAAAATTAACCTTGGTATCACATAAAACGTTGCAGGTAAACTACCCCTTCTCTTAACTGATCTTCACCAAAATCAATAGATCTTGAGTCCTCTACAATTCAGGGATGCATGCAAAACATTATTTGATTCTGTTTGAATGTGCGGCAGTTATCGTTCGTCATAGAAACAATTACTCTTGTTAAAAAATTAAAGGTGGCCTGTAAACTACCCCTTTCCCTTAACTGATCTTCACCAAAATAAATAGGCCTTGAGTCCTCTGCAACTCAGGGACATATGTAAAAAATTATTTGATTCTGTCTGAATTTACGGCAGTTATCGTTCTTCATGGAAAACGTCCTCTTGTTACAACATAAAATGTTGCAGGTAAACTACCCCATTCCCTTATCCGATCTTCAACAAAATCAACAGACCTTGAGTTATCTACAATTGAGGAAGGTATGCACAAAATTATTTTATTCTGTTTAAATGTGCGGCAGTTATCGTTCATCATAGAAACAATTACTCTTGTTAAAACATAAAATGTGGCCGGTAAACTACCCCTTCCCCTTAACCGATCTTCACCACAATCAACAAGCCTTCAGTCTTTTACAATTGAGGAACGTATGCAAATCAATCTTTGATTCTTTTTTAATGTGCGGCAGTTATCGGTCGTCATAGAAAAAATTACCATTGTTAAAACATACAATGTAGCAGGTAAACTACCCCTTTCCCTTAACCGATCTTCACCAAAATCAATAGACATTGAGGTCTCTATAGCTCAGGAAGCTGTACAAAACATTATTTGATTCTGATTGAATTTACGGCAGCTATCATTCGTCATAGTAAAGATTACCCATGTTAAAACATAAAATGTTGCTGGTAAACTACCCCTTTCCCTAACCTGATCTTCAACAAAAACAATAGGTCTTGAGAACTCTACAATTCAGGGCTGTATGCAAAAACTTATTTGATTCTGTTTGAATTTGCGGCTCTTATCGTTTGCCATAGAAAATACCCTTTTAAAACATAAAACGTTGCACGTAAACTACCCCTTTCCCTTAACCGATCTTCACGAAAAACAATAGGTCTTGAGAACTCTATAATTCAGGGCAGTATGCAAAAAATTATTTGATTATGTTTGAATTTGCGGCTGTTATCGTTTGCCATAGAAAATACCCTTGTTAAAACATAAAACGTTGCAGGTAAACTACCCCTTTCCATTAACCGACTTTATCAAAATCAACAGGTCTTGAGAACTCTACAATTCAGGGCTGTATACAAAATATTATTTGATTGTGTTTGAATTTGCGGCTGTTATCGTTTGCCATAGAAAAGTATCGGTATGGAGAACTATACATGACTTCCATATTGTAAGATTTATATTTAAAATCATTTTCAGCCAATCAGCCAGGGAAGGAATTTTAACAAAAAAATACTTCTTTGTTGCCAATAACGTAGTACACATATAAAAAAAATTATCCCCTCCCCCTTCAACTATAATTTTGATTTATAGAAAATTACCCCCAGCCCGTTCAACTAGCCTCTTCATTTATAGATATTTCATCTACGTTTCTACAGTGGATTATTAAGATCTTATCAGGATACTTTATCAAAACTGAGATACGCTTGCCTGCCAAGCGCGATATATTTTCTCTTATACATGATTTACATTAAAATGAAAAAATTATAATTTTATTGCCTGGCAACAAAATTATTTTATTTTCAACAATTACCATTGTTTGAAAAAGTTTAAATAAATTTTCAAGTACTTTACTCTTGTTAAAACGTAAAATGTTGCAGGTAAACTACCCCTTCGCCTTAATCGATCTTCACCAAAATCGAAAGTCCTTGAGACCTCTACAATTCAGGGATGTATGCAAAAAATTATTTGATTCTGTTTGAATTTGCGGCAGTTATCGTTTGCCATAGAAAATACGCTTGATAAAAAAACGTTGCAGGTAAACTACCCCTTCCCCTTAACCGATCTTCACCAAAAACAATAGGTCTTGAGTACTCTACAAATCAGGACTGTATGCAGACAATTATTTGATTCTGTTTGAATTTGCGGCTGTTATCGTTTGCCATACAAAATACCCTTGTTAAAAAAACGTTGCAGGTAAACTACCCCTTTCCCTCAACCGATCTTCACCAAAAACAATAGGTCTTGAGAACTCTACAATTTAGGGCTGTATGCAAATAATAGTTTGATTCTGTTTGAATTTGCGGCTGTTATCGTTTGCCATAGGAAATACCCTTGTTAAGACATAAAACGTTACTGGTAAACTACCCCTTTCCCTTAACCGATCTTCACCAAAAACAATAGGTCTTGAGAACTCTATAATTTAGGGCTGTATACGAAACATTATTTAATTCTGTTTGAATTTGCGGCTGTTATCGTTTGCCAAAAAAAAATTCCCCTTGATAAAAAAAAACCGTTGCAGGTAAACTACCCCTTTCCCTCAACCGATCTTCACCAAAAACAATAGGTCGCGAGTACTCTACAAATCAGGGCTGTATGCAAAAAATTATTTGATTCTGTTTGAATTTGCGGCAGTTATCGTTTGCCATAGGAAATACCCTTGTTAAGACATAAAACGTTACTGGTAAACTACCCCTTTCCCTTAACCGATCTTCACCAAAAACAATAGGTCTTGAGAACTCTATAATTTAGGGCTGTATACGAAACATTATTTAATTCTGTTTGAATTTGCGGCTGTTATCGTTTGCCAAAAAAAAATTCCCCTTGATAAAAAAAAACCGTTGCAGGTAAACTACCCCTTTCCCTCAACCGATCTTCACCAAAAACAATAGGTCGCGAGTACTCTACAAATCAGGGCTGCATGCAAAAAATTATTTGATTCTGTTTGAATTTGCGGCAGTTATCGTTTGCCATAGAAAAAAAATCTACAGACACACACAGACACACACACACACACAACACACACACAGACACACACACAGACACTTTTCGGAAAACGACTTTTTTTCATGTTTTGAGCGTAGTAGAATCAGAATCTGCAATAATCTCGAACACGATTTTTTTTGCCATCACCATACTTCCATTCCTTAAGGAATATGGAAGTAAAAAATCTACAGATAGACAGACAGACACACAGACAGACACTTTTCGAAAAATGACTTTTTTTCATGTTTTGAGTGTAGTACAATCAGAATCTGCAATAATCTCGAACACGATTTTTTTTGCCATCACCATACTTCCATTTCCTTAAGGAACATGGAAGTAAAATTAAGTAGAAGGTCCAATTAAAGCTGAATTTGGAGAAGAAGATTCAATGACAAAACAGGAAGTACTACTCAAAATCAACGTGTTGTAAAGTCCAGGAGAATTAGATGGTAGGGGGACGTAATATGAATGCTGAGGCAAGTCCTCAGTGAGATGATGGATGGTGTACCAAGAAGGTAGCGTAACTAGGAACTGCTTGTGGGTGGAGGGAGGATGAGAGTTGAGTAAAGTAACGTGAAGAATAAGCCATAAAAATAGGGAAAAGTGCCGAATTCAAAATATTCTATCTTAATTAATTGTTGTATAAATTAGAAGTATGAAATCTCATCTATTAGGAATCACTTTAATTCTAAATTTGTATTCCTAATAGATGTTTGAAAATTAGTATTTTCAAGATACTTTTAAAACCCCAGTTGTATTACCCCTTCGCATTTTAATTTAAGAATTTTGACCCAAGAATATTTAAACAACGTATTACTTTTCAAACAACGTATAGTTCATCTTAAAGTAGGTTATTTTTTAATGTAAACTCCAGCAACAAAGCTTCTCAGTTTTTTGAACTAAAGTCAAGAAATTGCCAGTTTACCAGCGCAAAGACGACGGTTCAAACCATACGGATATTAGAGGAATCATGCCATAGACAGTCCTATAAGAGGAAGTGTGTCTAGGCGAAAAAGATAAAGATAGATTAATAGGCTCTGTCTCCGTTTTCTGACGGGTGAGTAAATGTTTTTTAACGCTACAAATACGTATGAAAAGTTAAGCGATTGTCATTATTAAGAGAACTCCAGCTTCACTTTATTAGTTTACAAAATATTGTGTTTTCTTTTATTTCTATAACTATTTATAAGCCTTGTTTTAACACATGCAACTGCCTTAGGAAAAGGTCTACGTTAAGTGATTATGGAATTTCGCTGAAATACCTATTTAATAGCTCTGGAGTTATTTGACTGGTGCCCTCCGCCTGCCTCTGCGCACTAAAGTTACCATCAATCTTTAGTTTCTTCGGTCAGTACTGACCTATGCTGCACCCACTTGGTGGTCAGTCATGTCGACAACTAACAAGTGTAAGTTTCTACAATTTCAATCCAAAACCCTCCGTTCCTTGTCGGGATCTCCATGGTTCGTTTGAAATGATGTACTGTAATTCGTGGAGGTCTTCGAGTTACTATTCTTCCTTCGTCGCTGAAACTCTCTTTGCTTCAGCAGCGACGTCTTCCTTCCCCTACCTTAGAACCATTAGTACGTCTGAACCACCACCACCAATCAGGGTCAAATGCCCTCGGACGATTCTTGATGTCAGCCTCGCGAAGCTATTTCTGAATAGCCCCGAGTAACTTCTTTTCCTCTCCGTTTAACCTACTCTTCTCAAGGAAATCCTTCCCCAATCATGTCTCTAGCACACTGCTTAGCCCTGTTACCTCTTGCCAACGACAGGAAGGTTCTCTGGACAGCGGAGAACAACCGACGCCTCAAGGCGTCTGCCTACTGCGTCCGAGACGGGCGACATCTGCTGTCCGAATCATCACTAGAGTCAGTGCTTTAAAAGCATTAAATTGTTCATTCACAACAAAATTTCGGCGCCATCTAGCGGATAACCGCGTTTTCGTATCCCTTCCCTTTTTTAGGTACCACGTCAGAAAGGCCAGCACTGTTTTCACCTGGCAGTCATCGGGCACGTCCCGGACGCTGTAATCAAGCCACAGGTGCAAAGATGCCCTACTAATTAAACCAAAGCAAAAAGAACCCCCTCCCTGTAGTTATCCCAGTGCATTAAGGGTATGCCTGGTGCAGGCTGTAGTGAGGGATTTGAGAATTCTAGAAATTTTTGATGAGGAAAAAATAATATTTGATCAAAGTTGTAGAATCAAGGTGTCAAGGTTGTAACACAACCCCTGTTTACACTGGTTACAAATAAATAATTTCTTTGTGTAGGTTCAAAGAAAAGATAAAAAAAAATTTATTTAAAAAAAATGTTTGTTCAAAAAAAATTTTGTATGTTTGTTTGTTATTGTAATAATTTAGAAATAATCCTGGTTCTGCGTTTTGGTTAAAATTTTAAAATTCTGTGAGTTTATTTTGGTTAAATTTTACACTTCTGGTTGACCTTAACTAAATCTGGAGTTAATCAGATTATCTGCTGACAGCAATCGATTTGTGATTTTCAGCTTTCCTCCAGTATATCACTTTCAGTTGATCCTTGTCGTCTCCCAGTAAGTCCTGTAGTTAGTTAAACTCTTAATTTAATATGTGAAATAATTGTAAAATCCAGATAATTGAAATAATTTAAGTTATTAATAATAATTCTTAAAGATCGATTTAAAATCGATGTTGAGCAAATATTCGACTCTTTCACAGGGATATATCGATTTGCAATTACAGGTTATTTTTATATAAATATCAAAAAAGGTTCGTTCAACGATTATAATTATATAGTCAGAGAAGGGAGCAGGCATAGAAAGTATAACATGTACAAAAATAATTCTTAAAAGTAATAAATGACAATTTGATAATAATATATAATGTTTGTAGTATACAATTTATACCCAATCGTTGACGAGACGACTTCGTTACTGGTTGATACTTTGCATCATGGGAAATTCACAATGGCGGCACGTCTCGCTGTAGAATATTACTGTGAATTGATGGTTGGAAATTCTGATAATAAAATCACCTTCACAACTGTTTTATTGGTCTCCGTGATAGTGTATATTGTCTATTGTGTTGTTCTGGTATCCTGGATAAGTGTTCAGTGTTCACTGGTGTTAATTGTCTTATTTTAGATGTATTGAATGTTTGCTGGTTATGGCGAAAAAATCGAGAAGTTGTTACGAAGTGAATTATTAATGTTATGTGGTTTGACTAGTTTAATTCACTTGTATTGTGTTGTATATTGTTTGTTTTCACTGTTGTGGTAGAGTATTTCACTGATTTTATGTCAAAAAGTGTCAATTTAGTTAACTCTCTTATTTCACCGATTTTCGCTTAGTACTCCATTACAATTCGTTATACGGTTTTAGAACGCGATCGAGCATCAACCGTTCCCGTTGAATGTTAATAAAGAACTGTTTTACTTCCTTCGTCTTAGGAAATATCTTGCCAAGTTAATATTGGAAAAGCATTGTTTAAATAATTATCACTTCCTATCTACATAATTATAAAGTACATTATATATGGAATATTTTTAGTTTATTGATTGCTTTCATGAACTATTAACCACATAATTGGTTTATTTATCTCATTCTGTTTAATTTGATATGTCATAGTCCATATTTGTTGAGATTTTTGTTAAAATAGCCATATTTCTGTCTTTTTGGAAATCTAGGCCCAAAAAAACTGTTTTCGTCCTTCCACACTTTTACTGCCATTTTAAGTGTTATTAATATAACTATAATAAATTTCAAATGGTCACAAATTCTTGCTTTCCTTAATTCCTTATAAATTTAACATTTGAACTGCCTTTTAGTGATAATTCATTAATTTACTATTTCTCCTCTGAAATAGTTAGTTTTTACATTTCGAAAATTTTTAATAATTTAAGACATTTTTCTATATTACTCTTTTAAAGCATAGGATCATTTACAGTAGTTAGTTATCGATCCACCTTACATAAATCTTGTTAGTTTACATGGTTCATTGGTTAATTAACTAGTTTATATTAATTTTTGGGAATTCATTATTTGGCCTAGAGTTTAGTATTTTACATATATGGTTTTTTCAAATAAAGTTAATTCTACACCTCCTCTGACTTTTAAAAGTTAACATAACATAAAATAAAATTGTTTACATAACTACTGATACCAGTAGCATATAATTCATGCTACTAATACAAAAAATAATATTTGACATGAATTAGCAGTCTTCAAAGTTAGACATGTTTGTTGGAACTATTTTGAACATACATTTTAAACATTTTATAAACTGATACAGCATCCATACCTAAACATTTTAATCTGTATGCATGCTGTTATGTAACTAAAACATCTTACACTAAATATAAACCTTATTCTATAGGAACTCTTTGAAAGTTGGAGTTCTTAGGCTCTAAACATTATTAGCCATTTAAATTTCTTAAACTTTATTTAACTTAAGTTATTTTCAGTCTTTTCTGATTATACTATATTATTATCTTTAATCCCCTTGTACAGTAAACTTTCCCCCACATACTTTCTTTATTATTGGCATTACTATGAATGTTTTGATATAAAAAAGTGACCTTATTTATGAAATATAGGAAATATTTGTCATTTCAATATTTCATCACCTGTTAATTATAAAATATAAAAGTTATTTAATAGCACCTTGTTTAAGTTATAGTTACACATTAACTTGAAGTTTATTATACTTAAAACCACTTCCACTGGTACACATTCACTGTTGGTTCTGACTTATATTTGAGTTTTATTATATTCTCAGACCAAACCTTTTGTCATAGTGGACTGTGAAGATATGTTTATTTTACCATATAATAACTTTAGTTGGTTCACTTCTTATCATACTACTAAATACTTTTGTCTATAATTAAGTTACAATTTCATAAGGTTTTGGGGTGTTATACTTTCTTTTGTGGTATTAACATTTGGTTTGGGGTTCATGGTCGTTAATAATAGGTTTTTATTGTGGTTTTTTCATCCTATATCTTCCTTTCTTCTCTTCTTCCTTCTTGGGTTTGGGGTATCTTCTTTATCATGCTACTAAACTTCCTCTTCTCTCTTGGGTTCGGAGTATCTTCTTTATTGCATGCTCCTAATCTCCTGGGTAATCTCCTGATTTTTTAATATGAGTTTCCTTTAATTTATTTTCTTGAATTTTATTGTTGCATTTTTATTACTTAATTACTTTTTTTCTTTTATAGTGGTGTTTTTCTTTGAAGTGTAATTTTATTTTCATTTGAAATTCTTGGTTATATGTAATTTAATTATTTTTATGATCTTAATGGAATTAATTTTTAGTGGATTATCTGTCATGCTACAAGGTCCATGATTGTAGAGACAGAATATGACAGCAGTATTTAGAGACGGTTAAATTTCATCTGAAAAGCTGTTTACGTAATCTCATTTAACCGGGTGAAGAAGATAACAGCCGTAAGCTGTTTTACTCGAAAAGAGTTTTCCAATGTAAACAGACAACATACCGGTTAACGTGGTCGTACACGGGAAGACACAATCCAGGAAGAATAAAATTTCTTCAGTCATTAGCCTAGCTCATTTAGTTTAAAACTTTAGTACTGTACACACATAAAGTGTACACAGCGCGGCGCATGAAGCCCGCATGTTAAATGCGGAATCTGTGTCGTACTGCGCTGCCGTATATAACAGAATACATATTTACATTCTAATAATTCAAGTATAACATATCATGCGGAGACGCTACTCTGTACTCGGTGCAGATACAAACATACTATTGTGTCAATTATAGGGAGAAACGTTAAGTCTTACGAACAGAGCTCATTGCCACGACCTCTTTCTTACTTCCTAGTCGATGTGTCAACTTTTAGAGCGAGAAAAATAAAAGGACAGGCAAATCCATACAAGGCTAACAATAGCTCCCAGCTGTGCGCTATATAAGTGTGTTCGCAGAAAAGTACAACAAGAAAAATATCAACTCTCAGATACGGCTCAACGATTTTTCGATGTTTAATCGATTAGTCATTAATCGTAAATAAAAAAGTATTTCACATGAACATAGTTCGTATTGTCACGATGACACAATATTAAGACGCGATTATTGCGCACATAACAATACTATTCATAACGAGCTGCAAATAGCACGTTTCAGAACAGAACACTATCGACGCTTGTACAATGTACATGAATCGAGCAAACATTGGTGGCCTCGAGATGTTTCGTTCTTCAAAGGTGACGTTGGATATTGTGAAGTTTATAAGGTATTTATTTGTTTCAAGTTTCAGTTTATTAATTTGTTTACTGTTTATTGATTGATTTATTTAATTTTTAATTTTTTATACGTTTATTTATGCAATCTGTTAACACATAACAATAAGCATAATTGTTCACAGAATGCATGGCATGAAGAGAACTAGCCAATTGACTAGTTCTCTGTATGAGTATTTAAAAGTAACAAAATATTATGTACAATATATTTAGAGTGTTAAGTTCTAATAAGTCCAGCGGAAATGTTGACTTTATTATTGTTTTGTTTATTTTAAATAGAACTTAGTAAAAATCGAATTTGTGTATGACTGTTGGATTAAACATAATTTAGGGGTTAAAGCATTTACTGTGTAGTTTAAACATTAAAATGCCCCCCTCAAACCATAATTCCTTGTAGGCAAAGATATTGCCTCTACACGCATCACCTTCTGGCTCATTGAATTCACAAGTCAGAAGAATCGTAAAAATGGTAGTTCCGTCCAAATCTAGTCTTCATGAAGCAATTCCCTACTCTCATCAAAAATCGACAACATAAATTATTGTTCAGCTGGAGGTCAGAAGGAAAAATCTTCAAATCATGACAGCTGAAGAGATAGAATTAATATTTTAGAACAGTGATTTCCATCTGGCGGCCGGCGGCCTGATCTCGGAAAACCAAATTAATAATTACCCTATTTACTTTTTAAGTGTGCCGAAGAAAACAAGCTGATATTTAAAAGATTTCCAATTTAGAAACAAAAGGCAGAAAAACATTCTTCAAACTAATTTTGACAGACTCAGTGAAATGGGTCACGAGCTCTAAATATTTTAAATATGTTTATTTGATTTAAAAGCCTTTATCAGTTTCTATAAAATTGCATACTGACTAATGCAATATAGTAAAAGATTGTAGTTGCAGTAAATTAGAACAGGTGGATACTTACAAATATAGTGGATACAGGTGTTATAGTGGATAGTCAAATCACATGGAAAACTAACGTAAACGATATAAGGCAAAAATTGTATTTCTTAAAAAACATGTGTTCCCAAAATATTGTTAAAAATATTTATTTCGCTTGAGTTCATTCAAATTAACATTCGGAATTGATTGTTGAGGCGGAACATACGTGTCATATTTGAATCCTTTATTAGTCTTAGAAATCATTATATTCGAATTCTGCTAGTAAAAAACGTAAGGTATAACTTTACAAAGGTGTTTCTTTGTTTCAGAAAATTAATTATTTACCTTTAAGATATTTTACGTATATAAAAGATCTTAAAACATATTTCAATAGAAGAGGAGATTATGGGAAAATGAACGTTGTAACGATACAATTAAGCCAAATCTCGTACCAGTGATAAAAAAGATAATTCTTGATATAAAATTACTTCATATGAAATAAAATGTGTAAAAAATGATTAAAATGTAAATATTTTGACAAGACGTACAACGATATTACCCAACCCAAGTGATTGAGCCGAAAACACAAACATAAAGAAGGGAACCACGTAACATACTTATTAAAATGTAAATATTTTGACATGATTGAGCCGAAAACACAAACATAAAGAAGGGAACCAGGTAACATACTTATTAAAATGTAAATATTTTGACATGATTGAGCCAACAACCCAAACATAAAGAAGGGAACCACGTAACATACTTAAGAAAAATATGATAGACAAAACAATGATAGACACAGAACTAAAGAAGAACCAGAAGAAGAGGACAGATCCATACAAGTAAACAGAATTTAAACCAGAAGAGAAGAAGAGGAGAACCGAACCGGATTGAAGAAGAAGAAGAGGAAGAATGAAGAGGAGACAGATAAAACCCAAGGGGAAACTAACACACATATATAAAAGGGAAAGATTGTCTGTTTAGAGATAGAATACGGTCAATAAACCTTGAATAATTATGTATTAATGAAACCAATGTTATTATTAGCATTAATTTAACCTAGGTACCCATTTTTAAGACAATACAATTGTAAAGCAATGTAGTATAGGAAAAGTACACTAACCCTGTCAGAAAGGTTAGATTCAACCAAAACACAACTAGCCTAGTATTGTTAATAGTAAATATAATACTAAAACAAAATAGTGAGAAATGGTAGGAGAAAGTATAGGGATTACCCATTAAATAACACTAATTACAAAACAGTGAACCAAAGTGAAGTGCTTTAGTGAAGTGTAAATGCCCTAAAAAATAGTGAAAGTGGATGTGAAACATTCAAAATAGAATGCTAAGTAAATAGACACTCCGTAAAACAGTGATAAACCACCAATGATTGGAGTGAGATTATAATTAGTTATATACCTAGAAGTAATTAGAAATAGTAATCCAAATTAATATTAAGGAAGCTTGTAATAATATTCAGGGAGAAAGCCCAGTACAATAACTTGTGTTAACATGGCATGATAGGATAGAAGTAAAGTTTGTTATTAAAGATTAAAATTATAAAGAATACAACACCCCATGTTGAAAGGGGAATTAACCTTCATAATATTAGAGAAAGTGACAATGTTTATCACCCTAGTTAATAAGACAAGAAAGAAATCAATGTTAGTACTAAGAATAATTTATGACTTGTAAAGAATAGTTGATTCAATGTTAAAGAAGGAATATGGCTGAAAGGGACTTACAGTCCATAAACCTAACTATTATATTTTAAATGAAGAGTAATGAAAATGTATGTTGAATAGTAATTAAAACACAAACAAATAAGTGAAGCCCATCAGGCTGAATTCAGAATGTAATTTAAAAAGGAAATACACTAAAAAACAATAATGGCTGTTTGTGACTATGAAAACAGTTAACTGCCAAAGACATTCAAATGCAAATTGTATCAATTTCACAAAAATCTTACTAATCTAAGCACAGTGAATGGACAGTAATTATATATCAGTTATTTCAACACAGAAATATTATTGTAATAATTTAATTCAAGAAAGATATGTTATTTATTAAATGTCAAATAATTAGATTATAGTTAAAGTGTAACAGAATATGACCTTATGAGGTATCATTGTAAACTTTGAAAGGAAAGAAAAATAATAGTGATGTCATTTATTATCCCAAAGGAATTATAAGGGAATAAAATCATTAGGAAAATACTTAATAAATTTGAATAAAAATTCAAATATTTCTAACAATGTATGTAAGGAGTAATTAACCAAGCATTGAATTATTGGTTACTATGACAACGAGACGTTTGAGGGCTTATTCTTCCGTTAAATTTTAGAGACGCTGAAGAAACGAAGCGTGGGTAAGCCACACGAAAAATTGGACAAACTAAAATGTTAATTTAAACAGTTATAAAAAGTCGAATCAGTGAACCAAGATAACCCAATATGAAGAGACGTCGATCTATACAGAATTAATGATGTCCAGGAACGAAATTAAATAAACTAATTAAAGAAAAAAAAACCCAGACCAGTTTGAAGAAGATGTTGGAAGCCTTCAACCAGCCCAAATTCGAAAAATATACGCCTATCCTGATGACGACACAGACAACGTGAGATGAACTGATAAGTACCGAATAATTCCTTACTCCCAAAACCCCAAATTACTTAAATTATTTTCAAATGATAAAATTTCTCACTATTTAAAAAGTAGTATTTTCTTTCAAAGGTAAAGGCATAATTTACTTACATTAAAAAACATTTAATTAAACTATAGAGATAACCTTATTTGTGAACATAACTACTGTAACAGAAATACGACACTACTGAACAAATTGTACAAACACATTATAAATCCTAAGTACGCATAAGGTATAGTAGTGTACTTTTTTTCATGTAATCAACGTTTATGTCTATTTTCATGATCAAAAGAACTCCAGATTTTAAAAACATAGTAATTTGTTAAAAGTAACTGAACGATAGTGTTTTGAAATCAATTTTGCCAACCTGAGATGTTTTGTGTTTCAAGCTCTAAGCCGGAGCATAATATTATAAATTTGTTTATGATTCATTTGTCATATTTATTGATAATTAAATGTGTATTAAAAAACGCAGTACAGAACATTACTATCTTGTTATTTCATAGGAATTTAGTAGAATATATGTGTGTTAGCGAAGTTTTAAGCAACAGCCAACTAGCGCTCACCACGAGCGGCCGAGTCGACAACCTGTGTAGCAGCGGGAACAATTCGAACGTCACAGCTGTCTAGCTAATATCACGTATTACCTTAAAAATTAAATGTTTTAATTGTTTTAACAGAAACAATTTGGCGCCACCCGGGAATCGTAATCCCTATGAATTAACAGGTAGGTTGTACTGGTGACATTGACAACGCTACGGACTCCAGTAGTGACGTCGATTTATGTAACGACCAGTGTGAGGCAAACACACTACATTCACACTAATACACAAAATAAACAAGTGTGATACATTTCAACAGGTACGACCCTAGTAGATTGTTACAATATTGACGACTCCAACGCGGGGCTTTAAGAATAAAGGAAGTCACACCCCTAGTAGATTGTTACATATTGACGAACCCAACGAGGGGCTTTAAGGAACAAGGACGTACCATATTTAGATTGTTACAACGTTCGACAATTAAGGTGTGAAAATGAAAATTCTTTTGATACCTTTCGCTAAAAAAGAAATATATAACAAGTTTATTTATGTTTTGTATCCTAGATTTTATAATGGTTTATCCACCGACATAGAAAAATTAAAAAAAAACAATTTTCTTAAAAATTTGAAATCTTGGCTAATGAATAGAAGGTCAGTTGAGTACCTTTATTATCCTGCATATCGTTAATAATAATTATAACCACACGAGATGCTATTATTAACAGAAGAAGTTTAATTTGCGTTTATATTTTATTTTTAGAGAGTACAGTTAGATTTAATTCTTATGTAAAAAAGTATTCATGATTTGTTTATTTCTGAAAATTGTTAACAATTATCATAATAATTTCACTTCATTTGCAAAGGTTTTTTGAGATTTAGTTGAATTACAAGTGTTAATTTTATGTTGTAAATTGTCATAACTGTCAAATATTAGGTTAATTATTTTATATTATTAATAATAATTGTTAATACTACATCCTAGTTGTAATCATTGATGGATGTGAATGAAGGTTAAAAAGGACTATTTCAGTTAAGGTTAATTTTGAAATGTTAAGCATTTATTTTCTAGTATATGATAGTATTTAGTGTAGTCTGTATAAGGTTTCAGTGACTGCACAATAAATATGTGAGAAAATTTTTGGCGATAACAGCTAACTGGACCTATAAAAGAGTGTTTTTTGTTGAATTAAATATATAGCAAGTACATCAATAAATCTTAACTTGTCAATGTTCACAATATGTGGTAATTCGTAGTGCTGTGATTGTAATGATATTGTAAACTTTAATAATGGGAATAAAGATGTAAAAAATTTGATTTGAACATTTTTTCTGTTCAATTATATATGATAAATACAGCGACTTCAGTAACACAACAAATTCGCACTATAATTAAACGATAGTACAACGTTGTACTCTGTTTTCGTACAATACTTAGGTGATAATGAATTATGTTAAGTGATAATAATATACTAAATCTTAACGAAACTGTTCTCCCTACGTCCGGAATACCTTAATTTTTAACAATCCGGTGGTTCTCGATTGCACCCGTTTTTGGCTACTGCGAATGTACAGTAGAACCTCACTAATTCGTCTCTTACGGGATCGAAGGGGTGACGAATTAGTGAAATATACGAATTAGTGAGGGAGTAATAAACAAACCCATTAAAGACAATATAAAATGTTTTTTTACAATACTAGCAATGTACAGTACTAATGTTATGCTCGAACGTATTCGTTGCTGGAAATTTTCAAACTCAAACAAGTTAAGCATTGTAATTGCAAAACAGTGTTTAACGATTAAAAAAAAAAACATAATTTCCTTCTGCTTTTTCTGTCGACCGTACTTTTCAAGAGCAAAATTATGTTTTTGGTGCAGATTATTTAAGGCAGTTTTACTTCATGTTGGCCTTCGTACCCCTTGATTGTTGTAGACAGCGATTGAACGGCCTCCTCATGAAAAATTGAAGGTTTTATTGGTTGGTCATCTTCTTCGTCATTAACTTCTGTAGGTTCTGTGGATACGTATGTAACAATTTCATCATCACTAAACATTTCGTAGCGTACATCAGGTAAGTATATTTCACACCAATTTTGACCTCGTCTTCATTCAAACTGTTAAATGCTGGTAGAGGTTCACAGATGTCTAACAATTCCGATGTGGGGGTCAAGACCTTCTGTTTCTGTAGACGATGGTTGTAATTCAGATGGCCGTAACTTATTCCACCCACATTTTAGACTGTTTTCCGGATCCTTAGCGGAAACGTATTTACGCTGTAACAACACAACACTTATTGTATTGTTCTGGCTACTATTAGAACCCCGGCCACAGTCAGCAAGTTTTTGGTTTACCCTGGCTATAATTAGAGCGTAGTGGTACTCGCTTGTTAATAAAGAAAACGGAAAAAAGCTTGAGTGTGTGACGAATTACAGAGGGAGACGAATTAGTGAGGTTCCACTGTACTGTGTTCTCTAAAACGTATCTACATCATTTATTTGCTTAGAACGTGTTTATATTATGTAATATTATACTAACTAGTCATCGTTAAATTGAATATACGGTGTTTGCCGTGCGTTTCCATTTTTCTGACAATCAATCTGTGAATACTGAACAGCTGTGTAGGCGTAATGATACTGATCGGTTCGTAAGTAATGCATCGCAATTCAATAAATGTCAAAAGCCTGTTTGCGTAGCAGTTTGTGACGTCAGTATTGTTCATAGGTACAATACGAGCGAGGTTAACACGGTGTTGTTCGAAGCCACTGATTTTCATATTGGCCGTTTGCCTCATTTCACCCGGAACACGGTCGTAAACATCGAGAACCCGTCCTCGTGACTCTGCACGTTCGTACACAATACTGTCTTTTCTATCTTTCCTAACGTTGTTTTCTTCTATTTATTCACTCCGTAAAATGTCATAAACATAACTCTTCCTCTTGTTCACTCATATAATCTTTTCCTTTGCTCATACCTAGGGCGTTTACACAGGTGTTCTCTCTCTCTCTCTCTCTCTCTCTCTCTCTCTCTCTCTCTCTCTCTCTCTCTCTCTCTCTCTCTCTCTCTTTATATCTATGTATCTTTCCTTCTTTATATTTAATATTATTTAATACGTCAAAGTCAGGTACTGTACGAAGTTTACACACATGCGCGCGCGAAAAATAAGTATTATATTTATATATATAAATATAATTATTACACGTATTCCCCCTCACACTATTCTTGTGTGATTTCTTGATTCAATAAAAACTTTTGGGGGATTTCCGTAGCATTTCTTCCACAAGAAAATCGGGAGACATTATGTGTTGGGTGTTGGATGGGGGCCACATCCGACATTCACACATATTTGTTAAACTCAGTCGATTTAAACGTTCAATTTAGCTATTTAGCCCAATTTAGGGTCCCAACCAATTTACAGTGTACTCCCGATTATCCGCTTCATGTTATTTGAACAGCGTGTTATGCGGATCAATGTACGGACAACGTTGTAGCTCTCTCTCTCTCTCTCTCTCTCTCTCTCTCTCTCTCTCTCTCTCTCTCTCTCTCTCTCTCTCTCAAAAAAAGGGATTTTCATCGGCTACTGCCGCATACCCACACCTAACCGCCATCTATTTCTGTACTGTGCATCTTCTTCTGCCAAGTTATGATGTTTCATGGCCTGCCTCATGTTCTCATACCAGGACAGTCTAGGTCTGCCCCTTTTTCCTCTGCCTGGGGGCCTCCACTGAAATATTTTCCTCGGCCATCTCTGTTCGTCCATTCGGAGTAAGTGACCGAACCACTTTAGGCCTCTTCGTTCTATGATTTACTTACTCCTGACAAAACATGTACATGGTTCCCTACAAATTCATTTCCTTGGCCCTTCTTCTTTGTTTCTGATAAACAAATTATTTCCATTATATATCTTTCTGCTTTAGTCACCACTTCCTTTAACTTTGTTGACATACCTTGAATGTTCCAGGTATCCAATCTCAAAATCCATTTCCCTTGCCTATGTCGTTTATCCTTTGATCCGAGCTGCTTGTTAGGTTTTTTAACATTGAATTTTTTGACGAGTATCGAGGAGTTAGCCCCATGCCTCAATCCCCAACCTGGAGGACCAGAATTTTCTTTTAGGGTCTTTTCCCTTAGCTGACTTGTTCGAGTTTTTAAGCGCCCGAAACTCGCGTCACCCTCTCTCGTCTGTTGCATAACGCACTACAATAGTACGCCATACATCCAGGGGCCACGCGGCATAAAGTCTACGAGGACATGCGCGTAGAACGTTGTAGCTACAAATTGAATTTAATTTAACTGCCTACACGACATTTCTCATAATCAATTGTGACATCTCATCTCAAATCTCATATGAGTTTTTATGTTACTACAAGAAAGGTTGGTGATTGATTGCTATTACTTTCAGCACTCAACAGTAGCATCCAGTCGCTGTAACAGTCCGTGTGAAACCACTTTTGAACAAGCGAAGCTAGTTTTTAGTTTTAACTCGCCCGTTTAGCATGTCTCTGTGTGTCTGTCCCTCTGTCTGTATGGGGGATGTCCCGTGATAACTTTTGAACGCATCAACCGATTTTTGTGAAACTTAGCATGCGTGTCCGTACGTTTACCATAGACTCCTGTTGTTTTTGAGACTGATTTTTTTCAAAAACAGGGCACGAGAAGCCAAAAATGTAGAAGGGTCAACATTTTTTTAAAGTTAAAAAAAATTCAAGTCATAACAAATTATAGAGAATTTTAACCAAAATGTGATTATAGTGTTCAATTTTGGAAATTTCAAAATTTTACCGAAGCAGAACTCAAAAAGGGACCAAACTTTTAAAGAAAATTGTGAAAATCAATAATACTGTAATTTACTTTATATAAATCATTTTATAAGTGGCAATAAGAAAATGTATATAATTTATATACTCATACTCCGGATTATCAAACTGTTTGTATCCGAATCGCTCCCCGCCACATTAGTTTGGGTAATCGTGAATCTCTGTACTCCATCCAATGAGGAATTGCCACATTCCTTTTTCCACGTGCCAATGTATCCTCTTAAATTAATTGCTCAGATTGTTCTTCCATAAAACCTTCTAGTTTTTCCCCTTCACTTGATTCTGAGCAATACAGAACAAAACCCATCCGTACAATCCATTACAAAACCTTTATAATATTTTCCTCATTTTCAATCAAACTTGTTGAGATTAACAGCCGCTTTTACGCACAAGTTGTTTTTCTGCACTTTTCACACAAAACAAGCGCAGTACATATATGAAAACGTGGTCTAGTGTTTCCCCTTCACTTGATTCTGAGCAATACAGAACAAAACCCATCCGTACAATCCATTACAAAACCTTATAATATTTTCCTCGTTTTCAATCAAACTTGTTGAGATTAGCAGCCGCTTTTACGCACAAGTTGTTTTTCTGCGCTTTTCACACAAAACAAGCGCAGTACATATATGAAAACGTGGTCTATTACACAGCCAAAAATATTATTCGGGTGTTCCTTAGATTACTTACTTAATGAACTGCTTAAGAAAAAAATAACATATTATTTAGCTAGTAATAAATAATGGTCATAATGGTAATAAGTCTTCCTTCGTAAATACAGGGTTCGCCAGTGAAGCGGGAAAATTAAAAGTACCCAATTTTTTCATGAAACATTTATTATCAGAATTTTTTTTTACAGATTTGAGTTGAGTAAAGTATGCCATTATTTTACTTTTTAAAAATAACGCCGCTCAAGTGAGAGCCATTTCTGTGTAAACATTCTTCTAATCTTGACCGAAAATTTTCCATCACTCGACGAAGCAGGTCAGGTTGAATCCGTGCAATTTCTTGTCTGATATTCGTTTTTAATTCCGGTATGGTGTGCGGTCTATCAATGTACACCCTGCTCTTCAGAAATCCCCAAAGAAAAAAGTCGCATGCGGACAAATCTGGGGATCTTGCAGGCCACGATATGTCGCCATATCTGGATATGAGTCCGTCCGGGAAGAGTTCTCTTAAAGCAGCCATGGACACAAGAGCAGTATGACTTTTGGCCCCATCCTGCTGGAAAAAATTAATTTCCGGAAACCTAGGGAGCTGTTGCATCAAAAATGTTCTGACCATGTGTGTGTAGCGGTCTGCATTGACAGTTGTGGTGTTTCCTCTATCGTCTTGGAAAAAATATGGCCCAATAATGCCAGATGATGAAACTGCACACCACACCGTAACTTTCGGACTATGTAATGGCTTTTCATGCAAATCACCTGGGTTTTCATCATTCCAATATCGAATATTTTGTTTGTTTACATATCCATTCAAATGAAAATATGCTTCATCTGACATAAACATGCGGTGAATAAAGTTTTCATCATCATTTACACGTCGCAATATTTCTTCGCTGAAAATCCTACGAGCCAGCATATCGCCATCTTTCAACTCCTGGATTACTTGAATTTTGTAAGGATGAAAAGATAAGTCTTTATGCAAAATTCGTCACTAATGTTTAGTGCGGATGCATGTTTCATTGCAGAACGTTGTGGACTACGCGTCAATGCTACTCGAACTCTTTCAATGTTTTCCTCTGTTCTTACAGACCTTGTTGCTCCTTTATGCTTTAAGTTTAATGTGGAACCAGTTTCATCAAACTTTTTCACCCATGACATAATTGCATGAGCGGACGGCACTCTTCCATGTCGTGGAATATTGAAATGATTACGAAACAATCGTTGTACAGAAGTCACACAGTCACCACTCTTATAAAACGATTTTACGCAGAAAGCACGCTGTGCACCGGACCACTGCTCCATGTTTTAAAACATATAATAACAAATGGCATTAAATGTAAAACAACAATTGAAAACCTCCACGCCCTCTCGTGAGCAGAAAATGAACTATTGGACTTTCAAAATTTCCCGCTTCACTGGCGGACCCTGTATTTAATATACTATAAATACAAAAATGAAATAGTTAATCGAAAACAGTTTTCTTATATAGACTTTACAACAAAGTATAATTACTTGTAGACAAATGTTATCCTTTTCTTTAATCACATAACATGGTGACCATATCAGGTGACTTATGATTGCATAAGTAGCAATGATCTGTCCTCCGTCAGTTCTATAGTTCTAACTTCAAATTGTCCTCGCGTTACAATAGCTCGGTTGGGATGAGTTCCTCAAAATCCCATCCCATCCCATGGGTTCTATAAATAAGTAAAAGATACCTTGATGATCTATTTGATGATGAAGAAGAAGATATCTTGATGATCCGCTGGTAAAATTATGTTATTCAGTCATCATCATCATCATCTTCAAGGATTAAACAAAGGATGGTTTGTTCCGGTCTCAAATAGGCAAAGATTAGAGCTGGTCACTGCAACGCTTCCTCGAACGTCCCACACCTCTCCGTCCCCTCGGCTTATAGTTCCGTAGTTGTTTGGGGATGCGGCAGTAATCCATTCGACAAAGATGTTCCCACTACTTCAGCCAATCCTGTCGAGTATACTCATAATATTCAGTTCCTGCCGTATATCTGTGTTTCTTCTATGATCACGGAGAGTATACCCTGTCACGTGCCTGAGAAATCTCAATTCAGCCACTTGGACGCGACTGGCCTGGCCTTTCTTTAACGTCCAATTCTCAGACCCATACAGAAGTGTGGGAGTAAATAAAATGTTATTCAGTAAATAAAGAATATACGGTGTCATGGTACTTCCGATCAGCCCCTCTTCAAGGCGTTACATCACCTGCTCTTGTGGCGTATACATGCATCGTGTCAAGGCCGAAGGCTTCTTACGGTGAAGTGTAATCAAGTGACTCTTCAACCGTTGTAATTGCGCGACTTCATAGTTATCATCGAGTAGTTCGGACACTACAGTGCTGCGTAAGGTTAATGTTTACCTTGTAGTAAATTGACTCCAATACAACGGTACTAGACGCTGGGTTTATTTATTTATTTTTTGCTGTAATCACATACCATTTAAACTAGGAGAACTCTTGACTTAACAGTTTATTGTCGTGCACGAGGAAACAATACAAACTGAAACTTAATGCACCAGCTTAGCTGTTTCTATGCGCACTGTGCAGTACTCCATTGTGACTGTGGATGACGTTTCCTGCTGGCTCTAGACACGACACGTCCCTTAATCACACTAAAGAACACTTGAATCTCAGTTACTGAAGTAACGAATAGTGAAGACAGATTGACAAACGGAACTTCATATCTTCTACACGATCATGTGTCGCGTCGTTCGAAACGAAACGCGCTCATGTAGATCTTTTCACACCACACCACACCATAAACGTGCTTCATGGTGGATTCTTTCTACGCAAGCTGTCATATAAAGAGATAATATACTGTACAGCACATACTACAGAGTGTAACGTAAAGGTATTTAATGCAAAGCCAGAAGGTAAAAGGAAATTTGGAAGGCAAAAACTGACACGGAGGGATGGGGTGAGTCAGGACATCAGTAGCCTACTCTTGGAATTAGAAACTAGAAGAATACGGCAGTGAATAGAGAAGAATGGCGAAATCTTCTGAAGAACGCCACGGTCTACAAACACCTGTCGAACCAATGATGATGATGTAACGTAAAGTGTCGTGTCCTCACTTACATACATACATACAGAATCATATTATATGTATTCGCATATGCTCAAATTTTTCTTGTTATTTTATATTATTATTATTATTATTATTATTATTATTATTATTTACTCTATAATATACAGAATGAATAATATTCCTTTAAATTAATTTAAAATACAGAAAGAAACAAAAATTATATGATATTGCTATAAAAAACGGATATAACTGCAAAATTATTGATAACATAGTGAACTAAATTAATCAAAAAATGCTAAATAATTCTTTCAGTAAAACACAGACACACACAGAAAAATCAAAATATTAAATATACTAATTTCACATACATAGGCAATATTAAGCATAAAATTAAAAAATTATTTAAAAACCAAAATATAGAAATTACCTATAACAGTAATAAAACAGATTTTTTAGAATCAAACCTAAAACAGATAAATTAATTCATAATTTAATGGAGTATATAAAATTGAATGCCCTGACTGTAACAAATATTATGTTGGCCAAACTAAAAAACGTTTAAAAGAAAGCTATATACAACACTCTAATTCATATTTAAAAACAGATATATATATATATATAAATCAAATTTAGCTACACACTCAATAAAAAACAAACAGACATTTCCAAACGTACATAATATCAGTACATAAAACACATTTCCAAAGGTCCAAAAATGGCCTTATGGGAAAATTTAGAAATATTTAAACATAAAACAAGTAATAAATTAATATCAGAACAAATTCAGATTAATACAAAAATGATAATACTTTCAAAATTACTAATTTAATAAAATAATAAATATTTATATTATATTTTACAATTAATTATATGACATATTTTATATATGTACTCATATAAAAACGTTAAATTTACTCTACATATAAAACAGCTGTTTGAACAATTGATTTAAAAATTTTGAATTTATTAATTTATCGTATATCTGATGATGATAGTTGGATTACTTTCATTTTTAATTTAATTTACAAAATAAAAAAATATATTCTTGTTAAAAGTTTTTTATTATTATTAATAATCATATTATATATTACATACATATTCGGAATCTACGCATCAATATGAAAAAGTTCTTAATAAGATTGTCAATTTCATTGAAAATAGATCCTTTACTCTGTTATAAATTGCTGTTACTGAGTTGATTTGTAAAAATAAAAGTAATAAGTTTAAATAAATATTTATATATAATTTAATCTAATATTTTAATAGGTGATATAATAATATTAATATACACAATATATGTATTAAGATCCAGTTTCTCTTAGCCGATTGTGCAGAATAACATTTAGCATTTACTCGCTCGGCAAGTTTCGGTTGGGAAAGCCTTCTGCGTAGAGTCGCCGTGCTTCGTTCCGATTGCATTTTGAAAATCCATACAGGAGACGCGTATCTGACATTTCAGCAAAACTGAAATTAGCTATTCTCGACAATTACAAGATAAACAATGAATAAAGAAACGCAAGCTAATGAATTTAAGAATCGTCTTTAAGAAAAGCAACTGTCGATATTATTTAGTTAAATTACTTAGTTAGTTTTCTAACTGAACTCACTAAAACAAACGAATGATTTACAAATCGAAACATGCCTTCATGGTTTTCTATTAATTCAGTGTAATTCTTGTGACTGAAATTATGGTGTGTAAATAGTTATAGTTAAATTTTTTTTAATTTATTAATTAGTTATACTGAGTTAATCTCAAAAAAAGTAGTAATGACTTTAAATAAATGTTTCCTACACTGGAGGAATCGAAGTCCGGCACAAAAAATCAAGTAGTCGGAATTTATGGCTGGCTGTAACCTGTTTTCCGCCATATATCCGTTACTTATTATCGGATTTCGAACAAACGAAGTGTCATTGTGTTCGCAATAAAATGCTTAACATTTTACTTAATAAATCAAAATTTGTAAAATCAAAATTTACAGAGCTATCAGTGACTAAAAAATTAAAGTAGCCGTCATTTCGAAATTTGAGATCAACCGTGATTTTTTTTATTAAAGTATATTCGTGTAATCACGCGTAGCCTACCAGATTTCGTTAAAATATCTCAGTCCCTTTTCTAGATATAAAGTTTGTCTTATAAGATAGACTTATAAGTTTGTTGATAAGTTAGACTTATCTTCTTTATCTGTGCACCTTCCACCTTCCCACGGATGATTAGTTTTTAATACCACCTCGTCGAATGTTGGGACCCATATATCTTAGCATACTTGTTGGATATTTGGCAGGAGACCTTCCTTATTATTGATACATAGTTCCTTAAAATGACAAAAAAAAAACAGAAAGTACAAGGCTCAAGTTACTATTAACAACTAAGATGTCGACAAAAAGGCACTTGCAGAATGATCACTGTTGCACACCACTATATAAAAATTATCCCGATTAGCGCTTTCAAGCTTCACAGCTCATCGTCAGATCGGAACAGACAGAAATTATGTGAAAACAAACCCTTCACCCCTCTCACCCTGCTCACACACAACAAGCTATAAATTAATGTCCCTTCGCCACCCCCTAAACCCTGTCCCACCATCTGTACAGTTACATATTTTTCTAGCAAATTCCTTGTGTTTCAGTGTGTGTGTGTGTGTGTGTGTGTGTGTGTGTGTGCGCGTGTGCGTGCGTGTGTGTGTGTGTGTGTGTGTGTGTGTGTGTGTGTGTGTGTGTGTGTGTGTGTGTGTGTGTGTGTGTGTGTGTGTGTGTGTGTGTGTGTGTGTGTGTGTGTGTGTGTGTGTGTGTGTGTGTGTGTGTGTGTGTGTGTGTGTGTGTGTGTGTGTGTGTGTGTGTGCGCGCGCGCGCGCGCGCATCCTTTTAAACTTACCCTCTTCCTCTCCACACACGTGGGTCAGTCACACACCCTTATTTTAAACCATCCAATTAGTACTATGCAATATAATTCTTAATCTTATCTATCTGTCCTCTATCATTTACTTCTTAATTATGTTATAAAATATTTCTTCATTATCAAATTTAATTTTAATATTAATTAAATTGTCTAACCCTTTTTCTCTTTCTTTCAATATTTCTAACTCCTCTCTAAGCTTCCTTTCAACTGTGTTATTTACTACTTTTACAATTTCGTATTCTTCCAAAGGATTAACAAACTTATGGTTGTCTTCTATGAAATGTCTTGCATATAACGAATTCGTTGTTCTATTACCTTCTCCACGTTTGTGGTCAGACAACCTGCATACGAATTTTCGTCCTGTCTTACCTAGGTACACTTTGTTGCAGTCTTTACATTTTAATTTATAAATTCCGCTTTTCTGTAATACTGGAATTTTTTCTATATTCTTATTCCTTATCTTATCAAATACCGTTTCACATTTTTTAATAGCTATATCTACTCCGTATTTATTAAAACATTTTATAATTTTTCTAGTATGTGAACCTATGTATGTCAATGACCCTGCATAATTCTTTTGTTCTGGTTCTATTTTAGCTTTTTGTATGTTAACCCTTTTCATAACTGTATCCACTATGTTGGTGTTATAATTAGTATTCCTTACAATTCCCTTTATCGTTTTTAACTCCCTATCTTTTGGTTCGGTCTCTTTTAAACACTTCTGAGCTCTGTAACCAAATAAATTGATTGCCGCCATTTTATATCTATAAGGGTGGTAAGACTCTCTTGGTATAATTATATCAGAATACGACTCTTTCCTAAATATCCCAAACTGTAGTTTCTCATTATCTTTAATTTCTATGTTTAAATCTAATAATTTATTTTCTTACCTCCTATCTCTTCTTTAAATTGTAAGTTTTTATCCTTATTATTTACCTCATTTATAAACTCATGCACTTCTTCTATGCTTCCTTCCCAAATTACTAATACATCATCAACGTATCTAGACCATAATTTTATATTGTCTTTATACTTAGTGGAACTTATTAATTGCTTTTCAAAATCATTCATGTATATTTCAGCAAGAATAGGGGATAATGAAGACCCCATAGGTAAACCTTTTTTCTGTATATAAAACTTGTTATTAAACCTAAAATAGTTCTGATTTACACATTCTTTAATTACTTTAATCAACCGCTTTTTATACCTGTATTCTCCCATATTATTATCGTTTATTAACTTAATAACTTTATTTACTGTGATATTGGTAAACATGTCCTTAACATCCAGTGATATCAATTTTGTATTTACATTAATTCTAATATTTTCTAATTTTTCTATCAATTTTACATTATTCTCTATATTGTATTTTGTCCCAAATTCATATTTCTCTTTCAGTACTCTGCTAACGTCCTTTGATAATTTATAAATAGGTGCATTAATAAAAGAAACAATCGGTCTAATTGGTTTTCCCTCTTTATGTATCTTAACCTGACTTTTAAAAGTTGGTGCTGTTGGATTACTTTCCAATAAATACTTTTTCTTATTTTCTTCTATAAATGTTATCTGTTTCATCATTTGTTTTATCCTTGACTGATACTTACTTGTATAATCATACTTTATTTCCTCATATGGTCCTTCCCTTATAAATTCTTCCGTTTTCTTTATGTATTCGTCCTTTCTCAGTAGTACCATTGTATTTCCTTTGTCCGCCTTCGTAACTATAATATCATTTTTCTTTATTTTATTCTTTAGTTTAGTTACAGTTGATTTGATTTTTTGTTCATTTTTTTAATTATGCAAACTTTTCTTAAATATTTTATCTACTACATTCCCTACTTCCCACCTTATTCTTTTTTTATCATTTTCATTTCCTAGTTTTTGTATTATGCTTTCGCATTCAATAATCGTTTTTTCTTGATTTAATTCTGGTGGCGGCGCGTATTTTAAGCCTTTTGCTAACATTTCTTTTTCTTCTGTATTGAAATTTACCTCTGTAAGGTTTATTATTCTTTTTTCATAGTTATTCTTAGAGAGGTGTTCCTTTTTTACTTCGTTCTTTCTTATTAATTTATTTAACTTATCTACCATTTTTTTATTTTTCTTTTCCAATTTCTTTTCTACGTACCCCAAACCAAAATTATATAATATTTCTTCTAACTCTACAAACGAGTATATTCTTAACAATTCTATGTGTCTGTCATATAATTCCCTATTATATCTATTGATTAAGCCGTAGAGTGACCTTATTTCCAGTTTTATCCACAACTTCTCGCTTTGTTCTTTTACTTTTTTGGCTACACTGTTCTTATTTTTAATTTTAACTTGAGCGTACTTTGGGATGACATTATTATCCAGACATTGTTTATTAAACCATATTTTACTTAAAACCCTCTTCAATTTAACTTTTAACTTAAGATATTTAAAAACTTTACTTACCTTATTGTTGTCGTTTATTACCTCATTGTTGTTGTCCATTACCTGTCGTCGATTGCACATCTTAACAGACGTTTAATGAAGAAATTTGTGTTAGTGGTTGAAATCACAAGCAGAATGATCACTGTTGCACACCACTATATAAAAATTATCCCGATTAGCGCTTTCAAGCTTCACAGCTCATCGTCAGATCGGAACAGCTACAAAAAAGGCACTTGTACAGGCAAAATATAGTGAACGTAACTGAAAATTTGTCACCAGCTGGAAAGAAAGATGGAGTACCTTTTTTTGGAATCGACCTTGTCTGGAGACTGTAAGATTCTGTAATTTCTAAAACTACTTACGGAAAATCCTTTCCTCTTCTAGTAGGTTTTAAGCCCATAGACCTATCTTTGGCATTACTGATTTCTGGCCTTCCTGATACCCGTCAATTTCTTCATTTAAGCGTATCGTAGCTTCATCCAGAGCCGTATCGGTTGTGGTCTGCCCTTACCTCGACAGCTACGTAACCTAACAAAACAGAGATCTTGCTTCGTGACGTCATTTATGAAATTTTTACTTTGGGAATTCAATGAATGTGGATTCTGTTGTCACAGCATAAAAGAATCGACATGCAATGAATGGTCTTAGTGAGTTCTGCGGTAGTTCTGCAATCTTCCGGTAGGTGTGCTGTATGTGATCGTTATCGTTGACTACTCTGATTACACATAAGAACATAGTGAACCTACTGTCTTTTGGATGTGATTATACATTATACGAAAGTTTAGTGTTAATAAGGCAGATATTTTTGTTTAATATTTTATTTTGTTTATTTCCTAACGCAGTATGTTTTTACTACTTAATCCATTAAGCCTATCGCTACTACAAGAAAAACTAAACAAAAAAACATTAATGAGTCCTCCCCCAAAACATAATTAAGGCCATTAATATTAAAACAGGAAATAGATCCTTCAACAGAATTTTTAAAACAGACGTTTATGAAATATTAAATGGCTGTGTGGCTCTAATTTTAGAAGCCCGCTGTTTTGTGTAACCTTTGACATTTATATAAAAATTGTGTATAGATTGTAGAGGCTAAACAAATATCCGCGTTTTACGTTCACAATTAGGGAAATTGTCCTATAGTTAGGGAATAGTTGTCCTACGTTTTACCAAGACAGCAACCAGCACTTCTTGACACCACCACCACCCACCACCCACTGATAGGAATATGATTCTATAATTTTCTGTAGTGCTTCTGTAACTCATCTTGTCCGTTTTCGGCCTTCACTTGGCAAATATGCGTTATCTCCCGTTCGAATGACAATATTTAGATACTCTACTTTCCAAATACATGAAATTTTTAATTTTTGTGCCGACAGTATTGTCTCCGTCCGCAGTTTTGTTTTTTTTATTTTAAGCATTATATGGCTCAAGAGATTTACGTCGATATGAAAAGCAATTGAGTCCTTACAAATAACAATAAACAAATAACAGTAGGACTTACTTAAAAATATTATTTTGTAGTACAGTTTTATTGCTTTTGATACAGGCTTACTTTAAAATTAAGTAAAAAATTAAACATATAAATTTATTATAAATTCAATAAAAGTTTTACAACCAGTAACAATGCGCCTTTGGATCTGATAACAAGACTTCAACCCACATTCTTGTCATCACCAACCCCTGTTGATAGTAGGCTAATATGATTCTACAATTTCCTACAGTGCTTCTGTAACTCATCTTGTGACCTTCACTAGGCAGATATGAGTATTTCCCGTTCGAATGGCAATCTTTCGATTCTCTACTATTCTATTACATAACATTTTAATTTTCGTGTCGATAGCATGGTGTCTAACGTCTGCACTTTGTTTCAATATATTATATACCCAGAAAACTTACGTTGATGCGAGAAGTTATCGACTCCTGTTTTGTCAAAATCACCATTTTTACTTCCATGTTCCATTAGCAAATGGAAGTATGGTGTTCGAGATAAGGTCTGATTCTGATTGTACTACCCTCAAAACATGAAGAAAAGTCATTTTCCGAAAAGTGTCTCTATGTGTGTGTCTGTGTGTAGAATTTTTTCTATGGCGAACTATAACTGCCGAAAATTCAAACAGAATGAAATAATTTTTTGCATATGTGCCTGAGTTGTAGAGGGCCACATTGATTTTGGTGAAGTTCGGTTAAGGGGAAGGGATAGTTTACCTGCAACGTTTTATGTTTTAACAAAAGTAAAGTACTTAATTTTGACAAATAAAGTATCCTGAAAAGAAGATCATAATAATCCACTGTGGAAAGGTAGATGAAATATCTATAAATGAAAAGGGTAGTTGAAGGGGGAGGAGGTAATTTTCTATAGGTAAATGAAAATGATAGTTGAAGGGGGAGGGGATAATTTTGTATATGTGTACTACGTTATCGGCAACAAAGAAGTAGTTTGTTGTTAAAATTCCTTCCCGGGCTGTTTGGCCGTGGTCCAATGTTTTATGCAAAACCACATGTTTCGGCAGTGCCATCGACTGCCATCATCAGTGAAAATCGAGTGTGCTAACGTGAGGTGGTATACGTTAGTGACCACAGCACTGTGGTTAAGGCTGAAGAAAGAAGTAAAAGGAAGTAGTTTCTATGGAAATATTTAATTTCGAATATGATTTTAAATATAAATCTTCGAACGTGGAAGTCATGTATGGTTCTCCATACCGATATTTTAATTACGAGGAACATGCAGACGCAATTTACACCCAGACAAACACATTATACTGCTTGCGTAGTCGGGTAAGATTGTATGACATTCGGAACCAGCAAAACGTTTTGTGTACACAGTTAAGACTGCCGCTGTCGGCAAAGACAAAATTAGTTTGCTCTTCCAGCAGGCAGTTGTGTTGGTCACGTCACGACTGATACATGAGACTCACACGGTGGCAGTTTGTTTACATATACACTTCACTAGGCTGGTATTCGCACAGATTCAGGTCAGCACGGTTTACACAACGTTATTTTATTTACTATATGCGCGTTTGCTCTTGTGTGTTGGTAGACTGTTGACGTACTGTAGCGATCAAAACTCCAGTTCGTTTGTTGTTACAAACGTTTTGTCGTCCCATGCGTTTGGAAAGGAAATCATCGCGCAGACTTGAAGTGAGTACTACATATACGTCACTATGGCACCCCGTACACCTCGTGCTTTTAGGGCAGTAAACTGATTCAACGTGTCACAAAACATGTAACGAAGCGTGTAACGAAGTAGATATAACAAAAAAGCAGTGTTGCCAGGTCAATCAAACCTCTTTTCCCCACATAGCTACCAAAAATTTCCTCACTGCCACAAACATGTGTGCTTTAAGCAAACCGTAAAATTTTAAAGAATGTGAGCATATTCTAAATGTTTCAATACTATTACAAGAATAACGTAAATATTAAAGTAAAAGTAAGTAATTTTGAATACTTGGCCTACAGTGTGTCTTATTATACAAGGAACGACGTTGTAAATAAGTTGCATAGGTTCAACCTTATTTGCGGGACCATCAGGCGAACTCTTAAGTCAGCAAGTAGAGAAACACGCTTAAAATTGTACAAGGTGATGGCCCTTCCCACACTTCTTTATGGGTCCGAGAATTAGACTTTAACTAAAGGCCAGGCCAGTCTTATTCTAGCGGCTGAAATGAGATTTCTCAGTCACTTGGCAGGATGTACTCTCCACGATCATAGAAGAAACACAGATAGACGGCAGGGACTGAATATTATGAGTATACTCGACATGATTGCCCAGTATCGGCTGAATTGGTGGGAACATCTTTGCCGAATGTATCGTTGTGCGCATCCCCAAACAACTAAAAAACTATAAGCCGAAGGGACGGAGAGATGTGGGATGTCCGAGGGAGCACTGGAGTGACCAGCTCTAGACTCTTTGACTGTTTGAGACCGGAAAAAACCATCCTTGGTTTACTCCTTGAAGACTATGTTGAATAAAATAAAAATATTTATTTATGATAAAAGAAAATGTACACACAGCTGACAGATCGAGCTGAATACCTTTGAAATCTTTTTTCTTGTACATAGTTCACTATTAGTCTATTATGTTTACACAACTTTCCAATTGTTTAATTCATAAAAACAATTTAAAATCAGTGACACCATTTTTTTATTATAATATTTATAGTATCGTCAATGAGAATGTTTGTGTACATGTTTGAAATGTGGAAAGACTATAATTTTGTATCTTTCTTGACATTGTACGATTTTAAGTTAACCCCTGGGTTCGATTCTGGTTTTGACGTAGAATACCTCTTACCTTTCAGGCCACCAATAGGCACCCCCAACCAGAAATCGAGCGTTATGTTTTCACGTCACGTTTGAAATTGAAATATTATCTAAACGACAAAAGATTCACGCTTATGTGAGGTACCATTCGACAGGTAAAGGTACAAAGATAATAAATAGCACAATATAAGCGGGCTATTGCATCAACCAGCGCGAGGTGAGTGGGGGAGAAATAGAAATGTTTTGCGCCGCTCGGCGCGCACTAAAATTAGTATTTCTCCGGTTTCCGATGCAATAGAACGTTGAGTGAGGTGTCGTTAAAATTGTCTCGTCGAGTACTATCTACATAGTGTACCATAATAGCGGTGATATTATTAAGAGGTTTGAATAATCGTAATTCAAATTATAAAAATCGTGTGTTCGGACAAAATATCGCGGTATATGGATGCTAAAGGTGCTCAAAAGTATCGTAAACGCATACAGGAGAGTAGAGAAAATCATGGGCCAATGCCGAACGTCAGAGGATTTACCGACAACGCTTAAAAGACAAGGAAATAAATACTGAAGTCGAGTCAACACCATGGAGACCAGAATTAATTACCATAGTAACAAGTAAATAACCAAATGATATTTAGCGGCATCGGAACTATAACTTTATCCGTTCCTGCAGTTTTTAATGTTTTTACTATGCGATTGTATTGATATATTTTGTAATTTTTTATACAGATACGTCTATATATTTTGTAATTGTCTTAAGCGATTATGAAATGTATGTTTATACATATTTCTGATGATGCCACAGACTACGCTGGGTAATACCACCATCGATTTCACTTTCACCAGAAACATCAGCGTTGATATCTTACCTTATATCAGCTACTTCTCCTATCATAGGCCCATTATAAATAAAGTCTTGCTTGAACCAACTAATTAACTTGTGTGATGATTTTGCAAATAAAATTTTGTACTTTGTAAAACTAAATATGTGTTTGTTCATTTTATTCATAACACATTAGCAACCCTAAAGCACACAGACGTAATATGCGCTCTGAAGATTTGCGGCCGTGGTGGCTCCGACACAGCCCCCGCCGATTTTTTATATTGTACTTGAATGAGAGTTTTTTATGTTTCGAAATTCGATTTAATTATGTAGTTATTTTATAATTTGTAAAAAATTGAATTATTATACTGCGTATATTAATTATAATATAACTTATATTTTTATATATAATATACAATAACTATCACATTTTACTTTTCAACTAAATTTTGCGTAAACCATATTGTTACATTTAAAAAATTATTTGTCACATATTGTTTGTATATGTATGTATAGGCCTACTGAATATAATACGATGTGTGATATGATTCTTTTTATTTTAAATATAAATACCGATTTCTTATAATAAAATACATATAAACACTAATATGCCCTCGATTCATATCCGTTCACTCTTATTTGAATGTTAATTTTGTATAGCAAACTCTCTCTTATTTCAAATACGAGCTATTTTTTACACGTTGAATCAGTTCACTCGCCACTCGACACTGAAGTTCTCCCTTCTAGCTTGCGTCCACATCCACGACACATCATTTTTTTTTTAACATGATAATGTTTTTAGGCTGGGGGTCATTCCACAAAAATGTAACGTCATCGAAAAACGTGACGCTTCCACACTTTCGATTCCCCACAGTCTAGAAATTTGATATGTAAACGCATCAAGACAGAAATAATCGCTGATGACAGTGAGTTTAGCAAACGTTTTAGTGAGAATAAATTTGGTTTTACATGCTCTGTTTGTGATCGTCTGTGGTTTGGAAATGATTTACATAATCCACCAAACGTAATCCATATTATACGTTTCAAAAGCCTAAAAACATTATTATGCTTCGATGTTTCGGTTTCGTCGAAATTTTTTGAATGCTTAGGTGCATAAATAGAGAGAGGGAGAGAGGGAGAGAGAGAGAGAGAGAGAGAGTTTTTTACGAATATTTTTTTCTTGGTCATTTCTTTGCACAGGTCGATGTTTCTGATGGTATCTGTAATTAAAAACAATTAAATTATTTCTTTGAATACGCTTATATTATTTGGAAGATGTTTCCCAGCTTTGTTTGTTCAAAAATAAAATTTTGTATTTATACTAAAATATTTAGGTATTTAATAGAATCTATCTATATATTAATACGTGAAGAGAAAACTTTGTACCCCTTTTTAAGCATATTGCGCGCACGGAGGAGTGTTAGATTTGATTTGGCATAGTTAAAGTATATATGGAGAAGGAGTGCAGAAAGCTAAAATTTATACATAATATGTGTTACAAATACATTAAATAAAATAAAATAAAACATTCATTTGCACTTGAAAATTCATTTAAACTTTTTCAAACAATGGTAATTGTTAAAAATAAAATAATTTTGTTGCCAGGCAACAATAGTCTGTGGAGTGTATGTCAAGGCAAAAAAGCGTTTATTTTATATTTTGTATATTAGATATCTGTGTTTTATATATTAATGTGCAGTTGAAAGTGAAATACAGCTTGCTTAATATACACCTGTTGCAAAAGGAAAATTTTGTAGCAGCATTTGAATTGACTTACTCTCGCCTAATAATTATTGGTGGTTTCAAAAAAGTGAGTACATTTTATTATTTTTAAATTAAACCCTGTCTAATCTTAGTTTCAGTAATTTCATTACATGTTTTTTTTTTTACATTCAGATATTCGCACCTACTTCCATTATGCCTCGACATAGAACATTGACGGGTCGGAGTGAGAGACAAAGAAGAAGGAATATATATTCGCGTGAAAGTCAAAATGATAATAGACCAAATGCAAATTTAAATAGTGTAAATAGTATAACACTGACGGGTCGGAGTGAGAGACAAAGAAGAAGGAATATATATTCGCGTGAAAGTCAAAATGATAATAGACCAAATGCAAATTTAAATAGTGTAAATAGTATACAAAATGATGAAATTATTTTGAGGGATACATTTAAATGCGCACTGAATGTCATTCCAAGAAATTTTAATTGATTGTGGATTAATTCATTTACAATGCAGGTTTTGCAATGCAAAACATTTCGAATCTGAGGTCACTTTAGGTGAAAGGACTGCATTCACTTCATGTTGTCATAAGGGTAAAGCAATATTACCGGCCTTAAGTCAAAATGAATACTTTAAATCATTGTATGATGGACTTACTTCAAATGAACCTTCAATAAAAAGAAAGTCAAAAAATTATTTTGAAAACATTCGTAAATACAATTCATCATTTGCTATGGTTAGCTCAGAAGCTAAAATTTCGGATACAGTTACGCGTGGAGTGTATCATTTTAAAATACATGATGTTTTTTATCACAAATCAGGTCCAATGACTGCTGGATATGGTCGCTCACCATGTTATGCGCAATTATATTTTTATGATGTTGACACTGCTGTCAATTATAGATTACGTAAACACTATAATCAAACATGCAATAACAATATAATTCGCGAAATCTCTCTTGAATTGGAACGCATTAATCCTTTCGTTCGGTCATTCATTGCAATGAAAGATCATTGTCAGAGAGTTGAAAATCAAAATAAAGAAATTTGTATGCTCATTAAAGTAAATCGTGATTTAGATCTACGCCGTTATAATGATGCAGTTCAAACTGATGTAGCAGTAATATTTAGTACAGTTGATGGTGAGCCACCCTTTGAAGGAAATATGGTTTCGTTTTCAAAAGTCAATGGTACCATTAAAAATATCTCTGTTTTGGATTCATCATTGGACCCTTTAGCGTATCCATTACTTTTTCCAAATGGTGATACTGGGTGGCATATCAATATTTCTCATAATGTACCAACTACATCTAATTCAAGAGCGCCCAGAAATAAATTAACCATGCTTCAGTATGCAGCCTATCGACTTGCAATTAGAGAAGATTTTAGCATGTTGCACCATTCACAAAAATTATTTCTGCAGTGGATAGTTGATATGTATGTGAGAATAGAGGGCACAAGGTTACATTTCATTCGACAAAATCCAACAAGTCTTAGGTCTGAAGTTTACAACAATTTAACAGATTATTTAGAATTGAACCCCAATGCCAATAATGTTGGCCGTAGAGTAATTTTACCATCTTCATTCAATGGATCTCCAAGAAATATGTATCAGAATTATTTAGATGCAATGTCAATTGTACAACATTTCGGAAAGCCTTCTTTGTTTATTACAATGACTTGCAATCCAAGTTGGCCTGAAATAGTTAGCAATATTGGTGTAGGTGAGTCAGCTAATTTTCGACCTGATATTGTTGTGCGTGTATTCAAGTCCAAACTGAAAGCATTAATTGAGGGCCTTACACTAAAAAAAATCTTCGGTAAAGTTGAAGCACTCATTTATACAATTGAGTTTCAAAAGAGAGGATTGCCTCATGCTCACATTTTACTCTCTTTAAATGAGCAAGATAAAATTGTTAACGCTACCGATATTGATAAAGTTGTATCTGCGGAGATTCCTAACATTCAAACACATCCTACATTACATGAATATGTTGTAAAACACATGATGCATGGTCCATGCGGTGTACTTAATCCAAATTCTGTATGTATGAGAGATGGAAAATGCACAAAAGATTATCCAAAAGGATTTAATGAATTTACATGTGAATCATTAAATGGATATCCATTATACAGAAGGCGTGATAATGGTATTAATGTTGAAGTTCGCGGTAGTTGCCTCGACAATCGTTATGTTGTACCATACAATCCGTATTTACTTGCCAAATTTAATTGCCATATAAATGTTGAAGTATGCACTACAGTTAAAAGTGTTAAATATATTTATAAATACGTGTATAAAGGCTATGACAGTGCATCTGTTGAATTAGGTTCAGAGAGAAATGAACCAGGTCAAGAAATACAAATTGATGAAGTTAAAAATTTTTTAAATGGCCGTTATGTCGGATCAACTGAAGCTGTATGGCGCATCTATGAATTACCAATGCATTTTCAATCACATGTCATCGTTATACTTGACATTCATTTACCGCGTAGACAGAATGGTTACTTTCGAGAAGGGCAAGAACGTCAAGCAATTGAAAATGCAAGACAAACAAAATTATTAGCATTTTTTGAATTGAATCGATCAGATCCATCAGCGCATGAATATAAGTATATTGAAATTCCTTTGCATTATGTGTGGAAGATTCCCGAAAAAAATGGAAGAAGAGAAGGCGTGGAGGTGATAAAATCATTACACGCATATATTGTATGTAGTATCACCAAAAGACATCGAACTTTTCCATTTACGATTGCTTTTATTACATGTCTGTGGTCCAAAATCATTTGAGGATGTTAGAACATACAATGGAATTATACACACTTCTTTTGTTGAAGCGTGCCATGCTCGCGGCACTGCTTCAAATGATAATTGTAATAAAACAAAATAATTTAATTCTGTAGTAATGTTGTTACAATAATTTGAAATAAAAAAAATTTAAAATTTATTTCAAATAAAAAAATTTTCTTGGTAATTTGGTTCTTAAAATTTAGGAACTAATCGTGTTTATTGTTTGTAATTAGAAATGAAGTGGTATTATGTTTATTTTGGTAATAGTGTCACTTTCAGTAAATTTGTTAAAAGACAATCTGGTTAACTCCAAATCTAGGCGAAAGACGGCTCTCTTCTTCTTCTTCTTCTTGAAACGTTCGTTGTTTCGTATATACCGCCTTTCGGTTAGTTGGGTTTCTTGATTAATTTACCTGTTAAGCCTTTTTGTAAGAAAAATCAAATCCAAATTACAAAAACAGAACATTTATTAATAAAAATAATTAATTTGTTCGATTAGAATCGATGTTACATAGTAGTATCGACCCACTCAGGGCCGGTCGATATAAATAGTTTACATTAGTATTATAAAAATATGGTTCTTTAAACGGTTATTTAAGATATAGCCAGAGAAGGTTATGGGCAGGAAAGTATAACACTTACAATTATAAAATGCCTTAAGATTAAACAATACAATGATATAATTAAAAATAATAAAGTTTATATATGATTTATTCAAACCAAAAGCAGCCGAAGGTCGTTTCTCTACAGCAGAAGTGAGAACAGCGATGAATCAAAATGGCCGACTGGCGCATGCGCGATGAAGCATCTAACTTTGACGAAGTATTTGTTGAAATAAATATGTCCTTTCTTCGTGTAAATGGTCTCAGCAATTGTATATGATAGTCCTGGATGTATTTGAGTGTCACTGGTGTATGGTGGAATAGTTCACTTGGTGTAAAATGTTGTTATTGGATATATCTCATTGGGTCTATGTGTGTCGGGTTTAACCTCGATTTTTCGTTTGTATATGGTGTGATATTAGTGTTATTTCGATTAATTAGTCTTATGTGGTTCAGTTTATTGGTGTTACACTGTTCATATTTTAACTTCACCGGTTCACAATTAACAACAAGTTAAAATAAGATTTTATAAAATTTTTACCGAACTCGGTTTATAATGTTAGCTGCCATTATAGGTTACTTCTGGCAAATAATTACGTTAAGTACACTCGTCAACGGATAATAATGAACTGTTCTCATTTCCTTCGTCTCCTGAAAATCTTAGCCTATTTAATATATCTTATACATTGTTTCAAATTATCTTAGCTTCCGATACATTTTATTTTGATACATTATACTCAGAAAATAATTTCGTTATTAATTAACTGTACGAAATACTAAATACATATTCGGTTTCATTATTCTATTCTGCTTATTTTGCTAGTAATTAATATAGTGTTACAAAGTTTCATTAGAAAATTATATTTATTACATTTTTTGGAAGGTAGGCCTAAATTTATATTTCCTGTAGTCTAAGCAAATAATAGCAATTTTCCCTAATATAATTATTATTCGATTAAATCTGAAATTGATATAATTGTCTATTCTTACTTAATTTCTTGCAATTTAGTTTACTAATGATTGTTTTTAAATACAATTCATTTGTCTATGACTCCTCCTCTGATAATGTCAGTTATTCCATTCCATTTTTATTTATAATTGTATTAGATAAATAAGTAATTTTACTTATCTACTGACCATATCTTTAGAAAGCCTTATTTACATGGTATACTATATGTTGGGTTTATCTTGCATAAATATTGTCAGTTTAACTGGCTTATAAGACTAGATTTATTAATTATTCTGCAGTTTAAATTCATTATATGGCCTAGATTTGATGTGTTGCTATTTGCAAAATTTTTACCAATGTAGTTAGTTTATACCCTTCTCTGACTTCTTATCCTTATATACTTTATTAACAATTAGTTCTTTGACTGGTATAACAGTGATTATTGATTGTACAATTAAAATATAACACCTATCTCTATCAAAACTGGTACCTTGAATAATACCTTTTATGTGTATTGATTACCTAGTAACATAATTAAAAAATATTTTATAACATGGGGAATGATATCTACCTTTAGATAGGGCATTCCTAATTTAAATTGACAACAAAATAACAGCTTATAACAATAATATCTCTCACTAATAATTCTTATTTGTCTAGTTATTATATGGAACAGGAACATAACATATTGGTTCCATATAATGGTTAACACTTCTTAAAACTAATTATTGACAGTCTGCTCTGTATTTCCCAATTTTAAAGGATTTATTCCCCCTCTCTAAGTATAACAATAGCTATCTGTTTATTATTTCATTCTATGGAATGTTCTTATAGATTCAGTAGCATTTCATTAGTAATATTATTATTTCATATCAAATAAGATACTGTTCAAAAAACACTTAAAGTTTATAACTTTGTACGGCAACTCATGCACCTTTTTAAAGTTTATCAGTTATAATTCAATAACTTACACTTGTCCATGGTGATTTATTAATATTATTACTAGTCCTTTTCTAGCTTTACAACATGAAATATTCAACCATGGGGGGACTGTGAAGATTTGTTCATACAAACTAAACAATAACTTTTTTGGGTGCACTGTTACTTAATACTATTAACACTTCTGGTTTTTGTCAGTTTTACATTGTGATATGGTTTTTTGGGGTGTTATACTTTCTCTTTGGGCACTCATTTATTTTTTGGGGTTTTTGGGTTCTCTCCCTATGGGGTTTCTATTTTATATGGGTCGTCTCACTTCCTTTTTTCTAGTGGATCTTCTCAGGTTTCTTATTCTTCAGTATTTTTGGTCATTCTATATTTCTTCTTTCTTCTTTCTTCAGTACCATTTCGCTGTGTATGCTTTTGTTTCTTCTGGTCTGGTTTCTTTGTCGGGGTATCTTAATTGCCTGCTTCTATCTTACCTGGGTAATTTTGTTATTCACATTTTTAGTTTTCTGGGTTTTTAAATTTGTAGTATATATATTATTTGCAGATTTTTTCTTTATTTTACTTTTCTTGTGAGTATATTAATTAATAGTGCCTCTTAAATGATTCTCATCTGGATATTCCATATATTAGAGCTTTATTAATGATCATTGAGTAATTTATTTATGTGGATTATCTGTCATGCTACATAATGAATGGCGCGAATGTTTAAATGAAGCAAAAGAATTACATTCACCAAAACAAATGCGAAATTTATTTGGTTACATTTGTGCATTAAATGTGCCAGCCAATGCATTGGCGTTATGGAATGAATTTAAAGTATATCTTAGTGAAGATTTTTTGAGAGATTACAACGAAGAATTATCCTTTAATACAGCTCTATTAGAAATTGAAGATATTTTGAATGTTCATAATTTGTCATGTCAAGAACTTGGTTTACCAGTTCCCACGTATTCGCAGAGAACAGACGAAGCAAATGCTATTGATCCAATAGAACAAGAGTTTCTGTTTTCTGAGCATTATGAAACTGCAAATATTGAACAGCGTAATCTAATTGATCGTGTGATTCGTGAAGTTTTGCATCATGATACTGGATCTAATGTTTTCTGTTTCACCGCTCATGCAGGTTGTGGAAAAACATTCACACAAACAGCAATCATTGCCAAATTAAATTCGCTTAATCTTAGTTGCATTGCAACAGCGTTCAGTAGCATAGCTTCAACTCTATTACTTGGAGGTAGAACTTTACACAATGTGTTTAAATTGCCTATACCCATTTTGGAAAATTCTGTAGTGAATATTACCGCAAGTAGTAGCTATGGACGTTACATAAATTCATCATCATTGATAATTATTGATGAAATTTCTATGTGCCCACTGCAAGTGTTGAAAATCATAGATAGATTATTGCAGGATCTATGCGATGAAAATGATAAACATAAACCATTTGGAGGGAAAACGATACTTCTGTGCGGTGATTTTCGGCAAATCTTACCAGTTGTCCCACATGGATCACGTGCAACTTTAATTGAAAATTGTGTCACGAGTTGGCATAAATTTGTTTATTTTCATAAAGTAACGTTTACTCAAAATATGAGAGCCTTACCAAGTGAAATAGAATTTGTCGAATTCTTGAAAAAAATTGGTAATGATGAAGCCCCACAATTCCCTCAGTTTGGTGAAAATATTATTGAAATACCTCAGCAATTAATAGGAGATGAAAATAATATTATTAATGAGGTGTATGGAAATATTTCCGAAAACATACTCTCAGATAACATATTGAAATCAGTTATTTTAGCACCTAAAAATGATGATTGTACTTTTATTAATACTGATATACTTAATCGAATACCAAGTGAACAGAAAATATATCATAGCTACGATAAAATAATTTGTGATGATGACAATGAAATCAATAACTATCCAGTAGAGTTTTTGAATTCTTTGACTATTAGTGGTTTGCCACCACATAAGTTAGTATTGAAAGTTAATTGCATCGTTTTACTGATCAGAAACTTAAATACAAAGGAAGCATTAGTCAATGGAACAAGAATGCGCATCAAGTGTATGCATCGTAATGCTATTGATTGCGAAGTTTTAACTGGAACCGCACGCAATAAGAGAATTTTGATTTCACGTATAAATTTAACATATTCCGGTACTGTTTTACCATTTAACTTTCAAAGAACTCCATTTCCAATTATACCTGCATTTGCGATGACAATAAATAAGTCTCAAGGACAAACATTCGAAAAAATTCGAATTTTATTGAGGCAGCCAGTTTTTACACATGGTCAATTGTACGTCGCAGCAAGTAGAGTTCGATCATTCGATGGTTTTAGATTTTATATTTCCGAATATAATGGCCAAGGGCATTTAGCAAATGAAAGAGTTTTTACAAAAAACATCGTTTACACAGAAGTTTTGAATCATTAAATTCACTTTCAAACTATTTTAAGTTCAATGGACAACATTTATTTTTTTAACCGCCCGGTTTTTTTGATTTAATGAAAAATATATGAAAAAATACGAGGCACGTATTTTTTATTTCATTTTTTATTTTGTATTAATTTTTTTATTTAAATTTTATATAATTCGAAAAAGATAGGCAAAATAACTGTGTAGCCTTGGCGAAACCTGGTCAGTATGGCAATAAAAAAAAACCCAAGGAAATGTCAAAAAACGCGTTATTGCTTTTTAAATATGGCTTAGCCAAGCTAAACCTCATTTTTCCTATCTTTCATATTTTTCAAATAACTCGAAAATTAATGCATAGAAAAAAAAATTAAAAAATTATATAAGCTTTGTAGCAGATAATCTTCAAACTGTTTTCGAATTTTGTACCTTACCAAAATTGAAATGTAATCCACTGGAATTGAAAACAATGTATCTTATACTTCTATGAATGTCAAGTCTCATTTTTATTAGCGTTTATTTGATTCAATAATAACATGAAAAAATTAAAACTGACAATGAATTATATCAAAAAATAAATATGAATACAAGCTGTAATTGTGTTTTTATTTCAACTGTTACTAACATTAAATTTTAAATTTCACAGGTATTGCAGGGAATTAAGGCAAACAACACACGCTAATGACGTATTTGTACACGCTCGCAGCTGACGTAATTGAACAAAATTCAAAAAAATTATATGCAATGATTATAGAGGTATACTCTTTGACAAAAGAACCTCAATAATGTTCAAACTTAAAAATTTAATGAATTACGGTCGAATTTCGACCACTGGGCGACCACTAGTTATTATTATTATTTTATTTTATTTGTTATTAATATTTATTATCATTCTTATTTTATTTTTAGTAACATTTATTATTATTATTATTATTATTGTTATTATTTATTTATTTTTTTTATTATTAAATCCTTAAATTCGTAGTGACTGTCAATCAATGAATTTTTCAGTGAAGGGTTTGTGAGGATCGGTCAAAAATATAAACACAATTTTTAACTTATTTGTGTCGACGTTTCGACAATGTTTATTGTCATTATCAGGACCTGTGTATGAATACAAAAGAAATGTCAGACATTTCTGTTCTGTTGTGTCTGACATTTCTCTTGTATTCATACACAGGTTCTGATAATGACAATAAACATTGTCGAAACGTCGACACAAATAAGATAAAATTTGTGTTTTTATTTTTTACTGATACTCACAAACCCTTCACTGAAAAAATTATTATTATTATTATTATTATTATCACTGTTATACCTCAATTATAGGCCTATTCACACTTAATTTTTTCCAACAAACTTTTTGGAGTTTTATTTTATGTTCCATACCGTTAATCTCCTTTATTAATTATGCAAATTTCCCATTGTTTCTTCCCAAACCAACAACGTGACCTCAAATGACTCACTCATGCCTTATCTTCTCTCTTTATTTTGATTTTATTACAATTTATTTTGTGATTATTCATTATAGATGACAACGGTGACCCCACAGGCACACGTCTCTTATACACAAAACTTCTTATCAAATCTAAAATAAGTTTTTTGAAAATGTGAAGTACTGCCTTAAAAGTTTTGGAATAGCTTTACTTGTAATATACTATATTTTAATACTTTTTCCACGTAATTTCTGTCGGGGATTTTCGGTTTTTCGAAACTGACGATGATGTTACAATTGTGTTATGGACAAGCCATGTAGGGATTGTTTTCATATTGCCTCTTATTGTACTAAAGTGGAATTTTTACAGCAGAGGGATTGACAGTTGCGATCACGTCATCGCCATGTTGCCACTTCGTAACCACGTGTTTCTGTCATTCACCAAGTGTAAGTTCCGTTACTGCATTCATTCAAAACATAAACTTCGCGCAGGCAAAACGAATCTAGTACGCGCTGACTAAATATGTATTCGCCTACTGAAAAACGTATATTTATCCATTTGTAACAAAAATAATTCTTAAAATTAAAAATCTTAATTCTTACGAGAATAATAAACTAGAACTTAACTGATTTCATTGTTTTTTCATTAACTTCAAATATTCAGTAATTTTAATTTTTTAATTTAACGAGAAATGTGATAATTTGCAATAATCAACTTTGCAACCTCGACTACTTGGTGCAGTTTTAGTAAACGCACTTGGGAAACACCTCTTTACTAAAAAAAAAGAGCACAAGTACGAGTTGACAACGCTGCCGCGGATAGCTTCGGCCAATCAGACCGCACTAAACACCACATTCCCACTCGCTTGCAGTCAACTGTCAGTCCCTCTCCTGTAAAAATTATAGTATAAATATCGTATAAAATCTTAAATAAAACTTATTTTCAGTTGTATAAAATTACTAAATACTAAATTACATAAGTAACAAATAACAACAGTACTTACTTAAAAATATTCTATTATAGTACAGTTTTCTTGCTCTTTATACAGGCTTACTTTAAAATAAGTACAAAATCAAACATATAAATTTATTATAAATTCAATAAACGCTTTACAACCAGTAACAATGCGCCTTTGGATTTGAATCCGCGTCTTTTCTTTCATTCACTGAGAAACGTTTTTTGGTTCAAGAGTGTTTTAATATGAGTCTGATATTCGTTTGGTTATATCTTTAATTTATTTGCAACCCTTCTCTTATACATTCCTTTGTCTTATCTATAATATAACGCGGTAGGTAGTGTGTCAGTCATTGGTATAGGAGACCAGAATTCATTACCATAGTAACAAGTAAATAAACAAATGATATTTACCGGCATCGAATGTATACAAATCCGTTCCTATAGTTTTTAATGTTTTTACATTGCGATTGAATTGATATGTTTTGTAATTTTGTATACAGATACGTCTATATATTTTGTAATTGTCCTATATTTCTGTATATGTTTTAATTGTAAAATTTATGTTTATACGTATTTATTATGATCCAATGAATAAGTAATGAATTTGTTCAAAGCAAGTATTTATTCCAAGAGTTATTCTTGCACCCAGTGACCCTGACCTTCCCTTTACATTAAGACGAAAACAGTTTCCATTTAGACTTGCTTTTGCTATGACCATCAACAAAAGCCAAGGACAAACACTGGATTCAGCTGGTATTTATTTGCCATCTCCAGTACTCAGTCATGGACAACTTTATGTTGCATTTTCAAGAACAAAGTCCTTTCAGCAAGTCAAGGTAAAAGTCTTAGGAACTGACCAACAAGGCAACTTAAAGAAAGACTACAGAGTTTACACCAAAAATGTGGTCTAAAAAGAAAGTTTTCGCCCAATAATTAAACTTCATAGCCAGCCGTGGCTTTATCAATATGTGCCAATAAAAATGCTCGCCACCCGGGCGTAGAACGGGTACTTCAGCTAGTTTATTTATAAATATTTGCACAAAAAGGGCTAACAACCGTTGTATTTCCATTCTGTGCTTTCTATTAAAGTTTAAATTGGCTATAAAACAATAACTTTTATCTTTGTTTTAAATTTCCTTAGGTTTTTATTTAACTCCTCTCTCTCACTTTTCTTTCGCTTTCATTATTTTTGTACATGATCTCTATTACATCATTCACTTTCTGCTTAATTTGTTTCTTTGTCATCTCATTATTTACTTTTTCAGTAATTGCTTCGCACTCGATTTTTGCCTTTTCTCGATGCACGCAGGGTACAGAGATTTGTCCCAAAGTGAAGAAATTCCTACATGCCCATACACAAATATCGGTATAGAGAACCATATATGACTTCCATGTTCTAAGATTTATATTTACAATCATTTTCGAAATGAAATATTTCTATAGAAACTACTTCTTTCTTCAGCCTTAACCACAGTACTGTGATCACTAACGTATACCATCTCACGTTAGCGCACTCGATTTTAACTGATGATGGCAGTCGATAGCACTGCCGAAACGTCTGGTTTTGTAGGAAACATTGGACCACGCCAAACAGCCCGGGAAGGAATTTTAACAACAAACTACTTCTTTGTTGCCGATAACGTAGTACACATGACGTATAAATAAATATCGGTATGGAGAACCATACATGACTTCCATGTTCTAAGATTTATATTTAAAATAATTTTCGAAATGAACTATTTCCATAGAAACTACTTCTTTCTACTTATTGCTTCAGCCTTAACCACAGTACTGTGGTCACTAACGTATACCACCTCACGTTATCGTACTCGATTTTCACTGAAGATGGTAGTCGATGGCACTGCCGAAACGTCTGGCTTTGCTGAAAATATTGGACTACGGCCAAACAGCCCGGGAAGGAATTTTAACAACAAACTACTTCTGTGTTGCCAATAACGTAATACACATATATAAAATTATCCCCTCCTCCTTCAACTATAATTTTCATTTATAGAAAATTACCCCCACCCCGTTCAACTAGCCTCTTCATTTATACGTAGATATTCATCTACATTTCTACAGTGGATTATTATGATCTTCTTATCAGGATACTTTATCAAAATTAAGTAATTTTGTTAAAACATAAAACGTTGCAGGTAAACTACCCTTTCCCCGTAACCGATCTTCACCAAAATCAATAGGCCTTGAGTCCTCTACAACTCAGGCACATATGTAAAAAATTATTTGATTCTGTTTGAATTTACGACAGTTATCGTCCGTCATGAAAAAATTACTCTTGTTAAAACATAAAATGTTACAGGTAAACTACCCCTTTCCCTTAAGATATCTTCACCAAAATCAAAACACTTTGAGTCCTCTATAATTCAGGGATGTATGCAAAAAATTATTTGATTCTGTTTGAATGTGCGGCAGTTACCGTTCGTCATAGAAAAAATTACCCTTGTTAAAACATAAAACGTTACAGGTACTACCTCTTTCCCTTAACCGAACCTCACCAAAAACTATAGACCTTGAGTCCTCTATAATTCAGGGAATTATGCAACAAATTATTTGATTCTGTTTGAATTTGCGGCTGTTATCGTTTGCCATAGAAAACATTCTACACACAGACACATAGACAGACAGACACACACACTTTACGAAAAATGACTTTCTTCATGTTTTGAGAGTAGTACAATCAGTATCAGCAGTTATCTCGGACACGATTTTTTCGCCATGACCATACTTCCATTTCCTTATGGAACATGGAAGTAAAAATTATCCCCTCGCCCTTCAACTATCATTTTCATTTATAGAAAATTACCCCCACCCCGTTAAACTAGCCTCTTCATTTTTAGATATTTCATCTACGTTTCTACAGTGGATTATTAAGATCTTCTTTTCAGGATACTTTATTTATCAAAATTAAGTACCGGTACTTTACTCTTGTTAAAACATAAAACGTTGCAGGTAAACTACCCTTTCCCCATAACCGATCTTCACTCAAATCAATAGGCCTTGAGTCCCCTACAACTCAGGGTCGTATGCAAAAAAAATTTTTGATTCTGTTCGAATTTACGGCAGTTATCGTTCGTTATAGAAAAAATTACCCTTGTTAAAACATAAAATGTTGTAGGCAAACTACCCCTTTCCCTTAACCGATCTTTACCAAAATCAATAAGCCTTGAGTTCTCTACAATTCAGGAACGTATGCAAAAAATTAATTGGTTCTGTTTGAATGTGCGGCAGTTATCGTTTGCCATAGAGAAAATTCTACACACAGACACTTTTCTAAAAATGACTTTTCTTCATGTTTTGAGGGTAGTACAATCAGAATTAGCCCTTATCTCGAACACGATTTTTTTCGCCATCACCATACTTCCTTATGGAACTTGGAAGTAAAATCAAAACGAGACCGTGAACAATGTAATCTGGACCAGAATCGCTTTCCAGCAAGTATTAGCTTTTACACTGATTTTTAATATGTAAAAACAAATAAAATAACTTTAAAAAGTTAAATAAAACGTTTACGTACGGATAAAATTAAGAAATCCATAAAAACTGTGTACTTATACACGCGGAATTACGTGGATACCAAAACGTCACGACGAAGACGCGACACGCAAAAATTACAAACCTTGTTATTAATTACATAGGAAACGGTACCGAAACAAAAGAAGACAGACACGTACACACACTTTGAAATTCGTCATACTGTACACACACACACACACACACACACACACACACACACACACACACACACACAATGAACAAACGCATTCTTTTTACTCTTTGGTTATATTATTCGATTATTTGTTTCATATAAACATTATATATTAATTTTATTTTTTACGTTACCAATTACTCGTAAGGTACGATGCAAATTAAAAGGCAATAGTAACTCTTTTTATTAAGTATGTTAACAAAGATGTGTTATAAACATGTATACCGGATCAGAAGCTATGAAGCGAACGAACTGCTGTGACAAGTTTAGTGAAGATCTGGATGGCTATACAAGTGACTGAAAACAGTTCATTAAAACCGCTGTGTTTGTCTGAGATCACGAAAGCTTCGGGCAGGTGTCAAACGAATTCGTCACTCTAGAATAACTCGATATTTGTCGCAAACGAAGCCTCCAATAGCCTACTTCTTCCACGTCACACGTAAAGAGCGTCCTTCGGGGGGAAACTTAATTACAGAAGGCCAAGAGTCAGATAGCCGTTATGGTGATTGAACCATACAGAAAACGGTATCGGACAACCATTCAACCACCGACGTGAAGTGGAAGATCATGAATAACACGGATTCCACAACGTACTAACCACAATATCGCAGCTGACATCCCTCGAACACCACAAACTGAGAACTGTATAATAATGACCGGTACGAGCGTCCAACGTGCGCATAGAAAGCGGACATGGCTTGTGTTGTAGAAATCTTGCATTAAAAAAAAGTAACCCCCGTGGTAACTTACGCTAGTGAAAATTAGAAAGTGGACACTACGTAAAAGAGATGAAGAAGACTAAAAAAATTTTGAACGACAAGTAAATACTGAGAAAAGTATTTGGACCGATCCAAAAGAACAGAACAGTTTATGGCGAATTATGATAAACTTATAGTTACAGCCTTCATAAACAACAAAGTTATAAACACCTTAATCAATAGTTACCTTCGTAAAATGCTAGATTGCGTTCGTCTAATGGAGCCAGAAAAATCTAAGAACACCAGAAGAATAACCAAGAGGAACCCGAGAGATGTATTTAAGAGGTCTCCGGCAGTTCCTCAGTTCCTTGAAATCCAGTCTAGCAGCCTCTGTCCAGAATCTTTAGCGTTAAAACTCCCCCCCTCCATTACATCAATAATGATTTTTTTTTAAGTTCATTATTTGAATAATGGTATGCTCTACATGAATTATTATAAATGCAGTATCGTAATGTTTAAAATAATAATTATGTTTTCATTTTTCAGTAATTTCTTAAGTCATATATTGGAATATAATTCTATAATCTAATTCCCCTTGTGGGCTATATTGCCTGTCTTATCTAAGATATTATTCTGTACATTACTACAAGGAACTTTATAGACATCCGTGGAATACAGTGTAATGATTTCTCCATGTTCCGAAACGGTTTCCAAATAACCGATCCAAGAATACTGATTTCAGTGCGAGTATGAGGAAAGTTTCATTACCTCGACGCGAGGTTGGGGCATTCCCCTGACCCAGGCTTTAGCTGGGTCAGTAAATTAAGATAGATCCCAGCTACTGATCCAGCTAAGATTTTTGTTTCCTGGAGCCTCCAACCCTCTACTGACGTCACTGCCTACAATGTTATGGTCACCTTAGAATAATGCGGAATATCAGGTTATCAAAAAAAAAGAAGTCTTTGATTGATCTCCTCCAGGCACAAAGTGGAATAGAAAGTCGCAAACAACGTTTACCATCTTGGACACTCCTGGGCTGGAGCCAGGCGACAAGAGCAGAGTGACAACAGCAGGGACTAGTAAGTTATAAAGGAAAATTAGACAACATTCTAATAATATTCTGAACTAAGGAAGGAAGGAATCCGTGCGTGTAGGTGATGAGGGACAACCGTGTAAATGTCACGTTAAAAACAATACGTTAAAACAATATTAATTGCGTTCTGACTTGGTTGGTTTATATATCATGTTATTTCGTATGCACTTCGCTCGAAAATGTAGTCCGCGTTCCGTCTCATCCGTCAAACCGTGAACAGCCAGACAATGAAACAGGAACAACTATACTGTGAATCGATTCGTTGTATTCGCGAAGAATGCCAGGAATATTGTGGTCAGAGCACTCGGCAGACACGAACTCGACCGGTCACGGCGCACGACTTGACGTTCGCTTGACGAATTTAATTTCTTTCCAATTAGCAATACGTACTGCTCATAAATTAATTTTCAATTTGCTGTACATAACAATTGAAATAGGTTTCATGCACGTCAACAATAATTGTTTATTTTTTCTCTATTCCATATCCCCTTATACCAAAATTGTATTGGATTTACAAAATATTCATTTACGTTCTCTATTCATGCAGTATCTAGTTAACATATACAAAATTACAGTACAGTTTTCTATTAAAATTTCCTAAACAAAAGACATATTTCTTTACTAACATGTTGGCACAGAGGAATAACAGAGAGACATAACGATATTTAATTAGTAAAAATTTCTGAATTCTGCGTGCCTGTTTAAATTCCAGTAAAGGATAACGATCCTCTATTAACAGCCTTTCCATGGTAGAAACCAGTTTCAGAATATTTTTATCAATGATGACACCCCATGGATCAGGTAAAAAGGTCTTTTTCAAAACTGAAAATTGTAAAAAGCGTATTAAGGTATGTTACGAAATAAGACAGCATACGAAACTTGAATTGATAACACCGTCTGTGGTACTCTAATGCCTAGAATTGATAGCACCGTCTGTGGTACTCTAATGCCTAGAATTGATAGCACCGTCTGTGGTACTCTAATGCCTAGAATTGATAGCACCGTCTGTGGTACTCTAATGCCTAGAATTGATAGCACCGTCTGTGGTACTCTAATGCCTAGAATTGATAGCACCGTCTGTGGTACTCTAATGCCTAGAATTGATAGCACCGTCTGTGGTACTCTAATGCCTAGAATTGATAGCACCGTCTGTGGTACTCTAATGCCTAGAATTGATAGCACCGTCTGTGGTACTCTAATGCCTAGAATTGATAACACCGTCTGTGGTACTCTAATGCCTAGAATTGATAGCACCGTCTGTGGTACTCTAATGCCTAGAATTGATAGCACCGTCTGTGGTACTCTAATGCCTAGAATTGATAGCACCGTCTGTGGTACTCTAATGCCTAGAATTGATAACACCGTCTGTGGTACTCTAATGCCTAGAATTGATAGCACCGTCTGTGGTACTCTAATGCCTAGAATTGATAGCACCGTCTGTGGTACTCTAATGCCTAGAATTGATAGCACCGTCTGTGGTACTCTAATGCCTAGAATTGATAGCACCGTCTGTGGTACTCTAATGCCTAGAATTGATAGCACCGTCTGTGGTACTCTAATGCCTAGAATTGATAGCACCGTCTGTGGTACTCTAATGCCTAGAATTGATAGCACCGTCTGTGGTACTCTAATGCCTAGAATTGATAGCACCGTCTGTGGTACTCTAATGCCTAGAATTGATAGCACCGTCTGTGGTACTCTAATGCCTAGAATTGATAGCACCGTCTGTGGTACTCTAATGCCTAGAATTGATAGCACCGTCTGTGGTACTCTAATGCCTAGAATTGATAGCACCGTCTGTGGTACTCTAATGCCTAGAATTGATAGCACCGTCTGTGGTACTCTAATGCCTAGAATTGATAACACCGTCTGTGGTACTCTAATGCCTAGAATTGATAGCACCGTCTGTGGTACTCTAATGCCTAGAATTGATAGCACCGTCTGTGGTACTCTAATGCCTAGAATTGATAGCACCGCCTGTGGTACTCTAATGCCTAGAAAAATGGAAAAGCGCCTGAAAATGATCATATTGTTCCAGAACTACATTGAAGTCTTGAGGGAAGCATCTTACACTGCGGTTACATAGTCTTGCAGACATGGGAGAATGGAACGATGCCCACAGACTGGAACATTGGTATAATTTATGCAATAAATAGATTACATACAGACTACTGATAGTATCCATAAACGGAAACTTTTGAAAAATGTTGGTGTACCAAGGAAACTAATAAGCCTCACAAAATTGTCTACGCTAAACAGTAAGGCTAATGCAAACGTGGAATGATTGGTGAGGAGTGAGGGCTGCTGGAAGGATGAGCACAATCTTTAAAATAACTGACGGTGGTAAGCAGGGGATGTCCTATCAGCCTTACTCTTCTGTCTAGCATTGCATAAGGTAACGCAGAATCTTATGATATTAAATATGACATTTGATACCAATGGTAATATTATGTACAGGTAATATTATGTAACACAAATTCGTGCCAATGCAGACGGTGTCGGTCCGGCTTAAGAAGGCGCATTCTAAAATCAACTTTTTGAATACTCTGGTACATCAATCCTGATCGTCAGATTTAATTTTTATCGTCTACCTCTTCTGTCTACCCTTGGGAGTGTAGGGGCCCTAGACCACCGAGTCGCCGTGTAGTCATGTACGAGACGCTTGACTGCAGATTTAGCTAAATTGCATCGACTGCAGTACCCTACCGCTGATATCTTACTTCCAAGATGCTCACAAGATTTCAATATATTCGTGCAGTCTGATGCGCGAAGGACAAACTAAACTAAATATAAACTGGGTAAATTAATTTGATACTGAAACGGACAAACAGTAAAGAACAACAGATGTAAACAGAGAAAAGCAAATCGGTTGCAACTAATCAAGCAAACCCATTCGTAACCGACCACTGTCCTGACTGACGCCCAAACTGTCTGTTTCACAGTATTTTGATTTACTGCTGTGGAAGAGAAATCAGCAAACGTGGGAACTAGGACTTAATGGCGGTTTGTTATCATTGCTTGCATTGCGAATTATATAACTCAGTCGTCCCTTCGTTAAACAATTACGACTTTTTATAGCATTCTGCTGTATATCACACACACCGCGCGAGTACTGTTCGGTCTTGGTTATTCTACTACTACTACTACTACTACTACTACTACTACTACTACTACTACTAGAACTAAAACTGTACCTGTACTCAGGCTTCAGTTAAAGCAAATCTTTACCATTACGTCTACCGCTTTAATCAACTATCATTTAGCATAAGTCGATTTTTTGTTCAATATTAAAATTTTTTTTTTCTTTGCAAGAGGCAAACAGATAATATTTTTCTATCCAGGATTAAGCTTTCTCCGTCTTCATTATCATCATCATCTTCACAACACGGCATAGGATGGCTGCCTGGTCCGCCTTCAAAAATCGTCCAGCTACCTTTTCTTGGGTCTACCCACACACCTGTGTCCTATAGGTTTGCATTTGCAGACTTGTTTAGTCAGTCTGGAATCTGACATTCTTTCTAAGTGTTCTTTTCACCGTTGTTTATAATCTTTGAATTTTTCATTCAAGTTAAAAACTTGTAACTTTTCTCTTATGGCATTATACAGTCAAGTTTAAAACTCCTCTTAAGAACGCTATTTCCGAGGCCTGTATTTTACGGTCTTGTTTCTTGGTTACAGGGACTGCCATAACTTTCTAGAACTTTAATTTTGTGTCTCGTCGTATATTGTTTTTAAAAGTACGGTTGATTTGTCCCACAGATCGTCTGGAACTTACTTAACTTAACGTAGATATTATAATTCCTATCATAGCCAGTGTCATTTCCCAAATAATTAAAGTGGCTCACTTGTTCTAGAATGCGATCACTAATCACTATTTTTATTCTAATTGGTTCCTCGCCTCGAAATGCCTTTACCTTTGTTTTTATAGTGGAGATTTTCATATTGTATTGTTTGCAAATCTGATAAAGCTTAAAAACAGATTTTTGCAAATCAGATTCTGTATTTTGAAGTACAAGCACATCTTTTTTATGAATAGGTATTTCTTGAATTTAATATCCCGTATGCATAAGAGTTAGAGAACTTTAATACTCTCGATGAAGAGCAATCTCCAGATTTCACGTAAGTGTCATGATAGTTTTCGTGTTGCATTATGAGCAAAAGCTTTCATGTTCGCATTATCATCAAAAGCTTCGTTTGTCATATAAGCACGCATGCGTGTTTGTAAACAATGGAGTCTGATTGATCATCGTTTCTGCTTGAAAGAAAACAGCTTTCAGACTTGTTTTAGAAGAGTCTACGAACAATCTCCATTCCTCAACCATTCCATACTTGAAAGTCGGTGATTTAATATATAGCTATAACCTGGGAAACCACCAAATTTGGGTTTAGAAGACAGCATTCTACGATCGAACAAGTACATCAAATAGTAGACCCAATAATGACAACATTTGAGGAAAAAAGGTATTGTTCATCAGTGTTCCTTGATGGCAGCCAAGCATTCGATAAAGTTTGGTATCAAGGATAATTCTACAATTAAACTCAAATAAAGCTTGTCTGAATCCATGTTCACCATATTAAAGTCGTATTTAGAAGAAAGACACTTTCGAGTACGCCACGAAAATGCAACTACCAGTTTGTTCCCAATACGAGCGGGAGTTCCCCAGGGAAGTGTTTTGGGTCCCATTCTGTATCTAATCTATACAGCAGATCTTCCAACTAGCAATGATGTGATTACTGCTACGTACGCTGATGATACTGCAATCATTGCTGTAAACAAAGGTCTGGTGTGTGCAACCATTTCACTACAGAATTCGCTACATGCGATTGAAAAATGGGCAAAGAAGTGGAGAATACAATTAAATAAATCTAAATCAGTACACATCACCTTCACAAAATGCCACGGGACAACATCATTTGTAAAATTAAATAACAAGGCTATCCCGGTAGCCGACTCTGTAAAATACTTGGGCATCCACCTAGACAAAAAACTGACTTGGCGCAACCACATCTGGATGAAGAGAAAACAACTGGACACCAAGTTTCGCAAGCATTATTGGCTCCTGGGTAGAAAATCATTACTGTCAATGCGAAACAAGCTCTTGGTGTACAACACTGTCTTCAAGCCTGTGTGGACATACGGCTTACAGCTTTGGGGGAACTGCATCTAAATCCAATATCACCATAACGGAAAGGTTTCAGACCAAGGTGTTGCATGTCATAACCAACGCACCGTGGTTCATCAGCAATAAAGACATCTATAGGGACCTGGACCTGCCCTCAGTCAGTAAAACCATTGCGATGTTCAGCGAAAGATATGTGAAACGGCTTGAAGAGCACACGAATCCTTTAGCCATAAATCTACTAGATAACAGCCTACAGACAAGACGTCTAAAGTTAACATTTCCTCTGGACTTACCTAGACTCTAACGCTATGAAATAGTTATGCACAGTTTTCTTTAATTTATTTTCTGCTTAGACAAACATAAAATGATTATGTATAAAAATACTAAATGTCTTAGTGTGATTGATCGTTTACTGTATACGTCAAAAATAAATCGTTTGAAAAGAACTGAACCGGTTGTTTCGAACAATTAATTTTTTTGCAAATAAGTACCTTAGTTACAAAACATGAAAACCTTTACGTCTGAATCAATCTTATATTCAAATTCAGAGCCACAAAGTACAGAAAAATCAATCTAAACTGTCAGTTTAACGCAGTATTTTTTATCAAACTAAACTGTAAGTTCTACAGTAGTAGCTTTTAAAACAACGTCTTGCCGTGAAATGTTAAGCACAGTAATTACTGATTAATCTATACCCAACTCTTTACAGAGAGAATAAGTAGAGTTTTTAAGCGTTAATGAACACATTACTTTTTCTCGCTTAAACCGCGTGTCTGGTACAGTTATCCGCGTACGTAATCATTACCTCCTTCTCCTCCATTTATAATCCCTGATTTACTTAAACGGTAAATGGAAAAACATTTGTCACGACACCCGACGGCCATTAATCAGCACTAAAGTGGACCGATATTGAAATAGGCCATTACTATTGCGGCCAAGGCACCAACACCGTGTCTGAGAATCTGATTATGCAACCCATCAGTTACTGACATTCGAATTTTTCACGATCACGGTGTAATCAACGTGTTTCCAAATTTCTTTTAAATATTTTACTATACGATATACACTGTTATACCCCTGTAACGTTTTGTTTAACCGCGTCTTTTGAAAAAATACACATGTGAACAGAGCCAATCTTAGCAGCAGCGGTGCTCGGTACGAAACTAAACGCGGGAACCCTATAACCCTCACATACGCCTAACCCCAAACAACAACCGCCTTAATACACACTTCATATTCTATATAACATCGCCTTAAAATTCTAGAATAACGGTATCTTATCGAGTTGAAAGTAAATTCACCAAGTTACTATAATACGTACAGTTCAATTAATTATTTAGAATAATGTTTATTGTTTAACGTTATTGATAAAAATATATGTCAAAAACTCAAAAACATCATCCCGCTTTTCTTTTCTTTTTTTCCAGTAATTTCAGACAATTACATGTCAGATAAAGAAGTGAGATAAATCTCATCAGATGAATGGTGAGACAAGTGATGTTATTTTCCATCTGAGGCTTTTAAAAGTAGATTTAAAAGTACTGTTAATATGAAAAAATAAAACGCGACAAAGTAACGGTTCTTAATGTAATAAAAAAAATTAAATGTTAACTGAAATTGTATCTTTCTTTGTTGGTGGAGAAAAACGCGAGTGACACTCCTTTCAAAGGAGCAATATAAGGACGTTCATTGCCCACTCGTCTATAAGGTTTGTTATTAATACTTATTTATTAATTTCAGTTATCATTTTGACTGTCAGTCATTTAGAAGCTTGTCCAAGCGATACAGGTACACGTTTCTTAATCGCTCTAAGTCTATGCAAGTTTGTGCTTGATGACAGCTACAGACGCTTTCAAGACTTATAGTGAAGGCATATACGCCCGTTGTAATGAAATCAATTTCAAAAGTACCGAAAATTTCACTTTTCATTGTGCTTTCTATGTGTTTGCTCCGTATGTATTAATCAGGTAGAGTTTGTTAATAATAATACTTTATAAAAAGAGACAAGCAAGATTCGGCTAATACTCAAGTTGTGAAACACCCTCAATTATCTACAAGAAAATGAACGCAGACTGCAACTGATTAATGGAAACGTTAAAGTAGTTTAAAACAAAGTTGTTTATGTATTCTACTCATTAATTTCATGTTGTGTTCTTTAATTATTTGGGCGATTCATTGATGTCCCTTAGACTTGAAGTGAGGCCTAAGATTCGGTTGTAGTAAAGTCACTGTTTCTCAAAGGTCTTCTTCTTCTTCTTCTTCTTCTTCTTCTTCTTCTTCTTCTTCTTCTTCTTCTTCTTCTTCTTCTTCTTCTTCTTCTTTAATTTCCTAGTTGGGACTCTGTCCTGTTCTATAACAACGGTTCTACATGCTGTCACTCCACCTCTTCCTTGGCCAACCTCTTCGTGCTTGGTTGGCTATCTCTTGCCTTTTTCTCTAGCCTTGTGTCATCCATTCTTGATATGTGTTCATTCCATATCCTTCTTCTTTCCGCAATCCAGTTATTAATATCTATTACATTACACGTTTCTCTTATACTGTTGTTTGGCAACCTATCGTACCTTGTCTTTCCTAGTACCCTCCGTAATATACTCATTTCAAAAGGTAAAGTTTCAAGTTCCAAAGGTAAAGTATCGATTCAGTGGAAAAACTAACTTGACTGATGCACGCGGTGTACTCCCGAGTCGAAGCCCGATAAATCCAGATTCTTCCGACACTACGCGGCCACGTATCGCCAGCACAAGAAGGTTAAGGTGCGAGTCCTCACTCCGTTTCACTGGGGAAAGGAGTGCAAGAATTTTCTTTATAATTTTGTGTTTGCAGCGCTAAGAGTCCCACGTCTGAAGCGTCTCTGGTTTTTCCGTACTTATCCACGAAGACTTAGAGCATGGCCGGCTCTAGTAGAAGGCCGGAACATTAAACGTGGCAACACTGGAACCACTTGATATTTGAGGCCGACTAGACGATATATTTATGTATTTCAGTAATCAAATCGCGTCATTTTTAATTGTCGGTTACCAGCAGTTTTATAATCCTCTGTTTCTTGCAAATTAAAAGTTTTTTATGTAAAATACTGTTATATTATTTAATAAATATAATAATTAAGTCACTCATATTATACGGATTCAATAATACGAACAAAATTATTTCACTAGGCCTAACACTAATTCACTAATTTCTTCAACTTAAATGTATAGTACTAAGTGCACACAGACCTATAATTTAGATTTAGCTACAGGGTGTTTCATATAAAACGCAACCCACTAATCAGCCTTCTGTAATATTTGAATTTACCGCCAAACTCCCCTACGTTTTACTGGAATAGACTCGACCAACAATCGAACATTGTGCCGGCGCAGTAAACTGCCACTGATACCTATGACAACGCGATCATAACGCTCAGTGCATTGTTAGAGAGTAAATGGTTTTTTCGCAAGACGAACGTGTTTTTATTCTTGAGTCGTACTTTAGCACGCGGTCAGTGGTTGCAGTGCAAGAATCTTTTTGCCGTAAGTACCGTGATGAACCAGCAACTAACAAGACATCGAGTTTAATAAAATTTACGAGTTTTTGAAAGCCCTCATCGTAAAAATCTGCCGCCTGTGATTTCAGCCATTCATTAACGCCCGCCTTCAGCTCTTCGTCGTCTTCAAAGCGTTGTGTTGCCAGCCACTTTTTCATACGCATGAACAGGTGATAATCGCTCAGTGCCAGATCAGGGCTGTATGGGGGATGATTGAAAAGCTCCCATCCAAACTTTCCCAGAAGTTCTTGCGTTCGTGATGCTGTATGCGGTCGGGCGTTGTCGTGGAAGAACAATACCCCGGAGCTCAACTTACCGCGTCGCTTGTTTTGTATTGCTCTCCGCAGCTTTTTTAAGGTTTCACAGTAAACCTCGGAGTTGCTTGTGGTACCCCGTTCCATCAACTCTACCAGGAGAACCCCTTTTCTGTCCCAAAAAACTGTCACCATCATTTTCCTTGCTGACAAGGTCTGCACACACTTCCACTCATCATCATGCGCATTGGTGCGGCCATTTTTAAACAGAACACACCACTGCCTTACTCCATTACATTCTTCCCATACACCTCACACAGTCGCCGATGAATGTCCACCGGTCTGCAGTTTTCTGCTTGCAGAAATCGTATTACTGAGCGCACTTCACAGGTCGCGGGATTTTCAATCGCAGCACTCATTTTAAAAATTATTATTAACAAGCACCTACAGCAACAAACCACGAACACTTGAACAACTGAAGGTCAATATCGAACAAGCTGTTTTAAATATCAACCCAAATACTCTAAAAAGTTGCGAGAAACACAGTGAAAAGGGTGGAAGCGTGTATTCATGAAGATGGCGGCCATTTCCAGCATTTACTCTAGAATTTTAAGTATTGTAAAGTTTGGAAATAAAATATTTAATTAAATACTTTACATATGCCTTTTTTATTTAAATGTAATTACTGACATAGATGGGGTGCGTTTTATATGGAACACCCTTTATAAATAGGCCTACTCATGATTTTAGTAATGCTATGAAATCAAAATATAACACGTTCACTTTAGCTATTTTATTACATTATGCTTATAGGCCTCAGACGCAACGTTGCAACGTTTAATATTCCGGCCTTCTACTAGAGCCATGGCAACGGAAAAATACCCGGTACACTGCAGAAAACTAATAGATACCTGAAATGGTTAATCGTCTTGTAACCTGATGCTGATATATCCAAATAAAGAACGAGGAATTATCAATTTTCAACGACGTTTTAAATGAGCAAAAGGTGTCTCTTTAGAATTATTATTTTTAACGCTTTAAAAAATTAAAATAATGAAATAATAAATGAAAACTTCAGTTTGGAGCATAAACATTAAATTTCATTGCTGCTAATAAGTAAAAATTGCCACTCGTGTGTAGACGTCAACAAGATTCAACATACTGTTCTCGTGTTGAGGAATAAACGTTAAAGGACTTAATCGAACAATGAAAGGAGAAAACAGGAGAAGTATTCTATTATCTTCGTGAATTATAAATAATTATCTTTCCTAAAAATGTTACGTAGGAGGAAATATAACGTAGGTTTTACGGCCTGTAGTTGTTTAAAAATGTTGAATTTGCATACATCATTCGTCAAAGACGACAGCATTTGGCATATCATTGACCGCTGATTTGCTTTGCAGACCATTGACTCGATTATTCCTTGCTAACAGTAATGTTCACAAGGTTCCTGACACCGCCGCGTTGGAGTGAAACAGCCTTGTGACAACAAGACTCGTCAAATTGACGTTCCTCTGAATGTGTGTTGAATTTTCAAGGAAAATTTTCTGATTTTTCGAACAGTGACTGGTGCGTTCGTATTTATCACATAGACCTATGTATCTGTTGTAGCATTAGCCCTAAAATGATGATTTCGGAAAAACCAGCCGTATTACGAGATCTGTAGGCAGCACTTAATGTCTAATGACTCATAATATTAACTCCCATCTTCCTGTCTTATTGCAAACAGAGATGTCTTACTGCTTCTAAACATCTAACATTCGTCGTTCACCACACACACACACATTCATGATGATAACAAATCTGAATCAAGACGTTCTAAGACATAACATCATAAAAGTAAAAAATTCTAAAACATTATTAGATTATTTTAGCTTTATTTTTGGAATCAGCTACAGCACAGTAGGTTCTTACGACACTCCTCTTCTCATTCACATGAGAAAAACTAAATAAAAATGAACATGTCAGTGCAAAAGTTGTGAAACTATGTCTTGCATTTTACTTATTTTAAGCAATTTACTTTATTCTAAATTGCACTCTATTATCAAAATAAAAATGAAATGTGGGAAATAAAACTTAATTCCTTCATCGTCTTCTCGTCCTCTAGCTACACCTATTGCTTCTGTAGGTAATTCTTCCAGCTCATTTTTATCCCATGTGTTGTTCTCTTGAGTCTAGAAGTACGTAATAAACGCTGTAACGAATGTGGTAAAATACTCTGTATGCCACATATACAGAGGATTGCAAGGAAGTTACAATAAAAGTCTTAAAAGGAACAAAAAAATTAGTACGGCAGAAGATAACATATTACAAAAGCCGTTCACCGTATGTGAAAGAGTTCGATCAGACGGTTTCAAGGAGAAATAAAATAAATAAAAATACTGGACACAATTTTTAAAATTTTTATTTGCAGATGATGCACCGTTGTTAGTGAAATTCAGTCGAGAGAAGGAGAAGACGATCAAAACAGGTAAAATGTTAAAGTTTTGTTTGAGAATAAAAATTGAAAACGGAGAAACAACACGATATGTTTAATACATAAAGATGTACACAACGTTATAATACCTCAACACAAGATGGCGGGATGATGGTTGTGGAAGTGTAGGTCAAGTTGCTCTGCAGAGTTACTGGGGAAATTTTCCGTCAATAGTAGGCAGACATGATGATGATAATGACGACGACGACGACGACGACGGTAGTGGTGGTGGTGGTGGTGGCGACGACGACGACGTTGATGTTGTTGATAACGGTAATTTGTATATATTTTTATATAATTTTAAATGAATACAAATGCTTTTCCATTTTATCAACAATCATTCACATCTGTGGATACGAATTCGTTTTTGGGTTTGTTTAAATGAAAACATTGAGCATAAAATATGGCAAAAGCGTAAAAGATGTAAGACACAGAAAGGTAACGACAGCAAAATCTTCAACAGTAAAAATTTTTTCTTGCGTTGTTAGCACCATTTCGGATCTTTTTAACATTTCATTCGGATAAACAAAATGTTGAGTTTCCGTGACGCCGTTGTTACATATATCACTTGATATTTCATAAGCTTCTAAATTTCCTACATTCATGTTCGAGGGCTGTGCGGGAGAAGGGCATGCCCATCGCCCGCTCGTATACTGCGTCCCGAGCTTCAAGTAGAGCTCCTGCCGCAGGGACGATAGATGGGGCTGGGTTAAGGGTGTGGTCTGCTACCGATCGTGGGTGTCAATTAAGTGTCAGTTAATTGAGGGTGAGAGTACGCCGAGGCCGGGTCCAAGATTCTCCTGGCACAGATTGGTAGCGACCGAGGGCGCTAATGAGGTGGTTGCCCTGGAAATGGGCTGAGCGGCAATAGAATTTGCGGGACAGTGTCCGTATAGTGGCGTCCAGGGAACGGACACGCAAAGCTTCACGGATGGTTCTATTTGATGTCAGATAGTGGGCTTTGTACGCCCAGCGCAATCCTCGGTCAAGGAGAGACTGAAGCTTTCGCTTATGGGTCTTGGCCAAGTAGCCCCATCGCGTAGGTAACCATAGGCACTACATAGGTGGATTCTACATTCAGTGTTCAGTGTCCTTTGTTATGGCGCATACAAGGTAAAGTCAAACGAAAGTAATCTTCAACCTTCAACTTTCACCGTTTTAAATGGTTTCAAATTTTCACTACATGTGCGTATAGGGCACTATCTCAAACATCACTGGGTGGTTTTCGGCAGCGAATAGACCACCTTTTGTTTCCAGCGTACAAAACCATTGCCACCAACGGGCGCGGTCACACAATTTACGAGTCGCTTGTGTGTGCGTGTAGCGATTGTGTTTCTACCACCTGTACCAGTACCAGTAACACACATACGTACGTAGTACACAGTACAGTTTACAGTCAGTTCAGTGTGTTTGTTGTGCCGGTGAGAGTTGGTTGTGTTGTGTAAAACAATACAGTAAGCACGGCAGCACGATATATATGACCGTGTCACATGACAAGCAGAGTATTGACTGCAGCCACACGAGCTGAACGGCACGACATTGAACTTCCGTACATGTTCAGGTCATTATCGGCCTACATCCAGCCACAACTGCTTCTTGAAAACTTACCAAATTTATATAGTCTACTATTTAAAATACTAGTTGTATTCTCTTTTAAAAAAAAAAGCTATGTTACTAGAGAGTAAAAGTTAAACCATGATAAACCATTAGGAGGGGGAAACACGAGTACCTTCTTCAGCCGTGGCTGGGAGACGCGTAGAATCGCAAATTCGCACCGAAGTAATGCGAGAACCCATATGTACGTACTTATCTGCGGCGCGGACAGTGTTACACAAACAATAAGTACATAGGTACATAATTAACTTAAATCCATATTAATACATGTTATATATTACATTAATACATATAAATTAATTAAATTCATTTCTTGGATTTCGTTGTCCATGACGTGTCCGTTACATAACTAAATATAATTAATTCACTACCGACTTGGAACACAAAATGTTTCGAGTCGGTAGTGAATTAATTATATTTAGTTAAATTCATTTATTCTTGCAGTCCCGTTTTGCTTAATATTAGATACAACATTTTAATTTAGTCTAAATTTCGTTTTATTATCAAAATCAAAATTATTTCTGTTAAATAAAACTTAATTTCATTTATGCTGTTCATAATTTAAAGGCTGCACCACTTTTTCGCTAGTTCTGAATTCAGCTGTTCGTTTCATGGAGGTAGGCCTAACTCTTGCAACCCACTTTTATCTTAACATCTTCCGAATACTTTTTCCTAACCTTCTCCGTCCTTTTCTTCTTAAAAGCTTCACTTCCAAAATATTCATGATAATGTCATTGTGCTTTCTGATATGTCCTATAAATCAGAATTCCATTTTCTACAAAAAGCCATTGCTCATTCGAGATGAATCTTCTCCCCAGTTCTCCCAAAATCCACAAAACAACAGTTCCAATACCGCAAAAGCTTTTCTTATCTCTATGTTCATATGTTATTTGTTAAGAAATTGTTTCTCTCCATAATGTTTGTTTTATCAAATCTCATCTTCTCTTCGCTTCTTATGAAGATCTCTTATCTTCATTAACTATATTTCCTAGATAACAGAACTGTTTTACTTGGTCGATTTTTGTATTGTAATATTTATTTTCATATTTCCCTGATCCTTCTTAAAACACACATTTTAGTTTTCTTTACGTCAGTTTTTAATTTCTACTTCGTAAGGCTCCCAGAGAACACTTCAACTGTACTGTCCATTTATTTTCTACTTCTTAAGGCTCCCAGAGAACACTTCAACTGTACTGTCCATTTATTTTTCAGAATCTGCGAGTACTGAATGCCATCCACAAATCTAAATCTATGTATTTTCTTACCACTGAACTTGATTTTGAGCTTGATTTTGAACTTGATAGAGTCGAAAAATTACTCTTTTATACTTCCTACTTACCTATTTTGTGTATAGTTCTAAATATCTTTCAGTCCACACTACCAAATTTGTCACTTTAGTTATTGTTTTTTTTTTAGAATTATTCTGTTTTATTTAGATATATATTTGGGATTTTTTATCTATCTGTATAATCTTTTAAGATAGATATACTGTAACGACTTAGAATTCTATTTAAGTACTAATTCTTATACAATATAACAAAATTGTCACTTTCCTTTTTAAGTTTTTTTTTAAGGTCCCGATAATTTGATAACCCCAAATCCCTAGGAGTTCCTTAAAGTTCTTAAAAGTTGTCTCCGGCCCGTCAAATGTATGCTATGGATATACCATGGGTACACTGTCATGGATGTAAGGAACCGTCTGTACCTGAATTTGTTAGACAACAAAAGTTGAGACGGGCCGCTCATGCTGTGAGAATGAGAGTACAGAACTTTCAAGAAAGTACTACAGGACAAATGGGTAGGAAAAGATTAAGAGGCCGACCAAGAAAACTTGGGAAGAGTGAAGTGCAGAGGATGCAAGAGAATTGGGAATAAGGAACTGGATGAGAGCAGGTGTTGACAGAGATAACTGGAGACAGAAATTTGAGATAATCAGGGCCGATTTTGTACTGTAGCACCGTAGTAGTACATAAACCAAAATTTAATTTTTCCAAGATTCACTTAATCTGTTTCAATTTCTTGTACATTATTCGTCTAGCTCGTCTAGCTTGAGACGAATATAATAATAATAACAACTATTGGTGTAATAATAACTTCTTTACGGGGATCCGCGGCAAAATTTGTCCGGAAGGGTGCACACTCCCGGGGTCTGTGGGTTTGAGTGTTACACCCACTCACTAAAAAACCATCCTCCTTTCTTTCTTGTAGCACACTAACTTGAAAATGTATGACACATTACTTCAAGGCTTATTGTTCTTCAGTCCTGGGTCTCACTTCTTGCTTATTATTCTTCTTCTATATTAATATTATCCAGATCTACCATCTTTTCCAAAGAAGATCGTCTGCAAACCGTGCCACACGTTACAGGTATTCTCCCCTCGAAGCATCGCTTCGAAGATGTTATCCGGGGAGATCTTCCCCAATGTCCTCTTGCAACGATCTCCTGCGTTGGTCCCATCAGTCACAGATGAAGGAAGTGAGGCTGACATCGTCCGCGGCTCGCTGGCAGTACAGGCACTTTAAATACTACTACTACTACTACTACTACTACTACTACTGCTAATAATAATAATAATAATAATAATAATAATAACAACAACAACCATAGTAATAATAATAACGGCTCCTCTTTGTACTAGCGAAGTAACTTGGGAATACAAGGCAGAGCTGCAGAGCTGCCAACTTGAGCTGTACGCCGCATAAGGTAGTGAAATACCGCCTATTATTACACCCATAATGTTATGTCAGGTATTCTCACTTTAACTAACATAGTCGTCTTGGGGGTAAAAAAGATCATAATTTTATGGTGCTGCCCGGTAATCGAAGCCTGGATTGGTAGCCAAACATCATACCAGTGGTCTACTGAGCCCTACAAGTATGTATGATGAAAAGTTTTTCGGTTTAAAACCAAATTTTATTGATACTGTAATTAAAACTAAACGTTTCGAACGTTTTGTCATAACGTTCTCAAGTGGTAAATTGAGCGTCACGACCGAAAGTCTCAGCTTTATCAATGAAGATGCCACCCCACGATGAAATCTTATTCATCGATGTTCACAATGACCGTTTCCTCTCAATCATTGAGCAAAACTAACTCTGTTAGAAATTACAAGACATTAAACAATGAAATACTGAGAAAATACCAACAAAAAATTTATAGTTTTCACAACGTGGTTGACAGCGAAAAAAATGTGTCGTTATTAAAAATTCCGACCGCTCAAGTCGGAAGTAATGTGTAATGTTACTGAAAAACAATTATCTTGATGCTTTGGGGGGGGGGATTAAAAATATGTTATTGTCGAGCACCAACTAGAGAACACTGTTCCAGTGGCCGTTGCGTTGGCCCTTGCATACCCACACTGCAGCCACCCACAGCCTCCATGACAGCCTGCATACAAGTCTAGGGGGCCGTGAGCCAGCTCTTACTGTTGCGTAACCTCTGTTGTGATTTATAACTAGGCACCCCCGGTTCCTACCAACCGGTTAGGAAGTTCCAAGACAACGACAAACGTGATTCCAATTATTAATGTCTTATTTATATAAAAATACTTGAAAACTTTTAGTTCCCTAGATAACCATTAGTAGGTAACCTCCGTTGCATCAGTTTAACTCAGATTAATTCTAGTTGTAAAACGTTCAACAACAACAACAACAAATAGAAGTCGTGTCTGTAGATTAGTTTAACTACTGCAACTCTTCTCTCGAATCGTGGATTCGTTTACTACTGCGACTGCACGCTCAGGTTGCCATATGAATTACGTGTCCGATCTTGAAGGCAGGATCGATTTTAAAAGACAACCAGTGACGTATTAACGTTCCTTTATTCAACGAAAATCTGCCACTATTGTACTTATTAAAGTAACGTTTCTGCTGCGGAACATCTACAGCTGACATCAGACAAAATATAAATTACACGGAATCCGAAAGACAAAACACAAAAGACAAAACTATCTTCACTTGGGCAAGAATCAAGGTGACAGACAGTAAAGAAAGTATGTTGTCAAAATCATCGAATGATAAAAATGTTAATCGTTTTCTTCTTCGCTACACGTTATAGGCATTTTCCTGTTCCGCTTTCAAGTATCTGACCATGTTGTCTTTGATAGTCAAACATTGCTTCTTCCTTTTGTTCTGTATTTGACAGCTTGTTGAGGCAGTCTGCGTTACCCGTCCTTTCTATGTGCTCTTTACAGTTTGTCTAAGAACTATTACTTTTTCGCCGTACGCGTATGTCTTTGTTCCTAACTCTGTCAGCTCTTGTGCGTCTATTTCACGCCTGCCAGAAACTTCATCACGGAACACTGTAATCCAGTGGTTCCCAAAGTGGGGTCCGCGACAATGTTTCAGGGGGTCCGCAGACACTTTTAAGAAAAATTAGAATATACCGTAATTTTATCCGATTTTGTATGCTCTAAAGTCTAAATTTTGGAATCTTAAAACAATTAGTAGAAGATTCCAGTATTTTGGGGGGGGCGGTTTAAACTAACTGTAATTGTAAAAGTAATTTCAAACTAATGGCTTTAATAATGTCTTTAAATCATGTCGTGTAGCAGATCTGTTTGTCAGCCGAACTGACTAGACCTCTCTCTTACACTACAAAAAGAAGATTCATCGGCAGAACTTTCAACTGACAGTTCATTAAAATTACCGTTTTCGCAATTACAGCTAGGTGACTTCTGGTTATATGTAATGACTGACCATCCTGAACTTGTGAAAATAGCTTTGAAGCGTTTATTTGTGTTTCCCTCTACTTATTTGTGTGAAACCGCATTCTCCCTGCTCACGTACTTGAAGTCAAAGTTAAGAAATAAACTCGATGCCGAGAGTCACTTAGTATTAAAATTATCAGACATTAAACCTAATATTGCAGAGGCAATTGTTCAAATTGCAGTTTCATTGTTCACATTAAACTATGTTTGATATCATTAATATTATAATTTTGCTAGTTAAGAGAATTTTGATTTTAATACATTTCAATTAAAATATAAGAGTTTCTATCATATTTACTGTTTGTTTTATTTCAGAACTCAGACTGGATCAGTGAATTTTTAAATTATTTGGGGGGGGGGTCCACGGACTTAAAAGTTTGGGAACCATTGCTATAAAGTGTTTTCAATTTCCGTTACCATAGTATAGATTTTGCTACCGACGGTAAAACAAGGGCAGCTACCATTTTGTAAAATTCAACTTTAATATTTCGTCCCGCTACGTTTTTGACCAGATGGTTCCGCATACCACTTGACAATTCTCTGTTTTATTATCTACATCCGCCCTCTATCAGAACTTATAATATTACCTAACCCACGTACCAACTTATCAAAGTGACTTACTTAAACCGTGTTTGCTTGTTAATAATATTATTTTGCATGTAACCGGTTCTTCAACTTTGAAAACCATAATCTCACTCCATTTGTGAATACGTTTACATTATGTTCTTTACACATTTTATGCAGTTTGTAGATTGAGCGTTGGAATTCGTCTTTACTTTCTTGAATAATTAGCTGATATTCGACGAAAAATCATCATAGTACATAGTACAGTACATACACCGTACTGCGTAGTACAGTGTTTATATACCTGCCGCGGCCTATGTTAATTCCTGTGTTTACTTGTATTTTCTACCTAGTAATTAAGTTATCAATACATGTGTATGTGTTAAACAATGTAGAAGACACTGTTGAACTGACCAACGGCACCAAGTTATTAACAAGTACGTAGCTAAACAAGGTTGTGCTACAGCCCCTACTTTATTTAAGATATATTTGAATTCAGGTTTAGAACGCTGGAGGCGCACCTGTCGCAACATGGGGGTAGCTGTCAATGACGAAAAGCTGTTAACTTTGCATTTCGCAGACGATCAGCTGTAATTACAGCTGAGGATGAGAATGACATTTGTTATATGATTAGAAAGTTAGACTAGGAATGCCAGAAATGGGGCTTAACAATAAACACAAATAAGACTGAATATATTGTCGTCGGAAATACATGCAAAGATGTACTGTTGGAACGGGGAGATGTGGAGGGAGTAGATACATACAAATACATTGGTGTCATGATTACAAAATACGGCACAAGTGTAGCAGAAATTAAAAATCGTATGAGACAGTTACCTTTCATTTTATGGAGCAATCATTAAGGCCCGTAACAAAAATCAAACTATATAAGACAATAGTGGAAAGTATTGTAACATATGGTGTGGGCGACTACAGAACATATGAGGAAAAGATTACGAGCCTTAGAAATGGAATACTGAAGAAAGTGATGTAGACTAACATTGCTGGATAGGATAAAAAAAGGACTAAATAAGGAAACAATGGAACTTCTTTTTATTACTAAAGAAGTCGAGGACATCAACATAGAGGCAATGCATCTCACAACTGCACTACATGATCGTGTATTTGGAATTTACACCAACTGTGTAGGTAGGTAACAAACCAGTGGTCTTAGGCAATCCACTAAGTCCAACAAGAACTCGATGAAAAAAGAGTAGGTCTGTTTGAGTGAAGAATGAAGGAAGACCCAGAGCTTACATGAAGTACAAATCACGATTAAATGAATTGAATCTGATTCAATCAGTACAAGAAGCTTCCTGTTCCATGTGACTGAAGCATATTCTAGACGGCTTCGGACCAAAGATTTATGAAGACTCACACAGAAATCCGCAGTCTTAGTGTCTCACAATCCATTTAATATGGCCTAAATTTCCGCGGGCTTTGGAGACAACGCCTTCAACGTGCTGAGTGAAGAGAAGCTTCGAATTTATAAGAATCGCCAGATCAGATACTAAATCCTTTCTGTCTACAGCCACCCCGCCTATTTTGTAAGCATTGTAAGACGGATTGTTACTACGAGTTCTATTACAGTTTATTTTTATGATTTAGCTGTATGCAATTCCTCTGTGCCCAGTCTACAGAATTATCTATGCACTGTTGAAATGTAAGATGATCCTCCTTGCCACTGATGGGAAATGAGATCTTAATAAACGTTTGAACATCACAATTTAAGACGGATGTTATGTAGTAATAATAATAATAATAATAATAATAACTACACAATTGTATCGCTGAAGAATTAGTCCTACAATTTAAAAAATCGGTATGGAGAACCATACATGACGTCCGTGTTCTAATTAACCATAAAATTATTTTTAATATGTACACTCAGAACGAAACTAAATATGTCAGCATGCTTTTGGTAAAAACGCTGAGAAAGATAATCAAAATACGAATTGTACGTAGGCGTAGTTGTTAACATTTTAAAAATAAATAATTAATTTGATTAAATTGTCGTTTATTTAAACAATGCGAAAGAAAGCGAATACCGCCCAGCATTTGCAAACTGTGAATTTCTGAAAATGAAAAATTATTTTGTTTACGTATCCGTGGTTACGATATTTTGTTTACATGGAACGATATCAATTGTTAATATTTTATTGAATTTTTTTTTAAGTTTTCGGTCGAATCAATTTATAACATCAATGAAAAAATTACCCCTCCCCCTTCTACTACCCTTTTCATTTATAGATATTTCATCTACCTTTCTACAGTGTATTATCATGATCTTCTTTTCAGGATACTTTATTTATCAAAATAAAGTACTTTACTCTTTTAAAACGTAAAACGTTGCAGGTAAACTACCACTTCCCCTTAACCGATCTTCACCAAAATCAATAGAACTTGAGTCCTCTACAACTCGAGCACATATGCAAAAAATTATTTGGTATTGTTTGATTTTGCGGCAGTTATCGTTCCCCATAGAAAAAATTCTACACACACACACACACACACACACACACACTTTTCGGAAGATGACTTTTCTTCATGTTTTGATGGTAGTACAATCAGAATCTTCCCTTACCTCGAACACGATTTTTTTCGTGATCACCATACTTCCATTTCCTTACGAAACATTGAAGTAAAAATCAATGAAACTCCACAAAAAAGTCTTGGTAATTGAATTTAATTCTAAAACCGTTGTGCTCCTTTACGTCGTTTAAAACTAACGGAGACTCATGCTGGGAGAAACTGGATAATGTATACACGCTTGCCTTCAGCGCATGAGCTGTCGTTGCAAAGTGGGCGTCATCCAACGCAGACATACTTCACTGTCACTGAGACTGTGAGATGTATTTGCGCCAATTAAACTACCTGTGTAGTTGCCTCATTTCTCTCCATCCCTTGCTTCCGCACTTCATCGCTTTACTTGTTACCATTTTCTTTTTTAACCTACAACAACATAATGTTTTTACCATAGGTATGCTATACGTTTAACAAGTGTCGTACATCGTAAGTTTATCGTAACAAGTTTGTACACAGATGCTGGTAGTAGCCTACCTTCCTGTTTCTAATCTCCTCGTATCTCTGGCTCGCGTCGTCTTCGTCGAGTCCCCGTTCTGTCAAACCCTGATGCACTTAACAGTACGTCAATAAATAATACACAAATCATAAATTTAATGTAACCGTGTTACGAACGCCGCGGCGGCGGACGGAATAATCGATTGGTATCGGGTGAGGGATCGTTACGTAATACCGCGTACGGTATACCCAGTGAACTTTCACCGTCGACGGGGCGCGTGTCCGTCTGTCATTGTTGTACTCACCTGCGCCTGCGCTAATATCTCACAGTCCCATCAACTTTTTTATTGTCACTCGAAAATAAAAATAATAGTCTGCTGAATTAATAGTTATATGAATGAACGGCGTAGTCTGATTGATCGAATAATTTCTTACAATGACGTTTGATCGATCAGATTTTTAACGTCTTTTTGTGACATGCTGGTTGAGGTTTAAAAGGAGCTAAAGTAAGAATTCGCTGAATCTCGCTAGACTGAATATAAATATTAGCAAAACTAATACATGCTAATTTCTGCATCAGAAAGGAGAAGAAGAACTATGTATAAATTATGCTTAGAATAATGTATTAATTAAATACGATTAATAAGTTCAGATACCTGGGTAACATGGTAGATAATGAAGGATGCATAAACTCGACAATACATGTCAGGATACAGATAGGAAATATGCCATACTATGCTAACAGTAGGGTATTGAGAAGAAACTCATTAGTCACAACACAAAAACGAAAATACGCATGTATGACACTTATTAGTCCGGTTACTGCTTACGGAAGTGAGACGTGGATATTAGTAAAAAAAAGGAACAAGAAACGCTGAGAAGGTTTGAAAGAAAGATTGTGCGACGTGTTTATCGACCGGTTAAAGGAAGATACATAATAAGAAATAACCAGGAGAAAGATGAGATATTGAAGCATGAGGACATTGTAAGATTTGTAAAGGCTCAACGAATACAATGGCTTGGTCGCCTAGAGCGAATGGATGATTAGCGTATGCCAAAAAAGCCCTGACACACAGGTGTATAAAAGCAGAAACAGGGGTCGACCTAGCATAAGATGGTTGGATGATGTGGTGTAAGATCTCAGAAGAATGGATGTGAGGGGTTACGCTGAGATGACAACGGACAGGAGACATTGGAGACGCCAGGGCTCACGTTGGGCTCTAGTGCTAAAGAAGAAGAAGAATATTGTGACATTACCCTAGATGTTTCCCTATGTACTTGTTTCCTGTAATGTAATATATTGCCCCTGACGTTAGCAATTACATTAGCATGTTTATGTTTGTTTTCGACTTTTCTGAATATTTGTTCTGAATATTCCGTCCTGTCTCAGATGGTTTTTAACCACGACGTCTGTCCCCTTCCAATTCCTGTACTGTCTTCCATTTTGCCCTTCATAAACACCTGGAGCTTACGGTTTCGATAGCCTCTCAGTAAACCTATATACACCAATGTCTGTACAAGTCAGAGATCGTTGTCCTCACAAAGAAAAGGATCCCTATTACCCTCCCCATACACCGACAGCCCAGTGTCTGTACTGCTCTGCTGTAAATGACGATGACCACCACACACCTTTTTCGTCTGCGTAGGTGGGACCAATAACGGATAGAATTGGAGGCAGAGTTGGGTCATCTAACCCATCTCCATAGTTGTCATCATGCTCAGACGACAAAACTCCTGGGACCGTGTGTCACATTACATCAAGGCAATCCTGCGACTTAAAATCGCAGAGTGACCTATAAAAGAAAAATACTTAGAAAGAAGCTGTGGAAGAAAAGGCCCAAGGCCTAGGCTGAATAATGTGACAAACGGTCCCGGGCTAGTGCTCAAGGAGTATGACGAGGTGTTTTTAGTGGTAGTCCAGGACAGGAGTCCGACACTGTGGGCTGTTTGGCCCATGTGCGTAAATAGCATTTTCACCTCCTAAAAAAAAACTATAAAATAATATTATTATTATTTCCATCATCATCATCATCATCATCATTATTTAGGCAGAAATTACCGAAACAGTGTACCAATGAGGGCTTTAGTCAGAAGTGTACGAGTAAAAGGTAAACGTCCATGGAATCGTGAGGTTTGGTAACAGGTAATATATCTACTACATGAGGTGTAGAAGAAGAAGATACCATAAATATTCAAAGCAAAAGTAAAACATTTTATAAATTTGGGATGTTCGTCTTCATCACGAATATTCACATAAACTGCACAACATTTCAATTAGGGCGGTTGTAACTTACAGCAGGGAGTCCTGTACACTAAACGGAGCAGATGTCCGTCCACTCTCTAGAGACATTCGAAAGACAAAAAGAAGAATATATGGTCCCAATTAAGGAATGAGGAATTTTTAGAAAAACTTCGACTGGCGAGATAAAAGGTGTTGGTTTGTATCAAATCGATGGAAAGTTTATAAAGTCTGTAACAATTACTGGCTGTGATTGTCAAATCAATCACGTAAACTGCAGATACATTCCAGTGGAATGGTCCGAAAAGAGCCAATGACACGGTAGCCGTAGGACTAGAGGGTGTTGTCGAGGAGACGGGAAGATTGTCGGCAAATTGTGGAGGAGGTCAAGGCTCATGCAGAACTAGCCTGGGCCGGGGTAATAAGTAAATCTTTGAAGACATACCGACGGCCTTACGAAATACCGCGTTTTGCCGTTTACGATATGTAGACCATCTTATATGAGGCCGCTCATCGTGTGTTCACTGTTTAAAGACTGGCCTTAATTATGCATGACATTAAAGGCGTAACCGTGTATGATTAGAGAACGTATTTTAATTATTTGTAATTTAATTACAGAACGCACTTTACTCCTAAACTTCTAAATTTAATTGAATACGTTCAATTAGAGAGAGTCAAATTATGCAGTTTTATGGCACTGTTTATGTCCTTGAGCAAACGTCTCTGGATTAATTACTTTTTGCACAATTATTTTGTCACGGTTTTAGTAGAAGATATTTAAATTTAAGTACAAAATATTATTGCAAATCATTGCTTATGGATGATTAGATTATAATCGCTCAGAACAAGGACTGTGTACAATACGACCCTAATAAAAATCAAAGAATACCACTGATGGGGGACTGAACAGCGAGCGTAGGTGTACATGAGGACGTACGATAAATATCCGGATACGTTAGGTTCCAAATATACCAGAAGTATTTCAGATATCTTTTATCAGTTACAGACGACGTGAGAATACACGAAAAAGATGTCGAAACTCAATGTCAGTAGGAAGAAAGCAACGAAAGCAGTTCATGGTGTTCTTGTAAAATAAAATATCTGATAGAAGAGAAAAAGCGATTATTTAATTATTTTATGTCCCAGGTTTCAGAGCCATTGGTGATTATGCTCAGCAGAGTAAATTATCTTCTTTGTTTTGTGAGTTATTCGAAAGCACAGAATATAGCTGCCCTGTCGCCATTTTCAATTGTTTTATTTTCCTTTTAATATCTTCTTTACTTCTACCACCGTTTGTTAATGTTACATCAACATACCTAAACAAAGTAAGTATTCTAATCTACTGTCAAATCGGCTCGCAAAGTAACTAGCTGTTCGATTTCCCAAAAATAGTGTCGAGGCCTCAATATTTGTATTCTTCGTGGAGTGTAACTGAAGTCTTGTTGGTCAGATCCTACAGAAGCTCGATCATCCGCGAACAGAAGCCTGTAGAGAAAGTTGTCATATATATTTTGATTCCCAGTTCGCGATAGTGTTTTTGTACACCTGTTTACCCTAGCCAGCGATGTAGTTCCTTTTGATGAGTGTTTCTTTTCCAAATTCATCTTTTATCATTTATTTTCTTAAACATTTCATCAGTGCTCGTTGTGTCTTTCCATGAAATCAGGAAATCAATTCTATGGTACTTTAAAATTTTTTTTAATATTTTTAAAAACAATTTTTCAAGAAAGGCGAAAAACTATTTGTTACTGATTCATGATAATGTAATTACATTTTTAATAAAATTATTCTGCACCATGTACTGATCCGTCTCTCCCTTCTCTTTCATTTTCAACCTAATTTTTATGACGCAAATTTTTATTTTTTTCATTTTTTGCTATTCTTTTTCCTAGGCATTTGTTGCCGAGTAATCGAGTATGCATGAAATCCATAACACTGGTTACCAGCCTGTACTTACGTAGACGGATGATGGGCTGCTACCTTAATGTATTCCGCCATGCCGCGGTTTTCTTTTCCATAGCCTTTAAAGATCCCTCCTCTAGTGGGGATTTACTGGCGGAGGTTACTCGCCAGGTCACAAGGCCGTCATCGAGCTTAAACGAGTGTAATCAAGCCACCTCCTGCTCTTTGACAGCCACAGCCTTGCCGCCTCGATCTGCCGTTAGGGTTCTCGAACCAGCTCGCAAGGCCTAATCCTTGAAGTTAGCGACAACAACTATAATTTTTTTAATTTTTCAATTTAAACGTTTAATTAAATAACAAGACAATACTAACCGAATGTTGTTGCGCAAAAAGGGTAAAGTTCGCTTGATTAAAACTTTTAATTATTTTGAAAGTTTACGTAAAACATACAACACAACTGGGTCATTTGTTACAGAATTTCTTTATACTATCAGAAAACCAAAGTAAATAGAAAAACGTTTGTAAGCAATAATCACCATCATCTTCAGCAAGGATTACGGTCCCAAGGAGAGCTGGTCACTCCAACTCTTCTTCGGACGTCCCGCAAGTCGCCGTCCTTTCGGCTTATAATTTCTTAATTGTTTTGGGATGCGGCAGTCCGTTCAGTTAAGATGTTCCAACTGTTTTAGCCGATATTGGTAATCCTATCGAGGACATTCATAATATTTAGTTTCTGCCGTACAACGACATTTATTTTACAGTCTTGAAGAGTACATCCTGCCATATGCCTGAGAAATCTCATTTCGGCCGCACAAATGGGATTGGCCTGGGATTTTTCGTTAAAATCCAATTCTCAAACCCATATAGAAGTGTGGGGAGGGCCATCACCTTGTAGAAATTCAGGCGTGTTTCTTTACAGGTTGACTTTAGAGTTGTCCTGATGGCCCTACGTATATTCTTCACCACGTAATTGTCTGTATGTCACATTACAGCCCGATATTCAAAACTACTGCCCTGCTCCAGAACAGTACCATCTACAACAGTTTTTGCTCGTATGGGATCGGCTCCATGAAAAGCCATCACCTCGGTCTTCAATGTAGAGATCTGTAATCCGAAGTCTTTGCAGATTCGACTCAGTGGGTCGATACGATGGTCTGGTAATCAGTAAACAGTAACGAGTCAACTGCAGAGTTACCAATCATAAAATGTTCTGGAAGATTCACCTGCCAATTGTTAACACCGTCTACATATAAATTAAAAAGAGAATGTGATAATGGCCACCCTTGTTATACTACACAATTGATCAGGCCCACATTAGGAATGGTGCTCCGTCTTCCTGTCCACTTCCAATTAAGATTTTCTTTCCACTTAAAGACTTTCTATGGCTCTAATGAGGTGTTGTGGTATCCCTTTCTTTGTCATTATTGCCTACAGCCTTCCCCTATTCACTCTATCAGATGCCTTTCCAAAGTCGATGAAAGCTATAAATGTGGTAACTGATATTCTCTGTGCTTTTCGATGACCTGGGCTACTGTGAAGATGCAATATAAACATATCTGCCCTTCTTTAAATCATGCTGAGCCTCTGAGAGAATAGTCTCCGTTATTGCATTCAATCGTTTTGCTAGAATAGGTGCATACAATTTATATGACGTGTTAAGCAGGCTGACCCCTGTATAGTTATCATAGTCATCACGCTCTCCTTTCTTGAATACGGGGACTACCTCTGCCATCTGCCAATCTTTGGGGATATGACCATTGGTACAAGACACATTAATAAAGTCCAATCCAGCATCAAGGCTGCTATGCGAGCAAGGCTGGTGGATACTTTATACGAACGAAATTGAGCCCATCACTGCCAGGTGGTTTTCTATTTTTACAGCATCGTAGAGCATCTATGAATTCATCCATTGGTATTGGATGTAAGCACAATTTTTCACAATTTTCGCCCGGAGAAAAGAACTCGTACTTCAAACATCGCCAACGCATTAAGTACAGTGGCTAAAGATGCGGCCTACTACAAGTATGTCAATGTTGAATCCGAAGCTTGTGTGTGTGTGCGCGCGCGCGTTTCTCAGGGAAAGGATTTGACGCAAGCTTTTATAATAACGTACGATTAACTTGCGCAGGTTACATTCTTCGTCAATATTACAAGTCGCCCCGTTCGTTCTTTCGGTAATGATGCAATAAAAAGCATCAGCCGCCGATGATGCAACTTTACTTTGATCTACTCGATTGCCATTTATTTGTTCGTTTGCGTATCGAACTTGCCCAATACACTCGGATTGCGCTGACTACCTGTTGACAAGCGAGTTCGTGTAAGTCTCTGACGTAGCCAATATCCCATAACGTTAGGTGTGCGTGAGGCCACTTCCACACGTTCTGATAAAATAATTAAAATTATGTTCAAGGCTTACTAGGACTGGTTAGGTTAAACCTACTCGTTGCCCAATGTTGTTAAACGATGTTTACGTAAATTATATTACTACTAGTAAGGTCCCTTAAGCTGAGAAATTAAGTCACTATTTTGATTAAAATACATTTATTATTATACATAATATGTATATATGTTTATATGTATAAACTTCAGTGTTAGATAACTTTTTAATTATAAAAAAAATAACAAGCTCCCGATTACATTACTATCGTTTTTTGTTTAGTAAAATAACAATTATAAAGCAATCAGCCATACATAATAAACACTAATAATTCAGAATTAGTGAATTATTTTTTGTTTGTTTGTTCAATTTATAACCATAATTGTCTAAGTGATAAATAATTTTAGTCCTAGCTTTTAAGTATATGTATGTTACCATTGATACCTACGGGCCTATACCTAACACTTTTCACAAATATACATAACTGATCACAATATAAAAAGTTTTTTTTGCAAACACAGCTTACAAACGTTTGAAGGCAGTTGTAAACGTTTGCAAGGGGCGTTGAGAGATATTAATTTTGTCACATTATTAAAAGTAACTAGTCTGTTTTTTAATACAATTGCTCAAAAATTTGATGCGCCTCATAAGTTTTAAAATTTTCTTAAAGTTATGACTTCCATTTTGGCCCGTGGTACCCTTAAAGTTAAAAAAATTTCAGAATAAATACTACACTCGTATTTAGGTTAAAATCTCCTTTAGCTTCGCAACATGGATTTTACAATACTTTCAAATTTTTTTAATCTCTATTTTCACCCTTGTCATCCTAAACTTTTGAAATTTCCAAAACTGAACACTTCTTGATTCAAGAGGTTTTGGTTAAAATTCTTTTCAATTTGATATCTCACACGGATTTTTTTTGTTTATTCAAAATTCTGTCTCCTCATATTTTTACCTCTCATCCCTCTACTTTTAGGGGGCCAATTTAAAAAATAATAGGGGCTGTGGGGTAAAAGTCTGGGCGCCAAGCCAAGTTTTACGAAAATCTTTGACTGATGTAATTTATCATTAGACATACCCCAAACAGACAGACGGGTAGATCATCCGAGCTTCAAGGAAGATCTGAACCCAGATCTGGAGAACTTCCCAAGGAGGACCCGGGTACGGCTCCCAAAGTCCATACGGATCACAAGACACACACCCGAACTCCGAGAAAGACCAGTTTAGGGAAAATCTACCCTAACTGGGTCAACCACAGCTACCACGAAACCATACCTCAACTCGTGAACACCGGAGAGATAGGACCCCCGGCCGGGCTGGTTCACGATCCCGTGGTACCTTTTTTTAGTACGTCGCTGACCACCGAACCTCCGTTTGGCGACTGAGTGGCGACACCTTCGGGTGGCCGGGGAGGGGCTCCGGGCACTCACCGTTGGTTGTCACGCCGATTACCCAGACCCCACCCAGATACTTTCGAGCGCAGTGCTTTCCACCCCTTCCTTCGGTGGCATCGGCACTGATGGTTGGGAAAAGTGCGTACAGCTCGCGCGAACTGCAAACGGTGCGCCCTTACTCCTAGTAGTGTATTGCGAACGAGTACCATGGTGGCAGTCCCTGCTCAGTAGCTGTGTCGGACCTCTCGCGCCAGTCCGTGATGTCCATTAAGTACACCGATGAACCCAAGTAGCATCGGGCACGGGCTGCTTGTTCTCCCCTCATCGGTGAGGTGGCGTCCGTCGAGTCGGCGGAGACCTACGTTGGATCGAGTTAATGATTACTAATGATATTAGGTAGCCGGTTTCCGCAAAGAACAGTAATACATTACTCATAAACTTCAGTTGGTAATTTTTGGAAGAATAAATCGTATATTAGACAGTATCATGTGAAATTGGTAAGAGCACAAATGAATACAAACTAGAAACGCTGTGCAAAAATGTGAGTGATGTGTGTGGGGGCGCTGTTACTTCACATATAAGTGAGGAAAACACTAAAGTCACGTAAACCCGTTTACAAAATACAATTTTAAATTTGTATGGACAAATTACCGTGACGAGTTAGTTACATCGCACGATCGTGACGTCTAGCAATTTACTCTAAGTTACTACTCTTAATATCCAATAACTTGTAATAAAGACAATACCAGAGTGCGCCGTTTCAGCTGATAGCACTACTTAAACAATTTCGTATGTCCTCCGCACTTCTGGCCGTCTATCTTGCCCGTTCTTTCAGCCGAGATTACCGTGAAATTTTCGTCACGTTTTAGTAGTATTAAAATTAATAAAGTCGTGGACGCTTATAAACACTGTGTGTGGGGGGGGGAGCGTGCGCGCCAATGCCACTATGAACGCGTGAAGAAGCGCGATTAATCGACTCATGCGCGTTGTACACATGCGGTTTTGCCTAATCATTGTAGGCATTAGGTAACGGAAATCAATGCCTTCTACTGTATCTGTGAAAAAGAACATGGAGTTCCAGTACTTTTGTTGGTATTATTTTCTTTTTGTTATGAGTTAGCTACTAACAAGAATCTTTCTCATTCCTGGACCTCATGAGCAGGACCACGTTTAAAAAAAAAAGCCGACGGGGCGTTTGGTCATGGTGTGTGATGCAGGGAGCCATTGGCGTGGTATCTAATTGAATTATATTAACACACAATACAAAAATAATTGTATTAATCATTATCGTAATCATCATCTTCAGGGATTAAACCAAAGATGGTTTGTTCCGGTCTCAAATAGGCAAAGATTAGAGCTGATCACTCCAGCGCTTCCTCGGACGTCCCGCACCTCTCCGTCCCCTCGACTTATAGTTTCATAGTATAACATCGCCAAATTTCAGATCATATTTGATATCTATAAGTATGTAAGAAATGCTAAAAAGTAATATATTTTAATAAATAAATAATGAAGAGAATAAAAATATAAAATGTAATTAAGAAAGAAGGAGGAAGAATGGTAAACCAAAAGTGATTATTAAATAAAATTACAGACTAGACTGACAGACAAATGACTTTGACCCAACCCCAGAGATTGGCCAGATAAAAACCAAAATAAAATGAAACCAGATGGAAGTGAAGGAGAAGAAAAATGAAAATAAAATTAGAACAAACCAACTATAAAGGAAATAAAGTGAAACAAGGTAATAAAACACAGACAAATAATATAGAATAGGGAAGGGAGAAATGATACAATCAAATATCATAAAGGAAACGAAACCAGTAAATAACCAATATAAAAAAATAAATATTAGTATTGACTAAGTGACAAATGTAATTAATAATTAATAAAACCCGATAAATAAAAATACACTAACCCAAGAATTAGAGGTATATGTAAGTAATAAATCTAGAAAGACATGAACTTATTAAGTATAAATAATATTTGTAAAGAAAGAGAGAAATAGTGAGATAGTGAGAAATAAAAATAACTAAGTGACAAAGAAAAGTAGTGATATGGATTACCCACTAAAACACTTAAAATAAAAAGTTTAAGAAGTGCCAATAGTGAAAGTGTAAAAACCCCAAATAATGAGTATTTCAGTGATAAACACTAATTAGTTAAAAGTGAAGGTGATGAATAAAAAAGGATATTGTAAATGATAGTATGATAAAAAAATAGTGACAGATAAGAAAACACTTAGTAAATCAATGATAAAGCACTAAATGATTTAAGAGTGAACTTATAAGAATTGTATTGTTTTTCTTTTATAAAATTGCTAAACTGCTATAATTGTTTTTATTATTTAGACAAAGCTTTTCGTCATTACTGACATCTTCAGGTCTTAAACAACAAACCTGTTGAAGATGTCAGTAATGACGAAAAGCTTTGTCTAAATAATAAAAACAATTATAGCAGTTTAGCAATTTTATAAAAGAAAAGTAAGGATGGCTGCTAATTTAAACAATACGAAGAATTGTATTGTTGATAGTAATTAAAAATAGTATTTAGATTAGATATAAATGAAGGATACGATGTTATTCAGGGGAGAAAGCCCATGTATGGTAAACAGTTAGTGTTACCATGGATTGTAGAGAGAGATTAGTAAAGAAATAAGAAATTAAGAAAGCAATCAATAAACACCCCATGTTATAAGGGACAATAGATTAAGTATGTTTAAAAGGAGTGATGATGTTTCTCACCCAAAATACTAGTAAAAGAATGAAATGTATTGTAAACCAACATTACCTAATAACTGGTAAAGATTGTTCATTTAAATTTATGAATAGGATATGGCTGAATGAAGTATACAGTCCATAGGCCTAGTTATTATATTTTATGTAGTAAAGAATAGTAAATAATAGTCATATTGTTGACAATGGCAAGTTAAATAAATAAGAAGGGAAATCAATACAGAAATAATAAACACTGGAAAATCAGTTAGGACATAATTGACAAGCCAAGATGTAGAAAATAATATTGACACATAATCAGTACAAAAACAAATTCAAAACACTGTAACCAATAAACGAAGCAATTATAATAACAAAACAAAACACTTTAGAGTAAAATGAGATATAATTGATATAAAATAAATAAATATAATCAATGGCTATATGAAATATCATATAGTCAATGGCTATATATATAATCAATGGCCTATGAAATGCCTAATTGTAAAAAACAAATAAATACAAATTGTATGAAAACAACAAAGAAATTAATAAATCCATGGCGAATAACCAACCAAGGATAATTTGTAAATCTTATTAAAGGAAAAATATTAGAATAAGTACTTAAATTAAAAGAGAAATATAGTTAACAAATATTAAAATAATTGTACAAACATTAATATTTTGAAGAACCCAACCTTATGGGATATCAAAATAATCTTTGAAAGGAAATAATAACAGTAGTGATAATATTTAATATGTAGGGAAGAAGACAGAAGAATAAAAGCAATCAGAAGATATACAGCTATTTTGAATAAAAATTCAAATTTGATAACAATGGTTATAAGACCAGATTAACCAATCAGAATTAATTTGTAACCATGACAACAGACGTTGGTTACGAATTTTCCGTTAGATTTTTTACTCGTAAAGTGACGATCTTGCAGAATAGAAGCCAAATCTTGAACGATCAAAATTCTAATTTATAACGTCAAAATAGTAAACAAAATTACCACAAATGAACAAGAAGGAAACAGACGATGACTGAAACCATTTAACTGATGTCGAAGACGAATTAAATAAAAAAGAAACGAATAAATTGCCACGATTAATTTGAAAAAGATTCCAGACGCCCTAAACAATTGAAAATTGACTACGATTGCAGCCCAATCCTTTTTACCAGAACAACTGAGTACACCCAGTCTACTGATATGTTAAGTATCATTTAAATTACCCAAATTTCCGAATAAACTCACTTTAAATATTTCTCACAGTAATCTGAACTCTCACTAAACTGCGTATAATTTCTTTCAAAGATTAAATAAAAAACTAAGACACTGATAATTTATCAACTTGTAAAGTTAACCTGTTGTTAGTTTACGATATTTTGAAACACTTTTACTACACTCCAAGAATAAGTTATAGCTACACATTATATTATTTAAGTATAAATAATGTAAGGTAGTGTATTTTTATTGTTGTAATCGTTAATAATCCTTTTATCGTAATCACAAGAATCCAAGACGTTTGAACGAAAATATTTGTATACAACTTCGACAGACGCCATCATTGACTGTCTGTTACGTTCAAAATCGATTTGTCAAACCCTAGAGAAATTGTCTCGTATTATTTACCGGTGCAAATGTATTCCAAAACAAAATATAATTTGTATTAAACTGAATAATTAGTAATCACCAAATAATAAACAAGTACTGAGTGTAACCCCTGTGTTTTAATTTCATTAGGAAGGTGTATTATAATTTGTGTACATTTTAGCGAACAGCTCGTATTGACGGCAAGCGCTCACGTAGTCAACTCAACGAACTACTGGCCCGATTAAGAAGGTCAAGTCGAGGCGGGAATAAATTGAATTCTCCACACCACAACACCACCTGAGCCGCGCTTGCCAGATCATCATAAAATTTTTTAATTGTTTTGATTAAACAATTTGGCGCCACCCGGGATTTTCACACCCTTAGTGAACAACAGGTAAGGACTTCGATACCTGGTTATTCGTACGTTCGCAACGGACCCAATCAGCGTAAGTTACGTTCCAAAGCGACGACGGATTGAGAAGACACGTTACACCCATTACAATCTGACACTTTTACATTTCGTAGAGAGAATGACGAGCGATACAATAGTTGTTTTGGAATGCGGCAGTCATCCTTTCAGCAAAGATGTTCCCAGCAATTCAGCCGATACTGGGCAATCCTGTCGAGTATACTCATAATACTCAGTTCCTGCCGTATATCTGTGTTTCTTCAATGATCATGGAGAGTATACACTGCCACGTGCGTGAGAAATCTCATTTCAGCCGCTTGGATGCGACTGGCCTGGCCTTTCGTTAAAATCCAATTCTCAGATCCATAAAGAAGTGTAGGAAGGGGCATTACCTTGTAGAATTTTAGGCGTGTTCCTTTATTGCTAACTTAAGGGTTCCCCTAATGGTCCCGCACATAAGGTTGAACTTTCGCAACTTATTCACAACGTAAGACACACTGTACCCCAGGTATTCAAAATTGCTAACTTGTTCCAGGACAGTACCACCTATAACAATTTTTCTCCGTACGGGATCAGTTCCACGAAAAGCCATCACCTTGGTCTTAAGTGTCGATATTTGCAATCCAGAGTCTTTGCAGATTCGATTTAACAAATGTATACCCAACATAATTGTATTAATGAAAACCGAATTAAATAATATTTTGTGATTAAATATTTTGGGAGAAACGATAAATTCGCGGCTCACATTAAAGAGTAAACTAATACAATTTACATCGACTCGTCTGAGGGAAAAAAGCTTATGTATTCACTGAAGCTGTTTTGCTAAAACTGTTATGTGTAAGAAAACAGAAGACGCTTTTCACCAAAAACGAGGTAAAATTTAGCAAAATACGATCAGTGGATGAATAAGCCTGAACTGCCTAATTCGCTTAAGCACAGACAGAGATATTACAACGTCTACACAGATTTCAAGGATTTGATAACAAGGTGCTCAATCTGAGTGAAGAAAGAAGTCAGTGATTTGAAGCAGTAACTTTTTAAACTTAGAAACGTATAAAGTTTTGAGTTCGCCACCTCTTTTTGACTTTTTTAGTTTTTAAAGCGCCTCTCGAGACAACTGTACTCTTGAATTTATTCATGATCAGTATATATCTCAATAGCGACTTTACAACTCTAATCAGAGTTTATTCATGACAATTATTGTCTCTCAATAACGATCTTATGCATACCTTTAGAAGTTTACATTAGCAAAAACAAATGGCTATCAGAGAACAAGGAGTTTTGTTGCTTAAAACATTTTCTCTTTATTTTTTTGTTTTTGTTTTTTTTTATCCGTACGACGGTGTTCGCTACTACATAAATGCAGTATTCACAAGACCCCGTAATAGACACCGAAGAAAAATTGTTTACGTGTTATGGGAAACATCCGGGAGGAACGAAATTTAAATATAATATAAAATATTGAGATAGACGATAAAATATGTAAAGGTAAAATGGTATTACTGAATCTGACAAAAACACTACAGCTAAAACTGTTTTAGACGACCAAACGTTTAGCGTCTTCTTATTCTCAACTTCCCTCAGTGCCCCCCCCCTTTACTGCCCTGACGGTAGTGACGCTGTTCTCAGCAGCAGAAGCAGCAGGGAACTGTAACACACACTTTGGGAAACTGTACTTAAAGGAAGGGGGGGTAATTTTGATTAAACCTTACTTTAAAACCACTAAATATACATAGCTATTGCTTAAAATTGGATTTAAAAAATATCTCGTAACTTTAAAATCCCATTAGACATAAACAGCCTAGTTTTATTCAAAATACATGGCGCTTTACATATATTATTTTGAAATGTGTTATGAAATGCAATTATAACTTGAAATTAAAATTAACAGTACTTTATAATATACCATAAGGTATAATTTACAAAGACTCAACCATAAAGTAAATATAAATATATAAATTTTCTTATGAACATGGGTAATAAATTCAGGAATTTAGGTTGATTCTTCTTCCATAGGAATATATCAATAACTAAATCTGAAAACCCGTAATCATAGTCTCTTCTTGACGCCTCTTTTTCACTTACAAGAGAAGTTAGTCCCTTCCTCTACTTTCTTGAGTAGTACCGCACGCTAATATTTTTTTCAGTTTTTAGTTTTTCAGTCAACTTTATTGATGTACTAGCTGTTACCCGCGGCTTCGTACGCGAATATTTGACTTTTAATAAGTATTTTAATATAATTTGTATTGTCTATGTCTATATGGCGTTCTGTCATCCAATATAACAATTTTGTACTCATTAGTCAAATTCTCTCCAAAGCTGTTTTCAACACTTGTACTATTTTAACTTGTACTAAATTATAATGTTAGTGCAACAGCCTTTGGAGATTTAAAAGTACCCGTTTATAAAACCTTTGGAGATATTTATAAAGTGCCTGTTAAGTCAAAAACGCTAAGTTCATTTTAGGTGTTATTGTGTTAGAAACAGTGGCGGCGATAAGGCCCCCGCAGACCCCACGACCCTCTGGGGGCCCCGCCCCCCTGGCCCCTAGAAAAAATATGAAACGAGCTATAATAGGAAAAAAATTTTTAATGAGATCCGACTACCGCCAAATTTGTATTTAAAATACGAAATATACGTTTTATTTAAGTGTATAGCCATGCAAAAAACTACGTTTTCCGAAATGACGTTACTGTTTGTAGTTTGTAAGCGAAGCTTATCTTCTCTTGTGGTACCCGTACGTCCGGTGCGATGAGTCACAGTAAAAAATTAAAGTTCATGAAAGTAGCAATGCTCATTTACAAATTTGTCTCACGTATGCCACTTGGAAAAAGAGTATAACGGTAGCTGATCAAATTTCCGATGAGCGGAAAAAATGGAAAGATATTTTCATACGGATTGTGGATGTCATTCGAACCATGGCACTGTGTTCATTGCCGTTTCGTGGCCATAGAGAATCATTACATGAAATAAATCCTGAAAGTGGAAATTTGTTGAACATACTCTTTAGTTTCTCGCTACGATTCTCTCCTTAGTGCACACTTAGAAAATGAAAAAACCAGATCAAAATACCTCCACCATGACATTCAAAATGAAATCATTAACTTGCTAGGAAAATCAGTATTGAGTGCCTTACTAAAACAGATTCACTCGTCTCCTTTTTTTTCTATAATTGTTGATAGCACACAAGACATTTCTATGATTGACCAAATGAGTGTTGTAATCAGATACATTAACATAGTAGAAGAATCTCCTGGCAATTATAAAACTGTGATTAGTGAGTCCTTTTTGGGATTTCAAGAAATAAAGGATCCCAACAGTGAGGGGTTTCAAAGTAAGATTTTAGACTTTTTGAAAACAAATGAAATTGACATTAGTAAGTGTAGAGGTCAAGGTTATGACGGTGCAGCAACAATGAGCGGGAAATACTCTGGGTTACAGAAAAGAATTATGGATATAGTCCCAAACGCGGATTACGTACACTGTGCTGCACATAACCTGAACTTGGTGATCAATGATTCAGTATCAAATATTTCTGAAATAAGACAATTTTATGACATAGTTCAGAAAACTTATGTGTTTTTCAGTGAAAGCTTACATAGATGGCAAGAACTTAACACTGCCGTTAAAGAAGACAGCTCTGCCAAAAATCTAACTTTAAAAAAGCTATGTCCAACAAGGTGGTCTTCTAGACACGACTGTCTGTTAGCTTTAAGAAATGATTTCAAAAATGTGATTAAGTGTTTGACAGAAATTATTCTGTACAGCTCAAAAAAACCCGAGGCAGAAGAAGCATTAGCAATTAGAAACCACCTGGAAAACTTTGAATTTATTCTTGTGCTCTGCCTTGAAACTAAGATTTTAGAGAATGTAAATATAACTTCAAAAGCACATAAAAATTTTTAACACTCTGTGTGCGGTACTGTTTCATAGTCTGAATTTAGATCTTTGACGTAAAAATAAATCATTCTTTTTATTTTGGTTTTTTTATAGTTTGTATAGAACTTTGTCTATTTAGCAACAATGAATTTTAAGAGTTTGTACACGTGTAAAACGTCCTTTGCAAATTGCAAACGCTTTGTGATAGACGAGAAAGTATTCACAAACCATTGTTGTGAAACACGCGTAAATAGAAACTCATTTGTGGGTTTTCCCCTATTACGTATACAAAATTTGACCATTTTTATAGGGCCCCCTAATTAGTTTCGCGGGGGGGCCCCCGTTTCGTTAGCGCCGCCTCTGGTTAGAAACATTGTATAACACATTAAACGTTATGTTTTCCTCAATCATGGTTTTTATTTATTTCAGCAGTAAACTGAAAACCAAAAATCGTTGACACCTTACCTCACAAGTGACAAGAACACATACCTCACAAATGACAACAACATGTATTTTCGCTTTGCATTAAAAAATAGGAAAATTTATAATTAGTACACTTCTTCTTTTCCACATCGTAATATATTGATAGAATCGCATATTAAAAATATCGAAAATATACTGCAGGAATGAATAAATGTACAGTTCCGATGCCGCTAAATAGCTTTTGTATATTTCTTGTTCCTATGGTAATTAATTCTGGTCTCCATGGTGTTGTTGACATCTTTAGTAGTAGTATTTAATATATTTCATTACTTATTCATTGCATCATCAGAAATAAGTATAAACATAAATTTTATAATCGTGTAAGACAATTACAAAATATATAGACGTATACAAAATTACAAAATATATCGATACAATCGCATATTAAAAATTCCAGGAACAGATAAAGGTACAGTTCCGATGGCGCTAAATATCATTTGTTTATTTACTTGTTATTACAGTAATTAATTGTGCTGTTGACATCTTTATACGCGTCAACGAAGAAGCATAATTAAAAGGGGCTAAATCGTGCGAACGGGGCAGAATATCAAATTCCAAGTTAGACAGTATTTTTCGCCTTGTATCTAAGGTTACCTGTGCAAAATTTGGTGGCAATCTGTGTAACGGTGTGGATTTATATTCAGTACACATAAATCCTCAGACTTTGAGTTATATATATTGTAACGAAGAAATCTTTACATACTCTGTAAAATTGTATATTTCGTGTGTTCGCCTCACACAAGTGGTCGTTACTTATATGTTGCGCTAACGATGTCCGTAGCGATCCTTCAATTACCAGTGCAACACGAGTGGTAACCTTACCTGTTCTTCGTTAGGTGTTCATAAATCCCGGGTGGCGCCAAATTGTTTAATTAAAACAATTAAATTAACAAATATGGTGGTTTAGCGTTCTTAGCTATGACGGTCTGGAGTATTCAAATTTTACTCCCGCCTTCGTTCGACCTTCTTAATCGAGCAGTTAGTTCGCCGAGTTTGCGACATGAGCGCTTACCTTCATTTTCGCTCTTTGCTAAATAATACACAATTTATAATATACTTTCCTATGGAATAAAAAACAGTGGTTACACTCTGTACTAGTTTATTTATTGATGATTGGTAATTACTCAGTTTGACACCAAATTATATTTTGTTATTCAACAAATTTGCACCGACAATTATTATAAGACAAATATCTCAGGTAGGCGAATCGATTTTGAACGAATTATTCAGTCAAATATGGAGACTGCTTGGTTTGTTTACAGTTTATTCCGTTCAACGTCCTGGGTTCTTGTGATTACGAAAGAAATATTAATAATGATTACAATAAAGTACACTACCTTAAATTATTTGTACTTAAATAATATAATGTGTAATTATAATTTGTTCCTGAAGTGTGGTAAAGTGTGTTTCAAAAGTTCGTAATTTTCATACAGGTTATTTTACTAGTTAACAAAATTTCAGTGTTTTATTTTTCTATTAATCTTTGAAAGAAATAATATTCAGTTTGTAGTGAGAGTTCAGATTACTGTGAGAAAAATTTAAAGAGAATTTATTTCAGAAATTCGGGTAATTTAATAATACTTATCAAATCAGTCGACTTGATGTGTACTGTCATTCAGTTGAAATGGGTTGGGGTCTTCAATCTTCAATTATCTTGGGGCTTATGTACGTCTGGCATCTTTTTTATGATAGTTGTAGAAATTTATTAATTTAAAATTTATTTAAATTGGTCCTTGGCATCAGTTAAATGTTCTCGTCCTTCGTCTGCTTCTTAGGTTTTCATCTTTTTGAATTTTGATTACTTTTTAAACATTTTATATTAAAATGTTGGTCATTCACGGCCTGGCGTCTATTCTGGATGAGCGTCACTTATGGAATAATAAGATTTAACGGAAAATTCGTAACCAACGTTCCGTTATCTTGGTTACTAATAGATTCTGATTGGCTGATCTTGACTTAAGACCATTGTTATCACTTTTGAATTTTTATTCAAAATCACTGTATATCTTTGATTGCTATTATTCTTCCGTCTTCCTCTCTACGTATTAAATATTATCACTACTGTTCGTATTTTCTTTCAAAGATCATTTTGACATACCATAAGGTTGGGTTTTCTAATGTATTATTGTTTGGACAATTATGTTGATATTTGTTAATTACATTTCTTTTTTATTTTAAATCCTTATTCTAACATATAGCTTTTAATCTGATTCACAAATTATCCTTGACTAGTTATTTGCCTTGGATTTGCTAATATTCTTGTTAATTTTTTACAATTTGTAGTTATTTGTTTTTTACAGTTAGGCATTTCATAGGCCTAAGTAGTAACTGACTATATTTACTTACTTTATACTAATTAACTTTTAAATTTACCCTCATACATGTTTTGTTTTGATATTATAAATGATTTGTTTACTTATTGATGTGTTTTGGATCTGTTTTTATAATAATTGCATGTTCCCATTAGTTTCTACATTATGATTTGTTAATTATTTCCTAACTGGTTTTCCAGTGTTATCAGATCTGTATTAATTTATCTTTTTATTTACTTATTTTGCCATTGTTAATAACTAGGCTATTACTTACTATTCTCTATTACATAAATCATAACATTTAGGCTTATGGTCTGTATAATTCCTTCAGCCATATCCTATTCATAGATTAAATCAAACAATTTTTTAACAGTTATTATGCAATGTTTGCTTACAATTCGTTTCATTCTTACTTATTTTTTGGGTGATAAACATCATTACACCATTTAAATTTACTTAATTGATTATCCCTTAGAACATGGGGTGTTTATTTTATTTTGCTCTTATTTTCTTTATTATATTTTTTCTTATACAAACTTTACCTTCTAGCCATGGTAACCCTAACTTTTAACCTTCCATGGGATTCCCCCTTTGAATACTATTGTATCCCTCACTTACAATTAAACTTAATGCTATCAATAATAAGATTCTTATTAAATAATATTGTTCACCATTAATCATTTAGTGTTTATCACAGATTATTAAGTGTTTACACCTATCAATAGGGTTTCTCATTATTTTGGGGTTTTACACTTTCACTTTTGCACTTCTTAAATTTTATTTTAAGTGTTATTAGTGGATAATCCCTCACATTACATTCTCTTTGTCACTTAGTTATGTTTACTTTCTCACTATCTCTCTCTTTACCAATGTTGTTTATCCGATTAATAAGTTCATGTCTTTATAGAGTTCTTTATTACATTTAAACTCTAATTCTTTGGTTAGCGTACTTTTATTTTTGTCATTACTTTATCGGGTTTTATCAATTATCATTTACATTTATCATTTAATCGATAATAATCATTATCTTTTACATTTGTTAGTTATTGGTTTCGTTTCCATTATTATATTTGAGTGTATCATTTCTCCTTTTTCTATTCTATATTATTTGTTTGTGTCTTATCATTTGTTTTCCTTTTATTTCCTTTATATAGACAGATATATAATAATTATCAAAGCATACTTTCAGCCATGTTCCCCAATAAGGCTTCGTCACCTCTGGTACTGCCCTCTCACCTAAGCCATAGGTGGCAAATTTGTCTGTTTTCTATTCTTCCCTTGATAAACATCAAAGTTTGCAAATTTGCAATATACCCGCTTTAGTCGGCCAGACACCACAATTGTAAGGTTTTACAGGCTTCATAGGATTATACTGCTTTAGAGTAGAACGTCCTTTGAACAACATAACTGATTCATCCACAGAAACCTCCCTAAACATGTATATTTTTCTAAACTGGTTATTTTTAGCTCAGAGGTTTTAGTTATATAATTTAAATCTAAATTAGTTTAGTTTAGTTAGATCATTATCATCTAGTATTTCCTCTAAGATGAATAAGTATGTCCACTCAAAGCCATTTTACCTGTAAATTATAATAAATATTATTAACAAAGTACACATAACTTACTGTAAAGGTTTTATACGGTATACGCACAGTAATTCTTATAAACGACATCTGTTTGCTAGTTGTAAAACAATAATCTGTAAGAATATTTATCGAAATATCAAACACACACATTATCAAAAAGATTGTAATGTTTATAATTAACATATTCAGAATAACAATTTTACGTCTGAGTAAATATAATGCTAAAAATAGCGAGCATGAAAACAGGTTAGTTCACACCTCAGTCTTCCTACCACAAATAGGTTATGTTTGTTTACTAACGCGACTAGAAAGTCCCACTCACATTTTGTACAATATTTGTATAATTACATATAAAAAATACATAACAATGGACCCTATGTATTTAGAAAAGTATAATATACAATATCTGTAGTCATTGGTTACCTACCTGTAAATATGAAATCGACAGAACACAAAATACACACAGATAATAAATATGCAACACCAATGGAGCATGTGGTGTCTTCAAGGTGAATAGATTCAATGCAATCCAGTAGAGTGCTGGTGAACTACTTGTGTAGAAAAAACAGTACACAGAGGAACTCTGAAGTGTCACTTGTCAGCGTAGCCCTACATGCCAATCTTGTAAAGATAGGAGGGATATTCAGAAAATAAGTTCCGTTTTTAAATATTGCCGCGGTATCGATGCCGTCACGCAGTTGCGCATGCGCGGCTAGTTTGTTGATTCGTTAGCATGCCAACAAGGCCATCCGTCAACAACTGTGCACTGTGTAAGCTTCGTTGAACGTGTTTATAATGTCGAAGAAATTCGAGACGCCCGCCGCATGTGAAAGTAGGTATGTGATTCGGTTCTTGAATGCGAAAGGCATTAAAACAACTGAAATTTTCGATATTTATAGAGAAGAAGCAGTGAGCAATTCAATGGTATCAAGATGGATGCATCTTCTTTGCCTAGTCCGACCCAGAGTAAGCGACGTAGGATGTTTACTCGGGACATTGCGATGAGTCATGGCACTGCACACACACTGCCCCTGCAACGCAACGTCTCCTGAAAAAGTTTGGCTGGCAACAATTTGATCATCCCCCTTACAACCCAGACCTTTAAATAGCAATAAAAATGTTTTGTAAAAATGGTTGTGTTAGTTTCCTTTAATATTATATCGGAACTTACTTCTGGATAGCCCTCGTATATTGCTGTTTAGTACGTGGGACTTAAAAAGTCCCGGTGGTCAAGAAAGAGTTAAACAAAAGTTGCCTTCTACGTCTTCTTTACTCCGACCACAAATAATGTTATGTGTAAATAAATAAATAGACTAATAATCTTTTAACTCTTCAGAATGTGGTCTATAAGGAAATCGTGATACGGTGAAAGAACCCTATTGCATAATAGTGTATACGGATCGCCTACGAGCTAAGTGCTCAGGAATGGAACGGCTCTTCCGTCGGGGAGTTACAGGAGAGATCTCTCCCGAAAACCAATACTACCGCATAGGTTAATGGGGGGGGGGACATGTTTACACTTGACCAAGGCGCCATAGACATAACACGCGGTACAAATCAGGTGACGTTTTATAAGATCATAGAAGCTACACCGTTTCATGGATCCAAAAAAAGATTAAAGCTTGAGATCTAAGCAAGACTGAAGCTTGTGAAATGATACGTATATATTGTTTTATATTGTTTTCGGCCCCGCAAGAGCGTGCGGCCCCACTAACTTTTCCTCGTGTAAACCAAGTACACAGTAAACCCCCTTGTAACTTCTATTTTTGTAAGATGCGTTTTGGGACATTAGTCCCATCATCAGGTTCGTAAATAAAAACCCGTCATAATGAGTTTATCAAAGTTTATCCATTCGCCGAATCTGCACCGGTGCGCAGCGTGCTGTATTTGGATACTACGACTCTAAGTGACTTTCTTAGCTTTATTTTTTATTTTTTTATTTTTTGTCTAGAATAAGACAGAGGGAGGACACAGTTGAAGTTTTAATGAGTCATGGCGGTGACGACTTTAATGAACGACAGTGAAACTTGGACTCTCCTGCAAAAAGATGTCTCCTGCTAAACTGGTGCTTCATCGGTTGCGCCGGGGAAAATCCTCTAACCTTATAATGACGTCGATCGCGCTTGTGGCCTGTTAAAGAGAAATCGTCAAAAGCGCCGACGACGGTCGCTCGCTGATGTCTTCCTCTTTATACGATTGGAAATGCTCCTACGGACACAGATATTCACTCGGATTATGACTGTGGATACCTTGTTTCACAAGGACCACTGCTTCGCTATCATCAAGGTATACTTCTGCGGAACATGTTAATTTGTTCCATCTCCATTTCCAGTCTTATAAGGTCTCTGTCGTCTTTCTAAACGTAAAATTTTTGTATCACATAAAAACATTGCCTCGTTCACCACTCAGCACTTTCTCCGTGTCGCTACACGTAATGAAACAAAAAGAAGTATTCAAGAAAGAATATGTCACTTAATATAACCTGAATAACAACTAAAGATGTTCGGTCGGCAGCGGAGCAAAGGGTGCGGCTGGGAAATAGAGATGGGGTAGAACGCAAGTGTGACAGAAAGAAAATGGATAGCTGAGAAAGAAATAGAGAGAGAGAGAGAGAGAGAGAGAGAGAGAGAGAGAGAGCGCGTGTGTGTGTGTGTGTGTTAAAGAGAGAGGGAGACTGACCGCGAGCGCAGTCAATAGGTTTGTGTGCACTGAAGTGGAAAATATTTGGGTTGAGAATTAAACCGGGCGCAATCGATTGGGGCCCTCTAAAATACAGGCTTCAGAAATGAACATTTTCAGGGTTGTCAGGGAACGTAGTTTTAGAATCCATCTTCTAATGAGGGTATAAGAAAAATTCCTCAAGGTACCATCAGTTACTGATAGAATAGAGGAGTACAGGCAAGGCTGGAAGTCTCATATGGACCGGATGGTGGACACGCGTATTCCTAAACACGCGCTGAAATGTAAACCAGCTGGTAGGAGAGATTATGGGAGACTCTGACAACAATGGTCAGCCATTCTGTGAAGTCGGAACGGGCTTCAGCCCAGTCAATGGAGTGAAGAAGAAGATATGTTTTTTTTTTGTCTTTTTACAATCTTGTTATGAGGGACCTAACCATTACGTTTTACGAAGGCTGATGATATGACTATACGTCCTAAGTGCATCATGCAAAAATAGAAGTTGCAAGAGGGTCTTAATGTATACTTGTTCACACAAGAAAAGAATAAACGTAAGTCTACCTGTACTGACCCTTGAAATGACTTATCTGATGGATGTTAAGGGTTAGAAGCTATAGGATTCTATTAAAACTGGTCAGAATTGTCTTAGAATTATTTATAGTACATTTTTTACTTTAAAATCAACGGGTACAGACAAAATTAGAAGCTTCATTCGTACAGGAATTATGTAGACACTAGATTGCCAAAGCAGTTTCGGAATGTCCACTTCAAGTTACTTTAGAGAACCGTATGTTATTCGTTCTTCGTCAGTTCGTCTATGAAACTGGTACTGTCTCGTTCTACAAGCTCGTCTGTACTCATTCTGGATCCAACAAAAAATATTTAAATTACGTGTCTTTTCACGAAACGTATTCACAGCGTTCGTTATTAATAAACGCTACCGTAATTGAACATTGGGCAAATATTTGTTAGTGTCGAAACCGCGGGCGGCGTTAACAGCGGCTAACGGTGAGAGGTTTTACCTTGATACGACTTCTAAATCATGTAGGCTACGTAATGTACAGTATGTTAATGAAATGCAAGTAGTAGAGAGAGATGTTGCAACGAACGAACATCCAAGAGAAAGTGCAAGTAACCATTATGCAAACGGACCACTAACGCGGAATTATGCTTTTCATAACAATAACACAACACGGTGACATATAATCTTTTAAGATAAGGGAGGTTAGATTAGCGACAGAGCGACAGAGTTAGCGTTTCTCTGGTTCACATCTCATCTGCGCGGTATCAGCTCTCACCACTCAGCACGAACTCGGCTTGTCTTCTTTCTACTACTAACATCTTTATTACGTATTACATCTAAAAAGGTTGTGTTAAATTTTGATATGTTTTGAATTAAATCTTCGAGCAACTAAAATGGTACTAGAATAATTAGACTCTGTAAGGTCAGCAATCTAGTGTCCAACAAAAATAACATAATCTAAATAACTAACATAAACAGACATTATTATTATTATTTGGTGTTCTGCCCTAAGGCAGGTCTTCAAATGGTAAGAGCTCTCCAATCTGTCCTATAGCATGCCAGTCTTTTCGTTTCTTCGTAACACCCTCTGATTTTAATGCTATCATTAACTTCATTCTTCTACGCCCTCTTCTTTTTTCTCCTTCTATGACACCCTCCACGGCAGTTGTAAGCAAGCAGTCTCTTCTTAAACAATGACCTAACCAATTCCTTTTCCTATTTTCCATTACCACCAGGATTCTTCTCTCTCCCCCTATTCTTCTTAAAACTTACTTTATCCATTCCTTACTTTATCCACTCACCTCACTTTTTCCATTGCTCGCCAAACCCACATCTCAAATGCTTCTAATCTTTTCTCATCCTCTTTCCTCAGGCCTCTGTCCATGCCTCTGCACCATATAAAGCAACCCTCCACACATAACATTTGGCCAACATTAATTTTGCCACACAGCAGTCTTTTCTTCCAATTAAATTGCTCTTTCGCTATACCAATTCTTGCTCTAATTTCACGAGTGCAGGACATATCTTCACTTATAAAGCTTCCAAGATATTTAAACAACACCACCTGTTGTATTTTGCCTTGCCCTATCTTTATGTTTGCCCTTTTTTCTCTCTACTAATCACCATACACTTAGTTTTTTCCTTATTAATACTCACTGCATATTCCTCGCATACTAAATTCAAATATCTAGGAAAAAGATCTGAAAATTTTGGGGCAAGTGAAAGAAAAATGAATGTCCACTGAAATGGATGATCTACGAAGGTCGTCACGAAACACGAATGCAGAAACCACTACATTGTTCTCGATGATACAAAAAAATCGCGACTAACGTAGTAGGACATGTAGTTAGAATGAGTCACACAAGACTAGAAGACACAGTTAAACATTTAAAATGGATGTTACAAGACAAACAGAAGAGTGGAAGACATGGGAAGAATTGAAATCATGGAAATAGAAAAGCTATGAGAGAAAGAAATCTCGTGGGAAGTAGAAGAGAATGTTGGAGGTTACAAACCTATTTCGTATACTGTATACATATTTACTATTAATAATAAATAATACTTTAAATTTTCAAAACAAAAAGTTCTTTTTTTTACAATGTTCCGACAGTTTTACTGTCATCATCAGAAGGATCTTGTGTGCGCGCGCACATAAAATGGAATATATAATTTGGTAGTTATAATTTATATATTATATATTCGATTTTATATATAGATAAAGTGGAATATAGTTTAGATATATGTAAAACAGTCGTTACAATTGTTTTCAAATTAATTTAATGATTTATTTTATACATTATACTTCTGGTGATACCAGTAATTTAAAACTGTCGAAACACTGTAAAAAAATATATAAAATATATTCCTGTTTTACAAATATAAAGTATTATTTATTATTAATTTGAATAACAAGAATAATGTGAGTGAACATGAATATATTTACTATTATACATACATACGTATATGCGCGCGCGTGTGTGTGTGTCCCAAAATGGTGGTGCCAAACTTTGGAAAACGATTCCACTCATTAAACTGGACGAAAAATAGAAATAAATGGATTTCTGTTGCACGACGCTTTAGAAAATATTAATTAAATACTATACTCTGAAGGTAAAATGCCCAATAAATTTCTTTTTTTACTTCCATATTCCTTAAGGAATGGAAGTATGGTGATGGCAAAAAAAATCGTGTTCGAGATTATTGCAGATTCTGATTCTACTATACTCAAAACATGAAAAAAAGTCGTTTTCCGAAAAGTGTCTGTGTGTCTGTCTGTGTGTCTGTCTGTCTGTGTGTCTGTCTGTCTGTAGATTTTTTTTCTATGGCAAACGATAACTGCCGCAAATTCAAACAGAATCAAATAATTTTTTGCATACAGTCCGGTTTTGCAGAGTTCTCGCGACCTATTGTTTTTGGTGAAGATCGGTTGAGGGAAAGGGGTAGTTTACCTGCAACGGTTTTTTTTTAGCAAGGGTAATTTTGTTTGTTTGGCAAACGATAACAGCCGCAAATTCAAACAGAATCAAATAATGTTTCGCATACAGCCCTGAATTGTAGAGTTCTCAAGACCTATTGTTTTTGGTGAAGATCGGTTAAGGGAAAGGGGTAGTTTACCTGTAACGTTTTATGTTTTAACAAGGGTATTTCCTATGGCAAACGATAACAGCCGCAAATTCAAACAGAATGAAACGATTATTTGCATACAGCCCTAAATTGTAGAGTTCTCAATACCTTTTGTTTTTGGTGAAGATCGGTTAAGGGAAAGGGGTAGTTTACCTACAACGTTTTTTTAGCAAGGGTATTTTCTATGGCAAACGATAACAGCCGCAAATTCAAACAGAATCAAATAATTTTCTGCATACAGCCCTGATTTGTAGAGTACTCAAGACCTATTGTTTTTGGTGAAGATCGGTTGAGGGGAAGGGGTAGTTTACCAGCAACGTTTTTTATCATGCGTATTTTCTATGGCAAACGACAACTGCCGCAAATTCAAACAGAATCAAATAATTTTTTGCATACAGCCCTGATTTGTAGAGTACTCGCGACCTATTGTTTTTGGTGAAGATCGGTTGAGGGGAAGGGGTAGTTTACCTGCAACGCTTTTTTTTATCAAGGGAAATTTTTTTTTTTGGCAAACGATAACAGCCGCAAATTCAAACAGAATCAAATAATGTTTCGCATACAGCCCTGAATTGTAGATTTCTCAAGACCTATTGTTTTTGGTGAAGATCGGTTAAGGGGAAGAGGTAGTTTACCTGCAACGTTTTTTTATCAAGCGTATTTTCTATGGCAAACGATAACAGCCGCAAATTCAAACAGAATCAAATAATTTTTTGCATACGTCCCTGAATTGTAGAGGTCTCAATGACTTTCGATTTTGGTGAAGATCGGTTAAGGGGAAGGGGTAGTTTACCTGCAACCTTATACGTTTTAACAAGAGTAAAGTACTTGAAAATTTATTTAAACTTTTTGAAACAATGGTAATTGTTAAAAATAAAATAATTTTGTTGCCAGGCAATAAAATTATAATTTTTTCATTTTAATGTAATATAATATTTTTCATTTAATACAGCAATAAAAAGGCAGGTAAGACACAGCCTGGCTGTTTGGCTGAAAATTATTTTAAATATAAATCTTAGAATATGGAAGTCATGTATGGTTCTCCATACCGATATTTAATTAATTACTGCTGAACGTAATGAAGTGTGTTGCTGAAGTTTGGTATACACACTAAGTGCAAAGTAAGTGTCCTTATAAGTACAAAACAAACCAAAATGCCAACTTGAACATTTTCAAAAAGGCGGCTGATTAATAAATATTTTAATTCTATATTTTACAAAAAAAATCATATTAGATATAAAAAAAAATCCCGCCAGGGCCATCTGATTTAGATACGACCGTTCCCCCTCGCAAGGCGATGGCAAATCAGTGAGAGGTATCCTGCCTAGTATAAACCCTCCCCAACTATGCCGTTCGGATAAGGCGCTAAACTGTAGGTCCCATATAGCTGTGAGCGACTGAGTAACATACGCACCACGGGTATATGCGAAGAAGGTACAAACCAGTCGAAAGACTGGACGACCCAATAATAAACATAAAAACTTATTCTTTTTATTCTTAAACCACGAAGTACCTTGCTTATGGAATTACGATAAAAATAACAGAGTTATTTCATTTCTTGCCTAACAACACATTTGGCCTATTTTACTTGTGTCAACCACCTATACTTTTTCGGCATTGTTAAAATTTAAAGAAACCTGGATTGTTTTTCTGATTCCCAAATATTAAACTAAATAATTTAAATAAATATTTACGTATTTGTTTACTTTTCCTTTGTAAAATATTGATCATTGCATACATATTTACTCTCTACTATTAAATATGAGTGTGAATTCGTTTGAGATATGAGTTACCGTATGGGCTAAATACAGCATTATCCAGTAGAATTAAAAATTATTATTAAATCGTGGTATAAAAAAACCTTAACCAACTTCATATAACTACTCGTGCAACTAATCATATTTAAAAAATGTAAATGCAAATACACGGTTCTTATGAGGAAAGTAGTCAAATGTTTTGTTACGAAAGAAGTGTAATATCTCAGTTGTTTTGTATCAGAATTCCATAAACAAGATACCATTGGATTATGAATAAATTTTTTATTCAGTAGGACATTTTTTGTTGTATGTATCGATTTTTGTAAAATTTAGATTTAAAAATATCAATCAGCCGCCGTTTACAAAAATTTTAGGTTGCCATTTTGTTACAAATTATAAGGTTTCGGACATTAGACATCGTAAGTTAAAATTAAGAAACACGACGTTTCGACCTCTATAGAATCAGATGTCGTCTTCAGGTGAACAAAAAAATTAATTCAAAGATAAATCTATCATTAACAAATAGATATCGTAAAAACTCCAAATCTTAGTTAAAGAAATATAGTGCTAAATAATAATAATAATAAAACAGTACTCGCCTGTTTTATTACGATGGCTAATGTCCGAAACCTTATAATGTAATGAGTGTATTGCGCCATCGATTAATAATAATTTTAAGAATACCATTTTGGTTTCTTTTGTACTCATATGAAATGGTAAACGTATTGTATATACTAAATTTCAACTTCACATCTCACCTCGTTCGGCAGTAATTAATTTAGAACCCCCCCTCTCTCTCTCTCTCTCATTCACACTCTCACACACACACACACACACACACGCACACTCACACACAGACTACAGACGGGAAACGAAGCATTTTTCGGCAAACGTTTATTGAACATTTTTCCTTGTATTGTATCCTTCAGTTTAATGAGTAGAATCATTTCCTGAAGTTTGGTACCAGCTTTTCGGAATACTGTATATCACTACACGGTTAAGTCTTTCTTACGTGTACATATTATTTTACGTATTTTGTTGCGATTATTCGACTTCAACCGAATGCAACGATCGACGAATCGTACTTTGCCCGACGCCTGACGTCTCGTCGTTCCCTTTACTAACGGAGCCGTTTGTTCGGTTAAATCTTGTCAGTCGAACACCAGACCGCCTTTGTGAACAGAGCCGTCCTTTCAACACGCTATGTAAGAAGCCTCGTTTACCAAGTTAAAAAACTTGGTCCGACGTACGGGAGCGAGAATACGAGTACATAGACTCGACGTAGCCTTCTACCAACGATCTCCCAGCATGGTCCAGAGCACGAGCTGAGAAACGTGCACCCGTTGCGACCAGCTACGGCAGGCCGTGAGTGAACCCCGCTGGAGTGTCAAGTAATATTTAACAGTTAACAGCTTCCAGTGAAAGTCATACTGCAATTAATAATAAAAACAGTGCTGGACTAGTTTCCTCACTTTAAGTGACATAAACCAGAACCTTTAGCGAATATTTTGTGAAACAACACAGTGTCAGAATTTTCATAAACCGATCACCGATTGTACGTTAAACACCATTTAATGTAAACCAGTATTGATCTGTGCAACCGTTTCATATCCAGTAATTCGTTATCCAAGTTGTAATTGTACAAATTATTGAATTTTAGTATTTATTTTACAATTTATTCAGTGTTTAGTCTTTTCGACATTTAGCCTTTTGGAGTTGGGTTAACCCAGTGCTGATTGATTAACTTGGATTAACTTTGGCTGACTGTTTTGTAATTTCGCAAGGTTTCGAGGCTCGTATCATTTGAAAATAAACGGGTCGGGTTCGACTCTGTTCACTAACTGGCGTTTCAATTTTTTTTACTCAGACCCCCTTCATTTTATGAATTACGTTAAGCTATAAATATATTTGGATAGTATGTTATTAGGTGTAGAGAGATATAAATAGTAATAAGTGTTTTGGTTGGTTTTGTGATATACTATGTTATTTTGGGTATATTCTGTGTGTTGCGCTTCTGGGCTCCAGCGAACGCAGAGGAAGTGTGCAACAGAAGTGGTAGCCGGAGCGGGGTTTTCCTTGGTCCATGGTTTATAAGGCATAGTTATTATGTGTAATTTTGTTACTGTTGTATTTTTTGGTAGTGAGTTGTGTTGAAACTTTGTATTTCACGCTATTGGTCGCGTGAAATTTTGTATAGGGTTTTGTGTGAGGTATTTCGAAATGTTATGTGGGGTTAGCAAATTTGGTCACGAGTAGCTAGCTTATTGTAAAATCGATTTATTCGGAATTGTTCAAATTATTCGCTCGGGAAAAGAAAACCGTTAGTTGTACTTTTCCCGGCAGATAACGCGGTGCATTCCGCTATTCAGCCGGCCCGGCTTGCCATATCAGCAGTTCTCATCGATCAGCTGCTCCCTTATCGTTGCGCTTTGTATATTTTAATTTTCTCCACTACTCGTAAAATGGCCTTACTAAGAGACATTGACCAGCTACGAAAGCACGACTTGTTATTCGAATTAAGGGCTCGTGGTGTCATAAAAAACGGGACAGTGGGGGAACTGCGGAAATGCCTGCGTAATGTAATACATGAAGGGAAAACCCCCGACGCAAAACATCTCGAGGGGATAGATATTTCGAGCGAATGCAAAGAATGCGACTTAATATCAGATATTTTAGATGTCGATCTTGCAAACATCGGCTAGTCCCAGTGCCGGAACGATCACCAAAGGCTTACATCCAGGTGTCGGGTCTTTGAAGGCCGGTTAAAGTTATTAGAGTCCTGGGCGGAATCGTCGGGGGACGTAAACTACCGTAAACATATAGTCTCAATATGGGAAAAGGTTAAAAGGGTTTTGGCGGCCAGCGAGACTTGCCCTGTCGCGGAAAACGAGGCGAGCCCACAAGAGTCCGCGCGGCCGGGTGGCAGTGGCTCTAACGCTAGCTCGCTCATTCAATTTGAAGATAAGGCGGCCCCATTAGGGAACGCCGTTCCCGGACTCGAGCGGAACCCTTTCTTGAGCGAAGCGAACGCCTCTCCTTCACTGCTGCCTACCAGCTTTTGTTATAGCAAATTACCACATCCCGCCGAAAAAATAGTCCACGGTTTCTGCGTGGAAACTCTTCTAGAATTTTTTAAAGTCGCCATGAGGCTGAAAAGGTGCTTTCCGGTTTCGGAGGCCGGGTTTCTGGCCTTGCTTATGCCTTATTGTAACGGGGCTTTGGGCGAGCGACTTGCCAAGCACCTAGCGGCGGACAACTTTGACCGTTTTCACCAGGAAGCCCTGGAAATTTTTATTCCCGATCGGCTGTTTTCCTCCTTAAAGCAGAATCTGTTTTTAAGAGCCCAAGCGCGCGGAGAGCCTTTGTCGACTTACATCTCCGAAATAAAAGAGGCAGCCCAAGTACTGCGACTACCCGTGACTGAGAGGGAAGTAGTAAATAACATCGTTTCGGGGCTGTCCACCCAAACGGGGTCCTGTCTCGTGTTCTGCAACCGCCCGTCCACGTTTGCCGATCTGGACAAGATCTGCGTGGAGGTGGCTAATTTCCAATTCACCGACCAGACTACGGCAAATAGAGGGCCCTGCTCCCCCCCCCCCAGCTAATGCCAGACCGCGCGAGGACTGGAGGTTGTGTTACCATTGTAAGGAGGAAGGGCACGTGAAGCGTCACTGTCCCCGTCTGAAACCCGCGAATCCAAAAAAACGCGTATTGAGAGACAGTATGGTCAGCAACTGTTTCTCAATTTCCTCCCACAACTCTGGCCTGCCTGGGCATCGCCGCGTTCCCGTCAAGACTCCCTTCACCCCGACTTGTTATTTGTGTGGTAAAAAGGGGCACTACATCTGGCGGTGTCGTTCGTTTGTCGGGAAAGCGTCAAAAAAGAATCCACGAAAGCGCCATCGCACGACCAACGGAAGAGAGAGCCGAATGTTGACTCAAAGAGTCACTTCCCACGACTTGTACAAAGAACATCTGGGAGCGGAAAAGAGCTTAGCGAGTTTGTTCAAGAACAAACTATTTTTGCCCCAGGTGGAAGTAAGTTTTAAGGATAAAACCGTGAACGGACTGATTGACTCCGGGTCGATGCGCACAATTATGTCGCGTCGGCTGTTCGAGAGTATTGAAAATAACCGAAGCGTTTTGAAGCGGACTAAGAGTGCTGTAGTATGCAGGAGTGCCTGCAACAGCAACTTACAAATCAATTTGGAAGCCTTGTGCAGGGTGAAAATAGACGCATTTACCTGGAATTTCCCCATACTGGTCGCCGAGGGCCTGTCTTGCGACCTCATACTCGGCGCAGACTTTATCCATCGCACCCGTTTGGTGCTGGATATTCACCAGGGGATAATATATTTCAAATTTCGTCCGAAGAACCTTATTTCTCTGTGCGACCGCAAAAACTGTCCCGAAGGCTGTCATTCTAAGCTTTTGGAAAAAGAGCCTTTTGATGTCGGACACTTCGACCGGGAGAAGGCGGACGAAATACTTAAGGTATGTGGCCGTCATAAGAACGTTTTGACCGGGAAGCTTGAGCGGACGGACAGGTTGACGTATGATATAACCTTGCTGGATAACTGGCCTGTCAAGGCTCATCCCTATCAGCTCCCCCCCCCCAAATGAAAGCCATGCGTGAGATTACGGACCAGCTAGTTAAAGAGGGCGTGATCAAGCCGAGCGTATCCCCTTATGCGAGTCCAGCGTTTTTGGTCTGCCGACCTGATAAAAAACCTCGGTTGGTTATTGATTACCGCAAGCTCATTAAGAATATCGAGATTGAAGCGCAGCCGTTACCGAATATCCATACCTGCTTCCAGTGGTTTTCAGGCGCGAGGTATTTTAGTATCCTGGACCTCTCTAACGCCTACTTCAAGATTCCGCTATCTGAAAAATCGATGCCCATTACAGCTTTCGTCGTTCCTTACGGGTTGTACGAGTTTTGTCGGGTCCCCTTTGGATTGAGTACCGGCGCACAGGTACTTACCAGGTTGTTGGACACGGTCTTGTCCGACATAAAGTACAAGTTCGTGTTCAACTATCTCGATGACATAATTGTATATTCCAAATCATGGGAGGACCACGTCCGTCACGTGGACGAAGTGCTCGCGAGGCTGGGAAAAGCCAAGCTCACTGTAAATCCCGAGAAAGTACGTTTTGGGGTCAAGCAAATAAGCTTTTTGGGACACCTTGTGTCCGAGCAAGGCGTTTGCGTTGATCCGGATCGGACCCGCGCCATTCGGGAGTTCTCGCGTCCCAAGGACGCCAAAGGAGTAGCGCGCTTCATCGGGATGGTGAATTATTTCTCAAAGTTCATCCCCAAATTTTCGGAAACCGCGGCACCCCTGAACCGGTTGAGAAGGAAGGGCAAGAAGTTCCTTTGGGGAACCGAACAACAGGACGCTTTTGTGGCCTTAAAGGACGCAGTTACCCAACCCCCTGTCCTGCGCATGGCCGATTTTGACAAGACATTTATCCTCCAGGCTGACGCTAGCTCTTGTGCTCTCGGCGCCGGCCGTGCTGTTGCAGGAGATCGAGGGGGTGCGTCAGCCTATCGCGTACGCCTCCCGCGTGCTTACCCCACAAGAAAAGAGGGCGTCGTCCGCGTACGAGTCCGAGTTTTTGGCAGTTATATTTGGGGTAGAGAAGTTTCGGCAGTATTTGGAACATCGAGAGTTTGTATTGGAGACTGATAATCAGGCCCTCTCGTGGCTGCTTTCCCATCCGCGCCAGTTGGGTAAGTTAGGGCGCTGGATCGCCTGACTTACTTCGCTAAAGTTTGAGGTACGCCACATCAGGGGCACGCAGAATCCCGTGGTCGACGCCTTATCCCGAATGTTTAATGTAGACGACGTTGAGGATACGCCAGCCCTGTGCACTGGCGTCCTGTCCAACTTTCCCTTCAGTTTTTCCGACCTGTATCAGCTGCAGCGCGAGGATGACGACGTGGCGAAGATAATAGAGGACGTCGAGTCCGGATCGCGCACGGACAAGTACTGCCTGTCGAAAGGAGTCTTATGTACGACAGATAAAGCGGGTAAGCCTTATAGGATTTACTTACCGAAAGCGGTAAGAGACATGGTTTTTAAGTATTTTCATGGCTTTCTCATGGGAGGGCATTTGGGTTTTTTCAAAACTAAGAACAAGATCTGCAACCAGTTCTTCTGGCCCGGTTGTCATAATGATGTAAAAAGAATGGTCAGACGTTGCAACGTATGTCAGATGAGTAAGCCCGCTCGAAACACAAAAATAGGTCTTCTGTCATCCTCAGTTCCGAGCAGACCTATGGAGAAGATTCACATTGATTACGTCCGCAAATTGCCCCGGAGTAGAAAGGGAAATCGATTTATATTGGTGGCTGTGGACGCGTTTTCTAAGTTTTATTGGTTTTGTCCTGTCCGCGATTCCACTTCGGTGGCTACCGTGCAGGCGTTGAACACTCATATCTTTCAGAATTTTGGCTTCCCTAAATACATGATCTCAGATAACGCTACCAGTTTCAGCTCTCATTCGTTTCGCAATTTCTGTTTTTCTCACGGCGTCAGACAGGTAAACCGAATGCAACGATCGACGAATCGTACTTTGCCCGACGCCTGACGTCACGTCGTTCTCTTTACTAACGGAGCCGTTTGTTCGGTTAAATCTTGTCAGTCGAACACCAGACCGCCTTTGTGAACAGAGCCGTCCTTTCAACACGCTATGTAAGAAGCCTCGTTTACCAAGTTAAAAAACTTGGTCCGACGTACGGGAGCGAGAATACGAGTACGTAGACTCGACGTAGCCTTCTACCAACGATCTTCCAGCATGGTCCAGAGCACGAGCTGAGAAACGTGCACCCGTTGCGACCAGCTACGGCAGGCCGTGAGTGAACCCCGCTGGAGTGTCAAGTAATATTTAACAGTTAACAGCTTCCAGTGAAAGTCATACTGCAATTAATAATGAAAACAGTGCTGGACTAGTTTCCTCACTTTAAGTGACATAAACCAGAACCTTTAGCGAATATTTTGTGAAACAACACAGTGTCAGAATTTTCATAAACCGATCACCGATTGTACGTTAAACACCATTTAATGTAAACCAGTATTGATCTGTGCAACCGTTTCATATCCAGTAATTCGTTATCCAAGTTGTAATTGTACAAATTATTGAATTTTAGTATTTATTTTACAATTTATTCAGTATTTAGTCTTTTCGACATTTAGCCTTTTGGGAGTTGGGTTAACCCAGTGCTGATTGATTAACTTGGATTAACTTTGGCTGACTGTTTTGTAATTTCGCAAGGTATCGAGGCTCGTATCATTTGAAAATAAACGGGTCTGGTTCGACTCTGTTCACTAACTGGCGTTTCAATTTTTTTTACTCAGACCTCCTTCATTTTATGAATTACGTTAAGCTTTAAGTATATTTGGATAGTATGTTATTAGATGTAGAGAGATATAAATAGTAATAAGTGTTTTGGTTGGTTTTGTGACATACTATTATTTTGGGTATATTCTGTGTGTTGCGCTTCTGGGCCCCAGCGAACGCAGAGGAAGCGTGCAACAATTTTATTAGAAAGTTTTAAATTCAAAAAGTTTTTCGATGAAATATGTATAGGCGAAGAAATAAAATAAATAATTTTATTCGGCAGTAGTATGATGGACGAAAATTGAAATCAGGAAGACAGTAAAACGATCAAAGGTTTATTAGTTACATTTATCCAGTGGCGAAGCCAGAAGTTAACAAAACGGGTAAGCAGAAAGCCTTGCCTTAAAATTTTTGTACAGTATCTCCACACGACGGAACTACTTGCTTGCAAAATTATCAACCACACGGTCCTTGAACAGCTGGTCACTCATCAGTTCCTTCTCAGTAGCAATGGTGCTAACACGGTCGGGTCTTTCACTGGTCTTCGTATTGTCCAAATAGGTTTCGATTCTCTTCAGAGTACTCACACTCCTTTCGGAAGAGAAGCGTATCAACTTCACCTCAGTCCGTTACGTGTACGCAAGTCGACTGTCACCATCTATCGATCGTCAGTGAAGCATGTATTAACTTAAGACTAGTCAATATTTCACAATCATGATAGTGGTAAACAGTCTTTGTGGAATAATTATAATTTTTAATCTACAGGACTTATTTTAGGGTAGGCATTGCCTAGATATCCTCCGTGTACTTTCGCCACTGCTTTTCTACAGCATTATTCAGCATTCTTCACAGGTTCAACAAACCGTTACTCAGGAGCACAGTTTACAATAATAATAAACTAACCGCCAAAGTCTCATAATAGTACTGAACTTAAAGTTATAACGAATTGTACTGACAGCGAAGTGTGCGGACAACAGGAATGTTGCGAAGAGTGCGGACAACAGGAATGTTGCGAAGAGTGCGGACAGTGGGACACTCTGATACCGTGAAGCAGGGGCGGACTGGCCAGGTCGGCGATCTCCGAGAGCCCCTGGCCCCGAGGAGCAGGGGCCCCCGAGCCATGAAAATTTTATTTCGAGAAAAAACGAGAAATATATATATTTTTACCGGTATTAAAAACCTTTCTCGTCTAAATATTGTTGGAAATAAATCTTCAGGATTTATTTTGGTCAGATTGGAAGTGATCACTTATCAGCCTTGTTTATGTACAGCCAATTTAATATTTACTAACGGAGGAAAGCGAAGGAGGTTACTGTAGAGGCGCGCCTCGCGGCAACTGACTGACTCGACGAGTAGTACGTTATTGTCATTTTTGTTTGAATGTCATTGCAGCATTCAGGGCTGGGGGCCCGAAGGCCTGGGAGGACCTCAGGGCCTTATGTCATGATTCAAAAGGGGGCCCATGGCATAAACTTAAAAAAGTTACGCTACTGGGGCTATGGATTGATGGGACGGAGTGACAATGGACCGGGCGCCGAGCTCAAGGGGCTCACCGCCTTAATACACTGTGGAATATTTTTAATTGGGATTTTATGTAGATTTGTAGGGTATAAATGTTCTTTACAGTAGAAACATTTATAGTAGGTAATTATGGTTTTGAAGCTGGTTATGTTAAAGTCTAAATAATCAAATAAACTGTCCTGTATGTTTTGTATTAAAACGTTCACTTACGTAAATACATAAAGTAAAAATTAAATAAATTTACGTAAATACATAAAGTAAAAATTAAATAAATTTACGTAAATACATAAATTCACACACAAAAATATATACCATGTATCTATAAAGAGTGAATAAATAATTTTAAAAAAGTATACCCACAAAAATACGCGCGTGCGCGTTTGTGTGTGTAGCTTGACTGCTTCCAGCCGAGAGCCCCCAGGGATGCCAGTCTGCCCCTGTCGTGAAGTTACAAACATTTGACATGCGAAGTGTACGGACACCACCGAAACCTACGCGCTTCTGATGGATGTTCTTGTCAGAAATCATTTACATTTAACTTTATCTATAATGTTACCGATAATCATTTCACGTAACACAGTAATACATCTGTTACTCATTACTTTGAAAACAGTTATTTACAGTTTTTGGTATTTTTCTTATTTGCATTAAGTTTTTAATTTACTTTTTCAAAGTTGTACAATGTTTGAAATAAGAAGCGAAGTCCACCAAGAGTATGTACGTATATGGGAATGGAATTGAGCACGGAAATAATTAATATATTTTATAATAAATGTATGGGCACTGTATACTTAAAATTATATAAAAATATTGCTTTTCGCCTTCAAAGATAATAATAATCTTAAACAATAACTTGATTTTGAATGTTAGGGCTAAGTCTTCGTTATAACAACATGTGAAAAATTAAAAAATATAGTAATTGTGAGTCACCATCACAAAAATAGGATGAAACTGATAAAGACTTGTAAACTTACCATGTGTTGGGAAACATTGACTTGCATTTTCAATAACCCTCGCGGTTTACCGTATTCCGTGTTTCCGTGAAAAAAAGCCAATAACTTTATAAATGCATATTACCAATTAAAATACAAAACGCAAACCAAATTTTGTGACCGATTTGCGACACGGCCACTTTTTCTTCGCACATTTACTTAAGAACAAAAAGACTTAATTGGGATTATCGATTTTAAAAAATTAAGGATTAAATTAATCGGTAAAAAATTGGTAAACTTTTTAACTTAATCGTTAAATTTTACGGTTTGCTATTATTTCTATTTATATTTTTCGGTTTATCTGATGATCGGTTTCGACAGTTGTTTATTGGTTTTGTGAAAAAGTCACTTAAGAATGTATATATAAAATTTCTGTAATTCTACTTCATAAACAAAATTCCATTAACAGAATCCGTATCAAATTCTTCGTTTCCTTTTATCAAAGCTGCTGATTCATGAAAATATAGACAGCTCTATACATGAATTTGTATACAAAAACAAATACTGCTAAAAATTTCAAATTACAGTAAACGTTTCCATCGGTGAAATATTTTCCACTTACCATGTAGGTATAAACAATTTGTCAAATTCTCGGACTTGACAATTTGACATCTGTTATTATCGTTTTCCCGGACAGAAATGTTATCTCTTAAAAAGAGGATATGTCCGGAAAAAAGACCAATGGTAATCCACGTTAAAAATTTTAACATTAGTTAAAAACGGTCAGTTAGGAAGACAAAGGTTCGTGACATGGAGCAATTAGCCTATAGAAAGTGCACAAAATTGATGAAAGTTCTCTATTATGTATCCATACGAATTGCGTTTTAAGTTGCCTACAAAAATGTTTCACACAGAAATTTTGGATTAATGGATTTTATTGTCCATAACGTGCTCAAGTATCTGTAATAGGTAATTCTCTATTTCCGACTATGGAACACTTATTTTTTAGATTACATACTAAATAGGTGCCTTCTGGCACAGTTTGTAACATTGTCTACAAATAAATCAGACAAGGACATTAAAATAGATTTTTTGATAGATTTAACAAATGTGAAGGTAGCAGTGATGGAAGCAATCTGACGGTTGCAGCTAAAATGGCGGAGGCTCAGCTTGACAGGAATTTTCATAAAGCAGAAGAAGATGGAGACCTGGGCCCTCTGCTGAAGGGATTATTTGTAAAGTATAACATAAGTGTGCCCACTGCGAAAGGCTGTTAAGTGCTGCTGGATTCAATCTAGGGGATAGGCGAGGAAAATGACAAACATTTTGAAATGCTGCTTTTGTTAAAATTGAATAAGTTTTTGCAGTAATAATTGTAAAGTTAAGAAAAATTAAAGTTGTCTATAAACTCATTAGTTACATATTTTAATCTGATTTTAATTATTTTGAAAACCAAAGTAGTTTACTTAATAAAAATAAACCAACAAAAAAAGCAAAACAAAAATGTTTTAATTTTTAATCAGTTAATTTTATTTTAACTTTAACTTTAATTAGTTAAAAATTTTTATTAACTTTCCCAAGTCTGAAAAAGGCAAACCAGACCAACAAATATGTTACCACGGCAACCACACAAACGAATTCTGTAGCAAGCTATAACCAAACTTACATAATGCTTTTGTAAAAACGTTACAAACTGAGTACCTATAGTTTTCCAATGAAAATGTATTTCTTAATTATATCTAAAGATAATCTGTTATCCGCACATGAAAGTTCTGTCTCCTTCATCAATTGGGCCACAAAGTCCATACATTTTCAAATTGCAGCCTATAATGTCTCGCTTCGCTCATCGCAATTATAAAAAATCTTCACCTTACACAGTTCATGAACAGAATTCTGCCTACTTTTATTTAAGTTAACCAAATTTACTCTGCGTGAATTCTTGATACGTCATTTTGTTAAGTCAGGAAGTAAAGTAGTATTGCCACACACAAAAATAAAAATTATTACATAAACAAAAAATATCGGTATGGAGAACCATACATGACTTCCATATTCTAAGATTTATATTTAAAATCATTTTCGAAATGAAATATTACCATATAAACTACTTCTTTCTACTTACTGCTTCAGCCTTAACCACAGTACTGTGGTCACTAACGTATACCACCTCACGTTATCGCACTCGATTTTCACTGATGATGGAAGTCGATGGCATTGCCGAAACGTCTGGTTTTGTAGAAAACATTGGACTACGGCCAAATATCCCGGGAAGGAATTTTAACAAAAACTACTTCTTTGTTGCCGATAACGTTGTACACATATATATAAAATATATGCATACAATTAATGGCTTGTATAAGTTAATGATTGATCTCCATTAAGTAGTGCTCAAGTTTCCAAAGTTTTAATATTATGATGTCCGTAATTAAAACATCAGAGCAGGTTTAGGGTGTATTAGGGTACACCGTGGACAACAATTTTCAACATTTCCTATTGAGCGTTGCTTAGAGTAAAGCTGCGAATCTACAGTGTACGTTTCACAGAACAAACACGCGGAAAAGAAGGAGCGCTCCGAAGTCATTCATGGACCCTCAGCATCTTGCAGAGGGTTCATTCCCTAAAGACGAAAAGTCTGTCTATGAATCGTTCCTCTGTAAACACGTGCAGTTACACTGCCCAGCGATCCACAGGAAGCAAATCGCTATCCACGCTGGACACTTTTTCAGCTTGCACGCGTTATGTTGGTATGGGTTTCGGCACTTTCCATTTAAAAAGCGAGCAAATGTAAGAAAATAAACATGAATGAGGCCAGAAATAACGCGAATTGTGTGTGTGTGTGTGTGTGTGTGTGTGTGTGTGTGTGTGTGTGTGTGTGTGTGTGTGTGTGTGTGTGTGTGTGTGTGTGTGTGTGTGTGTGTGTGTGTGTGTGTGTGTGTGTGTGTGTGTGTGTGTGTGTGTGTGTGTGTGTGTGTGTGTGTGTGTGTGTGTGTGTGTGTGTGTGTGTTCCCTGCCTTTTATTGCGGTAGTCATAATAATAAAATGGAAACGTAAACATTACATAACTGAGATATGCTTGCCTGCCACGAACGATATTGATGTTTGTAACAAAATTTTCTGTTTGTACATTTTGAGTGTAAATTAATCCATTATACTATTAACTCATACATGATTTACATTAAAATGAAAAATTATAATTTTATTGCCTGGCAACAAAATTATTTTATTTTTAACAATTACCATTGTTTCATAAAGTTTAAATGAATTTTCAAGTACTTTACTGTTGTTAAAACGTAAAAGGTTGCAGGTAAACTACCCCTTCCCCTTAACCGATCTTCACCAAAATCTAAAGTCCTTGAGATCTCTACAATTCAGGGATGTTTGCAAAACATTATTTGATTCTGTTTGAATTTGCGGCTGTTATCGTTTGCCATAGAAAATTACCCTTGATAAAAAAACGTTGCAGGTAAACTACCCCTTTCCCTTAACCGATCTTCACCAAAAACAATAGGTCGTGAGTACTCTACAAATCAGGGCTGTATGCAAAAAATTATTTGATTCTGTTTGAATTTGCGGCTGTTACCGTTTGCCAAATAAAAAATTACCCTTGATAAAAAAAACCGTTGCAGGTAAACTACCCCTTTCCCTCAACCGAGCTTCACCAAAAACAATAGGTCGTGAGTACTCTACAAATCAGGGCTGTATGCAAAACATTATTTGATTCTGTTTGAATTTGCGGCAGTTACCGTTTGCCATAGAAAATACCCTTGTTAAAACACAAAACGTTGCAGGTAAACTACCCCTTTCCCTTAACCGATCTTCACCAAAAACAATAGGTCTTGAGAACTCTACAATTTAGGGCTGTATGCAAATAATCTTTTGATTCTGTTTGAATTTGCGGCAGTTATCGTTTGCCATAAAAAATACCCTTGTTAAAACATAAAACGTTGCCGGTAAACTATCCCTTTCCCTTAACCGATCTTCACCAAAAACAATAGGTCGTGAGTACTCTACAAATCAGGGCTGTACGCAAAAAATTATTTGATTCTGTTTGAATTTGCGGCAGTTATCGTTTGCCATAGAAAAAAAATCTATAGACAGACAGACACACACAGACACTTTTCGAAATATCGGTATGGAGAACCATACATGACTTCCATATTCTAAGATTTATATTTAAAATCATTTTCGAAATGAAATATTACCATAGAAACTACTTCTTTTTACTTACTACTTCAGCCTTAACCACAGTACTGTGGTCACTAACGTATACCACCTCACGTTATCGCACTCGATTTTCACTGATGATGGAAGTCGATGGCATTGCCGAAACGTCTGGTTTTGTAGAAAACATTGGACTACGGCCAAATATCCCGGGAAGGAATTTTAACAAAAACTACTTCTTTGTTGCCGATAACGTTGTACACATATATATAAAATATATGCATACAATTAATGGCTTGTATAAGTTAATGATTGATCTCCATTAAGTAGTGCTCAAGTTTCCAAAGTTTTAATATTATGATGTCCGTAATTAAAACATCAGAGCAGGTTTAGGGTGTATTAGGGTACACCGTGGACAACAATTTTCAACATTTCCTATTGAGCGTTGCTTAGAGTAAAGCTGCGAATCTACAGTGTACGTTTCACAGAACAAACACGCGGAAAAGAAGGAGCGCTCCGAAGTCATTCATGGACCCTCAGCATCTTGCAGAGGGTTCATTCCCTAAAGACGAAAAGTCTGTCTATGAATCGTTCCTCTGTAAACACGTGCAGTTACACTGCCCAGCGATCCACAGGAAGCAAATCGCTATCCACGCTGGACACTTTTTCAGCTTGCACGCGTTATGTTGGTATGGGTTTCGGCACTTTCCATTTAAAAAGCGAGCAAATGTAAGAAAATAAACATGAATGAGGCCAGAAATAACGCGAATTGTGTGTGTGTGTGTGTGTGTGTGTGTGTGTGTGTGTGTGTGTGTGTGTGTGTGTGTGTGTGTGTGTGTGTGTGTGTGTGTGTGTGTGTGTGTGTGTGTGTGTGTGTGTGTGTGTGTGTGTGTGTGTGTTCCCTGCCTTTTATTGCGGTAGTCATAATAATAAAATGGAAACGTAAACATTACATAACTGAGATATGCTTGCCTGCCACGAACGATATTGATGTTTGTAACAAAATTTTCTGTTTGTACATTTTGAGTGTAAATTAATCCATTATACTATTAACTCATACATGATTTACATTAAAATGAAAAATTATAATTTTATTGCCTGGCAACAAAATTATTTTATTTTTAACAATTACCATTGTTTCATAAAGTTTAAATGAATTTTCAAGTACTTTACTGTTGTTAAAACGTAAAAGGTTGCAGGTAAACTACCCCTTCCCCTTAACCGATCTTCACCAAAATCTAAAGTCCTTGAGATCTCTACAATTCAGGGATGTTTGCAAAACATTATTTGATTCTGTTTGAATTTGCGGCTGTTATCGTTTGCCATAGAAAATTACCCTTGATAAAAAAACGTTGCAGGTAAACTACCCCTTCCCCTTAACCGATCTTCACCAAAAACAATAGGTCTTGAGAACTCTACAATTGAGGGCTGTATGCGAAACATTATTTGATTCTGTTTGAAATTGCGGCTGTTATCGTTTACCAAAAAAAAATTTACCCTTGATAAAAAAAACCGTTGCAGGTAAACTACCCCTTTTCCTCAACCGATCTTCACCAAAAACAATAGGTCGTGAGTACTCTACAAATCAGGACTGTACGCAAAAAATTATTTGATTCTGTTTGAATTTGCGGCAGTTATCGTTTGCCATAGAAAAAAAATCTACACACATCTGACAGACATCAGACAGACAGACACACAGACACACACACACAGACACTTTTCGAAAAACGACTTTTTTTCATGTTTAGAGTGTAGTACAATCAGAATCTGCAATAATCTCGAACACGATTTTTTTGCCATCACCATACTTCCATTTCCTTAAGGAATATGGAAGTAAAAACGACTTTTTTTCATGTTTTGAGTGTAGTACAATCAGAATCTGCAATAATCTCGAACACGATTTTTTTTGCCATCACCATTCTTCCATTTCCTTAAGGAATATGGAAGTAATAATCAATAAACCCTTTATTACACAAAAAAATCACAGATCACAATATAAAATATCAAATTACAAATTTATTTTATTCTCATCTGTTACATAATCTCGTAACCAAATACTGTAGGTCGTAGAATCGCGTTTCACCCTCTTCCATCAGCTACTCTCTGTGGGTACAGAGAGCATTGCCCGGGAGTCACGAACTTGGACGTTGGAAGTAGGATTTGCTGGCAGAGCTGACAAGAGCTGGCTAGCTCGCGCTCTGACTCATTCGTCAGTATCAGTGGGCATTGACCGAACCTCAGTTCGGTACCCATTACCAGCCTTTGACTCCCAAAAACAGACGTACGTGTACCTGCATGCATAGGTATATATCTCATATTTTGAATTTAAGCATATATATATATATTTTTTTTTTCTTTTTTTTTGTGTGTTTATTTATATATACCGTATATATGCAGTACGTCATACGTAAAAACTCGTAAATACAAATATATAAATACAATACATAATAATAATACACAATACAATACATAAATCTAACACGCAGCGTCGGCCGGCTCCCCTCCCGCGCAGAGTCGGTACATGTAGCTAGGTCGGTTCCCCCTCCGTGCAGTCAGTCGACTTCCTTCCGTGCAGCTCGATCGGCCCCCCTTCCGCGCAGCGTCGGTAAATGTAGCTAGGGTCGGTTCCCCCTTCGTGCAGTCAGTCGGCTTCCTTCCGTGCAGCTCGGTCGGCCCCTCTTCCGCGCAGCGTCGATACATGCAACTCGGTCGGCCCCCCTTCCGCGCAGCGTCGGTACATGTAACTCGGTCAGTTCCCCCTCCGTGCAATCAGTCGGCTTCCTTCCGTGCAGCTCGGTCGGCTCCTCTTCCGCGCAGCGTCGATACGTGCAGCTCAGTCGGCCCCCCTTCTGCGCAGCGTCGATACGTGTAGCTCGATCAGCTCCCCTTCCGTGGAGTGCCGACGCGATGAGTCTTCCAGCGGTAGCACCACGTTCAGCAGTAGCGGTGGTAGTCCGGACAATAACAACAATTTAAGTCGAGGAACTTGGTAGACTACAGGAAAATACGACTTAAGTGGAAGGACACGTAAAAAGAATGGACGATCAAGTGCGAAAAAGAGAAGAGATAGGTAGTAGAGGTAGAGAAAACCCTAGAACTTGCTGGCGAGATAAACGAAGCAAATTGATGAAGGTGATAAATTGGTAAGCGATGGCTAGGGATTGGTCTTGTTGGAAGAGGCCCATGACCCAGAAGGCCTGTTAAACCAGAGGAAGGAGAAGAAGAAGAAGAAGGTAAAATACGCCTATGGAGTCTTCCACGACACACCGTGATGCCTATGGTGCAGGAAAAGAGTTATTCTTTTGGTTGTCCAATTGATTAGTTCATAGATTACTGTCAACTGTAATTAATCAAATAAAGTATAAATCTGTGAAGAATGCAATGTAACAGTGTCCACAAATAAATCTAAGATATGGTTTTCAAAGGAAGGGAACCAGCCAGATTCAAAATAATTATTGACAACCAAACATTGTATCAAGCAAATCATTAGATCTATTTGGGTAATATTGCTAGTCTGACAAAGCGAGGGACATAGATAATAAAATATAAAAAACAAATGATATGTGGAACAATCAATAGAACCTTTAAGAATATAGTGCGACCAGATACTACAATTGAATTTTGTGTTAGCTGTCCCTCTTATATTGTATGCTAGCGATGCAGATTTACGACCACGATACTGAAAACAAAATACAATCTTCCGGGATGAAATTCCTACGAGACCTGAAAGAACGTACAAGAGTTGATAGGATTAGAAGTCAAGACATAAAATGAATGCAAAAAATAAAATATCATTAACAAAATAAAACAGTACTTAGAAAAGTTGGATAACGAATACTACCTAAATACGTTCTTAAAGGCACAGCAAAAAGGGAAGGATTACAGGACGACCAAAAGAAAGAGAAAGATGATCAGATACTTACTTGAAGACGGAACACAAATGCCTAAGTCAGAAAGCGAATACGATGATCGACGCGTGCCAATTTCGAAAATAAAATGAAAAAAATTGTGTTCGTTTCCTTAGTTACGTAGCCTAAAATTAAACGTATTGTTGCTTAATAGTAAATAAGTAATTTTGTATACAGTAACTAAATTAATGAAGAACGTACAGTTGTAATAAAATTTAAACATACTCTTACGCGAGGACACAAATGAATCGTGAATCCTACAAGCTATGTTGTCCGAATGCATATGGGGACGGGATTAGCCAAGGACCATAGAATAATAGTTCTCTGATGATTTAGCATGCGTTTCTTACGGCAAAACACGTCAATTACAAGTATTTACGGGTATTTAAAGTAACTACTAGTATATAAAATTGTTAACTCGTAGTTCATATATCAGACATAAAATACTATCAGAAAAAAAAACATGAGATTCTCTTGTCTCTTTAACCCCGTTATGGAAATATATTACCAAGTTTTTGCGTTACTTGGTGATCATTGATGTAACATTGATCACTGAATTGAGACGACGGTCTAGCCGAACACCCAGTACTTCACCGATTCTGTATCGGCAGTCGATCGATGCTCAATATTGTGATTATTTTAATATCAGCTATTTTATCTGTGTTAGCAGTCTTCATAACAACTTTGTCGTATTTTGTTGCTTCTCTGCTATGTACAATTTTCCCTCGAACGAGGCCTTTCGGTTTCGCAACCATTATCAAGTTCTTCCTACAACCCTTGGAAGTAGGAAGAACTTCATAATGGTTGCGAAACCGAAAGGCCTCGTTCGAGGGAAAATTGTACATAGAAGATAAGCAACAAAATACGACAAAGTTGTTATGAAGACTGCTAACACAGATAAAATAGCTGATAATAGACGCGCGTTGCAAGCGGACGAATTGAATAAGGTAAGGTTAGTGTTTAAATATTTAAAAACTAAAGTAAAATTGAAGAAAATTCTTAGCAAAATATGGTTTAATAAACAGTGCGAGTATAGAAATATAATACCGAATTATGCAAAAATTAACATGAATAATAATGGTGAAGTAGCGATAAAAGTGAAAAAATTTTGTGAAAAATTATGGATAAAATTAGAAATTAGGAACCTCTACGGAAAACTAAATACATTTAATAAATAATAATTTAAAAGGCACTTGGTATTACATAAAATATTCTCATTTATAGAATTGGAAGAAATATTATACGGGTTCGGTGAGAATTACGTAAATAAGAAATTAAAGAACTCAAATTACAAATTACTTGGTAAATTAGAGAAACTATCCAAAAAAGGAAATATAAGGGTGGGTAAGAGCCACCAGGTGGTCTAGTGGCTAACGCGGGCGATTGATGCGCTCGTGGTCCCGGGTTCAATTCCCGGCGGAGGCTCCATACGGCGTGCACTCAGCGTCGTGAGGCAAACTGAGTAGGCGCTGAGATAACAGCGCCGCCTCCTGGCTGTGAATACCGCAACTAGCGGCTGGTGGCGCGTAGTACTAGCCATACACCGTCACACTAACATAAAAGCTGCGCGGTACGTCTTGGTCCTTAACGGACTGTGGAGCGGAGGTTTATTTTATAAGGGTGGGTAACAAAAAGAGTAGTGAGGAAGGTTTTTCCCAACGAGTGGTTAACCTTACAGAAGTTACATTGACAGAAGAGGAACAAAAATTATTAGATAAGTGTTTAAAGTATGCACCGCCTGTTGGCATAAATAGGGAAAAGGCATTAGTGGAGTGTGAAGCAATAGTAGAGAAAATAGAAAATGAGGATACTAAAAAACAAATGAGGTATGAGTTAAAAGAAATCGTTGAAAAAATGTATAATAAACGTAAAAATTGAAGAAATAAGCTGGAAGAACAGGTCACGAAGGATGTAAAGAAATTGAAAAATAAAATAAAAGAAAATAATCTACTAGTTACTAAAGCAGACAAAGGAAATACTTCGGTTGTAATGAAGAAAGACTGGTACATAAACAAGGCAGAAGACTTTATAAAAGAAGGCCCATATCAAGGAATAAAATATTTTAATATCATTGCTTAATATTGCTTAGTATCAATACAGTGGATTTGATGTATAGTCTCCTACACGAAAAATATTCACTGTCTGTCCTCTCCACCCCTCACCCAAGTCCGAGTTGGTGTGCGTACACTCCTCACGTCCGAGCTGGTTTGTCTACCCTCATCAGGTATCAGATTCCCACTGTCAATACAATTCATAAAAATGCCTGTACTCTACACTCTTCGTATATCAAACTTAAAATCTTCACTGAGCCCGTTGCTCTAAACTTTCCCAATTCGCTATACTTGCCGTTAAAACACAGACTCGAGTCCCAAGCACTGTTTACGTCTGTTTGTAAGGTCGGTCAAGGTCACTCATAACAAAGAAAAACAATCTCTCCGTAGCTTTAGCCCGGACACACTATATGGTGCGATGTTCTGACCCATACTATTTGTAGTTTATTGATCATCAAAGCATTCTTACCATTACTAGTTAGTTCTTTACATACTTTCCTTACAATTACGTTCAACTGCTTTAGTCTGCTTTTTATGTCACCAAAATGGTCTAATGAGGCTAATGTTTTTAACTCATAATGATTTATTTATATTCCTGAATCCAACAGATCGCCTAATTACTCCCACATCAAATGTTTTTGTTTTGTAAATCATAATAATCCAAAATTGCTAAAACTATTATTTTCTATTAGCTTGTTGGCATAGTTATATATTTATATAACTATTATTTTCGTCTTCGTCTTCCTCTTCATCTTCTTCCCTATTGCGGCATTAGGCCCTCTTATCTTTCTGGTTTCAGGAAATTATATACCGGTACTCATATCTGCCGTTGTCTCCCCAAGCTTCAATTCCCCGCTGATTTATGATAATTGTCAGCCGCTTCGTTGTCTCACTGTCTTCCCATCTGTCTAGACGATCCAGGCACCTCAGTTTCTTCTTTTCAAATTTTCGTCTGTTAAAAACATACTTATCTAATCGATTCGTTGCTAATATTATCTGCTCTTGTGCAATATTTGCTGGCCTTAAAAATATAATTATTTTTGCCGCTTGAATTCTGAATGAATCTGAACTTCTCAGCACCATGTTCTTTTTTTTTCGAGCAGTTTGGGGATTTTCCCGAGGGACAAGTCTCGGGCTGATCTGGGGCAAATCCCCCTTCAACAGTATGGAAACGTTGAGAGGAGACGTACGCCAGAGCGGGCCGGAGGCGCAGTAAGTGGAGGCACTCAGAAGGACGAGTAGTGTGTGGGTGTATCAATGTAGTGTGAACAGCCAAATGGGTGTAGGAAGATGCTGACGGGAGTGCCAAAATAATAACTATAATGAACACCCAAGACGAGGTCGAGTAGCGCAGGACGCTAAGGATGGAGGGAAGTCTCAATGTGGCGTCAGAGTCAATGCGGACACAAATAAGGGGGCAAATCCATGTTCCGCAACCGCAACCCTAGAACACTGCTGAAATGGTAGTTACTGTGTCTTGTAAATTTAAGCTTAATAAATCAGTAGCGTGGCGTCCATGTAACCGCTGTTCCCGGCGGCAACAGTCCTGGAAATGAAAGAAAATAATATTAATTATATCAGAGAATAAATAGTATAGTTATTGAATAATTTGAAATCCGAACAATATTAGAAGGGAAACTTAAAGAAAAGCATAGTATTGCTTTCGAAGTGATGTGCACTTGCACCGTCTTCTACTGCCGGCTCAGACATAGACAATATTTTACTGCGTGTGGTCATTGACCTCGTAGCAGTTGTCACTGTACAAACGGGAGGGGATACATTCGTCCACACAATGTGTTATAGAAACCAGCAAAACGCTAGTTAGCAGCTATGTTCGTTTCGGAAAACGTACGGCAGTTACCTACCTATTTGTGTTTTGTTTGTTTAGTTATGTGTTTCTCTGTTCGTCTTTATTATTATTAATTCGATTATTTGTGTCCTCATTTTTTCTGTGCAAGTATAATGGAATCAGATTACGTTGAACCAGGACCCTCTTCTTCTGCCAGCGAAAGATAGAAAATACTCTAAAAAGATATTTTAGCTCTAAAAAGAATATTTTGGCTCTAAAAAAAAACACTTGGTACTAGGAAAAATTCGAATTAATTTTTAGCTTAAGTTTTAGGCCTATCAGAACCGGCAACAGCTGTCATGTACCCACTCAGAGATGTAGCTGGGGGGGGGGCAAAGGGGCAGCCGCCCCGGGCGGCATAGCCAGGAGGGTGGCAAAGTGAGCATAGACTTGAAAAAAATGTTTTCAGTTTATAAAACTACAAACAACTCTTGTTTCTTTGATATGACTATTCCTTAAGAACTATAGGAATATAAGATTTTCTTAATGTAAAATTAAGAACTACAAGTTCCAAAGAGTTTATGAAGTCTTTTTATTCAAGGAAAATCGAACCCTGAGTGTCGAAATATTACAATTAACAAGGAATCAACTTGCGATCATAAAATGTATGGTATTAGCAACGAGACAGTTGATAAATACAGTAAAGTTAATGACGTGAGTACTTGACTATGAGATTTGACGTTGTGGAGGCAAAGTGATTCTAATGTTTAAGACTATCTAAGGTAAATTCTAAAAATTACGTACTTTTTACTTTTAAGTATTAGAAAAAACACTATTAAAATTTTAATTGTTGAAATGTTTAAGAATAAATTGTCTGTTTCTAAGCAATTGATCAAAATTAATGATTTTATTTATTTTAATTCAGACTGTCGACGATTACAGACGTATTCTTTTTGTGTTCCTGCAGATAAATCCTTCTCGTGTCTGTTTACCCACTGTGAAATACTCGAGGTAATGGGGTTATTTGCTGCTATGATTGCTACTATCAAGACACGGGCATCACACTCACACACACCCGTCTGGCGGACACATGCTGGCGTGCAGTTTGCATGTTGGGGTTAATGCAAGTGCGCGCGGCTTGCATTGATTCCAGTACGCATTCGTGCGTGCACACGCATGTAACGCTCGTGCCAGATATATACTACTGGATTGCTAACGCTGTGCTATGAATTCGGTCCGCGGCTGTTCAGCTCTCCCCACCACTCTGTAGTGGTTCCACCAGCTGCGCTGCATTGAAACTCGATAACGAAACATCGAGTTTATTCGCTTATTCGCTTCAAAACCGACACAACTGAAGTAATTTTTAGTAAACAAAGACAGTAGGTATTCTATAAACAGAGGAGAAATGTACACATTGTTTTAAAATGGCACGCAATTTATTATTGCAATTTTACAAATGTTTAAACTTAGATATCTTTTAAAACATTATATATTCTATTATTTTAAATCATTTACTTTACAATTTTAATATAAGTATTAATTTTGGATTTCTTAGGTATAAGAGTACATTTTTTATGCATATTTTTATGTATATTAAATATTATTAAACAAAATAATTTTGTTTAATTTCTGACGTACCCCTAACTTTGATTTATTTAACAGTGCAGTTTTTTTCTTTTGCAAATGCATTGCAAACTATTTTAAAAAACACACTACCTATTAATTTTATCAATTTGAGCTCATGGCTGTCATCTGTAAAATCAAAATTAGAAATATGCCCCTTAAACAAACTTCTTTTAAAATATCTACAAGCTAATGAAATGCAGTGATTAGAATTAAAATTTTTTTTATCCCTTAATGCAATAAATAAATTATATAAAAATTTTACTAGTTTAAATACTTCATAAGATGCTCTTATCAATTTTCCCTTTGATAAAAACAAACTGAATCGACTACAAGGAAGTTCAATTTCATCTTGTAAATTACTAAATCACTACACTCTGTACATTTCATGATTTTATCTACTTGTTTAACAATAAAACCACTTATGTAATAAAGTATATTTTCTTTGTAATAAGACAGCTCACAATGTTTACAATATCATATTCTATATGATCAATATCATATTCTATATGATCTAATAATTCTTCCTCTTCTTCATTATTATCAACCGTCGCATTACCTGGTCCGTAAAAACTAAGAATACAATTTTGATGTTTTATATCAAACTCTAAACTATTACTTGTCTTTGAAGCCTGAACACTATTCCTAACATTAATTTCCTTAATGCATGACGAAACTGATTAACATTAGGGTTATTATTATGACTGCCCCTTGATCGAATGCACGAGAAAAGCAATTCAAGGTGGTCTTGAGAAAATTTGTAACTTAAAATGTATTTGAACCCTAGCTCAATTAGTAATTTTGTACTCAAAATGCCAATTGAGTTAATGTTAGTAAGAAATCCTAACACAAAAGTCTTTCTGGGATGTTTTAAAATATCTACACCCTCAATTTTTAATTTACTTAAATAATCATAGCTGGCTGATAGCACCATTTTACTGTAGTCAGCATTACTTTTTTTTATAGGTTCTTTAAAGTCTTTACCAAAGGGATCCCTTGTATTAAAATAGTCAAACAGTCTATCCATTATTCGAATGAAGTAATTGTCTCCTCACAGCCCTCGAAAACGGGATGTTTGCTATCAAGTAAAAATTGTAAAGCGTCAGCAACACTACTACTTAATGTTTGTGCAGCTATCTTCACATTCATTATTTTATTTTTGTAGAAAACATGTGTGTGTGAAAGTTTATTTGCAAACTTTAAACCCTATTTAGTTTGTACATATAACAGATTTTCTATGTATTTAAACTGTATTTTTTCCCATTACCCGATTCAATTATTTTTTTGTCAGCTACATAATTTCAACATGTGGCAAGCGTATAACATGGCACAAACGTTATGATCAATATCTTTAATACTAAAAAAAGGTTTTTCAGGAAATTTACAGCCAAGTTTTTCCATTGCAGCAATATTTGTGGTCGTGCCATCAAATGTTACATTTTGTACACTGACGCCAACTTGTTTTAACTTTATAACCGCCATTTTAATTAGCTGCGAGAGTACATTAGAACTTATTGAATTAATAAGAAAATATCCCACTGCACACTTAAAATTGCCTTTCAAAGAAACGACTTTGAAAAACTAAAGCCTCGGTTGCAAGTGTCTCATGGTCATCTATTTTTATACCACACCCTACATCTATATATCCTATATGCTTACCTTCTTTTGGATCATATATTAGCTGTTTTCTAATGTTCATGGCATCAAATACTAGGTTAACGTGTTGCAAATAACTTTTAATGCTAACACTTCTTTTAAATAATGCTTTTAAATAAGAAAACACTTCTTCTATAAAGCCAGGTGAGCAGTTGAAATTGCCAACCCATTTTCTTAATGTGGATGGGTTTGGCAAAGACAGCTGATTATTCCTCAAAAAATTATAAGCTTTAGGTGAATAAAAGTATAATGTACGGGCAAAATCTTTCATTTGGTCCATATATACCTGGTTAAATTTTCTCTTAAACTTATTTTTTAGATTGCTTAATATTAAATATAAAGGAAAACCTGAAAAATTATTCTCTAAGAGTTCCAACAGTCTATCAGGTGCATTCATCTTTTTCTTTAGGATCGATATTATGTCACTCATATTCTTGATTTTCTTGTCTCTTCTTCTTATATGTTGTTGCAAAATTTTAACTTTTCTACGTAGGATGTTTTTAGTTGGTGATTGTGGTGCCTGTAACCAATATATGTTACGTTACATACTAATTTTATACAGTACATTAATAGACTAGATAATAATATATTGCTTAGATGTAGAAATTTAATAAATTGTCTTACAATTCTTTGTTGCTGTTGAATATGAGGGACTGTATGTATATTCGAAGTTGATGATGATGCCTCAAGATTGCCATCAGCTTCGACAGATGGGGTTGATTCCTGTTGAACTTCATTTTTTCCAGTATTCTAAAACAGAATGTACACTAAATATCACTATAATATTGACGACTCGGAACACTAAGTTTTTTATAAGTAAAAACGTAAAGTTTTACCTTATAGCCTAAACCGGCTTTCACCTACAGAAGGCTTCATCAGAGGCTGTCGTTAGTAGTGCTGTTCGTCTTGTTGTTGGTGACGAGATAGTTTTTCGAAAGATCGAAGCTGTGTGTGTGTGGTGAGATGTGTTCGAATAATGCGTGCGATTTGAATTGTGTCTGTTCGTTTAGGATGTCGTTTCTATCCTAAACATCCTAAACGAACAGACACAATTCAAATCGCACGCATTATTCGAACACATCTCACCACACACACACAGCTTCAATCTTTTGAAAAACTATCTCGTCACCAACAACAAGACGAACAGCGCTACTAACGACAGCCTCTGATGAAGCCTTCTATAGGTGAAAGCCGGTTTAGGCTGTAAGGTAAAACTTTACGTTTTTACTTATAAAAAACTTAGTGTTCCGAGTCGTCAATATTATAGTGATATTTAGTTAAGTAACGGACACGTCATGGACAACAAAATTCAAGAATGTACACTTTTAAATTACTTCAGTATTTGGGTTGAAATTGAGTACCCTTCAATTTTTAAAGAAATTTTTGTTTAAAAATTTTTAGAATTCAATTTTTATTTTTTTCAATTTTTATACAGTATTTATTAAGATTGATAAAACAGTTAAAAAACTCAAAGGCTCACAAAACAAGATACTTTATCACTACACTCTCTTTTACTATTAATTTTGACCGTTTCCAAATAAATAACCAAAACAGACTGGAAAGATTAAAAATTTTCTGTATGAGCCCTTTTTAAAAAGGTGAAAAGTTTAGTTATGAACTTAATTGGCTTAAATATTTTTATATAAACAGAAAGATTTACCTCAAATTTCTTAATAAGCCTTCTACGTTTAGGTTGCTTTGTGTGCAAATGAGGTGGGAAGTCAAATAAATTAGGGACTGCATCCTTTTTTAATTTTCTGATTATACCTTCGACTTCAAACACACTGTCTTCGAAATGCTTACTACAAAGTCTGGACTGCGTCAACGGTGTAAATCCTTTCCTCTTCGTTGCATTTATCCACCTGCTTCGAAGTTTTGGACTTTTTGGAAACCTGCATTAAATTAAAAAAAATGAATTTTTATTTATTGAAGTTTAACTTTCAAAAATATCCTTTTTTGCTTTTAAAATTGAAATATAACTCAACAATATTACGCATACGCTAATTTTCTTTCCAATTTTCAACACAATAAAAGAGCCTCAATGTGAAAAGTACTTGACAAAAACAAATCACTATTTTAATTTTAATAAGTTCAGAAAAAAAACATTAATTTAATCAGAGCAGACTACTAGTATGAGATCGATAAATAAATCAATACCACAGCTATCAGAAAGTTCCCAGACTAGGTCTAATAAATTCTTTTTGCTTACCTAGGCCATTAATGGCTCCCATCTCCTTCAAAGTAGTCTCCCTGCGAATTGATACAACGAATCCAGCGTTGTTTCCATGCCTGGAAAGTGTCAAAAAAAGTCTTTTGCTGAAGGCTGTCAAGCACCTCCTGCGTTTTTGTCTTAATGTCTTCTACAGTGTCAAAACGGTGACCTTTCATGTGAATTTTTATTTTCGGAAACAGAGAAAAATCACAGGGGGCTAAATCTGGTGAATATGGAGGGTGTGGGATGGTGGCCATACTGTTTTTGGTAAAAAAACTCTGTTTTCAGTGAAGCGTGAGCAGGTGCATTGTCGTGATCCAACAGCCAGTTTTGGTCTTCCCACAATTTGGGCCTTTTTCGTCGGACATTTTGTCTCAGCCGCCTCAAAACGTCACAATAAAAGTCTGAGTTCACTGTAACACCAGCTGGCACGAACTCACGATGGACAATGCCTTTGATGTCGAAAAACACAATGAGCATGGTTTTTGTTGCACTTCTGACCTGCCGTGCTTTTTTTGGTCTCGATGATTGTGGACTTTTCCACTGTGACGACTGCTGTTTTGTTTCTGGATCATAACCATAAAACCAGCTTTCATCACCAGTTATGACCCTGGAGATGAAGGTAGGGTCATTTTCAGACGTTTCTCTGAGTTCACTGCACACATCAACACGGCGCTGTTTCTGATCCACAGACAAAAGCCGAGGGACGAATTTCGCAGCAACACGACGCATGCCTAAATTTTCAGTTAGAATTTCTTGACAGCTTCCATAGCTTATTCCAGCACTTGTACACAACTCATGGATTGTTTGACGACGGTCTTCGTGAATGAGTTGTCGAATTTTTTCAACATTTTCATCCGTTTTGCTCGTGGAAGGTCGTCCTGAACGGTGTCATCTTCAAGTGACATTCTGCCGGCCTTGAAACGAGCGTACCACTCAAAAACCTGTGTTCTGTGTAGGGAATGTTCTTCAAAAGCATTGCAAAAGTTTCAATAGGCGATTTACCAAGTTTAAAACAAAACTTAATGCACGCGCGTTGCTCGAATTTATCAGCCATCATAAAATTAGCAAATGAACGTTAACACACGATTACAAAACGCAACGCGTAGACCAAACACAACCTCACAATGCAACGAAACTCGGCAGACTGACTCATTACGTATTACGGAATCGGACACTGGGATGCCAGATTGTACAGTCACATCCAACAGCCGTGCCAAGTACGGTCCGGGAACTTTCTGATAGCACCTCGTACTATTTAAAGTACAATGATTAAAATACCTGTTATGTAAGTCATAATGTTGTTGATAAAAATTTTACTTACATGTGAAATGACAGGCCGCAGTTTTTAACAGCATTGTTCTTACAGTTGTACGTTACACAATACGTTGGCATCTTGTTAACTTAAAATTATAAAGTGTACTTTATAGACATCCACAACCTTCCAACAATCACGTGTCAACGAAAACACGGGATGCAAACAGCATGTAAGTAGACGAGACTGCACTGGAAGTACACTACAGAGAGGTGGGGGAACATGTCACAGCCGGACTGAGTTTCACGCTTTGCCTGCATTAGAGCGTGCAATCCAGTAGTATATATATATGCGCTCGTGCGTACAGACTCACCTCGCACCGCTTGAGCCGAGAGACATGTCCCACGTACAGTCTGCATGTTGGGGTCAGTGCAAGGCGCGCGCTTGCATCAAATCCAGCATGCGCACACATGTAGTGCTTGGGGTGTAGACACATGCTTTGTCGTTTTGATCGTGGTACTCACAGTAGTAAAACTTTCTAACCTAGGTATTTTCACATTGGGCAAATACAACCAGGGTTGAATTTATTGCAGAGACACAAACATCAAAACACATTATTATGTACACATCTTCGAACATATGTATGAATGGGTATATTTAATTGTAAAGTACTGAATGAATGCCTGAGTTGCAATAATGTAAAAATCATTGTAGACATAAAAAGTAGAATACATAAGTGTACATAGTCCGTTAAAAGTACACATCGCTTGTCTCTTTCTTAATTCGTTATTGTTGTGATTGTTTTGGTTTTTTGTGTTGATAAGTCCTGGGAAATGGGAGATAAGAAACGCAAAGGAGTAACACTGCTTAATTTCTCTGAAAATTGCCTGACTGGCAATTTGAAAATTTCTTTGTGTTGTGACTGATTCGGCTTACTGCTACTACTGTGACAGTGTGCCTAAGGGAGAGGATGTGTTTACGAAAGCTGGGTATAAGAATTGGAAGAATTGAAATTGTTTATGTTTATAGGCCTACAGTATATTTGTTCTAGGTAAACATAACTGGAAGTACAACTTATGAAGAAAGGTTTGTTGATCATTAAAAAATGAAATTGTCCCTGGTATACTTAGAATTATTACTAAACTTTCTAAATTTGTATATAATATACTATGGCGATTAATTAATTGAGTGATTAATTAATCTTAATTAAATTGATTTGTGTGGTGAACTTGACCACAGTTTAATGATACTATATCTACTCTTGCCCCACGTATGGAGCGGTTGTTATTAATGATAATTATGCTAATTAGATGCATAAATTAATTAATTTAATTAATTATCAAACTGATGATTTATTGACAAAATTCGATTGAGAGTCTGTGTAATTATAGACACGTTATATCACTAATTGGTGTGTCATTCAATATGGCGATTACTTATTATTAATTATGCTAATTTGTCAATTATTATAGATCACATCTGTAAAAGGTAAACCTCACGTATTTAGTATTGACAATGAAGTTAACAAGACATAGCTTGGAGTTATAATATTCGTGTGATCATAATCATCATAGGGCAATAGTAATAATGAACGCTTAAGCACATCTGGATTAGAATAGCAACTTATCGTTTATTAAACAATTCATAAATTACATTTATAACTAACATTTCGTCGTTCCTGAAATAAAATCACAAATACAACATATATAACATATAATGGCAATATCATTACTAGCCTACAACTGCAAACATATAATGAATTAAGTATTACATTCAACAAATGTTATATCTATAATGCGTTCATAGTTCCAGATGGCAATATTTATTCATTACTTTTAATTTAAGGTTCTTAATTATCTCGAAATTAACGTTCGTAATTATCTCAAAGAGTGGGGTCTTTGTGAGAAACAGGTTCAGCAGTAGTGATTATCAATAATAAATATTTTACGTTACTTGGAGTATGTTATCCATTAGCATTGGGCTGCAACGTCCCGTGATCCTCTGTGTCCAGCGATGTAGGCGTAACTTCGCATGTTGCTTGCAGATGATATCCACTTTCACAATACACTACTAAATTTTCGTGTAGGCATACCGCTGGCTTGACTAACGTGAATGTTCGTGTAAATATTAAGTATCGATTTTCTATGTGATGATCATGCGTGTCTGGTTATTTGTCTGGGTAAGATCATCTTTACTATGATAAATATGTGCTTCGTACCATAATGTGAATTGACTACAAGTGTTCTATGCGGTAGTTCGTAAACATTATTGTTACAGTTATACTTTGTATTTACGAGTAAATGTTTATATTAGTGAACTCAAATTATATTTATGAGTGACTTGAAATGTTTGTCAAGTGTTACATCACTATAATCGCTGAGTGTCGCGCACTGATCTTAAACGTCACTTGTTCTGTTATTATTTATCATTGTTAATAACGCTGATCAAAGTTCTAAGTTAAATTAAAATAGTCTGAATATCACATTTATGTAACTGTTCACTTTTGAAATCAATGAGCACAATTCCAAGTTCAGAAAATCTAATTAGACTGAATCTGCACGTTGAAAATAAATAAGTAAACTTTTATGATCGACTGACTAAATTGAAAAGACTGAGCAAAACTAGAAAATACTGAGCAACTGAGAATTTGTGAATCACTGAGTAAAAACTGAGCATCCGCACGTTCAAAATAATTATGTAAAATTTTAAGTTTGACCGACCGACTGAGAGCGTCCGCGTGGCAAGTAGACAGTTTTATTAACTTCACCCCTACCAGATTTCCTCGTATTTCTTTGAACAATCCACCCACCTTCTAGATTTCTCATTGTGACTCTCTTCTGATTTGCCTCCATCTTTCGTTTCCATGGGAACTCTCCCTTAGACTCGAGTCCTAGCTGAATTCTGTCTTCTGATAGGTCGTCTAACATCCCCAATATTCTTGCCAGTGTCGTTACCCTGTGTTCTAAGAAAAGTGGTAATTCCTCGCCTGTCGATCATCTTCTTTGTTCGACTCCTGTCCGAGCTTCGCCCCACTGATGGATGTTTTGTCACCCCAAGTTTTCTATGCCGTTGGCGTAACGAATCGTTGCATTGTTTACCTTACATCTCCCTTTTGTACCAATTAATAATTCTTTGACAGACGTCTCCCAGTCAAGTTTCTCCAGCTCTCTCCTCGTAAATCATATATGTCTCCTAAATGAGCAGTCCTGCTGTGTTACATCGTCGTCTCGTATTCACCGCGTATGTCCCTTATTGTCCCTGTGAGTTAAACTGTTGTGAACCCTTTTGTGTCCGGGTACGTTTTTGTCATTGCACATATGGTGTGATGCAACGCGCGCGTCATTCCCCTCGTTTCATCATAACTGTATAAATGGAGTAGCGACTGCTTTGTTCTTATGTTATGAAGCAATAACTCCACGTAAACCCTCTTCTGACGTTTCAACTTTCAGATCAATTGTCTCAACTGCACTAAGTCGTCGCCTTTTCGCCCTGTTGTGCACCAGTATTGTTTGACTGTCAGTTGATGTTCACCCCTTATTTATTGCTTTACTCGCCAGAAATTAACTCCCTCAGTGTGTCTCTGAAGTTTGAGAAATTTTCAAAAATTTTCTCGTTATAATACTTTATTAATTTTATTTTATAGATGGTCTCACTACACACTTGAATTTATGAAGCTTTACCCCCCCCCCAAGTTACACCCATGCCATAATGCATGAGTTTGGAATACCAGACAAGTTGGTAAGATTAACGCAAGTGAACATGCAGCAGACTGAAGCCCAAGTAAAAGTGGATAGCCAACTAACTGAACCCATAAATATCATATGAGGACTAAAGCAAGGAGACGGGTTAGCCCCAACACTATTTAATATTGCATTGGAATATGTAATTAGAGGCTTCTCAATAAATAGCTCCAATCTGTTAACAAATAAAACTGTACAGATAGCGATGCAGATGACATTAACATCATGTCAAGACGGATCGCGGCAGCTAAAGAAATATTTCTGGAGCTTAAAAACAAAGCCAAGGAAGTTGGGCTAGCGATAAATATAGATAAAACAAAAATTCTTATCCAAACAAGAAGGGACCAGGTTCATAACAACATTGAGATAGAGGACACAATTGAAGTGGTGGACAATTTCATGTATTCGGAGTGAACCTAGCAAAGACTGGATCAGAGGAGCCGGAGATCCAAAGACGGACCACCATGGCTAACAAGGCATACTTCGCATTGCTGCCATCATTGAGCTCTGGGGATGTACACAGGGAAACAAAAATGAAAATATATAGAACTGTCATCAGACCAGTGTTATGCTAAGGGTGTGAGGATTGGACAGTCACACAGAAAACAGCCCACATAGTAGACACCTGTGAAAGGAAAATCCTCAGACGCATTATAGGCCCAATACAAGAAAATGGCTCATGGAGACTGAGATACAACAATGAACTGTATCAAATATATAAAGAGATACCAGTCTCAAAATTTATAAGAATGCAAAGATTGCGTTGGGCTGGACATGTTATGAGAATGGAGGATGGCAGGAACCCCAAGAGGGCTTTGCTGGGTACATGGGAGGGAACGAGACCTAGACGCAGACCGAGGAAGAGGTGGGAATATGGCGTTGCAGAAGACGCGAGGGACGTAGGGATAAGAAACTGGAGGAGGGCTGCAATGGATAGAGTACATTGGAGGCAGATATTGATGGAGGCCAGGGCCCAACTTGGGCTGTAGTGCCATAGGAGAAGGAGGATGTAACAAAGCGGACACAGAAATAGTACAAAAACAAAATATATTGTATGGAAAAAAAAAATATATTATAAATATATTATAAAAAAGAAACCTCTAGTTTTCTTAAAGCTATTCACTTGTAATATTGAAGTCCTCCATGTGATCTAGATATCTATCAATCTTAGTTTCCTTGTTGATATTCATCATTGTAACATTAGAATTACAATCTATGGTATTCATCATTGTAAGATTACAATTAAGATCTATGGTATTTAGAACTTCTTTCCATGCAACATTGCGAGCGTGGCATGGATTTTCCGGTGGCAAGAGAACCTTCAAACAGTATTTTTTTCTCTTAATTCTTGAAAAAGTTACATATAGCATTCTATGCATAAAGACAGATGTACTCAAAAACGTTTTTGAGCATATCACGTTAATTTACCTTTCTGTTCTTCACATGAAAACAAACGAACCTGCAGCACTTACAAAAAATAACGTACATTCTTTTAAAAATATTTAAAAAACTTTAATTTATTTGTAAAAGCAACAGTTTACACTTACATGTCTCAAGTTACATTAATGTTTTTTAGGTTACCAACAAAATTAAATAAATTAAAACTTTGTAAAGTTAACTAAATGTGTGAACTAAAATCTAAACTTAAAGTGAATTTGAAGGAATTCTACACAGGTTTAAATAATTATTAAATTGTTTTAACATTTTAATTTACGCTTCCTAATGACTATTAATGCTCACAAACAACTAATTATGTCACAGAAATGTGTATGTCACTAAAAAAAAACATGCCATCAAAATAAACACATTTTAGTTTCTACACAACACGAAGACAACCAAAAGTAACCAATGCTTCTTCGCATGATCAACTTAGGCCCTCCGATTTTGGCGTTTAGAGGGAACTCTGCCACAGTGTGACCTAGCAAATTGGATTTCTCATACCCAAAAAACGTCAAGAGACAAAGTCTCATACAAAGCAGTCTCATACTGCGTTTGAGCAGTTTTTACACACAATTTTTGCTTGTTTAATAGCATAATATAGGAATTAGAATTACAGGATCTGCTTCTGGCTCATGTTATAGTTATATCTGCTGAAGAAAACTCAAGGTGTAAACCAGTAACCTGATAATTTTCATTATTTTATTTTTTATTGTTGAGCAAGTAAAGCATTTACTTTTGTTACCTGTGAATACTGTCAGATGTCAAACTTGAAAGTATTTGTTCATATGAAATGCTTAGTCCAGTTTGCGCGTGCTACTGAAAATTATTTGTCTATCAAGATGTACACAAATTTGTTACAGAAAATGTACAAAGGAAACCACTAACTTGCAAATTATTATTAATTTCTTTCTTACAGTTGAGTAAAAACAGTATTTCTGTCATGTATGTAGTTAATTTATTGTCCTTTAATATTTCGCCTCAAAGGTAGTTGATTTATTTACTTTCATTTCTGACATTAATAGCTTATACAATATATTAGTTTTAATAAAGGTTTATCGAATTTAAGGAATGGAGAACAAAATTTCTTGGTCCAGGAGCATAGTTCCTGGAATAGTTAAATATTGGCTTAACTGCAAATCATCTACATGTGTTCTGATATTCTGTAGGATTTACTCATAGATCATTACTCACAAAAAAATAATTTACTCACAATAATAAATATTATTCAACACTCCATGTGGGCCCAATGAATACATTTATCAGGAATAAGACGAAAGAACACACTTTTCAGTGTCTTTTCTCCAGTATAACACCCATCCACATTTGGCTGCTTCCACAATGACCACCACCCAGAAACCAAATGGAAACTTGCCCCACGATCCCAGATCTTGCAGCCTCAAACTTACCACCTCTTCAGCCACTTAAAAGTATATGGGCAGTAAAAACAAGAGGATTTTCAACATAAGCCGTTCAGTAAAGACTCAGCAGCATCTGCAAGCTTCCAAATCACTTTGCAAACCATTAGGGTTATGTACATACAGTTTTTGTTCTATTTACCAATATGTTTTCATATTGTATTGGCCCTTGCACATTTCTGTACCTCAGAGACAACCAGAATTTACAATATGTCACAAAAACTGTAGAACGCCACTTGTTTTTTTTTTCTTAAGAAAAAGTTTAGTGACATATGACTGTTATGATGCCACAAAGTCGATAACTTGCCTCCCCTTTCACTCCCTTACTAAAATCTATCCTACAGTTTCTTCATGTTTCCTAATATCTGACCGACATCTTCCACACATATTTGTCTCCTCGTATTTGTAATCCTCAATGAGCCAGTGTACACTTCTTCTAATTCTTCTTCTCCCCTTTCTGAAGTCAGTCCTACATTTGAAGATTCTGTATGTTCTACGAGTCTGCACAGAGACTGGTGATTCTTAACCACCAATCACTCGCATTGCTCCCATAACAAAAGGTCATTTATCTCTGACAATAAGGGCAATATTTTACACTTACTCATAACTACAATTTTTTGCCTTCACTCCCATGGATACTGTACAATGCACAAGTACTTCATGACCTTCTGGCCAGTCTCTTTCGACGGGCATCTTAATTTTGTGTTACATAAACAGTCTTTTTGTCCCTGACTAAACAGTTTCTAGCTGACAAAGCACTCCTATGTTGTAACAACTTAGTCCACTTTCACTAGTATGTCCTACTAACCACCAATTTATTATAGAACCAGAATCACATTAGGTTTAAAAACCAACCTTTATCAAAATTGTACAAGTCACAACAAACAGATAACTTGCTATGAGAATATCAACCTCACTTCTTGTCATGTGGAGCATGGAGATTTTGGCCACCTCATTAAAAATTTAGCCGTGACTTTTCATTCCAGCAGGACCAATACATTAGACATACCCATACACACAGACATAATGCATATATTACCAAATAGGTGTGTGTGTGTGTGTGTGTGTGTGTGTGTGTGCGCACTCATGCATGTATGAGGGCGACGGAGTGAGGGGAGGAGAGGGAGAGAACGGGGGGGGAGAGTCATGTGTCATGTGGGAAGTCATATGTGCACACAGTTAGAAATTCAAAGTGCATAACGCTCACTGACAGTACATTGTAGCTACAAGTAAAAACAGTCAAAACCAAATAACATATTTAACAAAATGTATTTTATTTTGTGAATCTTTAATTAATAAATATACTGTGAAATACTGCAAAAATTAGTAAGCTAATTAGTATGATTGTTCATTAAACATTGTAACAAAAGCTTTTTGAATGTATTATGGAATTGCTGTTTAATCATCATCGTCATTTCCAGCGGTTCTAGGTTTAGGTCCACCAGCTCTCTTTGCCATTATTATCTGGTCGACTTTAAGAATAGTGCACGCTGCATTTATTGCATATTTCAGCCCCCAATACTTCGTTAAATACAAATCTAAGATTCCAGCTTCTTTGGCATCCTTTATAGCTCCTCCTCCTTCACCCTAAAACCAAACATCTGCTTAAGAAACAAGTTCACAGAGCATAATTAAAAGCTATTTTATATGTTATTACTGTTGTTATTATTATCTACTGAATTATTCTTAATTAAAATTAACTTTGTAATAATAAGACACTCTTACTGGTTATGATAATAAACTTGCAATTCTACCTTTTAGGAGAAGTTATGGTGCACTCATATTGTTTCATACTTGACCACAGAGTATACCAGAATTCAAGAGGAAGAGAGGGATATCTTGAAGAAGGTAGTAGAATCTTATTATTTCAAATTTAAAGAGGAAGGATGACAAGCTGGAAAGGCATATCTTGAAACACTTAGTTTAGTTAAAAACAGGAAAGTATGGGAAAGAACTAGTCTGTGTTAAAAAATAAATAAATAATGTATTAACCACCAATATAGCAAATGATGTTAAATGACTACTAATATTGTAGTACACAATTCTGAACATTTATGTCACCACTTCAACAAATTTATTGTTATTTCACGGTATGTACAAGGGTAATTTAATAGAACAAAATATACATCAGTGTTTTTGTATATGCATAAGCACAAGTTTTGGATCTTAAGTACTGTATCAAATGTTATACTGATAAATTTATTTCCCTACACAACATTAGACTATTCCCTCTCTAGTATGCTATTTTTATAAATTTAATACACACTTCTAAAAGTAAGTGACACTTACTTCAATATCAAAACCGTAATTCTTCTTGCCTTCCTGATGTGCTGCATATAATTTGGACACAACTTCATTTCCTTTAACCCCTGTATTCTCTGCCAATGTTTTTGGAAAACTCTCTAAAGCTGTTGCAAATTTTTTAACCGCATACTGATCTAGACCAGGTAATGTTTCGCCATATGAAGAGATCTGTCTGGCTAATTCAATTTCGACAGCACCAGCTCCTGCTACACATCTACCATCCTAAAATAAAAAGAAATACACATTTAATAGGAATAAAATAAAGAATAATGTGTACAGATTATCTAGAAGTATAGGATAGGCCACCTAAATAAAAACTACAAAAATTAAGGAGAAACCCAACAAATTGCAAATTTTATGGAGGTACGATACTGTTCCAAATAAACACACATACAAAACAACTGTTACAAAAACAATCTCCTTGTAACTCGGTTTTATTAGAGTTAACTAAAAAAGTCACACTCCTTGTTTTTTACAACTTTTTAAACTTAGCACAAGATTTATATAAACTCATCAGTATCCTAAAAGATGGCTACAATTAAACTCCAAGTCTCTCCACACCAAGCACTTCCTAATAAAGCACAATCACGTTTAAACAACTTCCCAACTTGAAACAGAACCTGGCTAATCCAAAACAATTGAAATTACCAAAACTGACTTAAATTACCAAGAACTATTTATTCAAAAATCAAACTGTAAAAGATGACCAATTTACAAAATTGTTTATTTTGTTCAATTCCACAGGATACTGACAGGCCATCATCTGACAACTGTTAAAAAAAGAATTTATGGATATGCTGAAGAGAAAACATGTAAGGGCCATCATAATAACAGACTTCCTGGTAGGCAGTTGTATACCATAATGTTTTTGTCACAAGTACTGGACAATGATTTGTTGTCTTCATACTGAAAGGTAACGAGGAGAATAAAAACCCTCATTTGCATAATACCAGCCACAGTTCTGAATCACATAACACATGATGGACACAATAGAAATTGCTAAGTTTAGAGGATGGGAAAGTGTAGACACAGAAGACATCATCATAAAAATTAGTGTATCTGTACGTATATGTATACTGAATAATACACAGGACAGGGTATTAGTGTAAAAAGGTATTAGATTAAACATTAGGAGACCACAAAGATGTCAATAAAATGGTTAAACAGATCGATAAATAAAGCTACTCAATTTGTCTCCACCAAGAAGAGTTGCAGAAATGGGTAGGAGTGAAAAAGTACAAGTATGAGTAAAATGTTAAGAAATGAGTATGGTGTCACAGCTATGAAAAAATTCTCAAAAACCAAAACTGGAGAAAAAGTAAGACAGTATAATGTTGCCCTCCATTTGAAAGAACTAAGACATTATATGTGTAAGACAGAAATCGGTACATCACAGTGAAACAATATTAATTATATCAATATTAAACTCTTACCTTAGGGTGTTTCTCCAAGGTTCTACAGACGAACACAGCTGGAGAAAGGATTATTTGAAGGTGACCGGTACACATATAAATACGCCATTTATGTTAAAACAAATACTTCTGGTTTATTACACACAGTAAAACACGAGCATATTATGTTGTATTGGAAATACAACTAATCAATAACAAACAACCTAAAATTTAGTAGATTAACAAAATAAATCTTCCTTGCTACTAACCTGTTACAAATTACTTATTTTATATGAACCAATACTTTTTACCTCTTTTCCCCTTGCTCTTATATTTTATATTATAAAACATAACCTTCCCTTAGAGATCTCATTTTACCATTGTTATTATTAAAATCAACTTATAATTTGTTTTGGGTCATTTAATTATATGTTTTCGCTGGTACTTAACTGCCCCTGGGTATCGGTAGCACTACCTGTTGATACGTTTCTTATTGTCGTCGCACTCCGACACTGGTTTACATTGTTTAGTTATTGTCACTTACATTGAACTTTACGCACCAGAATGTATTATTTTATATTTTTATGCACTTGAAGATATATATATATATTTATTTATATAGCCGGCCGGCTTTTAAGATTTGCCCGGGCACTTAGATGATTAATGGCCACGCTATATGGTTTGTACACTCTTTTACATTGTTTAATACTTTAATGGATAGGCCGAATTTATTTTACGGCCTATCTTGCACCCGAGGCCACCGTTTTACTTAACAAACTGTATGCTGCTCCTTACTGTCTGAGGTTAATCTGCATACTGTGATTCACAAGGACTGCTGCTGGCAAGCTATTACGTAATATGTCTGAGCTGTGCTGTCTCCAGACATCAACAATTTACATTAACAATGTATGTGTTGCTGGTTACAAAGGGGCACCTCACAGGTGGATACTGACAATAAAAATTAAAACTGATTGAAATTAAAACTGGGGTAGCACTCAATTCTGTACCGTTACAATACCCCCCCCCCCAATGAGAGGTTGGATGCCAAAGTATACAAACTCTCATTGCCTAAAACCTAAGAGGATCAGTGAGGATATGGCGCCACAACCCCCCTGAACTCTACTAAAATCATGGGTAAACTACCCCCCTAGTCTGGCGACTGTGGCAGCACCCATCCAATCTTACTGGACTTCTCTTCTCGAGATCCCAACACCATAAGCTCGGACAGATACCCGCCACAGGAACGCCTGACTCTATAACATTTATGCAAAATATCAACAACGGGGGCCTTCCATTACTCCATATCCACAACTGATTCGTTTACTCTTAGCCGTACTGGTTCATTATATGCAAAGTATTGGTTCGTGTTTGTTACAAAATATAACATGCATTTGACTACATTGTGATAGAACTTCCAAATCGTCCATCAGTTTCCTGGATCAATTAAAATTTAACCATCAGGCACATACACATGACTCATCTTCAACAAGTTACATAGTTTTACTCAACAATATAGCTTAACACTAAAAGATACAATGTTAACAGAACAATATAAGTTTACAGTAGTACATATGCATTCCAGGCAAATTAAATAATGTTCCCAATACAATATTACCCATCCAAAATAACACATTGATTATACAAACATTTTTTTATTATTATTACCCAAAAATTTCCTTCATTTTCCATTTAAGTAAAGTACATATTTTACTCATTATTTTTTCATCAGTTATTTATTTTACAATTATGGTCAAAATTCAGATCAAAATGGATTTAAATTCATTATTAAAATCCACCTATTCAATTAATTTAATTACCAATTTTATTTTATTTAATTAACAATTTCAGAATTAATTACATTTTTTCAAAATGATTCTCCAATAACAAAATCCTATCACACGGAATTTAACTGTCTTACAATCAAAACATTAAATCATTCCCTTCAACAGGCTATCTTCCTTTCATCACATCTTGGATATTTCTTTTATTTCATAATAAAATTGCTCATAGCACTGATTCATCAAACTACAACATTCTTGTTGTTGTCAACTCAAACATGAAACAAACATCAACCTGTAAACATACCTGTTTACATTTTCCAGACTGGTTTTATAAACACTAGCTCAGTCTCAACAATCCAGATTACAACACCATGTACTTCCTTCAATTTTCAAGTTAGATAACTCTTTTAGTGTTGACATATTAATAAAACTCACATTTTTAAATTGACTTCATTTCAACTCAATACATTTTAAATAAGTACATTATTTAAAACCCTTTTAATTTGAACACACAATACAGAACAAAATTCATTATTACCTCTTGTTAATTATTATTGTTAATTAACAAAATAAAATATTATTATTATTAAAATCAATTTCTACTCCATACACACATGGTTACATAAAACATTTTATAATACACACACAATTAATTTCACTATAATTTATTTACAATTTCTTTGTCATTAATTTTACTTCCATATTCCTTAAGGAAATGGAAGTATGGTGATGGCAAAAAAAATCGTGTTCAAGATTATTCCAGATTCTGATTGTACTACACTCAAAACATGAAAAAAAGTCATTTTCCAAAAAGTGTGTGTGTGTGTGTGTGTGTGTGTGTGTGTGTGTGTGTGTGTGTGTGTGTGTGTGTGTGTGTGTGTGTGTGTGTGTGTGTGTGTGTGTGTGTGTGTGTGTGTGTGTGTGGATTTTTTTTCTATGGCAAACGATAACTGCCGCAAATTCAAACAGAATCAAATAATTTTTTGTATACAGCCCTGATTTGTAGAGTACTCACGACCCATTGTTTTTGGTGAAGATCGGTTGAGGGAAAGGGGTAGTTTACCTGCAACGGTTTTTTTTATCAAGGGAAATTTTTTTTTTTGGCAAACAATAACAGCCGCAAATTCAAACAGAATTAAATAATGTTTCGCATACAGCCCTGAATTGTAGAGTTCTCAAGACCTATTGTTTTTGGTGAAGATCGGTTAAGGGAAAGGGGTAGTTTACCTGTAACGTTTTATGTTTTAACAAGGGTATTTCCTATGGCAAACGATAACAGCCGCAAATTCAAACAGAATCAAAAGATTATTTGCATACAGCCCTAAATTGTAGAGTTCTCAAGACCTATTGTTTTTGGTGAAGATCGGTTAAGGGAAAGGGGTAGTTTACCTGCAACGTTTTTTTAACAAGGGTATTTTCTATGGCAAACGATAACAGCCGCAAATTCAAACAGAATCGAATAATTTTTTGCATACAGCCCTGATTTGTAGAGTACTCAAGACCTATTGTTTTTGGTGAAGATCGGTTAAGGAGAAGGGGTAGTTTACCTGCAACGTTTTTTATCAAGCGTATTTTCCATGGCAAACGATAACAGCCGCAAATTCAAACAGAATCAAATAATTTTTTGCATATGTCCCTGAATTGTAGAGGTCTCAAGGACTTTCGATTTTGGTGAAGATCGGTTAAGGGGAAGGGGTAGTTTACCTGCAACGTTTTACGTTTTAACAACAGTAAAGTACTTGAAAATTCATTTAAACTTTTTGAAACAATGGTAATTGTTAAAAATAATATAATTTTGTTGCCAGGCAATAAAATTATAATTTTTTCATTTTAATGTAAATTATGTATGAGTTAATATCTTTATATATACAGTGGAACTTGGTTATTACGGCCTCGGCTGTTACGTCAACTCGGGTGTAGCGTTATTTTGTCATAAGTCCGGTCAAACTGATATCTTTAACATTATAAAAATTCCCGGTTTTAACGTCACTAAATATTGTACTGTACAATATCATACAAATTGATATTAAATAAATATAATTGAACTGTATACTGTATTCAATGTTTATTGTCGGGCGCCATCTTTACTGCCAACTGTAAAGAAAAAATATACGTACTTACCATGTTTGGGTTCTCTTCGGCGAACAGGAAATCAGAATGGTTGTCCAAAATAAAGAACTTTATATGGTTTACCCTGACTTAAAATTTATTGACAATTAGTTATTCAAACATTTAGATTTATTAACATTTAACTTTAAAAGATCGCAAACAAACTACCTCTTTATCTCCTTCATCTGTTACACAATTCTCATTCTAACAAAGCTCACATGAAAGTAAAATTTGAAACATAGTTAATTAACATAATTAACCTATTAAGATATTAAGTATAAATCATTATACTTATAAATCAAAGTATAAACGCAAACCAGCCTTCTTAATTTAAATACATTCTCACATACACACGCAACACACACACCAAGTTACTTTAGAGATCTCTCATTTTTATATTTGATTAAAATTTATTTCCCCCATTACTTAATTTTGAAAAACGAAAACTTTGTTCAAATTTTTTTAAAAATGGCTATGATGCATGGCTACTTAGCTGTTCTGTCGAGTTGGTGGCGTCACACTTTTACACATTGTTCAGTTTTAAAAAATAATTATTTCCGGAAAAAGATAAAACTGTTGTACTGAAAGAAAAACTGCTAGTTATTTTTTACATATTTTCGTCACCTTTATATTTTGTCTGCGGGCCCGCACTTACGTTTCGAAACTTTTACATGTCACTCGCGCGAGTGATGAGATGAGACTGGGGCAGAGCTACAGGCGCTAATTTGTGAAGCGGCTGTTGTAGGATGATAAACTCTTATTGTTTTTTAAAGTTTATATCACTCCGCCAGCAGACTACTTTCGTTTGCTGAGTGTCTGACGAAACTGGTGACACACCTCGTAATGTAATGGCTGACGCAACACATCGCCTGATCGTCCGTTATATAATTTGTTTACAGTTTTGTTGTGTCCTTGAACTGACTTTGGCACAGTTAGTCGGTTATTGAATCTGTTCTCTCGTTTATAAAATATTATTAAATAATTCTGCATTCAATGCCTCAAGCAGTGCACCCACCGTTGCGATCGCTCCAAACAGTAAATTTACCTAAGTTTTTCCCTATCACCAAAATGTTATTTACTATCATAAAAAAAATTACAAATTTTGTTATTGCCCCAAAATAGACCCGTTACAATACCCCCTCAATGAGATATTTTATGCCGAAGCATAAAAAATCTCATTGACACATTCATACTTGCTAAAGGGATCAGCCAGGATATGTCGCCACAACCCCCTCTACGGTTTACCAAAAAAAAATATCAACTCACCCTTGGTCCGGTGACTGTGACCGCATCTGCATGACAATACTGGACTTCTCTCTCGAGATCCCAACACCATAGAGTCAGACAGATACTCAACGCCCCTGCTCTGACGCGCAGGCCAGCTCAGGTCCGCCGCCACAGCACACCCAACACTGAAACAACAAATCAAAATATCAAATAGTGGCCTTATACAACACCATATCCCCAACTGATCTGTTTCCCCCTAGCGGTGCTGGTTGCGCTAAGAAGCACTGGTTTTGTTTTCTATTTATTTCTAACATATCAGAATATCTAACAACTTAACCTAACATAAGAAAACATAGTACATTAATAACTCACATTGTTATCATTATCTAAAAATAAACATCTTGTATTTAAAATTTACACATTTTACCTCATTAAGTTTGCATAAAAAATCAGAAAATTACCTTTTAATCTCAATTTACTGTTATTAATTCGTTTCTCAAAATTTTATTATTTATATATATATATATATATTTTTTTTTTCAATCATTTCATTTTACACATCATTTCATTTATTATTCCCTTTCATTAATTTGGGTGATTCTACATTATTCATTATAATTCACTTTATCAACTTGGCATTTACTCATAATCTTCCCCTTTTATCACTCTAACGCTCCCTTACAAAATCTTTAACTAGTATGACACCCCTCTGTCAAAAATTTCTACTAACCCTTCTCTACCTCTAACTACTTACTATTTTAACTCAATTCGCCACCTTTTCTCAATATATCAAAAAAAATATTCTCTAACCCTTGGTACATAGGATAAGTGTTTCCCCCCCCAAAAAAAAGCTCAATTCCCGTTCTCTGGTTCCTGGATTCTACCTAAGGCAACCCCTTCCCACTAAATCTATACCAAATCCCGTCCCAACCCTTATGTTGCGGACTCCCACATTACACTACCCCTACTACAAAATTGCCATCCCCAAAAATCTCAATCTCATTACCTCACTACAACTACAACAAAATAACATCAACAAAATAAACAACAATATATCACTCAAAACTCTACATAAATTCTCCATTTCTACTGTGTCTCCACTTATACTTCTCAAAATTCTATAACATTACATTAACTCAAAACAACATTACATTACTTCATCTCTACTATTTCTTTAACTTTGGGTTCAATTTGGACAGATCTATATGTCCCACAAAAATTCAACTTGGACTGACTCAAACATTTTATTCCAACAATTACTATCACCCATTTCTATCTTTTGCAACCCATTGAAAATTTATTGCAACTATCACGAATTTACTTAATTTTTTATTTAAAATCTATAAACACGTTGAAAACATATTATCGCATTTTTATAATCCTTATTCCTAACATACTAAATGCAATTAACACAATCAGCCTAAATAAACACATTATAGGAAGTATCTAGTGCATCTATTTTGCAAATCAAAACAAAATTATTGAGTAGCGAATCATCATTATTAAAGTACAACAAATTTTTAATACGTTATCCCCCTGGATAACCGCCCAGCCACACACACTATGACCCCCCCTGGACTGTGGCGTCCAGTTGCGTCCACAAGGACTGAGGTTTTTGGAGGAATGTTACATCTCCGTGTCCTTGCTTCTGCGTTACATTTGAAAAGGTATAGATATCATCATATCTTTGTCTATAATTATGCGCCCTTACTGCGGGTCTACCACCTGGCTCTGCTGTTCCTCCTCGAACAGAGTGGCAGCCGCTGTTCCATAGTTCCGGGATTCCCCCTAGTTCCACCCCCATTAATTTCTAATATAGACCAATTTCAAGCCAGCTATGGTCAAGGGACTTGGCATGACCATAGCCAACCGCTCGCCAAAACCACGATTAGTGCTGGTAAGGCAGTAATCGCCCGAAAAGTCGGGGAAATCATCTCTTCCTTCAGGCATGTACACATCATCACTATTATGCACGACACGGCAATTATCAAGTTACAATATAAAATTGTACAAAAGGGTGTGCCATGCATTTTCGCCATGTTGGCCTCCGATGGAGGTAACACTCTCGGTTACCCCCAACACTTTCCGCTATCTACTGGGGCACATGCCACCCCAGCAACAGCAACTTACTAACTAATTAATTAGAATGGAAAAACTAAACTTTCAACCGTTGCAGTTCCACACTCCACTGTTCTATCACTTCATTGAGCACCAAACTACCCCCCAAAATTATCCCCACATCTTGTATTGATAACAAGTTTTTATTTTGCTACACATTTCTTCAAAACGTTCCTATACTCACTGATACTAAAATTTGACAATTATATTTGGTCACTTATTTCTAAAAATTTATTTAAATTTAAAATTATACACATCCAAAGTTATTTTGGTCTTTTTTTTTTTAAATGCTATTTACATTGAAGGCTGACTCTATCGTGACATTCACCACGTCTAGGAAGGTCGCAGTTGCCTGAAATGCCGGGTCTTGCCGCAAAAAGAATAGGCACAAGGTAGATATACTACGTGAATTCACATCCCCCCTCTGAAACACACTACTCCCCCTCTCCCACCATTTCTTCAAACCCGCTTTCTACCTTGCGCCGACCCCTCTTGCCCCAAAACTCGTCGTTTCGGGCTAAACAGAACATATTGTCAAAGGCTCCATTTTAATTTTGCCCTTGACACTAAAATATTTAAATTTGTATGCACTGCCTTTTACTTAAATGCAGCCTCCATTTTTTACAAACACTCTAAGGCAGTGCAGGCACGTGACAGGTACACCGAAACCGCTGCGCCTGGAGTGTATAAAAAATAATTTATGTCACGTACCTGTTGGGGTCCCCCTCCCCGTTCAAATATGTAGCTAAGTTTTCTACTTTATACCAATTTTGGTGGAGCCGGACCATCATTGCTTTCACCGCCCGAAGGAAGATCCGCCAACCATGGCCCGCCTCCGAGTTCCGAATTCCACGGCCAGGACTGGTAAGATCGTGACCGCCCGAAAATGGGGGAGGATCCCTTCTGAAAACAAACAATAATATTTAAAACTTATTTATACACATAATATAATTAAAGTGACCGATACAATTTTAAATTCGTCGCATTTTGAGTACCTACTATTTCCTGCGTCGCTGGATTCCTCAGCACATACGCATTCTGCATTTTTATTTCTATAACTTCATAAGGTCCTTCATACAACAAGAAAAACTTCTTTATTTCTCTATCTTGAGCACTGGACAAATCATGTCTTTTTACTAACACTAACTGACCTACCTCATACTTGGTCCATTTACCCTTGGACCAAGGATAAATTCCCTTGGACCCTTGGATGTTTCTGTTTTCTTCGCTCTCCTCTCGTGAGTAAGTTCTCGTTCGCCAATCTAATCTTCATGTTTCTGTCCAAAACTTGACCTTCTGGTGGGTATGTGAAAAGTTGTTCCAATATCCTGGGCGGCCTTGTTCCCCTGATCAACTCATGCGGCGTAAATCCAGTGGATTCATGGGTGGTACAATTCAGCCACTCCTCTACTTTTTTCACGTAGGATGGCCATTCTGTGTGTTTAGCGTGACAGTACGCCCGAAATATCCTGCCAATCTCTCTCATCACCCGTTCTGCTTGATTCGACTGAGGATGGTACACTGCCGTATGCTTGTGTATGATGCCTTCCCATCCAAGCGTCTGCTGCCACTTGCCGCTGATAAACTGTGGACCGTGGTCAGATAATATAATTTTCGGTTTCCCAACATTGAGCATGTAGTCTTTTACTATTTTCTCACTAAGTACTTTACTAGTTGCTCTCTTAATGCTATATAACTTTACAAATTTTGAAAAAGTGTCCAGAACTACAAATACATATAACACACACCCTCTGCCTCTGGGTAATGGTCCATATAAATCAACCGCAACTAGATCGAAAGGTTTATCTACTTTTATGTAATTCATCTCTCCTTCCACTCTATAATTCACTGCTTTCGATTTTTGACATAAATCACACACTCTCAACACTTTTCTAACTCTCCTCTCCATATTCTTAAATATACATGACTCTTTCAAAACATTAGCACACTTTCTCGCACCAAAATGACCATATCTCATATGACAATCCCAAACAATTTTATCTATTAACCCCTCAGGTATAACTAACCTCCAATCACGCTCCCCACCATCTACTTTTTTAAACAAAAGATCTTGATATACTTGAAATCGCTCATTATATTCAGATCCCTCTACATCTGTTTCTAAACTAACAATTATTCTACCCAGTTTACTATCAGATCTTTGCAAGTGTTTAATGTCACTTAATTCCTCACCAAAAATTCTATCTTCTCTAGTTAGCCTAAAAATCTCTATTTCTTTAAGGTCCCTACCAGTTTTATTGTCTATAACATCTATTCTAGAAAGTGTATCTGGTACCTTATTATCTGACCCCTTTATGTACTCCCATGAAAAGTTATATTCTTGTAAAGCTAATACCCACCTGGTTAATCGGCTATGTGTTAGCTTACATGAATTCAGAAATGACAGTGCCTTGTGGTCCGTCCGGATTATCGTGGTATTCCCTAGGATGTAGGTGCGGAACTTACCCACGGCGAACACAATACTTAAAAGTTCTTTTTCAGTGGTAGTATAATTCTTTTCCGCCGATAACAGCGATCTACTGGCGAAGGCGATCGTCAGGTGTTCCTTGTCACAGCTCTCCTGGTATAACTCCGCCCCTAGCGCTACATTGCTGGCGTCGGTCTGCAAATAAAAAATCTTATTAAAATCGGGATGATTCATCATGATCATGTGACTGAACTTTCTCTTAATTTCATTAAACGCAGTTCGTTCCGTATCGCCCCATCTCCACTGTTTATTCTTCTGCAGTACAGCACTCAGTTTGGATGTTGTGTGCGCGTAGTTCTCCTGAAATTCCCTGTAAAAATTGCATAGGCCTAAAAAACTCTGTAATTGCTTAATGTTTTTAGGTTCAGGGAATCGCATTATGGCTTCGACTTTGTCAGGGTTGGCTAATATCCCCTCCTGTGTAATAATAAATCCTAAAAAATGTATTTCTGTCTGCAGAAACTTAGACTTGTCCCAATTCACTGTTAAACCCCCTACTTGTAGCTTATCTAATACATATTCTATGTGTTCTAAATGTTCAGTGAATGTTCTAGAGGCTATCAAAATATCATCGACATATACAGTTAAAAAGTCTAAATCCTTAGGTTGCAAAATATTATCTAAAATTTGATAAAACTGGCAACACTGGTGTTTAATCCAAAAGGTAAGCGTTTAAACTGGTAATTCTTACCATTAAAAAGAAAAGCTGTGTATTTCCTGCTCTCTGTTGCTAATGGCACCTGCCAGTATCCAGCGGTCAGGTCTAAGGACGTCATGTATTTAACTCCGCTAAACTTCTGCAAAATCTCATTTATGGGTTCCGGAGATTCTCTGTCAGGTATAATAATTTGATTAATTTTCCGAGCATCTAAACATAACCTTACCTTGCCATCCTTCTTTATCACTACCACCAAAGGGTTTGAATAGGGTGATACTGAGCGTTCAATTATGCCTCCCTGCATCATCCGGTCTAATTCCTCCTGGACAGCCCTTCGCATCGAAAACGGCACCGGGTAGCTCCTCTGCATGTATGGTGCATGGTCCCGAACTTTCAGTTCGCAGATGTAGTCCTTCGCTTTCCCTGGTGATTCATCAAACACCTCTCTGAACCGCTCCACAACTGCCCACAATTCCTGTTGCTGAATATTTCCTACAACTGTATTTTCATTGAAAAATTTGTCGGCTCTATTTGCCCACACACTCTCATTACGCTCATGCATTTCTCCCTCCTCACTCTCTAGACTATCACTCTCTAGACATATATTTATTTTAGTTTCTAACTCTCTATCGCTTATCTGCTTATGTAACATTTTTATTCCCGTGACTTTAGTTTCATTTACTACTTTCTTAAACTCTATTCTGACTGGTTTATTCCCCTTCTCAAATTTTACTATTTGTTTATTGAAATCTATTACTGCTCCGTTTCTTTCCAAAAAATCATTTCCCAATATTACATCTAGACTTAACCCTTTAACTACTAGGAAAGTGTTTTCAAATTCAACTTCATTTATTAAAATATTTAATTGTACTTGTCTGGTTATTCTTTTACTTCTCACCCCAGTTACCCCCACTACTGTAACCCCGGCAACTGGCAATGACGGTATATTCTTGTTTAACTCTTTTAATTCACCCATGACATTTTCAGAAATTACTGAGATCTCACTACCGGTATCAATTAAAGTTTTATAATTCTTACCTTCAATGTTAATCGTCACCTCAGTTAATCCTGCTCTGCGTTCCATCACCTTGTTCTCCTCTTCCTCTAACAGTTCCTTCGCCATGTCCATCTTGATAACGTTGTTATGGTATCCGTTGCTTATTTGGACCCTCCTGTTTTCCGTAGACAATGGTTGGGCCCGCTTCTCCATTGTCCTCCCTAGTTTTCCGTGGAGGGACCCGCCACAGCTGGATGATTTCCCCCTCTCCCTCTGTTATAATGTCCTCCTCCTCTCGGCGCTCCTCTATGAAATTCTCCTCCTCTCGACTGTTGATTTGGTGGTGGGTTTGCTCGCTCGTTCCTGTCGCACTCCCTGTTCCGATGACATCTGAAACAATTTGTTCTATTAGCATAATTGTCGGTTTCACATGCTCTACACCTCCAACTCTCGCCCCCGTTATCAAAACTTCCTCCCCGCGCTCCTCTATGAAAACTCTGTGTACCTCTGTTCTGATGGTAATTATTATTATTATTATGGTGTGGTACTACTGGTGTGTATGGATGTCGTCCTATGTCGCGTTCCCCTATATTCTGCAGCACGTCTAACATGCTCTCTAATTCACTAATATTTGTAATCTCTCTAGTCATTAACGTGATTTGCACCTCTCTGGGCAGGTGTTTGCTAATATGTCTTACAAATGACCGGAATGGTAATGGTGGTTCTAGATACTTAGCTTCGTTATATATCATCATCACATATATGGTTAGGTGGTTATTACTCCTACCAAAATTCCCAGTACCCATTATTTTACTTCTCAAGATTTCTTGGTCTTCTTCTGACCAATATTTGTTTCGAAAAGCTACCTCAAAATCTTCATAACTTCCCCATTCGGTATGGTGTACTTCCGACCATATCTCGGCACTACCTTTAAAACATTTGATAATCTTCAGCAATTTAACCTCCCAGCTGCTACTATTAAACCGATTAAACTCCCTAACCCTATTTAAAAATTGCATTGGGTGTACTCTACGATTGTCACAATTAAAAGTTTCTAATTCTATTTCATTATTTGTGTCTCGTGTCATAAATATGCGTTCAGTAACATTGTTTACATTTTGATTTTTCACTAAACTTAATTCGTCTCGCATACTACTAATGTTTTGTTCGAGTGAATATAACTTCTTGTCATTACTATATTCAGACTGTACATTATTTTTTGATATTATTTCAATAGATTCATTTACTGCTTGTATTTCTGTCTTATAATTACTTTCAATTTCATATATTTTAGAGTCTATCTTATTTTGGTGTTCATCAATATTCTGACTAAATTTTTCAACTGTCATTACTATGCTACTCAACTTACATTCAGTTTCAATATTACATTTAATAATTTTGGATTCTATGTCATTGTTATACTCATTCATTGAATTTATTAATATTTCATTATTTTCATTGATTTGCTTCTCAACTCTATCTATCTGGCTATCTATTTCATTAAATTTGACCTCTATCTTTTGTATTGAATCATCTAACTTGGTCTCTACCTGGTTGATCTTACCAGTAAACTCTACTTTAGTACTTTCACAATGTCTATTAATTTCTTTAATTTGGTTTGTTAATTCGTCGAATTTACTGTCAAAACTATTCTTTTGAACATCGAACTTCTCATTCTGTATATTAAATTTAACGTCAGAATCACTTTTTATTTCGTTAATTTGGTTTTTTAATTCATCGAATTGACTGCCAAAACTATTCTTTTGAATATCAAATTTACTGTTCATTTTCTCGAACTGCTTTAATATAACACTCATCATATCATTTTCTACTTGTTTACATTTTGTTGAGATTGGAGTCGATAGATTACTTGAGTCGTCTATAGCTGATTCAGTTAGGCTGAATTCTTTTGATTGATTTACTGGGGTTGAATGAACCCCTGGTTCTTCCACACTAGCCGACTCGTTCATTTCAACTGCAATCTCGTTATTATCTGCCATTTTCTTAAGATCTTTTAAATATATTTCTTTGTAAAATATTATTACATGTAACACATACTTATAAAAAAAATATATATATTCTACTTACCCATACTATAAAAACATGACATAACCTTATTCTATACGTCTATTTTACGTATGCAAAAAAAAAATTTATTTTACCTCAACAACCATTCTGTTCTCCCAAGTAGGCCGTATTTTATATGAATGTATTTATATAAAATTGTCCCTGTTCCAGAAGCCAATTGTACAATATCATACAAATTGATATTAAATAAATATAATTGAACTGTATACTGTATTCAATGTTTATTGTCGGGCGCCATCTTTACTGCCAACTGTAAAGAAAAAATATACGTACTTACCATGTTTGGGTTCTCTTCGGCGAACAGGAAATCAGAATGGTTGTCCAAAATAAAGAACTTTATATGGTTTACCCTGACTTAAAATTTATTGACAATTAGTTATTCAAACATTTAGATTTATTAACATTTAACTTTAAAAGATCGCAAACAAACTACCTCTTTATCTCCTTCATCTGTTACACAATTCTCATTCTAACAAAGCTCACATGAAAGTAAAATTTGAAACATAGTTAATTAACATAATTAACCTATTAAGATATTAAGTATAAATCATTATACTTATAAATCAAAGTATAAACGCAAACCAGCCTTCTTAATTTAAATACATTCTCACATACACACGCAACACACACACCAAGTTACTTTAGAGATCTCTCATTTTTATATTTGATTAAAATTTATTTCCCCCATTACTTAATTTTGAAAAACGAAAACTTTGTTCAAATTTTAAAAAAATGGCTATGATGCATGGCTACTTAGCTGTTCTGTCGAGTTGGTGGCGTCACACTTTTACACATTGTTCAGTTTTAAAAAATAATTATTTCCGGAAAAAGATAAAACTGTTGTACTGAAAGAAAAACTGCTAGTTATTTTTTACATTTTTTCGTCACCTTTATATTTTGTCTGCGGGCCCGCACTTACGTTTCGAAACTTTTACATGTCACTCGCGCGAGTGATGAGATGAGACTGGGGCAGAGCTACAGGCGCTAATTTGTGAAGCGGCTGTTGTAGGATGATCAACTCTTAATGTTTTTTAAAGTTTATATCACTCCGCCAGCAGACTACTTTCGTTTGCTGAGTGTCTGACGAAACTGGTGACACACCTCGTTATGTAATGGCTGACGCAACACATCGCCTGATCGTCCGTTATATAATTTGTTTAGTTTTGTTGTGTCCTTGAACTGACTTTGGCACAGTTAGTCGGTTATTGAATCTGTTCTCTCGTTTATAAAATATTATTAAATAATTCTGCATTCAACGCCTCAAGCAGTGCAGCCACCGTTGCGATCGCTCCAAACAGTAAATTTACCTAAGTTTTTCCCTATCACCAAAATGTTATTTACTATCATAAAAAAATTACAAATTTTGTTATTGCCCCAAAATAGGCCCGTTACAGTACTACTCTGTTATAGCGTCAAATATTTCTCAGATATTTTACTCTAAATTTCATATAAACGTATATATGTGCGCGCGCGCGCTAGCCCATGGCTACAGACATACATTGTATGCAAGCGACAAGCACTGTAACAGGACTGCCGGCGCCAGCCATTTTACGTGCTCCAACGGATGGCTAGATCGATTTAAGGCCCGACACTCAATTTCCTTTGCAAAAATTTGTGGTGAGGCAAAATGCGTAGATCTGAACGTTACAGGCGATTGGGTGCATAACACTTGGCCAGAAATTAGATGATCATATAAAGATGAAGACATCTTTAATGGACATGAAGCCGGAATTTTTTATAAATTAACTCCAGATAAGACTTTCAAATTTAAAAATGAAAAGTGCGTTGGTGGGAAGCTCTCTAAACAAAGAGTTACAGTTTTTGTTTGTGCGAACATGACGGGAACCGAAAAAAGGAAACTTTTAGTTATCGGGAAAAGTTTGCATCCTAGATGTTTTAAAAACATCAAAAAACTTCCTGTAAGTTACACTGCCAACAAAAAAGCGTGGACGACTTCTAGTATTTTTGAAGATGAACTAAGAAAGTGTGATAAAGAACTGTCATCGAAAAACAGAAAAATTCTACTTCTAGTTGACAACTGTGCAGCCCATCCAAAGTTAAATTTGACAAACATTAATCTGGTCTTCTTACCGGCCAACTGTACGAGTGTCCTGCAACCTATGGACCAAGGCGTCATTAGAAGCCTAAAGTGTCACTACCACAAGCAACTTTAAAAAAAAATTATTTTCTGTATGGACACGGCGCAACCTGCCACAATTTCACTCTTAGATGCAATACAATTCCTAGACGACTCTTGGAAGAGTGTAACAAAGAAGACGATAGCAAAATGCTTTAGTAAAGCATGACTCGTACATGAAAATTTACCCGATGATGACGAAGGCGACGACTTGCCACTCTCAGAGTGGATTAAGAAATTCGACGTAAATGAATTTGGAAATGAACTTGATTCCTATGCATCAGTGGATGACCTAGTAGAAACATTCCAGTGTTGAGTGACGCAGAAATTAATCGCGGAAGTAAAAAACATAGAAGCAGAAGATAGTGTTGAAGAAGATGCTGAGCAAGAGGAGGATGCCGACATCTTTTGTCTGACAGTACAGGAAGCAATGAGAGCCGCCGAAACTCTTTCACGATTTTACTGCTTTAGAGAGACGTCTGACGACACGTTCAATGCAGGGCAGCATCTCCACAGCAGAACAGAAAGAATTTATTTTTCAGAAAGGAGCGTTCAAAAGAAAATTACGGATTACTTTCTACAGTAAGCCTAAATGTAAGTTACATGTACTTTCTTTTTGATCTTTTAAAATATTCTTCATGCTGTTTGTATAAATGAAATGCAGTTTGTAAACTTTAGAATAAATATCACGAATAATGTTAATAATACAAAGATCTTTTTTTTATTTCTCCTTTCTTACTAGTGATTAAAAAGGGTCTTTTATAACGACTCTTTTATAACGTCACTCGGACATAACGTCATTATTTTTTTGGTCCCTTCAATGACGTTATAACCAAGTTCCACTGTATAATTCTTCTGTACGTGTGTATGTCACTGAACTCCTCCATGTATAAAATAATATATCGTTCGTGGCAGGTAAGCATATCTCAGTTATGTAATGTTTACGTTTCCATTTTATTATTATGCCTACAGCAATAAAAAGCACACACACACACACACACAAAATTCCCGTTATTTCTGGCCTCACTCATGTTTATTTTCTTACATTTGCACGCTTTTTAAATGGAAAGTGCCGAAACCCACACCAACATAACGCGTGCAAGCCGAAAAAATGGACATCAATTTGCTTCCTGTGGATCGCTGGGCAATGTAACTGCACGTGTTTACAGAGGAACGATTTATAGACAGACTTTTCGTCTTTAGGGAATGAACCCTCTGCAAGATGCTGAGGGTCCATGAGTGACTTCGGAGCGCTCCTTCTTTTTCGTGTGTTTGTTCTGTGAAACATACACTGTAGATTCGCAGCTTTACTCTAAGCAACACTCAATAGGAAATGTTGAAAATTTTTGTCCACAGTGTACCCTCATTCACACTAAACCTGCTCTGATGTTTTAATTACGGACATCATAATATTAAAACTTTGGAAACTTGAGCACTACTTAATGGAGATCAATCATTAACTTATACAAGCCATTAATTTTATGCATATATTTTATATATATGTGTACAACGTTGTCGGCAACAAAGAAGTACTTTTTGTTAAAATTCCTTCCCGGGATATTTGGCCGTAGTCCAATGTTTTCTACAAAACCAGACGTTTCGGCAATGCCGACGACTTCCATCATCAGTGAAAATCGAGTGCGATAACGTGAGGTGGTATAGGTAGTGACCATAGTACTGTGGTTAAGGCTGAAGCAGTAAGTAGAAAGAAGTAGTTTCTATGGTAATATTTCATTTCGAAAATGATTTTAAATATAAATCTTAGAATATGGAAGTCATGTATGGTTCTCCATACCGATATTTTCCATTTACCACACTTCATTTCCCAAGTTAGCAAGGTCATTTTACCATTACTCACATAATTAAATGTTCATTCAATATTTCTCAACCCCCATCATCAAAAATTAGTCGTGTCTTCTCATAACATTTTTCAATTTGATTTATGCACATCATATGGCTATCCTTTGTGTAATAACCATAAAAATTTGTTTTTTCCATTGTACCATAAGAATAATACATAGGGTTACCTCCCATTATTATTTTGTCATAAACCAAGTCAACATTATTGTTTTTTGTCAAGTCTCCGTAAGTATTTGTTATTACAATCACATCACTGAAATTTTTATCACAATGGATGTCAGCTGTTACTAATACGCTGACCCTCTCTACAGGTAAGTTTATATTACTATTATCAATACAATCATCAATCTTTATTTCACAAGGTGAGTCAATTTGTTCCTCTCTTTCAATACATAAACTCTGCACTAATATTTCATAATCTCTATTCACCTTAAATATTTCTACCACTCTCTCTCTCTCTTCATACCTTTCCCAATCCCTTTTTACTCTCTCATTCCATACAGAGGGCAATACAACATTATTACAACACATCCTGGCCTTACCAGGGAAACCATAATACATAAAGGGACTATTATTTGCAGACCATTTGTCTCCCAAATAAACTAATAAGGAACCTTTGTCCTCATACAACACTTGTGAAGCATTTACTTCATATATAGTACAAGAAAAATTTGCCCTCTGTTCATACTCTACATTTAAAATGTCACTATACTCCCTTTCTAAATCATAAGCACTAACTAGCAATCCCTGATCAACCTCAACTCTCATTCTACTCTCATGTTCACTACTATTGTCTACTGTATCACTTTTTGATACCCCATTTTCAAATTTATTACCCGCTTTACTTGTTAAGCTTTTTAAATTGTCATTTATTACTTGTTGTCCAAGTTCATTTTGGTTAGATTCTAACATGTTTGTTTTACTGTCTACCACACACACACACACACACACACACACACACACACACTCCTAACTCATCTGTTTTTCTTTTTGTTTCACTACATATTTCATTAATTCGCTCCTCAATACTACACAGTGAATTAGTTAATTTGTCAAGCTTTACGTTTATGTTATTTTCAAATTTCATATTCTGTTCTTTATATTGTTCAAATTTAACATCATTTGTGTCAAAGCGTTTATTTAACTCACCAAATTTAATCTCATTAGTGTCAAAATGTTTGTTTATATCGATACTCATTACATCGAATTTAGTCTCAAAATGATTATTTAAGGCATTTAATTTACTGTTCATCTCGCCCTTAAATTCATTAAAATTGGTTTCGAGTTTATTACTTCGTTCATCAAATTTATTGCTTAACATTATATTTTGTTTTTCTAACATTAGTTGTATCATATTAACTATATCATTGTTGTCATTTTGCTTGTTTTGGATAGGCGTTGAATGAATCTTAGCGCCTTCCATTGTCACTGACTCTGTTACGCTTATTTAATTTATTACCGTTTCGGTTATTATTGTATTTACTTGATTGTCTGTACTTGTACTAGTCAAGTCAACGTTGTTGACTTTATCACTGTTACTCTCCATTTTTTAGTAAATATATACTTGTAAATGTATACTTAGTAAACTACACAATCGCCCTCACTTCCAAATAACCTGTTCTGCAACTTAATTAGGTCTGATCTGTGTGACTATAATAAATCACACAAATCGTCCAACTGTTACGGGCGCCACTGAAACAATATGAGTTAATTCAAATAATAAAACACTCGAGTCCCTGTTCGGGCGCCACTGAAACAATATTAATTATATCAATATTAAATTCTTACCTTAGGGTGTTTCTCCAAGGTTCTACAGACGAACACAGCTGCAGAACGGATTATTTGAAGGTGACCAGTACACATATACATACGCCATTTATGTTAAAACAAATACTTCTGGTTTATTACACACATTAAAACATGAGCATATTATGTTGTATTGGAAATACAACTAATCAATAACAAACAACCAAAAATTTAGTAGATTAACAAAATAAATCTTCCTTGCTACTAACCTGTTACAAATTACTTATTTTATATGAACCAATACTTTTTACCTCTTTTCCCCTTGCTCTTATATTTTATATTATAAAACATAACCTTCCCTTAGAGATCTCATTTTACCATTGTTATTATTAAAATCAACTTATAATTTGTTTTGGGTCATTTAATTATATGTTTTCGCTGGTACTTAACTGCCCCTGGGTATCGGTAGCACTGCCTGTTGATACGCTTTCTTATTGTCGTCGCACTCCGACACTGGTTTACATTGTTTAGTTATTGTCACTTACATTGAACTTTATGCACCAGAATGTATTATTTTATATTTTTATGCACTGGAAGATATATATATTGTTACAACACAAATAAGCCACCCCAGTACCAGGGATAAAAAAGATAATTATTAATGTAAATATACTTCATATAAAATAAAATGATAAAAATAAATAAAATATAAAAACTATGACGCAACAAACGACGACATTACCCAACCCAAGTGATTGACCCAACAACAGAAACAAAAGAAGAAGGGAACACGAAAAATACACAAAGCAAAAAGGTGATTGACCAAACAAACAGGAACTAACAAAAGAAGGGAAGAAACCAGAACCAAAGAAGAATAAAGACAATTAAAGGAAGTGAACGAATTCCTATAACTAAATGAAATTAAACCAGACGAGAAGAGGAGAACCGAATTAAAATGAAGACAATTGAAGATGAAGAAGATGAAGGAGAGGAAGAATGAAGAGGAAACGAAGTGAAACCAAGAAATAACAAACACCACATATAAAAGGGAGAAATGGTGTACTCAAATATAGAATATTGTAAATAAACCCCAGTAATTATCCACTAATGGAAGTAAATATTGTTGTAAATGAGATAATTTATATACCTGTTTTAAACAAAAAACAGTTAAAAAATAACTTAGTAAAGAAAAGTACACTAACCCAAATATTAAAGTTAGATGTAGTGAAAGATGTAACAAAATGTCATTAATAATAAGTATAATTTTATAATGAAAGAAATAGTGAGAAATAGAAAGAGAAAAAATTATAGGGATTACCCACTAAAGAACACTTAGTATAAACAGTGATACAGTGCAATAGTGTATGCGTAAAAACCCCAAAGTGTAGTGATAAGGAAGGTACGCTAATTAAATTATAAGTAACTATAAATAATTTAAAAGTGAAGGGGAGGTATAAATGCGAATAGTGTAAAATATAGAATATAAATATTATGAAAAAATAGTGAATGATAATGAAAATAAACACTTAATAAATCTATAAAGAACACTAAAGATTTAACAGTGGAAAATAATAGTGAATAAGTATGTTGTGAAAAATAGTATTAAGTATGAACCATAAAGTAAGATGGACTGAACACTGGAAAGTGATAATCACAATGGTAATTAAAACCAAAAATATTAGTAATAAGTTTAGAAATATGTAATCATATTTAAAAGGGAGAATTCCAGGAAAGAGTAAATTGAAAGTGTTAACATGGAGGGAATGTAAAGATTGTTTAAAAGTTAAGGAGTTAGAGACAAATCAAAAAACACCCACGTTATAAGGGATAGTTATAAATTTCATAAAAATGATGTTGTTTATCACAATAAAAATAATATGTATTATAAACAAAAATTAGCAAATAATAAGTTCAAAGGAAGTGATGATGTTTCTCACTCAAAGTAATAGCAAAAGAATGAAATATATGTTAAACCAACAGTAACTAATAACTTATAAAGAATTGTTCGTTTTAATGTTATGAATAGGATATGGCTGAAAGAAACTTGCAGTCCATAAGCCTAATTGTTATATTTTAAATATGGATAGTGAAAACTATAATGACATGTAATCAGAACACAAACAGAATCAAAACGCAACACAAACAATTATAATAACAAAGTAAAGCCCATCAGGCTGAATTGAAATGTAATTTAAATGAAATAAGTAAAATACCATAATGGCTACTTAAGCCTATGAAAATGCCTAACTGTCAGACACACACAAATATCAATGGTAACAAATTCACAAGGAAATTTACAAATCTAAGGCAAGTAAATAGCCAGTAATTATGTGTAAATCATTTTAAAAGAGAAATGTTATTATAAAGGTTTAAATTAAAGGAGATATGTAATTTATCAAATGTCAAAATAATTAGACTAAAGTTAATATATAATAGAATATGACCTTATGAGGTATCGTTTTAATCTTTGAAAGGAAATAAAGACAATAGTGATATTATTTAATACCCAGAAGGGATGACAGAAGAATAAAATCAGTCGAAAAATATATAATAAATTTGAATAAAAATTCAAATATAATAACAATGCTTTTAATCTCGGCCTTAACCAATCAAAGGATTTCTGTTACCATAGAAACGGGGCCGTTGGATTAATTTTCCGTTAAATTTATTAGACTTGGAAAAATGACGCGTGGGTAAGAGGTACGCAAGATTGAGATGACCAAAATTTTACTTTAAAAAGTTCAAAAGACGTTTAGAAGACGACAGTATGGACCATTGACGAGTAGATGAAGAGCTTCGAATATTAACCGATGTCCAGGAACCAATAAACCAAATCAAATAGTAGAAATTCCCAAGACGAGATAGAAGAAGATGCCAGCAGCTTAAATCAGCCCGAAATTGATGAATTTCCAATATCCCTGAACGACAACACTTCGTAACCTTCTGAACTGATAAGTATCAATTAAATGAAATAATCCCAAGAATAAAAACACATTAAATATTTCTCAAATCAATCAAAATTTCTCACTATTAAACCAAATTCATTTTCTTTCAAAGGTTGAATAAGTATAAACTTACGTAAACAATTATTAACTGAGAAATAACCTCGCATTAGAGTGCGAATTTTGTAACAACTAATACGACACTACCGAACAATTTGTAAAAACACTTTATACTATATAAGTACGGATAAGGTACGGTAGTGTACTTTTTTAATGTAACCAGCTTTTATGTTTTATTTATAATCCAAAGAACCCCAGATTTTGAACAGATTAATATACTGTGTGTAAACAGAAGCCATCTCGGCATCTATGTAACTCATTTCAAAATCAATTTCGCCAACCTAGAGATATGTTTCATGTTCTAAGCCGGAGCAATTTTATTCAAAAATAATTTATAATACTTTTGTCATATTGATTAATGACCAAATCAGAATTAAAATTACAGTACAGAGTATTACCATTGTTTTATTTCGTAGGAAGTTGTATAATATATGTGTGTGTTAGCAATTTATTACTGTGGAACCAACTAGCGCTCGGCCCGAGTGGACAATACAACAAGCTGTACAGCGGCGGGAATCATTTGAACGCTCCAGCCGTCAACGCTGACAACACCTATTTAACCAGTAAATTCACAAATTTAATTGTTTTAAAGTAAACAATTTGGCGCCACCCGGGATTCGCAACCCCTATGAATAAACAGGTAGGTTGTACTGATAATTGAGACCACGCTACAGACTTCAGTAGTGACAACCATTATTGTAAAGACCGGTGTGAGGCGAACACACCACACTAACAATTTCTACACATAAAAAAAAAAACAAGTGTTCACATTTTACAGACACGACCAGAACTTCTCGTTACAGATTGGTGACCAACTTAGTGAGGCTAGAAAAGGACGACTAGCGGCGGTTATGAATAGACATAGTATGGTTACAAGGCTCAAAAGCATGGAAGCATCAAACCAAGAAGAAATGGAAGAAGTTGAGGAAATGATTGGAGGATTGTTTGAAGAACATCCACAGGAGGACCAACTGGAAAATCCAAATCTACTGGAACCAGAAATGGAAGCAGAAGTAATAGTAAACAACCAACCGGAGAAACCAATCCAAGATAGTGAGAGGGAACAACAGGCGGGTGACAAGGGAGAAGTTAGAGGAGACCCCAACATACTAAAATTGATGGAGTTAATGAATAGTATGAATGAAACTTCAAAGAGAACGAATGAAAAAATAGACCAAATCCAGGAAGATAACAAGAGAACAAATAAAAAATTAAAATCATTGCAAGTAGAAAGAAGACAAGACAAGGAAGAACTGAATAAAATATTGTAAGAGGGAAGGAAGGAAGACAGGGAATTCTTGAAGGAGAGCATAGAACTTCTGAATAATAAATTGGAAAGCGACCAGGAGGCACTGAAGAGAAGCCAAGAGGCGCTGGAAAAGAAGAGTGAAGAGCTGAAGAAACAGATCAAGAAGGATCTGGAGATAGTGAACAAGAAGATTGATAATAGTAATGATACGCTCCAAAGAAAATTGAAGGAAGACAGCGAAAAAACCAAAGAGGAATTTAAACAACAACTGGTAGAATTTCGGGAGGAGATTAAACAAACGGTAACCGAAACAAATGAGACTGTGATACAAGTCCGAGAAGAATTAAACAAGAAAATCAGCAATGTCGAGGAGGAAGGGAGAATGAAAGCAACAGAATTTTATCAAGTCACCACTGAAGAATGCCAGAGAAATAAACAGGAGGTGATTAAGAAACTGGAGGAGAGGCATCAAGAAACACAAATAGATGTCAATGAGCGTGTGGAAAGGTATACACCGCCATCAACAAAATAGACGGACAGACCAAAGAAAACAAGGAGAAGATCCAGGGAATCAGCCAAAGGGAGAAACAAATGCAGGAAGAGCGGGATGCACTAAGGGAGAAACCTTGCCATAATACACACATAGTAACCAGCGAAAATAGAGAGGTGATCAACTTCCGCAGTTACCGGAGGAATCCAATAGAATTCCTCAAAAGAGTAGAGGAGTTAATAGAGAAAAATAGGGAAACCAGGTGGTCCAACGTGATAAGCTTCATAGATGAAATGTTCCGAGACACCCACGACAACTGGTGGACAGCAACTCGACCCGAAATAAATGATACTCAAGAATTTAAAAAACAATTCCGGGAAAAATATTGGTCGGAGTCCACCCAAAATGTAATCCGTAATGACATTAGCAATGGGAGGTACGAACCACAAGCAGGACACACTCTAACGTCCTACTTTTTAGGAAAGGTATGTTTAGCCCGAAATCTAGAACCCAAGATACCTGAGGAATCTCTGGTGATACAGCTTGGGTACCACTATGAGGAAGCCGTACAGAAAGCCAGGAGACAAGGGCAAATAAAGACGATCCAAGGGATGGCAAATCTGCTAGAGGACCACGAGAACGATAGGCAGTATCGTTGTAATCGAATGGTCAATTTAAGATATAACCGTGGGGACGAAAACCAAAACCCACCTAATTATAATTCGTCCTATAACAAACCCCAGTACAATGACCCGGGTAACCAAAACCGGAATGATAATAACTATCCATATAGGGGTAACCGCCCGAATTATAATCAGGGCAATCCACCATTCAGTGGAAATAATCAGAACAATAACAATTACAGGGGCAATGGACCAAACCAGCGTCCCAACAACTACCCCAGCAATAATCATAATTATGGGAATAATAATAATAACCCAAATAATCAAAATAATAATAGAAGAGGAAACGGAGATAACCGGAATAATAACAATCAGCCGAGGGTACACTTTATAAGAGGGAACACTTGAAATAATCAAGGGAGGCGTTACCCAAGACCACCATCCAATGAACACAACAATGATAACGGTCAGAGGGATAACCAAAACCCAAGGGAAGAGAATGCAGAAAATGTACGACAGGTAAACAGTGTTGTAGGAGCAAGATCCGGAAGCGATAACCAGAGAAGGGACGCTCCATCCGGAAGTAACCAGACAGAAGAAGAAAACTATGACTGGATACCTTTCAGTAATGACCCAGCGGAGAATTTTCGCATAGCATATAACAAACGAAACCCGCCAGAACTTTGGATCCCATCAAGAAGTAATGGAAATCAATCAAACACACCTCAGGAAGGAAGGCAAGTCATTGATGAAGAAGAAGAAACGGCCGATTGATGGAATGCTTAATAAACCATAATCAATAAAATTTTAAAAACATCATCCAGAATAAATGTTAACCATCTAACATTTGAAGGAGTAGAGGAGAAAGCCAACAAAGAGTGAAATATACAAGAGAAGGTAATAACAAGGAAAGAAAAGGAGAAGTCAACATACAAAAAAGTATAAATAACAAGTGTGATGGTACAATCATGGTACATTTTATAATTACCTAAAATATGGTAACGAGATCATAAATATTGTATTTTTCTATTTTTTGACATACCCAACCCGACCTCAAACACCCGATATCGAATCTACAGTGAGTGGACTATATCACAATATTTGCCAGGATTTGAACTAATTCATGACAAAAAACGGTGTCACATCACAAAAACAGTGTGCAGTTATTGCGATAAGCAGAGCCAAGCCTTAATTACGTCAGAGGCTGAGAATGTGTTGACAACGACAAAACGGCGATGTCAACACGTTAGACAAAGAAAATGTGACGTCAGTACACCCCACTTCCGCAGAATTCAACAAGGAATTGCCGTCATTTAGCTGCAGCGACTGATCAGTGCCGGCCGGCCAAACCAATTCACTCCCGGGTGAATTTTAACTTTTTAGACCACTATAGGTGGTTAATAAACAGTATAAATATATTAAATACAGTGCGCCAACTCCAAGATGTGACCGGGAAAAAATCGCCGAACTCGCGGTGCGCGAAGTTCGTACAAACCGAGAACGCACAACAACACGAAATTGGTGAGAACGTTCCTTTTACATTTTCAATCCTTTAATTATTTCCAAATACCAAATTTTAAATCAATTATTTAAAAAATCATTTAAATTTTTCATTATATTTAAAAGGAGCTCCACTATGCATAAAGTTGTACCATGAGAATGAAAGGGTGAGTGGTTGTGTGCGTGCGTAATTATTTCTAAGTGCTGGGTTGAGCAACACATATAACTATATATCTGTGTTGAATTAATATGAAATTTACTTTGAATTAATAAATGTATGTCTTATCCTATAACATGTATTAATGCAGCGTATATTCTTGGTATAATGTAATTTCATGTGGACAACGCCCATGGCGCAATATATCGATCAGAGATCTATGTCTATGTAACAAATATCAATGTTTAATATTAATAAATACTTTTATATGTTATTTGATGTGTCTTTATTTCAGGTAATTGGTTCCACTAAACTGGTACGTATTAACACAAATTCTGGCCCTAAAAGTAGATTTCGATCATGTTACTTTTAACTTAACAAACATGGCGCCTGAAAATTATTGACGTATAGACAAAATTTACATTTTCACCATAAGTAATAAAACAATAAATGTAATTGATTACATTTGGCGCCCGTAATAACAGGAACTCGACATAAAACTTAATTTTATGTGGAGTAATACCTACCAGGAAAGTGGAATAGTTACCTGAAGTAATAGCGTAAGTACATGCACACGTGCGTAGAATAGGGTTAAATTCCTAGGTTATAAACATACATGTTTTAGTAACCTAAAATAATACAACATGAATACTGATGAAGATAAAACTGAAAAAGTCAGCCTCTCTGACGAAATAGTTATGAGTGAGATGGATGTTCCATTAACCCCACTTAGTCAGGTTGGCGAGGCGAGTGCGACCGAAAATGTAGAGACTGAACAAGTAACCTCCATCTCACTTCATGAAAACAAAACAGACGAAATGTTAACACGTCTGTATAACATGATGTGTAGCAATTTTAATGACCTCAGAGGGGACATGAATTTTAAATTTGATGTTCAGAAAAGTGAAATTAAAGAAATTCAAAGTAGTTTTAAAATTAATTTCGATGAGATGAAAGATGAAATTAAAAGACAAAATTGTCAATTTGATGAGCGAATTAACACAGTAGAAACACGTTGTGATAACATACAGAAAACTACACTAGCAATTGTTGATGATAAGTGCAGTAGTACCATACATGATTTAGACACTAAAATCGATCTAGTTTATGACACAGTAAATAACACGATTAAAAGTAAATTAGAGTCAACAAGTACAGAAATACAACGGAAATGTTTAAATTTTGTAGAAAGTCAATTAGAAGTTAAAACCAATATTGAAGTAAGCAAACAAGTGGCAGTGAAAACCAATGTTTTACAAAGTCATTTAGAAAACATTGAAATAAATGTGATAGATATCACTAAAAATTAGAAAATATAGACAATCCACATAATACAAGTAATAAGATTGGGGTATTAGAGAAGGATAAACATGATAATGAAAGTATAATGAATGATAATGAAATATTTGAATTTATGAAGTCAGAAAGAAAGTTGAGAGAAAGTATTTTAGTACAAGGAATGCAGGGGGTAGAATTTTCTTTTAATGTTGTATTAGGGGGTGAAGACAAGTCTTCATGTAATTGTTATAAGGATAAGAATGCCTTTAATTTATATTTGATAGACGATAGTTCTACAAATAAAGTTTCTTTATGTTTTTGTGTACCTAAGAAGAGGTGCAACAATTTTATGATAGGGACCCCTGCATATCTGGAGAGAGAGAGTGTGACTTGGTGTTATGATGAGGCATATTTTGAGAGAGATAGGTATGGTGATAGTAAGTTAGAGTTGTTTGAAGTTGGGAGAAATTATACAGAATTACGAGAGAGAGTGAGTAGAGAGAGAATTAATAATTATTATAAGTACTTACCCTATATTGAAACTGATATAGCAGCAGCAGGAGAGGATGTTATTAATGATGACTTTATAATTTACCTGGTTGTGACAGATAATACTAAAGGTGACAGGACCATAATCGATCGTGACAAATTATATGAGATAATGATATGGAGTGATCATATTGATTATAATAGTATTGTGGAAAATTATAAAAAATTGAATAACCTTTACATTTATAATAATAAGATAATGTATTTAATCAAAAATGATTTATATAGACATAAGATTCGTTTGTTGTTTAATGATGGTGGATAGACTGTTATATTGTGAAATGAACATTAAATAATAATGTGCAAAGTGGTTTTGAATTGGACTGTTATGGACTGATTTCGATTAATGACACAATAATGAAGTTGGAGTGTATATTTTTATTGTATTTATCCATGTATTTTGATGTGTATTATGTATTACAGGTACCCCAGTGTGTATTATTATATATTTTATATATATAACATGTTTAATAATAATATTTTAATTAATTACTAATGAATAATAATGAATGTTTAAATAAATAATTATATTTGAATTTTGAAAAGAGGTATTGTTATAAGTAGGTAGGAGAGGAATTTTATAAGAGAATTGTCAATGATTACAGTAAGTGTTTAAACAGGAATAGAGCCTGGGTATAGATAAATGCAGGTGAGTTATGCAATTAATGGAGTTAGAAAGATAAGAATTTTAAGGAAATACAAAGAGAATTATTAAATAGTTAGGGACACAGTAGTTAGTGATTATTTGTAAAGAAGGTGTTTAAGTAAAGGTATAAATATATAATTATTGTTGATGAATTCTGTAGTGGGGGTGAGGTGATAAAGAGTAGCCAACCAATAGTGTTGTGGCAGTTAATAGAGTAGTTTAAGGGAGTGTTTGCCGAATATTTGGAAGGGCAAAATATTAGAGATGTATATAGCCAGTTAGGGAACACCCAACCCAGTGCAAAGACGAGCGGTGCCATAGGATTTCAATGAAAGTAGTAATGGAGTATATAATTGAGATATTGGTGTCATTGATAGGTAAATTTGATGGTCAGTTAGAAGAAGGTGAGTAAAATTGTATAATGAAGTATAGTGAATATAGGAGTTATCCAGACTAAACAGAGATAGAAGGTGAAAGGTTAGGTAGTTAGGGAGGTAGAAAGTTCAGAGGAGAGAGGTAGTAGAAAATGAATAATGAAATAATAATGTAATATGAATAGTAACAATAAGTTCAAAATGTATTTTATTATTATAAATAAATAAATTTGATGTTTAATTAATAACTGCAATGGTAAATTTTAATTTAAATACAACTTTTAAGTAAATTATACAAATGTTAATGCATATCTTAGATATGATTAAATATGATTGAGTATTTAAAATGTATTAACTGTATTATTAATATATCAGTGTTAATTATTAATGTATTATGTATTTATTTGAAAACTTTTTAACATGATTTTATAATATGTGTAGGAAGAGAAAAAATTTTAAATGGCGCTGTTAATAATAATAATAATAGCCAAATAATTACCTGTTAATAATAATAATAATAATAACAATAATAATAATTTTTTTTTGTTTTATCATGCACTAAGAGTATTCAATAAATAAATATATAGAGTTATTAATTCTTTTATAATTTGTTTTTCTCCAGATTTGGGAGATTGTAATGTGTAATTTTCTTATTATATTTTTAATTATATTTTATTCAATTTTGGTAACTATATTATATTAATGTGCTTATATTACAATTCTAGTAATTGTAAAAGAATGAAGATAAATATTATCGATAGGAATCGAAACCATTTTTCAACTCAGGGTAGAAGTATTTGTTAATATGAAGAAGAGATATCTTTTTAATTCTTGAAGATTATAATATATAATCTTATAATTTTACTAAGCATATTAAAATATAGTAAGCCAACCCAGTGCTTATTGGCACAAACCAGCACTTAGCTAAGGGGAACCAGATCAGTTGAGGATGTAGTGATTTACTAAGCCACTATTTTAATATTTATTATATATTGTTTCAGTGTTTGGTGGTGTGACAGCGGTCCTGAGCTGGCCAACGCGTCAGAGCAGGGGCGTTAAGAGCCTAAGTGACCTTATGGTGTTGGGATCTCGCAGGAGAAGTCCAGTAAGGTCATCTAGGTACGGTCCTCATCACCAGACCAAGGGTGAGTTGTTGTTATTTTTTATATAAATTTGTAAGGGGGTTGTGGCGACTTGTCCTGGCTGATCCCTTTAGGAAGTATGAAAGGGTCAATGAAAGTTTGTGTGCTTCGTCACACAATCTTTCATTGAGGGGGTTTTGTGATGGTACAATCATGGTACATTTTATAATTACCTAAAATATGGTAACGAGATCATAAATATTGTATTTTTCTATTTTTTGACATACCCAACCCGACCCCAAACACCCGATATCGAATCTACAATGAGTGGACTATATCACAATATTTGCCAGGATTTGAACTAATTCATGACAAAAAACGGTGTCACATCACAAAAACAGTGTGCAGTTATTGCGATAAGCAGAGCCAAGCCTTAATTACGTCAGAGGCTGAGAATGTGTTGACAACGACAAAACGGCGATGTCAACACGTTAGACAAAGAAAATGTGACGTCAGTACACCCCACTTCCGCAGAATTCAACAAGGAATTGCCGTCATTTAGCTGCAGCGACTGATCAGTGCCGGCCGGCCAAACCAATTCACTCCCGGGTGAATTTTAACTTTTTAGACCACTATAGGTGGTTAATAAACAGTATAAATATATTAAATACAGTGCGCCAACTCCAAGATGTGACCGGGAAAAAATCGCCGAACTCGCGGTGCGCGAAGTTCGTACAAACCGAGAACGCACAACAACACGAAATTGGTGAGAACGTTCCTTTTACATTTTCAATCCTTTAATTATTTCCAAATACCAAATTTTAAATCAATTATTTAAAAAATCATTTAAATTTTTCATTATATTTAAAAGGAGCTCCACTATGCATAAAGTTGTACCATGAGAATGAAAGGGTGAGTGGTTGTGTGCGTGCGTAATTATTTCTAAGTGCTGGGTTGAGCAACACATATAACTATATATCTGTGTTGAATTAATATGAAATTTACTTTGAATTAATAAATGTATGTCTTATCCTATAACATGTATTAATGCAGCGTATATTCTTGGTATAATGTAATTTCATGTGGACAACGCCCATGGCGCAATATATCGATCAGAGATCTATGTCTATGTAACAAATATCAATGTTTAATATTAATAAATACTTTTATATGTTATTTGATGTGTCTTTATTTCAGGTAATTGGTTCCACTAAACTGGTACGTATTAACACGAATTCTGGCCCTAAAAGTAGATTTCGATCATGTTACTTTTAACTTAACAAACATGGCGCCTGAAAATTATTGACGTATAGACAAAATTTACATTTTCACCATAAGTAATAAAACAATAAATGTAATTGATTACACAAGGTCCAGTATATAGTAATATGAATAGTAATATGTATAACCCAATATATGACCGTACGTTATCACAAAAGATAATGGTAATAACACTTACCAAATAAGCAATGTAAACACAAGAAAAATAAAGGGAGTTTACAACCAAGCTTCAATAAAAAGTTTTATGAAGAAGAATAGTAATGAAATAAACAAATTTCAAAATTCAAAGGTTTGTAAGAGCAACTTACTACCTTATTTAGAGAAGATATGCGGAATAGAAAAAAAAAATAATATAAATAAATAAAAATGTAAAAAACAAGGGAACCAAGTACACAAATTCCTATCAAGTTAAATCAACTTACAGTCTATTAAAAGGTTGATATATGAAGTATAAAATAAAAAGTGAGATAATAAGGAATAAGTTACACAAATTCCTATATATAAAATAAAAGTAAGAATCACAAACTTACGATAATAATTAAACAAAAGGTAACTAAAAAGGAATAAGCTACAAACATTCCTATGAAGTAAGAGAACCAACTTACGAAAACTTATCAAAAAAGATATTTAATACAAATTAAAATAAACCAAAGATAAAATCAACCAAAAAATTGCTAAGATAAATACCTGAAACTATAATGAATTTAAAACATTCAAAGAAAAAAAAAAAATCAGAACTGGTACAAGGAAAAAGAGGAGTTATGTATAAAACGAATATACAAAAAATGGCTAAAGCAGAATATTGCTAAATAACCAAGAAAAGAATAAAGATGTCTAAAATAAATAAAAATGATCACAATACGAATAGAAAAACAAACTAATGAAAAGTTAGATATGATGAAATTAACATATGAATAAATAAAAAACAATCAACTGTATGAGCAAATGACAGTAAATAGCAAAGGTACAGCGGAAGGAAGAATGAGTAAAAGGCCAAAGTGATCTAAAAAACAAACCACAAGGTGGACAATCCCAAAATATTTATTATTATTATTATTATTATTATTATTAATTTAAGTCACAAGTTGACAAAAAAGGTATTTAAGATTGACTGTTGAAAAGTCCAGCAATCAAAATAAACTGAGCAGAGATGATGTTCCTCTGGTCTCAGAAAAAATGAGTAGTAATGGGAGAAACCAGCTACTAAAAAGTTAGGGAAAAAATTGTGTATAAGGAAGAACACACTAATGGAAATAAATAAAAACAGGTCCAAATAAAATGGAATGAATCGAGTAAGAAGAGAAATATAGAATGGAGAAACAAACGAAAGAGAAAAGGAAAAAGATTATATACAACTGATAATTTCATAAAAAACTATGCTAGTGTTTTATTAAAATGATCAATTTTGAAGGAGAGGCATTATGTTACAACACAAATAAGCCACCCAGTACCAGGGATAAAAAAGATAATTATTAATGTAAATATACTTCATATAAAATAAAATGATTAAAAATAAATAAAATATAAAAACTATGATGCAACAAACGACGACATTACCCAACCCAAGTGATTGACCCAACAACAGAAACAAAAGAAGAAGGGAACACGAAAAATACACAAAGCAAAAAGGTGATTCTTCGTATTGTTTAAGACCTGAAGATGTCAGTAATGACGAAAAGCTTAGTCAAACAATAAAAAAAAAAAAAAATATAGCAGTTAGCAAATTCATAAAAGAAATAAAAAGGTGATTGACCAAACAAACAGGAACTAACAAAAGAAGGGAAGAAACCAGAACCAAAGAAGAATAAAGACAATTAAAGGAAGTGAACGAATTCCTATAACTAAATGAAATTAAACCAGACGAGAAGAGGAGAACCGAATTAAAATGAAGACAATTGAAGATGAAGAAGATGAAGGAGAGGAAGAATGAAGAGGAAACGAAGTGAAACCAAGAAATAACAAACACCACATATAAAAGGGAGAAATGGTATACTCAAATATAGAATATTGTAAATAAACCCCAATAATTATCCACTAATGGAAGTAAATATTGTCGTAAATGAGATAATTTATATACCTGTTTTAAACAAAAAACAGTTAAAAAATAACTTGGTAAAGAAAAGTACACTAACCCAAATATTAAAGTTAGATGTAGTGAAAGATGTAACAAAATGTCATTAATAATAAGTATAATTTTATAATGAAAGAAATAGTGAGAAATAGAAAGAGAAAAAATTATAGGGATTACCCACTAAAGAACACTTAGTATAAACAGTGATACAGTGCAATAGTGTATGCGTAAAAACCCCAAAGTGTAGTGATAAGGAAGGTACGCTAATTAAATTATAAGTAACTATAAATAATTTAAAAGTGAAGGGGAGGTATAAATGGGAATAGTGTAAAATATAGAATATAAATATTATGAAAAAATAGTGAATGATAATGAAAATAAACACTTACTAAATCTATAAAGAACACTAAAGATTTAACAGTGGAAAATAATAGTGAATAAGTATGTTGTGAAAAATAGTATTAAGTATGAACCATAAAGTAAGATGGATTGAACACTGGAAAGTGATAATCACAATGGTAATTAAAACCAAAAATATTAGTAATAAGTTTAGAAATATGTAATCATATTTAAAAGGGAGAATTCCAGGAAAGAGTAAATTGAAAGTGTTAACATGGAGGGAATGTAAAGATTGTTTAAAAGTTAAGGAGTTAGAGACAAATCAAAAAACACCCACGTTATAAGGGATAGTTATAAATTTCATAAAAATGATGTTGTTTATCACAATAAAAATAATATGTATTATAAACAAAAATTAGCAAATAATAAGTTCAAAGGAAGTGATGATGTTTCTCACTCAAAGTAATAGCACAAGAATGAAATATATGTTAAACCAACAGTAACTAATAACTTATAAAGAATTGTTCGTTTTAATGTTATGAATAGGATATGGCTGAAAGAAACTTGCAGTCCATAAGCCTAATTGTTATATTTTAAATATGGATAGTGAAAACTATAATGACATGTAATCAGAACACAAACAGAATCAAAACGCAACAAAAACAATTATAATAACAAAGTAAAGCCCATCAGGCTGAATTGAAATGTAATTTAAATGAAATAAGTAAAATACCATAATGGCTACTTAAGCCTATGAAAATGCCTAACTGTCAGACACACACAAATATCAATGGTAACAAATTCACAAGGAAATTTACAAATCTAAGGCAAGTAAATAGCCAGTAATTATGTGTAAATCATTTTAAAAGAGAAATGTTATTATAAAGGTTTAAATTAAAGGAGATATGTAATTTATCAAATGTCAAAATAATTAGACTAAAGTTAATATATAATAGAATATGACCTTATGAGGTATCGTTTTAATCTTTGAAAGGAAATAAAGACAATAGTGATATTATTTAATACCCAGAAGGGATGACAGAAGAATAAAATCAGTCGGAAAATATATAATAAATTTGAATAAAAATTCAAATATAATAACAATGCTTTTAATCTCGGCCTTAACCAATCAAAGGATTTCTGTTACCATAGAAACCATTGGATTAATTTTCCGTTAAATTTATTAGACTTGGAAAAATGACGCGTGGGTAAGAGGTACGCAAGATTGAGATGACCAAAATTTTACTTTAAAAAGTTCAAAAGACATTTAGAAGACGACAGTATGGACCATTGACGAGTAGATGAAGAGCTTCGAATATTAACCGATGTCCAGGAACCAAATAAACCAAATCAAATAGTAGAAATTCCCAAGACGAGATAGAAGAAGATGCCAGCAGCTTAAATCAGCCCGAAATTGATGAATTTCCAATATCCCTGAACGACAACACTTCGTAACCTTCTGAACTGATAAGTATCAATTAAATGAAATAATCCCAAGAATAAAAACACATTAAATATTTCTCAAATCAATCAAAATTTCTCACTATTAAACCAAATTCATTTTCTTTCAAAGGTTGAATAAATATAAACTTACGTAAACAATTATTAACTGAGAAATAACCTCGCATTAGAGTGCGAATTTTGTAACAACTAATACGACACTACCGAACAATTTGTAATTAAAAACACTTTATACTATATAAGTACGGATAAGGTACGGTAGTGTACTTTTTTAATGTAACCAGCTTTTATGTTTTATTTATAATCCAAAGAACCCCAGATTTTGAACAGATTAATATATTGTGTGTAAACAGAAGCCATCTCGGCATCTATGTAACTCATTTCAAAATCAATTTCGCCAACCTAGAGATATGTTTCATGTTCTAAGCCGGAGCAATTTTATTAAAAAATAATTTATAATACTTTTGTCATATTGATTAATGACCAAATCAGAATTAAAATTACAGTACAGAGTATTACCATTGTTTTATTTCATAGGAAGTTGTATAATATATGTGTGTGTTGTGCCGTACTGGGTTCGGCACCGTAAGCTAAGTGTTTTTAAAATGAGCGGCTTTGACGTCACGCGCGGCCACGGCATCTCGTCGTCGTCCGGCTATGCACACTGTTGCTGTGTAACTATGATATTCAGTTGGCGCGCCCAGCTGTTTTTGTACAGTCCTGCATTAGAGAAGTTTTCTTGGGTAGACAGACACATTGAATCTGTCTCATTTCTATTCGAACCCTCAACCTGGTCATCTGCTCTCGGCTGACGGCACTTTTCAGTTCAGGATTTCGTCGACTTTCTCTATGGTTGGCTGAATAAAGTTCCACTCCAGGTATATACAAGTTGACGGGTTCTAAAAATATTCTAATATTCTAATATTCTAATAAAATTCTAAAATATTGTATATCAGTTTTCAATTTCGGCGTTAACGCAATTAAAGCTTAACTTAATATGAATGTAAATGTTGCAGGTCAAATTGACTTCAGTACAGAAAATGATAATGCATCTTGCACTCATCTGTTGTTGTTTTGTGTTATTAATAATTATGAAATACTTAGTTAATTAATTTGAACATTTTCAACGAAATACTTAAAACGTAATTGGTAGATGAGTGAAATAAGTCACAGCTGGGGAGTTTAATACTGATTAATACAAATTAGTGGCGATGTGTGTGTGGGCCGTTGATGTTTAAAGTTGGTGTTAGAAATTTAATGCGGACGGCCTATGTGGCGAGTTCATTTCCTTATGACACCCTATACAACTCATTACATGTCGCAGGTGCTCGAACAAGGGCGAGATGGGTGTCGGGTGTGACGACCAACTGTCCACCCTCCTGGCAGAGACGATCCTTTAGCCACGATTGCCGTCAGTTGAGATCTACCGTTCAGACACACTTCTAACGCTACGCTGCCCCAGGACTTCGTAGTACAACCGTGACACTACTGATCAGCCACAGTATTGCTTAAGTGCACCGGACAATCCAGGTGGGAACATTCTAATTATCTAATTCTATCTCAACGACATTGTGAATGCACGGAAGCTCCCACAAGCTCACTCATGAAGTTTTAACCGTTAAACTTTGGCACAAACTCTCATGTTCAGTTCTGTGACTGCATGTGTGAACATTACACAATTAGACCTAATGAACTCTATTATATCTGCTTATAATGTGTAAGAAAATTATACACACACACGCATATCTGCAGTCGGCTTTAAGTTCAATTTTTTTTAGCCAATTAAAGCCATTAGAGAGTTAGTTATTTTGTGCTTTCATGCCATACGGTCATGGCAGAATTTTAGTCACGTAAAGGGGGCTGTCTGATGTGTTTTAGTTGAGAAACTATTTTCCTGGTCACATATACTTATTGCTTTTATGATTAAAGTGAGGGTTGATTAGTATGTTGAGTCTCTGGTTTAGTTGGGGGCGGTCACTTACATTCTCTGGTGCTAATCACCTAGGCATATCAATAATGCTTCGTAGCTGTGATTTATCTGATTACCTTGTTAATTATATTTATACATATATATATATAGTTGTGCATTCATTTACTCTAGTTGAAATGTGTTTATGAGGGATTTAGTACTGAAATAAGGGATGTTGTGTCATTTATGTTGTGTATGTGCTTGTGTGTGTAATCTTAATATATTTTGCTGGGGGAATATGTTATAAATTAAAAGATCATAAATGTGCTTACCAAGTTACTAAAAGGCTAGCCTATTTGAAGTCCATGCAACACTTATGGATTAGTGATTTGCTATTTTGTGAATGAGATTATTGCTGCCATTAACTTAAACATAATGTGGCAGGATTTTGCAATTTATGTTAATATTCAATTCACTCACATTTTATGCCATTAAGAATATTAATTGATACATATATAATCCTGCAGTTAATTTTGCTCTTGTTCAATCTACAACTTGTCATCTCATGTAAGAGTTAGCATGCTTAATAAAGTATACGCTTGTTGGTTAACAGACTTTTTATTTGCAAGTCCTGTCATTCACCTGGGGGGACATGTCTGTAATTGTAATTGGGCCTTGCACACTTTTGCTTCCTCTAGGTTCACCACCTAGTTCTAAATATGATGTCTCTCCCCTTTACAAAAAAAAAAAACTTAATAAAAATAAAATAAAATAAAAAAAAATTCAAAAAAAATTTACAAAAAAAAAACTTATAAAATAAAAGGGGGGTATCAGTGTTAGCAATTTATTACTGAGGAACCAACTAGCGCTCGGGCCGAGTGGACAATACAACAAGCTGTACAGCGGCGGGAATCATTTGAACGCTCCAGCCGTCAACGCTGACAACACCTATTTAACCAGTAAATTCACAAATTTAATTGTTTTAAAGTAAACAATTTGGCGCCACCCGGGATTCGCAACCCCTATGAATAAACAGGTAGGTTGTACTGATAATTGAGACCACGCTACAGACTTCAGTAGTGACAACCATTATTGTAACGACCGGTGTGAGGCGAACACACCACACTAACAATTTCTACACATAAAAAAAAAACATGTGTACACATTTTACAGACACGACCAGAAATTCTCGTTACAATATTTATTTATATAGCCGGCCAGCTTTTAAGATTTGCCCGGGCACTTAGATGTTTAATGGCCGCGCTATATGGTTTGTACACTCTTTTACATTGTTTAATACTTTAATGGATAGGCCGAATTCATTTTACGGCCTATCTTGCACCCGAGGCCACCGTTTTACTTAACAAACTGTATGCTGCTCCTTACTGTCTGAGGTTAACCTGCATACTGTGATTCACAAGGACTGCTGCTGGCAAGCTATTACGTAATATGTCTGAGCTGTGCTGTCTCCAGACATCAACAATTTACACTAACAATGTATGTGTTGCTGGTTACAAAGGGGCACCTCACAGGTGGATACTGACAATAAAAATTAAAACTGATTGAAATTAAAACTGGGGTAGCACTCAATTCTGTACCGTTACAACAGTTTTAATAAATTATTTCAAAAATGTATAAAAGATTTTGATACTACAACAAGTTCTATACTACAAGCACTTCACTATAACAAGAGCATCTAGTTTAACATCTGATCCTATTGTTCAGTACCAGCAAAACGAGACACATTGAAGTAGGAATCAGACTAGACACATTTGAATCAGTTATCTACAGGTGATACCTACTAAGTAATCACAAGATGCTGGACTGCAGAAAAGATTTAACAGCATACAACAGAAACTATGAAAAGTTACTGACAACAACCAGATTAACTGGATCAACACATACTAGTACAGTCATACCCCGCTTAACGCGAGTGATACGTTCCTCGGCGATTCGCGTAAAATGAAAATCGCGCTAAGCAGGGTTTTCTATTTTTTACCGACCAATACCTTGTTGTTTTAGTTTTTATTGCTTTTATATGATTTTCCTTGTCAAAATGTGTTATAAACATAATAAAATACGTATGTACGTACAAAGGTTTTGATAAATAAATATTCATAATATGAAATCTCAAAAAAGGCATTTTAATTTTAAAGATATATATACGTACATACAAACGAATATGTACAAAAATAATTTATACAAACATCTACCTAATTCACTTACAACTGATCACAAAGAAGATCCTTGAGAAGTTCCGGGTTGAGGTTCCTCATGTGGCTTCTCAGTCGCAGCCTTTTTGAAAAATGTGTGTAGAGTTGATTGTGATGCTTTTCGCTTCCTCTCATTTAATAGTTGTTGTATTCCATCATTGACAACTGTTTTGACTTTCGCGATTCTCTCCCAATCAACTTCATTTTGCTCTATGAGGTTTAATCCTGTTTGAATTAACATTAAACCTTCCTGCAAAATTTTAGTTGACAAAATTCGCGGTGTTTCTTCAGGAACGATCTCTTCTTTTTCCGCTTCATCTTGAGATTGTAGATCCAGAAGTTCTTCGTTTGTCAAAGGCTGCGTGTCGGATTCAATCAATTCCATAATGTCTTGTTTTTCTATGGATTCTTCACTTAGCCTCCCTGTGTTGGCTAGCTGTGTGATGGCATTCACTAAATTTGAAAAAACTTTATTTTCTTCATTTTTGGCCATGTCCGGCCACAGTTTTTTCCAACAACCATTCATGCAATGTTGCGTAACTTCTTTCCATGAAAGATCAATATTTTCAATGGCTTTCATAATGTTAAACGATTTCCACCATTCTTTCATTGACTGCTTGTCTGCTGAAGCTGTTTCATGAATTAATTGGCCGAATGTGCGGTGCAAATAATACGCTTTAAAAGCAGCAATTGCTCCCTGATCCATAGGCTGCAATAATGAAGTTGTATTGGGAGGAAGAAACACAACATCAACAGGAAAATCAGTTTGGAGGCTTTCCAAGGTAACAGAATGACCGGGCGCATTATCCAGAACTAACAGGGCTTTATGTTCTAAGTCGTTCTCCTCACAATATTTTTTTACTTCGGGGATGAAATGGTTAAGATACCAATCGTTAAACACAGCCATTGTCACCCAAGCCTTCTTGTTTGATGTCCATATGACGGGCAAATTTTCTTTTTTATAAAATTTCATCGCTCGTGGATTTTCTGAGTGGTACACCAAGAGGTTTTAATTTCAAATCGCCACTTGCATTACCCCCCAATAGAAGTGTAAGCCGATCCTTGGCCGCTTTGGAGCCGGGGGTCTGTCGCTCACTTTTAGAAATGAAAGCGCGTGAAGGTAACTTTTTCCAAAACAGCCCTGTCTCATCCACATTGAAAACAAGGTTAGGTGGATAGCTTAGACTGTTCACCAAATCCTTAAATGTGGAAGGATACTTATCAGCTGCTTCCATGTCGGCACTTGCTGATTCACCTTGAAGTCGAAGGCTGTGAAGGTTTGAGCGACATTTGAATCAATCAAACCAACCTCGACTTACTTTAAATTCAATGGTCGAAAATTCTTCCTCCTTTTTTTTAATGTCGTCAAAGAGGGACTTAGCTTTAGCCATGATAACAGCCTGGCTTAAAGGCATTCGCCGCTGGTTCATGTCTTCAACACAAACTGACAGTAGGTGTTCCATTTTTTCCATAATAGAGGATCTAGACCAATTCACTTTTGTAGCAGCAATAGATTGTAGATGTACCCGCAGACTGACTGGATAGCACAATTTTTTCTTTATTTTTTATAATTGTACGTACGGTGACTCCGATATGTCAACCCGACTCCATACGATTTAAAATTTTCATTTTAACTTCAAGAGTCAACGATTTACGTTTAACTGGTAATTTCAACATTTTATCAGCGCACATTGTTAATCCGTTCTAATTGAATGTTCGAACTAAACTGAAAGGAAAACGTATTCCCAATGTTTAGAAACAATAACGGGGGGGGGGGAGTGAATGGTTTTCCAGGAAATTGGCCGAGACTTAAGTTCAACAAGGGGTCCTAAAAAGGATGGATTAACCCAAACTACCATTCCAAGAATGTAAATTAGTACGTACTGTATACAGTACAGTAATGTTTATTTGGCTGAGACAAGATAAACAAGAAACGTGAATATATTTCTGCCGGGAATGGAAGATGCATTTTGCAAACTAACGTCTATGTCACACACGTCCGCCTTTTCTACAAACATTGTGCACAGTTTAATCTGAGTTGTGGCATCAGGAACTCAGAAATGGTTAATAAACGTCAGCCACTGCTGTGTAGTGAAAATGTGTTGTGTCTATTCAGCGTCACCACGGGTCTCCAGCACAGAGATACGATTTCTCATTTGTCAGAATCCCGCCAACAAGAGTATTCAAGGTAAAATAACATTTATAATGTGTAATGCCACAGCCATGTATGTTTACAAAATGTACTACTGTTTTGGCTGACACTTATATACAGTTCTACGTCTGACCTAATGCAACCTCTTATTTATCTGTACAAATCAGCTGTCTGTTTTTTCGTGTCCACCAAACGTGTTGGTAGGCTGACGTGTTCGTACTCCTTAAAAAATAATACAGTAATGTAATTATGTGTTTATTTGTCATTTTCAAAATAAAATATGCAAACTTTAGTTGTTAAATTTAAAATTTACATATTCATTACATTTACGATGATACGTATATACACAATATTATTGGTACTGCATATGTAATTGTTAATATGTACAATAAATATTTTCTTAGAAAAAAAAATGCATTATAGCGAACTCGCGTTATGTGGGGTCGTGCAAAGCGGGGTATGACTGTATTCTTAATGGATTAACAGACGACAGAATATGAAATAACCACAGTAACTAGCAAAACTTGGATCAAGACAAGAGAGTTTGACACTGAAAAATAAATTTTACTGTATCTCCAAAACTAAGTTTAATGAAACACTATTGAAAATAACAAACCTCTACAAATACAGTATTTGTTAAACACAAATACATACACAATAACACACACACACACACACACACACACACACGCACACACACACACACACACACACATGTACACACAATTTATACATGTAGTACACAATTTGTAGTAACTGAAATTATGGTTAATTTACACACACACACACACTTGTTTGTGTTCTCGGCATATTTGTCATAAATATGGAAAATATTCGATCAGTTATGCCAAGAACAATATTTAAAAACGATAAATTGTTAAGAAGGCCACTACTCCTTTTCTACTACTACAATACATCACTCATATTAAAAAATAAAAGCAATAAATGAATGACTAAATACTAAAATACAGGTGTATAAACACATTTATTTCAAAAATCATAAATACTTAACAAACCTTTGTAACTGCTTTGAAAGTATTAACTCCGTCATCAACAGCTCGTTCAATATCATCCATATAGTTGTCAGTGGAGCCTCGAATAACAACTGTTGCTATCCTACTTTCAGAGGCCTCTAATCGGAAAATAACAACAGATGTGTCTCCTACTTCATCTACAAACACAGAATCTGCATAACCCATTTCTTCATTTGTTGGAGCCGTCTGAAATTAAACAGTTTAATAAGAACTGAAATTATAAACGTTTATAACATTTATTCAGGCAATTCCTGCTATAACATTAATGCATATAATGAATTTTTTAGTAACATCTTTTCTCAATGAACCCATTACGCTATATGTTTGTCTGTTTAACACAGGAAGAGTTAGCTCACTCATGAGACCACATGATCATATGCCCCACCAGACAATCGTGGAATAAACATTGTCAAAACAGTTCTGTTTCAAATGATCTCTGCAAATGGTAACAGTGTAGTCTGAGGAGAAATTTGTGAACACAAAAGAGACTTAGCAAACTAGTGATGTTCAAAACTGCTTGCAACCATCATGTGTTGTGTCTATTCAGCGAACAGTCTCATTTATTACTATTTTTATACACTTAAATTGTTTATCTTATTTACTAGGTAGATGTAAGTTTGGGTATTATGAATCTTGCAATAACTATTAGTTAATCTTGTCCATTTCAAGTCCTTAATAGTTATTTCCTTTTTACAATATTAACTAGTCAGTTTTTAAACACTAAATTAGTTACAATATAGTCTTAGGCACATGTTTATAACTCTTTGGAAAACAATTGTTATGGTTCTTATTGCCTACCCAACATTGTAACATGTTTATACTAATATTAGACTTTTATTATACATTTATTTTACAATAATCATAATCTCATTTGTCTATGGGTTTATTACTCACAAACATAGCTAACTAATTAGTCTAGTTTTACTGTTTTTTTATCTTATAACTCATATTTTACAATTGGAATTAAGTTAGGTTGCCAATTTTCTCTCCATACTAGGTTTTGATATATTTTGTACATTATAACTCATGCAGTTTGTGGACTTACATTTAATTTACAATAGATAGTATTAACCTTGATTTGATCATATTTAATTTTACAATGGTGGTTATTTTTTAATAATATTCAGTCACAGTAAATCATGTGATCAGATATGCACACCCTTGTGATAGAAAGTGTTCGGAATTCTATGGGTGTACTATAATACTGTAATTTACTAATGAACTTAATTTGGAGAATTTACGTACATTTTACTACCGTACTAACTGTGATACAATAACCCTGATACATGCTGTTAATTTCTTAGTATATATTGTAATAAATTCTGGTATTATAATATTTGTGTAGTCATTATGATTATAATTATTTTTGTGATTTCCTGTCTCTAATAAACTATTTAAAAAATTATATTCTGATGGAAAATAGTTGTTTTTTAATTGAAAAGTTACGACAGTACTGTTTTGAATTTCCAGAAAATTATTTTCGGATTATGATTAAATTTTACCCCATAATAAATAAATAAATACAAATTCAAATGTCAACTGGTGAGTTACAAAAGATGAATAAGACATCTAATTATCTCTATACTAGACACTTTACTGAAGTTGGTAAAAAGAAAATTGAAATATGAAATGTTAAAAGAAAGAATAAATGGTTTTAATAACTTAATTAAAGTAAAAGTGAATTCTGAGAATGAAGACCTATTTTATCATATTAAAAAACGAAGGAACATGAGAAACAATAGAATTAAAATAGGCTGATACACAAAACTTGGAAAGTAATGGACTCAGCAGAACAAGGACAGGAGTATATGACCTGGCCTGGCCACTATATAATAAGTAGAGGTATTATAGAGTTTCCTGTGATGTTTATTTACACTTAACTTGATGCTTCTGGGTAGGGGTTACAACATATACACACACAAATAACCAAATGTTTAGCCAGCATTGTAGGGATACTCTATTAGTTAAAATATTGCATTTAATCCAGTCTCATGATAACCCGAGAGACTCAACAGCAGTTATCAGAACTTACACAAATTTGTGGTCTGCAATACATGGTGTACTGTATTTAATGGTATTACTACTAATTAAAGTAAGTTCATTCTGTAACCATAATAAGTGATCTTAAACCTGGACTGAATTGGTACTTCTATAATGGGGCTCTGCAAAAGACTGCTACAAGACTTGTATTATACAAGTCACTGAAGTATTTAAATTCTGTTATGTGTAATTACATGTGGATAGTCGGTTTATACAATCATACATATTTATTATTTACTTTCATAAAAATGTGACTACAGTTAATTTCTGAAAGCTTGATGGACAGTAATGTTACTTTGTCAATTCACTATTATTGATTTTATCTGGCAAGGGAATCAACATTTTCCTTCTGTTTGCTTTCTGACTGACTAGATTACAAGTGAAACCAGAGAACCAAAGATTTAGACTGAGAACCAGAAATTAACGAAAACACAAAACAAAATATTTTCAGCAGATTGTTATCTGATTTATTGATTGGCATGGATTAATATTTTAAAGAAAAAATATAATTTTGATTGTATTATGACTGTACATGTTTACATTAGAAGAGGTTAGAAGAGATGTTAGTAGAAGAAATCATGGTTAATTTGTGATTTAGTTTTTATTAAAAACTACACTACTACATTTTAAACAAAGTGTTTGCTTAAAAAAAAAATTCATTAATCCTGGATTTAAATTCTAATTTGGTTGATTTCACATATACAGTAAACACCATCAATAAAGGGAATTTCCATTAATAAGATGGCCAAAATGAGATTTCCTTTACTAGTTGTTACTATAAAATTGAAAGTAATGTTTGAATTTCATGCACATTACGTTACTATTACTATGTATCAAATTTTGAAATTTTGTTATAGTTAATAAACAAAATCTAAATTCCACATGTTGTATTGTTATAAATGTTTGACAACACCTTCTATTTGAAAATTTCTTAAGCCCATTTAAGTATACAAAAATATAAAACATCTGTCTTCAGTGAAATAGTTAGTTACAATCATTATTAAGAATACAAGTTAACTATATACAGACCAGTCTTGGTAAAGGAGTGGCATTAACAGCTTTACACAACCTCCGGATATCAAACTTGCTGTTCAAACGGACAGCCATCATATTATATTTATTTACATAATGAAGTGCCATATCACCAAATTTTGCACCAGCAACAATAACATTGGTTCCAGCTTCTGCTATTGCCTTAATCTGCTCCTCAAGTAAATTTTCTTCACCTCGACTGAAGTTCACTAATTCATCAGCTGTTTTTATCAGTACTGTTCCCTACAAATAAGACAACACATTGTGTAAATATCTTATTATATCTTAATCTATGTACTATCATATTAAATTCTTTAACACAGATATTATTAAAATTTTGAATACCCTTAAACTGTTTAATACTATTATTTTAAATAAACTATTTAATTTAATTTTTTGTCATACCTTAGTTTCTGTTTGCGTAATGTCAATAGCGCATGTAAATACAGCAATTTTTGCATTCGTTTTCTTTGTGATGTCTCCTTCAACATTACGTTTAAATACCATTCCTTGAACAACTTCTGAGCTGTTCAATCCTGAACCCTATAAACAAACTGTCACATGTTACAAATACTTATTAACTCTTTAGATTAATGCTTATTATATTTAGTGCTCTTATTCCTATTGCGACATAAAGTATATTGTTTTCCAAATATTCCAAATTGTGTAATTACATTATGTATCACAACATAAATACTTCACTTATGAATTTCAAATTTTCTCTTATGTATGATAGTTCCGTGATTTATTTTGTATTTTATTCAAACAGGACTGACAGGATATTTAAACAAACTGTATAGTAAAAAGTCCCAATTTTATTTACAAAGTTGAAATATTACCGTACTTTCAAAAACACTACTATGACATTTTTTGAAAAAACAAATCATAAAATTGAGATGCACGGTCTATCTGCAAAAGAATTCTGGGCTTTTTTTTCATCTCTGTGCATGCATTTAATTAATTTCTTCACTAACATTTGCTATGATACATAAATTTATAGTATTTATAGCACCAAGTATGCAAATAATTTAGGCTTCACTGTATACATCCATTATTTTGGTTGTGCTACAAAATTAAATTTTGAAAAAAAAAATTGAAGAATGTAATACGCACACATGCCAATGAAAATCGTGAGGGCATAAGTCTATAAAAGCAGAAACAGGGCCAAACCTACGATAAAGTTTTAGGCCATAAGAGGTCACTTAAAAGTTTAGGTCATATCTTAGCCTAAAAGGGTAAAAAACATATTTTTGGACATATTTAGGTCTCGGACTTATACGGAATGACAATACCATAACAAAAAGTAAGAATAAGCAAAAACAAAATCCTCATCTCCATAAATAAAACTTGTAACACAGAAGGTAGATACTTAGCAAATATAGTTGCAGGCATCCTCTACTATGAATAACCAGAAGTATCCCTACTGTATGTGAGGTATTGGAAAGGGTAAATAACTCGTCTGTAGTTGTTTTTTAAATACAAATGAAACTGTTGTAGCCAGATAACGTGGAATAAGAGAATGTCTTTCTCTTTGTAAAGGATGCTACTCCTTACATGGTGAAGTCAGTAAAAAGACTACAAATTTTGTACCCTCAAACAGTGCATGTTACTTGTCTTGACCATGTCCTTCACAGAGTGGATGAAGAAGTTTGTAGGTAGTATCCTGAGAGAACCAGCTTTATTACAAATGAGAAAAAGAAAAAGACAACCCATCATTACACATTGGGAGGTTATGCATGATGCTGTTATTATTTTACAACTTACTAAGACACGGAGGTTTTTCAATAGATTTGAGTTGAGAGTGACTCAACTGCAATCAAAAGAGTTCAAGAATTGTTTTCACCAAGATTAGCATGAAATTTGGTGTACATTAAATATAACTTTTGTGTTTTATCAAAATATACCAATCAGCTTGAAAATACAGGTCTGCGATGCAATTGCAATTGTGTGATGAGTAAAAAAATCTGAAATATACTGAAAGTGAGTTATTGCAAAACACAGGGTGAAGCAGTTGAAAACATCTGACTAAAATTACAAATTGTTCTCAGAACAAAATGTACTTGACAAGTATCATTGTACTTGGATACTCATCCATGTGTAAAACTTCTAACATTATTAATAGAAAAAATACTTAACGTGATAGAAGTAATCCCAACCCCCCCCATGACTTCAATTTTTCAAATTCATTCCCATAAGTCATGTAATGTATCTGGGTAGGATGAAAAGTTCCAGATCTCACAAAGAGATAGTACCACTATGTTCATTATTCTGATCGTGTTGTACGATTTCATCCTCCATACACTGACATTCAATATGTCAAGTAAATGAGCTGATTAGTATCACTCTGACAGTCCATCACAATAAATGAATGCCTAAAGCACTGTTTTTTAACAGTGGGCAGTTTGGAAATTTGTGGCATGATTAAACACCTTTTTTTAAAAGGGTTAGTGCAAAAAATACGAAAAAAGAACTGGATTCAAAGTTTGGGGACTCTTCTCCATCGAATACAACAGTTAAACACTGGATTTCTGAATTTAAACTGATGAACTACGCAGTGGACACCTCAGAAAGTGACTACGCTTGAAACAACTACAAAAATCTACATGAGTGCTTTGGCAGATCATGAGTAAAAGAGAGTGAAATATTAGAGACCTTTGCCATATCAACAGAACACACATGCAATATCTTGCACAAACACTTGAGTATGCCAAACCTGTACACTAGATACATGCAACATTTGCTCACACCTGACAAAAACACTGTCAAAAGGATGATTCAACTGATAGAACGCATAAGCACATTGTGTTCCATAAGCACATTCCAACTAAATTTTGTGATCATTCATAACCATTGATGAGATGTCAGTTCATCACAACATTCTTGTGATCAAACAGAATTCATGATAATGGACAATGTCATGACTGATCAAAACAATGGACCATCACAGGCGAACCAAACCAAAACATGGCAAAAATAATGCCATTTGCTGGTAGGCTGCAACTGTTTCGGGATGTGTGTGGAATACTCTTCATTGGTTACCTTGAAAACAAAACATATTTGAAGTGACAAGTATTACATAAATTATTACCGCATTTAAATGATGAAATCCATTAAAAATTGCTACATTTAACAAAAAAGTGATATTTTACCAAAACACTGCACCAGCTCACCCATAATTGTTGCATCAAAAAATTAAAGAATCAATTTGCTTCCTTGCCCATGATACAGATTTAGCCCCAAACAACTTATATTTCTTCTTTAACATTAAAAAATGGCCACGTGGAGAAGCACTTGCAGCTAAATTTTGAGGATCTCAACAAATTGGCTTATAAGTCTGTCATAACTGCTCTAGAACATCACTGGAAAAATCATGTCGAACTAAATGGAGATTATGATGACAAACAAATGAAAATTTAACCAAAAAGTGGTAGTTTTCTTATTTAGGCCTGTGACTTTTCACTCTACCCTCAAAGAAAGATTTTCATTCAAAATAAAAACATCTACTGGCAAACCATAGGTTCTTCAAATCTGAAATTTGAAAATGCATCTCATCTTTTAATGTAATTATAATGATTAGTTTAAGGTAAACACTTATATCTATAACGTTTTCTTTAAATCCAAATAAACTGTTCATCTATTTAATACAAATTATTTCTGACATAGAGTATCTAATTTTACCTTAAGTTTATTTCTATAGGGCATAGTTTGTAGTTTTCTGAGCATAAATGTATGCATACTACCTGAATTGTTAGGTTGTATAAACCTGATCCCCAGTAATTATAACTCTGTACATATTTACAAATATCAGTTGCATTCATATTATTCTATTTTTACATTAACTTTTATGTTACACAGTGAAATACAAAAATCTTATATAAGTTTTAGATATTTTTACTTTATTTAATTTTAACAAAAATTATCTACTAAGTAAAATAATTTCAAAACTGTAAAAGTTAAAAAAAAAACAGCAGACAATATAGTAAATGTGAAATCATAGCTATTAAGAAGATGTAGTATTTGTTTTAATACAAGACAGTTCTTTAGAAATATACAAATTGAATAAAAATGGCTTTCCCCAGGGAAACGAATTAGGTACCAGCACCTGAAGAGTTGCATATATCTTGAGTATTACATACATATTCGTAACATGTAATATCCATTACTACCTACAAAACATCCCTTGAAAGCACAGTTCATTCAATATAACAATTCCATAACAACATAATGACTTCAGGCTTTTTTAAATGGATAAATTTCTCTTAATTCGCAGTTGAAAATAGGTATCAATTGAACTTCAAATGTTTGTTATGCTATATTATAATAATCATACATCAAGGAAGAAATTGTTTACATCTTCTGAATTGTCCTACAGATCTGTTCTGAGAAACCTATCATCTGTTTGTTTATTAACTCTACGTTACGAATATATAATAGGTATAATACGATTAAGTACTTGTGTGTGTGAACACCTGACAATGTGAATGTACAATATATCTATTCCGTATTATAAAACAAACACAATTATGTTATGAACTTCACATACCAATATTTTGCATACTCTCACGTTGTCGACATTGAAAGCACTGTTCCCTGGTAATATAGATACTGAAAAAATATAAATACATAACACTTGAGAAACTGGTATACTATTATAACTCAAATTAACTAATTTCAATATAACTTGCTGAATCAACATTTTCATGATGTCTTTCGTGAAAACCCTACTGTATATACTGAACATTATCAAAGCCTATAAAGTTGTACTTAGTAAGTTTGTCATTATTTTATTATTACTTCAAAAAAATGTACCTCTTCTCGCTAAATCACAGCTACACCATAACTTAACATGCCATACCATTATAAATACTAACACCTAATAATGTAACCTCACGTATTTCAAAAAAAAATGTAGCAACCATGTACTGGTAACCAGACATTAATAATAATTATCACTGTAATCTATGGCAGTGGCATAACTAGAGACTGCTCGGGGGGCAGCTAGTTTTGGAGGGGGAGTGAGAATAGTTTGAAGATTGGACTCCACATTTTCCTCAAAACAAATGAGATATTTAAGTTTCTTACCATGTAAGCCTTATGTTATCACACGCAACAGGCTTAGAATAGGCCTACGTAAAGTGTTTATGGAATTTCATTTAATTTTTAATAGCTCAGGGATGATTAATCACCTGACCCCCCCTCACCCATAATTATGTCAGTGATCTACAGCATCCACCAACTGTGTGTTTTCAACAAAGTGATGAGCCTAAACATGGATGTGTTTTGACATAGTCATCTACAGTATTTGTAAAGAAGCCAATCTTCTTTATGGCTGTGCCTATATAACTTTTTTCCTGTTAAGCCAATCCAAAATCACCCCTAAATAAAATATCTGGCTTCTGTCAGCCAGGAACCGACAACTGCAACCTACCCTCTTGCACACACTAAAGACTCATTACATTCAACACTTACTTAATAGAAACAGTAAACAGTAAGTACCCCAGCAACTTACCACATGCTTTAGTAATGATGTTTGTAAGAAAATCTTCATTTCCATACTGTTTACTCATTACAGATGTTTTGATACCTTGACGCACCTCTGCCACATTCCTGCAGTCTTTGATTTCGTAACATGTCAATGTAGGTAAAATTTCCAAACCCTTATCTAAAGCTTTTTCATATCCCTCGACAATTTCTGAAGGTGTAAGACCCTGAAATATGTTATAATATTTCATAATGTTATTCTTTAAATTGGACATCTTTACTTCTAAATCCAGAACATACACAAACAGGTAACTAAAAACCCACACATACATTTAACAACATTCATTCAAAACATGGTTTCCTAGTACAGTACTAATTAATAAGTACACATATTGTTAACAGCAATATTTTAATATTGTAATGTCAAGATTTTCTGAATATTATAATACAGAATATGCAAGGCTTCTTTACAATTACAAATATTTTTACAGAATACAAAAATCTAAAAACAAATTTGTAGGCCCACTTAAAAAAAAAAAACTTTTTTGTCTTCATACACACACAATAATACAATCACTGTACATTAATTTTAACTATTCATCATACTGGAAATTCATCCAATCTAATTTTTGTGTTCACAATGATAAATAGATGTTTATCATACAAATTCATATGAATTTTTCTCAAAATATATGGAAGCTGGACATCCACTTAATCACACACTTTTTCTCTGTTACTGTACAGTATAAACGTTTGTAATAAATATAAACTATATTTTTATCATTTCTTATGCACTAACAAAATTAATTTCACAATTCTTTCGTCACCTAAAACTAAATTCTAAGGTTATAATACTTTCATGTTCTCGAATAAATTTTCAATAAATAAAACTCGTTCAAATTATCAGATGCAGTATTGATGTAGCATTATTATAGGCCCACCAGCCTTTCCTGAACAGTCATCTGCACCAACCCAATGCATGAATTACCCCCACTTCCAAGTATGGCTAAGTTATCTAGAGATAAGAGAGGGGAGACAACGCTATAACGTTCACTGTCTCACTTCCATATTATTTCCCTCTCTGTCACACACATGATTCCGTTGTTCCGCCAGTCTTGTTGCAGCTGATGTTCACGCTATGAAACACTGTACAAGACTGTTGTGCGCATGTGTGAAATAAATGAAAATTTTGTTAGCCTCGCAACAAAGTGTTTGTCTGCTGTGCATCGAGACCTGAGTGTTCAATTTACATCGTCCTGCCTCTACTTATCATACAATATTACCAAAATAGGTGGATTTAGCTACAGAAATGTTTCTAAAGATATCATAAATATTATTTGAGTGAGTATTACTATATTTAATGAAGTACTACAATACACTATAAGCTATTTATACATTTGAATTAAGAAAAAAATCCTAAAATAATCTACAGGTTGTTTTGTATAAAATAATCATAAATTAAAAACACATTAAAAAATTATCTGTATATTAATACGTGAAGAGAAAACTTTGTACCCCTTTTTAAGCATATTGCGCGCACGGAGGAGTGTGAGATTTGGCATAGTTAAAGTTTATATGGAGAAGGAGTGCAGAAAGCTAAAATGTATATATAATATGTGTTACAAATACATTAAATTAAATTAAATAAAACATTCATTTGCACTTGAAAATTCATTTAAACTTTTTCAAACAATGGTAATTGTTAAAAATAAAATAATTTTGTTGCCAGGCAATAAAATTATAATTTTTTCATTTTAGTGTACGTTCATACTGCCAATGTCAAACATAATAGTCTGTGGTCAAACAGTCGCACAGAGTAGAGATTGTCGCCAAAGAATTTTAAAATGTTGCCAACAAATAATTACTGACAGATTGACTGTGACAGATTGACTGAATTAGCTGTGAATTTTGTGTGATTTCAAATGTTCCTTTTTCAATAGTCTGTGGAGTTTAATATTATGTTTTATTGTTTGTCAAGGCAAAAAAGCGTTTATTTTATATTTTGTATATTAGATATCTGTGTTTTATATATTAATGTGCAGTTGAAAGTGAAATACAGCTTGCTTAATATACACCTGTTGCAAAAGGAAAATTTTGTAGCAGCAATTTGAATTGACTTACTCTCGCCTAATTATTATTGGTGGTTTCAAAAAAGTGAGTACATTTTATTATTTTTAAATTAAACCCTGTCTAATCTTAGTTTCAGTAATTTCATTACATGTTTTTTTTTACATTCAGATATTCGCACCTACTTCCATTATGCCTCGACATAGAACATTGACGGGTCGGAGTGAGAGACAAAGAAGATGGAATATATATTCGCGTGAAAGTCAAAATGATAATAGACCAAATGCAAATTTAAATAGTGTAAATAGTATAACATTGACGGGTCGGAGTGAGAGACAAAGAAGAAGGAATATATATTCGCGTGAAAGTCAAAATAATAGACCAAATGCAAATTTAAATAGTGTAAATAGTATACAAAATGATGAAATTATTTTGAGGGATACATTTAAATGCACACTGAATGTCATTCCAAGAAATTTTAATACTTTTGATTGTGGATTAATGCATTTACAATGCAGGTTTTGCAATGCAAAACATTTCGAATCTGAGGTCACTTTAGGTGAAAGGACTGCATTCACTTCATGTTGTCATAAGGGTAAAGCAATATTACCGGCCTTAAGTCAAAGTGAATACTTTAAATCATTGTATGATGGACTTACTTCAAATGAACCTTCAATAAAAAGAAAGTCAAAAAATTATTTTGAAAACATTCGTAAATACAATTCATCATTTGCTATGGTTAGCTCAGAAGCTAAAATTTCGGATACAGTTACGCGTGGAGTGTATCATTTTAAAATACATGATGTTTTTTATCACAGATCAGGTCCAATGACTGCTGGATATGGTCGCTCACCATGTTATGCGCAATTATATTTTTATGATGTTGACACTGCTGTCAATTAGGCCTATAGATTACGTGAACACTGCAATTAGGCCTATAGATTAATCAAACATGCAATAACAATATAATGCGCAAAATCTCTCTTGAATTGGAACGCATTAATCCTTTCGTTCGGTCATTCATTGCAATGAAAGATCATTGTCAGAGAGTTGAAAATCAAAATAAAGAAATTTGTATGCTCATTAAAGTAAATCATGATTTAGATCTACGCCGTTATAATGATGCAGTTCAAACTGATTTAGCAGTAATATTTAGTACAGTTGATGGTGAGCCACCCTTTGAACGAAATATGGTTTCGTTTTCAAAAGTTAATGGTACCATTAAAAATATCTCTGTTTTGGATTCATCATTGGACCCTTTAGCGTATCCATTACTTTTTCCAAATGGTGATACTGGGTGGCATATCAATATTTCTCATAATGTACCAACTACATCTAATTCAAGAGCGCCCAGAAATAAATTAACCATGCTTCAGTATGCAGCCTATCGACTTGCAATTAGAGAAGATTTTAGCATGTTGCACCATTCACAAAAATTATTTCTGCAGTGGATAGTTGATATGTATGTGAGAATAGAGGGCACAAGGTAACATTTCATTCGACAAAATCAAACAAGTCTTAGGTCTGAAGTTTACAACAATTTAACAGATTATTTAGAATTGAACCCCAATGCCAATAATGTTGGCCGTAGAGTAATTTTACCATCTTCATTCAATGGATCTCCAAGAAATATGTATCAGAATTATTTAGATGCAATGTCAATTGTACAACATTTCGGAAAGCCTTCTTTGTTTATTACAATGACTTGCAATCCAAGTTGGCCTGAAATAGTTAGCAATACTGGTGTAGGTGAGTCAGCTAATTTTTGACCTGATATTGTTGTGCGTGTATTCAAGTCCAAACTGAAAGCATTAATTGAGGGCCTTACACTAAAAAAAATCTTCGGTAAAGTTGAAGCACTCATTTATACAATTGAGTTTCAAAAGAGAGGATTGCCTCATGCTCACATTTTACTCTCTTTAAATGAGCAAGATAAAATTGTTAACGCTATCGATATTGATAAAGTTGTATCTGCGGAGATTCCTAACATTCAAACACATCCTACATTACATGAATATGTTGTAAAACACATGATGCATGGTCCATGCAGTGTATTTAATCCAAATTCTGTATGTATGAGAGATGGAAAATGCACAAAAGATTATCCAAAACGATTTAATGAATTTACATGTGAATCATTAAATGGATATCCATTATACAGAAGGCGTGATAATGGTATTAATGCTGAAGTTCACGGTAGTTGCCTCGACAATCGTTATGTTATACCATACAATCCGTATTTACTTGCCAAATTTAATTGCCATATAAATGTTGAAGTATGCACTACAGTTAAAAGTGTTAAATACATTTATAAATACGTGTATAAAGGCTATGACAGTGCATCTGTTGAATTAGGTTCAGAGAGAAATGAACCAGGTCAAGAAATACAAATTGATGAAGTTAACAATTTTTTAAATGGCCGTTATGTCGGATCAACTGAAGCTGTATGGCGCATCTATGAATTACCAATGCATTTTCAATCACATGTCATCGTTAGACTTGACATTCATTTACCGCGTAGACAGAATGTTTACTTTCGAGAAGGGCAAGAACGTCAAGCAATTGAAAATGCAAGACAAACAAAATTATTAGCATTTTTTGAATTGAATCGATCAGATCCATCAGCGCACGAATATAAGTATATTGAAATTCCTTTGCATTATGTGTGGGAAGATTCCCGAAAAAAATGGAAGAAGAGAAGGCGTGGAGGTGATAAAATCATTACACGCATATATGTAGTATCACCAAAAGACATCGAACTTTTCCATTTACGATTGCTTTTATTACATGTCTGTGGTCCAAAATCATTTGAAGATGTTAGAACATATAATGGAATTATACACACTTCTTTTGTTGAAGCGTGCCATGCTCGCGGCATTGCTTCAAATGATAATGAATGGCGCGAATGTTTAAATGAAGCAAAAGAATTACATTCACCAAAACAAATGTGAAATTTATTTGGTTACATTTGTGCATTAAATGTGCCAGCCAATGCATTGGCGTTATGGAATGAATTTAAAGTATATCTTAGTGAAGATTTTTTGAGAGATTACAACGAAGAAGTATCCTTTAACACAGCTCTATAGAAATTGAAGATATTTTGAATGTTCATAATTTGTCATGTCAAGAACTTGGTTTACCAGTTCCCACGTATTCGCAGAGAACAGACGAAGCAAATGCTATTGATCCAATAGAACAAGAGTTTCTGTTTTGTAAGCATTATGAAACTGCAAATATTGAACAGCGTAATCTAATTGATCGTGTGATTCGTGAAGTTTTGCACCATGATACTGGATCTAATGTTTTTTGTTTAACCGCTCATGCAGGTTGTGGAAAAACATTCACACAAACAGCAATCATTCACAAATTAAATTCGCTTAATCTTAGTTGCATTGCAACAGTGTTCAGTGGCATAGCTTCAATTCTATTACTTGGAGGTAGAACTTTACACAATGTGTTTAAATTGCCTATACCCAATTTGGAAAATTCTGTAGCGAATATTACCGCAAATAGTAGCTATGGACGTTACATAAATTCATCATCATTGATAATTACTGATGAAATTTCTATGTGCCCACTGCAAGTGTTGAAAATCATAGATAGATTATTGCAGGATCTATGCGATGGAAATGATATTCCCTCAGTTTGGTGAAAATATTATTGAAATACCTCAGCAATTAATAGGAGATGAAAATAATATTATTAATGAGGTGTATGGAAATATTTCCGAAAACATACTCTCAGATAACATATTGAAGTCAGTTATTTTAGCACCTAAAAATGATTATTGTACTTTTATTAATACTGATATACTTAATCGAATACCAGGTGAACAGAAAACATATCATAGCTACGATAAAATAATTTGTGATGATGACAATGAATTCAATAACTATCCAGTAGAGTTTTTGAATTCTTTTACTATTAGTGGTTTGCCACCACATAAGTTAGTACTGAAAGTTAATTGCATCGTTTTACTGATCAGAAACTTAAATACAAAGGAAGCATTAGTCAATGGAACAAGAATGCGCATCAAGTGTATGCATCGTAATGCTATTGATTGCGAAGTTTTAACTGGAACCGCACGCAATAAGAGAATTTTGATTCCACGTATACATTTTACATATTCCGGTACTGTTTTACCATTTAACTTTCAAAGAACTCAATTTCCAATTATACCTGCATTTGCGATGACAATAAATAAGTCTCAAGGACAAACATTCGAAAAAATTTGAATTTTATTGAGGCAGCCAGTTTTTACACATGGTCAATTGTACGTCGCAGCAAGTAGAGTTCGATCATTCGATGGTTTGAGATTTTATATTTCCGAATATAATGGCCAAGGGCATTTAGCAAATGATGAAAGAGTTTTTACAAAAAACATCGTTTACACAGAAGTTCTGAATCATTAAATTCACTTTCAAACTATTTTAAGTTCAATGGACAACATTTATTTTTTTAACCGCCCGGTTTTTTTGATTTAATGAAAAATATATGAAAAAATACGAGGCACGTGTTTTTTATTTTTTATTAATTTTTTATTTAAATTTTATATAATTTGAAAAAGATAGGCAAAATAGCTGTGTAGCCTTGGCGAAACCTGGTCAGTATGGCAATAAAAAAAAACCAAGGAAATGTCAAAAAACGCGTTATTGCTTTTTAAATATGGCTTAGCCAAGCTAAACCTCATTTTTCCTATCTTTCATATTTTTCAAATAACTCGAAAATTAATGCATAGAAAAAAAAAATTACAAAATTATATAAGCTTTGTAGCAGATAATCTTCAAACTGTTTTTGAATTTTGTACCTTACCAAAAATGAAATGTAATCCACTGGAATTGAAAACAATGTATCTTATACTTCTATGAATGTCAAGTCTCATTTTTATTAGCGTTTATTTGATTCAATAATAACATGAACAAATTAAAACTGACAATGAATTATATCAAAAAATACAAGCTCTAATTGTGTTTTTTTTTTCAACTGTTACTAACATTAAATTTTAAATTTCATAGGTATTGCAGGGAATTAAGGCAAACAACACACGCTAATGACGTATTTGTACACGCTCGCAGCTGACGTAATAGAACAAAATTCAAAAAAATTATATGCAATGATTATAGAGGTATACTCTTTGACAAAAGAACCTCAATAACGTTCAAACTTAAAAATTTAAAGAATTACGGTCGAATTTCGACCACTGGGCGACCACTAGTTTCTGTAAATGTGGGTTAAAAGTGTGCAGCAATGTGTTTACAAAACCTAGGCACCTACACTTTAAGGACCTAAACACTGCATAGATACCACCAAAGAATTTAGAGTTTGAAATAAAACTACAGGATCTTCTAGTTCAATTCTGATCAAATAATGAAGCCTTCCAACTACTCACTATTAAACTTCTTCTTCAAAATATTCATATTCACTCACAATTACTAATCAATTATTTATGATTACTAATAATTATATTAATATTTTTTTATTTTTTACAGTGTATTATTATTATTATTATTATTATTCTTATTATTATTATTATTTAAAATTAAAAACAAGTTAATGAAATATATTCTTGTAAAAAATCTTCAAAAATATATTTACAGTGCTTCCGATGAAACCACTTATTAAGCACAAAACTAATAAAGTTACATTTACGAACTAGAATATTATTTAATTCGTCTTTGTGTAAAATGTGTCAAATGGGAAGTCTAAGAATAAAATGTAAGCACATATGTGAGACTACCAACTTAACATCAAATTTTGGAAACCAACCAACTGGGGAGGAAAATTTAAAAGAAACAAATACAGTGCTACAATATTGTACTTCTGGAATGTTTCAAATATGAAAACATTTTCTGTATTTCCCCTAAAATATATTTTTAATGGTTGCTATACCAAATGGATGGATTTCACTAAAAATTTTTAGTAATATGTTTTCATATATTATAATGGCCTTAATTTAACGTAGGGATTTTTCTTTCATTTGGTTTCTAAGTATAATTTTTATACAATATTGATTGAAGACTCGTTCGGCACTTGGTGAAACATATTATTACAAAGGGTTAAAAACATAAACGCTTGATAGTTTCACAATTTATTCTTATACTCTCACACTTGTTTCAGCCTATTAGGCTATTCTGAAAGAGCTGCTAAGAACAACAAAATACAAAGAATATGTTACAGGGTGAACACATGTTAAGGGTATGTATGTGAACAAGTGTGTGGCATGTATAGTGGAGTGGGTGGAGGAGCTAGTATAGGGGAAAGTCAAGTGACTAAAAACTATGTATAATGCGTACACAAATTCTGAAATTAACTATTTCTATAGCCTGATATGTTAAAAATTAATTATTTGCTGTAGACACAAAATAATTTTTTTTCAGAGATTTCAAAGTTTAACAAAAACCCCCTACATTTAAGTCTTCCTGGTCACACAAATAATTCTAATGTAGGTGAAGCAGAAGTGGTATGATGTAAACAAACTACAGTAAACCCTCGATTTAACGGACTAATTGGGGCTGAGGGGTGTCCGTAAAATCGAAAGTCCGTTAAATCGCAAATTTTGTTTTTTGAGGATATATTTAAATCAAATCATAACACTTTAAATTTTAATACTATTAATATCATGCAAATACCGTATTCTTCTGAATACAAGCCGCACTTTTTCTCCTAAAAACATGGTCGCTAATTTGGTCTGTGGCTTGCATTCGCGCGCTAATGATATACGAAGTTATACCTGACTTCTGGTGGGACGAATGCTTTTGGTATCTATGAGTTGTTTACTGCCTAAGCAACAGCAGTTTGCCTGGCTGTAGTTAACTCTAGCGTTATGATTTATGACTACAACTGAATGTTTTAACAGCAAACTGAAGAAAGAATAGGAAGATAAAGTGTAAGTGCGTGCGCAAGTGCGCGTGCTCGCACCCTTCTGTAGGCAGCAAGACAAAGGATGAGTAGAGGGGGTGTGAGTAACATGTTTCTAAATAACGGGTAAACTGCCAGTGTGGTTTTCTATTGTAACAGTGACAACATAGCTTATCTGTACTTTGTTTTCATTCGGCGTTTTTGTAGTGCATTTGCGGTATGAGTGATATTGTGGAGACTAAAGGCACGCAGTCAAATCAAATTAAACGTAACCCGTACGATGCGAATTATAAATTAATTGTGATACAAAATGTAGAAAAAACATGCAATCGCGAAGCCGCAAGGAAATTCGATATTGATGAATCCTGTATTCGACGATGGAGAAAACAGAAGGAACGACTTTTAAATGCAAATACTGCGCGATGACCATTCGCGGGACCTCAAGTTGGGCGTTTTGTAGCAGTAGAGTCCAGCGTCTGTGAATACGTACGGCTTTTAAGAAGGCAAGGACTAGACATGTTTTAAAATTAAAAGCTTTAGAAATCGCAGAATTAAAAGTCTCCGGTTTCAAAACCAGCTTCGGGTGTATAAGACGAATGATCCGGCAAAATGGATTTGCGCTTCAATGACGTACATCACTCGTGCTAAAACTACCGAGTGACTACGAAGAAAAACTCCTACACTATCAGCGGTTTGTCATTCATTTACGCAAGAAGCATAATTATTCACTTGAACACATGGGAAATGCCGATGAAACGCCCGTATTTTTTATTTACGTATATTTACGGTGGGCCAAAAGGGAACCAAATCTGTAACAGTAAAGATTACGGGAAATGAAAAATTACGTGCCACTGTAATGCTTGCTGTATTAGCCGATGGACGAATATTTCACACTGAAATAAGATGCATATCAGTGTATATTGTTCAGTGTTAATCGTCGTGATGTCCACTGAACGTGTGCGATGCCTACGTCAACGACAACGCACAGACAGGGATCGTGAAGAAAATTAAATGAATTCTTGATGAATACTCCATGTTCTCATCAAATACAATTGAATATGAGAAAATTTGCGTGTTTCAAAACAAGAAGAAAAGAAACAAAAGAATGCTGCGATAGCCAAGCAATATCGCCAGAACAGGAGAGCCTGCAGTATATGGACATTATATGTTTCAAAAGCCTAAAAACATTATCATGCCTTTTTTTTTCATTAAACCAAGGTCCGTTAAATCGAGGGTTTACTGTACTTTCTATTGCCCAACTTTTTTTCATAATAATATTCAATATTCATATTGACAGCTGCTATTTTGTTGTCTCAATAAATATGGAGTGAGCATATTTGTTTTTAAGTGTAAAATTACTTTTGGAAGTAATTAAAATTTTGCCTTGACAACACATGGTCTAAGCAATAAATGTTTTCATTTTTGGAATAATGACTGGCGCATGCTCAAAACATACGTAAAGCTATCTTCCGGCATGAGAATTGTGTGCGCAACCAAATTGCAACAACAAATTGCAAAAAAGTTATTGAGAAAGTGTACATAACACCATGAATAAGATACATGTAAAATTCACTAACGTTTCTGTCTCCCCTTAACAAACAATAAGAACCAAAACAGAAAAGTTACAATGATCATTCAACATCCATATACTTCTTATAAACAAAAATCACCATTCTTAGAAGATCTTCTGCCCCTTTTAGCAGTGCTCCAGAAAATATAATAACAAAGTTTGTGCCATCACCAATTTCTTGTTCCTGCATCTGAGATGCTAAGATCATTAGTTTTGCTGCTGGATGTTCGACCTGCCACAGACAATAAAACAAAGTTAGGACTTTACTGCATAAAACAGTACTATAACACACTATTGCAAGACACATAAAACATGTTTATTGAATAATAAGATACAGTAACATTCAACATAATTTTCTAAAACAGTATACCTCCAATTCCCTGATAATCGTTGCAGCATCATTGGTAACAAACAGTTTATCAATGTGGTTTATAATTATTTTATTCATTCCATTTGGGCCATATGCAGTGCGCACAGTATCAGCAAATTCCTTACAAGCACTAATATTGCGATAGACTGCTTCCTCAAGTCCAGCAAAATGCTGAAAACATAACAGTTAATTATTGATTTAATTATTGTATTTTATTATTGAATTAATTTACTGTATACTTCAAGTGTTTACAGTTATGTAATGACAATATAACCCTTAAACATGCAAGTGTACATTTATTTTTGTTAAATAAATGCAACATACACTCAATATGCACATTGTTAAATTGGTGTGTTTTGGTAAAATTCAAGAGTACATAGCATGTTTCAAAAACAGCTGATTTCAAGTTTTGTATTTCACACAATCAAAATATGAATAATTTCTTTACAAAAATAAAATCTATCTTTGCTAAATATTAAGTGTATGCTACATTTATTGAAATGAATATTGTGTGTGTGTGTGTGTGTGTGTGTGTGTGTGTGTGTGTGTGTGTGTGTGTGTGTGTGTGTGTGTGTGTGTGTGTGTGTGTGTGTGTGTGTGTGTGTGTGTGTGTGTGTGTGTGTGTGTGTGTGTGTGTGTGTGTGTGTGTGTGTGTGTTACGTCGTTTTATTCCGCCCACACTGCTACAAGTACAGTAGAACCTCACTAATCCGTCACCTGTGGGACTGGGGGTATGGTCGGAACGCAAAAAAGGTCGAATTACCAGAAGAATACAAAATGTTTATTAGTATTTCATTAAATGAGACAGTCTAAAATAAAATAAAACTTATACAGTACGCTACCAGGCTATATGATTGGTTATGTACAATAAATGATAATATGTACAGTCCAGCAATAGTGTAATAAAAACAAGAAACACATTTTATTGGTGAAAAAAATCGGTTATGTTCTTTTGTTTGGCATACGACTGTCTAGACTTAGCTGCAATGTTCCCCCATTTCTTGATCCACAAGATATCCATAGGTGTAGAGGACGAGTTCTGTTCGATGTACTGAAGAGCAACATCAAAAGCTTTATTCGCTTCCATATGTGATACACGGGCAGGCGGTTCGTCATCATCATCAGGGTCTTCATTTACGGTTTCTTCATCAACTTGCGAAATAGTGGCAACAATCTGATCATCATTTAGTTCTTCATTTGTTTCACAATCTTCATCATATTTAGCAATCCACTCATCAACGTCATTTGCTTGTATATCAGGCTGCAAAGTTTGTAAGTCGTTGACAATTTCCGGCATGTCTGTGTCTTGCTCATTCCCAGTTTGTTCACTCTCGATCATCACTTTCGGCCAAAGTTTACGCCAAGATTTTTGCAGTGTGTCAGGTTTCATTTCATCCCATGACTCGGCTATTGTGTAAATTGCATCTTTGATACTAAGAGATTTCATAGCTTCAAAAAGGTTACAGCCTTCTCCTGTCTTTTCCAAAATCGAGCTGATGTACTTTCGGCGATAACACTTTTTCAGCCACTCGATCACTCCTTTATCCATTGGTTGGATATGAGAAGTTACATTGGGTGGAAGGAATGCACCTTTTATTTCTGCTTTTATCAATTCTTCTTCAGAAGGGTGTGATGGTACGTTATCTAACAACAACAGAGCGCGAACAGGAAGTTTTTGGGCCTTTAAGTTTTTTTCAACAGCAGGCACAAATTTGTCAAAAAAACATGACTTAAAAAGTGTACAGTCCATCCAGCTGATTTTTGGTTGCGGTAATAAACTGGTAGCAATGATAAATTAATGTTCTTGAATGCCCTTGGCGTTTTGGACTTGCCAATAACAAAAAGCGGAAGCTTGTGTGTACCGTTAGCATTGCTGCAAGTAGCAACGGTTAGCCTGTCTTTGGCAAGTTTTTATCCTAGTATCACGGTCTCATTTGATGCAGCAAGTGTTTTTGTCAGTTAACATTCTATAGTTTAGGCCAGTTTCATCTATATTATAGACTTGGTCAGGTGCTAATTCATTTTCAACAATTTTTTTAAATTTCAAAGAAAACTCTTTTGCTGTCTCGTATCAGATAGTTTTTCACCTGATATTGCGACATATCTAATGCCGTGATGGGTTTTCCACTTATCTAACCAACCTTCACTAGATCTTCCAATTTTGTGTGCAGAATTAGTGCCTTTTCTTTGACAATAGGCCCAGATAGCGGGATTCCTTTCCTCCTTTCTTGGCAAAACCATATCCATAACACGCATTGTCTAGCAGTTCCAATGTTGGCTTTTTTAGTGTTGTGCAACTTTTTAGTGCTTTCTCGCCCTCTACCGTCACCATACAAGATTCAATATCCTCTCTATTTTTCCTCCAGTCCTTTATTGTAGTAACTCCCACATTGAGTTCCTTGGCAATTTTTTGGAGTGATTCCCCCTTGTCCAGTCTCTGTAGCACTTTTAATTTTTCACTTAAAGGAAGCGTAACGTGTTTACGTTTTGCTCCTGACATAATGCAAAAACTACACCAGTATGCACACACAGTATTAAAAGTATAAAAAAATATTTGTAAACACTAAAACTGTCACCAATTACTACGTACACCAATTCACACAGGACGAGTAATTAGCACGCACTAGACACTAGATGCCGGCTCACTGAGGCAGCAAAACAAGTGACAAGTATGTAAACAAGCTGGTGAGTCATCAACAAGTCAGTGCCTGAGCCGCGGTCGGACCAACCCGAGCGTCAGACCAGCTGGGGGTCGGACTAGAGAAGTTTTAATGTATTATACGAGTGGTCAATGTTCAGCGCATCATTAAACGTTATATGGTATTGGAATTAACAATTAAGATGTATGTTATTAACAATAGTGTTAGTTGTGTAAAAATAGTGAAAAGTAACCCACATTATGAGTGCACGAAGTGTTTGTGCAATTGTGGTTCAGCACAAGGACATTTTATAGTTTACATACTTTACCACTCCAAAATTTGTGTAACTTTTTGTACTAAATAACAATGTAAATTTCTATTTATTTAAAAAAGTTTACATAACTGAGTAGACAACTAGGCTTACACACCCCACAAAATTAATCTATAGTAGTTTTTAATGGACAATTGATATTCCAAGATTTTACAAAGCTTAAAAACGCCCTGGAAACAAACTAAAAAACTATCTAATACCAGTACAAAAGTGATTTCCACTAACAAAAGCAAAATTTTCGACTCGCACATTACCTACGATACCAAACTTAATGGAAACTACAAACGGCATGTTAATAACAAAGCCACAACTGGCATTATATAATGGGCATTAGTTAACTTGAGCAGTAGCACGCGCTTAATACATAGTTTATGTGGCAACTTGATGAAGAAACAAAAACCCACGAAATAATTTAAACGACATATAAACATTTCAATGCACAAACTTCAACATTTTCTGATTCTCATATTCATTTTTATTCGCGGTAAACTTTATTTACATTACTAAAATGTCATTGTTTCGGCGTTTCTTCGTACCGGTCTTAAAATTTTTTCGTGTTGATAGTAAAGTTACCATACTTCTCGCAAGTATTTTTCGTACAATACAAAGTTATAATTAAGTCAATATTAAATAAATTATTGCGTTTCTGACATTTTTCAAACTTTACAAAAAACATGTGCATCAGACTTGTACAGGTTATATTCATAAAGTTTATCTCACCCTTGCTCCCTCTTTTAACATCTGCGCAAAGCCAGGGGCTGTTGGGACATGAAGTGCCATTTTTTTAAAGTGTTATGTTCAATTAAAATACTTCAATGTGCAAAACGAATGAATAAAATGCCCACAACTTCAAAAACTACAAAAATGTTCACTACTCTTTTCCAGAGATTCTTAAGACTCAAACTTCCACATTCGTTGCCAACTGTTATTCTACATTACTATAAGCATAAGTAAGTTTAACTCAATAGTTTGAAGCTCGTACACATTTTGATCTTATTTTCATTTTTTATTTCCAAATACAAAGTAATTTGTAATTTCCAAATAACAATATAAGTTTATTTTTATCATAGTTGCATTATATTTATACTCGATAGTGCAAATTTAAATGTAGAAATATTTTTTTAGTTTTTATCAAAAATATTTAAGGATAGAGCAAAGCTGAATCAATTTATACTTTTATTACTTATTATTTTAACTTTTAAAATGTTTATTTATTATTAACAGAGTTTAAACTTGAGTTCGCTCTACCGTATTACCACATATTGATCATGCTATTGGATTGCTATTGGTATCCCTGTTGACGGAAATGGTTTCTCAGGTTATATAAATTTATTATAGGTTAAGTATAAAAAAGAAAGGTGAGAGCTGAAGAAGAACAATTAATTTTGTAAAATAATTTTATTTTTTTAATTTAATTAGTAATCATCAATTAAACTGTGAAGTAATTATACACTTTTCAGTAAGTTTTGTATTAAAAAGGCAGGTGTCAGTTGCATTGTAATGAACTCCCACTCGTATTTTTGCAGAATTCAGTTATAGGATTTGATAAATAGAATAAAATATAAATTAAATGGAAGGCGATCGCGAAAACATTGGGGATGGCGAAAAAACAAAATCTTTCGCAGGAATACCAGAAGCTGCATTTGTAGTAAGTACAAAAGTGTAATCTTAGTATACCACATTGTTAAAACATTAATTATAAAGTAGAGCTTTTATTGCCATTTTATAAGGCATTTTGTAAAGAAAAATTGTAACAAATTTAGAAAATAAGGCCCAACAATTCGTAATTAAGTCATTCTACTGTATGTATGTCAGGAATGGTTGCTCGTATCCGTTATTAGAAACAGTGTTATATGTAAGTTTTTGAACATAAACGTGCACATTTCTGCACTGTGATATAACAGTGTTCTGATTTTTATACTGTTGCAAAGAATTTTTTTGCCCACAGACACTGGTTTAATTGAGAACACAAGCCCTGCTGAGCACAGCAAGGAGAGCTTACTTTTTAAGTATAAAATGAGTTTTTTCTATAAAATGTATTTAAAAAAAAAAATAGGTGTTAAAATACATTTATCAGTTACTTGGATATCTGACTGTGTTCCTTCATTTACAGAGTATAAGCAGTACAAACAACTATTTAACTTCATAGTTATTAATATGTACCTATCATATTTATCTTCTGCAAAATTGTTAGTCAGTGCACAGTGACTGTGGTGTACTGTACCTGACCTTAATTTCCTTTTTCTTTCTTTTGAGGGAACTCGTGAGCCAGTTCAGTGAATCACACAGAAGTTATTAATGTCATAACAGTAACTAGAGTTAACTGCATGGAAGTAGTACCATCAAGGTCACTCACTTTCACTGCTTCTCCCTGTCACCTCCACGCCCCTCGCCCAGGATTGTTGCCGGCTAGTACAGTGTGTAGCATTTTAGCAGTGTTACGAAAACAAATTTCATACTATAAAATAGGTTAATTACCTTCTGTCAACGTTTCTTAAAATCCTTTTAGGATGACTCGAGTTTCGACACCATTTGGTGTCATCATCAGATCGAAATATGAATTACGTCAATACATTTTGATGCATATACATCGCGTCAAGATATTAAAACATTAAAAACAACACATAACATTATATAAATAATAAATAAACTATATCACAACAAATAACATTATAACAGTAAAATATAAAAACAACGCGGCCGCAAACGAACCTGTACAGGAACGCACCCCACGGTAAGATTAATCAATGCCGGTTTGACCTTGGTTCAATTTTATCGATCTGATATAGCCAATTTCTCGCTCTATAAGATCGATTCTATTAAATAAAACATTATTGGTATGTATTGCTTTCTCATTTAGGATACGATTGTGATCCTTCTTTGTGGCTTTATATATCTCGAACCTTTCAAGGGTGTCCAGCTTTAGTGACTTTTTACATTTATGTAGGATATCCAAATTATCATTAATACTCTTTATATTATGGTTATATGAGCTCAAATGTTCTGCAAATGTAGATCTTATTACATTTGACTTGGAGCTTGGGATATGTTCTTTATAGCGTAATTTGAAAGAACGACCTGTTTGTCCTATATAGAACTGTGTGCAATCAGAACAATTAAGTCTATATACACCAGTACCATCAAATATATCGGAGGGTATATTTTTGTTAGTAAATGTAAGTTTTTTCTCAAGTTTATTACTTGCCTTTGAGGCTAAAGTGATATTATGCGTTTTTAATTGGTTTTTTAAAGTATGGTATAGATTTTCACCATATTCTATAGCAGTGTATTTGTTTACTTTTTCTTTGGATGCATCAATTAGTTTATTTTGTTTTTTATTAATTATTCTGTCTACTATATTACTTTTGTATCCATTGGCTAATGCTATGTGTTTGATAATGTTTAGTTCATTGTTATAATCATCTGTGGATAAGGGCAATGCCAGCAATCTATGAACCATACAGTTGAAAAAAGCCATTTTTTGTGAAATAGGGTGATACGATGAGGCGTGAATAGCATGATCCGTGATTGTTGGTTTTCTGTAAATATTATAGTTAATTTTATTATTTATTTTAGTTAAAGTTAAATCTAAAAAATTAATTTTATTATTCATTTCAGTCTCTAATGTGAATTGTAAATTATTTGTAATTGTATTCATATGTTTTTTAAGCATTTCTAATTGTCTGCAATTGCCATTGTAAATCATTATTGTGTCATCCACATATCGTCGGTAAAATAAAATTTTTGTATAATGTTTGTTTTTAGTCGATAAAATTTCGTTTGTTTCAATATGATTTAGGTAAATTTCAGCCAGGATGCCTGACAATGGGGATCCCATAGCTAAACCATCCCGTTGTAAATAATATTTGTTGTCGAAAGTAAAATAATTTTGTTCTAATATTACTTTTGTCAAATTGATTAACTCATCAACTGTTTCATGATTTAATGTGGACTTAGATAGTAATAAATTTTTAGCTATTTCTAACGTTTCGGTAATAGGTATGTTCGTGTATAGATTTACTATGTCGAATGAGGCGAGAGTGTGTCTCGGCTCGATTGTAATAGTTTTTGTAAGTTCGACCAGTTCTAAACTGTTTTTCAAGCTATAATTTTTATTGAACGTTATGTGTTGTCTAAAAATTTTTTCGAGTTTTTTGGCAATTTTATATGAAGGTGCAGACATAAAATTAACTAAAGGACGGATAGGCATATTATTTTTATGTATTTTAGGAAGGCCCTTAAGTCTAGGGGCCTTGGGATCTATCATTTTTAGGTATTTTTTCTCATCGTTCGTTATGACGTATTTTGATTTATTCAATATTGATTTCACTTTATTGTTAAATGTAAGAGTGGGATCGCTATGAATCTCGATAATGTTATTATTTTTAATGAAGTCCAGTATCTTGTTTTTATAATCATCATAAGTTAAAATTACGAGAGTTTGACCTTTGTCTGCTTTGGTGACGATTGCGTTATGGTCTATTAATTTCGTCTTTATCTCATTAAACACCCTTGTTTCGCTATGGTAAATAGTTTTTGTATTCTTTATGTTTTCGGCGTTCATAACTTTTTTTATTTTATTATCGATTGCATGTCTTATTACTGTTTTCGTTTCTTCATTGGATATGGAATTTATTGCGGTTTCAGCGTTCAGTATTTCATTACAGAGTGATTGTTTGGAACTATTGTTTTTAAGATTGTATTTGAAGCCTTTATTCAATAAGTTGGTTTCTTCGTTGTTGAACTGTATTCCAGTAAGATTGACAATACGAGGGTAAAACTGGTGATTTATTATATTGTTCTCTTGCGTGTCGTTCTGTTTTTTCAATAAGTTACGAATTTTTTTATTTTGTGTCTTCTTTTTCTTTATAATGGTATTATTTATTTGTCTTTCAATCAAATATGTTACATTTTGGACTTGTGAGGCATGTAAGTTTTGTAAAAGTTCGAGATGTTTTTTCATGAGCATCGTATTGAGTAAGTTCTTTTTACTATGCAATTGTTTTATTTAATTTTTAATCCATAATTTAGTGGCCATTTCTTTAGTTTTTTTTAGCGCTATAAGAATTTATTATTGACGTAATTCATATTTCGATCTGATGATGACACCAAATGGTGTCGAAACTCGAGTCATCCTAAAAGGATTTTAAGAAACGTTGACAGAAGGTAATTAACCTATTTTATAGTCTTAATCATTTCTGGAGGCAAGAAAAATGTTTAAATTTCATACATCCACCTTATATTCCTCGTTTCAAATTTATTTATGCATATCGCGTAAATGAATTTGTTTTATCAGGAATAATTAGTTGTGGGTAACACTACTCAGTTAAATTCTGGGCGCCAGTATTTGAGCTATAAAAATTTGTGTGAGTCGGCAACATATTTTTTGTTGTCGCGTAAATATCTACAGAATTTCTATCTTTGCGTTTCTTCTCTTTCTTTGGCTTTTTTTGTTACGATTTGCAGTTCTCTGAAACTACTATTTTTCTTATGTTAGAATCTAAAGCTTTTAGCAATACACACCCTAACTTTACGAAGTACCATTAGGTCAGTTATTTTGTGATTTCCGTACAGTGAACTTACTTATTTAAAGTTTTACTGTTTTCTTCATGGGCGGTTATCCTACAGACTGACAGTTGTCTGAGAACGCTGACCTTGCCTGCTGTTGTCGCTTTAATTTTTTCATACTCACGGACTTTTCCCTTTTGTAAATGAATCTGCTTTGTTATCTGCACGGTCGTTCCTAAGCCATATGGTTCGGAAGTTCTGTTAGGTATATGTACACATTTGGTATGCAAATTGGGTATACCCTGTCGGCATGTCTTTTTGGTAAATATTGCTGTCTGACACTTTTATGAATGCCTTTGTCATTTTACACTCCCCTAAAAAATGTGTATGTTTACTGGCCGCGCTACTACCTTTCTTCCGTTGCACAAAGATAAATAGGACTGAGCAATTTCTGTAAACAAAATTGTCGCTGTTGTGGCAAAAACCAATCCATTTCAGTTACAGTACCCCATTCCAAGTAGGTTGGGTGAACGAGGTGATGAAGAGACGAATTAGCAACAAACATCCAAAATATTTATCGTCCTTAGTATTGTTGACAGACATTTTGTGCGTTTCATGTGAACGGTTGACGTCTTTATTGTAGACAGTGTGTGTATTAGTTTATTTCAATAATTTGTATTTATTATGAGTGATATTGAGGAACAGTATCCTACATTTAGTTCGAGTACAAGCAACGGTGGTGTACGTGCGGGCCGAGAGGACATTAGAAAACAAAGTAAAGTCATCATAGCAGACGTTTACAAGTTTTTTAAAAATCTTGCGTATAATGAAGAAGCCAGGAGGAACATAAACTTTGCACAAGTTCGAAAATTGACAGCGGAAGCTTGTGGCATTTCTGAACAGTCGGTGCAACGTATTAGCAATACCATTGCTTCGGCAGATGATCAAGGCATGAGTGTTGTGTTCAGGTCTCCAAGGAAAGGGTATAAACGGGAACACAAAAACACTGAACTGGACGATTTTAATAAACAAATAGTCCGCAGGACCGTACTAGAATATTACGACTGAGGGGAATACCCCACTGCAAGCAAAACTCGAGCTGATCTCTGTCAGAAAATCAATTATTCTGGTTCAGAAGCCTCCGTACTTCGCCTTCTGAAAGTGCTTGGTTTTAAATTTAAGAAGTGCAACGATGGACGAATATTTTTAATGGAGCGCAGAGACATTGCTGCCTTGAGAGCGAAGTTTTTGAGAACCATGCATATACATCGTACGGAGGACAACAGGCCTATAATTTATTTGGATGAAACCTGGATATCACAGAATCATACGAATAAATACATCTGGCAAGACTCCAGAGGGAACGGTGGGCTGAAAGTACCTACTGGTAGAGGTGGCCGGCTGATTATTGCACATGCTGGATCCGCAAGTACAGGTTTCATAGCAGGTGCCAAACTTGTCTTTCGTGGCAGTAAGCATTCAGCTGCATCTGACTACCACACAGAAATGAATGCTGAAGTTTTTAAGACCTGGTTTGTTGGTATGTTGCACTCCTTGGAAGAAGGCTCTGTCATCGTGATGGATAATGCCAGCTATCATTCTGTACAAATAGATAAACCACCATGTTCAAACTGGCGTAAAGCGGATATCATGGAGTGGCTGCGTAAGAAGAAAATTTCATTTTCCACAGCTGAATCCAGGGATGAACTTCTTTCTAAAGAAGAGATCCGAACGGCCAAGAAGATGTACGAATTGGATCAACTGGCAAATGAAATGGGACATACAGTAGTGCGCCTGCCACCATATCATTGTCAGTATAATCCGATCGAGCTGATATGGGCCCAAGTTAAACGGTATGTTGCAAACAAGAATACGACTTTCAGATTGGCCGATATTGAACAACTTGCACATGAAGCTTTGGACAGGATAACTCAGGAAGACTGGGAGAAGTGCGTAAGACATGCGGAGGCACTACAAGAAGCCGATTACTCAAAGCAGTGCACGAGAGACACCACAGTGGAGCCCTTCATCATACACTTACGTGTGAGTAGTGACAGCGAACCTGAGTCCAGTGAATCCGAAGACGAATTACTGCAGGAGTGTTAAAAAGTGTATATAGGTGGTAAACATGTCTATAGCGAAGCGTAGTATTTTCTATTTTTATTGAAACATAAAAAACCGTGTGTGCGTGTTTTCTTCAGGAGTGTTATGAATGTGCTCTGTGCTATCACTTTGCAAAGTGACAATTGTGTGACTAACCCTATTTAAGGTGAGTTTTTCAACATACTGCTTATTTATAATAGTCATAAGGAATTCTATAGTTCATAAAATAAGTGCTAGTGATAGTGCTATCACTTTGCAAAGTGACAATTGTGTGACTAACCCTATTTAAGGTGAGTTTTTCAACATACTGCTTATTTATAATAGTCATAAGGAATTCTATAGTTCATAAAATAAGGAAAATTTTAATTATAAAATTAGTAAGGACAATGCATAAAATATAGAATTTTAAATTTATTTCATGAGGCATTTGTATTTGTTGTTTATAAAATTATCCTTATTTTCTTAAGAAATCCAATTCGTTTCATGTTTATACATACCATTATTTTTATGCTACTTGTGCATGTAACGTCTTATAGTATAGTTCTAATTTTTTTACTTAATTATTAATAAGCAGCGCAGGAAATAAAAATAGAATATTTTTCTGAGTCACGAATAGTGCGGTGTCTCTTCAATAATTAAATGGGGCAAGCTTAAGACACAGGATGCGTATAAAAATTCGTTCAAACAAACTATAGCTGACGCGTCGCATTGAATGTTATGTATAAGATACGGAAATTAATTGTTAATTAATTATTAACAATATATTAATTGTGATGTAATTATTATTAAGAATTATTGACAATGTAACAATGTACTCTAATGCATGTATGTATGCATGTACTCTAGACATGTATTAGTGAAACTTTCTCACTTTGTTATATTCTTTACATTAAGTAGGCTTACTTACTAGTGTAGCATTTTTCGGAAGAAAGGGAAACTGTTGCTTAGTGGCAACGCTGTAAGTAAGCGGTGTGACCTTGACGATACTACTTCCATGCAGTTAACTATAGTTATCGTGTTCTCGTATACATGTTTCTAAAGTAATTGTGAGTAAACCTAAGTATATTATGTACAATAGATGATGAGGCTCATTTATTTCTTATTGATCAGATACCATATCTGAATGCAAAGTGTCTTTTACCAGCAGTGAATTTCAAATATTTCATTTTTTGTAAATCCTTTGCATTCATGTTTACGTTAAGTGATATACATCATCTTACTAATACTAATATCATTGTAATGCAAATCCTAAATTAAAGAAAATAATAATAAAATGTTGACCACTTCTAACATGAAGAACATAACTGTAGTGACATGTACACGTTCACTAAGCATACATTTTTATGCATGCTTATTCATACATATTTATCACTAATACTTGGTGCTTCACTGATTACATCCACTTTACTTTCTGACTTGTAAATGTATTTTGTTCCAACTAATTATGAAAACATGATAAAAGTATTATTCAACTGATTAATATCCATTAAGCACAAAATGATTCATAACAGCCATGTCACCTGCCAGCTATATGGCAGTAATCCCACATGAGCAGATACTTTATTAAATCTAACTGAGATTGAAAATGTTTTGTTTTACCCACTTTTACATCAAAAAGATAAATTTGCCCACTTCTAAAATGAAATTGACAAGTGTATTATACATTATTAAATTAAAACTTATAATACTTTAAATTATGTGATGATTTACAACATAATAAACAACGATGACATAATTATAAAAATTACAGCATATCTGTTTCTCCATGTAGAATATTAATTTGAAGCTCATAATATTATACAGGCCGCTGTTAACTCCCTGTACAATTCAGATCAGTATCTGTTGTGAATAAGATTGTTTTCAGAACATTAGAATACTTTAAGTAACGTTATAAGCTTAATAATTGGTGCTTGTTGGCAGGATGATGTAGATAAGTTCATGGCTTTGCCAGATAATAATGGTAATGTGGATCAAGTTCTGAAAAAACTTGATGAGCAGCATAGCAAGTATAAGTTTATGGAATACAATTTAGCATCAAAAAGAAGACGGTAAGATATTGTTAAAAATATTTTAATTTTTAAAAACATTGTGTACTGTATAAAACGTCTCCTGTTCAGTATCATTTAGTCATTTCTGGTTGGGTAAAAGATTCACTCGTTCACTAAGCATACATTTTTATGCATGCTTATTCATACATATTTATCACTAATACTTGGTGCTTCACTGATTACATCCACTTTACTTTCTGACTTGCAAATGTATTTTGTTCCAACTAATTATGAAAACATGATAAAAGTATTATTCAACTGATTAATATTATATTATTACTGAAGTAAGATATTATAATGATATGATGAACTGTGATGTATCACAGCTTCTTTTCAAGCTGTTTTAAAATAACATTGTTTAAAGTGTGTGTGTATGTGTGTGTGTGCGCGCGCGCGCGCGCGCGTGCGCGCGTCTTTCTTCCTATACCTGTAGTAGAAGCATATCTGCATTCTACAGTCTTTCCCTGGGTGTGTGACATAAGCATGTGATTTTTAAAAAAAAGTCAGTAATCACTAACAGAATATATATTTTATTTACGTTAACAATACAAATATACACTATATTGTTCAGACCAGCTGAACAACTTAGTCTGACTTACACTAACAACAGCTAACTAGCTGGCTGTGGCTTATTTATGGTAACACCTGAGAGATAAAGTTACATAATCTCAAGAAATTTAGATTACCCAAAAGAAATTTCTGGAACTCTTATGTGGTTCACATTTATTTCTTGTTAATGTTAGTTTGGAACACATTTTAAAATACAAATATAAAGTGTCTTAATATATCAATTTATGGTTGTTTAAGACCTGAAGATGTCAGTAATGACGAAAAGCTTAGTCGAACAATAAAAAATTATAGCAGTTAGCAAATTCATAAAAGAAATATCAATTTATAGCCCAACCTCTTAGCTGCTAACACATAAAAAACTATTATTACTATTTAATAATTGGGAGATGATTATTTGTTTTCCCATACTAATTTGTGTTTCAACACACATACTTTTCATTAATACAGTCCTGTCACAGCCACCAGTTTGGCATAGGTAGCAATTCAAAAAGAAACCAATCTCGCTTACTAGGCAGACTGGGGTATTACATTTTAATTCAACAAATTTTCAAAAATTTTATTGCATCACTATTTTTGATTTTGATGATATTTGGTATATGATAACTACCCACCTTGTAGTGGCCAAAACATATTTTTTTATATTTAAAAAAATTTTTTTTTCTTGAGTAATAGACTATTTTCTAACTCGCCAACAGCCATTTTCATCACTTTTTCCATGAGCTGTAGCATTCTTATTTTACATCGTACAGAGGTCAAAAAAAGCTTTTTGGAAAGAGTAAAGATGGAACTTCATCTTAGTGTACTCAAAATTTATTTTGTTACATAACCAAATCTTGTAATGTTTACTGAAGTTACGTTTACAAATTGTTGTTTTTTCAAATTTTGGGCCCAAAATAAATAATGAAGGGCTTAGGGTAACAGGCCTGTTTTTTACCTTTTAACTCGTAGGTACTAGTAGTACTTATAAAAAAAAATTGGACTGTTACCGAGTGTCCTTCATTAAAAAAAAATGGCCACCAAATCGTAAGATTTTGAAAATGTCTCATTTTTGGGGCCCAAAAACCACATGTGGGACAGGTGGCAAAAACCTGAAATTTTTACAGTAGTAGGCTAAGTACTTTTTATGTACTTTAAAACCATATAAAATTTATTTTGTTACTCAAAGGGGTTGACAAGTAATGAAGCCATCAAAACCGCTAAAAACACTGTTCCTTCTAACCGTGAACAATGTATCCAAAAAATTCACAGCATGTATTTTTTCAGATAATAATGTAGGCCTACTATACAAAATATTTTGACATGTCTATAATGAGATAGCTTATATTCTAGATAGTTTGTTACTTAAAGTATGACTCATACACACAAACTCATGTTTAAACACGAAAGTGAATAGACATGCATGGACATGAATGTTTGCGTAATCCTGAATGTAAACATTGTAGAAGGCTCAGTTACTGTTTTGATTTCAGTGTGATATGTTGTATTGTTGCTAGTGTTAATACTGTGGTTAGGTAATGTACACTTGTTTATAAAGTAATTTTATTAGCAGTGAACTTCTCTTTTATGCGATATCCTTTATTTTTAATTTTATTAATTAGAGAAATTTTTATTTTAGCTGTAGAGAAACTGGTATAAGACAAAGTGAGGTGCAATTGGTAGTTTTATAATTTATACTAACTGTATTGTTATTGTAAGAACCCTTGCGTTTTATAAAAACGGATTATGGAGTGTTCAATTGGCATTCACACTGAAACAGTATGTCACAAATTGACTTACAATAGATCTTCATTATTGCACGATATTTTAGAGTTTACTGAACAGCAAATAACATTGATATCTTTAAGAAGTGGATGTACTGAAACAAAAAATATCTGTACTTTTCATAAAACCGAATATTTAGATAAATATTTTCATATTAATGGGAAAGTTGCTCTGACCCATTTAGCTGTCACACTAAACCGGTTAAGAAATCTCTTCGAGAAATATTTTTGACACTTTCAACAAGCAATCCAAATTTAAAATTAATTCCAGGCAGAGCACTGTGTACAAAAGGCTTAAATAAAATACGAAAACCACAAGATGATACAGAAAGCGAACCGGAATGTCAAGATATATTTGAGCCTCAATGTGTTATAGTCGAGTCAGTGAATAAAGCTTGTCCAACACTTGGCATTTCCCCCGTTAAGGTTCAAACATTATCGTATAACACCAAAAATTTTGAAAAGTTTTATTTTATAATTAGCAGTAAGGAATGTCGCTGGAAGCAATAACGAAGGGTGTATGTGTGGAAAACATATTTTGTAAGGGACAAAAGGAGAACGAGCAAACACGCTCTAGTGACGGACAGGTCATAAATTTCGTAGGCAGCTGCAACGCATACCCTGTGAACAAGCAGAGTTCACTGCTCCCGGTACGTAGAACACCAGTTTTTTATGAAAACACATTGATTCCATAGGAAACTACATACAATGTGTACAGAGCCATTAAAGGAGAAAAGGCTTAACAATGGTCAAGCATACATGTGTACGCCAGCTGTCAGGAGAAAGCGACGAAGGGTGGATTGATTTGAAGGACTCCAGCGGTCGATGACAGGGTTTTGACCTTACTTGGAAACGAAAGCGCAGAGAGTACGTCCCAAACTCAAGGATGGGGTGTCGGCTGGCAACTAAAAGAAAAAACCGACTTTCAAAGAAGGGTAGGCGAGGCCCTTGAACAACAATAGATAATAACGCCAGAGCGATGAAGTTCAGAAACAATGCAAATGGAAGAGAAACTCAGAGTTGTCACTGAAGACTTTAGAAAAAAACGACAGATACAATTTATTGCTGCGTTGTCTGGAAATGACAATGACCTCAAAATACAAAGCAAGGGAAGAATCTGGTGGGGAACCAGGAGCCCTATCAGAGAACGCCTTTGAAAAGATAGGTAGTATTTGGACTTGGAGGGAAAAATATGAAACCAATAAGGACACGGCGTCGTTGGAATCAGAAGTCTGGTGGGAGATTTGGTAAGGAAAATATAGGAAGGAGACAGGAACACGCTCGGGGAGTTCTAACTAAATTTCGGACGCGAGAGGAGTTCTAACTAAATTTTGGACGCGATCGGAGTGAAGTCCGTGACGGGAGTGATTAGCATTTTATTGAACTTAGAATAATTCGATACACAGTGTGAGAAGGTAGTTTTCGAACTTATAACAAAAATTAATACAGTCATTACAAGCAAACGAACTATGAAATAGAGTCACACTATTAGCCTACCAGTGAACATTAACTGAAACAGATAGTAACCAGACAATAATGTAATTTCAGTGTATACGAATACTTTACAACAATACTTTTTAAGAACGATTAACAACACAAACTACATTCATGAACACTTAATAACCAGACATACTGTGACCCCTCTTTCCTTTCATGTCTTTTATGAGTATAAAATGACTTATTTCATTTTAATATTTTTTTTTGAAAGAGAAGCCACATGTCAATTAGGACTAGGCTGGAGCCTAGAGAAGCAAAAATTGTGCCGGGTCCAGTATGACGGGACTTGCAATGAAACTCAGCTGTAATGTAACAATAACAAGTTTATTGTATGCCTAGAATTCATACATGCAGGCCAACTCTATGACATAATTATCCCCCCCCCCATGAATCATAAATATCACGAATAATTTAATCCCACCTTTAACAGTATTAAAGAAAAACAACATGTGTATAGCATAACAAGTGTGTATAAATTCAGTAAATATATATATAAATATAATATAAAGTTCTCCCCCATCTTGTGGCTAGCTAGACACGGACAAACATAACACACACAGAAACATAAGGCACACAAACTCACAATTACATCAATTCTAACACGAATGCCCCTGGAATGCACCCGCCTAGCAGGCAGTGTAGCTACAATACTCATAACTCAGCAGTGATAAAATATTCGCCCATCAACAACCCGTTTTTGTAGACTTACATAAAAGCCAGAACCCCAGAAAGGATGATAAAAACTCATAACGCATAAATAAACCCGGACCGCCCATTTGTATAGCATTCCACTGATCAATGACCCATCATGAGCGTATGAACCTTAAGTTCCTTTCACAGCATTAAATAAAAATTTACAGAACTACATCACCTGATTTCAAACAGTTGTTATATAATTCTAAACGGTTACTTTACTTCACAAATTCCGAAGGACTTAAAAATCAATATGTCCTTTCACAATCAGAAATTATTCACTCGAGGCTTTACAATTTCAGAAAAATTTAGACAATATATGTTTTACAAAAAAATAATGAGTATATGTTTTATAGTTAAAGAAAATTAAACAGCAGATACTACAAGTGAAAGTTAATCAATATGTGTTTTGCCAGTTAAGAAAGACAATCAGTATAGCCCTTTTGTAAGGAGCAAAATCAACTAATATATGTCCAGAAGAAAAAACAAATTATTTTCTATTAACCCCGAATAGCTATATAAATATAATTAAAATGAAAAAATACAATAAGGCGGTTGTGCCCTAGCAGCTGTGGCAGCGCGCCAGCATGTGGTAGACAAAGTTTGACAGGCCTCCAACCTGCCTGAGGTTGCACCAACATGTGTCAGAGAAAAACTAAGTCCCCTTTTAAACCCCAGAAAACGGCCCAAAAAAAAACAGGAAACCCCCAGCCCTTAAATGTTAAACCCATAGTGAAGTTAATATTTATTCATTCCTGTTCCAGCCGGAACAGAGCTACTAACCTGTTCTATAAATTTTGTAAAGAGTTAAATGATAATGAGATGCAAACTGTAAAATGTCCAAGTGTAAAAAAAATATCTGGCACGCTCCCCCAGTGCAGCACACAATTACAAGCAGTGCACTTAGTGTTATGTAAATCAGTTATAAAAAAAAGTGTTCTTGAATTTAACTTATAATGTTCAGAGTTATGATCAGCTGCTCCCCTTTCTAGCAGACAGTCTGGACACGTGGTCACATGGCTTCAAAGATATTTAATGTAAAACAGGCGCACTGCCGGCCCGGCCCCAAAAAGGAAAATAAAAGTGTGAATATCACCTTAGTACTGCTGGCAAGTGCTACATCGAGAACGAGTCACCAGCTCCCTCTTCGGACATGATCTTGTTTAATGGTCCATGACTGATGCAGGTGTACGGCGATCAGCAAGGCCAAATCTCCGGCTTAATTCAAGAACCCTGTTAATTCAAATAAATTAGAGAAATGTTCACCAAAATGTACACCCGAGTTCAGGTAATTAACCTCAGAACGGGCCTTCAATCAACTCTCAATAAATGCACAAGTTTTATTAATAAGTCTTTGCAACCTGCTTAAAGAGTAGAAAATCAGGCATGGAATAAATAAATTTTGATAATAAAAAAAATTATATCAAAAGTGGCGTAATATAAAGGTCATCAGCACCCTGTCTACATGCTTGAACATAAATTAAGGTTATGCGCCACGTGGTGAGAGATAATCATGATTGGACCAAAAAAAATTCAACTGCAAGGCACTCGCAGCATTAAGAATGTTTTAACATTAATAAATTTCATCCATGGAAGTTCTCACAAATAATTCTCTACTGGGAAGTTAATTAACAAGCTCCCCGACAGTCTGCTGCATGAATTGACACAGTTCACGACCCGACTAGGCACTGCCTTTTAGCCATTAATTTTTTAATGTCGTACACTTTTATCATGACAATGACAATTGCAATACCTCTCACACTATTCTAGTAATAATAAACGGAACATGAGCTATATACTGAACATTAAGTAATTTGCTGAACAATGAGTTTTCTCTTAATATAAAACCTGTCGGGTCGCACACACATAATTACGTATTTTATACGGTTGCATACACCTTGTTATTAATTATCCACATATATAATTACTTATAAAGACATAAGATAATGCACTTCTTACCGGGAGTCGTTTATGCTTCAGCCAGCCATGTAGAAACAGAAACTACGCCGTAATTGTTCGAAGAGAGAGACGGACCGTTGTATCTCGCAGCGGGGCAGTGAGTCGTCTGCCGTTAGCAGCAGAGCCAAATGCTCCCCTTTCTACAAGTTGTGCGCGCAACCGTAACCGAGCCGAACAAAGGTCGCTTCAGCCGACCCCTGCATTCACTTTATTTGACAATAAAAAAAACTTTTCTAAAACCTTCGACAGCCGGATTTACAACGGCACACCCCCACCCCGAAAGGGCAACCCGGTTGCCCCACTCTGAAACTCTGGAGAGTACCCTGCAGTGTACCCCCCCATCTTAAATACTCCGGTGGACATCGTGGGTAAGTTGGCCAGGCAGACTTGCTCTCAGGAGAACAGAGGCTCAGAAGGGAAAACGAAAAAGACGAAAGAAGACGTGTAGTATATAAGTGTGTATGTGCGGCCCGCTGACCTGATCAGGGCCAGCCCACCGTAAAGAGGGACAGAGAAGAAAGACGAAAGAAAAGTTCGGGAGCTCCCTGAGTTCCGACCTCCTGAGGCTTGTCCACCCAAGCCAGAACACGATAGCCACCTAAACAGGGTATCTGCCCCATATACCTACGGGGTAATTCTGTAATACTACCCCCCCCATTTTACACAATACCATTACTGCACGGGCCAAGGGGAAAAGGGGCGATGACAGTCTCCATGATGCGGTGGTCCCCACTGGGACCTGACGGAAAGCCATGTCAACTGTGACTATGGCACGTTTCCAACATATATATATGAGTTTTACAAGTGTGCTCCATGGGCATGCGTGCAGCAGCAGGGGGGAAGAGGAGCACAACAGACCCCTGCCACCCTACTGCTCCACTTCTCTCGCTAACTCCCTTTTTTTTTTTTTTTTTTTTTTTTTTTTAAGGTAAGGTTAGGAAAATTGGAAGGTGGATGGTCAAGGATGATTAAACGGTCAGGGGATGGGATTGAAGGTAAGGACCTGGCTCCCTCCGGACCTAAGGACAATTGGAGAAAACCAAGGCTCGCGCAGGCAGGGGCGCACCCCTGAAGTAGACGAACCCCACTGGGACTGTGGGAAAGTCCCACAGACTGTGGGAATTCTACACAGTTTCAATTTTGAGATATGTGTAGTAATCTCTTTAGGATTACTACCCGGCTCTTCCAACCGCGCCGTCACCGGTGACGTAAACCCGAGGATACGGTACGGCCCCGACCAACGATAGCATAACTTGGCGGCTCTTTTATCGGCAGCTGAGCTGATCGGGTGGCTCTGGCAGTAGACCAAATCTCCTACTTTAAAGGGATTTGGAATACGCCCCTGATTATACCGACTACGGACGCGCTCGTGCGCACGAAGCAAATTCTTCCGGGCCTCTTTCCACCTATCTGCCGTCCTAATGTCCGGATTACTCGGCAGAAGATCGTCTATGTTCCATAAGTTGGCCAAGGGAAGCGTAGGCGAGAAACCAAACATAACTTCAAAGGGAACGGCCTTATGACTGTCATGCAGGGCCGTATTGAAAGCTAGCTGTAACCACTTAAGGTTCTGATCCCAGGTGGTCTGTTGTTCCGCATGATAGGCGATGATTGCGGACCAGAGATTCCTGTTGAATCTCTCCGCGTGGGACGGCTGTGGGTAATAGGGGGAAGTGGTTACATGTTTGATGCCATTGGCGAAGCACATTCGCCGAAAATCGCCTGAAATAAATTGTGGACCATTGTCCGAGACAATGATGGCCGGAAGACCGAAGTGCTGAAATACATGACTCTGGAGCGCGCTTATGGTCAATCGAGCAGTTGCCTGCTGTAAGGGCAGTAGCCAGGCAAACTTCGAAAAACCATCCACACAGACAAGTAGGTACGCATTACCTGACTTGCTACGCGGGAAGGGTCCCACGTAGTCGATGAATAGCTTCTCCATCGGTCTGCTCGCCACATCAGATGACAACAGCCCCAACTTGGTGTTCTGGGCAGGCTTGCTTAAGCCACAGAGATGACATGCCTTCATATCCATGCCCTTCCAGATGAAGTTTTTCCTAATACTGGAAATGGTCTTCGAAATCCCCTTATGTCCACCTGCCGGGGAATTGTGATAGTAGCTGAAAACCATGGGCACGAGTTTGCTAGGCAGCACTATCTTCGGGGCCCGCCCCTTTTTCTCTCTGCAACATAGGACGCCCCTGGACAAGAAGTAAGGGACCTGCACGTTACCCTCTTTTAGATTTTGGATGATCGGACCCAACTCTTCATCATCTAACTGATGGGGTAACACATCAGTAAAAGCTAAAGGAAAGTCCAGTAAAACAGAACAGGGTTGCTCCGGCTGGGCTTCGCTGGGCTGGGAAAACATACGGGACAAAGCATCAGCAACCACATTTTGAGTTCCCCGAATGTGTTGCACCTTGAATTTAAAGGATGAGATCTTAACCACCCATCGTCCAATCTTACCCAGCTGCCGGGGTACCACGCTCTGCTACCATTTGTGACCCCTCTTTCCTTTCATGTCTTTTATGAGTATAAAACGACTTATTTCATTTTAATATTTTTTTTTGAAAGAGAAGCCACATGTCAATTAGGACTAGGCTGGAGCCTAGAGAAGCAAAAATTGTGCCGGGTCCAGTATGACGGGACTTGCAATGAAACTCAGCTGTAATGTAACAATAACAAGTTTATTGTATGCCTAGAATTCATACATGCAGGCCAACTCTATGACATAATTATCCCCCCCCATGAATCATAAATATCACGAATAATTTAATCCCACCTTTAACAGTATTAAAGAAAAACAACATGTGTATAGCATAACAAGTGTGTATAAATTCAGTAAATATATATATAAATATAATATAAAGTTCTCCCCCATCTTGTGGCTAGCTAGACACGGACAAACATAACACACACAGAAACATAAGGCACACAAACTCACAATTACATCAATTCTAACACGAATGCCCCTGGAATGCACCCGCCTAGCAGGCAGTGTAGCTACAATACTCATAACCCAGCAGTGATAAAATATTCGCCCATCAACAACCCGTTTTTGTAGACTTACATAAAAGCCAGAACCCCAGAAAGGATGATAAAAACTCATAACGCATAAATAAACCCGGACCGCCCATTTGTATAGCATTCCACTGATCAATGACCCATCATGAGCGTATGAACCTTAAGTTCCTTTCACAGCATTAAATAAAAATTTACAGAACTACATCACCTGATTTCAAACAGTTGTTATACAATTCTAAACGGTTACTTTACTTCACAAATTCCGAAGGACTTAAAAATCAATATGTCCTTTCACAATCAAATTATTCACTCGAGGCTTTACAATTTCAGAAAAATTTAGACAATATATGTTTTACAAAAAAATAATGAGTATATGTTTTATAGTTAAAGAAAATTAAACAGCAGATACTACAAGTGAAAGTTAATCAATATGTGTTTTGCCAGTTAAGAAAGACAATCAGTATAGCCCTTTTGTAAGGAGCAAAATCAACTAATATATGTCCAGAAGAAAAAACAAATTATTTTCTATTAACCCCGAATGGCTATATAAATATAATTAAAATGAAAAAATACAATAAGGCGGTTGTGCCCTAGCAGCTGTGGCAGCGCGCCAGCATGTGGTAGACAAAGTTTGACAGGCCTCCAACCTGCCTGAGGTTGCACCAACATGTGTCAGAGAAAAACTAAGTCCCCTTTTAAACCCCAGATAACGGCCCAAAAAAAAAAACAGGAAACCCCCAGCCCTTAAATGTTAAACCCATAGTGAAGTTAATATTTATTCATTCCTGTTCCAGCCGGAACAGAGCTACTAACCTGTTCTATAAATTTTGTAAAGAGTTAAATGATAATGAGATGCAAACTGTAAAATGTCCAAGTGTAAAAAAAATATCTGGCACGCTCCCCCAGTGCAGCACACAATTACAAGCAGTGCACTTAGTGTTATGTAAATCAGTTATAAAAAAAAGTGTTCTTGAATTTAACTTATAATGTTCAGAGTTATGATCAGCTGCTCCCCTTTCTAGCAGACAGTCTGGACACGTGGTCACATGGCTTCAAAGATATTTAATGTAAAACAGGCGCACTGCCGGCCCGGCCTCAAAAAGGAAAATAAAAGTGTGAATATCACCTTAGTACTGCTGGCAAGTGCTACATCGAGAACGAGTCACCAGCTCCCTCTTCAGACATGATCTTGTTTAATGGTCCATGACTGATGCAGGTGTACGGCGATCAGCAAGGCCAAATCTCCGGCTTAATTCAAGAACCCTGTTAATTCAAATAAATTAGAGAAATGTTCACCAAAATGTACACCCGAGTTCAGGTAATTAACCTCAGAACGGGCCTTCAATCAACTCTCAATAAATGCACAAGTTTTATTAATAAGTCTTTGCAACCTGCTTAAAGAGTAGAAAATCAGGCATGGAATAAATAAATTTTGATAATAAAAAAAATTATATCAAAAGTGGCGTAATATAAAGGTCATCAGCACCCTGTCTACATGCTTGAACATAAATTAAGGTTATGCGCCACGTGGTGAGAGATAATCATGATTGGACCAAAAAAAATTCAACTGCAAGGCACTCGCAGCATTAAGAATGTTTTAACAATAATAAATTTCATCCATGGAAGTTCTCACAAATAATTCTCTACTGGGAAGTTAATTAACAAGCTCCCCGACAGTCTGCTGCATGAATTGACACAGTTCACGACCCGACTAGGCACTGCCTTTTAGCCATTAATTTTTTAATGTCGTACACTTTTATCATGACAATGACAATTGCAATACCTCTCACACTATTCTAGTAATAATAAACGGAACATGAGCTATATACTGAACATTAAGTAATTTGCTGAACAATGAGTTTTCTCTTAATATAAAACCTGTCGGGTCGCACACACATAATTACGTATTTTATACGGTTGCATACACCTTGTTATTAATTATCCACATATATAATTACTTATAAAGACATAAGATAATGCACTTCTTACCGGGAGTCGTTTATGCTTCAGCCAGCCATGTAGAAACAGAAACTACGCCGTAATTGTTCGAAGAGAGAGACCGTTGTATCTCGCAGCGGGGCAGTGAGTCGTCTGCCGTTAGCAGCAGAGCCAAATGCTCCCCTTTCTACAAGTTGCGCACGCAACCGTAACCGAGCCGAACAAAGGTCGCTTCAGCCGACCCCTGCATTCACTTTATTTGACAATAAAAAAAACTTTTCTAAAACCTTCGACAGCCGGATTTACACCGGCACAATACCGCAACAAAGGTGCGTAATATTAATTCAGATTTGAAATAATTCACAATGTCGGTGTACAACAGAGAATGCTAACTTTTATTCATAAATTATAATCCGAATGCGTGGAGTTGGTGAGTGAAGTGTCTGTGAGTGACATCGTGGAATTCATCCGGTACCATCTATCATCTGGAGGAGTTATCTGCACGATTCTAGAACGATCGACATGAGGGAATCATCACCGCAACCACCGAGTGATTGGATATTCGAATACCAAGTATAGTAAAACATGTCTTAATTAATTTAGATCCACTGTCTGTCATCTCAAAGAATCCACACACACACGAGAATTTATTAAAGAAATCGATTAAAGTTTATGTAGAAGTAAAATTATCATTCTTTATCAGTTTTGGAGTCATGTTTATTGCCAAGTTCTAAATGAATCCATATTTACAAAGTATAGTAATAACTTAAGAGATTATTCATATTAAGAATGTATAAGATGAAGCTAAACATTATAATTTACTTAAGTACTAAACGCAATTGATGAATGATCATTAATATGCAACCATTAGATTGAGAGTTTGGATAACTAATTTTATTAATGTATTGTTTTGATATTTACAGTTTAATAATGAGTATTCAATTTTATTAATGTATTGTTTGATATTTACAATTTAGCCATGAGTATTAAATTTTGGTAATGTGTTAATTTTATATATTTATGAGTACTAATGAGTACGTGGAATTTTGTGCTATTTTAATATTTACAAGTGAATAAATTTCAAACTATTTCAAACTAATGTGAATAAATTTAAAAGCTATCAGTAGAAATGAGCATTTATTATTTTTTTAACCCTGAGATAAAGAGTATAAACAAAGAAATCCTTATATTGGCGCCGCACCCCACGGCTTGATAAAATAGTAAGCTAGGGCAGTGACAGACAGTGGCTAGCAATAAGTTTAAAATAAGTACATGTAAGTAGCTTAATCTGTATTATTGTTGTCGTATATCGGTCTCTAAGTCTCTGAATGATAACCCGAAGTCAAGCTAAAATGGCATCTAGTGGAGAGAATTCAGATGAGTTTGATATCAATAACCAGATGGGCAGCCTGAGGACGGAAACGTAATGAATGAAGAAAGCTCAACAACCGGTGCAGGAACTAGGGCTGGGGGACCGCAATCACAGTCGCAGTCATCTGAAGCAAATTTTCAAATGTTAATGGCATTGATGAAACAACAATTTGAAGAATCGAAAAAATTACATGAAGAAACAAGAAAGCAAATAGATAAAAGAAATGAAGAATCGGAAAGGAAGAGAGATGAAAAACAAAGAAAACTACATGAAGAGATTAAAATTTATTACTTTAATCTGTCACTGTGACCACTTGGTTTTCGTCTTCTAACGCGTTTCGGATTAGATTTAATCCATCATCAGAGTAAAAATTCGTCAGTTGACTTCGTTAAAACATTAAAACATTAAAAAGACACTAAAATACATCTATGTATACGTTGTACAAACACAGCGACGTACGCGGATGTGAGTGCGCACTCGACACCGGTTGATGACGTACATGACGTTACATGAAGAGACATTAAGACAGATAGAAGAAACAAGAAAACACATAGACAAAAAAATTGAAGAAACGAAAAAACAGAATGAAGAAATAGATAAACAACTCGCCGAGAAATTAGACGAAAAAATAGAGTTAATGAGAGGAGATCTACAAGGACAAATCCACCAGGTGGGTACTGAACTACAAAGACAGTCAGAAAAGTTAGAAGAAGTACAGAAGAAGAGCAAAAGCGGAATCAAAGAATTGAGCAAAGAATTAAAGAAGCAGGCGAAAGAAAATAAGGAAACCAGAGAAAAGGACAGGAAGGAATGGCAGGAAGCCATAACCAACACTCAACAACAAAATCAACACCAAATCGAAAGCGTAGAACAGCAAGTAAGAAGCATCAAGGAAGCGCATCCCAGTACGGAGGATAAAATAAAAGAGGTCTCCATGGAAAAAGGGCGAGAGCTGGAGGAAATCACAAATAAACTAACGACTGTTCGCGAGAGCCAACAGCGGGTGCAACGTCGCCTGGAAGAGATGGAGCAGAGACCAGCTGGAGCCATGAATGCAACAGTCATCAACAAGGAAGCCACGTTCGACGGGGAAGACAATTTCCCGATGGAATTCCTAAAGGAATTGTGGGAAATCCAGGAAACCTACTATGGGGAAGAAAATACTCGTTGGATTGGGCGACATTTAACCGGCGAAGCAGCTCTATGGTGGAGAATTGTAAGAGAACAGATTAAGTCCTTCCAAGAGTTCGAGGAAGCATTTACCAGTAAGTATTGGAGCGCGACCCAACAGGAGCGGGTTCGTGACCAATTAGAGTACGGCAGATTTAATTCGAGCAGTAATCTCGACATGATTCAGTACATGGAGAGATGCGTGCTGAAAAGCCGGCAATTAATACCTATATTGTCGGATAAGCACATGATAACGAAGTTAGCCCGGCATTACAATAGAGAAATTCAAATCGCGGTGCTCACCAGAGGTATAGTTACCATAAATAGTTAAAAAGGTCTGCTAAGGGAATACATGGACATTAGCAAGAGGGTAAATAACGGCCAACAAAGTGAGCGACAGCCCATAAATTTTAAAAGAGACACTCAGCCGACCCGACAACAAAATAACGATGTCAGTAAGCCGCGTGCCAACTGGCGGGAGAATTTCCGACAGAGGGAGGTAAACAGACCCAGTGCGGGGGAAAATAAACAAAACCCTGTCAATAGTATTGTTATTGAGCGACAAGTGAAAGGGAAGCCAGACGAAGGGCCGTCTACATCGAGGCAATGACTTCCGACGATGAGTACAATGAACCCGGCAAGTAAAGAAAAGGTTGAAATAAACACCAGAACGGTAAACATTACCACAATTTTTCCTGATCTTAAGGAAGACCTAATGGAAGAATCTACTCAAAATATTGACGTCAAAATGATAAAGAGCCCGGAGTTACTAATTCAATTAAACCATGTACCCGTAAATGCCCTAATAGATTCAGGCAGTGCGGTAAACGCGTTATCCGAAGACTGGTATAATAACCACAAGAGGGAGATGGGGAACCATGAAATATTAAGTGTAAACAATACGAACATAATTAGTACTGTCGGGAGTAAATCAAAAAGTATAAGAAAACAAATATTTTGTGAGGTAATTATTAGAAATAGGTTAAGCGTAGATTGTGTCTTCCTAATAGTACCTAGTTTAGTAAGGAACTGTATATTGGGTATGAACTTCTTACATCAGTCGAGAAGTGTAATCAACATACCTGAACGCTGGATACAGTTTCAACCGGAGGGAGAAGTGATTGATGAAGAACGCCTTTGTGAGATACCATTACTCAGCGTGGAAGAAAAGGTGGGCGGTGTTGAGGAAGAAATCAACAAGAAAATTGGAGAACTGGAAGGGGTAAGCCAAACCAAGAAAGGTCAATTAGGTCAACTGTTAATTAAAAACAAAAGAATCTTCAATGAACGGCCAGGTCTCATCACGGGATATCAGCATTGCTTCCAGGTGACCGACAGAACACCCTACCTGCAGAAAGGATGGCCCGTTCCCATCAAGCACCAGAGGGCGGTCCAGGAGGAAATTAAAAGAATGCTGGATTACGGCATCATAGAAAGAGCTAACAGCCCTTACGTCCAACCTCTGGTCACTGTTATCAAAAGGGACGGGAGTGTGCGATTGTGCTTAGATGCCCGGAAGGTGAACAGTATCACCATCCCAGATTATGAGGGACCCCCACCAATCAATGAAATACTTGCTAGATGCAGCAATATCAAAGTAATGTCTACGATTGACCTCACTAATAGTTTTTGGCAAGTCCCACTCCATGAAGAGTGCCGCGACCACACTGGTTTCCTGTACAAAGGAAAGGGATACCGATTTAAGGTAACACCTTTCGGATTGAGCACAAGCTTAGCGCATTTTACAAGGGGGCTCGATCACGTGCTTAACGACGAGGTAAAAAGGCATACCATAATATATGTGGATGACATTCTGTGCTTCTCTAGGAACGAGGAGGAACACATCGAACATCTAAGGAACTTGCTAGAAAATTTGAAGGAGGCGAATATTATGGTGAACCTGAAGAAATCCCAGTTCTTTAGAAAGGAGATCCAATACCTGGGGTATTGTCTCACCACCGATGGAATTAAACCAACTGACGATAAGTGTCAGCAATTTTAAATTTTCCGGTTCCACGAAACCCAAAACAACTGAAAGGTTTCTTGGGCTTAACCAACTTCTACAATAAATTTACCAACAAGTACGCCGAATATACCCAACCAATGTTAAAACTTCTACAGAAGGGTAATAAATTTAGATGGGATGCCACCATGCAAGAGCATTTCCAGCGGATAAAAGAATTGTTTATAGATTCCGTTGTGTTAAAATTTCCAATTCAGGGACGCCGGTTCTATCTTCAGTGCGATGCCAGCAGCTACGCGTACGGAGGCCAGTTATACCAGGTTGACCAGAAAGGAGAGATAGCAGTAATAGTATATACCAGCAGGACTTTCAAGAACGCAGAAAAAAATTATTTCGCCACAGAAAAAGAATTATTAGCCATAGTACAGTGTTTGAAGAAATTTAGGATATATATACTCGGACAACCTCTCACAATAATCACAGATAACAAAGCCTTAACATTCATCAAGAAATGCCACTTGAATAATACAAGAATCACACGCTGGATACTGGCAATCCAGGAATACAACTTTGAAATCCTCCATTCTAAAGGGAAATAAAATATCGTTGCGGATATTTTAAGCCGATACCCTGAAGATGAAGAACTGAATGAACCACTCGACGAGAGACAGGAATATTATATACACGCCATAGAAATCAAACTAAGCAAAGATACAGCTACAAAATTAAGGAAAATCCACCAAGTACAATTTGAAAACTCGAAGTTCAGGTGAATAATTGACCAGATCAAGGAAGGAAACAATGGTAAATTAAACCAGCATTTTAAAATCATTAACAAGAAGCTATATCGGAGATGCAAGGGGAGGTGGAAATTGTACGTTCCAAGGGAATGCCAGACGGAGCTAATCCAGGAGATTCACAGCATCTGTGGACATCCCGGGATGAAGAAAACACTGCAGCTGCTAAAAGAGCACTTCACATGTGATGAGATGTGCAGAAGTGTCAGCAAGATCATCAAGTATTGTGACTTGTGCCAGAGATGCAAAGACAGCGGCAATCGAAATATCGCTGGGGAAACAAGGCCTATTCTTCCTACAAAGAAGGGAGAAATCCTCAGTTTAGATTACTATGGAAGTTTACCGACATCTAGTGGTGGAGTAAAGTATTTACTTGTCGTTGTAGACAACTTTACGAAATATGTCGAGCTGTACGCTGTACGTAGAGCTACAACAAGTATAACTTTAAAATGACTCCAACAGTATATTGCACAACATGGAAAACCGGAAAGCATACTGACAGATAACGGTACTCAATTTACATCCCGTAAATGGACACAAGGCCTGAGAGAACTTAACATTAAACCAAAATACACAGCCATTAGAAATCCATGCACCAATATTGCCGAACGGTGGAACAGGCAACTTGGAAACATGTTCCGGATATTTGTACGTGAAAGGCATACAAAGTGGGCGACGTATATCAAGACGATTAAAGCGTGTCTCAATGAAACATATCAAGAAACTATAGGAACGACACCACATGAAGCCCAGTTTGGAACGAAACCAACCAGGCATTGGGAGAAATATTTAGACCCAATAGTGAAGAATGATGAGGGAGTAAACGTAGAGAAATTACAATTACGAATAAAGGAAAGAGGTGAGCGGCAGGCTGCCCGAATAAATCAAATGAATAAGATTACTGAATTTGACGTAGGAGACAAGGTTCTTATACGAGCAGTGAATTTATCTGAAGCAACACAGAATATTATCGGAAAATTCTGCGCGCTGTATGAAGGCCCGTACACAAATAATACAAAAAGTAGGAAACGCTACATATAAACTGCAGGACAAATCCAGCAACGGTACGATAAGGGGCGTCTTCAATACTAGGCAACTGAAGAAATATCATTCAGGGGCTTATGGGGGCCTAACGAAAATGTAAAAGAATTTGTATGATTTGCTAGAACAATTAATGAAATCTCTTAGTAGTAACATGAGATAAAAGAAAATAGAAATAAGAAAGCAAGTGTATAAAATGAATTATTTTAATGATTAGTTGTCATAGTCAATAAATGTCATGTTAATGATAATGAATAAAACAATTAATGATAATAGATGTCAATAAGAGTGAAGAAGATAGAAGGGTAAATGTTTAAATGGTATATATGTGAAGACAATTAATAGAATTTTGAGAGAACTATTCAAGTTGTATGTATTTAAGATCATGTTTACGTAAGGACAATTTACAAGCTTAGTATAAGATTGTATAATATAATTGTGTTCAAAGATGTTAGTAAATAGAAAAGAAAAAATTTTTTTTTGTGAAAATGCTAGCGAGATATCAGAAAATATGGACTAACTAGAGACAGTAATAATAAAATAGGTTAGGAAACTATAGTTATAACGTCTCTCCTGTTAAGACATTATAACATAGGGAACCAGTTTAATTGTTTGCTGTTAATTAAACTAGCTGCCGTAGTTAGTAAAAATTACTTACCAACAAATTATGACAATGTACATATCAGGAATTTGTCCAAGGTTACATAAATTTATTCACTCTCTGGATATTAGCGAAAACATCTCTTTATTATTGTATCTTAACTACAATATAAACATAATAGCTTTAATGGTCATCTTTTTGTTTTTACTTTACTTTTAAAGGAAAATTCTTATAGATTCTGCATCAAAAACTCTTTAAATTGTTACTCTTAGTATCCCAAGATCATACAGCTTTGTATTACTTTGATTACCACGGATCCGGGTTCTAACTTTATAATATTCTAACATACTGCTACGACAGCGTAGAACAATCTAGGCGTTTATCGAATGTGCCAGAAAGATCTCGACGTAAGCGTGTGGTGTACGTGCTACCAAACGCATGTTGCGAGAATTTTCTCGACTATGCCAGCCTTTCCTCGGGCGCTCGGACTGTGTCAAGGGTGCAGCAATTACGTAGTTCGCGAGAGATAAGACGCAGTTTGGAAGCTTCTGGTGTGTGTAGCGTAACTATAAATACATCGCGTCGCGGCCTTAGTTTTTCAGTTCAATGCGAGATTTTTGACTGTGCGGTTCGAGAGTATTAGTGCGATATATTTTACAGAGCGGTTCGGGTTATTACGGTGTACGTTCAAGTAGTTATTAGTGAAGTGTTGCGTTTTGTATTCGGACGGTATAATTGTAATACAGTTGAGTTTTAATATTAGTGGACATTTTATTGCGTATGAACAATTTCATTTGATTTGTTGTAGACACTGTGTTGTTAATTACGAACTGTTTTACTATAACAATTAAAGGTGTGATTAGTGACTTAATTGGTGTCTTGTACTTATTTTGTTTCCACTGTACCTACGATGATCGAGTAGACCGTCGTAACAGTGGTGTCAGAAGTGGGATAGAACGGTTAACAGTGGAAACAGTGGACGCTTTGTACAAGACGAGTGTGATTCGTAATTAATCGATAAACAATGGATGCCAGTCAGATGATGGAAAATTTACAGGCGCTGCTGTTGCAGACAGAAAAACGACAGGACGAGAAACGCAGACAGGAGGCGGAGGAAGCAGAAAGACGACAAAAGGAAGAACGAATACAAGAAAGAGAAGAAGCAGAAAGACGACAAAAAGAAGAACGAATACAAGAAAGAGAAGAAACAGAAAGACGACAGGATGAAAAACGCAAGCAGGAGGCAGAGGAACGGAAGCAGGAAGCAGATGACATCAAGGAGTTAATACAGCAGCAAAAGCAGACACAAGAACAAACCGCTGCAGAGTTGGGTCTCCTACGAGGTGAGCTTAATAAGCAAGTAACTAAAATATCGGAGGTACAAGAATCAATGACATTAAAAATAGCTGAAGTAGAAAAATCTGTCTTGACTGTGGAGGAATCGATGTCTACAAAAATATCTGTTATAGAAGAATCTGTGTCAAATAAAATATCTGCAGTAGAAAACTCAATGGCAAACATAAGAGAACAAATTAAAACTGAAGTTGAACAGTGCATGAAGATTCAACCAAAACAAATTTCTGAACAGACTGTACCAGTGATCAAGACAGAAAATAAGTTAACAGAGAAAGTCACTTTGCCTGCAGTAGGGACAGTTCATGTCAAAGCTCCAACCTTTGATGGAAGCACTCACTGGGCAACGTACCTCCGCCAATTTGAAGCTGCTGCATGCGCAAATAATTGGACAGAAAAAGACAAGGCTGTTTCGCTTGTTCTTGCATTAAAAGGACCCGCGGCAGAACTACTACAGAAAGTGCCACCTGACAGCCAGAACACCTATGCCGAGTTGATAAAAGCTCTGGAATTACGGTATGGTGATAAACATTTGCGAGATGTGTACTGCACCCAGTTGAGAGCAAGGCGACAACATTCCGGGGAAAGTCTTCAAGAGTTTGAAGCAAGTATCGACAGACTAATTAGACTGGCCTATCCTGAAGCGCCAGAAGATTTTCGAACGCGTTTTGCGATGCAGACATTTACTGCCGGTGTCCGAGATAACGAACTACAGCAAGTGTTACGAATGGCAAGACACCAGAACAGTGCGGACGCCCTGGTACATGCTTTGCAATTTGAGGCCGCCAAATCAGCGTCTGGTTGGACAAGTCATAAAGTGCGCGAGCTAAAAGATCGCGACGGCACAGACGATGAGGAGGAAGAACAAGGAACAGAGACTCGACGGTCGGCGCCACAGAATAAAATAAGAAAGGATGGAAGACCGAAGTGTTATCGATGTGGGAAACCTGGACATCTACAACGAGATTGTCGGGTTAGAATTCAGCAGCAGGGAAACGAGCAATAGTCGGTGCAACGGGGCGTGTGCTGACTAACTGGAGGAACGAAGCCCCTAGAGAATACGCAATTTCTACGCTTCAGAAAAACACCGGGAGCTTGGTAGTTACCGGATTTGTTCAAGAAAGGCCAACCTCGATTACAGTTGACACAGGCGCAACAGTTTCTATTGTGCGCCCCGACGTGGTGAAAGATCTCAAGCCAATCTGGTGCTCTTGCAGCTTGCGAACAGCTACTGGACGGCCTGTAAAAGTGTATGGAAAATTGGAGATACACCTACACCTCGGTAGACTTGAGTTTAACCATCAAGTACTTGTTGCAGACATTGTGGATGAAGCAATTCTTGGTGTGGACGTTATGAACGCATACGGATTTATAGTCGACTTCAAAAACAATGTCTTGAGAATCGGAGGCGAAGAGGTAATGCTATCAACAATGACGACAGCAGAAAAATCGATGGACGTCATAAACCAAGTGGCCGTAACTGTTCCGCCAAACTCCGAAAAGATCATCATGGTTAGAACTGCGGTAGATACTAGGGGCAATCAGTGCTCTATATTCGAACCCCAGGTAGTCAGCACACCGGGCATACTAATTGCCAGAAGTTTAGTAAAACCTGACGAAACCGGAAATGTACCTATTAGAGTGGCGAATATTTTGGATCAAGCTGTCACTTTACAAAGCAATACGCTCCTAGGCAAATTGACTCCTGTGGCCTGGGTAGCCGGAATAACGCAACGAAGACCCAGTTCTTCGGATACTTCTAAATTACCAGAGGAACTGCAAGAATTATTGAACAGATCTTCTAACGACCTCTCAAGTGGTGAGGTAAAAGAACTCGGACAGTTTTTACATGAATTCAAAGATTGTTTTGCAGTTCGGGGACAGTCACTGGGAAGAACCTCTCTTGTGCAACATCGCATCAATACTGGGGACACAACACCGATACGCCAACCTCCTCGAAGGCCTCCATTATCTAAACAAGAGGAGATGTCTCGGTTAGTACAGGACATGTTGACAGAGGGAGTAATTGAACCTTCGTCAAGTGCTTGGTCTTCCCCTGTAGTGCTGGTAGCGAAGAAGGATGGTGGATTGCGTTTCTGCGTAGACTACCGGAGGTTAAATGATGTTACAAAGAAAGACTGCTATCCATTACCTCGCGTTGACGATACACTCGACACGTTGTCCGGAGCACAGTGGTTTTCCACATTGGACCTGAAGAGTGGATATTGGCAAGTGGGTCTTCATCAAGAAGACAAGGAAAAGACCGCTTTCTCGACCCCAAGTGGCTTATTCCAATTTAACGTCATGCCATTTGGACTCTGTAATGCACCGGCAACATTTGAGAGATTGATGGACCTGATACTCCGAGGCGTGACGTGGAAAACTTGCCTTGTTTACTTAGACGATGTCATAGTGATCGGGAAGACTTTCGAAGATCATTTGGAAAACCTTAAGGAAGTTCTAACTAGAATTCACGGTGCACAACTGAAGCTGAGCCCGAAGAAGTGTTCTCTATTCCAGAAGGAAGTACAGTATTTGGGCCATCTGGTTTCGGCAGCGGGCGTTAGCATGGATCCTAATAAAGTAGACACCGTAAGAGACTGGCCAGTTCCGAAGAATAAACACGAAGTTCGGAGTTTCCTGGGGTTATGCTCATATTACCGACGTTTTGTGAAAGGCTTCGCTACTATTGCTAAACCACTACATGAGCTAATGGAAAATAAACGAAACTTCCAATGGTCGAGAGAGTGTGAACAAGCATTTAGAATGTTAAAGATTGCATTATGTTCGCAGCCAATTCTCGCTTTTCCAGCTTCCGAAGGGAAGTACATCGTAGACACAGACGCAAGCAATACTGGCCTAGGAGCAGTTTTGTCTCAAGTGCAGAACGGTGAAGAACGAGTAATAGCGTATTACAGCAAGACGTTTTCTAAACCAGAGAGAAATTATTGTGTTACAAGAAGAGAGTTGTTGGCAATTGTCAGAGCTTTGGAGCACTTCCATAAATACCTCTATGGGAGAGAGTTTTCACTATGTACCGACCATGCTGCACTTGCATGGCTCTTGAGATTTAAAAATCCGGAAGGACAGTTGGCAAGGTGGCTCGAACGTCTGCAAGAGTACAACTTCAAGGTACAACATCGGCGGGGGCGCCTGCACGGTAATGCAGATGGCTTATCACGAAGACCATGCCCGGAAGACTGCCGACATTGCCACAGAAAGGAAGAACAAAACTCAAGTGAACATGTTCGAGCCATCACTGTAGATTTCCTGGCTGATGGCTGGACAACACAAGACTGTCGACAAGAACAGATGACTGATGAAGACATTGGACCGATCTTGACAGCAAAAGAGGAAGGTCGCCGCCCGGATTGGCAAGATATCTGCCATGGTTCCGAAGTGCTGAAGGGCTACTGGGCACAATGGGAATCTCTCACCTTAGAAAACGGATTGCTGAAAAGGGCTTGGGAAAGTGCAGATGGACGAGACGTGGTCATGCAGTTGATAGTTCCCCGAAGTAAAGTGCAGTCTGTTTTGAAGGAGATGCATGATGGAACATCTGGAGGCCATCTTGGCGTTAACAAAACCCTTGACAAAATACGGAAGCGATTCTATTGGCTTCATCTTCGCCATGACGTAGAGGAATGGGTTCGGACGTGTGAAATATGTGCTGCAAGCAAGGGCCCACAAACCAGAAGCAGGGGAAAAATGAGACAGTATAACGTTGGACAACCTTTCGAGAGAATTGCCATAGACATTGCTGGACCATTCCCAGTTACTGACGATGGAAACCGGTGCATCATGGTTGTAGGTGACTACTTTACTAAGTGGGTGGAAGCCTACGCAGTTCCAAATCAGGAGGTTACCACTGTGGCAAAGCAGTTAGTTCACAACTTCTGTTGCCGTTATGGAGCCCCTATGGAAATCCATACGGATCAAGGGAGAAATTTTGAATCAGGAGTGTTTAAAGAATTATGCCGCCTACTTGGAATTCGAAAGACCAGGACAACGCCTCTGCATCCTCAGTCGGACGGGATGGTTGAGAGATTCAACAGGACACTTGAGCAGCATCTTTCGAAAGTTGTTGACGAGAACCAAACAGACTGGGACCAACGTACACCACTATTCCTTATGGCGTATAGATCATCAGTACATGACACAACCGGCATGACTCCAGCAAAATTGGTGTTTGGGCGGGAGATTCGTCTTCCAGGGGACTTGATGTTTGGATCACCTGAGACTCAGTCCCAAGACCCAAAGAACTATTCCTCGCAATTAGAAAACCAACTTCGAGAAATGAATCGCTTGGTAAGAGGACGGCTCAAGATTGCCAGTGATAAAATGAAAACTCGGTATGACATTCGCAGCAATAGTGTGGGTTTCCAAGAAGGAGATCAGGTCTGGTTGTTCAATCCAAAGCGCCGTCGTGGTCGCTCACCTAAGCTTCAGTCTAACTGGGAAGGACCCTACACTGTAAAAAAAGGATTAACGATGTTGTTTATCGGATTCAACAGGAAGGACAGCGAAAGTTCAAGGTCGTCCACCTAGATCGCCTGGCTAAATACAAATTTAGAGACGCTTTGCCAGTTCGGGACGAACAGGCTTAAGGAGGGGGCAGTGCTACGACAGCGTAGAACAATCTAGGCATTTATCGAATGTGCCAGAAAGATCTCGACGTAAGCGTGTGGTGTACGTGCTACTAAACGCATGTTGCGAGAATTTTCTCGACTATGCCAGCCTTCGCTCGGGCGCTCGGACTGTGTCAAGGCCGCAGCAATTACATAGTTCGCGAGAGATAAGACGCAGTTTGGAAGCTTCTGGTGTGTGTAGCGTAACTATAAATACATCGCGTCGTGGCCTTAGTTTTTCAGTTCAATGCGAGATTTTTGACTGTGCGGTTCGAGAGTATTAGTGCGATATATTTTACAGAGCGGTTCGGGTTATTACGGCGTACGTTCAAGTAGTTATTAGTGAAGTGTTGCGTTTTGTATTCGGACGGTATAATTGTAATACAGTTGAGTTTTAATATTAGTGGACATTTTATTGTGTATGAACAATTTCATTTGATTTGTTGTAGACACTGTGTTGTTAATTACGAACTGTTTTACTATAACAATTAAAGGTGTGATTAGTGACTTAATTGGTGTCTTGTACTTATTTTGTTTCCACTGTACCTACGACGATCGAGTAGACCGTCGTAACAATACTTTAACATCATCCAAACTATTTGAAGAATAGTCTGATGTAATTTCATATTAACTTTACCTTTAAACATCATCAGGTTATTACTATAGCATTACAGAAACTACAAACATTAATATGCTAATATTTATGTGATCTAATGTCTTTACAAGAAACTTTACTGTTCTTTTTGTTGAGGTTGTTAAAAACAATGTATGCACAGAAGTTATGGTTTAGTGTCACCTGAGTATAACGTGAGTCTGCGGCTGGCGGTTGAGATGATCCTCTTCAGTAGGTCTTCCTGGATGTAGTTCGTTGTCCATCTGGATCCTCCATTTATTTGGTTGTTTCTGTATTGTGGTCTAGGTCATGACGCTGGGATTCTGCTATGGGAGTTCATACAGTTGTTGTCGTAACTTCTCTCCTGGCGTTGGTGTTCACTTTTCACATTTAATTTTTGTTTAAAACAGCACTGATGTTACCTTTTACATGGTATGGAACATATCTTACCACTTGCTTTTCATAAAGAGATGTGTCGGCTAAGTTTTTATTTATTAATAATATTTTCTCAACATCTGAACTACATTACTAGTTTTTAAGCTTCATTTCGCTTTCGCTACATGTGGATTAATTAAAAGAGAATCACTAACTTCTTGTTACATCGGTTTTAGCGACATAAACGTAAGTTTAACTTCACGACACATTTTTTCGAGCTGCTTTCATGTCAGAGATTCTAGGTCGACTGGCGTTAGTTTAGCGGCAGGGAGTATGGAAGCGGGCGCAGTTTACACGCTGAGAGAAAAGTAGTTCGTTCCTTTATTATTATTAATTGTCCATTAATTAACTACTATAAATTATCCTAGCTTTTCTTAGTTAGGAGTTAGGTATTTCATTTATTATTATTACGTCTTTTATTTAAATATAAGGATTATTAGTTTTCACTTAATAACATTGTACTTTGCATGTTTGTACTAGCCTTTTTACAGGTTGATACAGGTATCTGGGTACAGAGGGAGGGTGGATTATACTCTCACTTGTTATAAGAACAAAAAAAATTAATTTGTGCTATTTAAATTGTCTTTAAATCGTCACATCCTCCTCCACTTAAAGGAGACGAAGGGGCGGCGTTAGCGAGTATTAAAGGATATCTATGAAATACAATTATATTTGGCACGGAACTTCGTGTTGAAATTTCTCTCCACCAGGTTATTTCGATCCATCAATCGATTATCTTACATACTATACAAAATACTTAAAATCCAATACATATACAACACATAAAATACACAAATACATAAATCTACCTTATTTCTATTTCTTAAATCTACTACCGGTTTTTTTTGCTTAGTTTCTTCACTCGTTTTAAGGAGTTACACTCATGAGTAGGTATTGTCATATTTCAGGTATTCCCGTGTGTATCGGTTTACTTTTTTACAGGTATACAGTATTTCTGTAAGGTTAAAGTTTCTCTAACTTTCTTACAGAAAGGTTTTCGCACCTTTATCATATTCAACGCATAGAATCGCTGATTATTTTAACTTTTTGTTGTTGTCGACTACTCCTCGTATTTCCTCGTTTTGTCTTTCTCTTAGTCGCAAACGTGAACTACAATTTAGTGTATCATTACTATCGTGTTCATCTTAAAGATTAACATGTTATAGGTTATTAATAATAATAACGTATTGTAATAACAATAGAATTACCTTTAGTTTACTGCGGTAGAGGTTTGTTGTTCGTCAGCTGACTTTGTAACGTCTTTTCGCCGCGTTACAAATCCAGGGAACCCCTCGTAATTAAACTCCGTTAATTAGATGGGCTGCCTACGTTGTAACAGAATTGATCACAAATAATTAATGTAACAAATTACTTACTAACTGTGTAAGGAAACAATGGCAAGGTATACAATTGATTTAAGCACTCCTCATATGTGTGTAACAAGAAGACTTCTCTTTATTTAATATTTAAAAAAACATATACTGACAGATCCCATGACATTACTAATTCAATTATTAAGTTATTTGAAAGATTTCTTTAAACTTTGAGATCAATCTTGGTTTTATATAGCTATACCTCGGATCCGGGTCAACTTTCTGTATTTCTGTAATTAAGACTTTTAATTATACTCATTTCATGATATTAGCTTGCAAGACTTTCTTTTATTCAACCATTGGAAGAATGGTATTATTGCTTGAATTATATTACTCTACATTAGCATATAAATTGTTACAACGTATGAAGTCAGAATAGTTACATGAAATTCTTAGATTTAATTTATAAGTCTTTACAAAGTTAATAGTTTCTGAAAAGTCTCTTTCAAGATGTGTTGTGTAACAAATATTAGTAACCCTCGATAGACAGGCTATCGAGTCACCTTTTAATTGGTATGCAGAAGACTCGTCCTGGGGTATCCGTCTTGGGAAACAGGAATAGCTACGTCGTCATCTCGGTCTGGCCTTCCTCTGTAAAGGGCTCCAAAAGTTCGCAGGTTGAACAATATGTCGTGTAGATATCTACGATGATCTTGTAGATTCTCGGATGTCCTGATCTGCATATTCTGTCACGTGCAGTAGAGTTTGTGGCTTCTGATATTTCACATCTCCGGGTATGACTTTGGAATTGTTGTTATTTGTTGAAGCACGAAGTCATCTTGTGTTACACTCCTTTTCTTACGTTTCGATTTTTTTTACTTTACTTTTCTTGTCTATTTACATGACTAAATTAATTAACACATCCAGATGCTTTAAACAGCTACATCTGGTACACCATCTTAAGGTGAGACAAAATATAGTTAACATATTTTAAGCGCACAGCTCCTACGTCTATACAGTACGAAGTCACCATTGCAAGAGAGAGAAATTCCGCTCCCTTCGCCTGGTACTGGGCAAAAGTTAGTGGGACAATTTCCGCGCGAGAATATAGTTCCTAACTATATTTAAGTTAACATTTTTATTTATACAAACTATCCCTAAACAAATATACATAATTTAAATCAGTTGTTTTAGCGACTATTTATGTCTTCAGATTTTTTATTATTAACATTAGTTTTTTTTATCTTATTCTTACTCACACAAGACTCGGAAAACATGTCGAGTCTGGAATCAACAGGACAGCGCCTGCTTACAAGCAAAGGGTTAAATACGATATTAATAACTCTTTACAATTTATCTTTTTATTAGAGTATCTTATAACTAACTAATTAATTACTGCTTCCTCTCATACTGAGTACATACAGGTATTTTATATTAATACAGTGAGATTTAAATGGCTTAAGAGGTCGCAACCTTAATTTTTTTTTTAATTTTTTTTTCTTGATTATTTCTTTTATTTAAATCGTCACATACTCCACCGCTTAAATTGCACGCTACGGTTAAGCTTTTTGAGTCTAACTCACTATTGGGCACTGGGATATTGAATGGGGTTAGTGTGTGTAATTTCTTTCACATAGTTGTTGTACACTTTACAACGTTGTCCACATAGTTATTACCTATAGTTACAACACAGTACACTTTATATTCTTATGAACTACCTCTTTTTTTTTTTTTTTTACATACTATTTACACTAAATATTTACACAATTAAAACACAAAACTCTTTCTTATCTCTATCACTTAATTTTACTACCGGTTTTTTTGTTTGTCTTACTCTCTCTTCTATAGAGTAACTTTCTAAATCTTTACTATTTAGAATTCTATCTTTTCTTCTGTGAGTCCTATATAACTCATGTAGTTAATGAGTGTTAGCACCCATCTAGTTAATGATTATTCATTAATGCATGCTTCGCAGAACTGGAACTCAGGTTGATCAGGCCTCGTTTCCAAACTCTACGTTTTACATTTCTTACGTGGATTCAGAAATATAATTTTCTTTACTGCCTAGTATTCCCTTTTCTTTTTGGGTTATACTATACCGTCACTTCTTCTTATACAACTTTAGTTGCGAAATATGCGTTCTCCGCACATATTTCTGAGTTGCAGGTTCGCACAGGGCTACTGTAACTGGAGTTAGGTACTTTTGGATTTGGTAAGGGCCACACCATCTGAATGATAGTTTCGAGGTGGTCTTATCAATCGCACTACTAATGGGGTGAGTCTTGTACATTACTAAGTCACCTACTTGGTACCTGACTGAGTTGCTATGATTACCTTTCTCGTGGTATCTTCTGGATTTTTCCAAGCTTGCTCTCAAGTTAGAGCGGGCTTTGTTCCATATTCGCTTTATCTGCTTATCCGTTATTTGCGGAGGCAGCAGATCGTGTATATTCCATCTTGTGGACAAAGGGTGGTTTGGTCGATACTTGTATAGTAACTCGAACGGGGTCGACTTGTGACCTTCGTGGTAAGCTGAATTAAAAGCGTATTGAATCCAGGATAGATTTTGGTCCCACGACGTGTGATCGTTCGCATGATAGGCGATTAGCGCAGATTTGAGGTTTCGCAGATACCTTTCAGCAATATTGCCTTGCGGTCGATACTCTGTAGTGGTTATATGGTCTATCCCTAACTTGAAACACATATTCCTAAATTCTTTTGCTTTAAACTGCGGGCCGTTATCAGATACTATACGTACTGGAGTACCGTAATCTTTAAATAATCTTTCCTGTAGTATTTTAACTGTTGTCGACGCTAATGCTCGTCACATGGGATACATCCAAACAAATTTGGTGAACGAATCTACACATATCAGTAACATGGTATTTCCTGATTTGGATCGTGGATACGGACCTGAGAAATCTAGATAAAGTTTCGAAAAAGGGGTCTTTGGGATTTCTGATATCAATTGGCTTACTTGAGTATTTCTGGCGGGTTTGCTAAGGGCGCATAATGAACATTTCTTTACGAAGGTAGCTATTTCGCAGTTCATATTGTTCCAATGATATTCCTTTTCGAATACGATGTATCGTCTTATTGATTCCCATATGGGCTCCTATGGTAGATGAATGGAAGTATTCCATTAGCATGGGCTTAATTACATCCGGGGCTATTATTCTTAATTCCTTTCCGTCTCTTATTTTGAGACACAGTACATTCTTACTCAATACGTACTTCTCGGATTTAATACCTTGGGTAAGTTGTTCTATAATAGGCTTCAGTAAGGGGTCTTGTTGTTGATATAGGGCAATGTTTGTAAAGGCAAGGGGGAATTCAGTAATTACGGCGTTCGCACTTGCTATTTCCGGCTTCACTATGTTTTCGGAAGTTTTAGTGGGTGATTGGAACATACGGGACAGGGTATCGGCGACTACATTTTGAGTACCTTTAATATGCTGCACTCTGAATTTGTAGCAGTTTAATTTCAATATCCATCTGCCAATTCGTCCTAATTGTTTAGGGTGATTCAATAACCATGATAACGCCTGATTGTCGGTTTCTAAAAGAAATTCTTTATGTTCTAGGAAGGGTTTAAACTTTTCGAATGCAAAAACAATTGCTAAACATTCCAATTCATATGCAGAATACTTTCTTTCTTGATCGCTCAGTGTTCGTGATGCATAACTAATTGGTAGTCTACAGTTATCTATCTCTTGGTATATCACTGCACCTAACGCTACACTGGAACTGTCGGTTTGCACGACGAATGGTTTTGTGAAATCAGCTAATTGCAAAACTGGGGGAGATATAATGCTTTCTTTAAGTTGCTCAAACGCGTTTTGATGTATTGAGCTCCATTCGAACTTTGTTCCCTTCTTTCGTAAGGAGTTTAGGGGTGCTGCTATTTCGGCAAGATGGGGAATATATTTGTGGAAATAATTCACCATACCTAAAAATCGGGCTATACCTTTTGCATCTCGTGGGGGTGCAAATTCTCTAATAGCACGGGTACGTTCGGGGTCAATGCTTACCTTTCCATTCGCTTTCACTATGTGTCCTAAGAAAGAAAACTGAGGGACAGCAAAACTTAACCTTATTTGGGTTCACCGTTAATCCTGCTCTTAGTAAACGAGATAACACTTCACGCAAATGTCTGAGATGTTGTTCCATTGATTCACTGTATATTACGATGTCGTCCAAATAGTGGTACACATATTTAAATTTAATGTCGTGAAATATCTTCTCCAATAGTCTACTACATACGGAACTTCCTTGAGATATTCCAAAGGGTACCCTAGTAAATTGGTACAAGTTAAAAGGAACTGCAAACGCGGTTAGACGTTTGGATTCTTCTGAAAGAGGTATTTGGTGAAAAGCTTGATTTAGATCCATTACCGTAAAAACCATTGCTTTAGTAAAATAATGAAACGCACTATGGATGTCTGGAAGAGGGATTGATTCAAATTCTATTCTTTTATTTAATTGCCTGTAGTCTACAACTAGTCGGTGTTTATCTGGTCCTTTCGGTACTAAAAAGGAGGGTGAAGAATATGGGGACGTAGAGGGTTCTATGACTCCTTGATCCAATAACTTATTGATATGGTTTCGCATGACTTCCATCTTGGGAGGTGACAACTTGTACGGGGGTAGTCGTATTACTTTCTGATCACTCAGATTAATTTTATACTCTATTAGGTCCGTCAGTCCTAGTTTTGGTGTAAGAACCGAGGAAAATTCTTTTATTAGTTTTACTATTTTGACTCTATCTCTTCGTTCTAGGTGAGATAAATCTGAATCTTGGTGTATTACATGTGCAGTAGATGAACAACGTTTATCTTCATTACTATCAAATTTATGTTTTCTTGCGCGGTCAAATCTGAAATAAAATTCTCGCTCGTAGATGTCAAGAATCATTCCTGTCTTACTAATAAAATCTGCACCTAATATTAAATCAGGTCCTAATTCTTTACATACTAACATTGTAAATATCCAACTTAGGTTTTTTATTTTAACCTTAACGGTAATGCTCAGGTTTATATTTATTTTACGTTTATCAGCGGTAGCACACTTTATATTCACAGGTTGGTTCCGTTTTACTAGATGATGTTTAGCTAACATGTCCGCTAATTCTTGGCTGATTAAGCTTCTACTAGATCCCGAATCAATTAAGGCGATGGGGGATGTAACGCCTAAGTCGACTTGTATTAATGGTAGTAGATTTTTTTCCATTTACATCTATTAATCGCATTACACTTTTCACGAAATTCTCGCACATAGGGGTCGATTTCTTTCGCACCTTTTTTGTTTTTCACTTGGTTACAGAATAATTCATTCTTATTATTATTACTGGTTTCTTTTAGTTTACCCACTTTTGAGTAGCTGCGGAAGACACAGGTTTTCGGGTCTCCCTGCCTTACATGTTTTTTGAATTGGGGTTATTCCGTTCCAATGGCTTACTTTTGCACTCTCTTCTTATGTGCCCATATTTGCCACAATTATAACAGGTGGGTTTTCTGCGAGGTGGGTACTTGATTTCCGCTTTATCTGGGTTTACAGTTAACTTACCAGCTTTGCGCACATGGTGAGGTCTACTAGAAACTTGTCTTTCATACGAGGTTATTACATCAGGCAGTTGTGCTCGCAATTGATGTCTATTAGTTCCAGAGGTTTTCATTGCTTCTCTATTTTGATCTGAGTACCATACATTTGAAGAATGGATACTGCACTGTTCTAGATCAGCAATTGTATTGGGTCTATTCATCAATGATAGTCGAGATCTTTCTTCGGGTGACACTCCTATTAAAATGGTGTCCACCAGTTGTGTTTCATTCCAGCTTACACGTAGTAGTCGAGAGGACTCCCTAATATCGGAGATGTAGTGAGCTAATCTCTCCTGATGTCCTTGTACTCGGAGTACTGTCTTCCTTTTTATTTCTTCATAGATGCCGGTGGGAATAAAGTATTTTATTAAAGAGCTATGTAGCTCTTCTACTGGGAAAGTAGAGGTTAGGGCTTCTAGCACACGATTTTTTAACGGGGGTTTACACTTTGGTAACAGAACTTGTAAAATTTGCCAGTCATTCAGCTGCTGTAGATCCTTTATCTGAAGAAGATAACTAATAAATGTTAGTAACTTGGAAACATTTAAACCATCTGTATAAGGGATTTCGGTTAAAATCTTCTCCACAGGGTGAGTCATTTTTCCGTATAGATCTGCGTTATAGTTCATAGGGGTAATTCCTCGATGAGGGTGATTAGATTCATTGGGGGTGTTGGTCAATTCATTATTTCCGGGACAAAACTGAAAATGCTCGGGAGGAGGGACATTTACATCTGTATCAGTTTTTTGTTCTGGGTTCGCTTGCACTTGCGATATGATAGGTGAGTTCCGATCCGAGTTAGGCGGAGGTAAACCAGTGGTGGGGGATTGTACTGGGGAGATGTGTAATTTCATTAATGATTTCTCTATTTCGTCCATCCTGAATGAGTCGGATTTTCGTCTTAAATCGTTGATAATTGAAGGTAAGCGGCGTAGAGCTTCGTCTGCTAGCTTTTGTACATCAACGGGTATTTCTGTGAGATTCGGCCAGATCGACAAATTTTTTATTCGCCTAGTTAAATGCTCTATTCTCTGGGTAGTCCGCAAAATTTTTGCCGGAGATTGCTCGTCTTGGAGTGTTTGAGACAATAAGTATAGTTCACTATACTTGGCATTACAAATTTCTTTCTCGCTTTCATAATCGAGTTGGCTTAGATTGTTTAATTGCACGGGCGCATCAAATCCACATTCGCGAATTGAACTTCGTAATTCCGCGACTGTTACATCAGCATGGGGTAGTCCACGCAAAAGGGCTTCGTAAGACAGCTCGTCTTTTAATAACAAATCCGGGTTAAATTGGGCCATTTTGTTCTGACTCATTAGCACGTACTTAAAATTAATACTAGTATATTACACATATATTACATATACATATAATAAATTCATAAGTAATCAATTTACACAAATTAGAAAAGAACAATTTCTCTTCTAAGGGAGAGACAGAAATCACACACACATATCTTTCAAGGTTAAATAGCCGATCAGCTGTTTACTGGAATGTAGGTCAGAGGGTGGCCTACATATTTAGTTAACAAAGGAGGGTTGAGCGGGTCAGTGAGAAAGGGGGTTTTACTCTTATTGTTCTCCACAATGCGACTGAATAACACAACTACTGTATACGTACTCTAAACCGGTATAAACACGAGAGAAGGGGAGCGCAGACGCTAGATTCTATTATTATTATTCCGCTTAGACAACACTTTGGCTCCGTTCATTCATAAACTTTTCTCAATTAAATAATTACTTATTTTGTTCACAAGTTTTAAATCACGAACTTCTACTTAATTACTTTATTATTATTAACAAAGTTATTTTTAATCAAATTTTTTTTTTATAACACATACTAGTGTATGTAAGCTAGATAGTTGGACATACACTGTGCAGAATGATTCAGGAAACAACAGGTCATAGATTGTCGTAAACAAACCTGTTACAGATTGTTCGGTTGACCAAAATTGTTATGCTTGGTCACAATTCATGTATGCAAGTACTTATATCGAATTATGCAGGTTCCTACTGGCCTATAGAATGCAAAAGCTACATGCATTGTATGACGCTAAGGATATTTTACTTATACATACTACCATCTACGTAACTTAATACACTATTAAATATGTTTCGAACATTACATTTATTAAAGTAACTTTCTGAGTGCATATACCAATATTATATATTTAGTTGTTGATCATACAATTTATCTACGCATAGTGAGTGCAATTTTGTTTGTGACACTATATACACAATTAAAACTCTTTCCTTTGTTTCCTTTATTTTTTTGAATGACGCAATTTTGTTTGCTTAAAACACCTTTATAAAATTTAGCAGAGTGGCGCACTTTTGTGACACTCTGTAAACAATTACCCTTTTATTTTTTTACAAGAAAGCAGAGTGGCGCACTTTTGTAACGTCTTTTCGCCGCGTTACAAATCCAGGGAACCCCTCGTAATTAAACTCCGTTAATTAGATGGGCTGCCTACGTTGTAACAGAATTGATCACAAATAATTAATGTAACAAATTACTTACTAACTGTGTAAGGAAACAATGGCAAGGTATACAATTGATTTAAGCACTCCTCATATGTGTGTAACAAGAAGACTTCTCTTTATTTAACATTTAAAAAAACATATACTGACAGATCCCATGACATTACTAATTCAATTATTAAGTTATTTGAAAGATTTCTTTAAACTTTGAGATCAATCTTGGTTTTATATAGCTATACCTCGGATCCGGGTCAACTTTCTGTATTTCTGTAATTAAGACTTTTAATTATACTCATTTCATGATATTAGCTTGCAAGACTTTCTTTTATTCAACCATTGGAAGAATGGTATTATTGCTTGAATTATATTACTCTACATTAGCATATAAATTGTTACAACGTATGAAGTCAGAATAGTTACATGAAATTCTTAGATTTAATTTATAAGTCTTTACAAAGTTAATAGTTTCTGAAAAGTCTCTTTCAAGATGTGTTGTGTAACAAATATTAGTAACCCTCGATAGACAGGCTATCGAGTCACCTTTTAATTGGTATGCAGAAGACTCGTCCTGGGGTATCCGTCTTGGGAAACAGGAATAGCTACGTCGTCATCTCGGTCTGGCCTTCCTCTGTAAAGGGCTCCAAAAGTTCGCAGGTTGAACAATATGTCATGTAGATATCTACGATGATCTTGTAGATTCTCGGATGTCCTGATCTGCATATTCTGTCACGTGCAGTAGAGTTTGTGGCTTCTGATATTTCACATCTCCGGGTATGACTTTGGAATTGTTGTTATTTGTTGAAGCACGAAGTCATCTTGTGTTACACTCCTTTTCTTACGTTTCGATTTTTTTTACTTTACTTTTCTTGTCTATTTACATGACTAAATTAATTAACACATCCAGATGCTTTAAACAGCTACATCTGGTACACCATCTTAAGGTGAGACAAAATATAGTTAACATATTTTAAGCGCACAGCTCCTACGTCTATACAGTACGAAGTCACCATTGCAAGAGAGAGAAATTCCGCTCCCTTCGCCTGGTACTGGGCAAAAGTTAGTGGGACAATTTCCGCGCGAGAATATAGTTCCTAACTATATTTAAGTTAACATTTTTATTTATACAAACTATCCCTAAACAAATATACATAATTTAAATCAGTTGTTTTAGCGACTATTTATGTCTTCAGATTTTTTATTATTAACATTAGTTTTTTTTATCTTATTCTTACTCACACAAGACTCGGAAAACATGTCGAGTCTGGAATCAACAGGACAGCGCCTGCTTACAAGCAAAGGGTTAAATACGATATTAATAACTCTTTACAATTTATCTTTTTATTAGAGTATCTTATAACTAACTAATTAATTACTGCTTCCTCTCATACTGAGTACATACAGGTATTTTATATTAATACAGTGAGATTTAAATGGCTTAAGAGCTCGCAACCTTAATTTTTTAAAAAATTTTATTTTCTTGATTATTTCTTTTATTTAAATCGTCACAACTTCTCATTACTTATTTTATTCTCGCAGGACATTAGCTAAGGTTGATCAGGCCTCGCTAGTATTCGTACGAGGTGTTTGAGTTTATACTCAATTACGATATAGGATGTTGCCTATATTTTCATCTTAATACTTGGGTAGTATTCTTGGTTTACTATCTTTCTTGTAGTCGTGCTTCTTTATTTTCACACGAAAGCAAATTTTTTATTTGAGACACATGACTTCTGCAAACGTAATTGTCTGTATTGGGTTCGTACAGCACTACTGTCACGGGGGTGATGAACTTGTGAATCTTGTAGGGGCCACACCATCGGTATGATAGTTTAGAAGTGGTTCTATTAACGGCTTTACTCGTAGGGTGAGTTTTATACATGACTAAATCACCTACTTTGTACTTTATTTTCCTATTATTCTGCCCATGATATTTCCACGATTTTTGTAGATTCGCTCTCAAATTTGCGCGAGCTTCGTTCCATATTTTCCTTATATTATTCCCATGTATTTTGCGGGGCAATAACTCATGAATTTTCTACTTTGTGGTTAACGGGTGGTTCGGTTTATACTTGTACAGTAAATCAAATGATTTATGTCCTTCATGATACGCCGAGTTGAAGGCAAATTGTATCCATGATAGATTTTGATCCCATGCTGTCTGATCTTTAGTGTGATAAGATATTAAGGCTGATTTCAGGTTTCGCAAGTATCTCTCAGCTAGGTTTCCTTGCAGTCGGTACTCTGTGACTGTAATATGATTTATTCCTAATTTAAAACACATGTCATTAAATTCTTTCGATTTAAACTGAGGTCCATTGTCAGATACTAGGTGTACTGGTGTACCGTAATCTTTAAATAGTCTCTCTTGTAGAATCTTTATTGTCGTAGATGCTAAGGCACGTCTCATAGGGTACATCCACACGAATTTAGTGAAGGAGTCCACGCAAATTAATAGCATAGTATTTCCTGACTTAGAACGGGGATAAGGTCCAGAATAGTCTATGTATATCTTTGAAAAGGGTGTTGTGGGGATTTCTGAGATTAATTTTCCGACTTGACTGATTCTTGCTGGCTTGCTCAGGGCACAGATTTCACATTGTTTCACGAACTTAGTTATTTCACTGTTCATGTTTTCCCAATGATATTCCTTGCGAATACGATGTATTGTTTTCCTAATTCCCATATGAGCTCCAATGGTTGATGAGTGGTAGTATTCCATTAGCATGGGTTTAATTATTTCCGGGGCGATTATTCTCAGTGACTTTCCGTTAACCTTTTTAAAACAAAGTACTCGTTTACTCAAGGTATATTTGTCAGAATAATTTCCTTTATCTATTTGTTCTATTATTTTATACAATTTAGGATCTTGTTGTTGGTGATGTGCTATATCTTTAAATGCAAGGGGGAATTCTGTTATTAGCGTATTGACAGTAGTGGTTTCAACATTGTCTTCGCCAGGTCTGGTATTGGGTAGTTGGAACATGCAGGATAGTGTATCGGCGACTACATTTTGGGTACCACGAATATGTTGTACTTTGAACTTGTAGCAATTTAATCTTAACACCCATCTTCCGATACGACCTAACTGTTTTGGATGGTTCAATAACCATGACAAACCTTGGTTGTCGGTTTCTAGTAGAAATTCCTTGTGTTCCAAAAATGGTTTGAATTTTTCGAAGGCGAATACGACAGCTAAACATTCGAGTTCATAGGCTGAGAACTTCCTTTCTTGGTCCGTCAAAGTATGTGATGCATAGCTGATCGGGAGTCTTGTATTATTCATTTCTTGGTATATTACGGCTCCTAATGCTACACTAGAACTGTCGGTCTGTACGACAAATGGTTTACTGAAATCTGCTAACTGCAATACCGGTGGTGATATTATGCTTTCTTTGAGTGTTTCAAAAGCGGCTTGATGTCGAGTAGTCCACTCGAATTTTGCTCCTTTTTTCCTTAATGCATTTAATGGGGCTGCTATATCCGCTAGGTGGGGTATGTACTTGTGAAAATAATTGATCATACCTAAAAATCGAGCTATACCTTTGGTGTCTCTAGGTGGTAAAAATTCTCGGATTGCGCGCGTACGTTCGGGGTCGATGCTAACCTTACCTTCGGCCGATACTATATGACATAAGAAAGAAAATTGTTTTACTGCGAAATTAACTTTACTGGGGTTTACCGTTAGTCCAGCATTCTTTAACCTTGATAATACTTCACGCAAGTGATCAATATGCTGATCCATCGATTCACTATATACTACTATGTCGTCAAGATAGTGATATACGAATTTAAATTTAACGTCATGGAATATTTTTTCTAACAGTCTGCTACATACTGAACTTCCTTGTGATATTCCGAATGGTACTCTAGTAAATTGATATACAGGGTGGCCCATAAGTCAGTTGGCAAAATTGCAAATAGCACTTTTATTGTAGAGGTGCAGCAGGGATACAGATACAGATAACGCATACGGATAGTGAATAGCATAGTTCTCATGACCTACAAGAAATACTCAAAGTGGCCTCCATCCTTTTCTATGCAAATTTGAAATCTTCGAAGCACAAGTTATGTCCAAAATATTCAGGGACTGTAGGTGTTCAAATTCAGATTGAATGCCTTCCTTCAATATTGTTCACATCACGAATCTTCACGGAGTACACTGCATTTTTTAGTATACCCCAGACCGAGAAGTCCATCGGAGTAAGATCAGGAGAACGTGGAGGCTATTCAACACGACCCCGTCTCCCAATCCATTCATCGAACGTTGCATTCAAAAAGTCTCACAATCAGTCCATAGTGAGGGAATGCCCCATCTTGTTGCCATATTAACTTTTCTCGAATTGGCTGCAGGTGTTCAAAAAGTGGACTGTTTTCTAGTTCCATCAACACTTTGTGAAGCATTTTTAGGTAACTTTCAGCATTCACTGTATCATTAAAAAAGTAGGGTCCGATGATCCTACCGGCAAAGATCCCTGCCCAAACAGTAACCCCCGGAGCGTTTAACTCTGTCTCTATCACCACATGTGGATTCACAGTATCCCAGTAAACACAGTTGTGCCTATTCACTGTACCATTCAGCTTAAAAGTAGCCTCGTCACTCCAAAGAATGGTTTTGTAAAATTGTGGTTCGGCTTCTTGTCGTATTGCGTACCATTCGCAGAATTCTGTATGCCTATCAGGATCATCTTCATTTAGGCCTTGGAGTAAAGCGGGCTTATATGGTCTCAACTTCAACGTTTTCTGCATCCTTTGCAGGCTTGTTCGAGGTATTCCATATTCATTGGACGCGTTTCGTGTTGAATTCTTTGGTGACTGCACAAAACATTGCGCAACGATATTTAAATTCTCTTCTGTTGTAACTGTTTTTGGCCTACCTGATCGAGGAAGTTCCGCTACCATTCCAGTGTGTTCAAACCTCTTATTCAGTTTACGAGTACCTTCTCTAGATGGAGGTGCGATGTTTGGAAAACATTCAGCAAATAACTCAACAACATCACTGTCATTATGGTCCTGTTTCCACCACATCTGCAGTACAAAAACACACTGCTCTGTAGATAGTTTTCTATTCATTGTCTCGCAAACAACACAAACAACAAACAAGCGCTAACAACAGCATACTCATCAACATCAACCTAACCTCGTAACCTCAAATATCAACTGAATTATGGGAACTACTGCTCTAGTCAAGTCAAGTAACTACTATGCTAGTCAATCGAGCGTCTACATACTGCTAGTGCCAACTGACTTATTGGCCACCCGGTAGATTAAATGGGACAGCAAACGCAGTTAGATGTTTTGATTCCTCAGCTAGTGGGATTTGGTGGAAGGCCTGGTTCAGATCCATTATGGTGAAAATTTTCGCTTTGGTAAAATAGTGGAACGCGCTGTGAACGTCGGGCAGGGGAATCGATTCAAATTGTATATTCTTATTCAGCTGTCTATAATCCACGACTAGTCTATGTTTGTCAGTTCCTTTCGGTACTAGGAATGCAGTTGATGAGTATGGAGACGTTGACGGTTCTATGACGTGTTGTTGTTCAATGAGTTTGTTGATTTGGTTTCTCATTATTTCCATCTTGGGCGGTGATAATTTGTATGGGTGAAGGCGTATTACCTTGTTGTCACTTAGATTTATTTTGTATTCGATTAGATTGGTCAATCCTAACTTGGGTGTGAGTACAGTAGAATATTCCCTTATTAACTTTTGAATTCTTCGTCGCTCATTTCCTTTTAAATGACTCAAACTAGATTCATGATGCTCTAACTGAATAGTTGATGTTTCGTAATTCTCGCTGTTATTTAGCTCGGAGTCGAACTGATATTTTCGAGTACGATCAAACCTAAAGAAATATTGTTTAGCATATATGTCAAGGATTAAGCCAGTTTTGCTTATAAAGTCAGCGCCTAGTATTAAGTTTTGTCCTAATACTTCAGCTACGAGTAGTGGAACATACCAAGTAAAATTCTTCTTTTTTAATTTGACAGTAATACTGCGTGATATATTTAGGTTTTGCTTATTCGCGGTTGCACACTTTATGTTCATGTTTTGGCTACGTCGAATAAGATTATGATTAGCTAATACGGTGGCTAGCTGTTGACTGATTATACTACGTGTAGATCCTGAATCGATTAAACCAAGAATATTCGTTGCTCCAAGGTCTATCTGTATGTAGGGTAATTGGCATATACTTGTTTTGCATGTACCAATAGGTTGCACTTGTCAATAAATCTTGTTATGTAAGGGTCTATACGTTTGTTTATATTTATTTTTACTTTAGGGTGATTAGTGTTTATACCTTTCCTTTTGATGCTGCTGAAGACGTAGGATTTTTGTTCTTCCCGCTTCACATGTTTTTTGACTGGTCAGTTTTCTGTTGGTACCACTTTTGTTTACAATTCTTGCTAATGTGTCCAGACTTTCCACAGTTATAACATCTTCTTTCGTCATTGGCATCGCTCGCATGCTGTCGGGGTTTTTGTAGAGAGTTTGATGTATTAGGGTAGCTTTGGGTTTTAGAAGTTCTTACGAATCGCTTATCGCGGTAGGTTCGAGTATCAGTCCCCATGGGTAGAGGTAGGAAAGAATCCCTGCGTTGAGTCTGGGACATAAAAACGTGTCTGTTTTGGTCTGAATACCAGACGTTGGATGAATGTATACAACACAGTTCTAGTTCTGTGAAGGTGGTTGGTCTCTTCATGAGTGCTAGGCGAGATCGCTCCTCGGGAGATAGTCCTACTAAGATAGTGTCTACTAGCTATTGTTCACTCCAGTTAACTTGTAGTAATAAGGCCGATTCCCTTATTTCAGATATATAATGAGCTAATCTCTCGTATGCTCCTTGTACACGAAGTACTGAGTTCCGCTTTAATTCTTCGTAGATACCGGTGGGGATGAAGTGTCTTATCAGGGTGTATGTAGTTCTTCTACAGGGTGATTATACCTTAGTGATTCTAACACACGATCTTTTAAAGGAGATCTACATTTAGGTAGAATTACTTGTAAGATTTGGTCATCTCTTAGTTATCGCAGATCCTTTATTTGTAATAGGTGCTTGATAAAATCTAGGAGTTTCGTAATATTCAGCCCATCAGTGGTTGGTATCTCAGATAAAATACGTTCTACGGGGTGAGTTATTTTTCCATAAAGCTCGGTAGTTAGATTTAATTGAGTCGTCATTCTCGGTTTTTCCGCAGATTGATTCGTCTGTAAGTGAGGGGGTAAATCGTAGGTACGGGTCATATTCTCTTGTTCATTTGGAAGTAACGTGACGTTTACAGGTAGAATATTTACTTGTCTATCAGTTAAGCGTTCCTTAACGGGTTCTATATTAGATTCCTGCAGAAACTGAAATTTTACAGCACTGGGTTGCTGTTCTTTAGTAGGAGATAGGGTGGGGGAATATTTAGTTTCGTCATTGCTTCTTCGATCTCTTCTATTCTAAACGATTCGGACCTTCTACGTAATTCGCGCATTATCTCGGGTAATTGCTGTAATGCTTCTTCCGCGAATTTTTGCGCGTCCGGTGGAGTAACTTTGTCACCGGGCCAATTCAACAAATTGGTGATGCGGCGGGTCAGATGTTCGATTCTTTGAGTGGTTCTTAAAATTACTGCGGGGGAGCTTTCATCTTGCAGGGTTTGTGCAATGGAGGTAAGTTCCGTATATTTATGATAGCATGTTTCCTTTTCACTTTCGAAGTCTAACACACTTAAACGATTTAACAGTGAGGGTTTCTCTGGTCTATTTTCGCGTAATGTTTTGCGCAGCTCCACGACAGTTACTTTTGTGTATGGGAGGCCGCGTAACAAAGCTTCATAGCTTAGTTCGTCCTTCAACAACAAGTCGGGGTTAAATTGAGCCATTGTAGTGGTAGTAATCCCTTGTAAATAATTTAAGTATTACGTACGACAAGTCTTATATCGTCTATTTTAAACACTTTTAAAATTTGAATTCATTTAAACACATATATATATATATAGATAATAAGAATCTTATACTAATTAATCATATTAAAATTATCTCAAATCAATTCAACTTTATGTACTTCTAGCAATTATCAGTCGAGACAAAGTGATAATATCTTTTTATAGTGGAAAGAAATTTCACACGAAGAGTTCAATGTGTTTACAATAACACAATAGATCAGCTGTTTGGGGGAGTCTTATTGTTTGCATTGGGGTGTGTTGTTAACAAAGGAGGGTGAATTCGGACCATCTGAAACACGATTATTTCCTGTTCAGGACTGTTTATGTTGTCCACTTGGGAATGCCATTCAAACAACTTATTTGTTTACGGGGCAGAGCAACATTCCTCGACACGTATCTAACATGAAATAGCCTGTAAATACCGACAGGTTTAAAATGGAATATTTTTACCAGCAGGGACTTGTTTATTACGGTAATATCCTAATACTAATATTATTATTTTATAATTAAAACTCTATTTATTTATTTGTTCACCAATTCAGAATGATTAAATTTATGTATCGTAGCAAGTTACTATTATTTAATTAGCAGAGTGGCGCATTTTATATGTGTCACTCTGTACACGATTAATTATTAAGACAACAGCAGAGTGGCGCATTTTAGTACCGTAAAATCCTGTTAAGACATTATAACATAGGGAACCAGTTTAATTGTTTGCTGTTAATTAAACTAGCTGCCGTAGTTAGTAAAAATTACTTACCAACAAATTATGACAATGTATATATCAGGAATTTGTCCAAGGTTACATAAATTTATTCACTCTCTGGATATTAGCGAAAACATCTCTTTATTATTGTATCTTAACTACGGATATAAACATAATAGCTTTAATGGTCATCTTTTTGTTTTTACTTTACTTTTAAAGGAAAATTCTTATAGATTCTGCATCAAAAACTCTTTAAATTGTTACTCTTAGTATCTCAAGATCATACAGCTTTGTATTACTTGATTACCACGGATCCGGGTTCTAACTTTATAATATTCTAACATACTTTAACATCATCCAAACTATTTGAAGAATAGTCTGATGTAATTTGTAGTAAAACGTTTATAGGGGTGTTTAAAATGTTTCAAGTTACAAGTTAAAATGTTTAGTGAAGTCTCTATTTTATATACAGTAATTTTCTTTTGTGATAATTGGTAAATATTATTTATGTAATTATAGTGTGATAATTTTATTGGATAATATAATAATTGCTGGTTGGTAAATGAATGTAACTGTAGCGTCGATCTTGAAGTGGAACTCCTCTTCTTGGTTAAATGTCGTCAGTGTAAGTACCGTCAAGTATTGTCTGTACAAATAATTTAACATAAAAAACACTTTCACGTACCTGGTAGTAGTACTTGAAGTTCTGACGTTCACTTACCCAGAATAAACTGTCAAGATTCTCTTATGACCAGCTTATACTTTATAAACAAGGTTATACAACTCCTTGTATGTAATGTGGGCGCCACATGGGTTTACTTTATGAAAGGTTCCCATGAAAAAACAAATTGTTAAATTTTAAAATTGTATAGGTTCACTTTATATCTCGTTTAAATTCTTAGGGCATTTAAAATAATTCAGATATAGTATTGTAATATTTCTGCTCAAAGTTATCTCAATGTACTCTATACTGAGTATTGCTTATCTAAATGAAATAATTGGAACCAAAGTTTATACTGTATAACATTACGGGTTTATTCTACCCTTTAAAATCAACTCAAAATAAAAAATACAATTATTATATTAATACAATCTGGATGGTAAGTTGCCCATCTACTATCTGGCCTAGCTCAATTTAGAACAATATAAAACTCTTATAATTATTAACAAATTTTAATTTTAATTTATAAGTTACCTCACGGGTAGGTTCTTGGAAATACAAATAGAATACTATTAATTGCCTTGACAGACATTACTGTGATGATAATTCATATTTGGCCTCTTTTAAAAAACTCACAATTATTTTTGAGGTTAGCGATCGTTTTGTATGCTTATATCCTAACAAATATTATAATGCTTAATTCTAACACAAATGTTCTTACATTGGATTATTCAATCCTCTAAATAAATTGACATGGTGTTGTTATTAAAAGTTTGGTTGTCTTTGCGTCAGTACAATAGTGTTGATAATTATGATCAGTGAAAACAGATAAACAATAAAATTGGTCACTGTATTACCTTACTTCTTTTTAATCGTATAGATTAAAATTTAAACACTTCAGTGATCGGATTATAATGATCACTGGCTAACTACACTTTATTCGCACTTGGAACGAGAAATATACCCTCTTCTTAATAAAACTGGGTTAGTTACCTTACAGGTTAAAATGCTTTCGCTCGTTCCGAACACACGCACTAATTAAAAACATTCACTTATTACTTGTCGATGCACTTTCCGTGTGATGAATCGCTGTACTGTTGATTATTTTGATGAATTTTGAAGTATTTACTACTATTATACTGTATTAAGTCATTAGAATGTATGATACTGACGAGCGGCAACTGGATGGCTCGAGGTGGAGGTAGCGAATCTAATGAATTTCTCAGCGTCGCTGGTTATATACCCCTCCTCTTCATCGCGTTTGGGGACAAAAGTCGCTGAGTAAACTCTTTTTTGATTTGCACAGATAACCGTTACGATGACGTATTGTTTTTTTATTAACCGCCACCGGCGCTCTCGCTGTACTCGACTGTCGTTGTTGTCCATATTCCTTTGACAATTTCTTAATTTTGATAAAAAATGATGCTAACACTCACTATGCACTTATTATAATTCCGATCTCGAGGTTATTATCATCAAATTAAAGTTTAGTCTCTGCTCTTTAATTTGATATGGCTTAATGCCGGTTTTAACCTCGCTTTCTCTGACAATGCATACAAATAATGTTTTGAAACATGGTTTCTCATTGTCGTCTGCTAATAATGCACAATGCGACCGTTTCCTATCTTTTTACATTTTGTTATTTACACTGTGTTCTCTTTAGAACGTTATTATTTGAATACTAATACATATATGATTACAATTAAAAGCTATTTATATCTGAACAATATTAATTCTTAACATAATTATGATAATACGTTATTAAAAAAAATTCCTTATTCTAAATACATTTTGTCTGGCCTACTCAATTTAAAGGTATACAATAATAATTGAGTGGTGGTATTTCACATCTCGTTTAATTATATTTATTGTTCAGTAAATTTAATGTTCACTAGGAGTCCTGTTTCCCTATTAACTTACTGACATAAATGCGTTTAGGCATGGTCTAGACACATTCATAGCACCATGTTTATTCCTTAATTGTTATTACTAATTACATTTTGTTTAATCAGGAAGTTGCTCATACATATAAGACTTCCTTTTATAACTATCTTTATCCAATAATGTTACATCTGGGCTTGTAAAGCTAGTTTTAATATATATTGTGGCTATAGCTAGTCTAGTCATAGGCTTTGTTATTTATTTGTCATGGTTCTTCTAATTTCAGCCAAAATGCTGTTATTGTTATTACTTTATTTCAGTCATTAGTTAGTTAGTTTTACTTTTACATGACTCTACACATTAATGTCATGAACTGGCTCGTTTGACAGCTTATTGTGAACTTTGCATGCCCATTAGTTAAAGTCAGTCATTGTGTTTGTTGTAGTGTCATGCAGTATACTCATCACTGCTTCTTGGGATCCTTCCTCTTCTTTCTTCTTTGCTGGTCCTTCTCTTCTTTGCTACATTCATTACAAATGATTCACTTCTATAATTTTAGTGTAATAATTTACCCTTCTGGTGTGTGTCTAGGTTATGTAACATTTTGTGGTGTTACATATAGTCCCCTCTCAAAATTGATAATTTGAGAAAAGTTTTATAGTTTGAAGAAATTATCACTTTATTTTGTTTCATCATACTATTACTGCCTATTACTGCTTCTTTCTGCATTAAGTTCAATAGTCTGTTGGTGTGTTGCACTAGACTGAGTTCTTTGCTAGTATTATTTTTAGCTTACTAGTATTGTCAAGCTTTTTTTTTTTTAACATATCTTAGTTCTTAAATTAACAATTTTCCTGTTTTACAATAACACATTTTTCTTTACATTAAACACATCTTGATTCTTGTGACAAACTCTTTTGTTCTTTCATTTTACCTCACAGTGTTTGATATAATCCTTGACATATTACAATTCAATTCCCTAACATTTATAGTGGGTTCGGAATCAGAGGGGCTCTATTTGGCTTCCATTCTCCGCCGTTCCTCAGCTACACATCCTCAGAATCAGAGGAATCTTCATCTCTGTCTGGGACAATAAAAAGTTGCACATAACAACAGTTGCACTATCACAACACATAAAATATAACATATCATTTATTTTTACTTCCATATTCCTTAAGGAATGGAAGTATGGTGATGGCAAAAAAAATCGTGTTCGAGATTATTGCAGATTCTGATTCTACTACACTCAAAACATGAAAAAAAGTCGTTTTCCGAAAAGTGTCTGTGTGTCTGTCTGTCTGTCTGTGTGTCTGTCTGTCTGTCTGTAGATTTTTTTTCTATGGCAAATGATAACTGCCGCAAATTCAAACAGAATCAAATAATTTTTTGCATACAGCCCGGTTTTGCAGAGTTCTCGCGACCTATTGTTTTTGGTGAAGATCGGTTGAGGGAAAGGGGTAGTTTACCTGCAACGGTTTTTTTTTAGCAAGGGAAATTTTGTTTGTTTGGCAAATGATAACAGCCGCAAATTCAAACAGAATCAAATAATGTTTCGCATACAGTCCTGGATTGTAGAGTTCTCAAGACCTATTGTTTTTGGTGAAGATCGGTTAAGGGAAAGGGGTAGTTTACCTGTAACGTTTTATGTTTTAACAAGGGTATTTCCTATGGCAAACGATAACAGCCGCAAATTCAAACAGAATGAAAAGATTATTTGCATACAGCCCTAAATTGTAGAGTTCTCAATACCTTTTGTTTTTGGTGAAGATCGGTTAAGGGAAAGGGGTAGTTTACCTACAACGTTTTTTTAACAAGGGTATTTTCTATGGCAAACGATAACAGCCGCAAATTCAAACAGAATCAAATAATTTTCTGCATACAGCCCTGATTTGTAGAGTACTCAAGACCTATTGTTTTTGGTGAAGATCGGTTGAGGGGAAGGGGTAGTTTACCAGCAACGTTTTTTATCATGCGTATTTTCTATGGCAAACGACAACTGCCGCAAATTCAAACAGAATCAAATAATTTTTTGCATACAGCCCTGATTTGTAGAGTACTCGCGACCTATTGTTTTTGGTGAAGATCGGTTGAGGGGAAGGGGTAGTTTACCTGCAACGGTTTTTTTTATCAAGGGAAATTTTTTTTTTTTTTTGGCAAACGATAACAGCCGCAAATTCAAACAGAATCAAATAATGTTTCGCATACAGCCCTGAATTGTAGATTTCTCAAGATCTATTGTTTTTGGTGAAGATCGGTTGAGGGAAAGGGGTAGTTTACCTGCAACGTTTTTTTAACAAGGGTATTTTATATGGCAAACGATAACAGCCGCAAATTCAAACAGAATCAAATAATGTTTTGCATACAGTCCTGATTTGTAGAGTACTCAAGACCTATTGTTTTTGGTGAAGATCGGTTAAGGGGAAGGGGTAGTTTACCTGCAACCTTTTACGTTTTATTTTCTATGGCAAACGATAACAGCCGCAAATTCAAACAGAATCAAATAATGTTTTGCATACAGCCCTGATTTGTAGAGTACTCAAGACCTATTGTTTTTGGTGAAGATCGGTTAAGGGGAAGGGGTAGTTTACCTGCAACGTTTTTTTATCAAGCGTATTTTCTATGGCAAACGATAACAGCCGCAAATTCAAACAGAATCAAATAATTTTTTGCATACGTCCCTGAATTGTAGAGGTCTCAATGACTTTCGATTTTGGTGAAGATCGGTTAAGGGGAAGGGGTAGTTTACCTGCAACCTTTTACGTTTTAACAAGAGTAAAGTACTTGAAAATTTATTTAAACTTTTTGAAACAATGGTAATTGTTAAAAATAAAATAATTTTGTTGCCAGGCAATAAAATTATAATTTTTTCATTTTAATGTAATATAATATTTTTCATTTAATACAGCAATAAAAAGGCAGGTAAGACACAGCCTGGCTGTTTGGCTGAAAATGATTTTAAATATAAATCTTAGAATATGGAAGTCATGTATGGTTCTCCATACCGATATTTCAATAAGACATCATATTCAATATAACATTCAAGGTATTAGAGGTTTCATTATTATCACTGTTCATGCTTTCACATTTTATCTAACATACTTCTCTTCACAGGTCATTATTTTATTTATAACTTGACATATTGGCTATATTATTTATCAGCCTGGTTGTTATTCTTCGATACTAGTTCGTTGTTTTGGTTTAATTCAATGTTTTTAAATTACACACTTAAACTTATCACTACATAATTATGCAGTTGCTCTTTAAATTCTTCCTTAGTTTCACCATAGTTTAGTCTTAACACTGTTTATACACTGGGTTTTTTAACACTTTGTTCGTTATCATCTTTGATTATCAAGGGTTTACAATGCTCATTTGATAAACATTTTGTTATATACAACATATGATAAACATTCTCGGTATATACAATATGATAAACATTTTTCCTTATCATTTAATTACTATTCTCATTCCTTGTTATAGCCTTCTTCTGTATTACTCGCTTTGTTGTTTTTCTTCTCTGCTCCTTCAAGTGATAGATGTTTACCACTTATTCTGGATGTTTAATTTCATTTATTGAAATTAATGTTGAAGGATGAAGCACGTTGTGTTTGGTTTGTTCATATTGGTTTTTTATTCACATTTATCTTTATTATCTCAATTCTTTTTTGGTGGTTTGTTCCTCACATTATTATTTTCTCTTTCTCATTCCTTGTTATAGCCTTCTTCTGTATTACTCGATTTGTTGTTTTTCTTCTCTGCTCCTTCAAGTGATAGATGTTTACCACTTATTCTGGATGTTTAATTCCATTTGTTGAAATTAATGTTGAAGGATGAAGCATTGTAGTATATTAAGTTTGCTATTATAGTATATTACGTTCATTCAATAGTATAATGTGTTCATTCAATAGTATATAAGGGGGTCTTTGTGCTTTCACCATTCTATTGGGCTCATTATGGGTCAATTACATTTTCATGGATTCACTTTTGATTTCTGCGTATAGTATGACATATCTGGGTATGTACACGTTATGACATTCTACATCTCATGATAAGTCTCATTATACATAATATTTTTTCAAGGATGCTTGGTTATATGTACCCTTGAGCTTCTTACTTATTGGATCAGAAATTTCATAAGTATTGTTCTGATTATTCTTTGTTATTGTATAAGGGCCTGTATACAGTACTAGCAGTTTCTTAGTGATACCCTCCATGGTACTGGGTAATTCTCTATTTCTTAGTAGTATTTGGTCACCTACATGGTACTGTATGATTTTTGATGGTACCTGGTGTTGATACTTTCTTTTTCTTTGTGCTAATTTCTCAACAATCTTGTTATGGAAATAGATTCTGTCAAATTGGTATTCCTGGCTTTGTGGAAACTGAATAATGTCACAAATTTCTCGTGGTGGAGGTTTCTCAAACATGGCATTATAAGGTGTGGTTTCTCACTGCCGCGATGCGTTTAAAGAGAGTTCACTCTCTTCATCGCATGTGTCTGGTGTGTTTACCTGGTTCTTCTCTTCCATATCGGGCCGTCCTCCATGGTGATTCTGGTCGTTGTTTGGCATGAAATGAACTTGTGGCCGATAATCGTTATTGCGGCTGTCGCCTTCGATACTCCTACTCCTCCGTTGTCCGCCTCTTGCATTTCTCCTGTCTTCGCGCTGGTACTCCTCGTCATCGTGTCCGTTGAAACTACCGCGCCTTGGATAGTACCGCCTCCTTCCCTGTTCATTGTTGGCCTGGACATAGTTGGCCCTTCGGTATTGCTGCGGTTGGTTGTTTCCACCCTGGTTCTGGGGTCGGTTGGGATTGTTGTTATGATTTTGCGGCCGTCTCGTATTATTATTATTACCAGCATAATTATTATTATTATTACCATGATTATTTGGCCGATAACCGTTCTCGTTATTTTGGTTCACATTATTATGATTATAATTGTTAAAATTACTTCGGTAATTCCGGAAGTTAGTGTTGTTATTATTTGGGTTACCACTTCTGTCGTGGAAGTTCTCATTCCTCTTGCAGCTCCTTCTATAGTAGCCCTCGTGTTCGCTATCCTCAAGCAGAGCTGCCATGGCTTGGACCGTTTTGATTTGTCCCCTTTGACGTGATCTGGCTACTCCCTCCTCATAATGATAAGCGAGCTTGGTGACCAGGCACTCCTCTGGTATCCTCGGTTCGAGGTTTCGTGCCAAACATACCTTACCAAGGAAGTAAGAAGTTGGAGTGGTTCCTCAACTGGCGTCATATTTGCCGTGACAGATATCGTCCCGCACTATGTTCTGCGTAGACTCCGACCAGTATTTGGCCCTGAACAGTGTCTTGAACTCCTCGTAACTCTGGACCTTGTGGCGTGTTGCAGTCCACCAATTATCATGGATTTCTTTGAAGTATTCGTCCATCAAACTGCGTATTACTGTGCATCTGCTCTCCCGGATCCTGGTCAGGTTTTCATCCACTCGTTCTAGAAATTCAATAGGGTTTTTCTTGTCATTTTTAAAGTTGATAACATCACGGTTATCCATTGGTTGTAGGTAGTGACCCTGTGCTGGTCGATTACGAATGATTTCTATTTCTTCGCGCATCTGTAGGATCTCCCGTTGACGTAGTTCCTCTATTTTTTCTTTATTGGTAACAGTCAGGGTCCTTATGGTGTTCACTGATGCGTCTATTTCTTCACATCTTTCTCCCACGTCCGTTCTCACTCGTTTGATCTCGTCCTGGCTCATCTTCTTCAAAGACTCGATTCTGGCTTCATTGATTTCTTCTATATTGTTGATTCGTCCATCAACCTCTTCTCTAGTACGTTGTAAATCTTGGCTGTGTTGTTCACACCTCTCGTGTACTTCCGCAATCTCCCTTCTGACAACTGTTATTTCTCTGTCGATTTTGGAGTTTATTTTTTCGTTATTTTCCTCCATCTTCTGGCTGACGTCGTCCAATTTTTTATTCAGGTCTTCCTTCAATGACTCTAAATTCTTATTTAATAATTCATTATTTTTCTGGCTGTCATCCATTTTCTTATGGATCGACTCCATATTTTTATTCAAAGACTCGTTATTTTTATTCAATGTTTCTTCCATTATTGCCCTCATCATCTCCAACCAGTTTGCATTCCCGGTTTGTGTGACTCCCTCAGTTCGTCTGGGTTGCTCGGGTTCTGCAGGAGGCATTCCCTCTTGTCGGGTTTCCAAGGTATTATTGGTTGCAACTTCCATTTCGGTTGTTGGTTGCATCTCCTGTACCTCCATATTTATTTCGGTATTCGCTTGTGTACCTTCTCCTTGACTGGCCTTGTATCTAGTATCGTGTCTGTGTGTGTGAGGCATGATTGTTCTATTGTATTTGCCGGGCTAATTTAATATTAAAAATTTATTAATTTAATATTTTTAAAGCCGCACTCTGTTGGTCGCCAATTTGTAGTAACCCGTTTATATCCCGTGTGTTATTCTGCCACACGTTGGATGCATCAATTTGTAGTAAACGTTTATAGGGGTGTTTAAAATGTTTCAGGTTACAAGTTAAAATGTTTAGTGAAGTCTCTATTTTATATACAGTAATTTTCTTTTGTGAAAATTAGTAAATATTATTTATGTAATTATAGTGTGATAATTTTATTGGATAATATAATAATTGCTGGTCGATAAATGAATGTAACCGTAGCGTCGATCTTGAAGTGGAACTCCTCTTCTTGGTTAAATGTCGTCAGTGTAAGTACCGTCAAGTATTGTCTGGACAAATAATTTAACATAAAAAACACTTTCACGTACCTGGTAGTAGTACTTGAAGTTCTGACGTTCACTTACACAGAATAAACTGTCAAGATTCTCTTATGACCAGCTTATACTTTATAAACAAGGTTATACAACTCCTTGTATGTAATGTGGGCGCCACATGGGTTTACTTTATGAAAGGTTCCCATGAAAAAACAAATTGTTAAATTTTAAAATGGTATAGGTTCACTTTATATCTCGTTTAAATGCTTAGGGCATTTAAAATAATTCAGATATAGTATTGTAATATTTCTGCTCAAAGTTATCTCAATGTACTCTATACTGAGTATTGCTTATCTAAATGAAATAATTGGAACCAAAGTTTATACTGTATAACATTATGGGTTTATTCTACCCTTTAAAATCAACTCAAAATAAAAAATACAATTATTATATTAATACAATCTGGATGGTAAGTTGCCCATCTACTATCTGGCCTAGCTCAATTTAGAACAATATAAAACTCTTATAATTATTAACAAATTTTAATTTTAATTTATAAGTTACCTCACGGGTAGGTTCTTGGAAATACAAATAGAATACTATTAATTGCCTTGACAGACATTACTGTGATGATAATTCATATTTGGCCTCTTTTAAAAAACTCACAATTATTTTTGAGGTTAGCGATCGTTTCGTATGCTTATATCCTAACAAATATTATAATGCTTAATTCTAACACAAATGTTCTTACATTGGATTATTCAATCCTCTAAATAAATTGACACGGTGTTGTTATTAAAGTTTGGTTGTCTTTGCGTCAGTACAATAGTGTTGATAATTATGATCAGTGAAAACAGATAAACAATAAAATTGGTCACTGTATTACCTTACTTCTTTTTAATCGTATAGATTAAAATTTAAACACTTCAGTGATCGGATTATAATGATCACTGGCTAACTACACTTTATTCGCACTTGGAACGAGAAATATACCCTCTTCTTAATAAAACTGGGTTAGTTACCTTACAGGTTAAAATGCTTTCGCTCGTTCCGAACACACGCACTAATTAAAAATATTCACTTATTACTTGTCGATGCACTTTCCGTGTGATGAATCGCTGTACTGTTGATTATTTTGATGAATTTTGAAGTATTTACTACTATTATACTGTATTAAGTCATTAGAATGTATGATACTGACGAGCGGCAACTGGATGGCTCGAGGTGGAGGTAGCGAATCTAACGAATTTCTCAGCGTCGCTGGTTATATACCCCTCCTCTTCATCGCGTTTAGGGACAAAAGTCGCTGAGTAAACTCTTTTTTGATTGGCACAGATAACCGTTACGATGACGTATTGTTTTTATTAACCGCCACCGGCGCTCTCGCTGTACTCGACTGTCATTGTTGTCCATATTCCTTTGACAATTTCTTAATTTTGATAAAAAATGATGCTAACACTCACTATGCACTTATTATAAATCCGATCTCGAAGTTATTATCATCAAATTAAAGTTTAGTCTCTGCTCTTTAATTTGATATGGCTTAATGCCAGTTTTAACCTCGCTTTCTCTGACAATGCATACAAATAATGTTTTGAAACATGGTTTCTCATTGTCGTCTGCTAATAATGCACAATGCGACCGTTTCCTATCTTTTTACATTTTGTTATTTACACTGTGTTCTCTTTAGAACGTTATTATTTGAATACTAATACATATATGATTACAATTAAAAGCTATTTATATCTGAACAATATTAATTCTTAACATAATTATGATAATACGTTATTAAAAAAAATTCCTTATTCTAAATACATTTTGTCTGGCCTACTCAATTTAAAGGTATACAATAATAATTGAGTGGTGGTATTTCACATCTCGTTTAATTATATTTATTGTTCAGTAAATTTAATGTTCACTAGGAGTCCTGTTTCCCTATTAACTTACTGACATAAATGCGTTTAGGCATGGTCTAGACACATTCATAGCACCATGTTTATTCCTTAATTGTTATTACTAATTACATTTTGTTTAATCAGGAAGTTGCTCATACATATAAGACTTCCTTTTATAACTATCTTTATCCAATAATGTTACATCTGGGCTTGTAAAGCTAGTTTTAATATATATTGTGGCTATAGCTAGTCTAGTCATAGGCTTTGTTATTTATTTGTCATGGTTCTTCTAATTTCAGCCAAAATGCTGTTATTGTTATTACTTTATTTCAGTCATTAGTTAGTTAGTTTTACTTTTACATGACTCTACACATTAATGTCATGAACTGGCTCGTTTGACAGCTTATTGTGAACTTTGCATGCCCATTAGTTAAAGTCAGTCATTGTGTTTGTTGTAGTGTCATGCAGTGTACTCATCACTGCTTCTTGGGATCCTTCCTCTTCTTTCTTCTTTGCTGGTCCTTCTCTTCTTTGCTACATTCATTACAAATGATTCACTTCTATAATTTTAGTGTAATAATTTACCCTTCTGGTGTGTGTCTAGGTTATGTAACATTTTGTGGTGTTACAAATTTCATATTAACTTTACCTTTAAACATCATCAGGTTATTACTATAGCATTACAGAAACTACAAACATTAATATGCTAATATTTATGTGATCTAAAGGCTTTACAAGAAACTTTACTGTTCTTTTTGTTGAGGTTGTTAAAAACAATGTATGCACAGAAGTTATGGTTTAGTGTCACCTGAGTATAACGTGAGTCTGCGGCTGGCGGTTGAGATGATCCTCTTCAGTAGGTCTTCCTGGATGTAGTTCGTTGTCCATCTGGATCCTCCATTTATTTGGTTGTTTCTGTATTGTGGTCTAGGTCATGACGCTGGGATTCTGCTACTGGGAGTTCATACAGTTGTTGTCGTAACTTCTCTCCTGGTGTTGGTGTTCACTTTTCACGTTTAATTTTTGTTTAAAACAGCACTGATGTTACCTTTTACATGGTATGGAACATATCTTACCACTTGCTTTTCATAAAGAGATGTGTCGGCTAAGTTTTTATTTATTAATAATATTTTCTCAACATCTGAACTACATTACTAGTTTTTAAGCTTCATTTCGCTTTCGCTACATGTGGATTAATTAAAAGAGAATCACTAACTTCTTGTTACATCGGTTTTAGCGACATAAACGTAAGTTTAACTTCACGACACATTTTCGAGCTGCTTACATGTCAGAGATTCTAGGTCGACTGGCGTTAGTTTAGCGGCAGGGAGTATGGAAGCGGGCGCAGTTTACACGCTGAGAGAAAAGTAGTTTGTTCCTTTATTATTATTAATTGTCCATTAATTAACTACTATAAATTATCCTAGCTTTTCTTAGTTAGGATTTAGGTATTTCATTTATTATTATTATGCCTTTTATTTAAATATAAGGATTATTAGTTTTCGCTTAATAACATTGTACTTTGCATGTTCGTACTAGCCTTTTTACAGGTTGATACAGGTATCTGGGTACAGAGGGAGGGTGGATTATACTCTCACTTGTTATAAGAACAAAAAAAATTAATTTGTGCTATAATTAGTAAAATAGTTTACCTTTTTCTTGTCCGTCTGGTGGCCTTTTCTCTATATTTCAATCAACGCGTTTCAGGGCATATGCCCCATCATCAGGACATCCCTTGTTAAAGTTCGTCGATGGTTAAAATATTAAAAACACTGCACACACAATTCTACACACAACAATAAATATAATACAAACATAAAAACACATAAAATGCCCAGATTTTAGACACACACGATATCGGTGGTGCGCACCACGACATGCTATAGTCGACTGCAGTGTTCATGTTGTTATATGTCGTGCACTATGGACCTTGTTCTGTATTCTTATCGCTGTGTCGTATAATAGATTGGACTGGAAATACAGCTGATCGTTAAGGATGACTTCTTCTGTTTCTTTATTTTTGTAAGCTTTATATATTTCGTATTCTTCGATAGCATTCATATAATTACCTTTTCTGCATATGTGGAGGGGTTGAAAGTTCGTTGTGAAATCAGTATAACTATGGTTGTTGTCTATCAGATGGCGCGCGTAATTTGACACTGTTTTACTAAATTCTTTTCTAGGTAAATGTTCTTTGAATAGTCTTTTAAAAGGTCTACCAGTTTGGCCAATGTAAAAGCTGTCGCAGTCATTGCATATTATCTTATAAACGCCCGTCCTGTCTTCAATTGATTTTGAATGTTTAGGTAAGAGTATCTTATTAATGTTATTATTAGTTCGGTAAGCCATTTTAATATTTATCCCACCGAATACTTTGTTTAAAATTTTTGGGTAGGGTGTTACCATATTCTGATGCTATATACCTAATTTTATTTCTATTATTTTCTTGTAATTCTATGTTGTTTTTCTTTTTTCTGTGTTTCTTGACTAAATTATCTACGATTGATCTTTTATAACCATTGGCCTTAGCTATGTATTTGATCGTGTTCAGTTCTTCGTGAAAATCTTTGTCTTCTAATGGTATGGAAAGTAACCTATGTATTAAACTATGATAAGCTGCCATTTTCTGAGAAAAGGGATGATGTGATTCAGCATTTATCGTGAGATCCGTGGTTGTCGGTTTTCGGTATATTTGATATTGGAATTTTTCATCTAGTCTTGTAATTGTCAGGTCGAGGAAGTTAAGTTTATTATTTATCTCCGTCTCGAGTGTGAACTGTATGTTTTTATTGACACTATTCATGTATAATTTCATATTTTCTATTTGTCGTATTGTGCCATTAAAAATTATAAACGTATCATCAACATAGCATGTATATGATATTATTTTCTTGGAAAGTTTATTTACGTCATTGAGCAAATATGTATTCTCATAGTGGTTTAAGTATATGTCAGCCAATAAACCAGATAAAGGTGACCCCATGGCTAGGCCCTTTTTTTGGATGTAATAATTATTATTAAATGTAAAATAATTTTGGTCAAGTATAACTTCCAGTAAATTAATTAAATCATTGATTTCTTCAGAATTACATATTTTGGCGTTAATAAGATTTTCTTTAAGGATAGTGAGAGTTTCCTGAACAGGGACATTCGTATACAAGTCAACAATATCAAAAGATGCTATTTTATAATTAGGTTGTAATTTAATGCTCTTCAATTTGTTAACAAGGTCAATGTTATTTCTTATACTATGGTTATTACTTATCTTTATACTGTTTTTTATTTTCACTGCAAGTTTTTTGCTGACATTGTAGCTCGGCGCAGTTGTGAAATTTATCAATGGCCTAATCGGTATATTGGTCTTATGGATTTTAGGTAGGCCAACAAATTGTGGTGCTTCTGCGTTAATGGGTTTTAGTGCACGGCGTGTGGCATTATCAAACAGCCGTGTACATAGGTTAATTTTATTATTCAAAACTTTGACGAAGTCTGCAGTTGGGTCCGATTGTATCATTAAGATATTATTATTAGATATGAAATCATTAACCTTTGAAGTGTATTCGTCTCTGTCTATTACGACCACGGTATTCCCCTTATCAGCCTTTGTAATCAGTGCATTGTTATCTACCAATTTAGTTTTTATATGTTTCAAGGTTTTATTTTCTTTCAAGTATCTCTGATTAACTTTATATCGCTTTTCATTATTTGTTATAGTTTTTAGGCATTTATTCAAGCTATTATTAATTACGGCACGGGTTTCATTTTGTAAAGTCTGGTTCGGTATTGTTTTTATGGCGGCCTCTGCACTAATAATTTCTCGAATCATGTGGTCTTTACCGATATAAGGAATATTATAATTTAGCCCCTTGTTAAGAATATCTCTTTCATCAGATGTAAATTGTATACTCGTCAAATTAGAGACACGCGTGTAGAACTTGTGTTTACATTCGAAGTCCTCCTCCCTTATCTGCTTATGTTTAAGAGCTTGAAGTTTAATCTTTTGTTTTTGGTAAACACGTTGCAGTACGTCATGAACGTATTTGTTGATAACCTGGATTGTGTTATCTAGTAGGGCTACATGAATGCTATCAAGTAGTTTTAAATGAGTCTTATATAAATCTCTGTTTAATTTTGCTTTCTTTTTATACAAATATTTAAGTTCCTCTTTCATCCACATTATTTCAGCATGTCTTTTGATTTTCATTGCAGTCTCTGATTTTCTGTTTATTTTGATGAAGGCATATCTAGGTATTATATTATTCGCAATACACTCTTGATTGAACTTTATGTGTAAACTTGTTTTAAGCAGTTTTATTTTAATATTTTGAAATTTAAATACCGTATGTGCTTGACAAGCTTCTAGTTTTAGATCCATGTTTTTCGGTATCCAAGCCACTTATAGTATATAATAAGTAAAATAGTTTACCTTTTTCTTGTCCGTCTGGTGGCCTTTTCTCTATATTTCAATCAACGCGTTTCAGGGCATATGCCCCATCATCAGGATATCCCTTGTTAAAGTTCGTCGATGGTTAAAATATTAAAAACACTGCACACACAATTCTACACACAACAATAAATATAATACAAACATAAAAACACATAAAATGCCCAGATTTTAGACACACACGATATCGGTGGTGCGCACCACGACATGCTATAGTCGACTGCAGTGTTCATGTTGTTATATGTCGTGCACTATGGACCTTGTTCTGTATTCTTATCGCTGTGTCGTATAATAGATTGGACTGGAAATACAGCTGATCGTTAAGGATGACTTCTTCTGTTTCTTTATTTTTGTAAGCTTTATATATTTCGTATTCTTCGATAGCATTCATATAATTACCTTTTCTGCATATGTGGAGGGGTTGAAAGTTCGTTGTGAAATCAGTATAACTATGGTTGTTGTCTATCAGATGGCGCGCGTAATTTGACACTGTTTTACTAAATTCTTTTCTAGGTAAATGTTCTTTGAATCGTCTTTTAAAAGGTCTACCAGTTTGGCCAATGTAAAAGCTGTCGCAGTCATTGCATATTATCTTATAAACGCCCGTCCTGTCTTCAATTGATTTTGAATGTATAGGTAAGAGTATCTTATTAATGTTATTATTAGTTCGGTAAGCCATTTTAACGATTCAAAGAACATTTACCTAGAAAAGAATTTAGTAAAACAGTGTCAAATTACGCGCGCCTTCTGATAGACAACAACCATAGTTATACTGATTTCACAACGAACTTTCAACCCCTCCACATATGCAGAAAAGGTAATTATATGAATGCTATCGAAGAATACGAAATATATAAAGCTTACAAAAATAAAGAAACAGAAGAAGTCATCCTTAACGATCAGCTGTATTTCCAGTCCAATCTATTATACGACACAGCGATAAGAATACAGAACAAGGTCCATAGTGCACGACATATAACAACATGAACACTGCAGTCGACTATAGCATGTCGTGGTGCGCACCACCGATATCGTGTGTGTCTAAAATCTGGGCATTTTATGTGTTTTTATGTTTGTATTATATTTATTGTTGTGTGTAGAATTGTGTGTGCAGTGTTTTTAATATTTTAACCATCGACGAACTTTAACAAGGGATATCCTGATGATGGGGCATATGCCCTGAAACGCGTTGATTGAAATATAGAGAAAAGGCCACCAGACGGACAAGAAAAAGGTAAACTATTTTACTTATTATATACTATAAGTGGCTTGGATACCGAAAAACATGGATCTAAAACTAGAAGCTTGTCAAGCACATACGGTATTTAAATTTCAAAATATTAAAATAAAACTGCTTAAAACAAGTTTACACATAAAGTTCAATCAAGAGTGTATTGCGAATAATATAATACCTAGATATGCCTTCATCAAAATAAACAGAAAATCAGAGACTGCAATGAAAATCAAAAGACATGCTGAAATAATGTGGATGAAAGAGGAACTTAAATATTTGTATAAAAAGAAAGCAAAATTAAACAGAGATTTATATAAGACTCATTTAAAACTACTTGATAGCATTCATGTAGCCCTACTAGATAACACAATCCAGGTTATCAACAAATACGTTCATGACGTACTGCAACGTGTTTACCAAAAACAAAAGATTAAACTTCAAGCTCTTAAACATAAGCAGATAAGGGAGGAGGACTTCGAATGTAAACACAAGTTCTACACGCGTGTCTCTAATTTGACGAGTATACAATTTACATCTGATGAAAGAGATATTCTTAACAAGGGGCTAAATTATAATATTCCTTATATCGGTAAAGACCACATGATTCGAGAAATTATTAGTGCAGAGGCCGCCATAAAAACAATACCGAACCAGACTTTACAAAATGAAACCCGTGCCGTAATTAATAATAGCTTGAATAAATGCCTAAAAACTATAACAAATAATGAAAAGCGATATAAAGTTAATCAGAGATACTTGAAAGAAAATAAAACCTTGAAACATATAAAAACTAAATTGGTAGATAACAGTGCACTGATTACAAAGGCTGATAAGGGGAATACCGTGGTCGTAATAGACAGAGACGAATACACTTCAAAGGTTAATGATTTCATATCTAATAATAATATCTTAATGATACAATCGGACCCAACTGCAGACTTCGTCAAAGTTTTGAATAATAAAATTAACCTATGTACACGGCTGTTTGATAATGCCACACGCCGTGCACTAAAACCCATTAACGCAGAAGCACCACAATTTGTTGGCCTACCTAAAATCCATAAGACCAATATACCGATTAGGCCATTGATAAATTTCACAACTGCGCCGAGCTACAATGTCAGCAAAAAACTTGCAGTGAAAATAAAAAACAGTATAAAGATAAGTAATAACCATAGTATAAGAAATAACATTGACCTTGTTAACAAATTGAAGAGCATTAAATTACAACCTAATTATAAAATAGCATCTTTTGATATTGTTGACTTGTATACGAATGTCCCTGTTCAGGAAACTCTCACTATCCTTAAAGAAAATCTTATTAACGCCAAAATATGTAATTCTGAAGAAATCAATGATTTAATTAATTTACTGGAAGTTATACTTGACCAAAATTATTTTACATTTAATAATAATTATTACATCCAAAAAAAGGGCCTAGCCATGGGGTCACCTTTATCTGGTTTATTGGCTGACATATACTTAAACCACTATGAGAATACATATTTGCTCAATGACGTAAATAAACTTTCCAAGAAAATAATATCATATACATGCTATGTTGATGATACGTTTATAATTTTTAATGGCACAATACGACAAATAGAAAATATGAAATTATACATGAATAGTGTCAATAAAAACATACAGTTCACACTCGAGACGGAGATAAATAATAAACTTAACTTCCTCGACCTGACAATTACAAGACTAGATGAAAAATTCCAATATCAAATATACCGAAAACCGACAACCACGGATCTCACGATAAATGCTGAATCACATCATCCCTTTTCTCAGAAAATGGCAGCTTATCATAGTTTAATACATAGGTTACTTTCCATACCATTAGAAGACAAAGATTTTCACGAAGAACTGAACACGATCAAATACATAGCTAAGGCCAATGGTTATAAAAGATCAATCGTAGATAATTTAGTCAAGAAACACAGAAAAAAGAAAAACAACATAGAATTACAAGAAAATAATAGAAATAAAATTAGGTATATAGCATCAGAATATGGTAACACCCTACCCAAAAATTTTAAACAAAGTATTCGGTGGGATAAATATTAAAATGGCTTACCGAACTAATAATAACATTAATAAGATACTCTTACCTAAACATTCAAAATCAATTGAAGACAGGACGGGCGTTTATAAGATAATATGCAATGACTGCGACAGCTTTTACATTGGCCAAACTGGTAGACCTTTTAAAAGACTATTCAAAGAACATTTACCTAGAAAAGAATTTAGTAAAACAGTGTCAAATTACGCGCGCCATCTGATAGACAACAACCATAGTTATACTGATTTCACAACGAACTTTCAACCCCTCCACATATGCAGAAAAGGTAATTATATGAATGCTATCGAAGAATACGAAATATATAAAGCTTACAAAAATAAAGAAACAGAAGAAGTCATCCTTAACGATCAGCTGTATTTCCAGTCCAATCTATTATACGACACAGCGATAAGAATACAGAACAAGGTCCATAGTGCACGACATATAACAACATGAACACTGCAGTCGACTATAGCATGTCGTGGTGCGCACCACCGATATCGTGTGTGTCTAAAATCTGGGCATTTATGTGTTTTTATGTTTGTATTATATTTATTGTTGTGTGTAGAATTGTGTGTGCAGTGTTTTTAATATTTTAACCATCGACGAACTTTAACAAGGGATATCCTGATGATGGGGCATATGCCCTGAAACGCGTTGATTGAAATATAGAGAAAAGGCCACCAGACGGACAAGAAAAAGGTAAACTATTTTACTAATTATATACTATAAGTGGCTTGGATACCGAAAAACATGGATCTAATTTGTGCTATTTAAATTGTCTTTAAATCGTCACATAGTGAATTATGATATAGAAATACGTATTATTATTATTATTATTATTATTATTATTATTATTATTATTAATACCAATGTGCTATTTATAATTTAATGATGATAAAAAGTATGATGGTCACTAAGAATTTTATATATATATATATATATATTACTTTAATATTTATAACTAAATTTACCTCAAGATATACTTTTTTCCTATTAGGAACATGTTTCGAGAATTCCTGTACTCTCATCTTCAGCCTTCGCCATCTTGTTTCTGGTCAGAAACAAGATGGCGAAGGCTGAAGATGAGAGTACAGGAACTCTCGAAACATGTTCCTAATAGGAAAAAAGTATATCTTGAGGTAAATTTAGTTATAAATATTAAAGTATTATATACATCAAGAAACGGACTGTAGCAGAAAGTGATTGAAATAAATATATATATATATATATATATATTGCAACGAATCACAGGATCATGATAGGCGGGGCAAGTTCACATATATTACACAGACAATGGACATTCATATTATATTGGTAGATGGTTAAGTTTGGTTGTTATCAATTGTATTTAGTAAGGTTAAGGGTTTAGTTTAGTAAAACTGTGCATTATTATTTATGGTTATTCATGTACTGTGTTTGGGGAAATGTGCGCGCGTGCGCGAGTGGTAAACGTTTCCCGGGCGGTGCGTGAAGTATTTATCGTTGTGTTGACATTAACTGAACTTAGACATATGTATCGCTACAATCCCTATACCTGTCGGACTATTGTTTACGTTCATGTATGATATTAGTATGCAGGCAGTTATGCATGAGATACTGGTAGTCTGATTACCGCTATGCATGCTGTTACAAAGTAAATGCACTCTACTGCATGAAAAGTGCATTGTCACTTTATTCTAACCATGTGACTTCCATCCACCAATAGAATGCTGAGTGGTGGTTGGAAATTTTCTTAAGCCTGTCGTTACACAGGTAGTTCTTCTACGCCATCTACCGCGAACGGGACGTGCACTCCTTGTACAAGATTCTACCGCTTGCAAGGTGTTGTAAAGACTATTCGTCGTTAGTGAAACGGGAAGACTCAGAACTGTGTGTGTAGTACATCTGCACACAATTTTGTTTTAACGCATTGCGCGTATAATTACGACAGTTCTTCTACGCCATCTACCGCGAACGGAACGTGCACTCCTTGTACAAGATTCTACCGCTTGCAAGGTGTTGTAAAAACTATTCGTCGTTAGTGAAACGGGAAGACTCAGAACTGTGTGTGTAGTACATCTGCACACAGTATTGTTTTAACGCATTGTGCGTAAAATTATAGGCAGTTTTCCACTGCTGCTACCGCGAACGGTACATACAATCCTTGTACAAGATTCTACCGCTTGCAAGGATCGGTTAAGACTTTTCGGGGTTAGTAACGCGTGTGACGCATAACAGTTGATATTATCTCTTTACACACGATATTAATATTGTAGTATTACGTGTGTAAGAAGTGAGTGTAACTGTATCACTGTGCGAGATTTTCCACAGTGACAGTATCATTAATTGTTACGCAATAGTTCCATCAAGACGTTTCCGTGCTAGTGCAAGATTTCCTCATAGGGTGGTCTGCTGATCGCGGTAGACCTTGGTATTCGCGAGAACACTTGAAGAAGCCGGAGAGGTATAAGCTCAATATACCGTTATTAGATTAAACTCACTGTCACCTGAGATATTACTTGGTCATAAGCTCTATATTAATTTTGCGAGTAATAAAATCCGTAGTACCGTTGTGTGTGCGAAGCGTCGGATTCATCGGGGGAATTGCAGGACATCAGCCCAGCGGTTATAGGACATCAGCCCAGCTGTTATAGGACATCAGCCCAGCTGTTATAGGACACCAGCCCAGCTGTTATAGGACATCAGCCCAGCTGTTACAGGACATCAGCCAAGCTGTTACAGGACGCCAGCCCAGCTGTAAACGTTTCTGGGAAAACGTCTGTCATTTGTAAGCCACACCTGACGAACCAACTACACCGCACAGACCGGCCCTTCTCTTCAACAACATCATCGTGGGAGTCTTCTTATGTAACGTATCACGTCTTGCGTATGAACATTATTTAACATTTTAAAAGAAAGACTCTATATCAAACATTACATTCTGTACATATCAAATATACCATATAAACTATAACTTGTGTTTGTACAATAAATAATCTTAAACCCTCCAATATAGACTTGTAATTTGAAATACACATACTATCATATCCTATGTGCCAATAGTTTAGTAATTTGTGTTGTCGCATAGAGATATTTTGGCGCTTAGCAACGTAGGGCTCGTAAAATAGCGGTAAATTTACGCTATTATATATTTGTCTATGAATATAAAATTTGTTGGAAAAATCCGAAGTATAAGTATAATTAACGTAATAATTGTGTGTGTGTTGTTCATATGAAAATCTGAGAATATAATTTTTCATTTGTGCATATTCTCTTGTATATCATATATGAACAGATTTTATCAGTATATTGGAGGTAGATTATTAGTTGTTGTATGTTAGATAAGGTATTTACATGTTGATATTTTGAACTGCTTTTTCTGTGTGCATATAAACTGGTTACCATATGTTCTAATCTTGTTGTGATAATAATAACTTGCTTTGCGTATAATTCAATAAATTTAAATTTACTAAATTTTAAATTAATTTGTGATCACTATGTCGAAGACAAAAGAGTGTATAGAATATTTAAGGGCCAAGTCACTTGATGATAAAACCATATCTGAGGTGAGTAGAGCCATTAGGCGGAAATTGTGGGATAGAATTGAAAGTAATTTTAACGAGGCAACTCGCTTAGGGCATAGTATTTCATTGTTCGATATGGTCGGAGAGATAGATTATGCATGCAATTATATTGAAGAGGACGAAAATGAAATTAGTAATAGCAACACTATTAGTCCAGAACATACTTCAGATAATTGCTGCGAGGAGATGAAAGCTGTGGAAGAAGAGATGATAGCCATTGGGCAGGAATTTTGGGAAGAAATGGACGCCGACAGAGAGGAGAGGATGGCGAAACTACAGGAAATGTCAACTGATATTGAAGTAGATTTATCTGTTGAGAATATTGCACCTTGTGATAATTTTGAAGTACCAAATGTCCTTGTGGAACATACTCTCAACGAAAGTAATATGGAAGTTAACCAAGATGTTACATCTGGAGGAGTAACGGAGAACAGTAGCGTAGTAAATGAAATTGAAAGTGATTATACAGAAACAACCTTATTAGGGCCTAATAGTTCATATCTCGGTAAAGTCGAGTATTTAGATTCTGCATCAGATTGTAGTGAAGATAACAGAAATGAAATTAGTAGTAACAACACTATTAGTCTGGAACATACTTCAGGTAAGTGCTGTGATGAGGTGATAGTTTATAGTGTAACAGATATAGCATGCGAGAACCGTGAACGTATGATAGAATCTGAAGCTATCATGGATGCGGACAGTGTATGCATAACACATAAAAATTCCGAACCAGTAGTAGAGCCTGGAACTAGTATGGATACTAACGGTGCAGGTATTTATGACACATGGCCTAATGATGAGGTACTAGATGAATCAATATCAGGTACTGAGGTGTTTACGGAGGACGGAGAGGTGAATGATACTGGTGACAATAAGGTGACAACAATTATGGTAAATAATAATGAACCGCCGCGTAATCAGTTTCGTGTTCAAACACCACAAAATCAGCCGCAATCACAACAACATAAAAATACAACTCAGCAATTTAATACCAACTTATTAGCAACAGTTACTGAAAATGATTCAGTTGAAAAGCAGTTCAATCAATCAATTATGAAAAATGTTAGTTATAAGAGTAAAACGGTTATGTCTGGCCTATATCCTGCAGAAATGAGACAGTTTAGTATGTAATAATGATAATAGTAATAAACATGAGGGAAATATTAGTATTGGAAATTGCACCGACCTTATTGTCGAAGCAAAAATCAGTGGTTATGTTGACGAGATGTTGTCCGACAGTGGCACAGGAATATCGCTGTTGGACGAGCAGTTACGTAAGAGGTGTAAAAACCACTTTATACAAATGCCGATTCTGCCGGTAAGTCACACAAGGATAAAATCAGCAACATGTGAGTCGCAGATAGTTGAAAAACAGGCAATTAGAACAACATACGAACAGGGTACGGAAGTAGATGCGACCGTCCTTGGAGTTAGAAAACTCGGACATAATATTATTTGGGAAGTTGATAAATTGAATAAACTGCATGCTGCATTGGAATTTCAGAAAGAATTATTGCCAGCTAAAGTTGATTGTCGACCTCACGTTATCAGACTGGGACGCTCGAAAGATAAGATAACGAATAACTCACCGACCCCCAAGGTTCAGTTAATGAGTTGCGAGATAAGGCAATTACGGCGTATATTAAACAAATTCAAATCTGTATTTCCAAGTAAACGTGTGCGTTTCAAAACTGAGAAAAATTTATACAAAAAACTCAGAAATAAATGTCAGGATATAGGGGTAAGAATGTGTAGTGATTTAAATATGTCATTTCAGGTTTAAATGTTGTATGTAAGATGACTCTGTGAATGAACAATAATCTAGTTTTGATAAGGAATGTTGTCTGTGTACTCTGTGACCCTGCATAAGATTTCGTTATCTGTGTGTCAAGAACATGTGTGTTTGTTTTGGTTTGAAGGTTACCACGTGTCTTTTGATTTGATGCTTCTGTCAAAGTGACAGTTAGGAAATGTTAATATTAATTGAGGATGTTTATTTGATTTTAGTTCGAGGGTATTATTATTATTTCAGGATTAGGAAATTGTTTTGGTTATATATAAAAAAAAAAAAAATTTATTTTTTGTGAATTAACTAAAAAAAAAATTTTTTTTTTATGCGGGAAGGGGTTAATCCTGCAACGAATCACAGGATCATGATAGGCGGGGCAAGTTCACATATATTACACAGACAATGGACATTCATATTATATTGGTAGATGGTTAAGTTTGGTTGTTATCAATTGTATTTAGTAAGGTTAAGGGTTTAGTTTAGTAAAACTGTGCATTATTATTTATGGTTATTCATGTACTGTGTTTGGGGAAATGTGCGCGCGTGCGCGAGTGGTAAACGTTTCCCGGGCGGTGCGTGAAGTATTTATCGTTGTGTTGACATTAACTGAACTTAGACATATGTATCGCTACAATCCCTATACCTGTCGGACTATTGTTTACGTTCATGTATGATATTAGTATGCAGGCAGTTATGCATGAGATACTGGTAGTCTGATTACCGCTATGCATGCTGTTACAAAGTAAATGCACTCTACTGCATGAAAAGTGCATTGTCACTTTATTCTAACCATGTGACTTCCATCCACCAATAGAATGCTGAGTGGTGGTTGGAAATTTTCTTAAGCCTGTCGTTACACAGGTAGTTCTTCTACGCCATCTACCGCGAACGGGACGTGCACTCCTTGTACAAGATTCTACCGCTTGCAAGGTGTTGTAAAGACTATTCGTCGTTAGTGAAACGGGAAGGCTCAGAACTGTGTGTGTAGTACATCTGCACACAATTTTGTTTTAACGCATTGCGCGTATAATTACGACAGTTCTTCTACGCCATCTACCGCGAACGGAACGTGCACTCCTTGTACAAGATTCTACCGCTTGCAAGGTGTTGTAAAAACTATTCGTCGTTAGTGAAACGGGAAGACTCAGAACTGTGTGTGTAGTACATCTGCACACAGTATTGTTTTAACGCATTGTGCCTAAAATTATAGGCAGTTTTTCACTGCTGCTACCGCGAACGGTACATACAATCCTTGTACAAGATTCTACCGCTTGCAAGGATCGGTTAAGACTTTTCGGGGTTAGTAACGCGTGTGACGCATAACAGTTGATATTATCTCTTTACACACGATATTAATATTGTAGTATTACGTGTGTAAGAAGTGAGTGTAACTGTATCACTGTGCGAGATTCTCCGCAGTGACAGTATCATTAATTGTTACGCAATAGTTCCATCAAGACTTTTCCGTGCTAGTGCAAGATTTCCTCATAGGGTGGTCTGCTGATCGCGGTAGACCTTGGTATTCGCGAGAACACTTGAAGAAGCCGGAGAGGTATAAGCTCAATATACCGTTATTAGATTAAACTCACTGTCACCTGAGATATTACTTGGTCATAAGCTCTATATTAATTTTGCGAGTAATAAAATCCGTAGTACCGTTGTGTGTGCGAAGCGTCGGATTCATCGTGGGAATTGCAGGACATCAGCCCAGCGGTTATAGGACATCAGCCCAGCTGTTATAGGACACCAGCCCAGCTGTTATAGGACACCAGCCCAGCTGTTATAGGACACCAGCCCAGCTGTTACAGGACATCAGCCAAGCTGTTACAGGACGCCAGCCCAGCTGTAAACGTTTCTGGGAAAATGTCTGTCATTTGTAAGCCACACCTGACGAACCAACTACACCGCACAGACCGGCCCTTCTCTTCAACAACATCATCGTGGGAGTCTTCTTATGTAACGTATCACGTCTTACGTATGAACATTATTTAACATTTTAAAAGAAAGACTCTATATCAAACATTACATTCTGTACATATCAAATATACCATATAAACTATAACTTGTGTTTGTACAATAAATAATCTTAAACCCTCCAATATAGACTTGTAATTTGAAATACACATACTATCATATCCTATGCGCCAATAGTTTAGTAATTTGTGTTGTCGCAATATATATATATATATTTGGGAAGTTTGTAAAGTCAATTAATGTGGAGATATTAATGCATATTTTAGTAATTTGTGACATAAAAATTAAATGTATTAAAGGATACAAAGAAAATTAATCCCAAAGACAAGAAATATTAATACCATTATCGAATAATTTGTGTAATTGAATTTTGCTGATATTGAAATATTATATGAAGAATAGTTGAGGAGTTAAAAAAAAAAAATCCAATTACAAATTTAAGATTTTTTGACTAAATATAAATTTGTAATTAGAGTGAAAGAAAAACGGATTCATTTAGGATGTCGAAAGCGAAAGTATTTTAGAGGGGATGGGGTGTGTTAACCATTATGTAACGAACCTTTTCTGTTACGCTGAGAATAGGTCAGCGAGGAAATGTAAACAACACTATACTAGGTCCAATGAAGAACGAGCCACTACAAGGCAACACAATGTACGCATATTGCGACGCAGATTTTGGCATTTAAACCTTAATGAAAGGGTGCAAAATTTTGGATGTACAGAGTCCATCCAAACTGACAAAATTTGGGGACAATATAACACCAAAAATTTTGAAAAGTTTTATTTTATAATTAGCAGTAAGGAATGTCGCTGGAAGCAATAACGAAGGGTGTATGTGTGGAAAACATATTTTGTAAGGGACAAACGGAGAACGAGCAAACACGCTCTAGTGACGGACAGGTCATAAATTTCGTAGGCAGCTGCAACGCATACCCTGTGAACAAGCAGAGTTCACTGCTTCCGGTACGTAGAACACCAGTTTTTTATGAAAACACATTGATTCCATAGGAAACTACATACAATCTGTACAGAGCCATTAAAGGAGAAAAGGCTTAACAATGGTCAAGCATACATGTGTACGCCAGCTGTCAGGAGAAAGCGATGAAGGGTGGATTGATTTGAAGGACTCCACCGGTCGATGACAGGGTTTTGACCTTACTTGGAAATGAAAGCGCAGAGAGTATGTCCCAAACTCAAGGATGGGGTGTCGGCTGGCAGCTAAAAGAAAAAACCAACTTTCAAAGAAGGGTAGGCGAGGCCCTTGAACAACAATAGATAATATCGCCAGAGCGATGAAGTTCAGAAACAATGCAAATGGAAGAGAAACTCAGAGTTGTCACTGAAGACTTTAGACAAAAATGACAGATACAATTTGTTGTCTGGAAATGACAACGACCTCAAAATACGAAGCAAGGGAAGAATCTGGTGGGGAACCAGGAGCCCTATCAGAGAACGCCTTTGAAAAGATAGGTGGTATTTGGACTTGGAGGGAAAAATATGAAACCAATAAGGACACGGTGTCGTTGGAATCAGAAGTCTGGTGGGAGATTTGGTAAGGAAAATATAGGAAGGAGACAGGAATGCGCTCGGGGAGTTCTAACTAAATTTTGGACGCGAGAGGAGTTCTAACTAAATTTTGGATGCGATTGGAGTGAAGTCCGTGATGGGAGTGATTAGCATTTTAGCGAACTTAGAATAATTCGATACACAGTGTGAGAAGGTAGTTTTCGAACTTATAACAAAAATTAATACAGTCATTACAAGCAAACGAACTATGAAGTAGAGTCACACTATTAGCCTACCAGTGAACATTAACTGAAACAGATAGTAACCAGACAATAATGTAATTTCAGTGTATACGAACACTATACAACAATAACTTTTAAGCACGATTAACAACACAAACTACATTCATGAACACTTAATAACCACTGCAACAAAGGTGCGTAATATTAATTCAGATTTGAAATAATTCACGATGTCGGTGTACAACAGAGAATGCTAACTTTTATTCATAAATTATAATTCGAATGCGTGGAGTTGGTGAGTGAAGTGTCTGTGAGTGACATCGTGGAATTCATCCGGTACCATCTATCATCTGGAGGAGTTATCTGCACGATTCTAGAACGATCGACATGAGGGAATCATCACCGCAACCACCGAGTGATTGGATATTCGAATACCAAGTATAGTAAAACATGTCTTAATCAATTTAGATCCACTGTCTGTCATCTCAAAGAATCCACACACACACGAGAATTTATTAAAGAAATCGATTAAAGTTTATGTAGAAGTAAAATTATCATTCTTTATCAGTTTTGGAGTCATGTTTATTGCCAAGTTCTAAATGAATCCGTATTTACAAAGTATAGTAATAACTTAAGAGATTATTCATATTAAGAATTTATAAGATGAAGCTAAACATTATAATTTACTGAAGTACTAAACGCAATTGATGAATGATCATTAATATGCAACCATTAGATTGAGAGTTTGGATAACTAATTTTATTAATGTATTGTTTTGATATTTACAATTTAATAATGAGTATTCAATTTTATTAATGTATTGTTTGATATTTACAATTTAGCCATGAGTATTAAATTTTGGTAATGTGTTAATTTTATATATTTACAAGTACTAATGAGTACGTAGAATTTTGTGCTATTTTAATATTTACAAGTAATAGCAAACTAATGTGAATAAATTTAAAAGCTATCAGTAGAAATGAGCATTTATTATTTTTTTAACCCTGAGATAAAGAGCATAAACAAAGAAATCCTTATAATCGAGCAGCGCAAAGGAATCAATTTTAAAAAATAAAGTTAAAAATAGCCGAGTCAGTTACCAGTAAATTAAACGATTCCTTTGATTTAAATATTTCTACAGAAGAAACCAGTTTAGTACCACAAAATTATGCTGATTTAGGTAGGAAATATGAAGAATTAATCATTAAATTAAAGGATAAAATGAAAACAGTTACATCAACCCAGGAAAAAATTAATATTTTAAGATTATTACCAAGCAGCTGGAGCATTCAAAAAATTCAAAATGAGTTTAGTGTTAGTCAGTAATTAGCCCGTCAATCCAAACAATTAGTTAAAACAAGTGGAATTTTTCCACAAACCGGCAAAAAGAAACCCAGTCACATAATTGATGAAAATGTTATTAAATGTGTCCAAGATTTTTACCAGAATGATGAGCACAACCGAATGATGCCAAGCAAGAAGGACTGTGTCTCTGTAAGACAAGCTGACGGGAAGAAAATTAATATTCAAAAAAGGTTTATCGTATGTAACTTAAAAGAATTCTACACAGCCTTCAAAGAAACACATAATTTAAAAATTGGTTTTTCAAAATTTGCTGATTTTAGACCTAAATTTTGTGTTCTGGCTGGTGGGTCAGGTATTCACTCTGTTTGTGTGTGTGTCACCCACCAAAATGTAAAACTCATGTTATCTGCTCTAAAAATGAAATTTGATTATAAAATTCTCCTTTCAACCATGGTATGTGATATAGAAAATGAAACGTGCATGCTGTCACAGTGTGAAAATGTCCAGGCACTAATGAAGTGCTCAGATTACTGCAAGAGAGCTGGGATGATTTTGATTCTGAAATTATCTTCAAACAGTGGGTTTCTGTTGACCGTTGTGAACTAACTACTCAAATTCTTCCATTTCAAGAGTACTTAGATAAACTTACTGAAAATTTAAATAATGTAAAAAGGCATCATTTTGTTGCAAAGAAACAAGCTAATTTCCTCAACATTAAAAAGGAAAACTTGTTGGAGGGTGAATGTATTGTAATGGGAGACTTCTCTCAAAATTTTTCTTTTGTGATACAGGATGAAGTCCAGTCATATCACTGGTCAAAAACTTATGCCACAGTACATCCATTTCTCATATATTTTAAAAAAGAAGGAAAATTACAAAGCCAAAGCTACTGTGTGATTAGTGAGTACTTGACGCACAATACTACATCGTTCTTCTGCTTCCAAAAGCAAGTTATAAATAAAGTAAAAACACTGTTACCACAAGTTAAACAATTTTTTTATTTTTCTGATGGCTCCTCAGCCCAGTATAAAAACAAAAAAAAATTCATAAATTTGTGCTACCATCAAGAAGATTTTGAAATCGCAGCTGAATGGCATTTTTTTGCCTCATACCATGGAAAAGGACCATGTGATGGTATTGGTGGAATTGTAAAAAGGACTGTGACTAAAGCAAGCCTTCAAAGGACAGTCAACAATCAAATTGTTACACCTTCTGAAATGTGCAATTATTGCAAAGACAACATTTATTTTCTGCTCTAATAAAGATGTTCAAGAGACTGAAGAATACCTCAGTTCTCGTTATCAGGTAGTCACAACAGTCCCAGAAACAAGAACCTTTCACAGTTATGTTCCAACAAGTCAGAAATGTATTCTGAAAGTCTGGGTGACCTCTGAATCAGAAACATTTAAGTTAGTATCGGTACACAAGGACATTATTTGTGTTTCTGATTGCTTTATAGCTTTACCAAAGCCAAAATGTAAAAATTATGTCTGCTGCGTATACGATGGCAAGTGGTGGTTAGGCGAAGTCATTGAAGTCAAAATACATGAAAATGAAGAGGAATATCGAATACATTTTTTCCATCCGCAGGGTCCTGGTACTTCATTCAAGAAATCATTGAGGGATAATCAAACATGGGTTCAACTGGAAAATATTTTAAAGATTCTCACGCCTTCAGAGCTTTTTCTATCAACTACTGGAAGATGTCACAACATTACACCAAAGATGAATGAGGACTTATCAGTTCTACTCAACAAAAAAATGGCAGGAGCACATTCATAACTTCCATTAGCAGGAGTAAAATAAGGTAAAAGTGAATTGAACAACTTGTTAATGTATTTGAATTGTTTATCATTTTGTAATTATTATTTATAATTCTGTAATTGACTATTTATCATTTTGTAATTGACTATTTATTAATTATCAATTTATTCATTCTAATGAGTTTAGTTGTAATTTTTATAATCTGAAAAAAATACATAACATCAGTATTTTTGAATACATTGTTTACGGTTAGAAGGAACGGTGTTTTTAGCGGTTTTGTTGGCTTCATTACTCGTCAACCCCTTTGAGTAACAAAATAAATTTTATATGGTTTTAAAGTACATAAAAAGTACTTAGCCTACTGCTGTAAAAATTTCAGATTTTTGCCACCTGTCCCACATGTGGTTTTTGGGCCCCAAAAATGAGACATTTTCAAAATCTTACGATTTGGCGGCCATTTTTTTTAATGAAGGACACTCGGTAACAGTCCAATTTTCTTTTTACAAGTACTACTAGTACCTAAGAGTTAAAAGGTAAAACACAGGCTTGTTACCCTAAGCCCTTCATTATTTATTTTGGGCCCAAAATTTGAAAAAACAACAATTTGTAAACGTAACTTCAGTAAACATTACAAGATTTGGTTATGTAACAAAATGAATTTTGAGTACACTAAGATGACGTTCCGTCTTTACTCTTTCCAAAAAGCCCTTTTTGACCTCTGTACGATGTAAAATAAGAATGCTACAGCTCATGGAAAAAGTGACGAAAATGGCTGTTTTTACCTGTTGGCGAGTTAGAAAATAGCAAGAAAAAAAATTTTTTTAAATATAAAAAAATATGTTTTGGCCACTACAAGGTGGGTAGTTATCATATACCAAATATCATCAAAATCAAAAATAGTGATGCACTGATCATTTGTTGAATTAAAATGGAGTACCCCGCCTACAATATATTTTTTATTAAGGTAATGAAACAGTACGTGTGTGAGCAAAATTTGAAACTGGAAATAAATGTATTTTAATTAAGTGTTGGATATGTTGTTATAATAGCAAAGAATCATTGTTTTAGTGGTGAACCATAATAATGTATATTGGTGGCCAATAGTGTGTAAGTGTATCGTTACATAAATAAAATATATTCATAGTGACTGATGCTGACTTCTTTCTGTATCTCTTGCCCTTAAAAACTTTAGAATTGTATTTAACATTTTTTTTTTCATAATGTTCATTGATCGAAGGCTTATCATAATACTTTTTCAGGGTATATATTCAGTAGTTGTATCACTATTGTTTTACTAAATGACATGCAGTAAATATATTCAGAAATCATTAATGTGTAGTTATTGGTACAGTGATGTAATTCTTCTATATAGACATTAATAACTTTTTGTAATATTTTCAATATTGTTAATAACATTAGTTTTCTCTCACAGATTGAGAATACAAATACCAGACCTAGAAAGATCACTGGACATGATAAAGATACTTAAAAAACATCAGAATGCTACATCTGATTTTGAAACTCAGTTTTTGTTATCAGATCAAGTCTACATGAAAGCATCTATTCCTCCTACTGATAAAGTCTGCCTATGGCTTGGTGTAAGTACTGTGTTTATTATAGGTGATATAAATAAGACTTCTTAAGTGAATAAGAGTATAGTAATGTATAATAGTATAGTACGTCATACAGTTTTTATATAAACAAAAAATGAATTTAAAGTTTTTAAAGGTAAATTTTAATATTTTTTGTTTTATATAAAAATATAAATACTTTAATACAGTGGTTCCCACAGACACTTTTAAGAAAATGTAGGATATACCGTAATGTTCTCTTATTTTTTATGCTCTAAAATCTAAATCTAAATTTTAGAATCTTAAAACAATTAGTAGAAGATTTCAGTATTTGGGGGAGGGTTCAAACTAATTATGATTGTAAAAGTAATTTCAAGCTAATGGTTTTAATAATGTCTTTAAATAATGTCGTGTAGCAATCTGTTCGTCAGCCGAACTGACTAGACCTCTCTCTTACACTACAAAAAGTATATTTGACATTGGCAGAAATTTCAACTAACAGTTCATTAAAATTACAGTTTTTGCAATTACAGGTAGCTGACTTCTAGTTATATGTAATGACTGACTATCCTGAACCCTGAACTCGGAAAAAGAGCTTTGAAGTGTTTAACTGTGTTTTCCGCTACTTATTTGTTTGAAACCGCAGTCCCCCTGCTCACATACTTAAAGTCAAAGTTAAGAAATAAACTTGATGTCGAGAGTTACTTAATATTGAAGTTATCAGACATTAAACCCAATATTGCAGAGCTAATTGTGCAAAACCAGATTCATTGTTGACATTAAACTATACTTTATATAATAATGAAACTTTCTCTTGTGAACTTACTTGACTTTATCCATCGAACGTGTTTCGGCGTCGTGTTTGCCTTCGTCAGCTTAGAAACAGACTGCCAGTACTTTGTAACGGTTATTGCTTGGAAGGTATAGTGGGGTTGGTGTGTAGAGGAAGGGGATTGGCGCGGGGATCCAAATTATTGTTTGTTTTTTGTATAATTCTGTCAAAAAGTGTATGTGATTTATATTGTAATTGGTCGTTAAGTATGTTGTTTGGTTGTGTTGTGTGGTGTTTGTATATTTCATATTGTTCTGCTGTGTTGAGTTTTTGACCTTTGGGTAAGTAGTGTAATATTTCAAGATTAGTATCTATGTTGGTGTAGCTATGGTTATGTGTGTGTATGTGTGTGGCAAACGCAGAATGTATATTGTTGTTGGATAAGGCTTTTAAATGTTCAGAGTAACGGGATGAAAAAGATCTTCCCTTCTGGCCTATATAGAAACTATTGCAGTTATTACAATTTAATTTGTAAACACCTGTTCTGTTGTATTTGTCTATGTCCGTGTTTGTATCGTTGATATGTTTTTTGATGGTATTGTTAGTTCTGTATGCTATTTTGTACTTGTGTTTTCTGAATGCGTTGGCAGTTTGTGTGTGTTGGAGTTATGGTATGTGAGTGTGATGTATTTATTGTGTTGTGTGTTGATGGTATTTTGTGTTTTGTTGTTTTTGCTTTTGATGCGTTTGTGTAGTTTGTTTATTAAATTGGGGTTGTATCCATTTTTCATTGCTATGTATTTGATTGTGTTGAGTTCATCGGTATAATCTTGTTTACTTAAGGGTATTTTAGTTAGTCTATGGAGCATATGGTTGAAGGCCGCATGTTTATGTTGTGTTGGGTGGTTTGATGTGTTGTGTATAACCATGTCGGTTGTGGTAGGTTTCCTGTATATTTTGTATGTGTGTGTATTGTTAGTTTTGTTAATTGTTAGGTCTAGAAAATTTATACTATTGTTTTGTTCAATTTCCAGTGTAAAATTTAATTTGTGCTGTATTGTGTTTATGTATTTGTGGAAGTTTTCAACTTGTCTTGTGTTGCCTTTGAATAAAATAAAATAACTGAGCAAAAAATTACTTTACATACAATAACAAGATATACACACAAACAGACGGTCTCCCGATGGGATCCCCCGTATCAGGAATACTGGCAGAAATATATACAACATAGAACAGAACCACATAATAAACAACAACAAATACACCAACAAAATCATTTACTGGCACAGGTATGTGGATGACATATTACTTTTATACAATAGAACAGGTGTTTACAAATTAAATTGTAATAACTGCAATAGTTTCTATATAGGCCAGACGGGAAGATCTTTTTCATCCCGTTACTCTGAACATTTAAAAGCCTTATCCAACAACAATATACATTCTGTTTTGCCACACACATACACACACATAACCATAGCTACACCAACATAGATACTAATCTTGAAATATTACACTACTTACCCAAAGGTCGAAAACTCAACACAGCAGAACAATGTGAAATATACAAACACCACACAACACAACCAAACAACATACTTAACGACCGATTACAATATAAATCACATACACTTTTTGACACAATTATATAAAAAACAAACAATAATTTGGATCCCCGCACCAATCCCCTTCCTCTACACACCACCCCCACTATACCTTCCAAGCAATAACCGTTACAAAGTACTGGCAGTCTGTTTCTAAGCTGACGAAGGCGAACACGACGCCGAAACGCGTTCGACGGAAAAAGTCAAGTAAGTTCACAAGAGAAAGTTTCATTATTATATAAAGTGTAGTGCTGTGAAAAAAGATGATGAACAAACAAGACAACATTAAACTATGTTTGATATCATTAATATTATAATTTTGCAAGTTAAGAGAATTTAACTTTAATAAATTTATGATTAAAATATAAGAGTTTCTATCATAATTACTGTTTGTTTTATTTCAGAACTCAGACGGGGTCCGTGAATTTTTAATTTTTTGGGAGGGGACTAATAAGTTTGGGAACCACTGCTTTACTATATTATAAACATATGTTTTACTATTAATATAGGCTAAATCATTCATTTCTATTTTGTGTATTTGTGCATGCACATTAAAAGGGGATATGCCATTCATAAATGTGCTACATATCAAATTGTTCATATATATCATATATGAATTTGACAAAGTACCGATAACAACAATTTGTGGATGTTTGAAGGAAAGAATGTAAATAGTAAACTAATAGTAATCAGATACATGTACAAAGAAACCAGAAACTGTTGCCTTGTGTTAATAAGCAAAGTACAAAGCTGTAAGTATTTTGTGCAGAAAAGGTAGATAAGAAAAGAAGGCCCAGTAAATTAAAGAAACCAGAGGTATCCTTTAGTTTTTAACAAAAATAAAATTTGATTTTGTGGAATAAAGTGTGCACAAACAGTTGACTGTGGTTTATAAAATCATGACAGTCCATATATAAAGAAAGAAATACTAATAATGAAATGAGAATGAACAAGTTGAAAACAAAGTCATAATAGTGTAAAAAGTGAAGAAAGAATATTAGTAAGATTAGAATTGATAGAGCAGGTTAGCGGCTTCAATATTTGGTAATTGTGTAGGAAGAAACAAGAAAATAAATTATTGAGTTGAACAAAAGAGTAAAGAAGGCAAACAGAATATATTGTGCAGTGAGCAAGAAATGAATGTCAGGAGAAACAAACTGAAACTCTGTAAAGTATGCACTTAGTATATAGGCCTATATAAAATGTTAGCCTATATTTGTGTAAAATGCAAGTCACGGTCGCTAAGTAAGCGAGATAAAGAGTAAGATGTGTAGCAAAAACGAATTATCTAAGAACAGTGTGATAGAAGTCACTAGTAAGTATAGGATTAGAAGTACGAGAAGAACTGAAAGAACAACATGCAGAATTTATCGAACAAAGATAACTTATAAGGTGTGTGGACATCCACAAAAAAGTCAATAGCACAGTTAAGATTTAAAAAGCAAGAACGCAAGGAAAAAGGTGAAGAAGACTAATGAGTCGTGAGACAATGCACTGAGTAAAATTCTAAAGACAAACATATAATGTTGAAGCAAAGAAACTTGTGCAAAATATAAAGGACAATGAACGAGTTTGTTAAGAATTAAAGACATTTGTTTAAACTGACCTTTATGTCTTGTAGGCAAAATAGGGAACTGACAGTTTGTGTGCATGTGTTGCATACATGTGCGTGTCTGATTTATCGTGAAGAAGTGTTCAAAAACTTATTAGTCACTCTCTACCAGTGATATTTTAAATACATTACCATTTTGTTGCAAAGTGGAATTGATTCCAGACCAGGAAATAATTGCCTAAATGTAGACTTCAGACACATCTATAAAAGTAGTGATCAATGTATTTTTTTTTTCAATAGGCAAACGTTATGCTGGAGTACACACTCGATGATGCAATGTCACTTCTTTCAAAAAATATTGAAACAGCAAAGAAGAATTTAAGTCATGTCGAACATGATTTGGATTTCTTAAGGTAAGTACAAAAAGTAGCAAGCACTGGTTGAAAACTTAATGTAACACCAAAAGACATTAGATCTGGCCAGTTTGAATGTTTGCAACAAATTTCATGTCCACAAAAGGTCCTACAGGATGTTACTCATTACTTCTACGATTATCAGATTTTCATAGTTTAATTACTGCTTTAGACTGAGCTCTATGACTCTGAGAGGAACGCGAACAGAGAAAGAGCGCAGACGCGCAGTTGTGTTAAACAGTCGGCGATTACTGAGAAATACTGATTCACATTACATTATCAAAACTCGCTCAACGCTCGCATTTCCTCTCATTGAGCGCTAAGCCAAAAAACTGTGACGCTATGTTTACGGTGACCATATGACCTGGTTTTTTCCAGGACAATCTCGGATTTTGGACCTAGGTCCCAGTCTACTGAAAAATTGTTAAAAAGTCCCAGATTTAGACTTAACATATTTTATCGTTTTAAAGCAAAAATTGTGCTTATTATTCAGTATTCAATATACTTAACATGAAAAATTGTTGTTAAGTTTATGAAATGTGTCTAAATTTTTTTAAATTTTGTATTGGTCTACATTTGTTTTTGCTAATGTGTTTTATTTGAAAACTGATAAGATTATATGATATATGTCATTAAGTTTTGGGTAAGTTAATATATTGAAAATGCTAACTAGAAATAGTGGAAGCAAATTATACTTTCTTCAGGAACTGTTTGAATCGGGTTTTATCTTTTGACCATTTGTTCAGGACATGAAAGTATATACGCCCTTAAGTTCTAAAATACTAAATCGATCGGCAACATATTTTTATTAACAATTTTAGTTGTAAAATCGTGTTTTTTTTTTTGTAATTCTGTAACACACACCAGAAACTTCATTTTACTGACATTTATCTACAGTTATATTACTGTCAACCCATGTTTCATCTAAAAAAAAATGTTTCTCCCAGATTCCCAAAAACTTTTAATTTCCACAAGGTTCCATCATTACAATTTCTGGTTTCTCAGTTAACACTTTTCTTTTACGGTACTTCTACATTTCTTCCACTTGAATCCCACTTGTATGTTCATGCCTCATCTCTGTTGTTCCTCTTTATCATTTGTTTTAGTTGTTACTCTTGTGCAATGGATACTTATATATACAAAACCATATAGTTTTATACGTAGCACAATTATTTACCTTACATAAGTTTGCAGATTCATGTGTAAGAAAAGGTTAATCTATATTTGGTTTAAAGTAGTAAATGCATGTATTAGTATATGTTAAACATTCACTTCTTTTTACATTGTAGGTAGAGTTTGTGTTAATAAATCTTTACTTGTATTCCAGAGACCAGTTTACAACTACTGAAGTAAATATGGCAAGAGTGTACAATTGGGATGTCAAACGAAGACAAGCAGCTAAAGCTTCTGCTTGAAATAACACACTTCTGTGTATTTAATATAAAAATGTGTATTAAATACAAAGTGTCTTCGAAATGCACATATTGTGTATGCGTTTTACTGTGTTAAGTATATATTTGTAATTGTATAACATTTTGTGTTTAATTTTTTTTTTCACTTATTGTTTAATCTTATATGTATCTTATTTTATAAAACTGTAGTGTCTCTTCTATTTTTTCAATTAAAATTGGCTTTTACAAATCAGATGTGTCTCATTACTAAACTTCCAGTAAACAAATGTCCAGTATATGTGATCAGAGCCACCCTTATAGTCATGGTACCAGGTGTGAATATACTCATAAACACCACACCCCTATAACCTCCCTCTATATTCCCCTAATAAAAAATACAGTCTTGAAGATGTAAAGGTATCCTTATCATTCTTACCAAGTTGAATGTAAATTCATCAAGTTAGCTTTTAATTATAGTTCTTAAAATACAGTTAACTAATTGGGATAATATTTATGTATTATTTAACATTACTCATCACACTATGTATTGAATAAAGACTTGAAAACATCTTCCCACTTTTACTTTATTTTACAAAACTTATCTCAATCTCTAGGCATTGCAAATAGAAACACTAACTTCAATCATATAGAATGGGCACACACACCATATAGAGTTTACAAATACTGGGCCTACTAACACACAAACACACATATTGATATTATGAAAGTGGTAAGATGGTGTTTTGCACTTAATGTCAATTCAGCCATGCAGCACAGACTTTGTTGCACATAATGTAGAACAAACTGTTTTTAGTACATAATGTTTTTTTACTGATGTCTTATTTTAGTATATAGTTCAGAACAATATGGAAAAAAGAATACAAACAAGTTCAAAAGTTGATAATGTCAGTAATCATGAGTGTTTGTGTAGTTATTTATCACTTACTACTCCACGGTGCTACAACTCAAAGAGCCCTGGCCTCCAGAACGACGTGCCTCCCACTCCTCTCTATCCTGCGTGACTCTTTGCCACCTTCTGACCCTCAGTCTTCTCAAATCTTCATCTACATCGTCCACCTATCTTCTTCTTGGCCTCTCTCTTGCTCTTCTTCCTTCTGGTCCTCCAGTGAATACTTTTTTATCTGCCCTTTCCTCTGTCATTCTCTGTACATGACCTGCCCACCTAATTCTGCCTTGTTTTATTACTGTGACAATGCCTTGTATAGATTGTACAATTCGGCGTTTGTCGTCATATACGACATTCCAGTATCTAGTACTCCTCCATATATCCTCCTCAGAATCTTTCTTTCCCATCTTCGTATCACACTTTCTTGGGCTGAGGTCATGGTCCAGACTTTTCGGAACCATACGAGGTCTGACACAAAAATAACGAGACTGATGCTGTAATTTTTTTTTATTTACCTGATATGTACAATTACTGGTGGTCGCCTTCAAAGTAGGACCCCATTGAGTCCACACATTTCTGCATACGTTCCTTCCACTGCTCAAAACATTTCTGCATATCGCTTTCCGTCAAGCTGTGCAGGAGCTCCACCGTTTTCGCCTGTACCTCTTCCACCGTTGAAAAATGAGTCCCTTTTAGTGCCGACTTGATTTTGGGGATTAGGAAAAAATCACATGGTGCTAAATCGGGGGAATATAGACGATGTTCAAGGACTGATGTTTTTACTGGCCAAAAATTGTTTGACTGATAACGCATTGTGGGCAGGCGCATTGTCATGGTGCAAGATCCACCCATTCTTCCACAATTCAGGGCGCTTCTTTCTAACACGTTGATGCATTTTCCAAAACTTATTTATAATATTGTTGGTTAACTGTTTGACCACTGGGTACCCATTCTGCCATAACAATGCCCTGGATATCGAAGAAAACGATAAGCATTGCCGTGAACTTCGAATGACTCGTGCGTGCTTTTTTTGCTCTTGGAGAAGATGGTGTTTTCCAATCCATTGATTGCCGCTTTGTTTCTGGATCGTATGTAAATATTGTAATATAACAGAGTTTTTTACGGGTGAATTTTATTTTGTTATGGGGCTTATGATGTCGTGAGTTACTCTCTCTTAAGCCCCGCGATGGGAGGCATCTGTAATGTAACAGTTTATTGTTGTTCTTAGTGTAATACGGTTGCGGGTTTATTTTGTTCAGCCCCACGTTGTTGACGTCATCTGTAATATAACAGTGTTTGTTGGTTTTATTAATTTGTGTGTTTTGAGTTTTGAAGAGTTTTATTTAGTGTAAATTGCCTCCACTTATGTCAAATACGGATCGGCTGCCGCAATCGATTTTGTCCTCGAGCGCCTCGTTCTTTTTTCCAAATGCTTCGGTCCGTTCGCTGCTCACTCTCCTGTTGAATTACCTGTAATTGTCCTGTAAACCTTCAAATTATCTACAATGACAACTCCTTTGGTTCCAAATAACAATATTTATTTTCATTAAAGTTGTTCAGAGAAACGAACAGTCGACTTGTGTCGAAAACAAATATGGGTCGGGTCGACTCTAGCGCTCAATTCGACTTTTACACTAACAAGTTCCAAATAACAAATTGTTTATAATATTATATTAATTCTCAGGGTTTAAGGGTTATTTTAGACTGTCATTGAATTCAGCAAATACATACAAAAATACAATACATTACAAAGGTAAGTAAAATTTTAAAATCTTAATACTATATTCCGTTATTATTGGTTGCTAAGGCAACCAGACTATCGGCAAAATGGCCGCCGACAACATTTGGCCACGTGCTGTCACAAGTTATTTAAAATTAAATGTTTCAGTATTCACTGTTTTAGTTTTTAAGATTTTTCTTCAATAAATGATCCCTGGTGTTATTCTGTAAGTGTAGATAGTGTCTACGGTAGTGTTGTGTAATCGTACCTGTAACGTGGTTGATAGTTAAGAGTCGGCGTCACTTACAGGCGTTTATGAAAGTGTGTTCTGGTAGGTAATCAGGATTTTCAAAGGTTCTGCATTTATTTGTTGTTTTGATTTAAATATTTTCGTCTTCCAATCTTCCACAGTATTTGTAGCTTCTATTAGTTATAATTTTCCATCGCCAACGGTCCAAAAAACATTACTTTTATTTAATTAAAACTTCTTCATAGGAGCTCATCTGTTCACTGCTATAGTTAACAATACAATACTATATTTCTATATTCCTGCCTTTCTTTATTCAACGGTTCCGTGCCCTCACAATACTGGCCTGTGATTGGTCAAAACAGAGAGTTCATAAGGTCACATGGTCAGTTTACAAGATTTCAATGTTCATCTGCCTATAAGAAAAATACTCCTTTTTCAGCTTTAAGTTTTCTTAAATTTAAATTACATCATTCTTTTCTTTATGTCATTGTGAACATTTTGCTACCTCATTTACTGACATTGGTTAATTATAAAGGGTGGTTTTTCACCTTACAAAAATTCTAATGTTGGGCCTGTACCTTTTATACAATTGTTATATCACTTTACAATTCCTTAAATTAATCTAATATGTAATATTACTGTTAAAACAATTAGCTTCATCATATAAATTTTGTCCCTTTTCTGTTTTATCACATTGGTTTACTAATCTACTCATTTCTGACATTATTTCCTTTGTATGGAACTTGTGGCCTAGGCCATCAATAGCATTTCATTAACATATTTTAAATTACATCTATTATTACCTAGGTTTTTAGTTTTGAACCCTTTTTCCTGAGTTACATTTTATTACGAGTCTTGACCCTTAACAAGTTTTCACAATAGTTAAAAATAAAATCTTTTGACTTATTACTTAAGGTAGTGTTTACATGAACAAGTTTACAATCATAAATTAACAAATAATATAATTAGAACAAAATCTTTTAACATGTTACCTTCGAGGTATTGCCTTCATGGCCAAATTCTACATTTATAAATTGACAAATAATTATAAATTATTTGGTGTACCATTCTCTCATCCTATCAATCTTATCAAGCATTACTGGCTAATGATTAGATTATTGTTCATAGGTCCTGGTTTCTAATACACATTTTCTTATTTGCCAGTAGGCTCACACAAACTTATAATGTAGTTTATAAATGTTAATAACTATAGGCTTTTGTGTAGAACACAAATACAACTACTTACACCAAAGCCTTCACTAAATCTCAATCTGAAATGAAACCCTTCACCACCATTCACTATTGGTGTTATTTATGGGTTTTCCTTTTTTTATAAAAGTAATTAACTCGCACTTATGCTGTCACCACTTCACTGACACTTATTGTATTTATCACATATTTAAATAATAATAGGGATTGTTAATTTTATTCCCCACTCTTTCACATTCACTCATTTACATAAAGGTTTGTATGTATATTCTTTACTTGCTATAATACATTTTAATTATTTATTTTATTATTTGTATTGTATTTTGTTCTTATCTTTTATATTGTACAGTCTTTTTTCTGTAACTAAGGGTTGCTCATTTTTATTTGGTTTATTTGGGTAGTATTGGTGATTCTACCTACTGAATTGAGCGGTTTTAAGTTTTGGGATGGGGCTACTATTCTGTCGCATTACAATATCCACGTCTCATCAGCTGTAATAATACTCTTTAGAAAACTGGGCTCTCCATCAATCCGTTCCAAAAGGTCACAACAAAGGTCCGTTCTCCTTTCCTTCTGTTCATCTGACAAAACTTTCGGCACCATTTTTGCACACACCTTCCTCATGTTCAACTCTTCTGTTAAAATGCGTCGGAACACTTTCTCTGTTCATATGCAACATTTCAGCAACAGCACGGACACTCAGTCTTCGGTCTTTTCGTATTGTGTCTCGAACTCTTACAACGTTTTTGTCGATTGTTGATGTGTGTGGACGGTCGTCATCTTTCACGGAGTCCCTGCCTTCTAAAAATCTCTTATGCCATTCAAAGACACATGCTCGCGACAAACATTTACGCCATAAGCTTCCAACAACATTTGGTAAGTCTCTGTTCCCAACTTTTTAAGTTTCACGAGAAACCTGATGTTAACGTGCTGATCACTTTTCGTATTCGACATTTTCCGGCGAAGCGTAAAAACACGACTGTATTCAACTGCTCTCTCACTGTGACTGAGTCAACCAAGCGACTTGTAACTTATCACCGCGTAAGAATACAGTTTAAGGTCGAACACAGTGCACACGCAATACAACACGATAAGTAGTTCCTTAGTAATGCTAACAGTCTCGTTATTTTTGTATCAGACCTCATACAATACTACTGGCCATAATACAGTTTTGTAAATCTGAACTTTGGAGGTGCTAGAAATGTTTCTGGACTTTAGGATAGGCAGCGAAGAAAAGCAGCACCTATTTCCCGTGGCTAGTTTGTCTTGAATTTCCATTGCCATCTGATTTTTTGACATCAAGAGGGACCCAAGATATCTAAAACTATCTACCCTCTCAAATTCACTCCCACTGACTTTAATTTTTGGGACTATTTCTTCTCGGACATTCTTCTTCATCGATGTATATATTTATCACTATGTCTTAATAAAGCTGCCTCTACTGTAACAGTTTACCTTCCTCTTTCAGAACTTGTGGAACACATTGAAGCCACGTGTTTCATGCCTCGCAATGCTGGCTGGCTAATTGTTTAATCTTGTGTAATTTGTATGAGTCAAAATTGAAAGATATTGCTTCAATACTTATTTTTTACTAGTCATAACCGTGTTATCTGTTGGTATATGAGTAAATAAATATAAACTCAGAACCCAGCCTTAAAAAATTTATATTAATAAAGAGAAAGAAGTTTAAAAAACAAATTGAGAATAGCTGAAAACTGTCATAACAGTATGTTAGATGTAGGTGTAACGGTACAAATAGGTCCATATAGGGATTTTGGGTAAACAACAGATATAATTTTATTGTGAATATTAAAATGTGTGAGGGTAAAGTTTTCCAAAACATGTGAAACAACAACGCAGAAAGCAGCGAAGGGTTTGCCTCAAGGTCAGTGGCGTACGTGACAAAACGACAGCGATTCTGCCAACAACAACAGGCCACTCCTAAAATACGTCATCTAAAGAATGCCAGACGTAATCGCTGCACCTTAAAAAACCAAGACGTCATCACAAAGAATAATAGAATCGATGACACGACAACCCTTTCCACTTGGGGAATAAGCGCCATATTGTCACTCTCAGTCGACGAACATCTTCGTGCGAACTGCACGTTGTACAAATTGCTGGCCAGCAAGTATTTAAAAGTAACAACTAAAATGTAACAAAAGTGAATTAAATCTATTTAAATCAATCAGTATAAAAATGTAGAGACAGTGAGTGCAGTTAATAAAAAGGAACAGTGTAATAGTTCGGCAGAACACCAGCATGAACACGATGAACGCCTGACTGGATCTTCATCCATCACAGCAGGAAAGTAAACCTTTCACATTTTAAACCACCAACACTTTTTAATGGTTGAGCTCAAGAAAATTTGTAAAATGTACCGTTTTAATTAGTATGTGTGCGTGCGTACCGGTACATATAAAATCACAAGCATTGGTTCACGTTACGTGATTCGTGTAACTTCATAATTGAAATTATTTAAAACTGCAGTAATGGTGTAGATTCATTTAAATAAGTAACCAGAATAATTGGAGTTAAAATATATGTTGTGTAAATGTAGAATACTTAAGGCTGATGTAGCGAAAATATTTTGCAGCCATTTTGTAGGTGGATTTGGTAGAGGAGGAAGACTCCATCTGTAACGGTACAGAATTGTATGTTAGGAGGAATAATTCAATTCAGTTTTAATTTGAAAGCAGGTAGTATTCACCTGTGAGGTGCCCCATTGTAACATGCAATGTTATGGCAGACTATTTATGTTTGATGTCTAGACAGCCCAGCCCAGACGTATTACGCAACAGCTCTCCAGCAGTCTTTGTGAATAACAGTAAGCAATAGTGTTTGAATCAGACAGTGGCAGCATATAGTCGTCTAGAAGTAAAACTTTATATCAGTGGCCTCGGAAATTTCGGTAGGTCGAAGCGGAAAGAGTAGCCTAGACCTACCGAAACGTATTGAAACACCAAGGAAGTATATTATAAATAAACAGTGAACGTGATACAATGTAACATTACAATTCTGGCCCTATTATATTTTGGGGAATAATCGATATAAAGTGTATTTTATTTTAAAGTCCCATATAAAAAAATTGGTAAAGTTTTATTGAGAATTTACAACTGCGCAATATTGAGTGAACAAGATTTGTGTCAAGGTCAGGGATAGACGTCCAGAACAGCAAAAAACAGTCGTCATACAAATGTGTCACAAGCTGCGCACATGATTACGTCAGCCAAAAAACTATGCAATGTGTATTACATACGTTGCGTATTACAACTGGAGTTGGGCTCTACACAAAGGAATGACGACGTAGTTTGTCCCCCACCTCGGTATAGCAGCATTGAAAATCTGCCCCAGTTTCGTCTCAACAGTGAAGTGTGCCGGCCGGCAAATTCTCTAAAAGCTACTTGCATCTAAATTTTACACAACCAAGTTTTATAATATAATGTAAAAGTGCAGTATTCATATAAATATGAAATAACAGTGCAACGTAAAACATAAACAAAAGTTTTCGTTAAAGTTTTTTAACCTTTTAACATTAGTGCGCGTGTAACGATGCAACGCCTTCGGGACAGATTTGCAGCTAAGTAGCAAACTTATAAAAACAATTTTCATATTTTATGTAAATTCAAATAAAATGAGCTCAATTTGGAAATAAAAATTAAAAGAACTGTACTAAGAATGCAAACGTGAGCGAATGAGAGAATGTATAATTAACAAGTGCTGGGTTGTGAAATTATTTATAATCATTAAAACATAAAAAATATAATTGAATATGTTATTTTGGAGGGCTATTGAAATGTTTAAGGGGATTTTTTGACTTAAATAATGTAACTGCGTCTCATGACGTAACACCTCAGGGTGTATAGCAGCGAGCTTGTTTTTGCAAGGTAGAGTCACATGTTTTGTAGTAATATGTTATTAAAAGGTAATGTCATTTGGTAAACATTTCAAGCAAGAGTTATTATTTCAAATAACACATTCCGCTATCTTCTGGTTCGCTTAAACGAATTCTGGCCTTAAGGTAAGTAAATATTCTTGTATAATATCACAAGATGGCGCCCGGAACAAAAGTTGAATAAAATTATTGATATTCTATAGTAAGATTTATTGGTCAGTAATAAAAAAATAATAGTATAACAACAATGAACTCTTAAAGTAAAGCAGTGAGGACAGGGTAAGTGTGGTTAAAGTGAAAGTGCAAGTGAAGATGGCAGACTAAGTGGAATTCCCGGAAAAGTTAAGTACAGTAAATACATTGGCCAGTAGGTTTTTAAAACAGTAAAGCGCTTGGTAAAAGGGGGATAAAAAATATATGTAGCGATTGTAAAGAATGAGAGAGTGTATGCGAGTAAAAAGGGGAGTAATAATTAAAGTACTGGTTCATAGCGAAGTGTAGTTGTTCAAAGAATTCTAATTAAATAGATTTGTTTATAATCGTTGAGTAAAGAGGGAATATGATATGGTCAATAAAATAAGATTTGTCTCAATATAAAACGTGTTAGATTAAGTTATTACGCCATAACCGTTTCCTATTCTGTGCTGAAAACCTCGTCTAACGTTCTTTGGGATTTCCTGAGTTTTAAGGGTAGTCAGATAGTGGGATTTTTATAAGGGCAAGAGTGTAAAGGTTTCGATATTAAACCATAAAATATCGTGGCAACCTGGGTAATTTAATAAGGTAAGTTTAATAGGATTATGACGGTAGGTAAAATTCTTGCAGCAGTAAGTTTTAGTAATAATATTATTGTATTATATTATTTTGGAATCTTCTGATAAAATCAATACCTTTACATTGGCGACTCGCTGCCAGGATGTTCGTATAAATATTATATGAACTAGACCTGTTTTGAGGCACAGAAAATAGGTTGTGGTAATGGCGTATTTGTAAAATTTTGAATTATTGCATAGATTTATGTTCTGGTACGAGTTTAGGTGTAGAGTATTTTAATTGGGTGTGTAATTATTGTGTAATAGGAGGGTTGGAATGTTATAAAGGGGTATTATATAAAATTTGAATAATCATGGCGGATGTAAGAGAAACCGTAGAGAAAAGGAAATATGGGCTGACGTGTTGAATCTTTTGAAAACAATAGAGGAGAATAGTGAGAAGCGTCTTAAGAAACTTCACAAGGGTCGTGACGAGTTAAAAAAAAAGAGTAGATGAAACGGCGGAAAGGATAGATAAGGAGTTTGATAAATTAAAGGATGTTTTTGCCAAAACATGTAAGCTACTCAAAAATAAAGAAAGTGACCTAAACCAGGTGAGTAGTTCGATAGTGGAGGTAGTAATGATGATACTTTTACAAACAACAGTGTTAGTTTAAGTGCGGTGAAGATAAAACAAGTGATAATCAGATAGAGGTTAGTTTAAGTACAAACAAGGCTAGAGTTGATAAGGTAAGTGGAAATAATAGTGACAACTATAATTATAATGAGGACACAATTCCGAATAAGCAAGTGATAGACTACAAGGTGAGTAATAATGTGGTTAAAATAAGTAAGGATTCTAATGGGGAAATAATTACGAATAATAATGGTGAGAGTTTAAAAGATTTGACAAAAAATAATAATGTTGACTTGGTTTATGACAAAATAATAATGGGGGGTAACCCTATGTATTATTATTATGGTACAATGGAAAAAATAAATTTTTATGGTTATTATACAAAAGTTAGCCATATGATGTGTATAAATGAAATTGAACAATGTTATGTGAAATCAAGATTAATTTTCGATGACGGTGGTTAGACAATTTAAGAATGAACATTTAATTACTTGAGTCAATGGTAATTACTTGGCTGATTTATGTAATGAAGTGTGGTAAACAATGAAAGGATATGACAAAAATTTGTAAATAAATGTGTTAGTGTTAAATGTATTGTGTCAAGATTATCTTGTTGTAATGTAGATAATAGTTTATGTAACAATGTTTGTAGTATGTTATAATAATAACAATATTTTATTTTGCTAAATAATTAACAGGAGGTACGAAGGAATTTTATTCTGTATTGTGTGTTTAAAATAAAAGTGTTCTAAACCATGTAACTAAAGCTAAATTGTTTTGAGTGGAGTTGGAATTAAAGTAATTTATAAAGGTTAATTTTATTAATGAAGTCAAATTAATTTTGATTTGAATTGTAATAAATAGTAAGTGATTAATATGTCAACACTAAAAGATTTATAGAAACTAAAAAATTAGAAGGAAGTATGCAGTAGTGATGTAATCAATAATGTTGAGACTGAGTCTGTTTATAAAACAAGTTTTGCATACAACTGTTGATGTAAACAGGTATGTTGTCTGTTGTGTGACTATGTTTACAGTCATGCTCAGAGTTGATAACTATGTTGTACTTTGATGAATCAGTGCTATGAGTAAATCCTATTATGAAATAAAAGAAACCAGACGTGTTGAAATGAAGGTAATTTTTTATGAATAACATAAGGAAATGACGTAGTGTTTTGATTGCAATGCAATTAATATTTTTGTTTTGAACTAATGAGATTGATATAATGTAGTTGAGGAATTAAATTAAATTGAATTGGTAATTAAATTAATTGAAAAGATGAATTTTAATAATGAATTTAAACTTACAGTATTTTGATTTGAATTTTATGGAATTTATATGCTTTAGCTGTAAGTATAATGTAAGTTTATATGGCCAGGTGGATACTGTATTTTATGGAGGCCAGTTATAGAGTTGATGGAAACCAATGTTGCATCTTGTTTATGTAATTATGTACGAATATAGAACAGCAGTCATTGTAGGCCGACTACACTAAATGGAAAGCCAGTACTTTGTATATAAAAGAACCAGTACTTTGTAAAATAATGAACCAGTACCTTGCTAAGAGGAAACGAATCAGTGTGGGATACGGAGTAATGGAAGGCCATTGGTTAATCTTTTAATTGAATGTTACAGAGTCAGGTGATACTGTGGCGGGTATCGGCCCGATCTTATGGTGTTGGGATCTCGTACAGAGAAGTCCAGTAAGGTTGGATGGGTGCAGCCACAGCCACCGGACTAGGGGGGTAAGTACCCATGATTTTAGTAAAGAACTAAGGGGGTTGCGGCACCATATCCTCACTGGTTCTCGTAGGCTTTAGGCAATGAGAGTTTTTATACTTCGGCATAAAACCTCTTATTGGGGGGGGGGGTATTGTAATGGTACAGAATTGTATGTTAGGAGGAATAATTCAATTCAGTTTTAATTTGAAAGCAGGTAGTATTCACCTGCGAGGTGCCCCATTGTAACATGCAATGTTATGGCAGACTATTTATGTTTGATGTCTAGACAGCCCAGCCCAGACGTATTACGCAACAGCTCTCCAGCAGTCTTTGTGAATAACAGTAAGCAGATTGTCACCATAGTGTTTCCATCAGACAGTGGCAGCATATAGTCGTCTAGAAGTAAAACTTTATATCAGTGGCCTCGGAAATTTCGGTAGGTCGAAGCGGAAAGAGTAGCCTAGACCTACCGAAACGTATTGAAACACCAAGGAAGTATATTATAAAGAAACAGTGAACGTAATACAATGAACTCTTAAAGTAAAGCAGTGAGGACAGGGTAAGTGTGGTTAAAGTGAAAGTGCAAGTGAAGATGGCAGACTAAGTGGAATCGCCGGAAAAGTTAAGTACAGTAAATACATTGGCCAGTAAGTTTTTAAAACAGTAAAGCGCTTGGTAAAAGGGGGATAAAAAATATATGTAGCGATTTTAAAGAATGAGAGTGTATGCGAGTAAAAAGGGGAGTAATAATTAGAGTACTGGTTAATAGCGAAGTGTAGTTGTTCAAAGAATTCTAATTAAATAGATTTGTTTATAATCGTTGAGTAAAGAGGGAATATTATATGGTCAATAAAATAAGATTTGTCTCAAAATAAAACATGTGTCAGATTAAGTTATTACGCCATAACCATTTCCTATTCTGTGCTGAAAACCTCGTCTAACGTTCTTTGGGATTTTCTGAGTTTTAAGGGTAGTCAGATAGTGGGATTTTTATAAGGGCAAGAGTATAAAGGTTTCGATATTAAACCATAAAATATCGTGGTGACCTGGGTAATTTAATAAGGTAAGTTTAATCGGATTATGACGGTAGGTAAAATTCTGGCAGCAGTGAGTTTTAGTAATAATATTATTGTATTATATTATTTTGGAATCTTCTGATAAAATCAATACTTTTACACATCTTGTTTTTTTTTGTTATTCAAACATTTAGAAATTCAGACCATTAAAACACAAGTTTTACCAAATGATATCAGAGTATATTATTTCCTTACAACCATTCCGTTTCTAGCTCGTTATAGAACCCTGGGACCCGAACGTAAAATATATTATGTTGGCAACAACACAACATGGCGATTACTCGATTCAGCACATAAACAAAAGTATAAGTGTTAACGAGAGAAGTATAAAAGGTAAGTCAATTATAATTTCAGAAAAGAAGTTTGTTAACAAATGGCGCCCTTACGGAGGGACTTTATATAAATAAATTTTATATAAAATAAACCTGCGTACAGAAACAGAATGGTTGTCGGAAATGGGTACGTAAATAATAAGGTTATGTTGTGATTGTAGTATATGTTAGATATATGGTAATAGTTTGAAAAGAAATATATTTAAAAAATTTTTTGAGATGGCAGATAAAAATGTAGATGTCAGCGTAACTGACAAAACGTTTACGAGTGAGATGGGAGGTCATTCAACACCAATTAGTCAGATCGGCGAGTCTAGCGCTACCGAATCTGTAGAGTTAGATAGAATACAAGTAACACCCATCTCAACTCGGTCTGAAAAGAAAACAGATGAGACAAATGTCATGATACAATTACTGCTAAATAAATTTGATGAAAAATTTGATGAAGTAAAGGATGAAATTAAGAAACAAAATTTTAATTTTAATAAATGAAATGAATGCACATTATGAGAATATTCAAGAACAGATCATAGAAGCAGTCAGTCAGAAGTTTGATAAACAAAATACAAGAGTAGATGACATAATTAATAACTTTAAAATGAATAATGTAGATGATAATTGTGAGATAAAATGGGGGTAGAAAGTAGTAGTAAAGAGACCGATAAATGGAATGAAAATAAAGACGGTCAGTTAACATATAAAGATGGTAAGGTAAGTAGGGGTGAGAATTACGATGATATAATTAAAAATAGTGGTGATAAAATTTTAGAGGAAGTAGAATGTAATAATGGAATGTTAGTGTGTGTTGATGAGTCAGAGAGAAAGTGGAGAGAGTATACAGGTAGAGGGGTTGCAGGGGGTAAATTTTTCCCGTGATGTTGTAGTTTGGGGTGAAGAAAAGGCTTCACGAGTGTATTTGGGAGACATATAGTCTGCAAATAGTTGTCCCTTGATTTTTTGTGCATCTGATAGGTGGTGCAGTAAAGTTGTAGTGCCCCCTGCATATATTGAGAGAGAGAGAGAGAGAGAGAGAGTGTGTGACTTGGGGTTATGATGAGGGATGTTTTGAAAGAGAGAGGTATGCTGATAGGAAGACAGAGTTGTTTGAGGTTGGGAGGAGTTATACAGAATTAAGAGAGAGAGTTGATAATTATAGTGAGTACTTACCTTGGGTTGAAGCTGATATAGCAGCAGTAGAAGATGATGTTATTAATGATGAATTTATAACTTACCTGGTTGTGACAGATTATACCAAAGGCGACATGACCATACTCTATGATGACACGTTATATGATAAAATGATATGGAATAATCATATTAATTATAAGGATATTGTGGAAAATTATGAGAATATGAATAATTATTATGTTGATAGTAATCATATAATGTATTCAATAAAAAATGATTTGTGTAGACCTAAGATCAGATTGTTATTTGATGATGGAAGATAAATGTTTTATTGTTTATGAACATTTAATTATGTGAACAGTGTGGTTTCGAAATGGATTGTATTATGAACTGATTTATGGTCAATGATAAAATAATAATATGGATTGTATATTCTGTTGTGTGTTAATGTCAAGGTATTTGTGTATTACATTATGTTGTGTATTATATGTTATGTAAACGATGTATGTAGGTAATAGGAACTGATTTAATAATAATTATAACATTTTTCAGACTAAATAAATAATGAGAGGTTGTATTAAATGAACTGTAATTGTTTGGAGTAAGGTAATTAAAATAATTTGTGTTTTAAATGATTGATTGAATTAAATAATTGAAGAGTAATTGATTACTTAATTAATGTTGAGATGAATGTAAATAATTTTCTGAGATTTAGATTCTATAGTGAACAGTAAATGATTAAACATAAAATATGTTCAAGGATGTTGAGTTATGTTGTTATTATGATGAATTTTCTAGTGTAATTGTCAATGATCATATTAAGGTAAAAAGATAGAGTTTGGGTGATAATGATAAATAAGGCATTTGAGTCAGTCAAAGTTAACTTTAATTGGTGTTAGATAAAATAAGAATATTGGGAATAAAAGTAATACAGAAACAGAGTAGTAGTACGGACACCGTAGTGGGAATGCATATATGTAGAGAAAGTGAATAATGTAATGGGAGAGTTAAATAGGTGATGGTGAAATTTTGTAGTGATGGTGAGGTGGTAAGGAGTGATCAACGTGCGTCGTTGGGCAGGTAATTGAGAAGGGTCGAAGAGTGTTTGCCGAGATTATGGGAAGGGCAAAAGGATATGAATGGAATTGCCAAGGTTGGGAACACACATCCTAGTTATAAAGAGGGTATTAGATATTTTATTTTGAGAGGAGAATAAATTGAGGTAAGTGGAATTAAGTGTTGAAGGGGGTTATTATTGAGAGATTGGTGTCACCCTATGTAAGTCTGTTAGTGATTGTTAGAAGATAGAAGGGAGTAAGGTTATAGGTATAAATGCCAATTCAATAAATAGAATCATTGTGAATGACGGAGAGTCACCCAAACTAATTGATAATTAAAATGTTAGAAAAGAAAATTCATAGTAGAAATGTAATAATAAATGAAATGTGATGTAACATGAAGGTTAATAATAAATTTGAATTTGTGGAGAAGCTAATTGTAGTAAATTTTAAACAAATTACGTTTGATATAAAAAGAGTTAATAGAATGTTCAAATTATAATATTTATAATTTTATATACAAAATTATTTAAAGGTGAATTGTTTATGTTAATGTTCAAGGTTAATGTTTTATCATGTTATATTATGTTGTATGGCAGGGGCCGATACAGGTATGGGCAAACTGGGCAATTGCCCAGGGCGGCAGATTGTTAGGGGCGGCATATTTGACCAAAAAAAAATATATATATATAAATTAAATGACTTCAGATAATCGTACTTTATTTTAACCCCGCTTTCTCCTGCTTATTGATAATAGTGAAATATTCAATTTCCAAATTCCTTCTTCCCTCAAAACTAAGACAATTTTTAAATCTTCGCAAGAAATAACTAAACTGATTTATTCCTTTAAATAACTCTCCATCCAGTCGCATACTAACACATGTACTGTAACGTTCTTGTTACTACTATATACCGTATTGTACTTTACGACACCGGAACACAAGTATTTTAGGTAATAATCGTAAAAACTATTTACCCGAGCCTAAGCTAGCTTTCACCTGTATCAGGCTTCATCAGAACACGTCATGGACAAAATACAAGAGTTCTTGTTACATAGCGACATGTACCGGTAGCTCAGTAAGATTACTTACATTCTTCTCAAATCTTTACTTGATCGTGGAGTAAACCTCTCACGTGCAGTCCTATATAAGTATAGGAAATGTCACGGAGTTCGTTACTGGAGTAACTCGAAATGAAATTGCAGATTGTCCCAAAGTGGGCCAATTATTAGGTTTAAAATACCCAAATACGTCAGTCGACTTGCAATAAGCTGACAATGACGATTCGAGTACTTATTATATTTATTGTCGTAAAAGAAATTAAATATATGAACATATATATTTCTCTCAATTTTATTAAACAAAATATTAAGTACTATTTTCAGTCGCGGCTTGCATTAATCTGAAGACTGTCGTTCATGGTCCTCTATTTATAGGGATGACCAGGGCTATAAAACTGTCACCGTTGCCGCTAGAACATTTCCAAAAATTATTATCAGTATGGTTCTTTACTTGCATACCTTCGCAGTTTATATACACTAATGTTTTCCTATCTTAAATATTACATGCTATTTTATACTTTAATTAACTCTATTTTATTTATAAATTAGCGTATTATGCAATTACGTAAATCTTTTGAAATTTCTAGAAATATTTGAATTTTGATTACACGAGCTTTATCTCAAATATTTATATTTGTCTTATGTACAATTTCAAATCAACATACGCTCAATTACAAAATATCAATATTGCGTTCGTTAGATTTAAAACTAAATTTGCTGAGACACTATACTAAGTATACAATAAACTTTGAATTAACTAATGCTATAGTCCTTGCAATGCTAACTTGAGGCAGACAAAAGACATTAAATTTCTCTAATCAATTTGCTTCCGAGAAAACTGACCGGCCTTATCATCTCCCGCGTCCGACACCCTTGTCGTTCTTAATTAGTGACACTTCGGCGTGCGCCCGAAAAACAACACTCCAGATAACTGATTGTATTGAGCTGAATCATCACTAACACCATATCACAACTGTTTAAGTTACAATAAAAGAAATTATTTAAAGAACGTTATAATAAATTAAATATGTATAAACAGTTTTACGCTTTGTGATACCTAGACAAAACAAAGAAATGGTCGGAGTTGAATGACAAGCGATAACAAAAGATTAAGTGATTTATGTTTTAGACACTGAGGTCACATAGTACATCATTGCAGTTTACAAGGAAAAATGTGTCGTCGTAAAAGACATTAATAGCCAATTGCTTAAATGCGCGTTAATACTAAATTAATGAAACCTTTTGTAGCCAAGGAGATATTAATGTTCTTATTATAATACAACAAACAGTGCCTGTCAGTTTTCTCGGAAGCAAACTGATTACAGAAATTTAATGTCTTTTGTCTGTCTCAAGCAAGGACTACAAACAGTTACAGTACTGTACGGATTCGAGTTCGGATAGGAATCGACAAGAATTTTTCCGAGCTTATAAAACTGGAAAGGGAGAAAATATAACTTCAATTAATTAGTCGTGCGTGTTGAATGAAGAATAAAAAGGAAGTATTAAATTTGGTGGTGTCTTTATAACAAAGTAAGTAACTATGCGATTAATTGCCTTAGTTATTAGATTAGATGCCTTAGTAACCTTAGCGATTTATAATACAATATTAGCTAATAAGTTATTTAACTTTCAATAGTAATTAGTATTAGTTTTAATTACTTCGGTTATTATTTGTGCTAGTAATTTTTAGGGTATAGCCTAAATTTGTTACCGTTAACTGTCTATGTGTGGTACTTTTACGATTTTCCTAGGCCTACAGTAGATAACTTAGAAAACGTATGAATAATGATTTCTTTTCTGAAAAAGACATTTTAGATTTAATTTATGCATCAGACGAATTTTTGAGTCATTAAACATAGTTTAGGAAGTCTAGTTTCAAATTATGTATAAATGAAAAATTCGCCCAGCACTGTCAGTAGGCCATACATGTCAGTAGCAGTGAAAGGGTTAAAAAAATCGGAAGATCTTCCGAAATTTCGGAAGACTTGGCAACACTGTGTATAAAATGCTCTATAATTCCCGTTTCATAATTCTGATGCCATCTATGAATTTTTTCGTGAACTACGAGAGTTGTATGGTCGTATTACAGCTGTTGCTGTTGATCTGAAAGTAAAGCGGGTGATATTTAGTTATACAGGAAATAGTTCTTTTAAACGTTTTCAAAAGACAAACTATTTTTTAGAGAAACTTTTCTAAATTTGTAAATGACCCAAGAACTAAAAGTAGAACAAAAGTTTATAGTAAAACAAATATTTAACGAAAAATAGGCCATATATTTTATGCATTGTTAAAACTATATTATCTTCCATATTCACATTTCACTTTCGTGAATGTTCTATAATTACAGAGATATTTTTGTCGGTTTTTCACTTATATATTAATATTATATATTTTCATTAAGGCACTTTTGCAGAATGTCTGATGGAATGAAGCGACTGTCGGGATACCAGTATAGAAAAAGAAAGTTGGAAAAAGATGCAGAGATTCAAAAACAGGCTGGCGCATTGGATTCCTTTCTTAAAAAAAGTTGTCATTCAAACGAGCCTGATGAAACTTCTAAAAATACCGACATACAAAAATACAAACATTTGAATCAGCTGATTCTGAAAATATTGCCCCATCTCATCCCATCGTGAGTCCGGGATCATCCAAAATCAACCGGGATGAAACTTTGGATTCTTCAGGCGAGGCCACCACTTCTTTAGAAAATCGTGTTGGTCCAGATACTACATTAAAAAGTTCAAAAAAATTGTGGCGTCCGATCCAGCAACGTGGCCTGATAGTTTAGGAGATTCAGAAAGAGTATTTCTAGTAAACACAGGTCCACCCAGCCCTTTGTATGATTATAATTTTCCATTTGACGATAAAGGTCGTCGATTTACTCAACAGCTCTATAAAAGAAAGCTTGAAAAATGGTGAACATGTTATAAGAAAATGGCTTGTTTATTCTGTTACAAGAGACGCTGCCTTTTGTTTCTGTTGTAAAATTTTTAATGTATCTTCTTCTAGTTTAGCTACTAAAGATGGCTACTGTAATTGGCAACATATTAGTAGTGTCCTTCAATCCCATGAAATGTCAAACCACCACTTGGTCGCTCAAAAATCATGGGTTGAATTCATGCACAGACTGAAATCTTCTCTTACCATGGACACAGAATCTCAAAGACTTATTAATTTTGAAATAAATCATTGGCATGCAGTTTTGTTACGCATTGTGTCTATTATTAAAATGTTGGGAGAAAGTTGCTTGGCTTTTCAGGGTAAAACTGACAAACTGTACGAGCGTAGCAATGATAATTTTTTTAAATTAATTCAACTCTTGGCGGAATTTGATCCTGTTATACAAGAACATGTGCGCAGAATTCTGATGAAGGAAGAAAAGAAAGCAACTTATTTGAGCAAAAACATTCAGAATGAGTTAATCAGCATAATATCCGAAAAGATTACAAGTATTATTGTTGAAAAAGTTAATACATCAAAATATTATTCAATTATCTTAGATTGCACGCCCGATTGTAGCAAAACTGAACAAATGACAATGATAGTTAGATACGTGTCCATTGATCAAAGTAGTGACAATTTGAAAACAGAGGTTATAATCAATGAAAGTTTCTTGGGATTTATTCCTATTGAAAAGTCTACTGGTTTGGAATTAACTGATATTCTCCTGACTCAACTGGATAAAATGGGGTTACCCTTACAGAATATCAGAGGCCAAGGCTACGATAATGGCTCTAACATGAAAGGTTGTCGTGTTGGACCTCAAACAAGAATTAAAATTTTGAATCCTAGAGCCTTTTACGTGCCATGTAGTAGCCATTCTTTGAATCTGGTGGTGAGTGATATGGCGAAGTCTTCATTAGAAGCAGTAAACTTTTTTAATATGGTTCAAAAAATTTATGTATTTTTTGCAGCATCCACTTTGCGATGGTCTATCTTTTTAAAACACGTCAGTGGTTTAACATTGAAACCACTAAGTGAGACAAGATGGGAGAGTCGAATAGACGCAGTAACACCACTAAGATATCAAATAGGCAAAATTTTGGATGCATTATATTGTATATACGACGATTCAGAAATGGATGCTTCTGCACTAGATGAAGCATCCGGTTTGTTGAATCAACTCAAACAATTCAAATTTCTATGTTCAATCATAATTTGGTATGAGATTTTAAACAGAATTAATCCTATCAGTAAACTTATGTAACGTAAAGACTTTGACTTATCTTTGGTAATGGATTTGCTGGAGACTACTAAAGATTTTTTTCAGAGTTGTCGGTCTGATGAGTTTTTTAATCAATTACTTGTAGATGCTAGAGAATTAGCTGATGAGATTGACGCTGAAGCAAGTTTCAAAAACACAATTAGACATCGGGCAAGATCTAAAAAAAAAAAACAATTTGATTATGAAAGCCCTGATGAGCCCATAATGGACGCAAAAGAAAAGTATAAAATTGCATTTTTTTCCACACTTTGGACTGCGCTATCAATTCCCTTGATTTACGTTTTTCGCAAATCAGTGAACATCATACATATTTTTCATTTCTGTACGACATTCACGGGTTAAAGAAAATGCCTGAAGATGAATTGATAGCTCACTGCAAGGACCTTGCATTGATTCTAACATCAAATTTCATCAGATATTGATGGAGTGGACCTTGCAGATGAGCTGTCTGTTCTCTCTACACTCCTACATGAAAAACTTGCGCCCAAAGAGGTTTTAGAGTTCGTAACAAAATTAAACTTTGGACCCAACATAGCCATTGCGCTTAGAATTCTTTTAACATTGCCAATAACTGTAGCCAGTGGCGAGAGATCGTTCTCGAAATTAAAAATAATAAAGAATTATTTAAGGTCAGCCATGACACAAGAGCGACTTAGTGGTCTGGGCACTCTCGCAATAGAATACGATGTGTGTCATAAAATTGATTTCAAGCAAATACTGAAAGAGTTTGCTGAAATAAAGCTTAGGAAAAAAGTATTTTAAGTTAGTGTTTAATATTTTGAAAACTTTTTTTTTATATTCAATTGTTATGTTTTTATATCTTTCAGGATATTTTATAATTGAGTTATTTTTTATACGTAGTCTATATTATATATTTTTTTTTTAATTTTATTTTTCGTTCTACATTTCTTATTATTTCAATATTTCTCTAAATGTTGTATAAAAGATTCTATTTTGTATAAAATATTTCTAAAACATTTTTATTTTCGAATGCTAAATATTTTTTAATACAACACTGCATGATGATGTTATTTTTTGTGCAGATGTTATTTTTTGTATCTTAGGATGCAAAACCAATAAATGAATACCTAAAAAGTGTTTTTATTTCGTGGAATAATTTGATAATCTCTTCACCTAGTATGGGGCGGCAAACAACCGTTCTGCCCAGGGCGGCAAAATTGCTAGGTCGGCCCCTGTTGTATGGCCATAGTGTGTGTGGAAGGAGGTTACTAGATTGGGTAGTAACGTTTAGTGGATATCAAAAATATAATGATGATGTTGGTCATAAAGATAGTTATGATTTTGTTTTAAAAGATTAGGATCATGAAAGATGATCAATAATTTAAATAGATAGGGTGTTCTGAAGTAGTGAACTTGTGTTTTGTTATATGTAAGAATTATATAGATAGATTGTTTTGTTGATTCTATTAAACTTAATTAGTTGTTTTAAATAGTATTGCATTAGGGTAAAATTTTGTATTATATTTCTTCTTGTGCAATGGAAAAGAGTTTAAATATTATCGATTGGAGTCGAAATTTTGATAAATCTGTAGGAATGAAATGAGAGAAGGATACATCTATAATAAATCTTGTTTGCATCTATGTATTAGAAATATTAGGAGTTAAGAAAAAACCAATGCTTATTAACGTAAACCAATGTAGCTAAGGGGAAACAGATCAGTTGGGGATATGGCATTATACAAGGCCACTGTTTGATTTTTTTATTCGATGTTTCAGAGTTTGGTGATGCTGTGGCGGCGGTCCTGAGCTGGCCAGCGCGTCAGAGCAGGAACGTCAAGTGCCTGACTGGCCTTGCGGTGTTGGGATCTCGAAAGAGAAGTCCAGTAAGGTCATGCAGGTGCTGTCACAATCATTGGACCAAGGTGTAAGTTATCTATATTCTTTTTATATAAACACTACAGGGGGTTGTAGCGACATATCCTGGCTGATCCCTTTAGGAAGTATGAATGTGTCAATGAGAGTTTTTAATCTTCGTCATAAAACCTCTCATTGAGGGGGTATTGTAACGGTACAAATAGGTCCATATAGGGATTTTGGGTAAACAACAGATATAATTTTATTGTGAATTAAATATTAAAATGTGTGAGGGTAAAGTTTTCCAAAACATGTGAAACAACGCAGAAAGCAACGAAGGGTTTGCCTCAAGGTCAGTGGCGTACGTGACAAAACGACAGCGATTCTGCCAACAACAACAGGCCACTCCTAAAATACGTCATCTAAAGAATGCCAGACGTAATCGCTGCACCTTAAAAAACCAAGACGTCATCACAAAGAACAATAGAATTGATGACGCGACAACCCTTTCCACTTGGGGAATAAGCGCCATATTGTCACTCTCAGTTGACGAACGTCTTCGTGCGAACTGCACGTTGTACAAATTGCTGGCCAGCAAGTATTTAAAAGTAACAACTAAAATGTAACAAAAGTGAATTAAATCTATTTAAATCAATCAGTATAAAAATGTAGAGACAGTGAGTGCAGTTAATAAAAAGGAACAGTGTAATAGTTCGGCAGAACACCAGCATGAACATGATTAACGCCTGACTGGATCTTTATCCATCACAGCAGGAAAGTAAACCTTTCACATTTTAAACCACCAACACTTTTTAATGGTTGAGCTCAAGAAAATTTGTAAAATGTACCGTTTTAATTAGTATGTGTGTGAGCATGTGTGCGTGCGTACCGGTACATATAAAATCACAACCATTGGTTCACGTTACGTGATTCATGTAACTTCATAATTGAAATTATTTAAAACTGCAGTAATGGTGTAGATTCATTTAAATAAGTAACCAGAATTAAATTAGAATTGGAGTTAATATATATGTTGTGTAAATGTTGAATACTTAAGGCTGATGTAGCGAAAATATTTTGCATTTTTTGTATTTTGCCATTTTGTAGGTGGATTTGGCAGAGGAGGAAGACTCCATCTTGTTTTTCTTTGTTATTCAAACATTTAGAAATTCAGACCATTAAAACACAAGTTTTACCAAATGATATCAGAGTATATTATTTCCTTACAACCATTCCGTTTCTAGCTCGTTATAGAACCCTGGGACCCGAACGTAAAATATATTATGTTGGCAACAACACAACATGGCGATTACTCGAATCAGCACATAAACAAATGTATAAATGTTAACGAGAGAAGTATAAAAGGTACGTCAGTTACATAAGAAGTCAGAAAAGAAGTTTGTTAACATAGGCAAATTGAAAGTTAAGGACATGTGCGCAGAAACCAATTTTTGGATGGACGAGTCCGCTTTGAAACTGTGAATGGCAGGAGGGTCACGGATAATCAGCTGGTGTGCAAGTGAAGGTATTGCCAACTTGTAACAGGACAAAATGGGCTGAATCATTTTGATTTAATAACTATCAATATGTAATAAAGTCTATTGTTTGGAAGTGCGAGGAGATGGAACAAAGCGTAGTTGAGTCAGAGGATGAGCACGTGGTCGTACTGCATAATAAGAACGCCACGTGTTTTTATGTAAAACAAACTTCTGTATTCTAGAGATGCCCAGAATCTTTGATAAGTGAAAACAGGGGGCGCGGTGGGTATCCGGTTAGAACCACGTGGCCGATACGCACAAAGAGCGGAGAGCGTACACAAGCTCACCCAGTTCAGCACCACTCATCATACGGAACAGACGTAAATTTAACGTGAGCCTCGGGCGTCTTGGTAGACCGAAAAATGTAGAAGTAGGTCTACCAAGGAATATATTGTAATGTAAAACAGCAATAAACTGTGATCCGACAGTGTTAACAGTTTCCAAAAATGAGTAATGTGATAGTGTAGTGAAATAGGGTTGAACAACTTAGTACACAACATCGGGAACACGTGTAGTTAAGTACAGTTACAAAACCAATTTAACTGGCCAAAAGTGAAGTAAAGTAACAAATAACTCAATAAACGCTCTATAAAAAAGGGGGTTATTCAAATATGTAAAGCGAATGAGAGAGTGTGTGAGAGTTAAAAGTAAAAGAGAAAGTACTGGTTTGTAGATAAAGATTAGTAGGCCTATATAGAAATTTGGTCACGTAAGTTCATGTTTTATAATTGTTTATGACATAATTGAAAAAGAGAGTAAGACAAGCAGAAAGAAATTAATTTTTGAGTTATAATAAATAAGGTTGATTATTAGCATAAATATGTGTTAATTGTAGTTATTATGCCATTACCATGTCCTAATTTTCTGTGCCGAAAAACTCGCCTAAACGAGCCTGTGAGAACTTCTGAGATAAGGGAATTAAAATCAACTAAATTATTTAAATATATCAACTTTTTTTTTTAATTATTTAAATGGGAAGAGTGTCAAGGTTTATACATTTACTTTTCCAAACGTGTTGGCGGCCCTGGAAGTTTTGGTGGGATTCTCAGTGTTTTACGGCAGTGTTCCGCAACCGGTGTTCCGCGGCACAATAGTGTGCCGTCACAAGGTGAAAGGTGTCACGCGAACTTTTACCTATTATTGTAATAAATTAATTGTCGATTTTAAGTAAGAAGGTGCTTGTTTATTCTTTAATACATGCTGATAACTGTTATATTTTCATACAAATTAAATGTAATTTATTTACTCAATATTGTTGTTGTAGTTTGCTTATCTTAAGTTATTTGTATTCTCGCCTGAAATATTGGGCCGGTTTGATGGGTTACAGGCGGCAAGCTTTGTGTTCACCGCAAAGAAAGCCGCGTAAGACTTTTAGCAAGCCTTTTAGCGGCCCGCACCAATCATACAATAGAGTTTACGTTCAAAACTCTAAACGTTCTAAACTCTATTCAAGAGAGTTCTTTGTAACACCGCATCTTTTGTGTACGGCTGGCTGTACGTGCTTTTAACTAAAATTGCGGGGATTAGCAAAAATTTTCCCTCTTTTTTATTATTTTATTGCCTTGTTTTGATATTTGTGCCTGTTTGTCGGCGCTTCTTAAACTTTATTGCTCTTTTCCTTCGCCGAAGGACCCACACATTGTCAGACAACAATTACAGTATTTCAGTTCAGTTCTATCACAGCTGTGCTCTGCAGTAGTGCGAATATTGTGATTGCTACACCAGTCTTACTATTTTCTATTACAGTGTTATTAAACTATTTTTTTTCGATATGGATAAGTTCCTTGTACCGAGTGGTCCGTCCTCGAGTGCAAGTAGTGAAAACATTGAGCCCGAAAAAAAGAAACAGAAAGTAGTTCACCGGCAATATAGTGATAATTATTTATCTTACGGGTTTTTTTTTGGTGTGGTGACAAAACATGCCCAATCCCCGAGTGTGTTGTGTGTGGTGAAAAACTCAGTAATGCTGCTATGGTTCCCAGTAAATTGAAACGACATTTGTCAACAAAACATTCCTCTCTGTTAAGTAAAGATGTGAATTATTTTCGTCGGTTGTTGGAACAAAATAAAAAACAAGTGACGCTCATGACTACGTCGGTACGTGTTTCGCAAAAAGTACAGGAAGCCGAACTTATCGTAAAGGCCAAAAAACCACACACAATAGCAGAAACGTTGTTAATGCCCGCGTGTAAAGAAATGGTAAAAATAGTCCTGGGTTTAGAAGCTGGTACTGAAATTTCAAAAATTCCTCTCTCTGCTGACACAATCAGCCACCGAGTTAGTGACATGTCCAGTGACATCGAAGACATTATGAAGGAGAAAATAAAGAGCAGTTGAAAGTTCTCACTTCAGATCGACGAGTCCACCGATATTGGCGGTCACGCACAACTTGTTTCCTACATAAGGTATGTTGATGGGGATGTAATTGCAACTAATTTATTTTTTTGCAAAGAACTACCCGAGCGAGCAACCGGTGAAGAAATATTTTGTACGACTAATGAATATGTGGTCCGTAATGAATTAATATGGGAGGATTGCGTTAGTGTTTGCACAGATGGAGCCGCTTCTATGACAGGCCGAGTGAAAGGATTCGTGGGTAAAGTACGCGAAGTAAATCCTAACTTATGAACCAACCATTGTCTCATTCACCGCGAAGCCATTGTTGCTAAGTCTTTGCCATCTCCTCTGAAAATTGTGATGGACGAAGTAGTAAAAGTCGTGAACTTCATCAAATCGCGGCCCCTAAATATGCGGCTTTTTAACGTTTTGTGTCAAGAAATGGGATCAGAGCACAGTACACTTCTGCTACATACAGTAGTACAATGGTTATCTCGAGGTAAAGTGTTAACGCGAATGTTTGAACTTAAAGAGGAGGTACTTGCATTTTTGACTATTGAGGGGCATGAGTATGCGGATTTATTTGCAGATGATGAATGAGTGTCTAAGTTGGCATATCTTTCCGATATTTTCGTACACTTGAATGAACTAAACAGAAAAATGTAAGGTAGAAACGAAAATATTCTGACTAGTATGGATAAGATTCAAGGATTTATTAATAAGTTAAATTTGTGGATACAGACAATTGCAAATGGATCGTGTGAGATGTTCCCAACTGTATGGCCCCTTGCTGACGATAATAAGGTGTTGATGGACTTAATTAAAGAACATTTAGTACTCTTGCAGCAGAATTTCAAAAAATATTTTGGAGAGAGTGTTGAAGATTTTGACTGGGTTCGTGATCCATTCATTATGGATTTGAAAAATCTTCCGAATAATTTAGGCTTACAAGAGGAACTGGCAGATTTGAAAGCAGACAGAACATTGAAATTAAAATTTTTCGAATTGCCTTTGGAAACATTTTGGTTGTCAATAAGCAGTGAATACCCGGCTATCTCCGAGATGGCAGTTAATGTGTTATTACCATTTTCAACTACATATTTGTGTGAACTGGGCTTCTCGACGTTGACTGAAATTAAAACATCAAAGAGAGAGAGACTCAAATCCATCGATGAAGAAATGAGGCTTGCTTTGTCAACGATTCCGCCACGAATCAGCCGTCTGTGTGCAGCTAAGCAGGCCCAAGTATCACATTGAAGGTATGAGTAGAGTTATTTACTTTAAAATTCGTATTTTCTACAGTGAATTAAAGTTAATAAATTGTTAATAAATGCATGAGTCTATTCCTGTTTTATAATAATAATAATAAAAATTGATTACATAACGACGTAATATTTTGTAATTATATTAAGATTCATATGATTTTGAGGGTACAGACGTTTTGGTGTGCCGTGTTGAGTCTAGGCCCGTCTGGGGTGGGGGGGCGTGAGTAAAAAAAGGTTGCGGAACACTGTTTTAAGGTAAGTGTGTCAGAATCGGGGTAAGTAGTCGTTAGGTGTTTTGTAAATTGTTGATACAGATACAAACTTGCGTGTAATGTTTTAGTTACCAGTACATTGTTAGTTACTGTGTTACGTCCTATCTCAAGTCTTGCATTTGTTTTAATCTCTATCTGTGTGTGTGTGTGTGTGTGTGTGTGTGTGTGTGTGTGTGTGTGTGTGTGTGTGTGTGACAGTCACACAGCTGGCTTAAAAACAGAATTACTATACGTTTATTGTTTCCGACATAAATCAAATAATAATATTGTAATTGTATTTATCTATGTTTACAAACAAAAGTGAAATAAGTCAATCAATAAATACAATTGGAACACTACACATATCAGAATTTGTTGCTGTTACATATCAGAATGTTTTATAAACATATCTGAGTGTTGTTTGTTCTGTCAATGTGTACTGCTGAGACATAAAAAACTACAGCCTCCCTGACCGTTCGTATCGCAATGGAATTTGCAAACTGCACACTTACACTCGACTGTACATTTGCACTCCTTAATTACACTCGACTATCTCTAGAGTTTATCATTACATAAAGGAACGCGATCTTCATATTAACTTAATTCCAAGAATCTTTTTAATCCTGGACAACAAGAAACTGTTTCTAGAAGAAGTAAACAGCAAGTAATTTCAATACAGAATTTTAGGAAATGAATATCTTTTAACGGTAAAAGTGTTGCAACTGGTGAAAGAAACAGATGAATGAGAATTTAGATAATTTATGTTTTACGAGCTGCCAAACAACGTTTTACTGTAAATAAAGCGAAAAGTTGAAGTTATAACATGCGATGTTCAATATCTATGAAATTTCTTTCATTTCAGTATTATATTTCATTTTATTTTTACACAAAATTTGAGTGCACCACACACACACAGAGATAGAGATTCATGGTGACACATTTTACAAACAAATCTTACAGTCGTGAGTTTTTGTTACTGTTAGAAACGATATTCATAGGTTGGCAACACCGTCACTGATAACTACAATTCTCATCTCACAGCGACTCCCTCCACATTACCTTTCCCCTCTGACCGTAAGCGTTTCACACATTTCCATGCCCTTAACTTTCAGTTTTGCTATACTACTACATAATAATCAGTGAAGATACCAGCACCCTCTATGGACTCAAGTCAGTCACTTGTTCTGCCAGTTGTCCTCTTGCTGACAGTGGCAACATCTATGACCTCTCACTGATCAAGTATACTTATGAATATCTTAGTACATTAAAAATTATAAATTTCTTAACTTCTCTTTATTTTTATTTGTGGTTTCTACTGTATTCTCAATTGCTAAATTTCCAACTCTGGTATTTAATTCTCCATATATTGTAACTCAAGTTTTTCACTACATGTATCTAATATTGTTTGTAGTATGTTGCAAAACACTGGCATTTCTTCTCTTATGCCTCTTCTGAGGTGGCCCTTCACTATACAATGACCGTAATCATACTGTATCTTGAGGGTTATTATTCTTTCATTATAATAATTGCATTTTTGTATGTTCAATTCCTAAAGTTTATTTGTATATACAGTAAAAGCTTTGTATAATGAAATTCAAGGTACCACTATACATTATCATATTAGAGAAATTATGTTACTGGAAAGTTAGCAAAATGACATTTTTTTCTTTCTCTATCTGCTGTTAAACTATACGAGGTTTGATCAATAAATACGTGGAATTTTCTTTTTTCTCAAAAAATCTTAATTTATTCGTCAATATTAATTTTTTCCCCTTCAAAGTAGTCCCCCATCAGATATAATACACTTGTGCCAGTGCTTTTTCCAAACTTCGAAGCACGTCTGGAACACAATTTTTGGTATGCTGTTTAGCTCCTTCAGCGATTCTGCCTTTATCTCCTCAATGTTGGCAAAACGTCATCCTTTCACGGTTTTTTTCATCTTTTGGAAAAGGAAGAAGTCGCAGGGGACCATGTCAGGCAAATACAGAGACTGACGCATCACAATGGTCTTGTTTTTGGCCAAAAATTCACGAACAAGCAGTGAATTGTGTGAGCAGGTGCATTATCGTGGTGCAGTTGCCATGAGTTGTTTCTCCACAAATCCGGGCGTTTTCTTCGGATAGCTTCATGGAAACAGTGTAGAACTTCCAGGTAGTACTCCTTATTGTCTGTATAACCTGGTGGTAAGAACTCATGGTACACTGTCCCATTAAAATCAAAGAAAACAGTAAGCAGAACCTTCACATTCACTTGAACTTGACAAGCTTTTTTTCTGTGTTGGCTCTTCAGGGACCATTGGAACAACTGGGCCTTAGTTTCAACGTCATATCTGTACACCAATGTTTCTTCACCAGTTATGACCCGTTGGAGCAGTTCTGGATCGTCGTTGACTTCATTCAGCAACTCGTGAGCAATGCCCATTCAGCACTGTTTTTGGTCGAAATTCAACAATTTCAGGACACATTTTGCTGCCACACATCTCATGTCCAAAACTTCGAAAAAATTGCTTGGCATGAGCCAAATGATATGCCAATATCATCAGCAACCTCTCTAATAGTGATTCAGCGATTGTCTATAATCATTTTCTTCACTTTTTCGACGTTCTCATCAATTGTTGATGTGCTGGGGTGTCCAGGGCACTCGTCATCTTCATGGCCCTCTTGGAAGCGTTTGTACCACTTGTAAATGCTTGTTTTTTTCATAGAAGACTTGCCAAAAGCAACATTCAACATTTCCAGTACGGTGCTGCACTTTATTCCGTTCTTAAAGCAAAATTTAATGCAAATTCTTTGTTCCATTTTTCCACAAGTAAAAGATCGCTGAGCACATCAAAACACGGATGAACTAAGCATCCAATATGGCTACCAATGTCAAGATACATCAGGAACAAGGGTACCAACACAACAACAAAAATTTATGCAATTGGTCTTATACAGCCTGGGAAATTCAAAAATTCTGTGTACTTATTCATCAAACCTCGTATACTGTAAAAATAATTAAAATAAAAAAGTGAAATTAGAGCATACTTAAAACTGTTTTCTATTTCTGATGTAATAGAAATAGTGGTACTAATAAAAAAAAAATAAATAGACTTGCCAGTTTCTGTCCAGAAGTTGTTTTGGAGAGAACAATCACAAATTGAATGCGCTGCTACATAATTCCATTCACTTTATTAAGATTAAATTTAAAAACATTTCTATTTATACCAGACTTAAAAAACTTACAATAATAATAATAGTAATATAATTTACAATAATAATAACTTAAAATAACTGTTTACGTACAAGCAGTTATTTTATATATTTTTTCCTAAAATTGTCAGTTAAATTTCTCACTAATTTTTGTTAAAATCTTTACTCACTTCTAAAATTATGCATGATTTTTTTTATTGTTTGTGTTTTGTTTCATAATAATCATCTTCAATTTATTTTCTATATTTATTACGTGTTGCTGCAATGAAAGTAGATCTAAAATACGTTAGTACCAGTGTTAATTTAAACTAAGTACACTACAACATAGACACGGTTTACTTTCCCGTTATCACAAAGGACAGATCAAGTAACAAATACAGTACAACACTTTACACTGTGAAATTATGCACTAATAGCACCTTGACATATGACTGACTACATTTTTAGTGTCACATGGAAATTTCAAATAAGAATTGCAGTACTGAACACATGACCACATGGGGAATTCCAGGTATGGAAATCTCCGTAGCCTATTCAACGAGCAAATGTACACGTGCTTTGTACCTGTAGTTGTCAGCAACTACAGTGCAAAGGACAGTGACAATAAAAGCTGTAGGATTTACAGTAATGACAAATTACTTTAAAATGTACAGAATGTATGTATTTTAGAATGTACGGAACATAAATATTTTAAAATGTACGGAATTGTCGTGTCTGACAGATTTTTTCATAAACATCTATTTCTATTCAGGCACCAAGACTTTGTTCTATTCATAACATTTCAGTACCTGGGCTTTATAACTCAAAAAATTTCTCTTTTAATTTTACAAACACTTGTCATTTTTCTTTCATTATAGAGAAAATTTGATGTTTTTTGTTACATTTTTTTTACTGAAGGCCTAAATATAATACATTAAACGATATGGATAGACGACTTGTTTGGCACTTGGAGAAACATTCCAACGTTTCAACAATTCTACAAATATATTATCATATTCTCAACGCAACTATATATGTATTACACCGGCCAGGTTGCAGGATTTTGTTTCTCGTTGCGTCAAGTATATGTGGTTGCACAATAATTAAATAATTTTTAAAGAGGAGTGAGATGTTACAAAGGTACAAACTTACCTATTGTTATTTTCCGTCGTGCGACTTCGTATATTTTATTTATTCACTACGCATTTCCGCAACAAGTTGCCATCCTCAGGTGAAACATTCACTCAAAACGAGGTCGTTAAAAAGTAAAATAATTTATTAAAATGCTAAAACTTAAAGTCAAAAGTGCACTTTCAACATACGCGACCATGAGCAGGCCAGTGCTATACACGCGGGTATTAACGGTCGACTAGACGTAGTGTTTATGTAAGAATGTACGCTGATAAAACTGTTTGTTTACCAAACTCTGTACGTATCTATTTATTGTTGTCCGCGCACACGTATAGCCGTATCATACAATACATTAGACGAAAACGCAAGCTTATCATTCAAAACACAACCACTGTTAATTTGAGCTGCTGTATATATTTCATACTCCTCAAGTGCGTCCATGTATTTACCCTTCTTGCAGTAATGCATAGGCACAAAATCTGTTTCGAAATCGACATATATATGATTACTCATCATCAGGTGTCGGGCAAAATTTGATGTTGTTTTCTGTAGATCCCTCCTAGGGAGATGTTCTTTATAACGTTCTTCGAACGGTCTGCCCGTCTGGCCCAGGTAGAATATATCGCATGAGCTGCAAGTCATCTTATATACGCCGGTTCTTTCTTTATTTGGTACGGTGCTCTTCTGGCTGAGGAACTTCTCAATGCTGTTTTTTGTGCTGAACGTTACATGTACCTGGTGTTTTTTAAACTCATTCATTATAATATTTGGTAAAATATTTGTATAGTCAGCAGATATATCTTTCTTAGCCGGTAATAAGTCATCACTGGCCAACTTTTTAACCTTCTTCTTTCTGTGTTTGTTAATTAATTTATCTATTAAAGAGCTTTTATAACCGTTTGCCGCTGCTATGTACTTCATGGTGTCAACCTCTTCATTGTAGTCGTTTTTACTTAGCGGTATTGTCAACAACCTGTGCACAAAACTATTATACGCTGCCATCTTTTGCGAAATGGGATGATACGAATCAGCATGTATTGTAATATCTGTTGTGGCTTTTCTAAAGATTTTAAACTGAAGTTGTCCTGCGTTTTTTGTAACAGTTAAATCTAAAAAATTCAACTGATTTTCTGCCTCTATCTCAGACGTGAATTTAATTTTTTGGTGTATACTATTTAGGTGACTTTTTAAGTTTTCTATTTGTCTTCTAGTTCCATTAAATACCATAAATGTATCATCAACGTATCTACAGTAAAAAATGATCTTATCTTTGTATAATCTATTATCTATTATGTTTGCATTCTCGAAATAGTTTAGGTAAATATCAGCTAAAAGCCCCGACAACGGCGAACCGATAGCTAAACCGTAATTTTGTATAAAAAAAATCGTTATCAAATGTGAAATAGTTCTGTTCAAGGACCATCGTAAGGAGTTTTACAAGTTCATTAATTTCTTGTGTGCCAAGCTGTGCCACCTCATTTAGATTGTTGGTTAAGATTTCAATAGTTTCTTTCACTGGAACATTAGTATATAAATTGGTTATGTCAAAAGAAACAAACTTATACTGCGGGATCATTTTCATTTTTTTAAGTTTTTCAACGAACTCGTAACTGTTCTTGATACTATAATAATTTTTTATCCTAATATTAATTTTAATTATGGTTTCTAACAATTTAGCACCTTTGTAACCAGGGGCTGTGGTATAATTTATTAATGGCCTGATTGGTGTATTTCCTTTGTGTAATTTGGGTAATCCTGTGAATTTTGGCGCCTTAGCGTTAATAGGCTTTAGGTATCTGCGTATTTTTTCATCCAAGAGTACCCTACATTGATTAATGGCATTATTCAACTCTTTTACATAGGCCTTTGTGGGATCCCGGTCTAATTTTATCAAGAATTACACACGCTTAGTAAAGGTTTGAAGTATAATATACCAGCATTTAAGAAGACAAATAATGAAATTGTCCATGAGGTTGTTAACGCTGAGGTTGCAATTAAAAAATTAAACGGTGTCCAAGCATAGAACGAATCTAGGATTTTTATCAACAACAAACTCAATCGCATAATTAATAATAATAGCAAAATACCAAAAAGTTTTTTAAAACACAAATATAAGCAAGATGTCTTAAACCTTAGAACCATAAAAAATAAACTAGAAGATAATGATGCAGTTATAAGTAAGGCAGACAAAGGTAATATTTTAGTGGTCATACAGAAAAAAGAATATACACAAAAGGTCCTTGACTTCATACATAATAATAATCTTAAAAAATTAGACCGGGATCCCACAAAGGCCTATGTAAAAGAGTTGAATAATGCCATTAATCAATGTAGGGTACTCTTGGATGAAAAAACACGCAGATACCTAAAGCCTATTAACGCTAAGGCGCAAAAATTCACAGGATTACACAAAGAAAATACACCAATCAGGCCAGTAATAAATTATACCACAGCCCCCGGTTACAAAGGTGCTAAATTGTTAGAAACCATAATTAAAAATAATATTAGGATAAAAAATAATTATAGTATCAAGAACAGTTACGAGTTTGTTGAAAAACTTAAAAAAATGAAAATGATCCCGCAGTATAAGTTTGTTTCTTTTGACATAACCAATTTATATACTAATGTTCCAGTGAAAGAAACTATTGAAATCTTAACCAACAATCTAAATGAGGTGGCACAGCTTGGCACACAAGAAATTAATGAACTTGTAAAACTCCTTACGATGGTCCTTGTACAGAACTATTTCACATTTGATAACAATTTTTTTATACAAAATTACGGTTTAGCTATCGGTTCGCCGTTGTCGGGGCTTTTAGCTGATATTTACCTAAACTATTTCGAGAATGCAAACATAATAGATAATAGATTATACAAAGATAAGATCATTTTTTACTGTAGATACGTTGATGATACATTTATGGTATTTAATGGAACTAGAAGACAAATAGAAAACTTAAAAAGCCACCTAAATAGTATACACCAAAAAATTAAATTCACGTCTGAGATAGAGGCAGAAAATCAGTTGAATTTTTTAGATTTAACTGTTACAAAAAACGCAGGACAACTTCAGTTTAAAATCTTTAGAAAAGCCACAACAGATATTACAATACATGCTGATTCGTATCATCCCGTTTCGCAAAAGATGGCAGCGTATAATAGTTTTGTGCACAGGTTGTTGACAATACCGCTAAGTAAAAACGACTACAATGAAGAGGTTGACACCATGAAGTACATAGCAGCGGCAAACAGTTATAAAAGCTCTTTAATAGATAAATTAATTAACAAACACAGAAAGAAGAAGGTTAAAAAGTTGGCCAGTGATGACTTATTACCGGCTAAGAAAGATATATCTGCTGACTATACAAATATTTTACCAAATATTATAATGAATGAGTTTAAAAAACACCAGGTACATGTAACGTTCCACACAAAAAACAGCATTCAGAAGTTCCTCAGCTAGAAGAGCACCGTACCAAATAAAGAAAGAACCGGCGTATATAAGATGACTTGCAGCTCATGTGATATATTCTACCTGGGCCAGACGGGCAGACCGTTCGAAGAACGTTATAAAGAACATCTCCCTAGGAGGGATCTACAGAAAACAACATCAAATTTTGCCCGACACCTGATGATGAGTAATCATATATATGTCGATTTCGAAACAAATTTTGTGCCTATGCATTACTGCAAGAAGGGTAAATACATGGACGCACTCGAGGAGTATGAAATATATACAGCAGCTCAAATTAACAGTGGTTGTGTTTTGAATGATAAGCTTGCGTTTTCGTCTAATGTATTGTATGATACGCCTATACGTGTGCGCGGACAACAATAAATAGATACGTACAGAGTTTGGTAAACAAACAGTTTTATCAGCGTACATTCTTACATAAACACTAAGTCTAGTCGACCGTTAATACCCGCGTGTATAGCACTGGCCTGCTCATGTTCGCGTATGTTGAAAGTGCACTTTTGACTTTAAGTTTTAGTATTTTAATAAATTATTTTACTTTTTAACGACCTCGTTTTGAGTGAATGTTTCACCTGAGGATGGCAACTTGTTGCCGAAATGCGTAGCGAATAAATAAAATATACGAAGTCGCACGACGGAAAATAAAAATAGGTAAGTTTGTACCTTTGTATTAGAGCGCGACTTGGAGACAAAACAATAAAATGTATTATAGTGAGATGTTGTTGACATGAAATAATCAATTAAACCCATTTCAAAATAATCATTCTAAGATGTATTACTTGATAGAAAAATATTTAACTATTAAAATTTCAAACGTTATACAAATAAATATTCACCTTTATAAGCTTTACAAATCTGTAACCTGCTATGCTATTCATAACATACAACAAAAATAAACACCCATATAATCTTCTTAACTAAACAAACATGTTAAACAAGTTATTTAAATTCTTTTTTTTTGTGTGTCTGAAATTAACTCAAATTTTAAATAATGATAGCAACTCATTTACCAACAAAATAATATTAAGATTCAACAATGAATTTATTGTTGCTATAAACAAATAAAAATGATATTACATTTACGTCTAATATATTATTGATTTATACTGACACACCCAAAAATACAACAAAAGATTAGTATTTCTTTTCTACAAGTTGTTAAATTACACTCTCTTCTCTAACTACTATTGTACTTTAAAACTCTAATTATTATCTGTTCATATTTAAGTTCTTTTCTAGAGCTCTCTTCACAATAAAAAAATATAATTGTTTTTGTATCACCTGCGTATATCTGCCGTTAGCGTTGCGTGTGTGTGCATGTATGTGTACAGAATCCTGGGAGTATGCTGATGCTGATGATGATGATGATGATGACTATACTGATGCGGTGTTTGTTGTCTCTATGGGTTGTTGCTGTTGGTGATGCTCCAGCATTCCTCCTTACGTCTTGGTGTGAGTGTGGTACAGTGTATGTGTCCTGGTCGATCTGCAATCGGGCAGCGTGACGTCATGTGTAGATTTCTTGAGTCTGAGTGTGTGATCCCCCAAAATTGCCAGTGGTATTTATACTGATGGTGATTTGACAGGTACAGGCCTGTTTTCGACAAGCTAGAGACGGTCAGTTCGCGCCAAAGCGTCCTTTTTATTACACTCACGTTTTGGTTAATTATCATGAACTCGTGAACATACTCGTCACATGAGCGATATCATTGTTTGCATAATTTTTTCTGGTCACTCACATATACCACACAAATTAATTACTCTTCAATTACACTAGTAATTAATATTAATTAGTTAGCATCTTTAATATTGCACCTTTGGCAATAAATTGTACATCACCATACTCATTAAAACTTCCTTAATGAAATGGTGTCTTTATAATTGGTCTAAGTCTCTGTTTACAGGTTCAAAACAAATAATTAATGTATTATAATCTTGTTAAGACCTGATTAATTGGAACAAAAAATTCGTACGCATCACCCCATATTCTTGTCGCAGCTGGCGTCGTGCACACATACACACATGCTGTATTTTTAACTATCGAAGCAGGTGCACTCTCGACAGGACAGAGCCTGCATTTTCTTGCACAGAATTGTATAAAAATGTCCTTATTCTATTTACACTAATTACAATATAAAACATACCGCACTGGGCAAATATATGTTTTGTTGCATATATTCCCCAGGTGGGTTTAAATAAAATTTGACTGTTAGTCAAATTTTATTTACACAAATATATTGTCACCGGACAAAAGGCTTGCCGCATGACAACTGGCGCCAATCGTACACACTATCGTTTTTGGTGGCCCTAAAAAGGACCGAGTGGCGAGAACGGTGATGTTGGTCGTGCCGCGCTGAGATGTTCGGCGGCTGCGCCCGCTGATCGTGGCGTACTGCAGTCCTCCTCTTCTTTCGGCACCGGTTGTAGAGTCGGCTGCCGGCCCAGCGAAATCCATCGCTGGCGCGGAACGGGAGTGCGAAGACGCAAGAACGGCGGCGGTTCTATTCTTCGGCTGTTCCTTCCGGCTGACTCCGCCCCGATGTCGTCCGAGAGAGGAGAGGAGATGAAGTCCGTTCGATGGCGTGGCAATGAAGTGTTCAAAATTTTCTGCCGGCCCGGGTTTTATGCACTAACCGGGATCGCTGGTTGGCTCGCTCCGAGCACGTTGTTGGTCACGTCTCGGCGGCTGCTGATGCCGGATTGGCTCGCTGTGTCCACCGCTGGTACCGGAGAGCAGATGTTCGCATACCGCTGCTGTCACAATATATATGTGTAATTTATAATTACAATTACATCTTATTAACTATATTACAATTGGTTTTTAACTCTTTATAAAAGTAAATATTTTTATCAAATGTAAGAAACATTTCCCTGTTGTGGAGGGTGACACAATTCTTTTCCCCTAATATAACATAGCAGCTGTTTACATCCTGCTTTCCTATTGTTGCATTGTTGTGTTTAAAGACACACTAGTTCATTGTCGGCGTATCTCTACCTATTTTCTTCTCTCTAAATATTTAAGAGAATCAGTTGAATTAAAAATACTATCTGCGTTCATGCATTACGAGAATCAATTATGCTACACCAGTTATTTTTTTTCTACTGGAAATATTTCCTCATCGATGAAGCATGATATTTGCCAATTTCTTTTTGTCTTTCAGTATCATATACTATAAAGGTTTGTGCTTCCCGTCTTGTTTGTAGAACATAGGGACCTTCGTATAATCTAAAGAACTTTTTGGCTTGTTGTCTATTCTCTTCCCTACTGGATTACTTCGTATCAATACCCTATCTCCAACTTTAAATTCCACTAACTTGTGTGTTCGATTGAATCTCTCTACCCTCTTCATACCCTTATCTTTTATCCTATTTCTTGCATTATCTAATTGTTGACTCATGGGTATAGGTAGATTCTGATTTTCAGGTTTACTAATGAAGTTCTTCCAAAATCTAGTTGGCTTCTGCCCTTCTCCCAATTCAATTGGTGGGTATCCAGTAGCTTCACTATAATTTTCATTGACAGATTTCTCAAAGAACGACAAGTATTCAGCCCATTTGTTATGCTGATCATAACAATATATATGCATATACTTGCCCAACTCTTTATTAACATGTTCGGCAAGGTTACCCTGAGGATGCCTAATAGATGTGAGCATGGGTTGTATTCCTTGCTGCATTAACGTTTCAGATCATCGCTTAATCCTAACTTGTTTGGCTTGATCTGTAATTATCTTCTTTACATGACCACATGTGGGTATATACCTTTGCAGTATTATCTTCAGAACAATCTTTGTGGTGGGTCACATAATAGCGTATAACTGGACAGCCTTGGTAAACACATCTACACATACAAGAATGTGCTTAACAACCCGACTTGATCGTGGCAGCGGACCCAAGAAGTCCAGAGCTAACAACTCCCCTTTCTCCTTTGCTCTGATGCTTTGCATAGCTACATAGGTATGTAAATTTGGATGTCTAGCAGTCTGGCAATCATGACACCTTTTTATGACAGTTTTAATCCTTCTATATGTATTATTGATGGTGAAATCTTCTCTCAAAGTCCAGTAATACTTTAATGCTGACGCATGGGCTAGACTTTCGTGACATGGTATAATTAACTGTTGTAACATTTCTGGTGATAACATTACTTTCCAGTCTTGGTCCATTAACTTAAATAGTATGTTATTTTTAACTGCATACTTATCGTGCGATGGTTGTTGTTTTAATTGCTGAAGCTTTGGATCTTTATCTTGCTCTCTTGCTAAGTTCTGGAGTAGCTGTTTTACTTCGTCATTTGCTTTATACTGGATATGCAGTAATTTCAACTCTTTATCACTGGAGAAATGAGTCTCTTCCTTCTTCTCCGTGACATATCGACTTAGTGTATCTGCTGTCTTGTTGTTGATTCCTCTACAACATTTAATGATAAAAGAATATTCTTCTATGGCCAGAATCCATCTCATCAGTCTCGCATTTGTGATTCTGCACCTCAGTAAGAATGATAGAGCTTGGTGATCAGTGTTGATTTCAAAGTGCGTTCCATATACTGTATGTAATAGCGGAATTGTTTCAGTGCATATGCAATGGCCAATATTTCCTTCTGCGAAGTACAGTAATCTTTCTCGGCACCTTTGAACACTCTGCTTGCATAGGCGCTCACTCGAAGTTCTCCTTTTTCATCTTCTTGATAGAGTATGCTCCCTATAGCATAGTCACTGGCGTCTGAGTAGATGACGTACTTTCATTCACGTTGTGGATGGTGTAGCATAATATTTTCCACAAACAGTGCCTTGACCTTGTTGACTGCATTGGTGTGATGTTGTTCCCACTTCTACTTCACTTTCTTCTTAGTAAGCTCCAATAGTGGTTTGATTTCTTCTGCACATAATGGTGAAAATTGTCTATAGTATCCCGTTAGCCCTAGGAATGCTTAACCCTTTCACGTTTCTCGGTATTGGGAACTCGGTGATACTGCTTATTTTGCATGGATCTAGTCGTATACCTTCCTCAGATACAATATGACCCAAAAATTTTATAGACGATCGCATAAATTCACATTTATCTAAATTTAATGAGATGCGAACTTGTCGAAACTTCTCTCAAAAATCGTGCGTAAATTAATTATATGTTCTTCCAACGTTTTCGATATGACCAATATGTCATCAACAAAAATCATGGTATAAGGTTCTACTTCCGGACCTAATGCAATCTCTAAACATTTTACTACGGCTGCTAGGCTTGTGCTTAGCCCAAAAGGTACTACCTTATGCTGGTAGCATTTACTTTTATACAGAAATGCAGTATATTTTCTATCGCTTTCTCTAATGGGAATCTGCCAAAAACTAGAGGTTAAATCGAGTTCAGTTAAATACTTAGCTCCTTCGCACTTTGTGAACAACTCATCTGCCATGGGTGCACAGTCAAAATCCTTTTCTACGATGCTATTCAAATTCCTCATGTCCAAACATAGTCGAATTTCATCATTCTTCTTTTTCACCACAACCAACGGGTTTAAGAAGTTGCTGTTCGATCATTCTATGACATCATTATCCAGCATTCTTCTTATTTCTTTCGCGACTTGCTCCTCATACTTCATTGGAATTGGATACGTCCTCCTCACAAATTTTGACGGATCTGTTGTAACGGTACAGAATTGGGTGAGAAAGAATTTTAAGAAATATTAATTAAAACAGTGCACAACCTCTTGGGAACCCCTGCTTTCACAACGCTGCATACAATGTTTTGGGAACCCCTGCTTTCACAACGCTACATACAATGTTATTGAAAGAGACCAGTCTGTTTATGTCTGGAGCCAGCCCGGCTAGACGTATTACGTAATCACTTGCTACTCAGGCTATCTGTGAATTACAGAAAAATACATAATTACCACAAGCCAGGAGACAACAGTCAGTCATCGTTGGACCACTCAAGTATACACAGCAGAGCCGCGCGGGGCAGTAAAGGAGCGCGCGGTTCCAGTAACTATTCATATGTGCGAGCAATATACCGCAGTCAAATCACATTTTCCAGACCACGTGGTCAACAAATATTAGTGCTTGAGCAAATACATCGTCGGCCGGCTAAATAATGAGTATTATTTTAATTCAAAACAACAGTGAAGTGCGAGTTAAGGAACGATAACGATATTGGTGTAAGTTGACTATAAAATCAGAAAGTTTGGAGTGTATTAAATGAAGACAGTGGTGAAACAACAATAGGAACACCGGATGAATGGGTAACTGTACTGAACAATTCATTGATAAAAATAAATAAGGAATTTTACTTAAAGCATAAATCCCATTTACAATTTAATATGTCAAAATTAAAATACTTTGTTAATGAGATCCCAGTAAGGGAATTAAAAGAGTATGTAAGAGAGAGAGTGGACGCAAAGTGTTGGTTGCATAAATAACGCTATTGTTAAGTCATTCTTGTAGTAGTTTTATACTGAGTGATTAAATATCCATGGATTCTTGTTTTGTACTGAAATTTTAGTGTGAAGATAAAGGGAAAGAAAATACTTCAGTTTAATAAAAAAAAACTAGTTTATTAGAATCCAAAAAATTTGTGTTAGAGTAATTATTTTGCAACTCAAACCCAAATAATCCCTCTTCAACTGTTTTGTCTATAGGACCCTGGAGTTAACCCGAAGGTAAGAAAAAGATGTAAATTTTTATAAACTTAGTAAGTTTTATTAACTCATAAAATCGTACAGTAACAAGTGGCGCGCGAACTTAGGGACGATTTGTATGATTTATTGTAATCATATAAATTGGACCTAATTTAAGTTGCAGAAACGGATTATTTGGGAGTGAGGGTGGTTGTGTAGGTTAGAAAGCATAGTTGTATATGTAAAAACAATAATAATAAAACATGGAAAATACTGAGAGTAAAATAAATAACAGTGACACATAACCGTCAGTGATGAATCTGAAAATAAGTCAATGAGTGTAAATAAAGAAAATATGTCAACCAAGTCAGCTGATAGGAGCGATTCGAGAATCCAGACAGGTTTAATAATAACAAATGAAAACAATTTGACAGATTCAATTACAATTAGAAATGTGGGAGCGAAATCGACTCCCATAACAACAAAAATAAAAGGAAAAAATGGTCAATGGACGATATAATGAATTTTATGAGTAGACGTTTTGATAGTAGTGATGCTAAATTTAATGAATTAAAAGGGAAATGAAACAACAAAATATTAATATTAATGAAATAAATGAAAAAGTGACCGAGTCACAAAAGAATATCGATGATAAATTAAACGAAATGAATACTAAATTGATACAACAGTTAGATAAGCTGGGGAGGAATATTAAAAATAATGAAGGTACAGACAATAAGGTAAGTGATGTCTGTAAAACAAGTGGTAATTATGATGGAGAAATAATTATGAATAATAATGGTGGTAGTTTAAAGGTGAAACAGGTGACACTAGACAAGGTGAGTAACAATGTTAATGAGGTTAATGATGATGTTAACCAAGTATTTGAAGAGGCTGTATCTGAGAATGATACGGTAAATAGTGGTGATAATGAGAATAGAATGAGAGTTGAGGTTAATCATGGATTGTTAGTTAGTGTTTATGAGTTAGAAAGGGAGTACGAAGATAGTTTAAATGTAGAATGTGAAGCAGAGACTTCACGAGTATTTCTGGAGGACGAGAGTTCCTCGATAGTTTTTGTAGAAGATAAAAGATCTTCAAAATGTCCCTTGGTTGTTAGTGTATCTGGTAAGACCAGATGGTGTTTAGATAATTTTGCTGTATTGCCCTCTGTGTGGAGTGAGAATGTGAAATTGGGTTGGGAAAGGGATTATAACGAGAGTGAGAGTGTGATAGAGTTGTTTAAGTTAAAGAGAGCCTATAAAGAGTTAGTGGAGATTTTAACTAGAGAGGGAGGGGATAAAATTAACTTACCTAGTAATGAGACTGAGGTAACTGATGATGATATTGGTGACTTACCTTGTAATAAGATTAAAGTAATTAGCACAGTAGTAGATGATTATAGGGATAATAATAAACACTTACCTGTTGTAAGAATTAACGTACTAATAGCAGATGATGGCCATAGTGATGCAAGTATAAACTATTTAAGTGGGACAGATAATACTGACGGAGACTTAACCAAAAATACAGATGTAGACATGGCATATGAAAAAATAATAATGGGGGATAACCCTGGGAATTATTATTATGGTAAAATGAATAACAAAGATTTAAATGGTTATTACATAAATGGTAGTAATATAATGAATTTAAATAAAAATGAAAATTGTTATGTGAAAACCAGACTAATTTTCGACGATGGCGGTTAGAGAGATAGTGAATGAACATTTAATTATTTGAGTTAATGGCAGTGGCGGCTTCAGGGGGGCCATGCCCCCCCCCCCAAGAACCTGAGACACTTTTCCTAACTCATTATTTAGACGAAATATTAGTGGATATGACAAAAGTTATTACGGTTAAAACTATATGTCAGCGAGGCCTTATTAAAGGTGTCCTTCACTGTGGTCTCTACCCTATTTCATAATTTATAAAGCACATTTTTGTTCTAGGAAGCCAGAAGAGTGAGCGTGAGAAGTATTGTACTTAGTTTTGCCTGATCTGGTGCCGTAAACGAGCCGGTTTGCGACGCCATAAATACCGTTCTAGACACCTACAAAACCTCGCCACTCGAACAGCCTTAGAGGTTATTTACTGGGGGACATGCTTATTATCCATAAGGATAGATTGTATGTATAAAGGCGGAAATAACAAAAAATTACTGGGGGAAGTTGTCAGCACTGATTTCCCACCAGGGTTGACTCCACCTCCTCCACAAACACTATTGTGTTGACGCCATTTGTAACAAGTGTGCTAGGTTTTCTGATCATAAATAGCTTTACATTTAAGAACACAGATATTTATTTACAGTTTACAGTACAGTTAGGTACAGTTTAGTTTTGTTGTGCTCAACAAAGGCCGATAAACTAAAAAATGGTGAGTACAGCCAGTGTACAGTACTAAATTTTGATCAGTCATCTAGCGAACAGGGTTATGTCTTACTTTCCTATTTTTACTTCCATACTCCTTAAGGAATGGAAGTATGGTGATGGCAAAAAAAATCGTGTTCGAGATTATTGCAGATTCTGATTCTACTACACTCAAAACATGAAAAAAAGTCGTTTTCCGAAAAGTGTCTGTGTGTCAGTCTGTCTGTCTGTGTGTCTGTCTGTCTGTCTTGTGTCTGTAGATTTTTTTTCTATGGCAAACGATAACTGCCGCAAATTCAAACAGAATCAAATATTTTTTTGCATGCAGCCCTGATTTGCACAGTACTCGCGACCTATTGTTTTTGGTGAATATCGGTTGAGGGAAAGGGGTAGTTTACCTGCAACGGTTTTTTTTTAGCAAGGGTAATTTTGTTTGTTTGGCAAACGATAACAGCCGTAAATTCAAACAGAATCAAATAATGTTTCGCATACAGCCCTGAATTGTAGAGTTCTCAAGATCTGTTGATTTTGGTGAAGATCGGTGAAGGGAAAGGGGTAGTTTACCTGTAACGTTTTATGTTTTAACAAGGGTATTTCCTATGGCAAACGATAACAGCCGCAAATTCAAACAGAATCAAAAGATTATTTGCATACAGCCCTAAATTGTAGAGTTCTCAAGACCTATTGTTTTTGGTGAAGTTCGGTTGAGGGAAAGGGGTAGTTTACCTGCAACGTTTTTTTAACAAGGGTATTTTCTATGGCAAACGATAACAGCCGCAAATTCAAACAGAATCAAATAATGTTTTGCATACAGCCGTGATTTGTAGAGTACTCAAGACCTATTGTTTTTGGTGAAGATCGGTTAAGGGGAAGGGGTAGTTTACCTGTAACGTTTTATGTTTTAACAAGGGTATTTCCTATGGCAAACGATAACAGCCGCAAATTCAAACAGAATCAAAAGATTATTTGCATACAGCCCTAAATTGTAGAGTTCTCAAGACCTGTTGTTTTTGGTGAAGATCGGTTGAGGGAAAGGGGTAGTTTACCTGCAACGTTTTTTTAACAAGGGTATTTTCTATGGCAAACGATAACAGCCGCAAATTTAAACAGAATCAAATAATGTTTTGCAAACAGCTCTGATTTGTAGAGTACTCAAGACCTATTGTTTTTGGTGAAGATCGGTTAAGGGGAAGGGGTAGTTTACCTGCAACGTTTTTTTATCAAGCGTATTTTCTATGGCAAACGATAACAGCCGCAAATTCAAACAGAATCAAATAATTTTTTGCATACGTCCCTGAATTGTAGAGGTCTCAATGACTTTCGATTTTGGTGAAGATCGGTTAAGGGGAAGGGGTAGTTTACCTGCAACCTTTTACGTTTTAACAAGAGTAAAGTACTTGAAAATTTATTTAAACTTTTTGAAACAATGGTAATTGTTAAAAATAAAATAATTTTGTTGCCAGGCAATAAAATTATAATTTTTTCATTTTAATGTAATATAATATTTTTCATTTAATACAGCAATAAAAAGGCAGGTAAGACACAGCCTGGCTGTTTGGGTGAAAATGATTTTAAATATAAATCTTAGAATATGGAAGTCATGTATGGTTCTCCATACCGATATTATTATACGTAGGCCTACTAGAATTAATGTTTTGTAACTGTGAAAATGTTCTGCCTGTGTCTGTCCGAAGTAGTGTAAACTAAACTACTGGACTGATTTTTAGTAAAATTGGACATGCATTTGTTATTTGTGAATATCTTAGAGGCTTTTAGCGAATTTCCTTTAAAAATTCAGTTATTACCTTATGTGGCGGTGTCATGGCAATACAGTACACTTTCGCTAATCCGAACTAATAAAAACCGGGAGGGTTCGGATTAGCAAAAAGTTTGCATTACCGAATGATCAAATATAATACCGTATTAATATTGTTGGAGTTCATCGAAGGCTAATAATATTCTTAGCCAAGAAATTACACATTTTTTAATTTTGTCATCGCCATCAAAGAACACGGTTCTCGCCATATGTTTCATGTGTTAAGAAATACATATGTAATAAAGAAAAAAATATCTTTCTTATAGATAATAAACTTTATTTAGCATATATATTTAACATTTTACTGTACATAAATACTATGATTAAGCAACGTATTTACATTTTAAGAAAAATGATTTGATATATAATATATGATTATAATAAAATTATTTTACAGATTTTACTTCCATATTCCTTAAGGAATGGAAGTATGGTGATGGCAAAAAAAATCGTGTTCGAGATTATTGCAGATTCTGATTCTACTACACTCAAAACATGAAAAAAGTCGTTTTCCGAAAAGTGTCTGTGTGTGTGTGTCTGTCTATCTGCAGATTTTTTTTCTATGGCAAACGATAACAGCCGCAAATTCAAACAGAATTAAATAATGTTTCGTATACAGCCCTGAATTGTAGAGTTCTCAAGACCTATTGGTTTTGGTGAAGATCGGTTAAGGGAAAGGGGTAGTTTACCTGTAACGTTTTATGTTTTAACAAGGGTATTTTCTATGGCAAACGATAACAGCCGCAAATTCAAACAGACTCAAAAGATTATTTGCATACAGCCCTAAATTGTAGAGGTCTCAAGACCTATTGTTTTTGGTGAAGATCGGTTGAGGGAAAGGGGTAGTTTACCTGCAACGTTTTTTTAACAAGGGTATTTTCTATGGCAAACGATAACAGCCGCAAATTCAAACAGAATCAAATAATTTTTTGCATACAGCCGTGATTTGTAGAGTACTCAAGACCTATTGTTTTTGGTGAAGATCGGTTAAGGGGAAGGGGTAGTTTGGGGGGTCCTTTGGGGTCTTCCACGTCTCCACCTAAACCATTGGACCGATTTCAACCAAACTTGGCACAAATATTTTACGCAACGGGAGAACCAACATAGGACAGGTGTTTTTTTCGATACGATCCTCTGGGGGGTCCTTTGCAGTCTTAAAAAACTATTAGATCTGGTTACTATGGCAACCCAATAGAATAGATTCTGTTCTAAATATATTATCGCATTAAATTGAAGACCACGCGAACGAAGTTGTGGGCAACAGCTATTTATTTTTAAGAAGCCTACTTTAATTAAACTTTATTAATTAAACTAACATTTTTATTACGTACAACGTGAAACTCCGTAGCGAAGCACGGGTATTCTGCTAGTCATGTATAAGAGAAAATATATCGTGCGTGGCAGGCAAGCATATCTCAGTTATGTACTGTTTACGTTTCCATTTTATTATTATCACTACCGCAATAAAAAGGCAGGGAAGACACACACACACACAATTCGCGTTATTTCTGGTCTCATTCATGTTTATATTCTTACATTTGCACGGTTTTTAAATGGAAAGTGCCGAACCCATACCAACATAACGCATGCAAGCCGAAAAACTGTCCAGCGTGGATAGCGATTTGCTTCCTGTGGATCGCTGGGCAGTGTAACTGCACGTGTTTGCAGAGGAACGATTCATAGACAGACTTTTCGTCTTTAGGGAATTAACCCTCTGCAAGATGCTGAGGGTCCATAAGTGACTTCGGAGCGCTCCTTCTTTTCCGTGTGTTTGTTCTGTGAAACGTACACTGTAGATTCGCAGCTTTATTCTAAGCAACGCTCAATAGGAAATGTTGAACATTTTTATCTACGGTGTACCCTCATATACACTAAACCTGCTCTGATGTTTTAATTACGGACATCATAATATTAAAAGTTTGGAAACGTGAGCACTACTTAATGGAGATCAATCATTAACTTATACAAGCCATTAATTTTATGCATATTTTTTATATATATGTGTACAATGTTATCGGCAACAAAGAAGTAGTTTTTGTTAAAATTCCTTCCCGGGATATTTGGCCGTAGTTCAATGTTTTCTACAAAACCAGACGTTTCGGCAATGCCATCGACTTCCATCATCAGTGAAAATCGAGTGTGATAACGTGAGGTGGTATATGTTAGTGACCACAGTACTGTGGTTAAGGCTGAAGCAGTAAGTAGAAAGAAGTAGTTTCTATGGTAATATTTCATTTCGAAAATGATTTTAAATATAAATCTTAGAATATGGAAGTCATGTATGGTTCTCCATACCGATATTTTATTTCCTTCCAAATAATTATAAAAATCTTAAATAACTTAAATTAACTTAAATAAATTAAATTAACAAGTTCAATTTTTATACAACAAACTTTAATTAAAGAACCACCTAAAAAGTAAGGTTAACTTTTTGCTATTGTCGTACCTATGGGCAGAACTGAATAATTGGTCTATTCGATAACACAGTTATGGCCACCAATTTTTACAAAAATATAAAGGAATAGTACATGCAGAATTATTATTAACTTAAAGTTTATTTTATGTTGAACACGCTGTAAATCTTTTTACTATCTGCTTATTTCAATAAATTTCACAAATTACTTACCAGGTTTCCTTAGTATCCAAAATAAGAAAATGCAGGTTTCAGAGCTGTTTGTTACTAAAAAAAATTTTATTTCTTTTAAAATAAGAATATCTGTTACAAAATTTCTGCGAAATACGAGCAAATAGATAACAGAACATACTTATGAAACTTTCGAGTTTCTAACACTATTCGATATTTTTTTAATTAACGAAATGCTCCCAGGTGGCATTCACTATAGAGGTGGCATTCACTGTGGTCTCTACCCTACCGACATTCGGATTTACGAAAGTGTACTGTAGTTAAGCCGCCTACACTGTGCGTTCACAGTTCCACACACTGTCAGTCTTATTTCCATTAATCAATCCATCTTATTTTTTATTGCCATCATTTCATTTTTAAATTTTTTATTTGTTTTTTTTTAATTAGGAAGGATACATTTAGGTATAAATAAGGATTATGCTAGGTGGCATTTTTATATTTTCAGAATATAGCTACAGGAGTTAAGAAACGGAGATGCACAAGACCAATTGACTCCTTCTTTGGAAAGTTGTCAAAGCAATCAACTCAGACTGGTGTGGTTGGTGCTCCACCGATGCCTAGTACGTCTTCACCAATAGTGAAAACTATTTGACTACCAAAAGTGTCTCGCCAGTTGGAACTGAAGCTGGTAGTAGCCATCCTGTTCTGAAAGGAGTAGCTCATACCAAAAACAAAGATATTACTTCTAACCTAGCAGGCGAATTAGTAACTCATGATTACGACATAGGACTCTACATTGGAAAATCTGTGGATAAGTTTACGAAATTTGGTCTTTTACAACACTATTGGGAGCCCCCCAAAGACTACAGTTTTCCTTTTTCAGTCCACAATAAAAATGGGAAATTTGTCAAGCGTTTTTTAGGGAGAAATCATTTAGAAAGCAAACATTGGCTTGTGTTTTCTGATATACAGAAGGGTCTCTACTGTAAATACTGTGTACTTTTTGCGCATGAGTATTGTGGCCATAATAAAGGACTGCACTTGCAATCTCTTGTGACTAAGTCTGTGACCTCATTTGCAAAATTACTTCGTAAAGATGGCTGCCTGGAGACAAACGAGAAAAATGCATACCACAGAGAGAGTGTGGAAGCTGGTAAAAACTTCATTAAAACTTATACATCTCCAGAAGAAGCTGTTGTTAATAAAGTGATTACTCAGCGCTTACAGCAAGTTCAAGAAAACCGTGAGTGGTTGCGTCCCATAATTGATAGTATTATCTTTTTGGGACGACAAAATATCCCCCTTCGTGGACATCGAGACGATGGTAACCTCCACCTCCAAGAAGATCCAAGTCCCGTAAATGAGGGAAACGTCAGGGAGCTCTTAAGGTTTCGTATTTCATCAGGTGACCACATACTGAAAAAACACCTTGATAACTCATCTGCACGGGCAACATACATTGGGAAAAACACCCAAAATAGCCTGATTGAATGTTGTGGAAAGGAAATCACACGTGTCATATTAAATAGAGTGTGACAGTCTGGCTGTTTTAGCATACTATTTGATGAAACCACAGACATATCCCACACTTAACAACTGTCTCTTACTTTGAGGTATGTTTATAATGGTTTTATTCGTGAAGACTTCATCACATTTATTGATGCATATGATGCCATCCAAGATAAGGAGGGAAATGAAAATGGCATACAACTTGAACGCAAACTAACAGGAGAGGTACTTGGAAAAATTGTTGTAAATATCGTCAAAGAGTTGCTCCTTGATGTCAACAACTGTGTAGGCATTGGGACAGATAGTTTTAGTGTAATGTCATCTGAGCTTGTTGGCGCTGTCTGTGAAATACGTCGTGAAGCAACGCATGCATGCTGGTGTCCTTGCTTAAATCACGCATTGAATAACTCGCTGTCTAAATCAAACAACGTAGCAAGTGTCCGAAACTCGATCGGCATAATGAAATCAGTAACATCATTTTTCAATATGTCTGCAAAGAGAAATGGCGTTTTACGTAAGTTTTTGGAAAAGAGAAATGATGATTTAGGTATGTTTTTGGGGAAACAGCTACCGGGGCTTTGTGAAACACGGGTGGAGAGGCATGATACTGTGCTTAAGTTTCGTGAAGCTCTTCCTTATCTGATTGAAGCTCTGGAATCAATTTCTGGCTGGACAGATTTGACTACTTCCTCCAACGCAACTGCAGTGATCACCTCCCTGTGTGATGTACAGTTCATTTCGGCAATGATTTCTTTGATCGATGTATTGAAACATACACTTCCACTGAGCAGAAGGCTCCAGACTCCATCCCTTGATTTAAGAAAAGCTTCTGACGCTATTCATGATACACTTTCTGTACTGAAAAAGAAAAGGCAAAAGTGTGACAAGACATTTTCTGAGGTGTTTTGTGAAGTCAAGGAATTGTGCTCTCAACTCGGAGTTGAAATAAAACTTCCTCACGTAACAGCACGGCAACAACATAGACCAAATTACACATCAAACATGCCAGAAGAATATTACAAGAAATCTACATACATTCCCCTACTTGACAATATGATTGCAGATCTCATTTCAAGATTTCCCAAAGACTCATTGGATTGTTTTGGACTTCGTGTATTGATTCCAACTGTTGTTGTTAAGGACAATCCCAAGGATGGTGCCAGTGATGTACACAAAGACCTGGACGAAGAAAATATGCAGCTGCAAAACTTGATCGACAAATTCGTACCCATACTTGGGCTAAGGAAAAGCGATGGGTATCTGGTAAATAGTGAATTCGAACTTTGGCGGGAAAAATGGGAAAGGGAAAACAGATGTAAGGGCAAACTTCCTGCAACGCTATTGAAGCGATGGGCGCTTGTGATAAGGACATGTTTCCATCGATTTACTCCTTGTTAAAAATCATGGCAACTCTTCCCATTAGTCTGCTGAGAGAACTTTCTCCACCTTGCGTCGTTTGAAGACGTGGCAGAGGGAAAGGATGGGTGAAGAAAGATTGTCAGGACTATGCTTGTTACACACTCACAGAGACATTGAAATTGACGTAGACTCAGTGATTGAACGATTTGCAAACAGTGGAAATAGGAGAAGAATAGATTTTGTTGTTTAGGTTTAAGCTTTTAACAAACTTTTATTAATGTGTTACTATTCTATGTATATATGTATTGTTATTCTCATGTTTGAAATAAATAAATAGTATTATAAACATGTACTTCAAGTTTAATTCCTATATCCAAGCTTTGGGTTTGACCGTTTATTAGCGTATTTAATTTTGAGGGTTTTAGGGGTAAACTACCCTTAAAATTAAAATATGTTTTAAATGAAAAAAACGCCTGGACGAATTACAAAACTGATCCAGACTTTTTTACTGATTATGGCACATCCTATGTATTTATAGGAGAAAGAATTAGGCGAAGTTGTATATAAAAAGTACCAAATTTGCTTATACATATGTTTCATTACATAACAAAATGACGATATATTTCACTGAATTAATAATTTAAAAACACCATCGAATCAGGAAATATTTTCAAAAAGTAACTCATTTAAATCATATTTGCAGGAGTTAAATGACCTTAAAACGCCACTTCTAAAGTCTAAATTTGCAAAAATTTTGAGGGAGGGCCCCCGCCCCTCCTCTGCTGGGGGTATTCCATACCCCCAGGCTTCCCCCCCCAAAAAAAAAGATGGTCTGAAGCCGCCACTGGTTAATGGTATAATTACTTGGCTTACTTATGTAATGAGATGTGGTAAACAATAACAGGACATGACAAAAATTGTAAATAAATTTGTATTGGTGTTAAATGTATTGTGCCAAGGTTATATTGTTGGAACGTATACAATAGTTATGTAACACATGTTTGTAGTAAGGATGGATGTTATAATAATAATAATAATAATAATATTTTATTTGACCACATAATTAACAAGAGGTAACAATGAATTTTATGAATTGAAAGTGTTTATTTAAATCAAAAGTGTTTTGAATAATGTAATCAAAGTTAAATTGTTATGATTGGAGTTGGAATTAAATTAATTTAAAATGTGAATTTTGGTAATGAACTTAAATTTATTTTATTTTGAATTGTGTAATAGATGATTGAATAATGTAATAAGGTAATAATAATTGAAGTTTGATGAAAATGCTGATTTAATGGGCAATTGAGATTAAAATTGTAATGTTTATAACTTTTTATCTAAATTTAAAGGTAAAATGTTGGTGTTACCTGTAATATGTATTCTACAGTAAGGTGGTTATGATTTATTTGTATTTTATGTAATCAATTTGTAATTTTGGTGGGGAAGAATGTTTTGTTAGGGGAAAAAATTACCAGTATATAATTTGTATGGGATTTATATGTAGTAGATGTAAGTGTATAATAAGTTTATATTGCCATGTGGACATTGTATTTTATGTAGTCCAGTTACAGGGTTGTTCAAAACTAATGTAAAATGTTTAAAGGCCAGAAACCTTGTTAGCCAATTTGACTATGATGAATTGAAATTGTTGTGATAGTGTATGAGTATGAATTTAAATAATTGGAGTTGAATTAATAATTTAACAGATGGAAAATGTAATAAATTTGAATAATTAATATTTTAATTTTAAGTGCATAAGGAGGCAATGTTTTGTTTGTAATTTCGAGGTAAATCCAAAGGTAAAATTGGTAATGTTTATTTGGAATGTTTATTCTGTTGTATCCTGTTTAAGGGTGAACCATAAAGGGTTTAATTGAGTATTATGTAACTGCGTATGAATGTAGAACGGAGATATTTGTATATTACCAAAATATATAAACAACCAGTACTTTGAAAACAGTCAACCAATGCTTTGTTAATGACATACCAGTACGACTAAGAGGAAACGAATCAGTTGGAGATATGGAGTAATGGAAGGCTGGTTATTGATATTTTAATTGAATGTTTCAGAGTCAGGTGATACTGTGGTGACGTGCCTGTCTGATTTATGGTGTTGGGATCTCGAGCCGAGAAGTCCAGTAAGGTCAGATAGGTGCAGCCACAGTCACCGGACTAGGGGGGTAAGTACCCATGGTGTTCACCATTGTTTTCTTCACTACGATGTTTATCATGCGCATAGGTTACTAAAGGTCTGGAGATAGTTACCGGTTCATTTATATTTGACGACTGATCTTCTTCTGTTACATTCAATTTAATATTTTGTGTTACATTATTCAGAGTGCACGTCATCGTTTGATCTGCTATATTTATTACAGCCTTCATTTTATTTAAACCATCTATTCCTAATATACAGTGTCGGACTAGTTAATTTACTACTAACATAGGTAATTCATATTGTACATTCCCACATGTTATATTTTCAAATATTCGTTGCTTAACTCGTTCCCTGGTACAATTAGCAGTGGTTATGTAAAGTTCATTAACAGGTAGAGTGGGTGTCAATTTAAAATATTGTTTGTTGCTGTGTAGCCATGTCTTACTAACAACAGATATTTCGCTTCCTGTGTCGATCCATGCCTGCACTTTACAGTTGTTGATGTACACTGTAACAGTCGGGCAATAATTACATTCATTCATATGTCTTGCAGTTGTATCCGGTTCTGTTATGTCGGCGTACAAATCAGGTGGAAATAGACTGTTCATTTTTACTTCTCGTGACGGCATTCTTTGAAGTAGACGGCATATCCGGTGTCAGTATCTGACCAATTGTTTGTACATTTCGGGTATATGGCTTGTTAAATCTTTTATTCGAATTTGGCCAAGAGTACCCCCCCCCTTCGTATTACTTCCCTCTGTTTTATTCTCTGCCTTGCGCTCTTCTCTTCTAAACTCTCTCCCCCCTACTTTCTCAGCATACCTTCTCTCGTCTTGGACATTAGTTTTGTTTCTGTAATCGGTATAAAACATGTGTTTGGACTGTGTGAGTAAAATTAATAAATCTTCAACAGTTTTAATTCCTTGAGTGTAAATAGCTAATCTAATATCTCTGTGGAAGTGATGTGCTAATTTCAGCACCAATTCGTGTTGTGTAAATGTGGGTCTAAGATGTTTACTTCTTTCTACAAGTTGGATTATATATTCTTCTAAGGTAAACCTATCATGTTGATATTTACCATATTCTAATTGGTCTCGTATTTGTCTTTGTGTGTGAATATTCCAATAGCGACCTTCAAATGATTCTTTAAATTGTTCATATGTAGTTAAATTACCTCTGACAATAGTATACCAACGTGCATCACAATCTTGAAAATGCTTACTAACAAAATCAATTCTTTATCAGTTAACGCATTACCTATTAACTCCATTTCCCGTTCACACTGTAATAAAAATTCAACTGGGTTTTCTGTTTTCAAACCTTTGAATATTAGTTTGGCTCATTCCTCTATCTGTGTTGGATACATCATCATCTGTGCCAGTCGTCTCTTGATCTCCGTTCTCAGACGTTCTACTTCTCCACGTAGATCTTCCTTAAGTGTGTTCATTTCACCCGAGTAGTCCTTGGTGGATTTTGCAGATTCTACTACAGCAGTTTCCAACGTCGTCGTTCGGGCTTCTATTTCCTGCATTTTATTAATGTTTTCCCGGATTTGTTCACTAACTGTTTTTATCCTCACATCTTGTTCCTGCTTTGAAACTCTAAACTTGTCATTCCAGTGTTCAGCTAATTGTTTAATACTTTCTTTAAATTCTTTCAACCATTCTGTTTTCTGATCTTTAAACCTATTCTCTATCTTTATAGCTTGTTCATTTAGTGACTGTTCTACTCTAGTTTCTAATATTTCTATTCTGGTATTAGTTTCTTTGAGTTTTGTCGTCAGTTGCTCTTTAAAGTCTTTGAATTCAGCTCTAGATTCTTCATTAGACCTCTTTAATTCTTTGATTTCGGCCCTAGTTTCTTCACTATTCTTTTGCATTTGTTTTTTATTAAATTCTTTTAACTCTTCTATTTGTTTTCTATTATCTTCTATTTGTTTTGTACTTAATTCGTCCACCCAGGCACGCATCATATTTTGAAATGCCTCCGTATCAAAACCTCCTGGTGCTGCAATGTTGAATTATTTTTATTATTTTTATTTTAAAATAATTATTATTGGTAAACCGCGACTCTATTGGTTTTTTATTTAATATTATTTATTTATATTTTTTATTATTGTAAATCATCTCATACCAACAATTTCTCTCCTCTTTTAGTTTTGTTGGGTGCCAGTTGTGAAATATACAACAATATTATAATTACAATACAATAACATTAATTAACAATACTAACAATACACTTATTAATTCTGAACCAATTTATTATAGTTCGATAATTATTGGGCATGCCAATTTATTATGGCACCTTGAATATCGGGGCCCCACTTTGGGCACATCAATTTATTATGCAACGTTACAACAGTTATACAAAAATATTATCAAATTCTCAATCATTCATCATCATCATTATTCCTGCATCTCCTAAGTGGAGCATAGGGCATCAATGAACTTCCGCCACCGGACTCTGTTCCGCGCCATCGTCTTGATCTCGGGCCAGGTCTTCCCTCCTTTCTCCATCCCTTCCGCTATTACACTCCTCCTCCATGTGTTCCTTGGTCTGCCTCTTCTCCTGCTACCTTGTGGGTTCGATTCCAGGGCTTGTCTTGCTATGTTGTCTCCATCTCGTCGTAATGTATGCCCAATCCACTTCCATTTCCTACGACGCATCTCAATGTCAATGGGTGTTTGATGGGTTCTTCTCCACAGCTCTTCATTGGAGATAACTTGTGGCCACCATATCCTCAGGATATTCCGCAAACTTCTGTTCACGAATGTTTGGAGTCTGCTAATCAGTTGTTTGTTAGTCTTCCAAGTTTCACACCCATAGAGCAGTACCGACTTGACATTTGTATTGAAGATGCGTAGTTTGGTATTGGTGTTAAGTTCCCTTGATTTCCAGATTGGTCTCAGCATTGCAAATGCTCCTTTAGCCTTATTTATTCTATTTCCTATATCCTCTATGGTTCCTCCCTCCGTGGTGACCATACTTCCCAGGTAACAAAACTGTTTGACTTGTTCGATCTCTTGGTTTCCTAAAAATAATAGTGCCTTATTGCGGTTATTATAACGCATCTCCTTGGTTTTCTTTCCATTAATCTTCAATCCTACCTCTGATGCTTCAGTTTTTAAATCGTTCAGCTTTGCTTCCATATCCTTAAAACTGTTGGTTAGCAAGCACAGGTCATCCGCGAAGTCCAAGTCCTCCAACCTATCTGTCAGTCCCCACTGAATTCCTCTTCGGCGATTCATTGCCTTCTTCATCATGAGATCCAAATTCTCAATGGAACTATAATATGTATTACACCGGGCAGGTCGCAGGATTTTGTTTTTCGTTGCGTCAAGTGTATGTGGTTGCACAATAATTAAATAATTTTTAAAGAGGAGTGAGATGTTGACATGAAATAATCAATTAAACCCGTTTCAAAATAATCATTCTAAGATTTATTACTTGATAGAAAAATATTCAACTATTAAAATTTCAAACATTATTCAAATAAATATTCACCTTTATAAACTTTACAATCTGTAAGCTGCTATGCTATTCATAACATACAACAAAAATAAACACCCATATAATCTTATTAACTAAACAAACATGTTAAACAAGTTACTTAAATTCTTTTTATTTTTGTGTGTCTGAAATTAACTCAAATTTTAAATAATGATAGCAACTCATTTACCAACAAAATAATATTAAGATTCAACAATGAATTTATTGTTGCTATAAACAAATAAAAATGATATTACATTTACTTCCAATATATTATTGATTTATACTGACACACCCAAAAATACAACAAAAGATTAGTATTTCTTTTCTACAAGTTGTTGTTAAATTACACTCTCTTATCTAACTACTATTTTACTTTAAAACTCTAATTATTATCTGTTCATATTTAAATTCTTTTCAAGAGCTCTCTTCACAATAAAAAAATATAATTGTTTTTGTATCACCTGTGTATATCTGCCGTTACCGTTGTGTGTGTGTGTGTGTGTGTGTGTGTGTGTGTGTGTGTGTGTGTGTGTGTGTGTGTGTGTGTGTGTGTGTGTGTGTGTGTGTGTGTGTGTGTGTGTGTGTGTGTGTGGAATCCTAGGAGTATGCTGATGATGATGATGATGATGACATGCGGTGTTTGTTGTCTCTATGGGTTGTTGCTGTTGGTGATGCTCCAGCGTTCCCCCTTACGTCTTGGTGTGAGTGTGGTACAGTGTGTGTCCTGGTTGATCTGCAATCGGGCAGCGTGACGTTGTGTGTAGATTTCTCGAGTCTGAGTGTGTGATCCCCCAAAATTGCCAGTGGTATTTATACTGGTGGCGAGTTGACAGGTACAGGCCTGTTTTTGACAAGCTAGAGATGGTCAGTTCATGCCAAAGCGTTCTTTTTATTATACTCACTTTTTGGTTAATTATCGCAAACTCATGAACATACTCGTCACATGAGCGATATCATTGTTTGCATAATTTTTTTCTGGTCACTCACATATACCACACATATTAATTACTCTTCAATTACACTAGTAATTAATATTAATTAGTTAGCATCTTTAATATTGTACCTTTGACAATAAATTTTACATCACCATGCTCATTAAAACTTCCTTAATGTAATGGTGTCTTTATAATTGGTCTAAGTCTCTGTTTACAGGTTCAAAACAAATAATTAGTTTATTATAATCCTGTTAATACCTGATTAATTGGAACAAACAATTCGTACCCGTCACCCCATATTCTTGTCGCAGCTGGCATCACGCACACACACACACACACACACACACACACACACACCGTATTTTTAACTATCGAAGCAGGTGCACTCTCGACAGGACAGAGCCTGCATTTTCTTGCACAAAATTGTATAAAACTGTTCCTTATTCTATTTACACTAATTACAATATAAAACATACTGCCCTGAGCAAATATGTATTGTTGCAACATATTAATACAAAGGTTTTTTATATATATAAACATTTGGTACATTTCACAATTTTTATTTAACTCTGACAGCTGTTTCAGCTTATTAGGAAAAGAATGTAAGGGTGGTGAATATGTGTTTAGGGTGTGGTGCCGACACGTGTGGGGTGTATATAATGGAGGGGGTGAAGAAGTGGGAAGGTCAAGTGTCTGTAAAAAATTAGTGTAATCAAAGGCAAAATATAAAAATTAAACTAAACAATAAACCCTTTATTAAAAGTTGTTATTTAGTTTAGTTAATTTTTATACTTAAAATAAAAAGTTTGCCTTTGATTATACTTAGTTTTTACAGACACTTGACCTTCACACATCTCCATCCCCTCCATGATATATACCTCACACATGTCCGAACCACACCCTCTTAACACATGTTCATCACCCTTACATTCTTTATTAGTTTACTTGTCCCTTGATTCTCTTTGAGAATAGCCTAATAAGCTGAAACAGCTGTCAGAGTTAAATAAAAACTTTGAAACGTACCAAGTGTTTATACATTTTAAAAACCTTTATAATACATTAACTTGTATAGAATTGGGAAGGCACCAGCCAATATTTTTGTTTTTAGAGGAATTTTTATTACATATAGTTGCACTGTGGAGAGCATTTACTGTACACACACATAGCTAATATATACATTAGCCACCCTAGAACTCTACCCTAGACCATTTTGGCACCCTGCACTCTCATCAAGCTTCATATCACTATGCAAAACTATGAGAGAAGGCCAGATATGAGCGCACATCATGTTGCACTTGCACAGGAACTGACACACCTTTCGCTGAGTTACAATATTATCATTCTCTGAATTACATACTTAGTGATTAATTAGTGAATTAACATAATAAATAATGTTGTCAAATACAAAAAGGTTTTTATTGTTTATGAATTTAATAAAAAAAAATTTTGGTAATGTGTTATTTCTCTTTTTTTTCTTCTTCTTGATAAATTCTTCTAAGACTTCTTACTTATGTTGAGAAGAGAGAAAAAGCTAATATTGCTAATACAAATAATAATGAACACAAGTATCTGAATAATTCTGATGTTTATTTTTTTAAATTTGAATTTGTGCGCCAATCTTACACGCATCGACAATGACATTGGCTGAGACTCACTCAGGTCGATTGTGATAAATGACAATAATTATAATATTATAATGTTAATTATTCGAGTTCTTTTAACTGTCGAAATGGTCAGAGAGGGCAAGAAACAAGATACAATACTTACAAATACTTTAATCTAAATTAATATTTGCTAAAAATAACAGGATTCTGAAAATATTGTCAATTAATAAGTAAAAATTCGAACCGTCTTGTAGAGTGACGTCACTGGCTCGTGAAGGCTGTGTTCATCTCGGGTGAGTAAATGAAAGATGGCTGCCGTTCACCTCGATTTTCTGCTGCACACGTCCACTGCTATTTGGTTTGCTCCCTCAAATATAATTACGGATTCCTTCCTCTGCGACGATGTAGTCCCTCTGGATAATTGTGTGATGTGTTTTCTTCTCCTCGGCGATGTTGTTTGGTGTTAGGTTATATAGTGCTGTGTTCCGTGTTCAAAAATTCTGTTGAGTTCGTTGTCCAGTGAATATTGGTTTTGTATGAATTTGCAATATGGTGGTTGATTTTTTGTGCCTCGTACTGGGTCTTATTATTCCGGTTGTTCTGGTTCAGTTTTGGTGTTAGTTAAGTTGTCGTGTTGTTATTTTCCATTAGGTAACCTCTGTAATACTTTTTGAGGTTGTACTATAACATCTTAACTTGTGTTATAACGTAGGGAACCCGCATTAATTGGTTCTGCCAATTATACAGGCTGCCTTCGTTGTGACGAGCTGAAAATTAATCACAACACCAAAACATTTAATATAAAAGGGATACTGGAAAGGTGGGAAGGGGAGACTCTTGATTTATGCACTCAGTTTAGTCGGTACTATAGATGACATCTCTTTATTACATAATGAGATTAATTTCTCTATTTAAAGTTCTCAACATATATGGTTCAACAGCTTACAGTTTACAAGATGATTATATATTTTATTCTTTCACAAGGGCCCTCAAAATAAGATGTACATCAATTTAATTTATTCCATGGATCCGGGATTGAATACAGTATGTTAATAATGGTCACCTCGCCATATACAATCTTGAAAATTGTGCCATTTGAAGAATGGACTTTATTAATCTTTTAAAACAATAAATCTTTCAGTTTAAACTTTTACTCTTTTACTACAAACAGTTTTATTAGATTACAGACTACATGTTACATATAATGTCTGTCTTTTATAGTCTTAAAGTGGTGAGTTAAATTGTCTTTTGTTGGTTAAAATTTTAGTATTTCATAACCATGGAAGACAAGCCTCCATGTCACCTGTGTTTTCTGTAGTTGATGCAGATTTGGCTCTTCGGTCCTCGGTGTGTTTCCTGAAGGTCTGTTGTTACCTTAGTATCCGGTGAAGGTGAAGTTCCTGAAGTATGTTAAATCATTCTGGGTGTGGTACTCTCTTCTTAGATGACTGTAGTAATTCTAGTTGTTAGAATAAATGGTGCGAAAGTTTGTTTCACTGGTATTCACTTCACATGATTATTTATTAGTTGAATTTCACCTCATGGTTCTAGTACTGTATAAATTACATAGTTTCTTATTTAAGAATTGATAGAGATGACATCGGCGCACGATTTAGTTATTTAAATATTCTTTACCGAACATTCACATATTTGTATCCGCGTCGCGAACCAACGCTGTGCGCAGCTTACGGCGTGAGCGCTCCGTTGCAAGTGGTTAAAATAGTTAAGGGGAGAGAGTAGTAATCTCGTGACATTTACTATTCAGCATAAAAGTAGTTCCATGTTCCTTCTTTATTTAAAGGATTAAAGTATGACTATTTAATTAAACAGAGATATTCTTAGTTACAGACGCAATTAAAGTACATTACAGTAGTCTTGTTTAATTATTTAAATAAGGTCAAATTTACAAGTATATTTAGTTTGTTTAGGGGTCGGAAATCAAGTTAATTCTGGTTAGCGCATGTCTATGCAGGATTAATTAACAAGGTTTACCCTTTCTGTACTATCGTATTCCTTTTATTTTATTATTAGACTTTTTATTAAATATTATTATTATTTAATGATAGCAATAAGATTTAGTTTAAATGTGCGATTTTATTAAAAATTTTAAAATTTCTCAGCCTACACATTACCTATTTATTAATTACCATATTTTTATTAATGAAATCATCACATACTCCGCCGCTTAAAGAACAGACTCCGGCTTATTTGGTCAGCAATGTACCGGGAGTATGCATGGGGATTACCGTGTGAAATTTGTATTATTATTATTATTTATTATTAGTGCAAGGTTTGTTTTCTCTATTTCTCCTTAAATGATCTTGTTCTCATTCGTGAAATTCCCTTTTTCTCGTTACTTACAATGCTAACTTATATTTTAATTCTTAATACTAATTTCAGTAACTCACAATATCGTGGCCCGACTGAGATAGGCTTACTCTAACTACACAAGTTAGCTTTCAGCACGCACTAATGATTAACTTGGCACCTTTCTGCCTCATCATTACAACTTTCAGTCGGCGCCGTTGTGACTTGTTACGTAACATGTATATAATTCTCTCTTGATTATATACCATAGACTTACCTCTAATATAATCTAAAGAGGATCCCATACTCCACTCTAGCTTATAGTTAATCCTAACATCTTATATTACTTGAGAGAAGCGGAATCTCACGAGGATAATTCTTATTATCTCTTTAATAATAACTAAACAAACTATGCGGAAGGGGAGACACTTTACACAATTCATAGTAATACACAGGGGTGGTTTTCATTGTTTAGGGACGCTACCGTTTCGTACAATAAGGGGGGAAGGTGAGTGGCTGTTTACTACAATTCTTAACACGCTTTTTTGTTCTCTTACAGGCCACAACTGGTTGTTCACTATTCAACTATACTTTTATTATTATTTTCCTTTCTCTTATTTACTGCTACACGTTACACACATTTGTTTAACTTAAGATTTATTCAGCCTTATTATTTAAGCAATTATTATTTACTTATTATTACTTTATCGAACAAGGGAGGGATAACTGAATTCATTTGAAATTTAAGTCATAACATTATTTGCTCTACTATACTATACACAATTATTTCCTACACACTTTAGTACATGGTAAACATTTATTAACATTGATTATTAAACATTTGCATTAGTTTCTATTTAAACGATCAGCTGTTACGCTGGAATGTAGGTTAGACTAGTTTTAAACAATGGCATTGTTTTGCTTACAAAGGGGGACTCAACTAGAGGGTGAATGCATTGTCTAACTCAACTTGCGGGAGGGTGACTATGACAGTTTTACACAGGCGGCAACAGGATATTTACCTGTCCGAGTTTGTCGTCAAATTGACATGTTGATGAATGAAATTTTTGGACAAGTACCTACATGGTTTTGTTTACATGGGACAATATGTTAATATAAGTTTACACATATTATATTTACAATTAACGTTACCTATACTATATTACTATAATAATAATTATGATTTTTTTTTATTCAAAATTTTGACACATATTAAAATACATGAGTGAATAGATCAACAGCTTGTGGGTGTGGAATATTGGGACACAATTACTTCTTAAACAACACAAGACACAATTATTTTTTTTTTACAAAGGAGCAGCAAATTTAAATTTAATAAAGTAGCAGAATTAAGCAAAGCCTAGCAGAGTGGCGCAATTTATAACATCTTAACTTGTGTTATAACGTAGGGAACCCGCATTAATTGGTTCTGCCAATTATACAGGCTGCCTTCGTTGTGACGAGCTGAAAATTAATCACAACACCAAAACATTTAATATAAAAGGGATACTGGAAAGGTGGGAAGGGGAGACTCTTGATTTATGCACTCAGTTTAGTCGGTACTATAGATGACATCTCTTTATTACATAATGAGATTAATTTCTCTATTTAAAGTTCTCAACATATATGGTTCAACAGCTTACAGTTTACAAGATGATTATATATTTTATTCTTTCACAAGGGCCCTCAAAATAAGATGTACATCAATTTAATTTATTCCACGGATCCGGGATTGAATACAGTATGTTAATAATGGTCACCTCGCCATATACATTCTTGAAAATTGTGCCATTTGAAGAATGGACTTTATTAATCTTTTAAAACAATAAATCTTTCAGTTTAAACTTTTACTCTTTTACTACAAACAGTTTTATTAGATTACAGACTACATGTTACATATAATTGTCTTTTGTTGGTTATAATTTTAGTATTTCATAACCATGGAAGACAAGCCTCCATGTCACCTGTGTTTTCTGTAGTTGATGCAGATTTGGCTCTTCGGTCCTCGGTGTGTTTCCTGAAGGTCTGTCGTTACCTTAGTATCCGGTGAAGGTGAAGTTCCTGAAGTACGTTAAATCATTCTGGGTGTGGTACTCTCTTCTTAGATGACTGTAGTAATTCTAGTTGTTACAATAAATGGTGTAAAAGTTTGTTTCACTGGTATTCACTTCACATGATTATTTATTAGTTGAATTTACCTCATGGTTCTAGTACTGTATAAATTACATAGTTTCTTATTTAAGAATTGATAGAGATGTCATCGGCACACGATTTAGTTATTTAAATATTCTTTACCAAACATTCACATATTTGTATCCGCGTCGCGAACCAACGCTGTGCGCAGCTTACGGCGTGAGCGCTCCATTGCAAGTGGTTAAAATAGTTAAGGGGAGAGAGTAGTAATCTCGTGACATTTACTATTCAGCATAAAAGTAGTTCCATGTTCCTTCTTTATTTAAAGGATTAAAGTATGACTATTTAATTAAATAGAGATATTCTTAGTTACAGACGTAATTAAAGTACATTACAGTAGTCTTGTTTAATTATTTAAATAAGGTCAAATTTACAAGTATATTTAGTTTGTTTAGGGGTCGGAAATCAAGTTAATTCTGGTTAGCGCATGTCTATGCAGGATTAATTAACAAGGTTTACCCTTTCTGTACTATCGTATTCCTTTTATTTTATTATTAGACTTTTTATTAAATATTATTATTATTTAATGATAGCAATAAGATTTAGTTCAAATGTGCGATTTTATTAAAAATTTTAAAATTTCTCAGCCTACACATTACCTATTTATTAATTACCATATTTTACTTCCATATTTCTTAAGGAATGGAAGTATGGTGATGGCAAAAAAAATCGTGTTCGAGATTATTGCAGATTCTGATTCTACTACACTCAAAACATGAAAAAAAGTCGTTTTCCGAAAAGTGTCTGTGTATGTGTCTGTCTGGCTGTCTGTAGATTTTTTTCTATGGCAAACGATAACTGCCGCAAATTCAAACAGAATCAAATAATTTTTTGCATACAGCCCTAATTTGTAGAGTACTCACGACCTATTGTTTTTGGTGAAGATCGGTTGAGGGAAAGGGGTAGTTTACCTGCAACGGTTTTTTTTTTATCAAGGGAAATTTTTTTTTTGGCAAACGATAACAGCCGCAAATTCAAACAGAATTAAATAATGTTTCGTATACAGCCCTGAATTGTAGAGTTCTCAAGACCTATTGGTTTTGGTGAAGATCGGTTAAGGGAAAGGGGTAGTTTACCTGTAACGTTTTATGTTTTAACAAGGGTATTTTCTATGGCAAACGATAACAGCCGCAAATTCAAACAGACTCAAAAGATTATTTGCATACAGCCGTAAATTGTAGAGGTCTCAAGACCTATTGTTTTTGGTGAAGATCGGTTGAGGGAAAGGGGTAGTTTACCTGCAACGTTTTTTTAACAAGGGTATTTTCTATGGCAAACGATAACAGCCGCAAATTCAAACAGAATCAAATAATTTTTTGCATACAGCCGTGATTTGTAGAGTACTCAAGACCTATTGTTTTTGGTGAAGATCGGTTAAGGGGAAGGGGTAGTTTACCTGCAACGTTTTTTTATCAAGCGTATTTTCTACGGCAAACGATAACAGCCGCAAATTCAAACAGAATCAAATAATTTTTTGCATACGTCCCTGAATTGTAGAGGTCTCAAGGACTTTTGATTTTGGTGAAGATCGGTTAAGGGGAAGGGGTAGTTTACCTGCAATTTTTTACGTTTTAACAAGAGTAAAGTACTTGAGAATTTATTTAAACTTTTTGAAACAATGGTAATTGTTAAAAATAAAATAATTTTATTGCCTGGCAACAAAATTCGAAGTCATTAAGTTCGAAGTTACATTAAAAATTATAATTTTTTCATTTTAATGTAAATCTGTACATAGTATAAAGTAAAGTCGGTCCGTTTTCTCTCTGTGTTTGAAATCGCTAATCTCAGGAAGTACTGAACGGATTTTATTCAAGTTTTCGCCAATAGATAGAGTGTCTATCGAGGAACATTTATATGTATAATTAATACATATATGTTGTACATTAGCTTAGCTATCACGGTTTATGTCAAGTAAGTGGTATAGTTTACATCGTATATATAAAAATGAATGTTTCTTTGTTTGTCCCGTATGCGTTCCTATACCATTCATCCGATTGCGATGAAACTTCGGTGAGTTGTTGTGCGCACGTCCGCGAAGGTTTCTTCCACATCTCCTCCTAAACCACTGTACCGATTTCAACCAAACTTGGCACAAATATTTTACGCAACGGGAGAACCAACATAGGATAGGTGTTTTTTCGATGGGGTCCTTTTGGGTGTTCTTTGGGGTCTTCCACATCGCCTCCTAAACCACTGGACCGATTTCAACCAAACTTGGCACAAATATTTTACGCAAAGGGAGAACCAACATAGGACAAGTGTTTTTTTCGATACGATCCTTTGGGGTCTTCCACGTCTCCACCTAAACCATTGGACCGATTTCAACCAAACTTGGCACAAATATTTTACGCAACGGGAGAACCAACATAGGACAGGTGTTTTTTTCGATACGATCCTCTGGGGGGTCCTTTGCGGTCTTAAAAAACTATTAGATCTGGTTACTATGGCAACCCAATAGAATAGATTCTGTTCTAAATATATTATCGCATTAAATTGAAGACCACGCGAACGAAGTTGTGGGCAACAGCTATTTATTTTTAAGAAGCCTACTTTAATTAAACTTTATTAATTAAACTAACATTTTTATTACGTACAACGTGAAACTCCGTAGCGAAGCACGGGTATTCTGCTAGTCATGTATAAGAGAAAATATATCGTGCGTGGCAGGCAAGCATATCTCAGTTATGTACTGTTTACGTTTCCATTTTATTATTATCACTACCGCAATAAAAAGGCAGGGAAGACACACACACACACAATTCGCGTTATTTCTGGTCTCATTCATGTTTATATTCTTACATTTGCACGGTTTTTAAATGGAAAGTGCCGAACCCATACCAACATAACGCATGCAAGCCGAAAAACTGTCCAGCGTGGATAGCGATTTGCTTCCTGTGGATCGCTGGGCAGTGTAACTGCACGTGTTTGCAGAGGAACGATTCATAGACAGACTTTTCGTCTTTAGGGAATTAACCCTCTGCAAGATGCTGAGGGTCCATAAGTGACTTCGGAGCGCTCCTTCTTTTCCGTGTGTTTGTTCTGTGAAACGTACACTGTAGATTCGCAGCTTTATTCTAAGCAACGCTCAATAGGAAATGTTGAACATTTTTATCTACGGTGTACCCTCATATACACTAAACCTGCTCTGATGTTTTAATTACGGACATCATAATATTAAAAGTTTGGAAACGTGAGCACTACTTAATGGAGATCAATCATTAACTTATACAAGCCATTAATTTTATGCATATTTTTTATATATATGTGTACAATGTTATCGGCAACAAAGAAGTAGTTTTTGTTAAAATTCCTTCCCGGGATATTTGGCCGTAGTTCAATGTTTTCTACAAAACCAGACGTTTCGGCAATGCCATCGACTTCCATCATCAGTGAAAATCGAGTGTGATAACGTGAGGTGGTATATGTTAGTGACCACAGTACTGTGGTTAAGGCTGAAGCAGTAAGTAGAAAGAAGTAGTTTCTATGGTAATATTTCATTTCGAAAATGATTTTAAATATAAATCTTAGAATATGGAAGTCATGTATGGTTCTCCATACCGATATTTTATTAATGAAATCGTCACAGTACTTCAATGTTTTGTCACCATTTATATTTTTCAGATCTTCCGTCCGTAAACTTTGATCTGCACACATTCACGAGTAACAATAGACTGATGACTTAAAGTCATCGTTTTAGGTGGTAATTTATAAATCTCTTATTCCTCTTACCATTGTCTGTTCACATCTACATGTCTTGGATTTGATTTCAACTCCTAAAAATACATGACAAGTTTTCCTATTTATTGCTGTAACTTAATTATTTATTAATTTTATGAAAATTTAACTATCTAGCAATATTCTTGTGCTAATTATACATAATTCAATATATAACTGGGTCTGTTTTAAGTTCAGATAAGCCTAAAATTTACAATTTTTGATATTTCTTATAGGCCTTGTATTTTTTACAATTTTAGTAATTAAATGGTTTACAAGTGATTTTATGTTAATATTTCTTTTAAATAATTTTACTCACTTCATGATTATTCCTTGTTGTTGATAATTTGTTGTTATAATACTCCAATATTGATTAATTTACACTTTATCTGAGTTGAGTACCCCTTAGGCCTAGTATTACATATTTCCAAATAAAGTTAATTTTATTCTTTTGTCATTACGTTTGCTAATATTTGTTTCTGTGCTGATTACATTTTCATATTTTTGTTTTACATGGACTAGTTTCTATTAATTATATACAGTTCTATTGAATTTATTCATTTGGGTTTGATTCTATGATAGTAGTTGATTTTGGTCTAAAATTCTGTTTTATTTTTCTATGGGGTTTGTTAATTATTTTGCCCTATTATTCTTTATATGGTTTACAGTTTAATAACACAATATTCATATTACCTACTTGCCTTCTCTGCCTTAACAAACTTTGAAATCATTGAACATTATTTAAATACAACATAACATCTTATATCTACTAATTTTTATATATCCCTTAATTATAATAAAAATATCTTATGCCCATTATCCTTAACTGTCTTATTTAATTATAACAAAATACCTTATCTATTATCTTTATCTTTCTAATATATAATTTGATTAACAAAAAATGAAAACATCTTATTATTAGTCATACTCTCAGTTATGAACTGTCCTCTGGTATTTATGTCCTTATAACTTATTTAACTGTAATTAAAAACATTTTATTGGTAATAGTATTTCTTATATATAATTTTAAACACTCTTATTACTAATAATATTGTCAGTCATTAGACTGTCTTTGATTCTTATGTTTTTTCTAGTATCATTCTACACTCATGGTAGTCCTTTTAAATCACTTTTTTAACTCCTTCATTGAATATTTTTTTTATAGATTTTTAACTATGTTGTTCACTACATTCACTGTAGTTTCTAACTTTTACTATATCACTTCACTTTATATTTTCTACACTATGGTAGTCTTTTTAGTGGTTTCTACTCTATGGTAGTCATTTGGTTTGTTTTTACCTTAGACTTATACTTAGTTTACAATTTAGTTTTAATTGTATTGTATCCTGTAACTAGAGCTGGGTCTAACATATATGGGTTTTAATTTAGTTTTAATTGGGTATGTATTCCTTTATTAACATTTTGGGAATAGCCCTCCTTGTTTCTATGTTCTTTTTAGGAACCTTGACATATTTTGTCTCTTCTTTCTTATTATATAAATAAATTCCGTCTCTTGTGTTTTCAAGTCTTTGTGGCATTAATTCAATACATCTTATTTGAATATTCGGTTTCATTTAATGTTTATTTACAGCTCTTTGTTAACTTGGTATTGGTTTTGTATCTTGGGGTTTTCTGCTTCTTAATTTAATAATTTTCCCCTTATTAATTTTTTATTTACTTTTTCCTTTTGTCTTCTCATTTACTGCTCCTCAATCTACTGGGTATACTGCTGTTGTACTGGGGTTTTATATAGTTGGTTATTTATATATGGACCAAGAGTTTTCTTTGTTATTCAGTTTATTTTTAATAACATTTTATCGATATAATGATCAGCTTCTTTAATTTACTTTTTAACCATTTATTATTCTCACTCACTATTGATATTTTCTTCTTTATTAATGTTGTATTAAGTTAAATTTTAAGGTGATAATTCTGTTATGCTACAATATGGACAAAAGATGAGGCTTACTCAACCATATTTTAGGCATATCTGTTATGGAAATTGTCTTATAGCTGATGTGTTCAAAGCTATGTAAATTCAGATACATGTTTTAATAAATACAAATAATATATTACTGTATATGGCTGCACTGGCTCTTGCACAATATTCTTGTGACACAAACACAGTAGTCTTACCAATCCAGTACCTTTCATTACAGTTTGCAAATTGATTGTACATATTATATTAGAGGCAGGATGATGTAAATTGAACACTAAGGTCTCGATGCGCAGTAGACAAACACCTCATTGCGAGGCTAACAAAATTTGCATTCACTTCACACATGCGCAGAACAATTTTGTGTGGTGTTTCATAGTGTGAACATCGGCTGCAACAAGACTGGCGATAACAACGGAAGCATGTGTGTGACAGAGAGGGAAATAATATGGAAGTGAGACAGTGAATATTATAGCATTGCCTCCCCTCTCTTCCAGTGGCGAAGCTAACGTATAAGTACTGGGTAGGCTGATAAAATATAAATATGCTTCCTTACCTTATATTTTTGTATACAATAGATCAACACGTCGATTCTTCTTTGTTGCGAAAATATCAATTACACGTTCCTTGAAACTCTGACCCATAGAAAGTTCTTTAACTAAACTTTTTTCAATGGCGATTGTACTGAGAGAACTTAATCGTTCATTTGTCATTGAATTTCGGAGGCAATTTTTTATCCTTTTTAATGTGGTCATACTTCTTTCAGAGGAAGCTGTAGTAACAGGAAATGTCAAGACCAACTTGATAAGTCGTGTCACTTCTTTATAGATGGTTTGAAGACCATTGCTAGTTATGAATTTCAGAAGGTCTACAGGGGGTAAATGTTTTTCCTCATCTACATAAATATTCTTTAATTCATTTTCCAATCGTTCTGTGTTGAAAAATGGATACATGGACAGAAGGTTGTTTAATTTCATTGCAAGAAAATCTAGTTTATATCCCCCAAAACTATTTTGATCCAGCAATTCAACATATCTGATATTTTCAATATCTCCAAAACACGTTTCCATTTGTACAGTCAGTGTGTCCAAAATTTCGTAGGTTAAAAGTTTGAAGGACCCGAATTCTTGTTCACTTATACTTAATCTTTTTAGAGTTTTCAACACATGATATCACAGTATCTTCTGATCTCATATTCTTTATTACTTCGATGGTCTTCTGGATTTCAGTATTACACATATTTATGTCTGATGTTACTTAGTTTTGAAGGAGTCTAAAAAGGTGGTCTATATATACAAAAATTTGTTTGTAAAGACAAAGCAGGTAAGTGAATTGTGTTTTGTTCAAGATATTAAGCAGGCCAGGAGCACAGTTGAATGACTGCATCCCATTCTTCAATGGTATCTGTAATTGTGTGGAAAACATCTTTCAGCTCATTGTATTTTGCATAAATTGTATGCACTGCTCGGGAATTGAAATTCCAGCGGGTGGTACATGTTTGTGGTAATCTAAATCCTTTATTTTCTAACAGCTGTGTTCTTTTTGAGGATTTACTGAAAAATGTATGGAAAGCTGCAAGATTAGAAACGAAAAGTCCAACTTGTTTGATTGATTTTGAACAATATAGTAACACCAGATTCAATTTATGAGCGTAACAATGTAAAAATGTAGCTCGTGGACAGATCTGTTTCACAAACTGTTGGACGCCTCCTCGATCTCCTGCCATTACAGAGGCCCCATCATAGGTTTGACTAACTATTTTGTCAGTAATTTCCCGAGCATTAAGTTCATGGATAATAACTTCTGATAACCCTACAGCTGTTTTGTCTTTGAAACATCATAGAAACCAATAAACCTTTCTTTAGGCCCATCTTGTGTACAGAATCTAAGAATGATGCTCATTTGAGTTTTACAAGAAATGTCAAGGGTTTCGTCTGCTTGCACACTAACAAACTCGCAGGAATGTAATTCTTCTTTAATGAGTTCATTAATTACGTCAGTTACTGATTCAATCAGCTCATTTTGAATTGTACTTGATGTACCTTTAAAACTGGAAGTGCACTGCAAATGATCACGTAAAAACTGTTCTTGTCTGGAGAGAAGTTCCAATAATTCAAGATAATTACCTTTGCTGTCGGAACTTTCATATTCAAAATGCACTCTAAAAGCAAGCTCTTGTTTACCTAAGAAGCACACAACATCGATAAGTCTCTCAATTACAAATCTATTTTGCTTCACAATTTCATTGTGTTTCATGGCTTGAAGCTTAGCGCCTTCAGAAATGGAATGTTCAATTCTTCCACGACCTAACAATAAAAATGTCTCTTCATTCTGAAGATGCCTTCTTGAACGCTGATGTTTTTCGGCCTTTCTATCAAAATTGTTTGTTACACAGACACCATAAGAAGCTGATGACCATTTTTTTTCACCCCCACTCAGAATACAGGTATAACAGTATAATTTATTTTTCTCAGAGCACCCTGTTAGCCAAGGATATTTCTTGTACCAAGAGAATTGAAACTTTCTATTTTGTCTGCTATCCGCTATTTTAATATCTAAATGTGGTGTCAATCTCCTATCTTTGTAGGCACACTTTGTTTCATAACTCCAACTTGAAAACGGTTTCACGTTTAATTCACTAAATAATGACGTTAATCTTCTCTCAGTATCACCCATTGTACACAAAAATATCTAACACTAACACACAAGTAAAAACATAAAACGAACACTAACAAATGTAAATTAATTAAATTAAACGTAAATGAATTGGTAGAGTGAATAATTAATTGCACTAAGTACGGAAGATATACCCGTTCACGCTCACTGCCCGAGACGGAGACTAGCCTCTTGGCCAGCAACGCAACAGCTTTCTCCCCCTCCCGCACACACACACACACATACACACACACACACACACACATAACGCCCGCCGCATGTCATAAAAGGTGGTGGGAGATAGGCTTTGCCAGAAAGCCTCACATAGCCTGACGGCAGTTCCATTCGTACCGCGCTCTTAGAGTGCGTTTTGTAAACCAATTGTTATGAACTTATAAAATACGATAATCCTGAAACGTTAACTTTTCACGTATTCATTTTTTCCTTTATTTTTTGGGTAGGCTAAGCCTCAATAGCTTCGCCACTGCTCTCTTCTCTCTAGATAATTTACCTATACCTCAAGTGGGGGTAATTCATGCATTGGGTCAGCGCAGATGACTGTTCAGGAAAGGTTGGTGGGCCTATAATACATATTAAGTAATGTCTATTTTTATATCTATTTCTTGCTGGGTGACCTTGCATAGGACCTAATGCCCTTTTTGTGTAAAACATCTTACATGAAAATTCAGTTTTTATGCATGACTGCATGCAGAATTTTGTAAGTCTATCTCAAAATTTGAGCAAATGAGAGCATATTTTAAAAATGTCTGCAGACGTCTCTTTTGCACAAAAACATTTTATGCATTGTTTTATTTGCATATGTCTTGCACTATTAAATAATTTGTTTAATTTACAAGTAATATACATACAATATTTAAAATTTGTTGCCAAAATGATAGATATTTTGGAGAAACAATGTTATTGTAAGTATACTATAACTTTACTAAAATATCGGTATGGAGAACCATACATGACTTCCATATTCTAAGATTTATATTTAAAATCATTTTCAGCCAAACAGCCAGGGAAGGAATTTTAACAAAAAAATACTTCTTTGTTGCCAATAACGTAGTACACATATAAAAAAAAATTATCCCCTCCCCCTTCAACTATAATTTTGATTTATAGAAAATTACCCCCAGCCCGTTCAACTAGCCTCTTCATTTATAGATATTTCATCTATGTTTCTACAGTGGATTATTAAGATCTTATCAGGATACTTTATCAAAATTAAGTACTTTACTCATGTTACAACAAAAACTGCCCTTTCCCCGTAACCGATCTTCACCAAAATCAACAGACATTGAGTTCTCTATAGCTCAGGCACATATGTAAAAAATTATTTGATTCTGTTTGAATTTACGGCAGTTATGGTTCGTCATATAAAAAATTACCCATGTTAAAACATAAAACATGAGATTTATAAAACATATCTAAGATTTATATTTAAAATCATTTTTGAAATAAAATATTTTCATAGAACCTACTAACGCTGGGGAAATCTGAGGAGCCAATCAGAGTTGGGCCTACCTGTCACTCTGCTGAATTTGGTGGAAAGCCCTGTCACTGTCGTCAAGTCCCCACCTCAATGAAGAACCCATTGTTTTATAAAAATATATTTAAATTTTGAAAACTGAAAATTCTTTTCTTGTAAATATTTATATTTAATAATCAAAATGACTTTATTTTTGTTACCTGGCAACAAAATTATTTTATTTTCAACAATTACCATTGTTTCAAAAAGTTTAAATAAATTTTCAAGTACTTTACTCTTGTTAAAACGTAAAAGGTTGCAGGTAAACTACCCCTTCCCCTTAACCGATCTTCACCAAAATCGAAAGTCCTTGAGATCTCTACAATTCAGAGACGTATGCAAAAAATTATTTGATTCTGTTTGAATTTGCGGCAGTTATCGTTTGCCATAGAAAAAAAAAATGTTGCAGGTAAACTACCCCTTCCCCTCAACCGATCTTCACCAAAAACAATAGGTCTTGAGTACTCTACAAATCAGGGCTGTATGCAGAAAATTATTTGATTCTGTTTGAACTTGCGGCTGTTATCGTTTGCCATAGAAAATACCCTTGTTAAAAAAACGTTGTAGGTAAACTACCCCTTTCCCTTAACCGATCTTCACCAAAAACAATAGGTCTTGAGAACTCTACAATTTAGGGCTGTATGCAAATAATCTTTTGATTCTGTTTGAATTTGCGGCTGTTATCGTTTGCCATAGGAAATACCCTTGTTAAAACATAAAATGTTACAGGTAAACTACCCCTTTCCCTTAACCGATCTTCACCAAAAACAATAGGTCTTGAGAACTCTACAATTCAGGGCTGTATGCGAAAAATTATTTGATTCTGTTTGAATTTGGGGCTGTTATCGTTTGCCAAAAAAAAAAAAATTTCCCTTGATAAAAAAAAACCGTTGCAGGTAAACTACCCCTTTCCCTCAACCGATCTTCACCAAAAACAATAGGTCGCGAGTACTCTACAAATCAGGGCTGTATGCAAAAAATTATTTGATTCTGTTTGAATTTGCGGCAGTTATCGTTTGCCATAGAAAAAAAATCTACAGACAGACGCACAGACAGACAGACAGACACACAGACACACACACAGACACTTTTCGGAAAACGAATTTTTTTCATGTTTTGAGTGTAGTAGAATCAGAATCTGCAATAATCTCGAACACGATTTTTTTTGCCATCACCATACTTCCATTCCTTAAGGAATATGGAAGTAAAATGAACTTTATCTTGTGAAAAACTTACTTTTTTCGTCGGACGCGTTTCGGCTTAAGTATCCGCCTTCTTCAGCTTTTAGTCAGACGTATACTATAAACGTTATGAGAATATATTTTTGGTGTAGGTTTAATATTACAACGATACTAGTTGCATATATCTATATGTAATTTAATTTGTATAGCCCCACGTTCTTTGGGAGCCAAATGTAACAAGTTATATATTCTTTACAATTTAATTGGTACATTAATTGAACTCATACACTTTATATAACATTACTAACAACTTTTATGTGTATTTGGGGTTCAGGTGTAAATATAATAAGAGTATTTTTTATTATCAGTATTAAAAACTCATATTTATTATTTTTTCATTATTAAAATTATTCATAAACGTCATTAATTTGTCGGTCACGATATTGCTCATTATTTAACTCATTATTTAATGTTGATATCTTACGATATGCAACATTACACATATTTAAAAAAAATTCTTATATCTAAACATGTTAATCTTATATCTAAACATGTTAAATAATTTTTATTAATTTATTATAAAATTAAAATATTCTTATATTGAAATAAATTGTCTTATCTCAGATCTGACCTCTACTCGCTCAGTCTATACCAATTTTTTGACTTCAATTTAACTTTATATTAATTTCTTGTAGACTGGCTTTTGTTTTAATATTCAACTTTAAATTAATCTTTCTATACTTCAAATATCTAATCACTTTACTATTTATTTTGATCATAAACTCTACTCTCTTTACTTTAAATTCTCTTTCATTTATTACTGCTTCTATATTTATTATGCGATCGCTCATTCTTACGACTAAACATTTATTTACATTTTAACATATTATTACTAAATATAAACTTTCTTTGTTTCAATTTACTGTCTTTTGAAATCGTCTTTATGAGCTCTTTTGTTTTTATAAATCATTTAAAATGCATTAAGCATGTCACCTCGATTTCTGATGATCTTACGACTGTTGTCCGGGGTCCAGCGTTCTCTAGAGTTAATTTTCCATTCCTCTTGTCCTGGCGTGGTCCTGGATACATCTAGGGTCCATCGTCGATCTACGGCATGTGTTCCTGGATACATCTAGAGTCCAGCGTCGATCTACGGCAGCTTTCCTGGATACGTCTAGAGTCCAGCGTCGATCCACAGCATGTGTTCCTGGATATACTCTTGGTAGACTAACTATTGCTGTATTTACTTTTCCCGTAATATTGTCGTGACTTTAACAAACGTCATTTCGTTTGTTACTGCAACTTGTAATAGAATAATAAAAAATATAAACAGTTTTGCCGTCGGACAGCATGTCCGGCTGCAACTGAGTCTTGAAATGAAGAGAAAGGTTTTTGGTTGAACCCTTAATTTATACCCTCTCGAGATTCCGCGCTAATCGGCTCCAAAATCGTCCTGTCGATACCTGCGTATCTCATGACAGCCCCCACTACCGAACCTTTTCATCTATTTGCAATTATTAGCAAATAGCACTGTTTTGCATGGAATCGAGATAGCACAAATCGTAGCTACTTCGATTAATCACTCACTATATTAATTTGAGCGTCTTAGGGTAATTTGCGTATTTTTAGCACGTTTATTTTGCACTGTCTTCGCATAACATGTTCTATTAACGTCATCTTTTCACTGGGGATAACTATAATTTTTACCCACACTTTGGTGCCTTTGGTTTGATCATACATTAATTAGTTTTCTCACAGTGAATTAAAACAATTATTTTATTAATTACTTGGGGCGGGTTGCTGAGTTTCTTGTCTATGCCTGCTTCACTCACACACACAAGATACACGTGTAACACACATACAATTGAGCAGGTGTTCACTGCGTGTCGGAACAGGTTACTTGCTCCCCTAATCTAACAATGAAATATTTTTGCAATCTCAGACCTGTCCATTTACCTGTAACTTATACAAATTATACAAAATTTACATTTATTTAAATTAATGCCTAATACAGCTATGGCTGTATCGTTGCATTATTCCTCTGCCTGAGAGAAAAATTTAATAAATATTTATTTATTAAATTTTTGTCTATTTGTTCTAGACAAATACAATCATGTTATATTAACTTAACTTAAGTTTACATTGTTAAACAAACACATAATAATGAGTAAGTCAGTCTAACATTCCCGTGGTGGTATGTAATATTCACCCCCCATTATACAGCTGATCTGCGTATGTGTGTTGACCTTGTCCTGCTTCAGTGACCTTGTCCCACTTTTACTCTCTTCTCATTATTCATACGTAGAATTTCTTGAATGGCGTCGCATGATATTTGCCAATGTCCTTATCCTTTCTCTCATCGGATATGATGAATGTGTGTCTTCCTACGCGTTATTTTAACGTATAAGGTCCGTTGTACAACCGGAAAAATTTCTTTGCTGTGTTGTCACTGCGTTTTCCTACAGGATTAGCTTTCAACAAAATTTGTTCTCCTACCTCAAATCGTTGTAATTTATGTGTTCTATTGTATTTTTCTATCCTCTTGTTACCTTGTTCTATGATGCGTTGTTTAGCATACTCCACCTTTACACTTAATGGAATAGGTACATTTTGATTCAATGGCTTGCTTACATATTTGGTCCAGAATATGACAGGTTTCTTGTCTTCGTCTAGCTCGATTGGTGTATAACTCGTTGCTTCGCTATAATTTTCATTTATTGCTTTCTCAAAGAAAGGTAAGTACTCTGCCCATTTGTTGTGTTGATCATGACAGTAGATTCGTAGATATTTACCTAACTCTTTATTTACTCTTTCCGCCAGATTTCCCTATGGGTGTCGTACTGATGTGAGCACAGGTTGGATTCCATTTTCACGAAGAGTTCTCTCCCATACTTCGCTTTGGAACTGTACTCCTTGATTGCTAAGTACCTTCTTCATTTTACCATATGCAGGGATGTATTTCTGCAAGAGTATTTTTAAAACAACTTAAGTTGTGGGTCGCATAATTGGATACAGATGGACAGCTTTGGAAAATACATCTATACAAACAAGTATGTGTTTCACCCCCGACTTGATCTCGGGAGTGGTCCAAGAAAATCCATTGCAATTAGCTCTCCTTTTTGGTCCTTTTGAATACTCTGCATTTCCACATAGGTATGTAGATTCGGTCCTTTTGCTGTTTGACACTCATAACATTTCTTACATTCATTTTTAATCTTCCTGAACATATTATTGATGGTGAAATCTTCACGTAGGCTTAAGTAACATTTAAGTGCAGCAGCATGTGCTAAACGTTTGTGTGTTGGTCGAATTAATTTATGCAACATATCATTTGTTAATACTACCTTCCAATCTTGCCTCATTAGTTTATATAAGACTCCATTTTGTACCTTGTAATTGTCTGGTAGGTGATCTCGTAGCTTAAATTCCCTCGTAGCATCATCTAAGTTTTGTTGTTGAGCTACATTCTTCAACATGTGTTTAATATCATTATCAATAGTAAATTTAATAGGTAACAGTTGTAACTCATTATGGTTCTTTTCATAGACCTCTTCACAATTTTCTGTGACGTATCTACTCAAAGTATCGGCTATAATATTATCTTTCCCTGTACAATATTTTATAGTAAAGGAATACTCACCGATTGCTAGGATCCATCGTAACAATCGAGCATTGGTTACTTTACATTTTAATAGAAATAACGCTTGATGGTCCGTATGTATTTGGAAATGCGATCCATAAATATAGTATCGAAACTGTTTCAGAGCGTAGACTATAGCAAGTATCTCCTTCTCAGATGTAGAGTACTGCTTCTCTGCTCCTTTGAATACTCTACTAGCATATGCAATGACACGGTGTTCTCCTGTAGCATCCTGTTGATACAGTACACTTCCATACGCGTAGTCGTTAGCGTCTGCGTAGATAACGAATCTTCCATCTCGCTGTGGATGATGAAGCATTATGTTTTCCATGAATAAATTCTTGACTTGGTCGAAGGCATCTTGATGTTCCTTCTCCCACTTCCATTTGTGATTTTTCCTTGTTAGCTCCAGCAATGGTTGGGTTTTCTCTGCGTATAGTTGTGAGAATCTTCTATAGTACCCTGTGAGTCCTAAAATTGCTCGTAACCCTTTAATGTTCTTAGGTATAGGAAAATCGGTAATACTGGATATTTTCATGGGATCGGGTTGAATACCAGAGGATGAAATAATATGACCTAGGAATTGGATTGAGGATTTTATGAATTTACACTTGTCTAGGTTAAGGAATATATGGGCTTCCTTAAACTTGTGGAATATAATGTTAAGATGTTCAATATGTTCATCAAGTGTTTTTGATACTACCAGGATATCAACCACGAACACTATGGTGTATGGCTCCACTTCTGGTCCCAATGATTTCTCCAGACATTTTACAATTGCAGCCAAACTCGTGCTCAAACCAAATGGAACTACCTTGTGTTGATAGCATTTATTTTTATATAGGAAGGCGGTGTATTTTCTATCTTCTCTTCTAATTGGAATTTGCCAGAAACTTGACCTTAAATCCAACTTAGTCAAATATCGTGCTCCTTCACACTTGGCAAATAACTCGTCCGCAGGTGGTGCACAATCAAATTCATGTAGAATAACGCTATTCAAACTCCTCATGTCCAGGCATAAATGTACTTCTCCACTCTTCTTCTTTACTACAACTAGAGGATTAAGAAAGTTACTGTTCGACCGCTCAATGACTTTATTTTCTATCATCCGTCTTATTTCCAGTTCAACTTCTCCCTCGTACTTCCTGTGTATTGGATTCGTTCGTCTGACAAATTTTGTAGGGTCTGATACCATAATAGCGTGTTCATAGACTGTGGTCTGCGTCAGTACCTCGCTGAATACTTCATTATACACTTCTATTAATTTAAATAACTTCGCTTCTTCCTGAGATGACATTCCTTCTTTGGCTGAATTAGCATGCTGAGTAGGTGCATATCGTATACATGGCTTGGATATGACAATAGGATTTTCACTTACCTCACCATTTTCTTCATCTTCATTCATAATTAATTCATATAGAATATTCTTATAATTACATAACATCTTATTGTTATTGATATCAATTCTTGCACTTAAAGTATTTATTAAATCCATTCCAATAATTCCATCATAAATAAGTTTATTCATTATGATCATAGGATATATTATTTCTAAGTCCTTACAATTTAAAATTACGTAAGCTTGCTGTCTAACTTTTTCTCTCTTATTCATAGCTGTAACAACATTCATATTACTGACAGGTAACATAGCTGTTTGTTTAAAATATTTTTTATTTTATTGTACCCACTTATTACTTAGTGCAGTTAATTGGCTACCTGTATTGATTAACATTTTAATTTTACTTCCGTTAATTTGTACATTAATTAGCGGACATTTTATTTCTGGTTGATTTGGTGTCACCCTTCTGTCGGTGTCTAATAATTCATTTCTCACATCACACGGAAATATATTGTTCATTGTGGACTCGTACGTCCTGTTTTTCAGTCATTGTTCTGTGTCATGGGAACAGGATGGTTGCACAGAGCTGTGTCACGGTTTCGCTTTGATTTCTCCCTCTGCACTCCCTCTCTTGCTCTGCACTGTAGACACGAAGCGATCATGTGTTTTCTTAAATCTCTGCTTCCAATTTGTATCATGCACATTTTTCTCTGAGTGTGGTTCCTGCTGTACGTTTCGCGTGTTATTCACAGCTGTGTGTTGGTTTACACTGTGCACTGGCGGTGTGAAATTTTGCCTATAATTATCACGATTTTGCGTATCATCACGTTCTCGTGCTCTATCACTACGTTCATATTATTGTGATAATTAATCCGTGTTTGTTGATAGTGTGGTGATGTGTTACTCTTGTTAATATTTTGTGATTGAGTGACAAGTATTAAGAATTGTTCAATAGTTTTGATACCCTGCGTATATACAGCTAATTGGATATCTCTATAGAAATGGTAAGACAACTTGGACACTATCTCATATTCAGAAAATTTTGGTTTTAAATGTTTTACGCGTTCGATTTGCGCAATTGCGTATTGTTCAATACTCTGTTGTCCTTGTGCATTGAATTTTCCATACTCAAGTTGATCCATCACCTGTCGTTGGGTATGCACGTTCCAGTATCTGTTTTCGAATGCTTCACGAAACTGCTGATATGTACTGACGTTATCTCTAATAATAGAATACCATTGACTGGCTGAATCTTTAAGATATCGCGTGACGAAGTCTATCTTTTCGTCGTCATTTATTGCACTGCCAATCTTCTCTATTTCCTTCTCCACTCTAGCTAGGAATTCCATACTGTTCTCCCATTTTCCACCTGAGAATTTAAGTCTGGTCCTTTCTTCCATTGGTGTAGGAAACATGGTCATTTGGTTCTGTCGTCTTCTCAACTCACTTCGTAGCTGGTTCATCTCCTCTTGGATTTCTTCTTTCATATGTGAGACGTCTCCCGAACGGTCCTTTGTATTTTCTTCAATTCTATTTTCAATGAGTACAGTACGCGTTTCTATGTCTCTAAGTTTACTGGTATTTGCTTGTGACATATTACTAACAGTTTGAATTTTATCATCCTGCTCTCGCATCATAGTAGTTATAGTATCATTTAAATTTTCATTTATTTATTTATGCGATTCTTTTAGATCTTTCCTCCACTCGAGACGTAATTCTTTTTGTTTATTTTCAAACCGTACAACTTGCTCATGTAAGGCTTGTTTAAAATTATTCTCTAGCATGTCAATACGTAAGTTAGTATCAACAATATTTTCTGTTAATTCTTCTAACTCTCCGTTATTTTTATGGTGTCCTGTTTAAAATTTTCAGTCTGTTGTTAAAGTTTATTTTCTAAACTTTCTGTTTGGTTCTTATTAAATTCTTTTAATTCATCTATTCTAGCATTTAAATTTTCTGTCTGTTTATTTAAATTTTCTGTCTGTTTTGTGCTTAATTCATCGACCCAGGCATGCATCATTGTCCGAAATGCCTCCATGTCTAAATTTCCTGGCATCGTCATGTTAAATTATTTTGTATTTAAATATTTATTTATAATTTATTATTATTAGTGAACCGTATGGAAGCTTTTATTTATTTATTGTTGAACTGTTATTATTTATTTATTTTTATTTATTCATGTTACACTTACACCTGTTTATTTTGTTGAGCACCAGTTGTGTTTTAGTACACAACAATTAACATAACATACAGTTAATGTTTACTATACCAGTAAATTATTATTACATATAATTTTAGTTATATCATATAACTCATCAAACATTGGTAATCATAATAAGAGCATACATTAATTATTAAATGTAGGCATTTCGTGCCACACGTCAAGGGCGACAAATTTTTATAACAAACTTAATATAATTTAAATTTGTGGAGCCCCACGATCTTGGCGCACCAAATTTTATACAACGATACAAGTTGCATATATCTATATGTAAATTAATTTGTATAGCCCCACGTTCTTTGGGAGCCAGATGTAACAAGTTATATATTCTGTGCAATTTAATTGGTACATTAATTGAACTCATACACTTTATATAACATTACTAACAACTTTTATGTGTATTTGGGGTTCAGGTGTAAATATAATAAGAGTATTTTTTATTATCAGTATTAAAAACTCATATTTATTATTTTTTCATTATTAAAATTATTCATAAACATCATTAATTTGTCGGTCACGATATTGCTCATTATTTAATGTTTATATCTTACGATATGCAACATTACACATACTTAAAAAAAATTCTTATATCTAAACATGTTAATCTTATATCTAAACATGTTAAATAATTTTTATTAATTTATTATAAAATTAAAATATTCTTATATTGAAATAAATTGTCTTATCTCAGATCTGACCTCTACTCGCTCAGTCTATACCAATGTTTTGACTTCAATTTAACTTTATATTAATTTCTTGTAGACTGGCTTTTGTTTTAATATTCAACTTTAAATTAATCTTTCTATACTTCAAATATCTAATCACTTTACTATTTATTTTTATCATAAAATCTACTCTCTTTACTTAATTAATGCTTGATGCCTTTACTTGGTGAAAATCCATTGTAAATTATAGTAAAAAATAAAACCGTAAAATAGTTTTAGTGATTTTCACTCGTCAATTTATTAAAATTATAAATCCATAACAGCTGTTTCGGCAGCACAGCCAAGTCAGCTTACACCATCTGATGAAGGCACTGTGCTGCCAAAACAGCTGTTATGGATTTATAATTTTAATAAATTGACGAGTGAAAATCACTAAAACTATTTTATGGTTTTATTTTTACTATAATTCTCTCTTTACTTTAAATTCTCTTTCATTTATTACTGCTTCTATATTTATTATGCGATCGCTCATTCTTACGACTAAACATTTATTTACATTTTAACATATTATTACTAAATATAAACTTTCTTTGTTTCAATTTACTGTCTTTTGAAATCGTCTTTATGAGCTCTTTTGTTTTTATAAATCATTTAAAATGGATTAAGCATGTCACCTCGATTTCTGATGATCTTACGACTGTTGTCCGGGGTCCAGCGTTGTCTAGAGTTAATTTTCCATTCCTCTTGTCCTGGCGTGGTCCTGGATACGTCTAGGGTCCATCGTCAATCTACGGCATGTGTTCCTGGATATACTCTTGGTAGACTAACTATTGCTGTATTTACTTTTCCCGTAATATTGTCGTGACTTTAACAAACGTCATTTCGTTTGTTACTGCGACTTGTAATAGAATAATAAAAAATATAAACTGTTTTGCCGACGGACAGCATGTCCGGCTGCAACTGAGTCTTGAAATGAAGAGAAGGGTTTTTGGTTGATTTATACCCTCTCGAGATTCTGCACTAGTCAGCTCCAAAATCGTCCTGTCGATACCTGCGTATCTCGTGACAGCCCCCACTACCGAACCTTTTCATCTATTTGCAATTATTAGCAAATAGCACTGTTTTGCACGGAATCGAGATAGCACAAATCGTTGCTCCCCTAATCTAACAATGAAATATTTTTGCAATCTCAGACCTGTCCATTTACCCGTAACTTATACAAATTATACAAAATTTACATTTATTTAAATTAATGCCTAATACAGCTATGGCTGTATCGTTGCAATATATTTTATTAAACCGTAGGACAGGTGTTAGATAAGCTATTTTTTTTTTCAAGATACCTTTCAGTCTCATTAAATTTGCCTGTTTCGATAGCTTGTGGTAAAAGTCCACATACAAGCTTATCATAAGGATGACAAACTCATGAATTTCAGGGATAATTCTTGGAACAAAGAAAAATTTTGTTTCACAACTTACAGTGTAATCAAAATTGTATATACAAAACTATTAATCAAAATTCTCTAATACTTTTACATTCAATTACTATAAAGTTTATTCTTTTACAGGAAAAATACTAAGTCCAAATTGCCTTGAGGAATTAATATTACAGGGTTTAAAACGTCTATTCTGGGTGTATGTACTTTCATACAAAGCTGGGTAATGCCATCAGGTAAGTCACGATGATCTCGAAGTTGACTAAAGATTCCAAGCTTGCTGGAAACCTATACCTGATCAGTCTGCTGTTAACCTCGTCAAAAGTTTTGTGCTTCGTACAGTGGTATGTGCTTGATCACTAAAGTGGCTCCAGTCTATGAGCGATTCAGTTTTTAAGTGGGGCACTTCTGAACACATCAATTAACACGGTTTATGGAAACCGTAGTCTAAGCCGACTGCTCACAAGAACAGCCTGTTGCTGTCTTTCTGGACATAAAACAGCCTTTCCGTCATGTGTGACATAGTGTATGCTACACAAACTCAGGAGAAAATCTTGCTTCCAGACTGCTACATTTGATTTCTAACTTTTTTTTGGAACAGGACTTTCCACATCAGAGCGCTATTTCTCGGGAAAGAATCGTCATTGTTGGTGTAGGTCAGGGCAGCGTCTTAGGTACCCTGTCCTCTACATCAACGACGTGCCTAAGCTACCCAAAGACTGACTGACCATATTCATAGAGTACACGGCAATGTATGCCATCCATCATAGCGCTGAAATAGTCAGTCGTAGTTTGGCTTCAGGGTTGATTGGACGCGTACTTTGAATTAGCGGACACATGTAGGATCACCATTAACATGGCCAAGACCATAGCTTTAGTCTTTTCTAGACGCAGAAAGCTCCGTCGCTGACTGTACATACGGGATTCACGGCTCCCATGGTCTGGGAGCGTGAAGTACAGTACGGTACCTCGAGCTTCGCCTTGAGAGATGTCTCACTTGCGGATACATTCCGAGCACCGTAGTCTGCAAACGGCCCTTCGTTTTTATCAACTGTGACCAATCCTCTGCATCTCAACGTCATGACCTGCCGACTAGGCAAATTCACCATAGTCATGTAAGTGATGCCGATGGTTGCTTACGCGCTCCTGGCCTAGGGCTACTCGGTTAAAACTTATACAAGGAAACTTCAGTCTCTCTTTGCTCTGGGCTCCCAAAACTCACTGTCTGCCTTCAAATCATGTATCCGCACGGGCTCTTCCGTTCCCTGAACGCCACCACTCGCCTCTCCCGGAAATTTTACAGACACTGCGCCCGTTTTCAGCGAACCCCATGCATCAGCGCACGGGTCAGCACCCATTAGTACCAGGAGAATGTTGCACCAGGCCGTAGCGAATGTTCATACAGAATTAGACTCGATCCAAGTGTTCTCCTACGGCTGGTAACAGGTCACATTCAAATCCGTAAAGACCATTTGATGCTTGTTCTTGCGACGGGAGCTCTTAAAGCTCAGAACGCGGCCCAATCGCTGGCAACGAGTTTTCTCGTCAGCTTCCACAGCCCCTCTTCCTTATTACAAAGATTAGTAAATTCACACGAGGAAAGATTATATTTTAAGAAAATTAAAAAATAAAATGTAATCTATGCGAACACATATAGTATAGTAAAAAACAAAAAAGTGATTCATATGTCCCTGGCAGCAAAAGCTACATGGTAGTGAATATAGTGTGTTGATTTTTGTTTTTGTTTTTTGAGTTTTTACAATATCAATTGGCAACAGAATGTAACATTAATGGCGTTTGGCGGGAAAATATTAGTGAACTGAACTGAGTGATGTAAGCTACTTATTCCTATTTCTTTGTTATAACACTGAATAATGCTCAACGTTACAAATAATTTATAGGAATTGTTGATACATATGAATTAGTAATGTTAGATCGTACAAAATAAGCCATGAAACTCTCCGCAACAGTAACAGTACAAAACCGTATACTGCCCACACTTAACCTTATCGGCAAACGTTCTCAAAAATCTGTATTACAAATAGGAAAGTTATCAAAAGACGAAATATGTATTCTTCATCAAACATCTCAGAATCAAAGAGGACAAAAGTACAAGGTAAGCTTTATCTTGCCCACTAATGAAGTAACGTCATTAGGTATGTGATATGTCTTGAATCGAGTAATCTTAGATTTACGTATCCCTTGTGAATTGCTTGAATTATATAATTATAACGATAAACTACTTTTATGAAAATAACCTCCTTACGCTCGCACACGAAAATCAAATTTGTAAGTCAGAACACAAGTAGACTTAATTGAAATTTTTCTTGTCACGAGAGTTTGGTTAGGATAAGGACAGGCATGCGAGTAGGGTGGGGACCACATCACAGCTACATTGTAACGTTTCGTTTAATTAATTGTAAGTGTTACGTTTTATTCGAACAAATATTAAATAACTGCAGTGTATTATATTATAATTCTTGCGTGTAGTAAGTAAACCTGTACAAGATAAATACAGTAAGGTATCCATTTTTATCAAGTAGACCAATAATGAATAAATTACAATAAAATATGAATTTTGTATTTGACTAACCCATTTCCTTTCAACCAATGAACCTAATTTAGTACACTGTTGAGTTGCACTGGTAGGTAACTATAAATTTCTGCAAAATGTGTCGGATACGTTTCGCCACTGATGATGACTTTTGTCATTTTTGTATCAGCATTCAATGGTGAAAATTCTTGAGTAGCACAACCGAAAACGTTTTCTTATTTCTTTTTATGACTACATTCATTTTCACTATCCTCATTAAGGTTCATAAATACATAATCTTTGTTGTCATCCAAATGTTCAGCAAGGTTACATTGTTATATATATTTTAATAAGTTTATTATAGTCAGGTTTATTTTAATGTATTTTCTTTTGCTATTTCTCTCCAATATAGTTGTAATTGTATTCAACCAAATTTTTGTAAAATTGTTCTGAAAATACATCTCTGTTGTAATATTCTTTTATATCATACTATCAGTAAGTTGATATGTGTATTTTCAGGAAAAATTAATCATGAACATTATCATAAAACTGCAACAAACATTGGAATATAGAATTTCAGTTTGGCGTCAGTCATAATTATAGCAATTTTGTAACTCTCATGAATCACTTCCACAAAAATTGATGGGTTTCCTCAAGTTTGCCTTATTTAGACTCATCCTACTCTTCCATTCCACTCAAACTATTATTTTTATTTTGAAAGATATAAACGTATTAATATTGTCTTTACATAAATGTTTTCTTTTCCATGTAGGTAGTTCAATCATCCTAACGTTTACTCGAATATGATACTATTTTGATTTTATCACTAGGATTGTGAAACTAAAACATTAACTAGCATGGTATATTTTGTAATTCATGTTAACTGTTAACTCTGTTTCAACATAACAAATGCTTTCCAAATAATCCTTGCAATGACTGTAGAATTCCATGTAATGCAGAAGGTAACTAGTGGAACTGAAAACAAATAGTTTTTCAGTTGAAAGCAGATAAACAGAATCTTATGATTAAACAAGTAAAGTATGTCTAAAGAAAGCATGGAAAAAATTATATCCATAATATTTTCAAAGTATTGAAGTAGAATTTAAAGCACTTGAATTTTGAAATAACGAAATGTATTGAAAGAAATTATATTAAAAATCTTTCCCACTTAAAAATGTTTACAACAAGACAATGTTTTGAACAATTTTACCCCAGCACAATGTAGTTTTTAAGATTCTCCTAGTTTAACCTCTTTTTAAAACTGATCATTGCATAAGAAAACAGTGATGTTTGGATTGTATAAGAACGTACATAAAAATAGTAAATAGCTAATTTAAAAATAATAATAAGTAAAAATATGAAATAAATTATATTGATGTTAACAGTTGGTAATGATTATTATTAGTGATTGTAAGCTTTTATGGCTAGTGTCAGTTCATGTAAAATTATCCAGGCAGTTAGGCAGTGGTCGAGTGCTATATATTGCTATAAAGCCAAACGTTTTAACTGCAAGCATCATCCACCAGCCCTCCGCCAGCAAGATTGATCACTGCTAGGATAACTAGGTGGACATTGGACCATGTCTGCTGTGTCACTGATAACGACTTGCAGACTAGCATGGGCACAATCAAGTCTTTGTCTGTATGTGGAAATACAACACTGGTTCACAACCTAACAGCCTGGACAATTTTACATCTATTGCATATTGTATATCTATCGAGGTAATAACAAGAAAGTATTGAGTACAAAATAACTATAAGAATTAAGGTCTGATTACAAAGGTAGATAAATTTAATATTTTAACCATAAATGACTAATGTATTAACATGTTTTGTTCAAAGGTTACAGGTAACATAAGGGCTGTTCATACAAGGTTCTTAAATGATGGTAAAGCAACACTGAGTTTTATAAAACCCGAACATGATCTGTGCATATCTTCTGATCCCATCCAATTAAAAGCATTCCTGCACATCCTGAAAATAGTCTTAAAGAATAATCAAATGCCAGACAATGTTCACATGACACGCATTGATGTTACCTCTAAGCCAAAATTGCAGACCATAAAAACTGAACTGTGTGTAACAGGTAGAGAAGAGTATAATTCTCAGAATGGATTCAGCAGATGTCTGACAGCACTAAAGGTATTTTGTGTGCAAGCATGCATGCATTGTGTGTGTGTGTGTGTGTGTGTTTTCTTGTTCCGATCATCGTTTATAATGAGAAAGTAATTCATATTTTAAAATTAATTCATACAAAATTTTTTTTGTAATCTTTTAGTTACTTTTTTTAATAAATCAAGGATGGAAATTGTGACACTGTGTGTGTGTGTGTGTGTGTGGTTTTATATGCAGAATACCTTGTAAAGCGTAGCTATCAATAATTATTAATATATAAATTCTAACTTGTCTTTGATATCAAAAGGATCAACCTCAAAGTCAAGTGTGTGGGGAGGGGAGGGGAAAGTCATTTTTACTGTTGCCTAAAATTAATAAGAAGAGGGTATAATTAACACAGAATAAGTAGATTTCTGAAACAATAAAAGGAAATTACATGAACATCTGGAAAGAAAGATTGCTAATTTTGTCATTATATTTTAAATTAAATTAGAAAAGGGATATAGAAAGACTGTGGAAGCACTGTATATTTTAACAGGAGTTTCAAATGTACTTTTTATAAAAGAAGGAGACTTAACTATGTCTAATGCAGCTATAAATATGAGTGTTCGAAATGTGAATAATTTTTTTAAAATATATTTCAGATTAAAGATGGTGAACTCACAAGTTTTGACAGAAGAATTTTACGTTTACCATTACTACGGATATTACATATTGAGGGTAGTAAGCTAGAAGTATTGCCTGAAGCTTTAGGATCATTACCAGTCCTTACAGAGTTATATTTAAAAAATAATGAACTAGGGAAAAGCGATAAGTGGAATTGGAAGTGGATTCTTTCTTCTAGAATCAGAGAAAATTTGAAAGTTCTTGATTTGAGTTACAATATGGTAATTATCATGAGTTTGACAAGTATTCTAATAAAAACAATCAAGTTTATTTTTAGAAAAATGTTAACCACTTACTTTAATAATATACATTTTGATGGTGAAACCCATTTAATCAGTAAATACAATTTTTTAAATCTTAAAATATATGTATTAGTGGTTAAAGGAAGCATACTGAAAACAATGTCAAAAGTCATTCTTGCAAGTTTTGCATGGGATCAGCTCCATGAAAAGCCACCACCTTGGTCTTCAATATGGAGACCTGTAATCCAGAATTCCTGCAGATTTGATCAAATGAGTGTACACCCATCTGCAACCTACTTTCTGTGTTCAACAAGATAGCCTGATCATCACCAAACAACTACATGTCAGCTGCAGAGTTATCAGTCATAAAGTGCTCCAGAAGGTTCATCTGCCAGTTCTGTACTAATTATTAAACTGTCACAAGCAATATATTGCTTTTAGTTCTGATTTCAAATATGGCTTAATTTTTTTTTTATCACCTAAAGATTTTCACATTTTCCCTGGTTTCTTATTTCGATTTCTTTAATGTCTTGAAATACATTCCAGTCTTGATACGGTTTTCTGGTAAATAGTCCAAACGTGAATCCAGAAAATTATTTTTAAACTCATTCGACATCCCAGTTGTTTATACTTGTTCAACACATTTCTGACAATATTTTGATTGTCTAGGCCTTTCTTATTTTTGAAGGTTTTCCATGCTACTTTTTGTTTTGTAGCAAAACATCATGGAGATTTTTTTTTGAGAGTTGATAAAACACTTCCATTCAATTGCTTAGTAGGCAGTGTTGAAATTTTCACAAGCCCAAGTACATCATTGCAGTAAACTAGCTCACCTTCTTGAAGAAAGGAAGGAAGGAATTTTTTTCTTTCAGTCTAGAGCCTAAAAGCTCTGCTGAGTCTTTTGGTAAGTAAAGTCCCTCACCAAGTCATTTAGTTCCAGCTGGGTGAACAGCTGTGGTTCATCACTAACTCTTGGATCGTACACATCGTCATCATCATTATGATTGTCATTAGAAATACCAGCAACTGATTCAGCTTCCTCGTAAATATTGTCTTGAGGCACAAGAAGAATTGCTAATTGAAGATTTGGGTACAAAATTTCCTATTTGTGTTTTTTTTTTAATTAAAGCCCTGGACATTGCAAGAACAAAAATAACAGTCATCACAATAGTTTTTAGGCTTTCTTCAAATCATGGGTGAAAATCAAAGGGAAAAGATTTTTTTTTTTACTTTTGAGACAACTATCATTGCTTTCCAACACAAATTGAACATACTTTGTGAGGAGCTTACGATTTGTCTTGGTCTCCTGACTTTACACCAAAGTACACCTGTCTCACGAAGTCAGTTATATTTCTGAACTGTTTTTTGCTGTGAAATCAGCAAAAGGAAACCAGCAAATTGACACAACCAGGTTCAAGAGAACCTGTTTAAAGTAAAATACTAAAAAAGAGGAAAATTCAAATCTAATTCTCTATTATCACTACACCACAAACTAATGAACTGAGGTATACAAACAACTGAGGAACAATAAAACAGTAGTGTTATAGTAGGAAGAGGGGGAGGGCTAGATGCATAGGTGCCTGAACACATGCAGGGCTCAACTTTTCTTTTCTGTTAGGTATCTTTTTACTGGTTCACATTATTCTTTTTGTTTCTGATATGTATGAAAAAATACACTATTGCTTCCTTTAAAAATTCAAATAGGTATTTATTAATCATACAAATAAATTGCCATTAAATTAGCTGTCTTTGTCAAGTATCAACATAAAAATCGCTTCTTGTGAAAAAAAATCATACATGACAGAATTTTTGCACAATTATTTCTTTAACCAGCACCCCCAAAAAACTACAAAACTCACCTATTAGATTCAAGTGAATTTTACCATCACAGGCCTGTGTAATCTAAAATATTTTAACTTGAATATGATAACAGCAGTGCAAACATTTATATCTACTTCAAGCTGGAAAAGGAGAAGACTTTCATTATTGTATACACAATGCATGTATAGATATATCTATCGTATACAGATAATCCTGTTTTTACTGCTATTTGAGTTTTTAAACGTAGTCTGATATGTGCGATCTTATTAAATTCTGGATTGTACAGTAGTTCAGTTGTGTTATATATCTTGAAATATACTCATTTTATGGGCTATAATGTTTATTAAACGTTTTTATTGTTTCAGCTGACCAGGTTACCCATTTTGTTGACTACTTTCAAAAACTTAGAAGTTCTTGATCTAAAACAAAACAAGCTGAATTCATTACCTATGGGTCTGGGAAATTTATCAAAATTAAGGTAAGCATACGTTTAAAATTAGAATAATGCTATGTAAAAAAAAGTATATACAAAAACATTTCTTTTTTTTTAACTTCTGTCATCCACTTTTTTCAGTCATTTATCTTTGGAAGGGAATTGTCTGGAATGGCTTCCTGGAAGCATATCAAGATTACATTTGGACTCCTTGTATCTGGGAGAAAATGCTTTAGAATTCTACCCGCTACATGCATTATTACCTTGTAATCCAAGATTAGTGCCAGCTGATTTTACTGCACCACCATCTTTGTTAAATATTGCTGCAAGAGTTATAGTGCGTAGTGGGTAAGTATAAAACAAATTAATTTATTATTGACATCCAAGAGCTATAGTATGTAAGTATTCAATATGTGACAATAAAAATGAATTTAAAATTATTATGTAAACGAATTGTTACATGTCTTGTTCATTTAAAATGATTTTCTGTTTTACAGAATAAAATATACAGATGAAAGAGTATGTCGTCACCTTGTAGAGTACCTGGAAGGTGCTTTGTTCTGTCGTTGTGGAACACCAGTATTTGCTGATTCACGAGTGTGTTATCTTCCCTTTGATCCAATGAGTATTAGCAAGTTATTATGTTTGCCACAAGGTACTGGTCTCGGAGTTCGTATAGCAGTCAGATATTGTTCATACAAGTGTTATGAAAAAGAAAAGTTTAAACAAATCATATATCCATGAAGAGCACATTATAAATGTGGTTGTGACTGTTATTGTTACTAAACTGTATTCTGTAATAACATTTTATTGTAATATAGTGACAAATAAAAACATCTCATGTCCATATACCACCCAAGAAAGACTGTCAAATATAAGCAGAGATAAAAACAGCTGTAGGGAGAGACTTTGAAATCTCATTGGTAGTTTTCATTTACTGCTTTTCTATCTATATGAAGATAGAATATATGATAAGATGTAGAGCCCCTCTCAGATCATAACTGACAGAAATTTGGAAATAAAACAGTTAACCAACAAACATAGAAGGAATAAATTTCAGTGAACCAACTTTCCTTTGAACTAAGGCATGGGCAGCTCTAGTAGAAGGCCGAAATATTAACGTGGCAATACTGGAACCAGCTGATATTTGAGGCTGACTAGACAATCTCTTAATTTATGTGTTTCAATAATCAAATCGAGTCCCTTTTTAATTGCCAGTTAACATCAGTTTTATAATTCTTCATTTTTTGCAAATTAAAAGTTTATTATGTAAAATACTGTTATATTATTTAAGAAATATAATAATTGACTCATTCACATGATACAAATTCAATAATTCGAACAAAATTAATTCATTAGGCCCAACACTAATTCACTAATTTCTTCAACTTAAATGTATAGTACTAAGTGTGCACAGACCTATAATTTAGATTTCGCTATAAATAGGCCTACTCATGATTTTAGTAATGCTATGAAATTAAATCAAAATATAACTTGTTCACTTTAGGTATTTAATCACACTATGCTTATAGGCCTCAGATGCAATGTTGCCACATTTAATATTCTGGCCTTCTACTAGAGCCAGCCATGACTAAGGTCAAAGGTTGCCGTCCGAAAGCATTTTTGTGAAGCCCACTTCTATATTGGACAAGGAAGAGGGTGAAATACAACTAGGCCACTTGTATACAATAATTTATTAGTATGGACATCAATAGCCACAAGTATTAGTAAGTATTCTATATCACTTATATAAAGGTGGTTGTTTAAAAAGTATATATATAGAGGCCTATATCACTTATATAAAGGTGATTGAATAAGTGATCGTTTAAAAAGCAAAATGTACAGTATGTATTATAAGCCGTTAATTTCATTTCTAGACAGTGATTCCCAAACTGTTTGGATCTCAACATCCTGTCAGAATTGTCTGAAATATGGAACACCTGAATGTAGTTACTCTTAATTTACATTGGTATAAAAATTCAAAAATGACAAAAAAATATAATTATTTTAAAATAAAGAACAGAATAGACAATGAAATTCTTATTTTTTGTAACTGTTATTTGAAAGTTATGCCATTTCATAAAATACAACAGCATCAGCAGGCTCAAGTAATTTCTGGAATGTGCTATATTGTATACAAAGCAAAATATTTTACAAATTTTAAACTTAAAAGAGTTTAATGCAGTCTGTTGTAAAAGTTTGTCATATTTTTAAATAATCAGAAGTCTGCTAGTTAACTAGGGGTTCCTTTATTTTATATTTATGTGAAAGATATAATTGTAAGCTGCAGTAATTGTAATGTACAGGAATAACATTCAGTCTGCGTTTTACGTGGTTAAAAAAGAAATTACCCTACTGCAAAGCAAAAATGTTACTTATATTTCTGTATTATTGCTGTAAATCTAAAATTTCATGGCAACTTGTGATAATTTTGTGCCACCTGTAAGTGGAGAGGAAACCGCTTGGGAATCACTGATCCAACATTTGAAGTGATGTTTGTTAATACACAACAATTTGTACTAAGTATGTATTTTATTTGTTCTTATGGAATTAAAATTGTTTTTCTTAAAAAAAATACAAGTCTTCACTGAAGATTCAAAACATCAATTACCCAGACCGTCCCTGGAACCAAATTAGTAGTACAATTATATTATATAATACAATTTTATATTTATATATAATTGTATTATACATTACAATTATATTTCTAGTGAAGTTTTCTGAATAACACAAAAGAATATTGACCACCTAACAAATAACAAATCTTGTTTACAGTTGTTAATACGTTGTTTCTTTTTAATCTTAATATTCAGAAATAATTGTATTTTTCATTTTACATTTTCTGTTGTTGTTTTTTGTTAAAAATACATTATGATCTTTGTTTTTAATGTTTATCTCTTTCAATCATTTAGATAGCAACTCGCAGAAATCTAGAGGAAGTATGTACTATTCCAGCCCAAGAAATGCCACCTGTTAATTCTGTACCACCCTGGTTGTGGAATCCCTCTATCATGAACTGACTTAGGAGCAATGACAAAGCAGGACCACTCTGTATTCTTAAAGCAGACTGCACTTCAAACAATCCACACAGCATATGCAGATTTTCTTCATATCTATATTGATGGGTCTCTGAACATCAGCACTCATGATCTGCATTTACATACCAGACCTAAACTTAGAATATTATGCATCTTCAACAGCTACATCTAGCATGGAAACTGAGCTTTTAGCGATAGATCTAGCCCTTCAATACTACAAAAGTATTGAAGTAGGAAAAGTGTGTATCCTGTGTGACTCTAAATCAGCACTGTGGGCAATAGCCAAATATAAACCAATTCCAAACTTTGTACATTTGCGGGAATACACAAAAGACTACAGAATTCAACAAAACATATCGTCTTTCAGAGGATTCTAGGTCATAGCAGCATTTTGGGAAATGAAAGATGTGACGAGATTGCTAAAAAGCCAGCACAGATGCGGCCTCAACCTTCTTTGAAAATGACAGCCAACGCTTACTCGGAACAGAATGAGAGGGTGTGTAGGAATGAGTGGTTGAACACCTGGAAGAACAACTTAAAAGGCACGAAAATTGTCTGACATACAGCCAGGACCAAATGATTTAAGGCTATATGACAGACTTCTCAGGAAACTGCAAACCTGTGCTGCTCAAGCAAGGACAGGACATAAAGCAACAGAAGAATATCTCTTCTAATACAAGCTATCGGAGTCTCCATTTTGCAAAAGATGTTCAAGAGAGCCAGAGACATTGCAGCAATCATTCTTGACTCCATAGAGACACACTCACTACACACTAAAATAAAGAAACTGCCCCAAGACCACAGACAGCCCACTTCTTTAATGTCAGAAATATTGAGAAACAAGTCTTTGCTGGTGATGGCTGCTGGACTGTGTTGTTAGTGTCCTAGGAGACTGGTCACACGTATTAAGAAGTAAGTAAGCATTGTGGAGACATCAAATGTAATATATTTCCTAACCATGGCTTTTATTTCTTTAAACAGTAAGCTAAAAACCACTATTATCTAATGAAAACAATACGCATTTCCGCTTTACAGTAAGAAATAGAACAATTTACAATTAGAACACTTCTTCCTCACATTGTAGTGTATTGATACAATCGCATATTCAAAACGTCGAAAATGCAGTGTGGGTACAGTATGTATGTATTTATATAGTATTCATATGTATTTCATATCAGCTTTGAGTTGACAGGGTTCGACTATATTGATTAAATGTTAGTTTGCATGTTTCAATGGGAACAATATACGTTACATACTTATGGAATAGAAGACCACTGTGAAAACAAATTTGTACATATGAAAACAGAAAAGAACATACCAACAATTCCACCATTCTTCACGAAATAGTAATAATCAATAAGAATGACCAGATTGTTGAAATCTATGGATATTGCAGAGTATATAGCTTTTAGATAATGGAGCAACATAAAAACAATTATATTAAGGTATTTATAAGTAAGTCAGATATAGTTACAATTACCGTATTGTTCCGAATACAAGCCACACTTTTTCTCTTAAAAACATGGTCGCTAATTTGGCCTGCGGCTTGCATTCGCACGCTTATGAAATTCGAAGTTATACCCGACTTCTGGCGGGACGAACGCTTGTTTACTGCCTAAGCAACAGCAGTTTCCCTGGCTGTTGTTAACTCTGGCATTATGATTTATGACTGCAACCGTATGTTTTAAGAGCAAACTGAACAAAGAATAGGAAGAAAAATTGTACGTGCGTGCTCGCACCCTTCTGTAGGCGGCAAGACAAAGGATGAGTAGAGGGGGTGTAAGTAACATGTTTCTAAATACCGGGTAAACTGCCAGTGTGGTTTTCTGTTGTAACAGCGACAACACCGCTTATCTGTACTTTTTCATTCGGCGTTTTTGTAGTGCATTTGTGGTGTGAGTGATATTGTGGAGACTAAGGCACGCAGTCAAATCAAATTCCAAAAAATAAACGTAATACGTACGATGCGAATTATAAATTAATTGTGATACAACATGCAATCGCGAAGCCGCAAGAAAATTCGATATTGGTGAATCCTGTATTCGACGATGGAGAAAACAGAAGGAACGGCTTTTAAAAGCAAATACTGCGCGACGAGCATTCATGGGACCTCAAGTTGGGCGTTTTGTAGCAGTAGAGTCCAGCGTCTGTGAATACATACGGCTTTTAAGAAGGCAAGGACTCCCTGTCACTAGACATGTTTTAAAATTAAAAGCTTTAGAAATCGCAGAAGAATTAAAAGTCTGGTTTCAAAGCCAGCTTCGGGTGGATAAGACGAATGGTGCTGCGAAATGGATTTGCGCTTAGACGACATACATCACTCGCGCAAAAACTACTGAGTGACTACGAAGAAAAACTCCTTCACTATCAGCGGTTTATCATTAATTTATGTAAGAAGCATAATTATTCACTTGAACACATGGGAAACGCCCGTATTTTTTGACATGACCTCCAACTTTATGGTGGACCAAAAGGGAACCAAATCTGTAACAGTAAAGACTATGGGAAATGAAAAATTGTGTGTCACTAATGCTTGCTGCATTAGCCGATGGACGAAAACTTCCACCTAACGTAATATTAAAACAGAAAACCATGCCAAAAGAGAAATTACCATCGGGTGTAATTTTCCGCTGTCACAAAAAAGGTTGTATGACAAACGATCTTATGGTAGATTGGTTAAAATGTGTATGGAATAAACGCCCAGGAGCATTATTAAAACGATGCGGTTTGTAAGTGCTAGATTCATTTCGTGGTCACACTACGGATTAAATAAAAAAGCTTGTTTACAAAGAAATGAACACTGACATCGCCTTTATTCGTGGAGGAATGACAAGTCAGTTGCAGGTGATGGATGTTTATGAAGAGGACGGCGTTTATATAATAACTGGTTGGTGGCAAGAAATCATCCTTTGACTCCTACACGAAAAATAAAAAAACTATCCATAACGGAACTCGGCAACTGGATCAAGAGGCATGGAAAAGTATCCCACCAGAAATCATAATTCGTGGTTTCAAAAAGTGCTGCATATCGAACTGCATGGATGGAATGGAAGACGATGTCATTTATGAAGAGGACGAAGCGACTGTCTCAGGGACAAGTGACAGTGATTAAGTATGGGAATATTTTAAAGTGCACAAAATATAAACTACATACACTACTATAAAATAACTTAACAATAATGTACTTTTACATACTATTTCTTTCTTCATCTTAATAAAATGTAATTTTTATTCAAACGGTGACTATACTTTTTGCAAGTTTTTAACCTTTAACCTACGGTAATTTTGGTCATTTAATCATTATATTTGGTCTCCAAAAAAAAAAAACACAGCAAAGGGCCTGTCTGCACTTTTGTTCTCTTTATGAATATTTCTGCATAAACTTTTAACTGTTGAGCGTTGCTAATTAGTATGGTATGGAAACATCTTGATGTTTGATCAATGACAAATTACCAAAGGTGGGAATGGGCACCAACAAGAATGAAAATGAAAGGAAGGCCCTGAAGAATATGGAGAGCTAATATTAGAAAGGCTCATTTAGTTTGGAGGTCAGAAGGAACCAAAGAATGTTTTGAAACAAACTCAAAGCAATAGCATGCAGAAAAGACAGTACTATGCTTCAGCCTCAGGTACTTTAACTGTACATATTATAGCAATGATTCAGCATACACATTGGCGCACCAAGCGCTATTATTACAATTATATTTCATTAATAATTCAAACAGTCACATTGGCTCTGTTTACGTTTGTAACATACGATTGTAATTGTAAAGTTTTTTTGAGATGGAATCATCTAGTAGAAGAGCAGTTTTTTGAATGACACCATGATGAAAACTAATTTTTAAACAAAATCTATTTATGCAACAATTGTGATATAAAATTTCTAAATTAAAAAAACCTTCATTTTATTTGTTAAAAAGTTGACTTTAAAAGTTTGGACAAACTTTATAGTTTCTAAGCGCACATGGTTCCCTTAAGATAATCTAGATATTATACAAACTATTGGTCCTTTCTTATAATTTTGTTCCCTGTATTTATTTGGTTGTATAGTCTCATTTACCTTAGATTTTAATAACCTGGGCAGTAAAATAAATTATTACAGTTATATGACCCAGGAGATAAGAAACAGAATTTTGAAGAGTAACAAGGCACTCAGATCCTACATAGGGCCCAAACTGGTTCAACAAGTCTAAACTTGTGATACACATGAAAATAAAGATGGGCAGGACATACCGAGGGAATGAAAGACACTTGAATACTCCAGAAAATAATAAAGGGGCACATATTGGACACCGGAAGAGAGGGCAGACCAAGAACACAATGGATCCTGAGAATCTTGGAGTATGACAATTTGCCAAGTGGTCACAGGAGATTATGACTGTTGGAGATCAGCTCCCTGGGCTAGAAGTCTCACCTATCTCTACATACTATCTCACACAGACTATTATATTTGTAAAGACAGTTTTATTTACAACAGTATCAAAATACAAAGGAATATTAAAGAAAAAAATTAAACATTTGACATAACATTGGTCACTGACTAAACCAGTTCCGTTTCTACATTTAAAGTATAAAATCATTAAGGTTCAAACTAACTGGATATTCCCCAATTCTGTAGCATACAATATGTTGGTGAAGGCTTGCATTATTTTTTTACGTGACTTCTATGATTTGAATTCTGTTCTTTCAAAAGCATTAGACCATTTAGTCCCTGGCAACTCAATGATCGACCCATCTTCTTTCAGGCTGCCAACATTTCTTGTTCCTCTGTTTATTTAATAGGATTTGTTTAAAAGTTCTATTTTGTATTACATTTGTGTTGTTTTATTATGGCAAATACTGTTTGTTTGCACTACTAAAATAAAAAGGTCTACATACATAATACTTGGAAAGTGTTGTTAACTAAATCTATCCAAGTCTACAAATTGTTAATCCAGAGTTATTCAGTTATGATTCACAAAACAATGAATAATTAGTTATATTTATGTGTGACTCAAATTAGATGTTTCACTGCTGTCCACTTTAGGAGATGAAACTGTATATCAAAAGCAGACGTGTGTTATTTAATTATGGTAATAGCATGAGCAAATGAAATTAATACACTGTTGTTTAAACATTCGAGAGTAACTGTTAGATCACATTTGTCAATTCTGATTTTTTTTGTCGTCGTATTTGTTGTCACATAGAGGGAACCCCAAGCTGGTTACAGCAAAAATTATCAGATGAATTTTGAGCAGCAGTTGTTAATGACAGAAGAAACTGGAAATTTTCCATTCTCAACTCTCTGAAGTTGTAAAAATTTTGAACAGTGTAACGATTTAAAAAAGCTGAAAAGGACACATAAATAGGACATAAACTTCAATGGCAATTAGCTGGACTTTACTAGCAGGCATTAAAAATTGTACATCAAGATGGATCTGGAACTGGAAACATGAATAAATAAAAAACTTTTCACATCTGTGGTATGCATTTATATAAAATCATATATTTATCTCCTGAATAAACAATAGACATTTTTTCAAACATGAACTGTGTATTGCTGAATAAAAGTAGTCATACCCCGCTTTGCACGACCCCACATAACGCGAATTCGCTATAACGCGTTTTTTTTCTAAGAAAATATTTATTATACATATTAACAATTACATTTATAGTACCAATAATATTGTATATATATGTATCATCGTAAATGTAATGAATATGTAAATTTTGAATTTAACAACTAAAGTTTGCATATTTTATTTTGAAAATGACAAATAAACACATAATTACATTACTGTATTATTTTTTAAGGAGTACGAACACGTCAGCCTACCAACACGTTTGGTGGAAACATAAAAACAGACAGCTGATTTGTACAGATAAATAAGAGGTTGCATTAGGTCAGATGTAGATCTGTATATAAGTGTCAGCCAAACCAGTAGTATGTTTTGTAAACATACATGGCTGTGCCATTACACATTATAAATGTTATTTGACCTTGAATACTCTTGTTGGCGGGATTCTGACAAATGAGAAATCGTATCTCTGTGCTGGAGACCCGTGGTGACGCTGAATAGACACAACACATTTTCACTACACACAGCAGTGGCTGACGTTTATTAACCATTTCTGAGTCCCCGATGCCACAACTCAGATTAAACTGTGCACAATGTTTGTAGAAAAGGCGGACATGTGTGACGTAGGCATTAGTCGATTGCACCTTCCATTCCCGCCAGAAATGTATTCACGTTTCTTGTTTATCTTGTCTCAGCCAAATAAACATTACTGTACTATATACGTACTAATTTACATTCTTAGAATGGTAGTTCGGGTTAATCCGTCCTTTTTAGGGCCCCTTGTTGAACTTAAGTCTCGGCCATTTCCTGGAAAACCATTCACTCTTCCCCCCCCCCCCGTTATTGTTTCTAAACATTGGGAATACGTTTTCCTTTCAGTTTAGTTCGAACATTCAATTAAAACGGATTAACAATGTGCACTGATAAAATGTCAAAATTAGCAGTTAAACGTAAATCGACTCTTGAAGTTAAAATGAAAATTTTAAATCGTATGGAGTCGGTGTTGGTGCCACAGAAGTCGGTCATGAGTTTGACATATCGGAGTCAACCGTACGTACAATTGTAAAAAATAAAGAAAAAATTGTGCTAGCCAGTCAGTCCGCGGGTACATCTATTGCTGCTACAAAAGTGAATCGGTCTAGATCCTCTATTATGGAAAAAATGAAACACCTACTGTCAGTTTGGGTTGAAGACATGAACCAGCGGCAAATGCCTTTAAGCCAGGCTGTTATCATGGCTAAAGCTAAGTCCCTGTTTGACGACATTAAAAAAAAGGAGGAAGAATTTTCGACCATTGAATTTAAAGCAAGTCGAGGTTGGTTTGATCGATTCAAACGTCGCTCAAACCTTCACAGCCTTCGACTTCAAGGTGAATCAGCAAGTCCCGACATGGAAGCAGCTGATAAGTATCCTTCCACATTTAAGGATTTGGTGAACAGTCGAAGCTATCCCCCTAACCTTGTTTTCAATGTGGATGAGACAGGGCTGTTTTGGAAAAAGTTACCTTCACACACTTTCATTTCTAAAAGTGAGCGACAGACCCCAGGCTTCAAAGCGGCCAAGGATTGGCTTACACTTCTATAGGGGGGGGGGGTAATGCAAGTGGAGATTTGAAATTAAAACCTCTTTTGGTGTACCACTCGGAAAATCCACGAGATGAAATTTTATAAAAAAGAAAATTTGCCCGTCATATGGACATCAAACAAGAAGGCTTGGGCGACAATGGCTGTATTTAATGATTGGTATCTTAACCATTTCATCCCCGAAGTAAAAAAATATTGTGAGGAGAACGACTTAGAACATAAAGCCCTGTTAGTTCTGGATAATGTGCCCGGTCATTCTGTTACCTTGGAAAGCCTCCAAACTGATTTTCCTGTTGATGCTGTGTTTCTTCCTCCCAATACAACTTCATTATTGCAGCCTATGGATCAGGGAGCAATTGCTGCTTTTAAAGCATATTATGTGTGCCGCACATTTGGCCAATTAATTCATGAAACAGATTCAGCAGAAAAGCAGTCAATGAAAGAATGGTGGAAATCGTTTAACATTATGAAAGCCATTGAAAATATTGATCTTTCATGGAAAGAAGTTACACAACATTGCATGAATGGTTGTTGGAAAAAAACTGTGGCCAAAAATGAAGAAAATAAAGTTTTTTCAAATTTAGTGAATGACATCACACAGCTAGCCAACACAGGGAGGCTAAGTGAAGAATACATAGAAAAACAAGACATTATGGAATTGATTGAATCCGACGCGCAGCCTTTGACAAACAAAGAACTTCTGGATCTACAATCTCAAGATGAAGCAGAAAAAGAAGAGATCGTTCCTGAAGAAACACCGCGAATGTTGTCAACTAAAATTTTGCAGGAAGGTTTAATGTTAATTCAAACAGGATTAAACCTCATAGAGCAAAATGAAGTTGATTGGGAGAGAATCGCGAAAGTCAAAAAAGTTGTCAATGATGGAATAGATTGTTATCAACAACTATTAAATGAGAGGAAGCGAAAAGCATCACAACCAACTCTACACACATTTTTCAAAAAGGCTGCGACAGAAGCCACATGAGGAACCTCAACCCGGAACTTCTCAAGGATCTTCTTTGTGATCAATTGTAAGTGAATTAGGTAGATGTTTGTATAAATTATTTTTGTACATATTCGTTTGTATGTACGTATGTATATCTTTTAAATTAAAATGCCTTTTTTGAGATTTCGTATTATGAATATTTATTTATCAAAACCTTTGTACGTACATACGTATTTTATTATGTTTATAACACATTTTGACAAGGAAAATCATATAAAAGCAATAAAAACTAAAACGAGGTATTGGTCGGTAAAAAATAGGAAACCCCGCTTAGCGCGATTTTCGTTTTACGCGAATCACCGAGGAATGTGTCACTCGCGTTAAGCGGGACGACTGTACTCTGTATCACTGTTCTGATACCCTATCTGTATTATTTTATTTTTTTAAAGCAACGATAAATACCTTTCAATTTTTTATAAGAAACCTCGCCATTTGTGTCAAACTAATGTTTTTTACTTATTCTGCAGTTTCATGTGTTGTTCAAAAAAGGGCCAGCATTATCGACGAAATCATATACTGCAAGACCTCAACACAATCAATGTATTGTGCAGTGAAAGTCCTATCATACAAATACTGCAGTAACAGTAACTATGGTGAACTATAAATTCAAAGCCGTAATAACACAAAAGCTTCAATTTTTTAGTGATGGTGTTTATTGGTAGTGTGAAATATAGTCTTTGTAATGGTAGCCTTAGATACTTTAAAAGAAATTGAGACTACAGTTATTCAAGTGTGATATTTGCACTGTATTCAGTGTTACAAATTCAGTCACTTTTACACTCTTATTTATTTTATTTAATAGTGTTATTTTCATAAGATATAAGGCTATTTGTGTGAGGTCATGCATTATCCTGATGGAAAATAATCTTTTTCTTTGCTAAAACCTGTCTTTTTTCACAATTTTTTCATTTAATTGGTCCAAAAGAGTCACATAGAACTCTCCATTTGTCGTTAGACCCTTTTCAAGATAATAACAATGTTCCCTTAGCATCCCAGAAAATCGAAGCGATTGCTTTTTTGAAAGTGGAGAATCACTATCCATCCATTGTTTTGTTTCTGGAGTAAAGTGATGGACCTGAAGTTTCATCAGTCAAATCTATGAAACTTCTGAACTTTTCTTAAAACGGTTCCAATATTCCTGAGAAGCTAGCTTTGAATGTGTGTATTTGATCAGTTGTCAACAAACACAGCAACCACCTTGCAGACACCTTTCTCACACTTTATTCCTCAGTAATAATATGATATTGTTACGACGGTCTACTTGATCGTCGTAGGTACAGTGGAAAACAAAATAAGTACAAGATGCCAATTAAGTCACTAATCACCAGTACAGTTAAACAGTTCGTAATTAACAACACAGTCTACTACAACAAATCAAATATAAATTGTTCACACGCAATAAAATGTCACTAATATTAAACACAATTGTATTACAAATATACCGCCCGATTATAAAACGCAACACTTCACTAATAACTACTTGAACGTACACAGTAATGTCGCCCGATAATAACTCTCGAACCGGACTGTAAATATATCACTGCTATACTGACTTAAGCCTGTTCGTCCCAAACTGGTAAACCGTCGATCTAGGTGGACGACCTTGAACTTTCGTTGTCCTTCCTGTTGAATCCGATAAACAACATTGTTAATTCTTTTTTTCACAGTGTAGGGCCCTTCCCAGTTAGACTGAAGCTTAGGTGAGCGACCACGACGGCGCTTTGGATTGAACAACCAGACCTGATCTCCTTGGAAACCCACACTATTGCTGCGAATGTCATAACGAGTTTCCATTTTATCACTGGCAATCTTCAGCCGTCCTCTTACCAAGCGATTCATTTCTTGCAGTTGGTTTTCTAATTGCGAGGAATAGTTCTGCGACTCTTGGGACTGAGTCTAATGTGATCCGAACATTAAGTCCCCAGGAAGACGAATCTCCCGCCCAAACACCAATTTTGCTGGAGTCATGCCGGTTGTGAAGTGTACTGATGATCTATATGCCATGAGGAATAGTGGTATACATTGGTCCTAGTCTGTTTGGTTCTCGTCAACAACCTTCGAAAGATGCTGCTCAAGTGTCCTATTGAATCTCTCAACCATCCCGTCTGACTGAGGATGCAGAGGTGTTGTCCTGGTCTTTCGAATTCCGAGTAGACGGCTTAATTCTTTAAACAGTCCTGATTCGAAATTTCTCCCTTGATCCTTATGGATTTCCATAGGGGCTCCATAACGGCAACAGAAGTTGTGAACTAACTGCTTTGCCATAGTGGTAACCTCCTGATTTGGAATTGCGTAGGCTTCCACCCACTTAGTAAAGTAGTCACCTACAACCATGATGTACCGGTTTCCATCGTCAGTAACTGGGAATGGTCCAGCAATGTCTATGGCAATTCTCTCGAAAGGCAGTCCAACGTTATATTGTCTCATTTTTCCCCTGCTTCTGGTTTGTGGGCCCTAGCTTGCAGCACATATTTCACACATCCGAACCCATTCCTCTATGTCGTGGCGAAGATGAAGCCAATGGAATCGCTTCCGTATTATGTCAAGGGTTTCGTTAACGCCAAGATGGCCTCCAGATGTTCCATCTCCTTCAAAACAGACTGCACTTTACTTCAGGGAACTATCAACTGCATGACCACATCTCGCCCATCTGCACTTTCCCAAGCCCTTTTCAGCAATCCGTTTTCTAAGGTGAAAGATTCCCATTATGCCCAGTAGCCCTTCAGCACTTCGGAACCATGGCAGATATCTTGCCAATCCGGGCAGCGACCTTCCTCTTTTGCTGTTAAGATTGGTCCAATGTCTTCATCAGTCATCTGTTCTTGTCAACAGTCTTGTGTTGTCCAGCCATCAGCCAGGAAATCTACAGTGATGGCATGAACATGTTCGCTTGAGTTTTGTTCTTCCTTTCTATGGCAATGTCGGCAGTCTTCCGGGCATGGTCTTTGTGATAAGCCATTTGCATTACCATGCAGGCGCCCCCGCCGATGTTGTACTCTTGCAGACGTTCGAGCCACCTTGCCAACTGTCCTTCCGGATTTTTAAATCTCAAGAGCCATGCAAGCGCAAAACCATGGTCGGTACATAGTGAAAACTCTCTTCCATAGAGGTATTTATGGAAGTCCTCCAACGCTCGGACGATTCCCAGCAACTCTCTCCTTGTGACACAATAATTTCTCTCCGGTTTAGAAAGTGTCTTGCTGTAATACGCTATTACTCTTTCTTCACCGTTCTGCACTTGAGACAAAACTGCTCCTAGACCAGTATTGCTTGCGTCTGTGTCTACGATGTACTACCCTTCGGAAGCTGGAAAAGCGAGAATTGGTTCCGAACATAATGCAATCTTCAAAGTCCTAAATGCTTGGTCAAACACTCTCGACCACTGGAAGTTTCGTTTATTTTCCGTTAGCTCATGTGGTGGTTTAGCAATAGCAGTGAAGCCATTCACAAAACGTCGGTAATATGTGCATAACCCCAGGAAACTCCGAACTTCGTGTTTACTCTTCAGAACTGGCCAGTCTCTTACGGTGTCTACTTTATTAGCATCCATGCTAACACCCGATGCCAAAACCAGATGGCCCATATACTGTACTTCCTTCTGGAATAGAGAACACTTCTTCGGGCTCAGCTTCAGTTGTGCACCGTGAATTCTAGTTAGAACTTCCTTAAGGTTTTCCAAATGGTCTTCGAAAGTCTTCCCAATCACTATGACATCGCCTAAGTAAACAAGGCAAGTTTTCCACGTCAGGCCTCGGAGTATCAGGTCCATCAATCTCTCAAATGTTGCCAGTGCATTACAGACGTTAAATTGGAATAAGCCACTTGGGGTCGAGAAAGCGGTCTTTTCCTTGTCTTCTTGATGAAGACCCACTTGCCAATATCCATTCTTCAGGTCCAATGTGGAAAACCACTGTGCTCCGGACATGTCGAGTGTATCATCAATACGAGGTAATGGATAGCAGTCTTTCTTTGTAACACCATTTAACCTCCGATAGTCTACGCACAAACGCAATCCACCATCCTTCTTCGCTACCAGCACTTGACGAAGGTTCGATTACTCTCTCGGTCACCATGTCCTGTACTAACCGAGACATCTCCTCTTGTTTAGATAATGGAGGCCTTCGAGGAGGTTGGCGTATCGGTGTTGTGTCCCCGGTATTGATGCGATGTTGCACAAGAGAGGTTTTTCCCAGTGACTGTCCCCGAACTCCAAAACAATTTTTGAATTCGTGTAGAATTATCCGAAGCACTGGATCTTCGTTGCATCATTCCGGCTACCCAGGCCACAGGAGTCAATTTGCCTAGGAGCGTATTGCTTTGTAAAGTGATAGCTTGATCCAAAATATTCGCCACTGAAATAGTACATTTCCGGTTTCATCAGGTTTTACTAAACTTCTGGCAATTAGTATGCCCGGTGTGCCGACTACCTGGGGTTCGAATATAGAGCAATGGTTGCCCCTAGTATCTACCTCGGTTCTAACCATGATGATCTTTTCGGAGTTTGGCGGAACAGTTACGTCCACTTGGCTTATGACGTCCATCGATTTTTCTGCTGTCGTCATTGTTGATAGCATTACCTCTTCGCCTCCGATTCTCAAGACATTGTTCTTGAAGTCGACTATAAATCCATATGCGTTCATAACGTCCACACCAAGAATTGCTTCATTCACAATGTCTGCAACAAGTACTTGGACTCAAGTTGACCGAGGCGTAGGTGTATCTCCACTTTGCAAACACTTTTACAGGCCGTCCAGTAGCTGTTCGCAAGCTGCAAGAGCACCAGATTGGCTTGAGATCTTTCACCACGTCGGGGCGCACAATAGAAACTGTTGCGCCTGTGTCAACTGTAATCGAGGTTGGCCTTTCTTGAACAAATCCGGTAACTACCAAGCTCCCGCTGTTTTTCTGAAGTGTAGAAATTGCGTAATGTCTAGGGGCTTCGTTCCTCCAGTTAGTCAGCACACGCCCCGTTGTACTGACTATTGCTCGTTTCCCTGCTGCTGAATTCTAACCCAACAATCTCGTTGCAGATGTCCAGGTTTCCCACATCTATAACACTTCAGTCTTCCATCCTTTCTTATTTTATTCTGTGGCGCCGACCGTCAAGTCTCTGTTCCTTGTTCTTCTTCCTCATGGTCTGTGCCGTCGCGATCTTTTTTTTCCGTGCGCACTTTATGACTTGTCCAACCAGACGCTGATTTGGCGGCCTCAAATTGCAAAGCATGTACCAGGGCGTCCGCACTGTTCTGGTGTCTTGCCATTCGTAACACTTGCTATAGTTCGTTATCTCGGACACTGGCAGTAAATGTCTGCATCGTAAAACTCGTTCAAAAATCTTCTGGCGCTTCAGGATAGGCCAGTCTAATTAGTCTGTCGATACTTGCTTCAAACTCTTGAAGGCTCTCTCTGGAATGCTGTCGCCTTGCTCTCAACTGGGTGCAGTACACATCTCGCAAATGTTTATCACCATACCGTAATTCCAGAGCTCTTATCAATTCAGCATAGGTGTTTTGGCTGTCAGGTGGCACTGTCTGTAGTAGTTCTGCCGAGGGTCCTTTTAATGAGAGAACAAGTGATACTGCCTTGTCTTTCTCTGTCCAATTATTTGCGCACGCAGCAGCTTCAAATTGGCGGAGGTATGTTGCCCAGTGACTGCTTCTGTCAAAGGTTGGAGCTTTGACATAAACTGTCCCTACTGCAGGCAACGTGACTTTCTCTATTAACTTATTTTATGTGTCTTTATCATTGGTACACTCTGTTCAGCAATTTTCTTTGGTTGCAACTTCAGGCACTGCTCTACTTCATTTTTAATCTGCTCTATTATATTTGTAATTGAGTCTTCTATTTTTGTTGACATAGCTTTTTCCACACTCAAGACAGATTTTTCTACTTCAGCTATTTTATTTGACATGGATTCTTCTACGTCAGATATTCTGGTAATTTGATTGTTAAGCTCACCTCGTAATTCACCTACGTCACCACATAGGAGATCCAATTCTGCTGTACTACATTCTTGCATCTGTTTCTGTTCCTGTATTAATGCTTTGATGTCTTCTGTTTCACGCTTCCGTTCCTCTGTCTCTAGCATTAATGATTTCTGACGTTCCTCAGTCTCTTATCGTTCCTGCCTGTTTTTCATCCTGTCGTTTTTCTGCTTCTTCCGCCCCCTGTTTCTCATCCTGTCGTTTTTCTGCTTCTTCCTGTGTCTGCCCCAGCAGTGTTTGTAAAGCTTCCATCATCTGACTGGGATCCATGTTTACCGATTAATTACGAATCACATTCGTCTTATACAAAATGTCCACTGTTAACCGTTCTATCCCAGTTCTGACACCACTGTTACGACAGTCTACTTGATCGTCGTAGGTACAGTGGAAAACAAAATAAGTACAAGATGCCAATTAAGTCACTAATCACCAGCTTTAATTTTTACAGTTAAACAGTTCGTAATTAACAACACAGTCTACTACAACAAATCAAATATAAATTGTTCACACGCAATAAAACGTCATTAATATCAAACACAATTGTATTACAATTATACCGCCCGATTATAAAACGCAACAGTTCACTAATAACCACTTGAACGTACACAGTAATCTCGCCCGATAATAACTCTCGAACCGAAATGTAAATATATCGTTGCTATACTGAATTGAGCGTCCCTGAGTAATCGTATTTATAGCCGCCAAAAATCTAGACGATTCCTAATTGTGTCTTAGCGTCCTATGAACTACGTAATTAACTGCAGCTTTGACACAGTCCGCACGGCTGGCGGCATCGAGAAGACTCTCGCAAATGCGTCTACAAGCACGTACACCACACACAGTAGAGCGAGATTCTTCTGGCACATTCGATAAACACGTAGATTGTTCTGTGATGTCGTAACAATGTACTTTTCAAATGAGATGCCCCAGTCTTAGCAATTTCAGACACTTCCAAATGCCAAACTTCTAAAACAATAATACACTTTGATTTCTGGTATTTTTTGGACACCCACTACAAGGGTCGTCTTGCAAACTGGCATGTTTAAATTCAGCAGCCCATTTTTTTTTTACTGTTAAATGCATCACTCAACACATCTTTCATCACATTAAAAAATTCTATTGGGATAAAAACCTTTTTAAGAAAAAAAATTGATCATTGCACAATGTTCAGTTGTATCCATTTTGAACAGTGTACTGAGATGACCTTGTTTATACAGCTGTTTCTGATTAACAATGCAGAAGACTAACTTAATGCTTCACAGCTTTTAATGGTGCAAATGTGGCACCACCATCCAATGAAAAAAAGAAACGCAACACATACCTTTATAAGATAGGCTGTGAACTTTTCAAATTGGCTTCATATTCCAGCGTGCAGTACCCTACTCAGTGTACAGAAATAGCTTCACACTTGAGTAAAAAATGAGTTTTGTGAGATGAACTATATTAAAATGAATTTGCATAACAAGGTTTTTGTCAGTGCTACTTCATGTGAAATTTTATAGTTAACTTAAATGAAAGTTGAATAATCACATAAGCATGAAATATAATTTGTTAAGTCATATAAACAAGAAATACATATCACATTATTGTATGTAATATTTGTTTAAAACACAACTAATAAAATACAGCGGCATAGGAGAGATGCATAAATTGATTCAAAAAATTTGGAAGGAGGAATATATGCCTGAAGAATGGAATTTTAGCTTAATACCTATTCATAAAAAATTGAATAAATTAGACTGCAGAAATTATAGTGGTATCTCAATGTTGTGTACAGGTTACAAAATATTCACCCGAATACTGCAGAAGAGACTGGAACCATATGTTGAAAGAATATTGGGGGAATACCAAGGTGGCTTCCGGAGTGGGAGATCCACTATAGACCAAATCTTCACAGTCAAAATACTGATGGAGAAGATGTGGGAAAACAATCTGGACCTAACACAAATCTTTGTTGATTTTAGGCAAGCATATGACAGCACAGATAGGAATAAACTTTTTGAAATTATGCTGTACTTTGAAATACCTATTAAATTAGTACAACTGACAAGATTGACAATGATACAGACAACAGCCAAAGTCAAACTGCAAATGGGTATGACAGATCCTTTTAATGTCACGAGATGGTTAAAACAGGGCGATTGGCTGGCACCAACACTGTTCAACTTAGTACTTGAATATGTGATCAGCAAATTGTCAATTAATAGGAATTCAATTAGAACATAAAACGGTCCAGATCATAGGGTACGCAGATGATATCAATATTATGGCAAGATCCCAAGGAAGAGCAAAGAGACATTCCAGGAACTCAAAGGTGAAGCAGAAGAGATAGGATTACAGGTTAATACAGATAAAACAAAGGTTATAATCATCACTCGGAAGAAAACCAGGAAACCTGAACAGTTTGAAATTGAACCACTAAACCTGGAAATAGTTAATCAGTTTAAATATTTGGGATGTTGGATGGCAGAAAACAATGAAGAAATAAAGAAAAGGATACAGGCCGCAAATAGAACATATGCTTCTTTGACAACTATATTAAAGACAAGGAATATCCACCATCAGTCCAAGGTCACATTATATAAAGTTATGATTAGACTGGTGATAACATACAGCGAGACTCTGAACAACCAAGCCGCTAATGTAGTCAATACTTTTGAAACGAGAATTTTGAGAATATACAGACCAATCCAAGTAAACGGGATATGGAGAATGCGTCACAATGAGGAGGTATACAAGCTGTATAAAGACAATAATCTGGCCACCACCATCCGACTGCATAGATTGCAATGGGCAGGTCACATCATTAGGATGTAAGACAACCGAATACGTAGGAAGGTACTCTTTAATCAGATCGAGGATAGAAGGCCTGTCGGAATACCCAAGACACGCTGGACTGACCCAGTGGCGAGGGATGCTGATAATTTACTTAAAATAAAACGATGGACATCAATCGCCAAGGACAGGGAAAAATGGAGGCAGATGATTATGGAGGCTAAGGTTCGACTTCGAACTGTGACGCCATAGAAGAAGAGGAATAATTAAATGAGATGTATGTGAAAGAATAGAAGAACATAGCCATAAACAAACAGAAGTCCTGAAATAACAGTGGAAATAGATCAAGTTTATTTTCTAGTTCCAGAGACACCTTTCACAAAAATGCGTGATGTAATTATAAAACAGGTTAGCCAGCGACCTACACTATATTCAGACCTTTGAAATCTTTTAGTGCAAGAGTTTTAAAGGAAAAAAGTTTTAAACACCTAACAGTAAGCCACAAACACAATTTTTTTCATCCAGAAACTGGAACCCTTACATGAACGATTGCTTTGATGTGTGTCAAATGGTAAAAAAAAGAAACAGAGGGACTGACAGAAGATTCATCAAAAGTTACTTTGCATAATTTGTGGTGTTGATTATTTCCTCACACTGTATTATTCTATTCAACCTTCGAGGGTACAAAATTTATCTGAGGGTTTACATTACCCCTTCATATGTAAACAATTTCCTTTATGTTACCTTACTACATGTGATTATGGTATGGTATGATCTGCGTTACAAAATGCTTCTTAAAAGTGTTTTTTTTTCCTATATTTGTATGTTTTAAAATTGTTTTGATTAAAAATTTTAGTTATTGTTATAATTTTGTTGTGCTGAATGTTTTTGTTGATATTATAGCGGATACAAAGGGAGGATACCTGACAAAGAGAACGGTTAAACCAAAAGTAACACCTGCCAAACAAAAGATGGTTGTGGTTTAGTTGTTTAAAAAGTACTGTAATGATATAACAAGTGAAATATATTGCAGCCACGGTTCAGTGGTTTCCCTTTAGTTTATTAAAAAAAATCCTATTCAAAAATTAGTCTCTGTGTAAAGAAGATATGAGTTTAACAACTTGCAGCAAAAGGTTATGTTTGGTGGTTTCCCTTTAGTTTAATTTTTAAAAATTCCCTATTTCTACATAAACATTAAATTTCATTATTACACATTGAATTTATTAAGCAAACATATCTACAACATACATAGTTCATACCAATATCACTGCATTTCGAGTCAACACATCGAAAATGCAGTGTGATGTATTAATAGAAAACGAGAGCATATAACAGAACAGTATCAAAATATAATGTTCTTGCCTCCACGTTAAGGACAGATTTTAAATTTAACTTTACATTTTATTTTACGTACTGTATGTTTGCTATTCTTTACTAACGCTGGTTAAGAAAATATCGGTATGGAGAACCATACACGACTTCCATGTTCTAAGATTTATATTTAAAATCATTTATGAAATGAAATATTTCTATAGAAACTACTTCTTTCTACTTACTGCTTCAGCCTTAACCACAGTACTGTGGTCACTAACGTATACCACCTCACGTTATCGCACTCGATTTTCACTGATGATGGAAGTCGATGGCACTGCCGAAACGTCTGGTTTTGCAGAAAACTTTGGTCTACGGCCAAACAGGACGGGAAGGAATTTTAACAGCAAACTACTTCTTTGTTGCCGATAATGTAGTACATATATAAATAAAATGTTGCAGGTAAACTACCCCTTTCCCTTAACCGATCTTCAACAAAATCAACAGGCCTTGAGTTCTCTACAATTCAGGAACGTATGCAAAAAAATTATTTGATTACCTTTGAATTTACAGCAGTTATCTTTGTCATAAAAAAATTACCCTTGTTAAAACAAAATGTTGCTGGTAAACTACCCCTTTCCCTTAACCGATCTTCAACAAAATCAACAGACCTTGAGTACTCTATAATTCAAAAAGGTATGCAAAAAAGTAGTTGATTCTGTTTGAATTTATGGCAGTTATCATTCGTCATATAAAAAATTACCATTGTTAAAACAAAATGTTGCAGGTAAACTACCCCCTTCCCTTAACCGATCTTCACCAACACCAATAGGTCTTGAGAACTTTACAATATAGGGCTGTATGCAAAACATTATTAGATTCTGTTTGAATTTGCGGCCGTTATTGTTTGCCATAGAAACAAATTACCCTTGATAAAAAAAAACGTTGCCAGTAAACTACCCCTTTCCCTTAACCGATCTTCACCAAAACCAACAGGTCTTGAGAACTCTACAATTCCGGGCTGTATGCAAAACATTATTTGATTCTGTTTGAATTTGCGGCTGTTAACATTTGCCATAGAAAAAACTTACTCTTGATAAAAAAATGTTGCAGGTAAACTACCCCTTTCCCTTAACTGATCTTCACCAAAACCAACAGGTCTTGAGTACTCTACAATTCAGGGCTGTATGCAACAAATTATTTGATTCTGTTTGAATTTGCGGCTCTTATCGTTTGCCATAGAAAATACCCTTCTTAAAATATAAAACGTTGCAGGTAAACTACCCCTTTCCCTTAACCGATCTTCAACAAAATCAACAGACCTTGAGTTATGTATAATTCAAAAAGGTATGCAAAGGAGTAGTTGATTCTGTTTGAATTTACGGCAGTTATCGTTCGTCATAGAAAATACCCTTGTTAAAACATAAAACGTTGGAGGTAAACTACCCTATTCCCTTAACCGATCTTCACCGAAACCAACAGGTCTTGAGAACTCTACAATTCAGGGCTGTATGCAAAACATTATTTGATTCTGTTTGAATTTGTGGCTATCGTTTGCCATAGAAAAAAAATTACCCTTGATAAAAAAAAAGTTGCAGGTAAACTACCCCTTTCCCTCAACCGATCTTCACCAAAAACACTAGGTCGTGAGTGCTCTACAAATCAGGGCCGTATGCAAAAAATTATTTGATTCTGTTTGAATTTGCGGCTGTTATAGTTTGCCATAGAAAAAAAATCTATAGACACTTTTCGAAAAATTACTTTTTCATGTTTTGAGTGTAGTACAATCAGCACCTGCAAACACGATTTTTTTTGCCATCACCATACTTCCATTTCCTTAAGGAACATGGAAGTAAAAAACTACTAAATGTAAAGACAGTGTTCGTAACAGCAAAAACCATACAAAATTTAAGAGCACAATTTTTTTAAGCTAGTTTACACGGCTACAGATCAAATTGATTTGTTTTTCAAGAAATAAAATATTCAATGTTCAGACCAATTAGGAAGTTTAGCCAGCTGTTATCTTCCATGAAAGGTAAAACACTGCATCAACTCTGGCATCACCTCCCACGGTTATAGCGATGGGTGTCAGCGATGTAGTGATGTTTTATCAGTAAAAACATGCAGACGTGTCAAATTTAAGACACACAAGAAGAGGTGATACAGAGAAGTAAGCAACACCAAAGCACAAAGTTGAGAGATTAAACATAAAGTTCTGTTTGAAAATACAACAGTTATAAGGAAAATTTCAAATATATGTTCAGTCATCAGAAGTAGATACTAAATATTAACAATCAGAATGAATAGTGATTTTAACAAAAAAAATACAGTTACAAATTGCTTGAAGTTGTAAACAAAATCAAACTACTGAAATCTAACATTCTTATGTACTTGCAATATGTACTGGTAAAATGCTGTGGTCTTATGGTGTAAATTCATGTGTTGTTTGGATGGGGCGAGTTTATGATAGGCTTGTTTGCAACCATATTCAGAAAAAAACTGTATAAACACATATTTGAGTCCATCTCAATTTTAACACTGAGGATGATTCATCATAGAATGGGAACAAAATTCTCAGAAAGTAAAGCATGTGTTAAAACAAAACATGTAGATCACCCTTTTTACGGTTTGTAGATTATTATACAGAACTCGCCTTGTTAGTTTTCACTAGTCCAGTGATTCTCAGCAAGTAGTTTCTAACGATTTTACTCATCTTAGATTAGACTAAAAGCTAACTGATGCAACAAGTTGAATTCAATATTAGAAAAAATGTTCTTGGCAATGAAAACGAAAATATTTATGGACAAGATAGTACAATTATTTTTCTCCAGTTACTAGAGTTCAAAGAATTCATAAAAATCAGAGAAACTTCAACAGATATGACAGTTAAAGGGTTAGATGTTTGAAAACCAATTATAAATTCATGTTGATTTTGCAGTGATAAAACAAATTATCTTTAGTGATAATGGTATGTTGATGGGATTATTTTACTATATTTCCATTGTACGTTTTCAGAGTTGTATCTGAATACTACTTACATCTGAAGTGGAGTTATGCATAAAATGCAACTTTGTAACGGTACAAATAGATCCATACAGGGATTATGGGTACATAACAGATATAAATTTTATTGTAAATCCAATATTAAAATGTGTGAAGGTAAAATTTTCCAAACATATGAAACAACGCAGTAAGCCAGGTAGTTTGCCTCAAGGTCAGTGGTGTACATGCAAAAATACAGCTATTCTGCTGGAACAAACGAACGATCTTATGTAAAACGTCATTCAAGGAATGCCAGACGTAATGGCTGCACCTTAAAAACAAGGACGTCATCACCAAGAAACAATAGAATCGATGATGTGACACCCTTTCCACTTGGGAAATAAGCGCCATATTGTCGCTCTCAGTCGCCTAACATCTTCCGTGCGAACTGCACGTTCTACAAATTGCTGGCCAGCAAATATAAAAAAGTAACAACTAAAATGTAACATAAGTGAATTAAAACTATTTAAATCAAGCAGTATAAAATGTAGAGACAGTGAGTGCAGTTAATAAAAAGGAACAGTGTAATAATTCGGCAGAACACCAGCACGAACATGATTAACGCCTGACTGGATCTGCAACCATCACAGCAGGAAAGTAAACCTTTCGCATTTTTAAACCACCAGCACTTTTAATAATTGAGCTCAGTAAAATTTCTAAAGATGTACCGTTTAATTAATTTATGTGGGAGCATGTGTGTGTGTGTACCGGTACATATAAAATCACAGGCACTGGTTAACGTTACGTGATTCATGTAACTTCATAATTGAAATTATTTAAAACTGCAGTAATGGTATACATTCATTTTATTATGTAACCAGAATAAATTGGAGAAAATGTATGTTGCGTAAAATGTATCATACGTAAGGCTGATGTAGCGAAAATATATCGCAGCCATTTTGTATTTGTAGCTGGCAAAGGAGGAAGACTCCATCTTGTTTTTTGTTATTCAAACATTTAGAAATTCAGATCATTAAACACAAGTTTTACCAAATGATAGAGTCGATTATTTCTCAATAACCATTCCGTTTCTAGCTCATTTAAAAAGAATCCTGGACCCGAACTTAAAATATGTTAGGTTGGCAACAACACAAAATGGCGATTACTCGAATCAGCATGTAAACAAAAGTATAAATGTTAACGAGCGAAGTATAAAAGGCAAGTCAAATTATAATTTCAGAAATAGAGTTAGTTAACAAATGGCGCCCGAACAGGGACTTTATATAAATAAATTTTAAATAAAATAAACCTGCGTACAGAAACAGAATGGTTGTTGGAAATGGATACGCAATTAATACGTAAATAATAAGGTTATGTAGTGATGGTAGTATATGTTAGATATATGATAATATTTTGAAAAAAAATATATGTGTAAAAGATTTTTTTTTAAACGATGGCATATAATAACGAGAACGTCAGCTTAACTGACATTAAAAACGAAAGCCAAATAAATGTCGAATTAAGCGGAACTGAGTCAAAAATTATGAGTGAAGTAATTCATTCAACGCCAGTCCCGATTAAAAAATTTGAGGAAAATGATAATGATGAAAATGATGCAATTGCTTTTCAATGAACAGAGTGTGAAGTTAAATACATTTGATGAAAAGTTTGAGGAACAAAAAAGCGAAATTAAGAAAATAAATATTAATCTAAATGAATTGAAAGAACAGAATAAAGAACAAAAAAGCGAAATTAAAGAAATCAACAGTAATTTCAATACTAAATTTGATGAAGTGAAAGATGAAATTAAACAACAAAATTTTGATTATTAATGAAATTAATGCACGTTTTGATAATATGCAAGAACAAATAACAGAAGGAGTCAGTCAGAAGTTTGATAAAAAAAATGCAAGAGTAGATGACATAATTGATAACTTTAAAATGAATAAAGTAGATGATAATTGTGAGAGTAAAATGGGGGTAGAAGGTAGTAAAAAGACCGATCAATTAAATGAAAATAAAGACGGTCAGTTAACATACAAAGACGATAAGGTAAGTGTTGTTGAGAATTACGATGATATAATTAGAAATAGTGGTGATGAAATTTTAGAGGAGATAGAATGTAATAATGGAATGTTAGTGTATGTTGATGAGTCAGAGAGAAAGTGGAGAGAGAGTATACAGGTAGAGGGGTTGGAGGGGGTAAATTTTTCCCGTGATGTTGTAGTTGGGGGTGAAGAAAAGGCTTCACGAGTGTATTTGGGAGACATATGGTCTGCAAATAGTTGTCCCTTGATTTTTTGTGCATCCGATAGGTGGTGCAGTAATAAAGTTGTAGTGCCCCCTGCATATATAGAGAGAGAGTGACTTGGGATTATGATGAGGGATATTTTGAAAGAGAGTTGTGTGTTGATGAGGAGACAGAATTATTTAAGGTGGATAGAAATCATAAAGAATTTATAGAAAGGTTAGGTGTAGAGATGGTGAATAATTATATTGAAATCTTACCTGGTGTTGAAGCTGATATAGCAGCAGTAGATGATGTTGTTAACGATGAAATTATAACTTACCTGGTTGTGACAGATTATACCAAAGGCGACATGACCATACTCTATGATGACACATATGATAAAATGATATGGAATAATCATATTAATTACAAGGATATTGTGGAAGAATATGACAATATAGATAATTATTATATTGATAGTAATCATACAATGTATTCAATAAAAAATGATTTGTATAGACCCAAGATCAGATTGTTATTTGATGATGGAGGATAATTGTTTTATTGTTTATGAACATTTAATTATGTGAACAGTGTGGTTTCGACATGGATTGTATTATGAACTGATTTGTGGTCAATGATAACAGGTAATAATTTGGATTGTATATTTTTTGTGTGTGTTAATGTCAAATGTATTTGTGTATTACATTAGGTTGTGTATTCTTTATTTGATGTAAACAGTATATGTATATAATAAGAATTGATTTAATAATAATTATAACATTTTTTTGACTAAATGAGTGATGAAAGTAATTATGAAATTTTAAACTGATTTAATTAAATAATTGAAGAGTAATTAATTAATTAATTATTGTTGTACAGAATAGCTTTGATGATGAATGTAAATGATTTTTTGAGTTTTAGACTCTATAATGAAAAGTAAATGATTAAACATACAATATGTCTAGATACTGAGTTATATTATTATTACTAGCAAAATACCCGTGCTTCGCTACGGAGTTTCACGTTGTACGTAACTGTACAATTATTGCTCGCTTAATAGTATAGCATTAGATAGATTGTACAAATTCTCAACTCTTAGTTTGTTTAATTACATTCATAGCAACAGCTATTTATTATTTATTTCGAGAAAATCGTTAGAGCCGTTTCCGAGAAAAAAAAGGACATACATTTATTAATTAATTGAACTTCGAAATTTTCTCGACTGTAAGAACCTGCAAACAACGAAGTTTTTCAATTTAAAACAATGATTAAAAACTCTGAACTAAATGTATTCGGGGTTTCCAATAAACTGAGATGTCAACCACTTCATTTACAAAGTATGCAATTCCCGCGATAAATTTCATTATTTGGTTTTTTGCCCCTTAGGAGTGAAAGTTTTTAAAACCGTTTCTTAGTGAGCACCTAAGACCTATGATGAAGCTACGTTCAAAGTTTCATTGATATCCATTCAGTGGTTTCAGAGATATCGTGATCAGTGAGTCAGTCAGTGGTATTTGGCTTATATAGATATCTATATCTAGCCGATTTACCCAGTGTTGCTCGGGTTCATAATTTATTCATAGGCTCATAGGCACCTATTCTTGTTCTAACGTTATATTACTTATATATTGTATAATCTTCCTTATATTGTTACGTTCGCATTCTCACTGGAGGAATACTCTGTAGCACACCTGTTTAAGAACATGTCATAAACTGTATTCTTATATCTGGAGAAGAATTCTGTTGCGCGTGATGCTCCTGCTCGATTTATAACTCTGGGAGAGGGCGAACAGCTAAATTAGTTTTCAATAAAATGTCTACAGTACTTGCACGCGCTGCGTATTTACTGTCTTTTATAATTCATTGTGTTAATGTTGAAATAAGGCATTTGTTAAATTAGTGTCTCCTAAACTTATTCTAACAATACAATACCTCTATAGATTTCAGCTTATCAATTTTCAAATTCAAACTGAAGCAAGTGCATTTATATTGTCTGAACACTATGATCTGAATACATTTGCTATCAAAACTTTGTTTTTTATACTCGCTTATAACTTACTTCGATCTTAACTTATCCACTTTTAAATTCAAACTGAAACAACTCTGAATTCACACACTATTAAGAAGTTTCTTAAGTTGCATACACCACCTTTGATATCATAACTTATATCTTTATTTATAAGAACCGTGAACTCTGGCCCCGCCGGCTTTCGCGGGATCCGACCTAAGACTCCCCGGGTTCCGTGGATGAACTCCGGGGAAGGCCCGTCGGACAACTCCCGCGCTATTTCCTACGCGGGAGACTTCCACCGATGCTATGGTAACCAGAATCTATTCTATTGGGTTGCCATAGTAACCAGATCTAATAGTTTTTAAGACCCAAAGGACCCCCCAAAGGATCGTATCGAAAAAACACTTGTCCTATGTTGGTTCTCCCGTCGCGTAAAATATTTGTGCCAAGTTTGGTTGAAATCGGTCCAGTGGTTTAGGAGGAGATGTGGAAGACCCCAGAGAACCCCCAAAAGGACCCCATCGAAAAAACACCTATCCTATGTTGGTTCTCCCGTTGCGTAAAATATTTGTGGCCAAGATTGGTTGAAATCGGTCCAGTGGTTAAGAGGAGATGTGGAAGACCCCAAAGAACCCCATCAAAAAAGCACCTCACCTATGTTGGTTCTCCCGTCGCGTAAAATATTTGTGCCAAGTTTGGTTGAAATCGGTCCAGTGGTTTAGGAGGAGATGTGGAACATACATACATAGATACATACATAAAATAGGGGGGGGTTTGCCCCTTAGGAGTGAAAGTTTTTAAAACCGTTTCTTAGTGAGCACCTAAGACCTATGATGAACCTATGTTCAAAGTTTCATTGACATCCATTCAGTAGTTTTTGCTCTACGTTGATTCTATGTCAGTTAGTCAGGCAAACTTCCCCCCTTTTTTCCCCCTTTAAAGGTCTAATTTCCAAAAATCCCTTCTTAGCGAATACCTACATCACATAAGGAACCTACATGCCAAATTTCAAGTTTCTAGGTGTTATAGTTTCGGAGATTTCGTGATGAGTCAGTGGTATTTCTCTTTTATATATATAGAGTATGAGGTAAGTGATGAATTTTCTAGAGTAATTTTCAATGATCATATCAAGGTGAAAATTTATAAAAGATGGAGTTTGGGTGATGATTATTTTAAATAAGGCTTTTGAATCAGTCAGAGTCAACTTTAATGGGTGTTAGAGAAAATAAGAATTTTGGGGAATATAAGTAAGACAGAAACGGGTTAATGGTAGGGACACAGTAGTGGAAGTGCATATATGTAGAAAGTGAGAGTAATGTAAATGGAGAGTAAATAGTTGATGATGAAATTTTGTAGTGAGGGTGAGGTGGTAAGGAGTGATCAACGTGCGTCGTTGGGCAGGTAATTGAGAAGGGTCGAAGAGTGTTTGCCGAGATTATGGGAAGGGCAAAAGGATATGAATGGAATTGCCAAGGTTGGGAACACACATCCTAGGTACAAAGAGGGTATTAGATACTATATTCTAAGAAGAGAATGCTATAAGTGGAATTAGTGTTGAAGGGGGTTATTATTAAGAAACTGTTGTCACCCTATGCAAATCTGTTAGTGGTTGTTAGTCGAAAGGAGAGTAAGGTTATATATATAAATGCCCATTCAGTAAATCGAATCATTGTGAATAATGGAGAATCACCCAAACTAATTGATGATCAAAATGTTAAATAAAAGAAAATTCATAGTTGAAATGTAATAATAAATAAAATGTGATGTAAATTGAATGTTAATAATAGAATTGAATTTTTGGAGAATCTAAATGTTACAATAAATGTTTAATAATTAAAAGTTTGATATAAAAGAGTTAATAGAAAGTTCAAGTTGTAATGTTGATAATTTTCTATACAAATTATTTAAAGGTGAATTGTTTATTTTAATGTAGCAATGTTAATGTTGGGGGTTAATGTTTATTATGTTATACTATGATATTATGCAAGATTAAAGGGTGTTTTTGGGGGGTTGTTTGGTGTCATTAGAAGAGAAAATCAATTGTGGAATGTAGTGACAGTACATGTAGAAGGACATAAGTTTAGATATAAGTAGGCTATTGCAGTGGCGGCATGTGCCACTGTAGATAGCGGTGAGTGTTGATGAGTAATGTCAAAGTACGTTACCATCATCGGAGGCCTAAACAGGGCGTGTATACACTGCACAACCACTTATATAATTTTATATTATATGTTAATTGATACCGTGCAGTGTTAATATTGATGAAGTGAAACATGCGAATGAGAGATTTCCCCGCCTTTTCGGGCGATTACTGTTTTACCAGCACTAATCGTGGTTTTGGACGACAACCAGCTATGGGCAGAAATTGTAAAACTGACCATGGTTGGTTGCCCTTGAAATTGGTGAAAATTGAAATTAACGGGGGGCAACTTAGGGGAAATCCCCGGAACTATGGAACAGCAAAAAAGGTGATAGACCCGTCTTAAGGTTATAAGTATGTAAAATCAGATATTATGATATCTGGCAGTTTAAAAATGTAAGGCCGAAGCAAGGACAGGAGATGCCAAAATTCCTCCCTAATTTCTGTCCTTGTGGAAGCAACTGGACGCCACAGTCCAAGGGGGTCATAGTGTGTGTGGAAGGCAGTTACTAGATTGGGTAGTAACTTTTTAATAGATAATAAGTATATAATGTTGATAATGGTGATCATAAAAAGAATTATGATTTTGTATCACAGAATTAGGATCATGAAAGATTAAGAATTCAAATAGATAGATTATTTTGAAATAGTGAACTTGTGTTTTGGTTCTATATAAGAAGTATATAGATAAATTGTTTTGTTGATTCTTGTAAACTTGATTAAGTGTTTTAAATATTGTTTGCATTAATATTTCTTCTTGTGTAATGGAAAAGAGTTAAATATTATCGATTGGAGTCGAAATTTTGATAAATATGTAGGAATGAAATAAGAGAAGGAGACATCTATAATAAATCTTGTTTTCATCTCTGTATTAGAGATATTAGGAGTTAAGAAAAAACCAATGCTTATTAACGTAAACCAATACACAGCTAAGGGGAACAGATCAGTTAGGGATATGGAATTATACAAGGCCACTATTTGATTTTTTATTTCGATGTTTCAGAGTTTGGTGATGCTGTGGCGGCGGTCCTGAGCTGGCCAGCGCATCAGAGCAATAGCGTCAAGTGCCTGACTGGCCTTGTGGTATTGGGATCTCGAAAGAGAAGTCCAGTAAGGTCATGCAGGTACTGACACTATCACTGGACCAAGGGGTAAGTTATATATATATATATATATATATATATATATATATATATATATATTTCAATCACTTTCTGCTACAGTCCGTTTCTTGATGTATATAATACTTATAACTATTTTACCTCAAGATATATTTTTTCCTTTAGGAACATGTTTCGGGAGATCCTGTTCTCCCATCTTCAGCCTTCGCCATCTTGCTTCTGGTGCAGTATTTGTGTGTTGGCTTCTGGATGTTATTAAGGTGGTTTGTTGGTTACAAAAACAGATACCACAACCACACACAATAATGCAACATTGAAGGACCAAAGACCAACAAACCACCTTAATAACATCCAGAAGCCAACACACAAATACTGCACCAGAAGCAAGATGGCGAAGGCTGAAGATGGGAGAACAGGATCTCCCGAAACATGTTCCTAAAGGAAAAAATATATCTTGAGGTAAAATAGTTATAAGTATTATAGTAATATATATATATATATATTCTTTTTTATGTAAACAATACAGGGGAATGTGGCGACATATCCTAGCTGATCCCTTTAGGAAGTATGAATGTGTCAATGAGAGTTTTTATGCTTTGTCATAAAACCTCTCATTAAGGAGGTATTGTAACGCTACAAATAGGTCCTTACAGGGATTATGGGTACATAACAGATATAAATTTTATTGTAAATCCAATATTAAAATGTGTGAGGGTAAAATTTTCCAAACATATGAAACAACGCAGTAAGCCAGGTAGTTTGCCTCAAGGTCAGTGGTGTACATGCAAAAATACAGCTATTCTGCTGGAACAAACGAACGATCTTATGTAAAACGTCATTCAAGGAATGCCAGACGTAATGGCTGCACCTTAAAAACAAGGACGTCATCACCAAGAAACAATAGAATCGATGACGCGACACCCTTTCCACTTGGGAAATAAGCACCATATTGTCACTCTCAGTCGCCTAACATCTTCCGTGCGAACTGCACATTGTACAAATTTCTGGCCAGCAATATAAAAAAGTAACAACTAAAATGTAACAAAAGTGAATTAAAACTATTTAAATCAAGCAGTATAAAATGTAGAGACAGTGAGTGCAGTTAATAAAAAGGAACAGTGTAATAATTCGGCAGAACACCAGCATGAACATGATTAACGCCTGACTGGATCTGCATCCATCACAGCAGGAAAGTAAACCTTTCGCATTTTTAAACCACCAGCACTTTTAATAACTGAGCTCAGTAAAATTTCTAAAGATGTACCGTTTAATTAATTTGTGGGGGCATGTGTGTGTGTGTACCGGTACATATAAAATCACAGGCACTGGTTAACGTTACGTGATTCATGTAACTTCATAATTGAAATTATTTAAAACTGCAGTAATGGTATACATTCATTTTATTATGTAACCAGAATAAATTGGAGAAAATGTATGTTGCGTAAAATGTATCATACGTAAGGCTGATGAGCGAAAATATATCGCAGCCATTTTGTATTTGTAGTTGGCAAAGGAGGAAGACTCCATCTTGTTTTTTGTTATTCAAACATTTAGAAATTCAGTTCATTAAAACACAAGTTTTACCAAATGATATCAGAGTCGATTATTTCTCAATAACCATTCCGTTTCTAGCTCGTTTAAAAAGAGTCCTGGACCCGAACTTAAAATATGTTAGGTTGGCAACAACAGAAAATGGCGATTACTCGAATCAGCATGTAAACAAATGTATAAATGTTAACGAGCGAAGTATAAAAGGTAAGTCAAATTATAATTTCAGAAATAGTTAGTTAACAAATGGCGCCCGAACAGGGACTTTATATAAATAAATTTTATATAAAATAAACCTGCGTACAGAAACAGAATGGTTGTTGGAAATGGATACACAATTAATACGTAAATAATAAGGTTATGTAGTGATGGTAGTATATGTTAGATATATGATATTTTGAAAAAAAATATATGTGTAAAAGATTTTTTTTTTAAACGATGGCAGATAATAACAAGAATGTCAGCTTAACTGACATTGAAAACAAAAGCCAAATAAATGTCGAATTAAGCGGAACTGAGTCAAAAATTATGAGTGAAGTAATTCATTCAACGCCAGTCCCGATTAAAAATTCTGAGGAAAATGATAATGATGAAAATGATGCAATTGCTTTTCAATGAACAGAGTGTGAAGTTAAATACATTTGATGAAAAGTTTGAGGAACAAAAAAGCGAAATTAAGAAAATAAATATTAATCTAAATGAATTGAAAGAACAAAAAAGCGAAATTAAAGAAATCAACAGTAATTTCAATACTAAATTTGATGAAGAGAAAGATGAAATTAAACAACAAAATTTTGATTATTAATGAAATTAATGCACGTTTTGATAATATGCAAGAACAAATAACAGAAGGAGTCAGTCAGAAGTTTGATAAAAAAAAATGCAAGAGTAGATGACATAATTGATAACTTTAAAATGAATAAAGTAGATGATAATTGTGAGAGTAAAATGGGGGTAGAAGGTAGTAAAGAGACCGATCAATTAAATGAAAATAAAGACGGTCAGTTAACATACAAAGACGATAAGGTAAGTGGTGTTGAGAATTACGATGATATAATTAGAAATAGTGGTGATGAAATTTTAGAGGAGATAGAATGTAATAATGGAATGTTAGTGTATGTTGATGAGTCAGAGAGAAAGTGGAGAGAGAGTATACAGGTAGAGGGGTTGGAGGGGGTAAATTTTTCCCGTGATGTTGTAGTTGGGGGTGAAGAAAAGGCTTCACGAGTGTATTTGGGAGACATATGGTCTGCAAATAGTTGTCCCTTGATTTTTTGTGCATCCGATAGGTGGTGCAGTAATAAAGTTGTAGTGCCCCCTGCATATATAGAGAGAGTGACTTGGGATTATGATGAGGGATATTTTGAAAGAGAGTTGTGTGTTGATGAGGAGATAGAATTATTTAAGGTGGATAAAAATCATAAAGAATTTATAGAAAGGTTAGGTGTAGAGATGGTGAATAATTATATTGAAATCTTACCTAGTGTTGAAGCTGATATAGCAGCAGTAGATGATGTTGTTAACGATGAATTTATAACTTACCTGGTTGTGACAGATTATCCAAAGGCGACATGACCATACTCTGATGACACATATGATAAAATATGGAATAATCATATTAATTATAAGGATATTGTGGAAGAATATGACAATATAGATAATTATTATATTGATAGTAATCATACAATGTATTCAATAAAAAATGATTTGTATAGACCTAAGATCAGATTGTTATTTGATGATGGAGGATAATTGTTTTATTGTTTATGAACATTTAATTATGTGAACAGTGTGGTTTCGACATGGATTGTATATTTTTTGTGTGTGTTAATGTCAAATGTATTTGTGTATTACATTAGGTTGTGTATTCTTTATTTGATGTAAACAGTATATGTGTATAATAAGAATTGATTTAATAATAATTATAACATTTTTTTTGACTAAATGAGTGATGAAAGTAATTATGAAATTTTAAACTGATTTAATTAAATAATTGAAGAGTAATTAATTAATTAATTATTGTTGTACAGAATAGCTTTGATGATGAATGTAAATGATTTTTTGAGTTTTAGAGTCTATAATGAAAAGTAAATGATTAAACATACAATATGTCTAGATACTGAGTTATTATTATTATGAGGTAAGTGATGAATTTTCTAGAGTAATTTTCAATGATCATATCAAGGTGAAATGTTATAAAAGATGGAGTTTGGGTGATGATTATTTTAAATAAGGCTTTTGAATCAGTCAGAGTCAACTTTAATGGGTGTTAGAGAAAATAAGAATTTTGGGGAATATAAGTAAGACAGAAACGGGTTAATGGTAGGGACACAGTAGTGGAAGTGCATATATGTAGAAAGTGAGAGTAATGTAAATGGAGAGTAAATAGTTGATGATGAAATTTTGTAGTGAGGGTGAGGTGGTAAGGAGTGATCAACGTGCGTCGTTGGGCAGGTAATTGAGAAGGGTCGAAGAGTGTTTGCCGAGATTATGGGAAGGGCAAAAGGATATGAATGGAATTGCCAAGGTTGGGAACACACATCCTAGGTACAAAGAGGGTATTAGATACTATATTCTAAGAAGAGAATGCTATAAGTGGAATTAGTGTTGAAGGGGGTTATTATTAAGAAACTGTTGTCACCATATGCAAATCTGTTAGTGGTTGTTAGTCGAAAGGAGAGTAAGGTTATATATATAAATGCCCATTCAGTAAATCGAATCATTGTGAATAATGGAGAATCACCCAAACTAATTGATGATCAAAATGTTAAATAAAAGAAAATTCATAGTTGAAATGTAATAATAAATAAAATGTGATGTAAATTGAATGTTAATAATAGAATTGAATTTTTGGAGAATCTAAATGTTACAATAAATGTTTAATAATTAAAAGTTTGATATAAAAGAGTTAATAGAAAGTTCAAGTTGTAATGTTGATAATTTTCTATACAAATTATTTAAAGGTGAATTGTTTATTTTAATGTAGCAATGTTAATGTTGGGGGTTAATGTTTATTATGTTATACTATGATATTATGCAAGATTAAAGGGTGTTTTTGGGGGGTTGTTTGGTGTCATTAGAAGAGAAAATCAATTGTGGAATGTAGTGACAGTACATGTAGAAGGACATAAGTAGGCTATTGCAGTGGCGGCATGTGCCACTGTAGATAGCGGTGAGTGTTGATGAGTAATGTCAAAGTACGTTACCATCATCGGAGGCCTAAACAGGGCGTGTATACACTGCACAACCACTTATATAATTTTATATTATATGTTAATTGATACCGTGCAGTGTTAATATTGATGAAGTGAAACATGCGAATGAGAGATTTCCCCGCCTTTTCGGGCGATTACTGTTTTACCAGCACTAATCGTGGTTTTGGACGACAACCAGCTATGGGCAGAAATTGTAAAACTGACCATGGTTGGTTGCCCTTGAAATTGGTGAAAATTGAAATTAACGGGGGGCAACTTAGGGGAAATCCCCGGAACTATGGAACAGCAAAAAAGGTGATAGACCCGTCTTAAGGTTATAAGTATGTAAAATCAGATATTATATCTGGCAGTTTAAAAATGTAAGGCCGAAGCAAGGACAGGAGATGCCAAAATTCCTCCCTAAATTCAGTCCTTGTGGAAGCAACTGGACGCCACAGTCCAAGGGGGTCATAGTGTGTGTGGAAGGCAGTTACTAGATTGGGTAGCAACTTTTTAATAGATAATAAGTATATAATGTTGATAATGGTGATCATAAAAAGAATTATGATTTTGTATCACAGAATTAGGATCATGAAAGATTAAGAATTCAAATAGATAGATTATTTTGAAATAGTGAACTTGTGTTTTGGTTCTATATAAGAAGTATATAGATAAATTGTTTTGTTGATTCTTGTAAACTTGATTAAGTGTTTTAAATATTGTTTGCATTAATATTTCTTCTTGTGTAATGGAAAAGAGTTAAATATTATCGATTGGAGTCGAAATTTTGATAAATATGTAGGAATGAAATAAGAGGAGACATCTATAATAAATCTTGTTTTCATCTCTGTATTAGAGATATTAGGAGTTAAGAAAAAACCAATGCTTATTAACGTAAACCAATACACAGCTAAGGGGAACAGATCAGTTAGCGATATGGAATTACACAAGGCCACTATTTGATTTTTTATTTCGATGTTTCAGAGTTTGGTGATGCTGTGGCGGCGGTCCTGAGCTGGCCAGCGCATCAGAGCAATAGTGTCAAGTGCCTGACTGGCCTTGTGGTATTGGGATCTTGAAAGAGAAGTCCAGTAAGGTCATGCAGGTACTGTCACTATCACTGGACCAAGGGGTAAGTTATATATATATATATATATATTTCAATCACTTTCTGCTACAGTCCGTTTCTTGATGTATATAATACTTATAACTATTTTACCTCAAGATATATTTTTTCCTTTAGGAACATGTTTCGGGAGATCCTGTTCTCCCATCTTCAGCCTTCGCCATCTTGCTTCTGGTGCAGTATTTGTGTGTTGGCTTCTGGATGTTATTAAGGTGGTTTGTTGGTTACAAAAACAGATACCACAACCACACACAATAATGCAACATTGAAGGACCAAAGACCAACAAACCACCTTAATAACATCCAGAAGCCAACACACAAATACTGCACCAGAAGCAAGATGGCGAAGGCTGAAGATGGGAGAACAGGATCTCCCGAAACATGTTCCTAAAGGAAAAAATATATCTTGAGGTAAAATAGTTATAAGTATTATAGTAATATATATATATATATTCTTTTTTATGTAAACAATACAGGGGAATGTGGCGACATATCCTAGCTGATCCCTTTAGGAAGTGTGAATGTGTCAATGAGAGTTTTTATGCTTTGTCATAAAACCTCTCATTAAGGAGGTATTGTAACGCTACAAATAGGTCCTTACAGGGATTATGGGTACATAACAGATATAAATTTTATTGTAAATCCAATATTAAAATGTGTGAGGGTAAAATTTTCCAAACATATGAAACAACGCAGTAAGCCAGGTAGTTTGCCTCAAGGTCAGTGGTGTACATGCAAAAATACAGCTATTCTGCTGGAACAAACGAACGATCTTATGTAAAACGTCATTCAAGGAATGCCAGACGTAATGGCTGCACCTTAAAAACAAGGACGTCATCACCAAGAAACAATAGAATCTATGACGCGACACCCTTTCCACTTGGGAAATAAGCACCATATTGTCACTCTCAGTCGCCTAACATCTTCCGTGCGAACTGCACATTGTACAAATTTCTGGCCAGCAATATAAAAAAGTAACAACTAAAATGTAACAAAAGTGAATTAAAACTATTTAAATCAAGCAGTATAAAATGTAGAGACAGTGAGTGCAGTTAATAAAAAGGAACAGTGTAATAATTCGGCAGAACACCAGCACGAACATGATTAACGCCTGACTGGATCTGCATCCATCACAGCAGGAAAGTAAACCTTTCGCATTTTTAAACCACCAGCACTTTTAATAACTGAGCTCAGTAAAATTTCTAAAGATGTACCGTTTAATTAATTTGTGGGAGCATGTGTGTGTGTGTACCGGTACATATAAAATCACAGGCACTGGTTAACGTTACGTGATTCATGTAACTTCATAATTGAAATTATTTAAAACTGCAGTAATGGTATACATTCATTTTATTATGTAACCAGAATAAATTGGAGAAAATGTATGTTGCGTAAAATGTATCATACGTAAGGCTGATGAGCGAAAATATATCGCAGCCATTTTGTATTTGTAGTTGGCAAAGGAGGAAGACTCCATCTTGTTTTTTGTTATTCAAACATTTAGAAATTCAGTTCATTAAAACACAAGTTTTACCAAATGATATCAGAGTCGATTATTTCTCAATAACCATTCCGTTTCTAGCTCGTTTAAAAAGAATCCTGGACCCGAACTTAAAATATGTTAGGTTGGCAACAACAGAAAATGGCGATTACTCGAATCAGCATGTAAACAAATGTATAAATGTTAACGAGCGAAGTATAAAAGGTAAGTCAAATTATAATTTCAGAAATAGTTAGTTAACAAATGGCACCCGAACAGGGACTTTATATAAATAAATTTTATATAAAATAAACCTGCGTACAGAAACAGAATGGTTGTTGGAAATGGATACGCAATTAATACGTAAATAATAAGGTTATGTAGTGATGGTAGTATATGTTAGATATATGATATTTTGAAAAAAAATATATGTGTAAAAGATTTTTTTTTTAAACGATGGCAGATAATAACAAGAATGTCAGCTTAACTGACATTGAAAACAAAAGCCAAATAAATGTCGAATTAAGCGGAACTGAGTCAAAAATTATGAGTGAAGTAATTCATTCAACGCCAGTCCCGATTAAAAATTCTGAGGAAAATGATAATGATGAAAATGATGCAATTGCTTTTCAATGAACAGAGTGTGAAGTTAAATACATTTGATGAAAAGTTTGAGGAACAAAAAAGCGAAATTAAGAAAATAAATATTAATCTAAATGAATTGAAAGAACAGAATAAAGAACAAAAAAGCGAAATTAAAGAAATCAACAGTAATTTCAATACTAAATTTGATGAAGAGAAAGATGAAATTAAACAACAAAATTTTGATTATTAATGAAATTAATGCACGTTTTGATAATATGCAAGAACAAATAACAGAAGGAGTCAGTCAGAAGTTTGATAAAAAAAAATGCAAGAGTAGATGACATAATTGATAACTTTAAAATGAATAAAGTAGATGATAATTGTGAGAGTAAAATGGGGGTAGAAGGTAGTAAAGAGACCGATCAATTAAATGAAAATAAAGACGGTCAGTTAACATACAAAGACGATAAGGTAAGTGGTGTTGAGAATTATGATGATATAATTAGAAATAGTGGTGATGAAATTTTAGAGGAGATAGAATGTAATAATGGAATGTTAGTGTATGTTGATGAGTCAGAGAGAAAGTGGAGAGAGAGTATACAGGTAGAGGGGTTGGAGGGGGTAAATTTTTCCCGTGATGTTGTAGTTGGGGGTGAAGAAAAGGCTTCACGAGTGTATTTGGGAGACATATGGTCTGCAAATAGTTGTCCCTTGATTTTTTGTGCATCCGATAGGTGGTGCAGTAATAAAGTTGTAGTGCCCCCTGCATATATAGAGAGAGTGACTTGGGATTATGATGAGGGATATTTTGAAAGAGAGTTGTGTGTTGATGAGGAGATAGAATTATTTAAGGTGGATAGAAATCATAAAGAATTTATAGAAAGGTTAGGTGTAGAGATGGTGAATAATTATATTGAAATCTTACCTAGTGTTGAAGCTGATATAGCAGCAGTAGATGATGTTGTTAACGATGAATTTATAACTTACCTGGTTGTGACAGATTATACAAAGGCGACATGACCATACTCTGATGACACATATGATAAAATATGGAATAATCATATTAATTATAAGGATATTGTGGAAGAATATGACAATATAGATAATTATTATATTGATAGTAATCATACAATGTATTCAATAAAAAATGATTTGTATAGACCTAAGATCAGATTGTTATTTGATGATGGAGGATAATTGTTTTATTGTTTATGAACATTTAATTATGTGAACAGTGTGGTTTCGACATGGATTGTATATTTTTTGTGTGTGTTAATGTCAAATGTATTTGTGTATTACATTAGGTTGTGTATTCTTTATTTGATGTAAACAGTATATGTGTATAATAAGAATTGATTTAATAATAATTATAACATTTTTTTTGACTAAATGAGTGATGAAAGTAATTATGAAATTTTAAACTGATTTAATTAAATAATTGAAGAGTAATTAATTAATTAATTATTGTTGTACAGAATAGCTTTGATGATGAATGTAAATGATTTTTTGAGTTTTAGAGTCTATAATGAAAAGTAAATGATTAAACATACAATATGTCTAGATACTGAGTTATATTATTATTATTATGAGGTAAGTGATGAATTTTCTAGAGTAATTTTCAATGATCATATCAAGGTGAAATGTTATAAAAGATGGAGTTTGGGTGATGATTATTTTAAATAAGGCTTTTGAATCAGTCAGAGTCAACTTTAATGGGTGTTAGAGAAAATAAGAATTTTGGGGAATATAAGTAAGACAGAAACGGGTTAATGGTAGGGACACAGTAGTGGAAGTGCATATATGTAGAAAGTGAGAGTAATGTAAATGGAGAGTAAATAGTTGATGATGAAATTTTGTAGTGAGGGTGAGGTGGTAAGGAGTGATCAACGTGCGTCGTTGGGCAGGTAATTGAGAAGGGTCGAAGAGTGTTTGCCGAGATTATGGGAAGGGCAAAAGGATATGAATGGAATTGCCAAGGTTGGGAACACACATCCTAGGTACAAAGAGGGTATTAGATACTATATTCTAAGAAGAGAATGCTATAAGTGGAATTAGTGTTGAAGGGGGTTATTATTAAGAAACTGTTGTCACCCTATGCAAATCTGTTAGTGGTTGTTAGTCGAAAGGAGAGTAAGGTTATATATATAAATGCCCATTCAGTAAATCGAATCATTGTGAATAATGGAGAATCACCCAAACTAATTGATGATCAAAATGTTAAATAAAAGAAAATTCATAGTTGAAATGTAATAATAAATAAAATGTGATGTAAATTGAATGTTAATAATAGAATTGAATTTTTGGAGAATCTAAATGTTACAATAAATGTTTAATAATTAAAAGTTTGATATAAAAGAGTTAATAGAAAGTTCAAGTTGTAATGTTGATAATTTTCTATACAAATTATTTAAAGGTGAATTGTTTATTTTAATGTAGCAATGTTAATGTTGGGGGTTAATGTTTATTATGTTATACTATGATATTATGCAAGATTAAAGGGTGTTTTTGGGGGGTTGTTTGGTGTCATTAGAAGAGAAAATCAATTGTGGAATGTAGTGACAGTACATGTAGAAGGACATAAGTAGGCTATTGCAGTGGCGGCATGTGCCACTGTAGATAGCGGTGAGTGTTGATGAGTAATGTCAAAGTACGTTACCATCATCGGAGGCCTAAACAGGGCGTGTATACACTGCACAACCACTTATATAATTTTATATTATATGTTAATTGATACCGTGCAGTGTTAATATTGATGAAGTGAAACATGCGAATGAGAGATTTCCCCGCCTTTTCGGGCGATTACTGTTTTACCAGCACTAATCGTGGTTTTGGACGACAACCAGCTATGGGCAGAAATTGTAAAACTGACCATGGTTGGTTGCCCTTGAAATTGGTGAAAATTGAAATTAACGGGGGGCAACTTAGGGGAAATCCCCGGAACTATGGAACAGCAAAAAAGGTGATAGACCCGTCTTAAGGTTATAAGTATGTAAAATCAGATATTATATCTGGCAGTTTAAAAATGTAAGGCCGAAGCAAGGACAGGAGATGCCAAAATTCCTCCCTAAATTCAGTCCTTGTGGAAGCAACTGGACGCCACAGTCCAAGGGGGTCATAGTGTGTGTGGAAGGCAGTTACTAGATTGGGTAGCAACTTTTTAATAGATAATAAGTATATAATGTTGATAATGGTGATCATAAAAAGAATTATGATTTTGTATCACAGAATTAGGATCATGAAAGATTAAGAATTCAAATAGATAGATTATTTTGAAATAGTGAACTTGTGTTTTGGTTCTATATAAGAAGTATATAGATAAATTGTTTTGTTGATTCTTGTAAACTTGATTAAGTGTTTTAAATATTGTTTGCATTAATATTTCTTCTTGTGTAATGGAAAAGAGTTAAATATTATCGATTGGAGTCGAAATTTTGATAAATATGTAGGAATGAAATAAGAGGAGACATCTATAATAAATCTTGTTTTCATCTCTGTATTAGAGATATTAGGAGTTAAGAAAAAACCAATGCTTATTAACGTAAACCAATACACAGCTAAGGGGAACAGATCAGTTAGCGATATGGAATTACACAAGGCCACTATTTGATTTTTTATTTCGATGTTTCAGAGTTTGGTGATGCTGTGGCGGCGGTCCTGAGCTGGCCAGCGCATCAGAGCAATAGTGTCAAGTGCCTGACTGGCCTTGTGGTATTGGGATCTCGAAAGAGAAGTCCAGTAAGGTCATGCAGGTACTGTCACTATCACTGGACCAAGGGGTAAGTTATATATATATATATATATATATATATATATATATATATATATATATATATATATTTCAATCACTTTCTGCTACAGCCCGTTTCTTGATGTATATAATACTTATAACTATTTTACCTCAAGATATATTTTTTCCTTTAGGAACATGTTTCGGGAGATCCTGTTCTCCCATCTTCAGCCTTCGCCATCTTGCTTCTGGTGCAGTATTTGTGTGTTGGCTTCTGGATGTTATTAAGGTGGTTTGTTGGTTACAAAAACAGATACCACAACCACACACAATAATGCAACATTGAAGGACCAAAGACCAACAAACCACCTTAATAACATCCAGAAGCCAACACACAAATACTGCACCAGAAGCAAGATGGCGAAGGCTGAAGATGGGAGAACAGGATCTCCCGAAACATGTTCCTAAAGGAAAAAATATATCTTGAGGTAAAATAGTTATAAGTATTATAGTAATATATATATATATATATATATTCTTTTTTATGTAAACAATACAGGGGAATGTGGCGACATATCCTAGCTGATCCCTTTAGGAAGTGTGAATGTGTCAATGAGAGTTTTTATGCTTTGTCATAAAACCTCTCATTAAGGAGGTATTGTAACGCTACAAATAGGTCCTTACAGGGATTATGGGTACATAACAGATATAAATTTTATTGTAAATCCAATATTAAAATGTGTGAGGGTAAAATTTTCCAAACATATGAAACAACGCAGTAAGCCAGGTAGTTTGCCTCAAGGTCAGTGGTGTACATGCAAAAATACAGCTATTCTGCTGGAACAAACGAACGATCTTATGTAAAACGTCATTCAAGGAATGCCAGACGTAATGGCTGCACCTTAAAAACAAGGACGTCATCACCAAGAAACAATAGAATCGATGACGCGACACCCTTTCCACTTGGGAAATAAGCACCATATTGTCACTCTCAGTCGCCTAACATCTTCCGTGCGAACTGCACATTGTACAAATTTCTGGCCAGCAATATAAAAAAGTAACAACTAAAATGTAACAAAAGTGAATTAAAACTATTTAAATCAAGCAGTATAAAATGTAGAGACAGTGAGTGCAGTTAATAAAAAGGAACAGTGTAATAATTCGGCAGAACACCAGCACGAACATGATTAACGCCTGACTGGATCTGCATCCATCACAGCAGGAAAGTAAACCTTTCGCATTTTTAAACCACCAGCACTTTTAATAACTGAGCTCAGTAAAATTTCTAAAGATGTACCGTTTAATTAATTTGTGGGAGCATGTGTGTGTGTGTACCGGTACATATAAAATCACAGGCACTGGTTAACGTTACGTGATTCATGTAACTTCATAATTGAAATTATTTAAAACTGCAGTAATGGTATACATTCATTTTATTATGTAACCAGAATAAATTGGAGAAAATGTATGTTGCGTAAAATGTATCATACGTAAGGCTGATGAGCGAAAATATATCGCAGCCATTTTGTATTTGTAGTTGGCAAAGGAGGAAGACTCCATCTTGTTTTTTGTTATTCAAACATTTAGAAATTCAGTTCATTAAAACACAAGTTTTACCAAATGATATCAGAGTCGATTATTTCTCAATAACCATTCCGTTTCTAGCTCGTTTAAAAAGAATCCTGGACCCGAACTTAAAATATGTTAGGTTGGCAACAACAGAAAATGGCGATTACTCGAATCAGCATGTAAACAAATGTATAAATGTTAACGAGCGAAGTATAAAAGGTAAGTCAAATTATAATTTCAGAAATAGTTAGTTAACAAATGGCGCCCGAACAGGGACTTTATATAAATAAATTTTATATAAAATAAACCTGCGTACAGAAACAGAATGGTTGTTGGAAATGGATACGCAATTAATACGTAAATAATAAGGTTATGTAGTGATGGTAGTATATGTTAGATATATGATATTTTGAAAAAAAATATATGTGTAAAAGATTTTTTTTTTAAACGATGGCAGATAATAACAAGAATGTCAGCTTAACTGACATTGAAAACAAAAGCCAAATAAATGTCGAATTAAGCGGAACTGAGTCAAAAATTATGAGTGAAGTAATTCATTCAACGCCAGTCCCGATTAAAAATTCTGAGGAAAATGATAATGATGAAAATGATGCAATTGCTTTTCAATGAACAGAGTGTGAAGTTAAATACATTTGATGAAAAGTTTGAGGAACAAAAAAGCGAAATTAAGAAAATAAATATTAATCTAAATGAATTGAAAGAACAGAATAAAGAACAAAAAAGCGAAATTAAAGAAATCAACAGTAATTTCAATACTAAATTTGATGAAGAGAAAGATGAAATTAAACAACAAAATTTTGATTATTAATGAAATTAATGCACGTTTTGATAATATGCAAGAACAAATAACAGAAGGAGTCAGTCAGAAGTTTGATAAAAAAAAATGCAAGAGTAGATGACATAATTGATAACTTTAAAATGAATAAAGTAGATGATAATTGTGAGAGTAAAATGGGGGTAGAAGGTAGTAAAGAGACCGATCAATTAAATGAAAATAAAGATGGTCAGTTAACATACAAAGACGATAAGGTAAGTGGTGTTGAGAATTATGATGATATAATTAGAAATAGTGGTGATGAAATTTTAGAGGAGATAGAATGTAATAATGGAATGTTAGTGTATGTTGATGAGTCAGAGAGAAAGTGGAGAGAGAGTATACAGGTAGAGGGGTTGGAGGGGGTAAATTTTTCCCGTGATGTTGTAGTTGGGGTGAAGAAAAGGCTTCACGAGTGTATTTGGGAGACATATGGTCTGCAAATAGTTGTCCCTTGATTTTTTGTGCATCCGATAGGTGGTGCAGTAATAAAGTTGTAGTGCCCCCTGCATATATAGAGAGAGAGTGACTTGGGATTATGATGAGGGATATTTTGAAAGAGAGTTGTGTGTTGATGAGGAGATAGAATTATTTAAGGTGGATAGAAATCATAAAGAATTTATAGAAAGGTTAGGTGTAGAGATGGTGAATAATTATATTGAAATCTTACCTAGTGTTGAAGCTGATATAGCAGCAGTAGATGATGTTGTTAACGATGAATTTATAACTTACCTGGTTGTGACAGATTATACAAAGGCGACATGACCATACTCTGATGACACATATGATAAAATATGGAATAATCATATTAATTATAAGGATATTGTGGAAGAATATGACAATATAGATAATTATTATATTGATAGTAATCATACAATGTATTCAATAAAAAATGATTTGTATAGACCTAAGATCAGATTGTTATTTGATGATGGAGGATAATTGTTTTATTGTTTATGAACATTTAATTATGTGAACAGTGTGGTTTCGACATGGATTGTATATTTTTTGTGTGTGTTAATGTCAAATGTATTTGTGTATTACATTAGGTTGTGTATTCTTTATTTGATGTAAACAGTATATGTGTATAATAAGAATTGATTTAATAATAATTATAACATTTTTTTTGACTAAATGAGTGATGAAAGTAATTATGAAATTTTAAACTGATTTAATTAAATAATTGAAGAGTAATTAATTAATTAATTATTGTTGTACAGAATAGCTTTGATGATGAATGTAAATGATTTTTTGAGTTTTAGAGTCTATAATGAAAAGTAAATGATTAAACATACAATATGTCTAGATACTGAGTTATATTATTATTATTATGAGGTAAGTGATGAATTTTCTAGAGTAATTTTCAATGATCATATCAAGGTGAAATGTTATAAAAGATGGAGTTTGGGTGATGATTATTTTAAATAAGGCTTTTGAATCAGTCAGAGTCAACTTTAATGGGTGTTAGAGAAAATAAGAATTTTGGGGAATATAAGTAAGACAGAAACGGGTTAATGGTAGGGACACAGTAGTGGAAGTGCATATATGTAGAAAGTGAGAGTAATGTAAATGGAGAGTAAATAGTTGATGATGAAATTTTGTAGTGAGGGTGAGGTGGTAAGGAGTGATCAACGTGCGTCGTTGGGCAGGTAATTGAGAAGGGTCGAAGAGTGTTTGCCGAGATTATGGGAAGGGCAAAAGGATATGAATGGAATTGCCAAGGTTGGGAACACACATCCTAGGTACAAAGAGGGTATTAGATACTATATTCTAAGAAGAGAATGCTATAAGTGGAATTAGTGTTGAAGGGGGTTATTATTAAGAAACTGTTGTCACCCTATGCAAATCTGTTAGTGGTTGTTAGTCGAAAGGAGAGTAAGGTTATATATATAAATGCCCATTCAGTAAATCGAATCATTGTGAATAATGGAGAATCACCCAAACTAATTGATGATCAAAATGTTAAATAAAAGAAAATTCATAGTTGAAATGTAATAATAAATAAAATGTGATGTAAATTGAATGTTAATAATAGAATTGAATTTTTGGAGAATCTAAATGTTACAATAAATGTTTAATAATTAAAAGTTTGATATAAAAGAGTTAATAGAAAGTTCAAGTTGTAATGTTGATAATTTTCTATACAAATTATTTAAAGGTGAATTGTTTATTTTAATGTAGCAATGTTAATGTTGGGGGTTAATGTTTATTATGTTATACTATGATATTATGCAAGATTAAAGGGTGTTTTTGGGGGGTTGTTTGGTGTCATTAGAAGAGAAAATCAATTGTGGAATGTAGTGACAGTACATGTAGAAGGACATAAGTAGGCTATTGCAGTGGCGGCATGTGCCACTGTAGATAGCGGTGAGTGTTGATGAGTAATGTCAAAGTACGTTACCATCATCGGAGGCCTAAACAGGGCGTGTATACACTGCACAACCACTTATATAATTTTATATTATATGTTAATTGATACCGTGCAGTGTTAATATTGATGAAGTGAAACATGCGAATGAGAGATTTCCCCGCCTTTTCGGGCGATTACTGTTTTACCAGCACTAATCGTGGTTTTGGACGACAACCAGCTATGGGCAGAAATTGTAAAACTGACCATGGTTGGTTGCCCTTGAAATTGGTGAAAATTGAAATTAACGGGGGGCAACTTAGGGGAAATCCCCGGAACTATGGAACAGCAAAAAAGGTGATAGACCCGTCTTAAGGTTATAAGTATGTAAAATCAGATATTATATCTGGCAGTTTAAAAATGTAAGGCCGAAGCAAGGACAGGAGATGCCAAAATTCCTCCCTAAATTCAGTCCTTGTGGAAGCAACTGGACGCCACAGTCCAAGGGGGTCATAGTGTGTGTGGAAGGCAGTTACTAGATTGGGTAGCAACTTTTTAATAGATAATAAGTATATAATGTTGATCATAAAAAGAATTATGATTTTGTATCACAGAATTAGGATCATGAAAGATTAAGAATTCAAATAGATAGATTATTTTGAAATAGTGAACTTGTGTTTTGGTTCTATATAAGAAGTATATAGATAAATTGTTTTGTTGATTCTTGTAAACTTGATTAAGTGTTTTAAATATTGTTTGCATTAATATTTCTTCTTGTGTAATGGAAAAGAGTTAAATATTATCGATTGGAGTCGAAATTTTGATAAATATGTAGGAATGAAATAAGAGGAGACATCTATAATAAATCTTGTTTTCATCTCTGTATTAGAGATATTAGGAGTTAAGAAAAAACCAATGCTTATTAACGTAAACCAATACACAGCTAAGGGGAACAGATCAGTTAGCGATATGGAATTACACAAGGCCACTATTTGATTTTTTATTTCGATGTTTCAGAGTTTGGTGATGCTGTGGCGGCGGTCCTGAGCTGGCCAGCGCATCAGAGCAATAGTGTCAAGTGCCTGACTGGCCTTGTGGTATTGGGATCTCGAAAGAGAAGTCCAGTAAGGTCATGCAGGTACTGTCACTATCACTGGACCAAGGGGTAAGTTATATATATATATATATATATATATATATATATATATATATATATATATTTCAATCACTTTCTGCTACAGCCCGTTTCTTGATGTATATAATACTTATAACTATTTTACCTCAAGATATATTTTTTCCTTTAGGAACATGTTTCGGGAGATCCTGTTCTCCCATCTTCAGCCTTCGCCATCTTGCTTCTGGTGCAGTATTTGTGTGTTGGCTTCTGGATGTTATTAAGGTGGTTTGTTGGTTACAAAAACAGATACCACAACCACACACAATAATGCAACATTGAAGGACCAAAGACCAACAAACCACCTTAATAACATCCAGAAGCCAACACACAAATACTGCACCAGAAGCAAGATGGCGAAGGCTGAAGATGGGAGAACAGGATCTCCCGAAACATGTTCCTAAAGGAAAAAATATATCTTGAGGTAAAATAGTTATAAGTATTATAGTAATATATATATATATATTCTTTTTTATGTAAACAATACAGGGGAATGTGGCGACATATCCTAGCTGATCCCTTTAGGAAGTATGAATGTGTCAATGAGAGTTTTTATGCTTTGTCATAAAACCTCTCATTAAGGAGGTATTGTAACGCTACAAATAGGTCCTTACAGGGATTATGGGTACATAACAGATATAAATTTTATTGTAAATCCAATATTAAAATGTGTGAGGGTAAAATTTTCCAAACATATGAAACAACGCAGTAAGCCAGGTAGTTTGCCTCAAGGTCAGTGGTGTACATGCAAAAATACAGCTATTCTGCTGGAACAAACGAACGATCTTATGTAAAACGTCATTCAAGGAATGCCAGACGTAATGGCTGCACCTTAAAAACAAGGACGTCATCACCAAGAAACAATAGAATCGATGACGCGACACCCTTTCCACTTGGGAAATAAGCACCATATTGTCACTCTCAGTCGCCTAACATCTTCCGTGCGAACTGCACATTGTACAAATTTCTGGCCAGCAATATAAAAAAGTAACAACTAAAATGTAACAAAAGTGAATTAAAACTATTTAAATCAAGCAGTATAAAATGTAGAGACAGTGAGTGCAGTTAATAAAAAGGAACAGTGTAATAATTCGGCAGAACACCAGCACGAACATGATTAACGCCTGACTGGATCTGCATCCATCACAGCAGGAAAGTAAACCTTTCGCATTTTTAAACCACCAGCACTTTTAATAACTGAGCTCAGTAAAATTTCTAAAGATGTACCGTTTAATTAATTTGTGGGAGCATGTGTGTGTGTGTACCGGTACATATAAAATCACAGGCACTGGTTAACGTTACGTGATTCATGTAACTTCATAATTGAAATTATTTAAAACTGCAGTAATGGTATACATTCATTTTATTATGTAACCAGAATAAATTGGAGAAAATGTATGTTGCGTAAAATGTATCATACGTAAGGCTGATGAGCGAAAATATATCGCAGCCATTTTGTATTTGTAGTTGGCAAAGGAGGAAGACTCCATCTTGTTTTTTGTTATTCAAACATTTAGAAATTCAGTTCATTAAAACACAAGTTTTACCAAATGATATCAGAGTCGATTATTTCTCAATAACCATTCCGTTTCTAGCTCGTTTAAAAAGAATCCTGGACCCGAACTTAAAATATGTTAGGTTGGCAACAACAGAAAATGGCGATTACTCGAATCAGCATGTAAACAAATGTATAAATGTTAACGAGCGAAGTATAAAAGGTAAGTCAAATTATAATTTCAGAAATAGTTAGTTAACAAATGGCGCCCGAACAGGGACTTTATATAAATAAATTTTATATAAAATAAACCTGCGTACAGAAACAGAATGGTTGTTGGAAATGGATACGCAATTAATACGTAAATAATAAGGTTATGTAGTGATGGTAGTATATGTTAGATATATGATATTTTGAAAAAAAATATATGTGTAAAAGATTTTTTTTTTAAACGATGGCAGATAATAACAAGAATGTCAGCTTAACTGACATTGAAAACAAAAGCCAAATAAATGTCGAATTAAGCGGAACTGAGTCAAAAATTATGAGTGAAGTAATTCATTCAACGCCAGTCCCGATTAAAAATTCTGAGGAAAATGATAATGATGAAAATGATGCAATTGCTTTTCAATGAACAGAGTGTGAAGTTAAATACATTTGATGAAAAGTTTGAGGAACAAAAAAGCGAAATTAAGAAAATAAATATTAATCTAAATGAATTGAAAGAACAGAATAAAGAACAAAAAAGCGAAATTAAAGAAATCAACAGTAATTTCAATACTAAATTTGATGAAGAGAAAGATGAAATTAAACAACAAAATTTTGATTATTAATGAAATTAATGCACGTTTTGATAATATGCAAGAACAAATAACAGAAGGAGTCAGTCAGAAGTTTGATAAAAAAAAATGCAAGAGTAGATGACATAATTGATAACTTTAAAATGAATAAAGTAGATGATAATTGTGAGAGTAAAATGGGGGTAGAAGGTAGTAAAGAGACCGATCAATTAAATGAAAATAAAGATGGTCAGTTAACATACAAAGACGATAAGGTAAGTGGTGTTGAGAATTATGATGATATAATTAGAAATAGTGGTGATGAAATTTTAGAGGAGATAGAATGTAATAATGGAATGTTAGTGTATGTTGATGAGTCAGAGAGAAAGTGGAGAGAGAGTATACAGGTAGAGGGGTTGGAGGGGGTAAATTTTTCCCGTGATGTTGTAGTTGGGGTGAAGAAAAGGCTTCACGAGTGTATTTGGGAGACATATGGTCTGCAAATAGTTGTCCCTTGATTTTTTGTGCATCCGATAGGTGGTGCAGTAATAAAGTTGTAGTGCCCCCTGCATATATAGAGAGAGAGTGACTTGGGATTATGATGAGGGATATTTTGAAAGAGAGTTGTGTGTTGATGAGGAGATAGAATTATTTAAGGTGGATAGAAATCATAAAGAATTTATAGAAAGGTTAGGTGTAGAGATGGTGAATAATTATATTGAAATCTTACCTAGTGTTGAAGCTGATATAGCAGCAGTAGATGATGTTGTTAACGATGAATTTATAACTTACCTGGTTGTGACAGATTATACAAAGGCGACATGACCATACTCTGATGACACATATGATAAAATATGGAATAATCATATTAATTATAAGGATATTGTGGAAGAATATGACAATATAGATAATTATTATATTGATAGTAATCATACAATGTATTCAATAAAAAATGATTTGTATAGACCTAAGATCAGATTGTTATTTGATGATGGAGGATAATTGTTTTATTGTTTATGAACATTTAATTATGTGAACAGTGTGGTTTCGACATGGATTGTATATTTTTTGTGTGTGTTAATGTCAAATGTATTTGTGTATTACATTAGGTTGTGTATTCTTTATTTGATGTAAACAGTATATGTGTATAATAAGAATTGATTTAATAATAATTATAACATTTTTTTTGACTAAATGAGTGATGAAAGTAATTATGAAATTTTAAACTGATTTAATTAAATAATTGAAGAGTAATTAATTAATTAATTATTGTTGTACAGAATAGCTTTGATGATGAATGTAAATGATTTTTTGAGTTTTAGAGTCTATAATGAAAAGTAAATGATTAAACATACAATATGTCTAGATACTGAGTTATATTATTATTATTATGAGGTAAGTGATGAATTTTCTAGAGTAATTTTCAATGATCATATCAAGGTGAAATGTTATAAAAGATGGAGTTTGGGTGATGATTATTTTAAATAAGGCTTTTGAATCAGTCAGAGTCAACTTTAATGGGTGTTAGAGAAAATAAGAATTTTGGGGAATATAAGTAAGACAGAAACGGGTTAATGGTAGGGACACAGTAGTGGAAGTGCATATATGTAGAAAGTGAGAGTAATGTAAATGGAGAGTAAATAGTTGATGATGAAATTTTGTAGTGAGGGTGAGGTGGTAAGGAGTGATCAACGTGCGTCGTTGGGCAGGTAATTGAGAAGGGTCGAAGAGTGTTTGCCGAGATTATGGGAAGGGCAAAAGGATATGAATGGAATTGCCAAGGTTGGGAACACACATCCTAGGTACAAAGAGGGTATTAGATACTATATTCTAAGAAGAGAATGCTATAAGTGGAATTAGTGTTGAAGGGGGTTATTATTAAGAAACTGTTGTCACCCTATGCAAATCTGTTAGTGGTTGTTAGTCGAAAGGAGAGTAAGGTTATATATATAAATGCCCATTCAGTAAATCGAATCATTGTGAATAATGGAGAATCACCCAAACTAATTGATGATCAAAATGTTAAATAAAAGAAAATTCATAGTTGAAATGTAATAATAAATAAAATGTGATGTAAATTGAATGTTAATAATAGAATTGAATTTTTGGAGAATCTAAATGTTACAATAAATGTTTAATAATTAAAAGTTTGATATAAAAGAGTTAATAGAAAGTTCAAGTTGTAATGTTGATAATTTTCTATACAAATTATTTAAAGGTGAATTGTTTATTTTAATGTAGCAATGTTAATGTTGGGGGTTAATGTTTATTATGTTATACTATGATATTATGCAAGATTAAAGGGTGTTTTTGGGGGGTTGTTTGGTGTCATTAGAAGAGAAAATCAATTGTGGAATGTAGTGACAGTACATGTAGAAGGACATAAGTAGGCTATTGCAGTGGCGGCATGTGCCACTGTAGATAGCGGTGAGTGTTGATGAGTAATGTCAAAGTACGTTACCATCATCGGAGGCCTAAACAGGGCGTGTATACACTGCACAACCACTTATATAATTTTATATTATATGTTAATTGATACCGTGCAGTGTTAATATTGATGAAGTGAAACATGCGAATGAGAGATTTCCCCGCCTTTTCGGGCGATTACTGTTTTACCAGCACTAATCGTGGTTTTGGACGACAACCAGCTATGGGCAGAAATTGTAAAACTGACCATGGTTGGTTGCCCTTGAAATTGGTGAAAATTGAAATTAACGGGGGGCAACTTAGGGGAAATCCCCGGAACTATGGAACAGCAAAAAAGGTGATAGACCCGTCTTAAGGTTATAAGTATGTAAAATCAGATATTATATCTGGCAGTTTAAAAATGTAAGGCCGAAGCAAGGACAGGAGATGCCAAAATTCCTCCCTAAATTCAGTCCTTGTGGAAGCAACTGGACGCCACAGTCCAAGGGGGTCATAGTGTGTGTGGAAGGCAGTTACTAGATTGGGTAGCAACTTTTTAATAGATAATAAGTATATAATGTTGATAATGGTGATCATAAAAAGAATTATGATTTTGTATCACAGAATTAGGATCATGAAAGATTAAGAATTCAAATAGATAGATTATTTTGAAATAGTGAACTTGTGTTTTGGTTCTATATAAGAAGTATATAGATAAATTGTTTTGTTGATTCTTGTAAACTTGATTAAGTGTTTTAAATATTGTTTGCATTAATATTTCTTCTTGTGTAATGGAAAAGAGTTAAATATTATCGATTGGAGTCGAAATTTTGATAAATATGTAGGAATGAAATAAGAGGAGACATCTATAATAAATCTTGTTTTCATCTCTGTATTAGAGATATTAGGAGTTAAGAAAAAACCAATGCTTATTAACGTAAACCAATACACAGCTAAGGGGAACAGATCAGTTAGCGATATGGAATTACACAAGGCCACTATTTGATTTTTTATTTCGATGTTTCAGAGTTTGGTGATGCTGTGGCGGCGGTCCTGAGCTGGCCAGCGCATCAGAGCAATAGTGTCAAGTGCCTGACTGGCCTTGTGGTATTGGGATCTCGAAAGAGAAGTCCAGTAAGGTCATGCAGGTACTGTCACTATCACTGGACCAAGGGGTAAGTTATATATATATATATATATATATATATATATATATTTCAATCACTTTCTGCTACAGCCCGTTTCTTGATGTATATAATACTTATAACTATTTTACCTCAAGATATATTTTTTCCTTTAGGAACATGTTTCGGGAGATCCTGTTCTCCCATCTTCAGCCTTCGCCATCTTGCTTCTGGTGCAGTATTTGTGTGTTGGCTTCTGGATGTTATTAAGGTGGTTTGTTGGTTACAAAAACAGATACCACAACCACACACAATAATGCAACATTGAAGGACCAAAGACCAACAAACCACCTTAATAACATCCAGAAGCCAACACACAAATACTGCACCAGAAGCAAGATGGCGAAGGCTGAAGATGGGAGAACAGGATCTCCCGAAACATGTTCCTAAAGGAAAAAATATATCTTGAGGTAAAATAGTTATAAGTATTATAGTAATATATATATATATATTCTTTTTTATGTAAACAATACAGGGGAATGTGGCGACATATCCTAGCTGATCCCTTTAGGAAGTATGAATGTGTCAATGAGAGTTTTTATGCTTTGTCATAAAACCTCTCATTAAGGAGGTATTGTAACGCTACAAATAGGTCCTTACAGGGATTATGGGTACATAACAGATATAAATTTTATTGTAAATCCAATATTAAAATGTGTGAGGGTAAAATTTTCCAAACATATGAAACAACGCAGTAAGCCAGGTAGTTTGCCTCAAGGTCAGTGGTGTACATGCAAAAATACAGCTATTCTGCTGGAACAAACGAACGATCTTATGTAAAACGTCATTCAAGGAATGCCAGACGTAATGGCTGCACCTTAAAAACAAGGACGTCATCACCAAGAAACAATAGAATCGATGACGCGACACCCTTTCCACTTGGGAAATAAGCACCATATTGTCACTCTCAGTCGCCTAACATCTTCCGTGCGAACTGCACATTGTACAAATTTCTGGCCAGCAATATAAAAAAGTAACAACTAAAATGTAACAAAAGTGAATTAAAACTATTTAAATCAAGCAGTATAAAATGTAGAGACAGTGAGTGCAGTTAATAAAAAGGAACAGTGTAATAATTCGGCAGAACACCAGCACGAACATGATTAACGCCTGACTGGATCTGCATCCATCACAGCAGGAAAGTAAACCTTTCGCATTTTTAAACCACCAGCACTTTTAATAACTGAGCTCAGTAAAATTTCTAAAGATGTACCGTTTAATTAATTTGTGGGAGCATGTGTGTGTGTGTACCGGTACATATAAAATCACAGGCACTGGTTAACGTTACGTGATTCATGTAACTTCATAATTGAAATTATTTAAAACTGCAGTAATGGTATACATTCATTTTATTATGTAACCAGAATAAATTGGAGAAAATGTATGTTGCGTAAAATGTATCATACGTAAGGCTGATGAGCGAAAATATATCGCATATTTTGTATTTGTAGTTGGCAAAGGAGGAAGACTCCATCTTGTTTTTTGTTATTCAAACATTTAGAAATTCAGTTCATTAAAACACAAGTTTTACCAAATGATATCAGAGTCGATTATTTCTCAATAACCATTCCGTTTCTAGCTCGTTTAAAAAGAATCCTGGACCCGAACTTAAAATATGTTAGGTTGGCAACAACAGAAAATGGCGATTACTCGAATCAGCATGTAAACAAATGTATAAATGTTAACGAGCGAAGTATAAAAGGTAAGTCAAATTATAATTTCAGAAATAGTTAGTTAACAAATGGCGCCCGAACAGGGACTTTATATAAATAAATTTTATATAAAATAAACCTGCGTACAGAAACAGAATGGTTGTTGGAAATGGATACGCAATTAATACGTAAATAATAAGGTTATGTAGTGATGGTAGTATATGTTAGATATATGATATTTTGAAAAAAAATATATGTGTAAAAGATTTTTTTTTTAAACGATGGCAGATAATAACAAGAATGTCAGCTTAACTGACATTGAAAACAAAAGCCAAATAAATGTCGAATTAAGCGGAACTGAGTCAAAAATTATGAGTGAAGTAATTCATTCAACGCCAGTCCCGATTAAAAATTCTGAGGAAAATGATAATGATGAAAATGATGCAATTGCTTTTCAATGAACAGAGTGTGAAGTTAAATACATTTGATGAAAAGTTTGAGGAACAAAAAAGCGAAATTAAGAAAATAAATATTAATCTAAATGAATTGAAAGAACAGAATAAAGAACAAAAAAGCGAAATTAAAGAAATCAACAGTAATTTCAATACTAAATTTGATGAAGAGAAAGATGAAATTAAACAACAAAATTTTGATTATTAATGAAATTAATGCACGTTTTGATAATATGCAAGAACAAATAACAGAAGGAGTCAGTCAGAAGTTTGATAAAAAAAAATGCAAGAGTAGATGACATAATTGATAACTTTAAAATGAATAAAGTAGATGATAATTGTGAGAGTAAAATGGGGGTAGAAGGTAGTAAAGAGACCGATCAATTAAATGAAAATAAAGACGGTCAGTTAACATACAAAGACGATAAGGTAAGTGGTGTTGAGAATTACGATGATATAATTAGAAATAGTGGTGATGAAATTTTAGAGGAGATAGAATGTAATAATGGAATGTTAGTGTATGTTGATGAGTCAGAGAGAAAGTGGAGAGAGAGTATACAGGTAGAGGGGTTGGAGGGGGTAAATTTTTCCCGTGATGTTGTAGTTGGGGGTGAAGAAAAGGCTTCACGAGTGTATTTGGGAGACATATGGTCTGCAAATAGTTGTCCCTTGATTTTTTGTGCATCCGATAGGTGGTGCAGTAATAAAGTTGTAGTGCCCCCTGCATATATAGAGAGAGAGTGACTTGGGATTATGATGAGGGATATTTTGAAAGAGAGTTGTGTGTTGATGAGGAGATAGAATTATTTAAGGTGGATAGAAATCATAAAGAATTTATAGAAAGGTTAGGTGTAGAGATGGTGAATAATTATATTGAAATCTTACCTAGTGTTGAAGCTGATATAGCAGCAGTAGATGATGTTGTTAACGATGAATTTATAACTTACCTGGTTGTGACAGATTATACAAAGGCGACATGACCATACTCTGATGACACATATGATAAAATATGGAATAATCATATTAATTATAAGGATATTGTGGAAGAATATGACAATATAGATAATTATTATATTGATAGTAATCATACAATGTATTCAATAAAAAATGATTTGTATAGACCTAAGATCAGATTGTTATTTGATGATGGAGGATAATTGTTTTATTGTTTATGAACATTTAATTATGTGAACAGTGTGGTTTCGACATGGATTGTATATTTTTTGTGTGTGTTAATGTCAAATGTATTTGTGTATTACATTAGGTTGTGTATTCTTTGTTTGATGTAAACAGTATATGTGTATAATAAGAATTGATTTAATAATAATTATAACATTTTTTTTGACTAAATGAGTGATGAAAGTAATTATGAAATTTTAAACTGATTTAATTAAATAATTGAAGAGTAATTAATTAATTAATTATTGTTGTACAGAATAGCTTTGATGATGAATGTAAATGATTTTTTGAGTTTTAGAGTCTATAATGAAAAGTAAATGATTAAACATACAATATGTCTAGATACTGAGTTATATTATTATTATTATGAGGTAAGTGATGAATTTTCTAGAGTAATTTTCAATGATCATATCAAGGTGAAATGTTATAAAAGATGGAGTTTGGGTGATGATTATTTTAAATAAGGCTTTTGAATCAGTCAGAGTCAACTTTAATGGGTGTTAGAGAAAATAAGAATTTTGGGGAATATAAGTAAGACAGAAACGGGTTAATGGTAGGGACACAGTAGTGGAAGTGCATATATGTAGAAAGTGAGAGTAATGTAAATGGAGAGTAAATAGTTGATGATGAAATTTTGTAGTGAGGGTGAGGTGGTAAGGAGTGATCAACGTGCGTCGTTGGGCAGGTAATTGAGAAGGGTCGAAGAGTGTTTGCCGAGATTATGGGAAGGGCAAAAGGATATGAATGGAATTGCCAAGGTTGGGAACACACATCCTAGGTACAAAGAGGGTATTAGATACTATATTCTAAGAAGAGAATGCTATAAGTGGAATTAGTGTTGAAGGGGGTTATTATTAAGAAACTGTTGTCACCCTATGCAAATCTGTTAGTGGTTGTTAGTCGAAAGGAGAGTAAGGTTATATATATAAATGCCCATTCAGTAAATCGAATCATTGTGAATAATGGAGAATCACCCAAACTAATTGATGATCAAAATGTTAAATAAAAGAAAATTCATAGTTGAAATGTAATAATAAATAAAATGTGATGTAAATTGAATGTTAATAATAGAATTGAATTTTTGGAGAATCTAAATGTTACAATAAATGTTTAATAATTAAAAGTTTGATATAAAAGAGTTAACAGAAAGTTCAAGTTGTAATGTTGATAATTTTCTATACAAATTATTTAAAGGTGAATTGTTTATTTTAATGTAGCAATGTTAATGTTGGGGGTTAATGTTTATTATGTTATACTATGATATTATGCAAGATTAAAGGGTGTTTTTGGGGGGTTGTTTGGTGTCATTAGAAGAGAAAATCAATTGTGGAATGTAGTGACAGTACATGTAGAAGGACATAAGTAGGCTATTGCAGTGGCGGCATGTGCCACTGTAGATAGCGGTGAGTGTTGATGAGTAATGTCAAAGTACGTTACCATCATCGGAGGCCTAAACAGGGCGTGTATACACTGCACAACCACTTATATAATTTTATATTATATGTTAATTGATACCGTGCAGTGTTAATATTGATGAAGTGAAACATGCGAATGAGAGATTTCCCCGCCTTTTTGGGCGATTACTGTTTTACCAGCACTAATCGTGGTTTTGGACGACAACCAGCTATGGGTAGAAATTGTAAAACTGACCATGGTTGGTTGCCCTTGAAATTGGTGAAAATTGAAATTAACGGGGGGCAACTTAGGGGAAATCCCCGGAACTATGGAACAGCAAAAAAGGTGATAGACCCGTCTTAAGGTTATAAGTATGTAAAATCAGATATTATGATATCTGGCAGTTTAAAAATGTAAGGCCGAAGCAAGGACAGGAGATGCCAAAATTCCTCCCTAAATTCAGTCCTTGTGGAAGCAACTGGACGCCACAGTCCAAGGGGGTCATAGTGTGTGTGGAAGGCAGTTACTAGATTGGGTAGTAACTTTTTAATAGATAATAAGTATATAATGTTGATAATGGTGATCATAAAAAGAATTATGATTTTGTATCACAGAATTAGGATCATGAAAGATTAAGAATTCAAATAGATAGATTATTTTGAAATAGTGAACTTGTGTTTTGGTTCTATATAAGAAGTATATAGATAAATTGTTTTGTTGATTCTTGTAAACTTGATTAAGTGTTTTAAATATTGTTTGCATTAATATTTTTTCTTGTGTAATGGAAAAGAGTTAAATATTATCGATTGGAGTCGAAATTTTGATAAATATGTAGGAATGAAATAAGAGAAGGAGACATCCATAATAAATCTTGTTTTCATCTCTGTATTAGAGATATTAGGAGTTAAGAAAAAACCAATGCTTATTAACGTACACCAATACACAGCTAAGGGGAAACAGATCAGTTAGGGATATGGAATTATACAAGGCCACTATTTGATTTTTTATTTCGATGTTTCAGAGTTTGGTGATGCTGTGGCGGCGGTCCTGCGCTGGCCAGCGCATCAGAGCAATAGCGTCAAGTGCCTGACTGGCCTTGTGGTATTGGGATCTCGAAAGAGAAGTCCAGTAAGGTCATGCAGGTACTGTCACTATCACTGGACCAAGGGGTAAGGTTATATATATATATTCTTTTTTATGTAAACAATACAGGGGAATGTGGTGACATATCCTAGCTGATCCCTTTAGGAAGTATGAATGTGTCAATGAGAGTTTTTATGCTTTGTCATAAAACCTCTCATTAAGGAGGTATTGTAACGCTACAAATAGGTCCTTACAGGGATTATGGGTACATAACAGATATAAATTTTATTGTAAATCCAATATTAAAATGTGTGAGGGTAAAATTTTCCAAACATATGAAGCAACGCAGTAAGCCAGGTAGTTTGCCTCAAGGTCAGTGGTGTACATGCAAAAATACAGCTATTCTGCTGGAACAAACGAACGATCTTATGTAAAACGTCATTCAAGGAATGCCAGACGTAATGGCTGCACCTTAAAAACAAGGACGTCATCACCAAGAAACAATAGAATCGATGACGCGACACCCTTTCCACTTGGGAAATAAGCACCATATTGTCACTCTCAGTCGCCTAACATCTTCCGTGCGAACTGCACATTGTACAAATTTCTGGCCAGCAATATAAAAAAGTAACAACTAAAATGTAACAAAAGTGAATTAAAACTATTTAAATCAAGCAGTATAAAATGTAGAGACAGTGAGTGCAGTTAATAAAAAGGAACAGTGTAATAATTCGGCAGAACACCAGCACGAACATGATTAACGCCTGACTGGATCTGCATCCATCACAGCAGGAAAGTAAACCTTTCGCATTTTTAAACCACCAGCACTTTTAATAACTGAGCTCAGTAAAATTTCTAAAGATGTACCGTTTAATTAATTTATGTGGGAGCATGTGTGTGTGTGTGTGTGTGTGTGTACCGGTACATATAAAATCACAGGCATTGGTTAACGTTACGTGATTCATGTAACTTCATAATTGAAATTATTTAAAACTGCAGTAATGGTATACATTCACTTTATTATGTAACCAGAATAAATTGGAGAAAATGTATGTTGCGTAAAATGTATCATACATAAGGCTGATGTAGCGAAAATATATCGCAGCCATGTTGTATTTGTAGTTGGCAAAGGAGGAAGACTCCATCTTGTTTTTTGTTATTCAAACATTTAGAAATTCAGATCATTAAAACACAAGTTTTACCAAATGATATCAGAGTCGATTATTTCTCAATAACCATTCCGTTTCTAGCTCGTTTAAAAAGAATCCTGGACCCGAACTTAAAATATGTTAGGTTGGCAACAACACAAAATGGCGATTACTCGAATCAGCATGTAAACAAAAGTATAAATGTTAACGAGCAAAGTATAAAAGGTAAGTCAAATTATAATTTCAGAAATAGAGTTAGTTAACAACTTAGTATAGCCAATAAGGATGTCAACAGACAAAACGGCTGACATTAATTAGATTAAACAGTGTGTTGAAAATAAAACTTTGAAGTTTGTACAAGTATAACTTGTTTGGAAGTTCAATGTATTTACTGGATTACAGTGAACAAAAGTATAGTAAGTTGACTTAAAATAATTTGTACCTCTACAGCTAGAGCTGTAAACCCCCATCCCACAAAAAAATTCTTGAGAAAAGTTTTTAACCGTATTACTAAGGGCAAATTACCGTATTTTTTGTCTGGCACACATAATTTTATTTAAAAACTTTCTTCCTTTTGAAAGGAGTAATTGAAAACAGAAAGTTTCTGTTTTTTGTTTATCCTTGAACTCACAAAATCTGAACCGCATCTGTAAAATTGTACAATCACATAACTATGCATAATTTGCTGTATCCTTGTCACCACTAATACTTAATTTTTTGATGATGAAAATTAGTTTAGCTGCAAATTTTTATAATGAAATAATTAAATTTATTCAAGTAATGTATCATATTAGAGAATGTTAATACACCAAGGTACATGTATAACCTCCATGTGTATGTACTCACATGTATTGCGCAGTTTTAAACAGAATCAACCAATTTGATTCCAACAAGATGGCAACAGCTCCCATGGATCTTCTGGAGAATTCTTTCCCCAGTACTGTATCTCATTTCAAATCATAGTGACTTTCCACTTGTCTCGACAGATATTGTAAAATTTGTAACATATGAGGAACATAATAACAGGTAGGATAGAAATTTAAAATTACTTTTGAAATCAGCTTTTAAAATTAATGTCTCTGAAAAAACTACTGAATACCATATCGTACACACAAAAACTTGTCTTGCTCCCCCATATGCAGCATAGAAAGCAAGCTATCAAATTTTGAGTCACTAAAGAATACATACGAATGTGATAAGTACCCCATGTTGGGGAAGAAAACAAGTTTTCTGTTTGTTTCTCAACATAGTCTCCTTTCAGCTCAATACACTTAGTCCAGCAATATTACAACTTTTTTAAACCATCCAAAAAATATGTTTCATTGAACTATGCAAAATAGGCCTCTACTTTGGCAATGACCTTGTTTGATGTGAACTTTCTGCCAAGCCATTTTTTTTCATACAAAAAGAAATCGCAGGGGGCCAAATCTGGAGAACGAGGCAACAATTTGTAGCATTAACTCGACCAGTTTTGCTTTGGCAATTATGGATGAGTGAGCTGGTGTGTTGTCATTGAGGAAGAGCACTTTTTCTTCACCAAATGGGCCCACTTTTTCTTCAGTTCAGCACTGAAATGCCCAAAAAACCAATGATCATGAACTTTCTGGCTGATGGAATCATCGTCTTCTTTGGTGAACATTTGCGAGGAAAACTCACTGTGCTGACTGAACTTTCATTTCTAATGTATAGTGACGGACCCATGACTCATCAACAGTCACACAATGCCACAGAAATTCACTTAGATTGTGCTTATACTTGGCCAAAAAGGAAGTTGTCACTTGATTCTGTATTTGGTATATATATTATGATACCAAGCCTCGCTGCATTCACAAAAATAATACAATGCCCGTTTCAGAATATATTACATGTGATCTTTCTTATATGTTGTTGTTGTTTTCCAATGGCTCCCCCTTGGTACATTTAACCCATTTGGTACTGAGCTTCCCAATAAAGACCACTGTAATTTCTGAGTTCTTGCATTTCCCGGTTCAGCTTCACACACTCCAATAGATGATTTTTGTTCATTTTTGAGTATTCTCTCGTGCACAATATACATTCTTCTGTGGTGGAAATTTTTAATTTGTAGAGATGCGCTGAGAGACAGTCATGGCCAGTTTCCAGTCTAAAGTTGGCGACTGCTTCCTTCCTGGGTTTTCTACAGTTATTCCATAACTGTTCAATCCTTGACCATGTTTTTCTTTCTGATATGTTTCTTGCTTCTTCCAGGAAGCGAGAGTTTGTTTTCTTGTCATCAGTCTTCTTAGGGTGCTGAAGTCATCGGTACTTTCCTGGTGGTAGAGCTTTGTCCCTCGCTTTGCCAAGGTGTCCGCTGTCTCATTTCCCGAGATGCCTATGTGAGATGGGATCCACTGAATAACTATCTCCTAGTTAAGTGCTGTAAGCTGCTTGGTGAGTCGTCTTGCTTCCAGTGTGCTCCTGTATTAGAGAATGTTGCCTGGATGGCAGACTTAGAGTCCACTAAAAGGACAGCTTTTGAAAAGGAATTTGGCCTCCAAATGAGGTTTTGCAATGCCACTTTGATAGGCTCTACTTCAGCGTCATAACTTGATTTATTTTGTCCCACTGCAATGTAGTGAGAAAACAATGAGGAGTACACTCCTGCTCCCACAACCCACTTTATCCAGCAAGGATCCATCAGTATATACACCTAGCCAGTTTTCCTCCAGAAATCTCTCATTGATGGTTGTTAGCTTTATCTGTTTTAGTTCTTCTGGAGATCTTATCTTCTTCTTAACATCTTCTATCAGACTGAGATGTACTTCATACCTATGAAAGTCGAGTGGATTTTCCAAGAGGATCACTTTATTAACTGCTGTTGGTATGCTGTGGCATTGAAGGTAGTTGCTATTTTGGTTTAGCCAGATCTTTTGCGTTTTGAGTCTCCGTGGTTCCATCCTCTCATGAACCCATGACTTCTCAGGTAGTGATTTAATTCTGAGGTTTAGCAGTGCTGCCTGTTGCTTAATTTCCTGTTATTGGTTTGTTGCCTGTATATAGTTGTAATGCTGTAACTGGAGTTGATTTGATGCCACCTGTGATGAGTCTTAGGATGTTGGTCTGCAAACGTTCCAGTCTGCCCTCATTTGCAGGAGTGCTTGTGATGGTTCCTTCGCTGCCATAAGTCATTACTGGCTTGATGTATGATCTATACGTCATGTTTAGAACTTCTTGTGAACATCCCCATGTTACTCCGGTGAGACGTTTTATAAGGTTTGTTCGTTTGTTTACCTTCTTAGTTATGCTGTCAATGTGGTGTGTCCAGTTAACCTTATTATCCAGGTTAACACCCAGGTAACGAGTATTTCCAGATTTCTGTAGGAAGTTCTCGCCTACTTTTAGTGAAAAGTCAGGGTTTCTATGTTTCAATGAGAAGTACTGGTAAACGGACTTTTCTGCATTAATCTGCATGTTGTTTTCTTCTGCCCACCTTTGCAGGCCGAGGAGGGCTTTGTTCATGTTCTTTTGTAGAGTGATGTCCTGTCCTTTCTTGTTTGATCCCCTGGCCCAGATGAGCACGTCATCGGCAAACATGCACGTCTGTATTCCTTCAACCACTTTCACTTGTTTGACCAAGTCTGCCTTGGGTGGTAAAGGTAACTTTGCCTTGGGTGGCAAAGTTACTCGCGTCCGTAGCATCCTTTAAGCTACACGTGTCACCTGGGTAGTGCTAAATGAGTGACAGCGTTAGGCTGCTTCCCAAGGCCTAGACCAAATGACTTTCTTATATAGATCATCTGCTTTTTTTCAATAAAGAGAATGTTTCAAATATATCGACTATTGTTTCTTTCCATTTGTGACTTGAGACAAACAAGTATTGTCTTCTGTCACAACATGATATATATTTCATCTTCCAAGCAATTAGTCTCATTTATTGCAAAGTATAGTTTATTGCTGGTGAGTGGCTGAAATTCGTCCAGTGGCACCAGAACTAAGATGTACAACTAATACGTTAATGTGATATTTTTATGACTGGGTATCGGTGTTCTGTTGAGTTACACCCTCCACAACTGACAGAATACTAGAAACTCTGAAAAATATAAGAGTTGTCATCCATTTCAGGTTTCATGGTGCATGTGTCTTACAAACATTTGGACCACCTGTTAACTATGCAATCACTCGTATTTTGTGACCGTACCATTTCATAATTACAGTAGACACCCTCTAGTCTGGCCTTGGATGGTTCGGCCAGCCATATGGTAAGTCACGCAGCTAGACGAGCCTCCAGCGACAGGCCCCAACTTGTTAAACGGAAAATATATGTAGCTCAGTTGACTCGCGCTTTTGTTCATGTGCGGATCTACGTCTTATGTTCTGAGTTCTGTGTCTAGTAATACTATATGTATCTGTGTAAATAAAAACGTTTTCCAACATGAGTGCAAAACGAAAACATGTTCGTGACTATGGACCAAAAATTACAAGTCCTTCAGCGTCTCGATAAGGGCGAATTGGTCCAGAGTATTTGCCAAGAGTACTGTTAATGACTGGCGCCGAAACAGAAAATAGACTGAGACTTTCTGCACTAAAATTGAAACTGAAAAAATGCTTTCGACGCGATTCACTTTAAAAAAACCAAATAACGAATTAGTAGATGATGGTTTGTGGTATGGTTTATGCAGGAACGCCGAAGAGGCACCCCGATAAGTAGACCAATTCTAAAAGAAAAAGCAATTATCCTAAACTAAAAACTTCAAGATGAAGGTACATTCTCGGCAAGTGATGAATGGCTATCACGCTCGAAACGCGTCATGGAGTTCATTTCATTGGCATTTGTGGTGAAAAATTGTTAGCGGACCCATCAGCAGCTAGCGATTTTTCAAAAAACTGTCGACATCACTGCTAGTGAAAATCGTAGTCCAGAACAAGTCTATAATATTGACAAGATGGGGTTGAATTTTAAACACTTGCCCAAGAAAACATTTGCTACAGGACACTTCGCCCCAGAGTGTAAACCCAGTAAAGAGAGACTCACGGTGACTTTGTGTTCAAATGCCTCAGGGTCCCACAAGCTGCCTTTGTTTGCAATCGGAAAATCAGCAAAACCCAGAGCTTTTAAGAATTTAAACATGTCACCCCTTCCCGTGTACTACAGAGTACAAAAATCAGCCTGGATGGATTCGTATCTGTTTAAGGAGTGGTTTGAAAGCGAATTTGTTCCTAAAGTGAAATATCATTTGACGAGTTTGAAGTTACCAGTTAAACCACTTTAGTGCTAGACAATGCACCTACCCATCCACAGGAACTTGAATTTGAAGGTTACAATGATATAAAATTATTATTCCTCCCACCTAACGTCACAAGTCTTAAACACCAATGGACCAAGTGGTCATCGAGTCTTTTAAGAGAAGGTATCCCAGAAAGCTTCTTTCGGAAATTCTAGGTAAACTGGACAATGAAGGTAGCACAGGTCTTATTCCGGCCTTAAAGACAATCAACATGAAAGACGTGATCTATATGGTAGCTAAGCCATATGATGAAATGCCATCATCTACATTTACGAAGTCTTGAAGAAAAGCATGGCCAAATTCTTTTCTTCTCATTGAAAAGAATAAAGAGGACAACCCTAAAGCAGATGAACCAAATCTTCAGGGTTTTGAACCACATGACAACTCATCTCTGTTAAAAGATCTACAACGACTGCCTCACTCTGATGATCTTGTACAAGACGTTGCAGAATGGATTGCTGGTCAAGATGAGGAGCTTCAAAATGAGATCTTAAACGATGATGAAATTTTGCAAGCTGTCATTTGCCAAGAAGGCGAAGAAGTCAATGAGGAAGAGGGAAATGTTACGGAAAAATGAGCCATGCTAAGGGAAGAGCAGCCCTGGAATTAGGAATGACCTACATCGAGCAACAAACAGAGGCAACTGCAGTTGATGTTGTTCATCAAGAAATGTTGTGATTTCGCATTCAACACAACAGTTGAACAAAAAAAGCAGAAGAAGATAACTGATTTCTTTTAATTTTTATTTCTAAGTTTTACGTTCTGTAGTAACACTTTTAATCTTCATGTGTTTTTCATATTCTGTAAATAGTTATTTTTGCCAAATACAGTAATATCTCTGAGTTTGTAGTAATTTTCCTGTTTGTTTTTACTTCCATGTTCCATAAGGAAATGGAAGTATAGTCATGGTGAAAAAAATCGTGTTCGAGATAATGGCAGATTCTGATTGTACTGCCCTAAAAATATGAAAAAGTCATTTTTCGAAGTGTCTGTGTGTAGAATTTTTCTATGTCAAACGATAACTGCCGCACATTCAAACAGAATCAATTAATTTTTTGCATACAGTTCTGAATTGTAGAGGACTCGAGGCCTATTGATTTTGGTGAAGATCGGTTAAGGGGAAGGGGTAGTTTACCTACAACTTTTACGTTTTAACAAGAATAAAGTGCTTAATTTTGATAAATAAAGTATCCTTAAAAGAAAGTCATAATAATCCACTGTAGAAAGGTAGATGAAATATCTATAAATGAAAAGGGTAGTTGAAGGGGAAGGGGGTAATTTTCTATAAATTAAAATGGTAGTTGATGGAGAAAGAAAATTTTATAAGTTTTATATGCGTAATACGTTATTGACAACAAAGAAGTAGTTTCTACAGAAACATTTCATTTCACTTTAACAAAATTTTATATTTTTTCATTTTAATTTAAATCATGTACGAGAGAAAATATATTGTTCGTGGCAGGCAAGCATATCTCAATTATGTAATGATTATATTTCCATTTTATTATTATGATTACCGCAATAAAAAGGCAGGCAAGACACACACACACACACAATTCGCATTATTTCTGGCCTCACTCATGTTTATTTCTTACATTTGCACGCTTTTGTTATCGATTTGCTTCCTGTGGATCACTGGGCAGTGCAACTGCACGTGTTTACAGAGAAATGGTTCATAGACAGACTTTTCGTCTTTAGGGAATGAACCCTCTGCAAGATGCTCAGGGTCCATGAGTGATTTCGGAGTGCTTCAGAGGAGGGATGATTATATGCGTAGTTCGGTTTCTTTATAAGAATAAAGTAAGCCTACCTAATGTTTATGGATAAAGTGACTGAAAATAACATTATATTAAACGACTACCCCATAATAACAAAAATATCTATAAATAGTGAAATTAGTTTGAGGGTGAACGATATTTTTTTAGAAATTACCGAACCGAATTCAAGTAAATTATTTTAAACATAAATCTTACAACATGGAAGTCATGTATGCCGATGCTGATTTTTTACTTGCTACCATGGAGTAATTATAATTATTAGTAATTTATATATACTATAATGGGTCATTTATTGTATTGTATTAATGGGTCATTAAAGAGCATTATTTCATCATTATAGCGTATTTTCGGTTCCTCTGGCCATTTTGTAATCTGGCCTAGGGTCTGGTCTACTGTTCTACTGTATGAAGTTTGCAATACCATGTATCTTGACATTCAAACGAATAAATTACCATTTGGATGTTATAACTGTTGGCTATTTGATTTTCATAACATATTTATCATTCAGTAACAACCATAAAATGTATGTGCAAATGGAACTTGCTTCCAAGACACCTCTTGAATTTTAATACAGCAGAACCCTGTTTAACCAAAGTAAAGATGTCATTAATCCATGGGAATTATTTTTCAGTTAAATAACGGAAACAAATGCACAATATGAAGTAAAAATCATTTTAACTACACACTGCTGAAAACTAGATTCTACAAATATTTTGTTTTTAATAATAATAATAATAAAGCTATTATTTACTTGAAATAATAGGTACTTTTCTTCATACCATTTATACACTATGATCATTATGGTTAAACTACGTTCACTGTACATTTTATTTGATTGCCAAAAGAAAACATACCGAGTGTGGTATATTTTGCATAAAACTCTGTGGTCCAGTTGTTTTTTGTTAGTATTCTTGTCCAAAAAGATACAAAACATTTTATATGAGAATGTAAATATGTGATGGTATTATAATCACAATTAAGATATTCAACTGTTGGAAAAAAAACATGACCTACGAGTATATAAAAAAATCTATTAGTTGCAAGATATTAGTGGTCATTAAGTTCTTACATATCAGAACTATGTGCAAACCCAACAATATGAAATTAGGATTGAAGAAAATTTCCTGCCCCAGCTTATGCAAGTTATCAACAAGGATTTATACATTAGTTAAAAAGAAGACTTATAAAGCCACATATACACAGCAGTATCCACAGTTTCAAGACTATTTTTCTTTGTAACAAAATCCTTATTCTGATTAAGGGAATCCCAAGTTTCACCATTGCCTAAAGTGTGGATACAATTCTTGTTTGGGGTAGTACATAATTCCAAGTTTTTCCACGATCGCAAACAGTCTTTAAAATGTGCTACTGTTAGCATGTTCAGTAAATCTTGCAATTCCCCTTGATTTTTTTTTATATTTAAAGAGACACCTTTTCAGTCAGAGACATTTTTTAAGAAAAGGAAAGGAAGAAATCACAGGAAACAGGGTGAGTGTGAGACAGTGTGGTCATGTTGCAACCAGTTTCTGCTGTTCCACTTGTCAGGCTACTATGCTTTACATTTTCCCTCATCTGTCTCAACCTGTCACATAAAGCTTCCCATGGACACTGGAAAGTCTGATTATGGCAACAAACATACAATTCCTGGAAAACACACACACACACACAGTAGTTTTGAAATTTCTGTCAACTTGAGATGTTCTTTAGCCATGGGAGAGAGAGGTTGTGATGTCTTCCACTGCAAAGACTGCTCCCTAGTTTTAAAATCATAAACACAGAGATATGATTCTTTACCAGATTTTCCTTTTTGTCTTCACGGTAGAATCACACTTTGAACCTAATACTCCGTCTGGTCGTTGTTCAATAATTGCAGAACAAACTCTGCTGCAATTTATTTTGCATTCAGATCATCTGTGTAATGCGCTAGCATATACCATACGAGGTTTAAAAACACTACAGAGTGGTTTACCTCTTACTTTAAAAATGTTACCATTTTTGCAGTTGTTTCCACAGCCATAGTCAACAACAGTTAACCAAACTAGATCTACAATGCTGGTCATGTTTAATAGATTCACTGGCCCTTTTTAAAACTCTTTTACTCCAAAATTCTCTTGAATTGCCTCCACACTTTCAATGAGCTTGAAAACAAAATTTAATGCAACTCTTTGCTACATAGTATCCAGCCACTTTGATGTTCACAGAACCACAAAATATATTTTGCAAATAAAATATCAAATTTGAGATGCAGACGCTCACAATGCCAAATCGTTCTGTGCTATTTAAATTCTCAGAACTTTTGTGTAACATGACAGCTTGTACAATCAAGTCACATGTGTTAACAGCTTGTCCTTACACAAATGAAAGGTAATTACATTCAAAATACTAACAGTTCAGGGGAATCAATTTATTTATACTCACTCCAACATAATGTTCACTTTAATTGCACCCTTTTTGTACTGCTACACACTCCAGATTGGTACATAAAGTAATAACGCCAACACCAGGTGCTTATCCTGAAGAAAATCCCCCATGTCATATAATATCTGGTATATTTTTTTCACTGAAAATATATTTCTAATAATGAATTTTTTTTTATACTAATGTCTGGACTTTCTATTATTTGTACTACAATTTATTTCACACCATTTATGTTTATTATCGTAAAGAGTTCAATAAGTTAATATAAAAAAAAAACTTGAAAATTACACAATTTACAAACATTGAATTTTAGTTATACACTTTTTAACATTTAACAGTAAAAAATAATAACGTTCAATAAAAAGTTCTGCATTAATATAGAAAACAAAATGCAGTGAATCGAGGATTCACTCAGAATACGCACCCACAACCTTAAAACCATATCTATTTTATAGCTCATAACAAAATATGAGCATTACTGCACATTCACTAATTCCTTACTCTAGCTAGCTTGCTAAATATATAATTTGTGTTTTTAAAATTTAAATAATAATTTTTGTCAGTGTAAATTACTTTGTTAACACTAATTAACTGCATAATTTTTAAAAATTTATTCACTTATACATAATTAACATAAAAAGACAACATAGAATTCAACAACTCAAGTCACTTTCGTTCTTAACGTTTGGTGTAAGCGTGAAGCAAGTGAAGGTGAAATAAGCTACTAAATTTATAGAAATCTTTGTGAATAAAAATAATACACATACAATAACTTTTTATACATTATAAAATAATATAAAGAAGACTTTGTCAACAAAGCAATAATTTTAGAATTAAATAATAGTAAGATATATCAAATTAAAAATGTAAATAATAAAAATACATTACAAAGAACAATAGAATCCATGCAAAGAACATACTGAGACACCTGCTCAAATATAAAGCTTCTTACTTTTTTATAGTAAAGAAATGATACTAGGTACAACTTTAAAATGAACGAATTTTTTCATCTCTACAAATTAATAAAAAATATTCCTTGCAAATTACTACAACTAATTATATAATATACTATAATCAATTATTATTTTTACGGACAAATTATTTCACACAAAACACAATAAGTAAACTCAACTTTATACTCTGACGCACAACAATTTGGGCAACACACAATTTTCTTTACATTCATTGTTGACACAATAAACATTTTTAAATTATTTATTAACCCTTGTTAAAAAAAAACACAATTATCTGCATGCCCAATTCAAGAGAGAAACTGTTTTATAGATAAAACACTGTTATAACAGTTTTTCTTTTGACATGCTGGTCCAAAAATGACAGCCACTTTTTGATGAAACTGTGAGGAGCTAAAATCCATTCACTATTTTGCAACCATATACATTAAAAGTCAGAGAAACACTTTCTGAATATTGGTCATAAACAAATCAATGAATACAGATTATTTACACGTCACGTATATAAGTCATTACTCCTATTACGTGTATTTGAAGATTTATCTTAATAACTATATAACACGTTATCAAATGACTTGACGTTTTGTGAACAGAATCCGTAAAAAAGGTTTTTGCAGTAGTTAATATACTACTGATTCTAACCTTACACCAAATACTACAAACACAGCAGGTACTGTGGTTAGACACTGTTAAAATCTTGTTTTCAAATGTTGCTGAATAAAACGTTGACATTCTTGTACAATCTAGTACCACAGATTACCTTAAGTTAACAGAGATTCACGAGACTTAAAAACATTCATATCAGTTTTTTTTTAAAACATAAAAATTTGTAAATTTCTGTTCATATTGTCAACACGTACACTTACAAATACATGCACAAACTTCTTATTTAAAACTATAGTTTATATATGTACAGGTGAATAACTACATGCTCTATGTCCATGTAAATTAAAACAAGAAAAAAAAATTGTTTATAATACACATAAAATTGTACCTAATTAAAAATATAACTTTTGAAAACTGTTGAAAGTCATAGCATTACTTACACAAAACTGTCAGAGCTAAATAATAATAATAACACATGCATATGCATGCGCGCAACACACACACACCCGCACATACGGATATATTAGAAGACAGTAACTTGCGTCTCAGCAAATTAAGCAAATTAAAATACAAATGCTACCTTACATTACTGCATTTTAAATTATCACATATAAAAATTATTAAATAGCAATTTCATATTCCACATACTTCAAGCCTTCCCAATATACAATTGAATACAAAATATTAGAAAATTATATTAAATTCAGGGTGAAAACGCGTATGAATTTGTATTTTAAAATGGAATAACTAAATGAAGTGATAACTTGAATATGTTTGTTGTCAATACACAATAATCTGTATTCATTGTGTAAATTACCACAGATATGATGGTTGCACCAGTAAGACACTGCTCACTTATATACACTGCACAAGTCTATTTGCGAGTCTTCGCTCTGCGATCTCTGCGAGATTTAGCAGCCACTACCACCGCACCTATGTACAGTCGAAACAAAACTTTACATGTCAGTATTACCATTCTTAAAACATTGGGTGTATATATGTTTGTTGGCCCAAAATATTTCTGTTCACCAAAATGCAATATATGCACACATACGGGAATAATGAATTATATTGGTTACGTATTTTATTTAGGATCGTATGTCAGCTATCTAAAAGGACATGATATAGAAAGAAAACTTCAGAGATTTGAATACATAGGGGGCACGATAAATAGAACGTTGGGAAATAAAAAGCGTAAGGACACCAGATTAAAGTTATATAAAACCATGGTTGTCCCAATTCTGACGTACGGCAGTGAGACCTGGGTTCCTTCAAAGCTAGATAGATCAAAGATTCAGGCAGCTGAAATGCGATTTCTGAGAAGAGTCAAGGGCTGTACACGATTAGATAGAATACGTAATGACGACGTCTGGAATGCGCTAAACATCTACAACTTGAATCATTGAATGGCGGGAACACATCGACCGCATGGACAAATGTAGACTACCACAACAAATAAGATCTTATAAACCAACGGGCAAGCGTAACGTTGGAAAACCTTTTTCAAGATGGGACCAACTATGACATTGTGGAGATGGAACAGGCATTTCTCCCTATACCATGAAGTGTAGAAGAAGAAGACATATTTTATGACACCCTTATGTTTAAGGGGTCTTCCGAAAGTACATAAACAGAACACTCCAATTAGACCATTAGTTAATTTTACAACTGCCCCCGGTTATAAAATAGCAAAAACCTTAATAAAAATCATCAGAGAGCACACCAACTTAGAAAATAATCGGAGTGTAAAAAGCTATAAGGATTTTATCAAAAATATAAACCACGTTACAATTCAACCAAACCACAAACTAGTATCATTCGACATAGTAGATTTATACACTAATGTGCCTATTGATGAAACATTAACTTTACTCAGACATAATTTAATGAATAAAGGTTCTTTAGAAATACAGAAAGTTGACCAACTGATGATGATACTAAAAACCATTCTTCATCAAAACTATTTTTCATTTGAAGATGCATATTATAAACAGAATGAAGGATTTGCCATGGGATCTCCACTTTCTGGCATCCTGGCGGACCTATATCTAAACCATTTAGAAAATACAAAAATTTTAAAAGATAATTATTTCGCCAATAAAATCATCCATTATTCCAGATATGTTGATGATACCTTTATTATTTTTAACGGGAATGCCAGACAAATAGAATTATTTAAAAATTACCTAAACAAAATTCATAACAAATTAAAATTTACTATGGAGATCGAAAACAACAAAAGTATCAATTTTTTAGACCTAACTGTATTACATAACGGGAATAATTTAAAATACAAAATCTTTAGAAAACACACTAGTACTGACACAGTAATACACTATGATTCACATCATCCCGTTACACAAAAAATGGCCGTATTTAACAGTCTTGTCAACAGACTTTTAAATGTTCCCCTCGAAAAAGAGGACTACTTGAATGAGGTTAGCACTATCAAACAAATAGCAATAAATAACGGGTATAAATCTACAATAGTTGACAAAATAATAAATAGACATAGGAAACGTTTAGAAAATAAAAAAGTCAAACTGTATAAAAGCAAGTAATAAAAATTATAAATATCTTTCTGCTAATTTCACAGGTATTATGCCAAATATTTTAAGACCCATTCTCAAAGATAATAACTATATTTTATCATTTAAAACAAATAATAATTTAGGAAATTATTTCAAAAACAAAAACAAATTACCATTAAAAAAGAAATGTGGTGTATATAAAATAAAATGTGATGATTGTGATGCGTTCTATATCGGTCAATCAGGCAGATGTTTTTATAAAAGATTTTTAGAACATATTCCTAAGCCAAGTAATACTAAGTCCAATTTTGCACAACATTTAATATCAAGCGGACATAAATATATGAGCTTCGAAGAAAATTTAACAGCGTTGCATTTTTGTAAAAAGGGTAAACGGATGGATAGTCTGGAGGAATTTGAAATTTATAAAGCTTTCAAAGATAGTACCACTAAAAACAATTTACTAAATGACCAGATAAATTTTGCGTCAAATTACTTGTTCGACACTGCAATCAGTTTGGATTAATCTTTGACCAGTCGCGTGACGATCGCGGTTGTGGGTGAACGCATGCAGAAGCTCCGGCCGTGGTTAGTAAAACATATCACATGCGATTTGTAATTTATTTTATTTTATTTTTGACTTGACCAGTATCATGGTTGCGATTTTAATGTATTAGTTTATTAATTAAGTGTATCTGAGGATGGGACTTAGTCCCGAAACGCGTCATAACTGACGAAACTTTGTATCGCTAGAGTGGATAATAAGGTAATTATATAAAATCATATTTTATGAGTTACTGTGAGAATTATCTAGAAATTAAAGAATGTACATGTACATATAACAATTCAATAATAATGTGAGTCCTTTCCTAGGTCTAAATAATTTGAAGATGGTGATAGTAAGATGAAGATCATGAAGATCGCATGTTCTTGTGTTCCACGATTTTTTTATCACTACATGCTATGTAATGGGACATTTTGGGCCTATTTTTGGGGTAATAAAGAAATTTGTATTTTTTTTTATAAAGCAAATAACATTTTTTCGATAATTGGGACAAAACATAACCGAAAGGTATGTTTATTGGTAGCGACGGTGGTAGCACTGCTTGTGACATTATGTATGTGAATTTCTGAAGCGACAAAATCAACAAGCTGGAATTGTGCCAAGGTCAACCAATGACATACAAAACTGTAAACAAATTATGTAACTGAGCATCAGGCGATGTTACGTCAGCGCCTTACATAACGAGGAATGTGGGTGTAGCACACTAGCAGTTTTCGTTGCACACAGAGAACAAAGACAGTCGGAACATAACAACTACCAGTGATGGACGCAAATAACCTTCGCGTCCGCCGGCTCGCCGGGTTAGGCGAAGTTTTAGTCGCCCGCAACATATAAAATGTGAAATAACTAATTAAAACCTTGATCAGAGTTAATTAACAGTAAAATTGGTTTTTAAAAAACACATGAAAGCAGTGAAGTTGAAATAGTGGTGTGCGTAGGGCAATGCGGCATCTTAACAACTCTTCAACAGCGGAATAACAAATGGGGTAAAGTACAATAATTAAAAAGGACCAAACAAAAATTATAATGTTATTATTGTCTTTTAAAAAACTGAGATCTCTAAAGGTATGGGGTAATAGGGTGTGTGTGAGTGAGAAATATGTTAAACAAAGAAGGCTGGTTTGTGTTTAAATTTAAGTTTGCATTTAATTTTGTTATAGAAATAAAACAATAATTTTATTTGTTCAAGAGGTCTACAAAATTAGATAACCAAGATATTGTTTCATGTTAAATTCATAACTGGTAATGAAGGGGAAGATATTTGTTTGTGTATAAAAGAAAGAAATATAATTAATAAATAAGACCAAATCAATAATGGAAAAGATGTAAGGAAATTAATTTTAATGGCATTCATTTCATGAGTTTATAGCTAAATTTGCAATAGTATGTAAGCGCAGGAAAAGAAGTTTTATTTTTTGTTATGTGCATTATAGAGTAAATAAACCTCTTGTTCATTGCCAATGTGAATTAAATTAATTATTGCAAATAAACCATTCTGCTCCTGTGTTCGCCGAAAAGGACCCGAAAAATGGTAAGTACACATATTTTTTCATACGTAGTTGGCAAACTTTAAAGATGACGTCTGAAAGAAATAGACGTTAACCAGTGTTTCTGTGCAAATAATTAAAGTTAAAAACAAAACATAACATTGGCGCCCGGAACTGAGGGACAATTTTATATAAAGAAATTTATATAAAATATAGGCCTACTGGAAGAGCAGAATGGTTGTTTGGAATAGGAAATAAAATTTTTGTGTGTACGTAAAATAGACGTATAAAGATAAGGTTATGTTATGATTATGTGTAGTATGGGTGAGTAGAATATTTTTTTTAATAAGTATGTGTTACATATAATAATATTTTACAAAGAAATATATCTAAAAGATTTTAAAAAATGGCAGATAATAATGACGTCAGCTTATCTGACAGCCAAATAGAAGGCCAAATAAGTAGCGACTCCGGAATTCAAATAACTGCCAGGAGTCTTGAGGAGTCAAAAATAATACAGACAGTTGCGATTCATTCAACACCTATTTTAGGGAATCAGAATCAGAAGTCTGACGAAAATGATATGTTAACCCGATTGTACAATATGATGTACAATAGTGTAGAAAAACAAGATAGTAGTTTTAGAGAATTGAAAAACGAGATGCAAGAATTTAAAAGTAGTGTAAATGAGAAGTTAGATACACAGAATAACAAATTTAATGTGATGAGTACCGATATGAATAGTCGTTTTGACATGAATGATGCTAAGTTTGATGTATTAACTAATTCACTGTGTAGTATTGAGAGCAAGTTAAGCGAAATATGTAGTGAAGCAAAAAGAGAAACAAATGAGTCAAGAGAGAGTGTATGTACAGAGAAAAATAAAACCAATAAAAATTGTAGTGACAAATGTAAAAATATGATATCAGAGAAAGAGTTAATAAATGATAACAATAATGTTGAAAATAATGAGAATAATAGTAATGTATTTGAAGAATTAGTATCGGAGGTCGATACGATGAAAATAAGTAATGAAAATACTGATGAATGTGTAGAATGTGATTATGAGATGTTAATGTGTGTTAATGAGTTAGAACGAGAGTGGAAAAATAGTATAGTGATAGAATGTGGGCAGAGGGTAAATTTTCCCATTAATTTTTCTGAACCAGAGTGTTCACAAATGTTGTTTTTGAAGGGCAAGAGACCCGTATTGGTAGATGAATTGAAGTGTATATTGATGTTGTATAATGTTGTACCCTCTGTCTGTAATAATTGTGAGAGTGTGATGTGGGTTTATGAAGAAAGAGAGTTGTGTATTGAGAGAGAGATAGAATTGTATAAGTTAAAAAGAAATTATGATGAATTGAGAAAAAGATTAGAAGGGGTGAAGATGAACCATATAAAATACTTACCTGTTGCAAGAGAGATAGAGAATTATTTTGATGATATCTTTATAAACAATAAACACTTACCTGATGTAATAGTAGGGGAATATAAAAATGATAAAATAACTTACCTGACGTTGACCAATAATACTGATGGAGACTGGACAATAATAACTTATGTTGACAAGGTTTATGAAATATTAATGGGGAATAACCCTATAAATTATAATGGCATAATGAATAAAATAAAGTTAATGGATTATTATAATAATAATAATGATAACAGATGGTGTGTGGATAACAATGATGTATGTTATAAATATGTTCGTTATATATATGATGATGGAGGTTGAAATTAAAATGAGTGTATGGACATTGTTAAATATTGTAAATTTTGGTAATGACCTTGCAGATTTGGAAATATGAAGTGTGAAACAATTGAACAGTTAATGACGAATAATTTGTAAATAATGTAGTGAATTCAATTGTGTGTATTATGAAATGTTAGGTAAACAATGTGTATATGTAGTAGAAAAATGTTGTGATAATAATAATAATATTATTAATAGTTTGCAGTCTAAATAAATAATAAAAATAATTATGAAGACAATAATTGATGCTTTGTAAATTTTGATAATAATTGAAATATGTTGTGTTTTAAAATCAATTGAAGTAAATAATTGGAGATGTTTAAAATATTGTGATTGATTTAAAAGGTTATATAATTGAATTTTCTGATGTATTTAAATTCTTTTATGAGATTTCAATTTAATGACAATTAATGAATAAATAAATGTTAAATGTTTTACTTTGTGGAATAACATAATTGTTAGAATAAATAGATTAATAATAAATTTGAAAATCTAATTGCAGCAAAGGATAAATAATGAAATGATGATATATAAAAGAGTAAATGAAAAATTTTAAGTAATAATGTTTATAAGTTTCTATATAAATTATTTAAAGGAGAATTGTTTGTTTAATGTATGCTAATAATCCAGGTTAATTTCTATTTGTTTGTTGTGTTATGATACAAGATGTGAGGGGAATTTTAGGGGGTAGAGTGGTGTCTATAGAAGTGATATAACAATGGAATGTAGAAACAGTAATTGTAGATATGTTTAGTTTAGCTATTAAGTTGCTGTTGCTGGGGTGGCATGTGCCCCAGTAGATAGCGGAAAGTGTTGGGGGTAACAGAGAGTGTTACCTCCATCGGAGGCCAACATGGCGAAAATGCACGGCACACCCTTTTGTACAATTTTATATTGTAACTTGATAAATTGCCGTGCCGTGCAAATTAATGATGATGAATACATGCTTGAAGGAAGAGATGATTTCCCCGACTTTTTGGGCGATTACTGCCTTACCAGCACTAATCGTGGTTTTGGCTAGCGGTCAGCTATGGCCATATCAAGTCCCTTGACCATAGCTGGCTTGAAATTGGTCTATAATAGAAATTAATGGGGGGTGACACTAGGGGAAATCCCGGAACTATGGAACAGCGGCTGCCACTCTGTTCCAGGAGGAACAGCAAAGCCAGGTGGTAGACCCGCATTAAGGGCGCATAACTATAGAACAAAGATATATTGATATCTAAACCTTTCAAATGTAACGCAGAAGCAAGGACACGGAGATGTCAAATTCCTCCAAAACTTCAGTCCTTGTGGAAGCAACTGGATGCCACAGTCCAGGGGGGGTCATAGTGTGTGTGGCAGGGAGGTTATCCAGGGGGGTAACGAATTTAGAAATTTGTTGTATTTTAATAATGATGACTCGCTACTCAATAATTTTGTTTTGATTTGAAAAATAGATGCACTACATACTTCCTATATTGTGTTTATTATGTCTTATTGTGTTAATTGCATGTAGTATGTTAGGAATAAGGATTATAAAAATATAATAATATGTATTCAATGTGTTTATAGATTTTAAAATAAAATGAAATAAAGTTGTGATAGTTAAAATTTTCAATGGGTTGCAAAAGATAGAAGTGGGTGATAGTAATTGTTTGAGTAAAACGTTTGAGTCAGTCCAAGTTGAATATATTGGGGTATTAAAGAGAATGAGAGATGAAATACATGTAATAGAGAATTTGAGTATAAGTGGAGACACAGTAGAAATGGAGAATATATGTATAGTTTTGAGTGATATATTGTTGTTTATAATTGATGTTGTTATTTTGTTGCAGTTGTAGTAAGGTAATGAGATTGAGACTTTGGGGATGGCAATTTTGTAGTAGGGGGTAGTGTAATGTGGGAGTCCGCAACATAATAAGTTGGGACGGGATTGGTATCGATTTAGTGAGGAGGGGCCGCCTTAGGTAGAATCCAGGGGCCAGATAAGGGAAATGAGTTTTGGGGGGGGAAACACTTATCCTATGTACAAAGGGTTAGAGAGTATTTTTTTTTATATATTGAGAGAAGGTGGCGAATTGAGTTAAAGTAGTAAGTAGTTAGAGGTAGAGAAGGGTTAGTAGATTTTTTAGTAGAGAGGGGTGTCATACTAGTTAAAGATTTTGTAAGGGAGCGTTAGAGTAATAAAAGGGGTAAGATTATGGGTAAATGCCAAGTTGATAAAGTGAATTATAATGAATAACTGAGAATCACCCAAATGAATGAAATGGAATAATAATTGCAATGTTATGAAACAAAAAAATATAATAATTTTTTTGAAAGAGAATTAATAAAAGTCAATTGAGATTAAAAGGTAATTTTATGATTTTATATGCAAATTTAATGATGTAAAGTGTGTAAATTTTTAAATACAAATTGTTTATTTTAAGATAATAATAACCATGTGAATTATGAATGTACTATGTTTTCTTACGTTATATTGTGTTTGTTAGTGTAAGAGAATTTTATGAATTTAAATATTTTAAATGCAAATTGGGGATGAGAGAAATGTGATATGGTAATGGGAAATGTTTATTTAAATTCTGATGGGAATCAGGGCAATAATTTTGAATTTTGGGATAAAAGTTAACAAGAGAAAGTAGATAGAATGAGATTATGGAATTTTATAATGGGTATCATGTTGTTGTTAGGTATTCTGATATATGTTAGAAGTAAAAAAAAAAAAAAAAAAACCAGTGCTTCTTAGCGCAAACCAGCATCGCTAGGGGGAAACAGATCAGTTGGGGATATGGTGTTGTATAAGGCCACTAGTTGATATTTGATTTGTTGTTTCAGTGTTTGGTGATGCTGTGGCGGCGGACCTGAGCTGGCCAGCGCGTCAGGGCAGGGCGTTAAGTATCTGTCTGACTCTATGGTGTTGGGATCTCGATAGAGAAGTCCAGTATTGTCATTCAGGTGCGGTCACAGTCACCGGACCAAGGGTGAGTTAATTATAATTTTTTTGTAAACCATACAGGGGGTTGTGGCGACATATCCTGGCTGATCCCTTTAGCAAGTATGAATGTGTCAATGAGATTTTTTATGCTTCTGCATAAAATATCTCATTGAGGGGGTATTGTAACGGGACATTTTGGGCCTATTTTTGGGGTAATAAAGAAATTTGTATTTTTTTTTTATAAAGCAAATATTTTTTCGATAATTGGGACAAAACATAACCGAAAGGTATGTTTATTGGTAGCGACGGTGGTAGCACTGCTTGTGACATTATGTATGTGAATTTCTGAAGCGACAAAATCAACAAGCTGGAATTGTGCCAAGGTCAACCAATGACATACAAAACTGTAAACAAATTATGTAACTGAGCATCAGGCGATGTTACGTCAGCGCCTTACATAACGAGGAATGTGGGTGTAGCAACACTAGCAGTTTTCGTTGCACACAGAGAACAAAGACAGTCGGAACATAACAACTACCAGTGACGGACGCAAATAACCTTTGCGTCCGCCGGCTCGCCGGGTTAGGCGAAGTTTTAGTCGCCCGCAACATATAAAATGTGAAATAACTAATTAAAACCTTGATCAGAGTTAATTAACAGTAAAATTGGTTTTTAAAAAACACATGAAAGCAGTGAAGTTGAAATAGTGGTGTGCGTAGGGCAATGCGGCATCTTAACAACTCTTCAACAGCGGAATAACAAATGGGGTAAAGTACAATAATTAAAAAGGACCAAACAAAAATTATAATGTTATTATTGTCTTTTAAAAAACTGAGATCTCTAAAGGTATGGGGTAATAGGGTGTGAGTGAGTGAGAAATATGTTAAACAAAGAAGGCTGGTTTGTGTTTAAATTTAAGTTTGCATTTAATTTTGTTATAGAAATAAAACAATAATTTTATTTGTTCAAGAGGTCTACAAAATTAGATAACCAAGATATTGTTTCATGTTAAATTCATAACTGGTAATGAAGGGGAAGATATTTGTTTGTGTATAAAAGAAAGAAATATAATTAATAAATAAGACCAAATCAATAATGGAAAAGATGTAAGGAAATTAATTTTAATGGCATTCATTTCATGAGTTTATAGCTAAATTTGCAATAGTATGTAAGTGCAGGAAAAGAAGTTTTATTTTTTGTTATGTGCATTATAGAGTAAATAAACCTCTTGTTCACTGCCAATGTGAATTAAATTAATTATTGCAAATAAACCATTCTGCTCCTGTGTTCGCCGAAAAGGACCCGAAAAATGGTAAGTACACATATTTTTTCATACGTAGTTGGCAAACTTTAAAGATGAAGTCTGAAAGAAATAGACGTTAACCAGTGTTTCTGTGCAAATAATTAAAGTTAAAAACAAAACATAACATTGGCGCCCGGAACTGAGGGACAATTTTATATAAAGAAATTTATATAAAATATAGGCCTACTGGAAGAGCAGAATGGTTGTTTGGAATAGGAAATAAAATTTTTGTGTGTACGTAAAATAGACGTATAAAGATAAGGTTATGTTATGATTATGTGTAGTATGGGTGAGTAGAATATTTTTTTTAATAAGTATGTGTTACATATAATAATATTTTACAAAGAAATATATCTAAAAGATTTTAAAAAATGGCAGATAATAATGACGTCAGCTTATCTGACAGCCAAATAGAAGGCCAAATAAGTAGCGACTCCGGAATTCAAATAACTGCCAGGAGTCTTGAGGAGTCAAAAATAATACAGACAGTTGCGATTCATTCAACACCTATTTTAGGGAATCAGAATCAGAAGTCTGACGAAAATGATATGTTAACCCGATTGTACAATATGATGTACAATAGTGTAGAAAAACAAGATAGTAGTTTTAGAGAATTGAAAAACGAGATGCAAGAATTTAAAAGTAGTGTAAATGAGAAGTTAGATACACAGAATAACAAATTTAATGTGATGAGTACCGATATGAATAGTCGTTTTGACATGAATGATGCTAAGTTTGATGTATTAACTAATTCACTGTGTAGTATTGAGAGCAAGTTAAGCGAAATATGTAGTGAAGCAAAAAGAGAAACAAATGAGTCAAGAGAGAGTGTATGTACAGAGAAAAATAAAACCAATAAAAATTGTAGTGACAAATGTAAAAATATGATATCAGAGAAAGAGTTAATAAATGATAACAATAATGTTGAAAATAATGAGAATAATAGTAATGTATTTGAAGAATTAGTATCGGAGGTCGATACGATGAAAATAAGTAATGAAAATACTGATGAATGTGTAGAATGTGATTATGAGATGTTAATGTGTGTTAATGAGTTAGAACGAGAGTGGAAAAATAGTATAGTGATAGAATGTGGGCAGAGGGTAAATTTTCCCATTAATTTTTCTGAACCAGAGTGTTCACAAATGTTGTTTTTGAAGGGCAAGAGACCCGTATTGGTAGATGAATTGAAGTGTATATTGATGTTGTATAATGTTGTACCCTCTGTCTGTAATAATTGTGAGAGTGTGATGTGGGTTTATGAAGAAAGAGAGTTGTGTATTGAGAGAGAGATAGAATTGTATAAGTTAAAAAGAAATTATGATGAATTGAGAAAAAGATTAGAAGGGGTGAAGATGAACCATATAAAATACTTACCTGTTGCAAGAGAGATAGAGAATTATTTTGATGATATCTTTATAAACAATAAACACTTACCTGATGTAATAGTAGGGGAATATAAAAATGATAAAATAACTTACCTGACGTTGACCAATAATACTGATGGAGACTGGACAATAATAACTTATGTTGACAAGGTTTATGAAATATTAATGGGGAATAACCCTATAAATTATAATGGCATAATGAATAAAATAAAGTTAATGGATTATTATAATAATAATAATGATAACAGATGGTGTGTGGATAACAATGATGTATGTTATAAATATGTTCGTTATATATATGATGATGGAGGTTGAAATTAAAATGAGTGTATGGACATTGTTAAATATTGTAAATTTTGGTAATGACCTTGCAGATTTGGAAATATGAAGTGTGAAACAATTGAACAGTTAATGACGAATAATTTGTAAATAATGTAGTGAATTCAATTGTGTGTATTATGAAATGTTAGGTAAACAATGTGTATATGTAGTAGAAAAATGTTGTGATAATAATAATAATATTATTAATAGTTTGCAGTCTAAATAAATAATAAAAATAATTATGAAGACAATAATTGATGCTTTGTAAATTTTGATAATAATTGAAATATGTTGTGTTTTAAAATCAATTGAAGTAAATAATTGGAGATGTTTAAAATATTGTGATTGATTTAAAAGGTTATATAATTGAATTTTCTGATGTATTTAAATTCTTTTATGAGATTTCAATTTAATGACAATTAATGAATAAATAAATGTTAAATGTTTTACTTTGTGGAATAACATAATTGTTAGAATAAATAGATTAATAATAAATTTGAAAATCTAATTGCAGCAAAGGATAAATAATGAAATGATGATATATAAAAGAGTAAATGAAAAATTTTAAGTAATAATGTTTATAAGTTTCTATATAAATTATTTAAAGGAGAATTGTTTGTTTAATGTATGCTAATAATCCAGGTTAATTTCTATTTGTTTGTTGTGTTATGATACAAGATGTGAGGGGAATTTTAGGGGGTAGAGTGGTGTCTATAGAAGTGATATAACAATGGAATGTAGAAACAGTAATTGTAGATATGTTTAGTTTAGCTATTAAGTTGCTGTTGCTGGGGTGGCATGTGCCCCAGTAGATAGCGGAAAGTGTTGGGGGTAACAGAGAGTGTTACCTCCATCGGAGGCCAACATGGCGAAAATGCACGGCACACCCTTTTGTACAATTTTATATTGTAACTTGATAAATTGCCGTGCCGTGCAAATTAATGATGATGAATACATGCTTGAAGGAAGAGATGATTTCCCCGACTTTTTGGGCGATTACTGCCTTACCAGCACTAATCGTGGTTTTGGCTAGCGGTCAGCTATGGCCATATCAAGTCCCTTGACCATAGCTGGCTTGAAATTGGTCTATAATAGAAATTAATGGGGGGTGACACTAGGGGAAATCCCGGAACTATGGAACAGCGGCTGCCACTCTGTTCCAGGAGGAACAGCAAAGCCAGGTGGTAGACCCGCATTAAGGGCGCATAACTATAGAACAAAGATATATTGATATCTAAACCTTTCAAATGTAACGCAGAAGCAAGGACACGGAGATGTCAAATTCCTCCAAAACTTCAGTCCTTGTGGAAGCAACTGGATGCCACAGTCCAGGGGGGGTCATAGTGTGTGTGGCAGGGAGGTTATCCAGGGGGGTAACGAATTTAGAAATTTGTTGTATTTTAATAATGATGACTCGCTACTCAATAATTTTGTTTTGATTTGAAAAATAGATGCACTACATACTTCCTATATTGTGTTTATTATGTCTTATTGTGTTAATTGCATGTAGTATGTTAGGAATAAGGATTATAAAAATATAATAATATGTATTCAATGTGTTTATAGATTTTAAAATAAAATGAAATAAAGTTGTGATAGTTAAAATTTTCAATGGGTTGCAAAAGATAGAAGTGGGTGATAGTAATTGTTTGAGTAAAACGTTTGAGTCAGTCCAAGTTGAATATATTGGGGTATTAAAGAGAATGAGAGATGAAATACATGTAATAGAGAATTTGAGTATAAGTGGAGACACAGTAGAAATGGAGAATATATGTATAGTTTTGAGTGATATATTGTTGTTTATAATTGATGTTGTTATTTTGTTGCAGTTGTAGTAAGGTAATGAGATTGAGACTTTGGGGATGGCAATTTTGTAGTAGGGGGTAGTGTAATGTGGGAGTCCGCAACATAATAAGTTGGGACGGGATTGGTATCGATTTAGTGAGGAGGGGCCGCCTTAGGTAGAATCCAGGGGCCAGATAAGGGAAATGAGTTTTGGGGGGGGAAACACTTATCCTATGTACAAAGGGTTAGAGAGTATTTTTTTTTATATATTGAGAGAAGGTGGCGAATTGAGTTAAAGTAGTAAGTAGTTAGAGGTAGAGAAGGGTTAGTAGATTTTTTAGTAGAGAGGGGTGTCATACTAGTTAAAGATTTTGTAAGGGAGCGTTAGAGTAATAAAAGGGGTAAGATTATGGGTAAATGCCAAGTTGATAAAGTGAATTATAATGAATAACTGAGAATCACCCAAATGAATGAAATGGAATAATAATTGCAATGTTATGAAACAAAAAAATATAATAATTTTTTTGAAAGAGAATTAATAAAAGTCAATTGAGATTAAAAGGTAATTTTATGATTTTATATGCAAATTTAATGATGTAAAGTGTGTAAATTTTTAAATACAAATTGTTTATTTTAAGATAATAATAACCATGTGAATTATGAATGTACTATGTTTTCTTACGTTATATTGTGTTTGTTAGTGTAAGAGAATTTTATGAATTTAAATATTTTAAATGCAAATTGGGGATGAGAGAAATGTGATATGGTAATGGGAAATGTTTATTTAAATTCTGATGGGAATCAGGGCAATAATTTTGAATTTTGGGATAAAAGTTAACAAGAGAAAGTAGATAGAATGAGATTATGGAATTTTATAATGGGTATCATGTTGTTGTTAGGTATTCTGATATATGTTAGAAGTAAAAAAAAAAAAAAAAAACCAGTGCTTCTTAGCGCAAACCAGCATCGCTAGGGGGAAACAGATCAGTTGGGGATATGGTGTTGTATAAGGCCACTAGTTGATATTTGATTTGTTGTTTCAGTGTTTGGTGATGCTGTGGCGGCGGACCTGAGCTGGCCAGCGCGTCAGGGCAGGGCGTTAAGTATCTGTCTGACTCTATGGTGTTGGGATCTCGATAGAGAAGTCCAGTATTGTCATTCAGGTGCGGTCACAGTCACCGGACCAAGGGTGAGTTAATTATAATTTTTTTGTAAACCATACAGGGGGTTGTGGCGACATATCCTGGCTGATCCCTTTAGCAAGTATGAATGTGTCAATGAGATTTTTTATGCTTCTGCATAAAATATCTCATTGAGGGGGTATTGTAACGGGACATTTTGGGCCTATTTTTGGGGTAATAAAGAAATTTGTATTTTTTTTTTATAAAGCAAATATTTTTTCGATAATTGGGACAAAACATAACCGAAAGGTATGTTTATTGGTAGCGACGGTGGTAGCACTGCTTGTGACATTATGTATGTGAATTTCTGAAGCGACAAAATCAACAAGCTGGAATTGTGCCAAGGTCAACCAATGACATACAAAACTGTAAACAAATTATGTAACTGAGCATCAGGCGATGTTACGTCAGCGCCTTACATAACGAGGAATGTGGGTGTAGCAACACTAGCAGTTTTCGTTGCACACAGAGAACAAAGACAGTCGGAACATAACAACTACCAGTGACGGACGCAAATAACCTTTGCGTCCGCCGGCTCGCCGGGTTAGGCGAAGTTTTAGTCGCCCGCAACATATAAAATGTGAAATAACTAATTAAAACCTTGATCAGAGTTAATTAACAGTAAAATTGGTTTTTAAAAAACACATGAAAGCAGTGAAGTTGAAATAGTGGTGTGCGTAGGGCAATGCGGCATCTTAACAACTCTTCAACAGCGGAATAACAAATGGGGTAAAGTACAATAATTAAAAAGGACCAAACAAAAATTATAATGTTATTATTGTCTTTTAAAAAACTGAGATCTCTAAAGGTATGGGGTAATAGGGTGTGAGTGAGTGAGAAATATGTTAAACAAAGAAGGCTGGTTTGTGTTTAAATTTAAGTTTGCATTTAATTTTGTTATAGAAATAAAACAATAATTTTATTTGTTCAAGAGGTCTACAAAATTAGATAACCAAGATATTGTTTCATGTTAAATTCATAACTGGTAATGAAGGGGAAGATATTTGTTTGTGTATAAAAGAAAGAAATATAATTAATAAATAAGACCAAATCAATAATGGAAAAGATGTAAGGAAATTAATTTTAATGGCATTCATTTCATGAGTTTATAGCTAAATTTGCAATAGTATGTAAGTGCAGGAAAAGAAGTTTTATTTTTTGTTATGTGCATTATAGAGTAAATAAACCTCTTGTTCACTGCCAATGTGAATTAAATTAATTATTGCAAATAAACCATTCTGCTCCTGTGTTCGCCGAAAAGGACCCGAAAAATGGTAAGTACACATATTTTTTCATACGTAGTTGGCAAACTTTAAAGATGAAGTCTGAAAGAAATAGACGTTAACCAGTGTTTCTGTGCAAATAATTAAAGTTAAAAACAAAACATAACATTGGCGCCCGGAACTGAGGGACAATTTTATATAAAGAAATTTATATAAAATATAGGCCTACTGGAAGAGCAGAATGGTTGTTTGGAATAGGAAATAAAATTTTTGTGTGTACGTAAAATAGACGTATAAAGATAAGGTTATGTTATGATTATGTGTAGTATGGGTGAGTAGAATATTTTTTTTAATAAGTATGTGTTACATATAATAATATTTTACAAAGAAATATATCTAAAAGATTTTAAAAAATGGCAGATAATAATGACGTCAGCTTATCTGACAGCCAAATAGAAGGCCAAATAAGTAGCGACTCCGGAATTCAAATAACTGCCAGGAGTCTTGAGGAGTCAAAAATAATACAGACAGTTGCGATTCATTCAACACCTATTTTAGGGAATCAGAATCAGAAGTCTGACGAAAATGATATGTTAACCCGATTGTACAATATGATGTACAATAGTGTAGAAAAACAAGATAGTAGTTTTAGAGAATTGAAAAACGAGATGCAAGAATTTAAAAGTAGTGTAAATGAGAAGTTAGATACACAGAATAACAAATTTAATGTGATGAGTACCGATATGAATAGTCGTTTTGACATGAATGATGCTAAGTTTGATGTATTAACTAATTCACTGTGTAGTATTGAGAGCAAGTTAAGCGAAATATGTAGTGAAGCAAAAAGAGAAACAAATGAGTCAAGAGAGAGTGTATGTACAGAGAAAAATAAAACCAATAAAAATTGTAGTGACAAATGTAAAAATATGATATCAGAGAAAGAGTTAATAAATGATAACAATAATGTTGAAAATAATGAGAATAATAGTAATGTATTTGAAGAATTAGTATCGGAGGTCGATACGATGAAAATAAGTAATGAAAATACTGATGAATGTGTAGAATGTGATTATGAGATGTTAATGTGTGTTAATGAGTTAGAACGAGAGTGGAAAAATAGTATAGTGATAGAATGTGGGCAGAGGGTAAATTTTCCCATTAATTTTTCTGAACCAGAGTGTTCACAAATGTTGTTTTTGAAGGGCAAGAGACCCGTATTGGTAGATGAATTGAAGTGTATATTGATGTTGTATAATGTTGTACCCTCTGTCTGTAATAATTGTGAGAGTGTGATGTGGGTTTATGAAGAAAGAGAGTTGTGTATTGAGAGAGAGATAGAATTGTATAAGTTAAAAAGAAATTATGATGAATTGAGAAAAAGATTAGAAGGGGTGAAGATGAACCATATAAAATACTTACCTGTTGCAAGAGAGATAGAGAATTATTTTGATGATATCTTTATAAACAATAAACACTTACCTGATGTAATAGTAGGGGAATATAAAAATGATAAAATAACTTACCTGACGTTGACCAATAATACTGATGGAGACTGGACAATAATAACTTATGTTGACAAGGTTTATGAAATATTAATGGGGAATAACCCTATAAATTATAATGGCATAATGAATAAAATAAAGTTAATGGATTATTATAATAATAATAATGATAACAGATGGTGTGTGGATAACAATGATGTATGTTATAAATATGTTCGTTATATATATGATGATGGAGGTTGAAATTAAAATGAGTGTATGGACATTGTTAAATATTGTAAATTTTGGTAATGACCTTGCAGATTTGGAAATATGAAGTGTGAAACAATTGAACAGTTAATGACGAATAATTTGTAAATAATGTAGTGAATTCAATTGTGTGTATTATGAAATGTTAGGTAAACAATGTGTATATGTAGTAGAAAAATGTTGTGATAATAATAATAATATTATTAATAGTTTGCAGTCTAAATAAATAATAAAAATAATTATGAAGACAATAATTGATGCTTTGTAAATTTTGATAATAATTGAAATATGTTGTGTTTTAAAATCAATTGAAGTAAATAATTGGAGATGTTTAAAATATTGTGATTGATTTAAAAGGTTATATAATTGAATTTTCTGATGTATTTAAATTCTTTTATGAGATTTCAATTTAATGACAATTAATGAATAAATAAATGTTAAATGTTTTACTTTGTGGAATAACATAATTGTTAGAATAAATAGATTAATAATAAATTTGAAAATCTAATTGCAGCAAAGGATAAATAATGAAATGATGATATATAAAAGAGTAAATGAAAAATTTTAAGTAATAATGTTTATAAGTTTCTATATAAATTATTTAAAGGAGAATTGTTTGTTTAATGTATGCTAATAATCCAGGTTAATTTCTATTTGTTTGTTGTGTTATGATACAAGATGTGAGGGGAATTTTAGGGGGTAGAGTGGTGTCTATAGAAGTGATATAACAATGGAATGTAGAAACAGTAATTGTAGATATGTTTAGTTTAGCTATTAAGTTGCTGTTGCTGGGGTGGCATGTGCCCCAGTAGATAGCGGAAAGTGTTGGGGGTAACAGAGAGTGTTACCTCCATCGGAGGCCAACATGGCGAAAATGCACGGCACACCCTTTTGTACAATTTTATATTGTAACTTGATAAATTGCCGTGCCGTGCAAATTAATGATGATGAATACATGCTTGAAGGAAGAGATGATTTCCCCGACTTTTTGGGCGATTACTGCCTTACCAGCACTAATCGTGGTTTTGGCTAGCGGTCAGCTATGGCCATATCAAGTCCCTTGACCATAGCTGGCTTGAAATTGGTCTATAATAGAAATTAATGGGGGGTGACACTAGGGGAAATCCCGGAACTATGGAACAGCGGCTGCCACTCTGTTCCAGGAGGAACAGCAAAGCCAGGTGGTAGACCCGCATTAAGGGCGCATAACTATAGAACAAAGATATATTGATATCTAAACCTTTCAAATGTAACGCAGAAGCAAGGACACGGAGATGTCAAATTCCTCCAAAACTTCAGTCCTTGTGGAAGCAACTGGATGCCACAGTCCAGGGGGGGTCATAGTGTGTGTGGCAGGGAGGTTATCCAGGGGGGTAACGAATTTAGAAATTTGTTGTATTTTAATAATGATGACTCGCTACTCAATAATTTTGTTTTGATTTGAAAAATAGATGCACTACATACTTCCTATATTGTGTTTATTATGTCTTATTGTGTTAATTGCATGTAGTATGTTAGGAATAAGGATTATAAAAATATAATAATATGTATTCAATGTGTTTATAGATTTTAAAATAAAATGAAATAAAGTTGTGATAGTTAAAATTTTCAATGGGTTGCAAAAGATAGAAGTGGGTGATAGTAATTGTTTGAGTAAAACGTTTGAGTCAGTCCAAGTTGAATATATTGGGGTATTAAAGAGAATGAGAGATGAAATACATGTAATAGAGAATTTGAGTATAAGTGGAGACACAGTAGAAATGGAGAATATATGTATAGTTTTGAGTGATATATTGTTGTTTATAATTGATGTTGTTATTTTGTTGCAGTTGTAGTAAGGTAATGAGATTGAGACTTTGGGGATGGCAATTTTGTAGTAGGGGGTAGTGTAATGTGGGAGTCCGCAACATAATAAGTTGGGACGGGATTGGTATCGATTTAGTGAGGAGGGGCCGCCTTAGGTAGAATCCAGGGGCCAGATAAGGGAAATGAGTTTTGGGGGGGGAAACACTTATCCTATGTACAAAGGGTTAGAGAGTATTTTTTTTTATATATTGAGAGAAGGTGGCGAATTGAGTTAAAGTAGTAAGTAGTTAGAGGTAGAGAAGGGTTAGTAGATTTTTTAGTAGAGAGGGGTGTCATACTAGTTAAAGATTTTGTAAGGGAGCGTTAGAGTAATAAAAGGGGTAAGATTATGGGTAAATGCCAAGTTGATAAAGTGAATTATAATGAATAACTGAGAATCACCCAAATGAATGAAATGGAATAATAATTGCAATGTTATGAAACAAAAAAATATAATAATTTTTTTGAAAGAGAATTAATAAAAGTCAATTGAGATTAAAAGGTAATTTTATGATTTTATATGCAAATTTAATGATGTAAAGTGTGTAAATTTTTAAATACAAATTGTTTATTTTAAGATAATAATAACCATGTGAATTATGAATGTACTATGTTTTCTTACGTTATATTGTGTTTGTTAGTGTAAGAGAATTTTATGAATTTAAATATTTTAAATGCAAATTGGGGATGAGAGAAATGTGATATGGTAATGGGAAATGTTTATTTAAATTCTGATGGGAATCAGGGCAATAATTTTGAATTTTGGGATAAAAGTTAACAAGAGAAAGTAGATAGAATGAGATTATGGAATTTTATAATGGGTATCATGTTGTTGTTAGGTATTCTGATATATGTTAGAAGTAAAAAAAAAAAAAAAAAAACCAGTGCTTCTTAGCGCAAACCAGCATCGCTAGGGGGAAACAGATCAGTTGGGGATATGGTGTTGTATAAGGCCACTAGTTGATATTTGATTTGTTGTTTCAGTGTTTGGTGATGCTGTGGCGGCGGACCTGAGCTGGCCAGCGCGTCAGGGCAGGGCGTTAAGTATCTGTCTGACTCTATGGTGTTGGGATCTCGATAGAGAAGTCCAGTATTGTCATTCAGGTGCGGTCACAGTCACCGGACCAAGGGTGAGTTAATTATAATTTTTTTGTAAACCATACAGGGGGTTGTGGCGACATATCCTGGCTGATCCCTTTAGCAAGTATGAATGTGTCAATGAGATTTTTTATGCTTCTGCATAAAATATCTCATTGAGGGGGTATTGTAACGGGACATTTTGGGCCTATTTTTGGGGTAATAAAGAAATTTGTATTTTTTTTTTATAAAGCAAATATTTTTTCGATAATTGGGACAAAACATAACCGAAAGGTATGTTTATTGGTAGCGACGGTGGTAGCACTGCTTGTGACATTATGTATGTGAATTTCTGAAGCGACAAAATCAACAAGCTGGAATTGTGCCAAGGTCAACCAATGACATACAAAACTGTAAACAAATTATGTAACTGAGCATCAGGCGATGTTACGTCAGCGCCTTACATAACGAGGAATGTGGGTGTAGCAACACTAGCAGTTTTCGTTGCACACAGAGAACAAAGACAGTCGGAACATAACAACTACCAGTGACGGACGCAAATAACCTTTGCGTCCGCCGGCTCGCCGGGTTAGGCGAAGTTTTAGTCGCCCGCAACATATAAAATGTGAAATAACTAATTAAAACCTTGATCAGAGTTAATTAACAGTAAAATTGGTTTTTAAAAAACACATGAAAGCAGTGAAGTTGAAATAGTGGTGTGCGTAGGGCAATGCGGCATCTTAACAACTCTTCAACAGCGGAATAACAAATGGGGTAAAGTACAATAATTAAAAAGGACCAAACAAAAATTATAATGTTATTATTGTCTTTTAAAAAACTGAGATCTCTAAAGGTATGGGGTAATAGGGTGTGAGTGAGTGAGAAATATGTTAAACAAAGAAGGCTGGTTTGTGTTTAAATTTAAGTTTGCATTTAATTTTGTTATAGAAATAAAACAATAATTTTATTTGTTCAAGAGGTCTACAAAATTAGATAACCAAGATATTGTTTCATGTTAAATTCATAACTGGTAATGAAGGGGAAGATATTTGTTTGTGTATAAAAGAAAGAAATATAATTAATAAATAAGACCAAATCAATAATGGAAAAGATGTAAGGAAATTAATTTTAATGGCATTCATTTCATGAGTTTATAGCTAAATTTGCAATAGTATGTAAGTGCAGGAAAAGAAGTTTTATTTTTTGTTATGTGCATTATAGAGTAAATAAACCTCTTGTTCACTGCCAATGTGAATTAAATTAATTATTGCAAATAAACCATTCTGCTCCTGTGTTCGCCGAAAAGGACCCGAAAAATGGTAAGTACACATATTTTTTCATACGTAGTTGGCAAACTTTAAAGATGAAGTCTGAAAGAAATAGACGTTAACCAGTGTTTCTGTGCAAATAATTAAAGTTAAAAACAAAACATAACATTGGCGCCCGGAACTGAGGGACAATTTTATATAAAGAAATTTATATAAAATATAGGCCTACTGGAAGAGCAGAATGGTTGTTTGGAATAGGAAATAAAATTTTTGTGTGTACGTAAAATAGACGTATAAAGATAAGGTTATGTTATGATTATGTGTAGTATGGGTGAGTAGAATATTTTTTTTAATAAGTATGTGTTACATATAATAATATTTTACAAAGAAATATATCTAAAAGATTTTAAAAAATGGCAGATAATAATGACGTCAGCTTATCTGACAGCCAAATAGAAGGCCAAATAAGTAGCGACTCCGGAATTCAAATAACTGCCAGGAGTCTTGAGGAGTCAAAAATAATACAGACAGTTGCGATTCATTCAACACCTATTTTAGGGAATCAGAATCAGAAGTCTGACGAAAATGATATGTTAACCCGATTGTACAATATGACGTACAATAGTGTAGAAAAACAAGATAGTAGTTTTAGAGAATTGAAAAACGAGATGCAAGAATTTAAAAGTAGTGTAAATGAGAAGTTAGATACACAGAATAACAAATTTAATGTGATGAGTAGCGATATGAATAGTCGTTTTGACATGAATGATGCTAAGTTTGATGTATTAACTAATTCACTGTGTAGTATTGAGAGCAAGTTAAGCGAAATATGTAGTGAAGCAAAAAGAGAAACAAATGAGTCAAGAGAGAGTGTATGTACAGAGAAAAATAAAACCAATAAAAATTGTAGTGACAAATGTAAAAATATGATATCAGAGAAAGAGTTAATAAATGATAACAATAATGTTGAAAATAATGAGAATAATAGTAATGTATTTGAAGAATTAGTATCGGAGGTCGATACGATGAAAATAAGTAATGAAAATACTGATGAATGTGTAGAATGTGATTATGAGATGTTAATGTGTGTTAATGAGTTAGAACGAGAGTGGAAAAATAGTATAGTGATAGAATGTGGGCAGAGGGTAAATTTTCCCATTAATTTTTCTGAACCAGAGTGTTCACAAATGTTGTTTTTGAAGGGCAAGAGGCCCGTACTGGTAGATGAATTGAAGTGTATATTGATGTTGTATAATGTTGTACCCTCTGTCTGTAATAATTGTGAGAGTGTGATGTGGGTTTATGAAGAAAGAGAGTTGTGTATTGAGAGAGAGATAGAATTGTATAAGTTAAAAAGAAATTATGATGAATTGAGAAAAAGATTAGAAGGGGTGAAGATGAACCATATAAAATACTTACCTGTTGCAAGAGAGATAGAGAATTATTTTGATGATATCTTTATAAACAATAAACACTTACCTGATGTAATAGTAGGGGAATATAAAAATGATAAAATAACTTACCTGACGTTGACCAATAATACTGATGGAGACTGGACAATAATAACTTATGTTGACAAGGTTTATGAAATATTAATGGGGAATAACCCTATAAATTATAATGGCATAATGAATGAAATAAAGTTAATGGATTATTATAATAATAATAATGATAACAGATGGTGTGTGGATAACAATGATGTATGTTATAAATATGTTCGTTATATATATGATGATGGAGGTTGAAATTAAAATGAGTGTATGGACATTGTTAAATATTGTAAATTTTGGTAATGACCTTGCAGATTTGGAAATATGAAGTGTGAAACAATTGAACAGTTAATGACGAATAATTTGTAAATAATGTAGTGAATTCAATTGTGTGTATTATGAAATGTTAGGTAAACAATGTGTATATGTAGTAGAAAAATGTTGTGATAATAATAATAATATTATTAATAGTTTGCAGTCTAAATAAATAATAAAAATAATTATGAAGACAATAATTGATGCTTTGTAAATTTTGATAATAATTGAAATATGTTGTGTTTTAAAATCAATTGAAGTAAATAATTGGAGATGTTTAAAATATTGTGATTGATTTAAAAGGTTATATAATTGAATTTTCTGATGTATTTAAATTCTTTTATGAGATTTCAATTTAATGACAATTAATGAATAAATAAATGTTAAATGTTTTAGTTTGTGGAATAACATAATTGTTAGAATAAATAGATTAATAATAAATTTGAAAATCTAATTGCAGCAAAGGATAAATAATGAAATGATGATATATAAAAGAGTTAATGAAAAATTTTAAGTAATAATGTTTATAAGTTTCTATATAAATTATTTAAAGGAGAATTGTTTGTTTAATGTATGCTAATAATCCAGGTTAATTTCTATTTGTTTGTTGTGTTATGATACAAGATGTGAGGGGAATTTTAGGGGGTAGAGTGGTGTCTATAGAAGTGATATAACAATGGAATGTAGAAACAGTAATTGTAGATATGGTTTAGTTTAGCTATTAAGTTGCTGTTGCTGGGGTGGCATGTGCCCCAGTAGATAGCGGAAAGTGTTGGGGGTAACAGAGAGTGTTACCTCCATCGGAGGCCAACATGGCGAAAATGCACGGCACACCCTTTTGTACAATTTTATATTGTAACTTGATAAATTGCCGTGCCGTGCAAATTAATGATGATGAATACATGCTTGAAGGAAGAGATGATTTCCCCGACTTTTTGGGCGATTACTGCCTTACCAGCACTAATCCTGGTTTTGGCTAGCGGTCAGCTATGGCCATATCAAGTCCCTTGACCATAGCTGGCTTGAAATTGGTCTATAATAGAAATTAATGGGGGGTGACACTAGGGGAAATCCCGGAACTATGGAACAGCGGCTGCCACTCTGTTCCAGGAGGAACAGCAAAGCCAGGTGGTAGACCCGCATTAAGGGCGCATAACTATAGAACAAAGATATATTGATATCTAAACCTTTCAAATGTAACGCAGAAGCAAGGACACGGAGATGTCAAATTCCTCCAAAACTTCAGTCCTTGTGGAAGCAACTGGATGCCACAGTCCAGGGGGGGGTCATAATGTGTGTGGCAGGGAGGTTATCCAGGGGGGTAACGAATTTAGAAATTTGTTGTATTTTAATAATGATGACTCGCTACTCAATAATTTTGTTTTGATTTGAAAAATAGATGCACTACATACTTCCTATATTGTGTTTATTATGTCTTATTGTGTTAATTCCATGTAGTATGTTAGGAATAAGGATTATAAAAATATAATAATATGTATTCAATGTGTTTATAGATTTTAAAATAAAATGAAATAAAGCTGTGATAGTTAAAATTTTCAATGGGTTGCAAAAGATAGAAGTGGGTGATAGTAATTGTTTGAGTAAAACGTTTGAGTCAGTCCAAGTTGAATATATTGGGGTATTAAAGAGAATGAGAGATGAAATACATGTAATAGAGAATTTGAGTATAAGTGGAGACACAGTAGAAATGGAGAATATATGTATAGTTTTGAGTGATATATTGTTGTTTATAATTGATGTTGTTATTTTGTTGCAGTTGTAGTAAGGTAATGAGATTGAGACTTTGGGGATGGCAATTTTGTAGTAGGGGGTAGTGTAATGTGGGAGTCCGCAACATAATGATAAGTTGGGACGGGATTGGTATCGATTTAGTGAGGAGGGGCCGCCTTAGGTAGAATCCAGGGGCCAGATAAGGGAAATGAGTTTTGGGGGGGGAAACACTTATCCTATGTACAAAGGGTTAGAGAGTATTTTTTTTTATATATTGAGAGAAGGTGGCGAATTGAGTTAAAGTAGTAAGTAGTTAGAGGTAGAGAAGGGTTAGTAGATTTTTTAGTAGAGGGGGGTGTCATACTAGTTAAAGATTTTGTAAGGGAGCGTTAGAGTAATAAAAGGGGTAAGATTATGGGTAAATGCCAAGTTGATAAAGTGAATTATAATGAATAACTGAGAATCACCCAAATGAATGAAATGGAATAATAATTGCAATGTTATGAAACAAAAAAATATAATAATTTTTTTGAAAGAGAATTAATAAAAGTCAATTGAGATTAAAAGGTAATTTTATGATTTTATATGCAAATTTAATGATGTAAAGTGTGTAAATTTTTAAATACAAATTGTTTATTTTAAGATAATAATAACCATGTGAATTATGAATGTACTATGTTTTCTTATGTTATATTGTGTTTGTTAGTGTAAGAGAATTTTATGAATTTAAATATTTTAAATGCAAATTGGGGATGAGAGAAATGTGATATGGTAATGGGAAATGTTTATTTAAATTCTGATGGGAATCAGGGCAATAATTTTGAATTTTGGGATAAAAGTTAACAAGAGAAAGTAGATAGAATGAGATTATGGAATTTTATAATGGGTATCATGTTGTTGTTAGGTATTCTGATATATGTTAGAAGTAAAAAAAAAAAAAAACCAGTGCTTCTTAGCGCAAACCAGCATTGCTAGGGGGAAACAGATCAGTTGGGGATATGGTGTTGTATAAGGCCACTAGTTGATATTTGATTTGTTGTTTCAGTGTTTGGTGATGCTGTGGCGGCGGACCTGAGCTGGCCAGCGCGTCAGGGCAGGGCGTTAAGTATCTGTCTGACTCTATGGTGTTGGGATCTCGATAGAGAAGTCCAGTATTGTCATTCAGGTGCGGTCACAGTCACCGGACCAAGGGTGAGTTAATTATAATTTTGTTGTAAACCATACAGGGGGTTGTGGCGACATATCCTGGCTGATCCCTTTAGCAAGTATGAATGTGTCAATGAGATTTTTTATGCTTCGGCATAAAATATCTCATTGAGGGGGTATTGTAACGGGACATTTTGGGCCTATTTTTGGGGTAATAAAGAAATTTGTATTTTTTTTTTATAAAGCAAATAATATTTTTTCGATAATTGGGACAAAACATAACCGAAAGGTATGTTTATTGGTAGCGACGGTGGTAGCACTGCTTGTGACATTATGTATGTGAATTTCTGAAGCGACAAAATCAACAAGCTGGAATTGTGCCAAGGTCAACCAATGACATACAAAACTGTAAACAAATTATGTAACTGAGCATCAGGCGATGTTACGTCAGCGCCTTACATAACGAGGAATGTGGGTGTAGCAACACTAGCAGTTTTCGTTGCACACAGAGAACAAAGACAGTCGGAACATAACAACTACCAGTGACGGACACAAATAACCTTCACGTCTGCCAGCTCGCCGGGTTAGGCGAAGTTTTAGTCGCCCGCAACATATAAAATGTGAAATAACTAATTAAAACCTTGATCAGAGTTAATTAACAGTAAAATTGGTTTTTAAAAAACACATGAAAGCAGTGAAGTTGAAATAGTGGTGGTGCGTAGGGCAATGCGGCATCTTAACAACTCTTCAACAGCGGAATAACAAATGTGGTAAAGTACAATAATTAAAAAGGACCAAACAAAAATTATAATGTTATTATTGTCTTTTTAAAAATGAGATCTCTAAAGGTATGGGGTAATAGGGTGTGTGTGAGTGAGAAATATGTTAAACAAAGAAGGCTGGTTTGTGTTTAAATTTAAGTTTGCATTTAATTTTGTTATAGAAATAAAACAATAATTTTATTTGTTCAAGAGGTCTACAAAATTAGATAACCAAGATATTGTTTCATGTTAAATTCATAACTGGTAATGAAGGGGAAGATATTTGTTTGTGTATAAAAGAAAGAAATATAATTAATAAATAAGACCAAATCAATAATGGAAAAGATGTAAGGAAATTAATTTTAATGGCATTCATTTCATGAGTTTATAGCTAAATTTGCAATAGTATGTAAGTGCAGGAAAAGAAGTTTTATTTTTTGTTATGTGCATTATAGAGTAAATAAACCTCTTGTTCATTGCCAATGTGAATTAAATTAATTATTGCAAATAAACCATTCTGCTCCTGTGTTCGCCGAAAAGGACCCGAAAAATGGTAAGTACACATATTTTTTCATACGTAGTTGGCAAACTTTAAAGATGACGTCTGAAAGAAATAGACGTTAACCAGTGTTTCTGTGCAAATAATTAAAGTTAAAAACAAAACATAACAGCTATGGTTAAATAAAAATATCATTTGGGCATTTTATATGACTTGCATGATGCTATTTACTGAAAACAGCAGGTTTATAGAAACTACATTATGATTATGCACCAGCTCATACACCATTACTTGTTCAAGGGTGTCCCAAAAACAACTCTATAATATTACTGCAAAAACTGTATTCAACAGATCATAGCCCTGCCCGCTTTCCCTTTTACCAAGAATGAAGAAAATTCTGATAATGTTTTGTGGCTGCTGAAGACATAAAATTAAAATTGCTGAGTGAACACAAGACTATATCAGAAAGCGCACTCCAGAAATATTTTGAAGATTGAAAACAATGATGATGTAAGTGTATTATATCTTATGGATATTGCTTTAAAAGCAACAACAAACACAGTTGAATAAAGACAATTTTTCAAATAAAAAAATGCATAAACTTTTCATCAAATCTTGTACAACACTGTTAAAAAATTCTGCTTGTTCCTATATTAAAGACTGTTTCTTTTATGTCATCAGGACCTCAAGAATCAAAAAACCATTTTTTTTTTAATAATGGAAGTTGACAGCAATTCAACCGAAAACACCAAGTAAAATTGTAATCAATTCCGAATCTTAACCCTTTGATCAGTAATCATGTATGTTTTTTTTTTCTCAGAGGGGGCCGAATTCAGTAGTCATGTTAGTTGCAATGTTATTAATACTACACTTGAGGGGATTGTTTTTCAAACATTTGGTATTTTTTCTTTCTTAGAGTGATATAATATATGTGACTATGGTGACGAATTTGCATTTCTGTCACACATGACTGTGCTAAAGTCTACTTGGAAGTTATGTTGTGCTTAGTTTATGAATAGTGTGCTTAGAGGCGTGAACAGTGTTTTCTTTTACAAATAGCTCGTATTGTTCATTTTATATAAATTATAATATGTTGAGTGTTTCTGTTAAACTACTTTTGCAAAAATCTAACTATATAACTGAGGAAGAAATTTGTGAATATATTACAAACTATGAATCAGGTGATGAAGTACTATTTTTGAGGAAACGGAGAGTGGAGACGATTTAATGAAAACTATATTTTTCATCTGTTTTCATATAATTAAACTTAACAGTTTTGCATTAAATTACATTTTACAAAGTTTCAAAAAATTCCACTATCAGAGGCCTAACATACTAGCCAAGTTATCACTGATCAAAGGGTTAATAACATGTACATAAGTTGGAATAAACTAAAATTTTTATTCTTTTAGCACTTTTTATTTGACACATGAATATACTTTTCATATATCTGAATATATCGAAAAAATTATATGAAAAAGAGTAGTATGTTAACATACACAAAGTTATTATTTACACATATCCTAACAACAAAGTCTGTGACAAGACACACATATTCTATTCTTGTTTTATAGAATATTCATACCAGTGGCGTAACTAGGAGCTGGTCATGGGTGGGTGGGGATGAGACTAGTTTGAAGGTTGGACTCCCTATTTTCCCTAGGGACAAATGAGATATTCAAGATTTTTTCCATATAATTATTTATAAGCCTTATTTTAACACACACAACCAGCTTAGAAATAGGCCTATGGAATTTCAATGAAATTTTTAATAGCTCTGGGGGGGGGATTGATCCCCCTGATCTTCTCTATACAGTGGAACCTCGATATAACATATAATATATGATATATCGCGACTCGATATAAAGCTAATTTTTCACGGTCCTGGCAAATTAAATAGTTAAACTTGGACTTTATATAAAGCGGCCCTCGATATAAAGCGCTTTTTGGCCGGTCCGCAGAAGAGCGTTATATCAAGGGTTTACTGTAGTTATGCCACTGATTTGTACAAGAGTTTACAATATTAAGATTTTAATCTGTGAATTTATTTAAATTACGTTCCTCTAATGTTTAAATGTTCCTCTTCAGAAACCTCCACAATTTTTAATGAGTATGTAATTATTAAAAACTTAAAAGAAAAAGAAAAAACAACTGTACAGACAATTTTGTTGAGACACATAATAAAAGCAATTTGCTTTCACTAGGTTCATCATAATCTTCCAAAAATGTTACAGAATATATGGAAAGCTTTTTTAAGCTCCAAAATATTTTTTGCATAATAATTACAATATAATTTATCAAACAATATTTTAAAAAATGAAAAAATATATGAAGTAGTCTCAAAACTTAAATGTCTTTTTGAAATTGTGTTGCCTATTATTCCCTTATTTAGAACCAGTTTTTAGGAGAAACACATTTTTGTACTAACACTGCTTTTAGTATATACATAACCTCAACAAAGTAAGGAAATTTACGAACTGAGCCACTTTGATTATCCTAATATTGGAAAAGAATTTTTTAAAACCCCTTTCTAAAAATTATCGTGTAATTTCATTAAAACTTAATAACTGCACTGTTATCCCACAACACTACATCTTTCTATTCAGTACGTAATTTACTTTGAACAAATTTTTTCTGGTAGTTCGTTTATAATGTCAAATAAATTGAATGACATGTTCTTAACCAAGAGGTATCAGTGATTTAGTGGAGAGAACAATGTATTTATGGTTACTCACTCCTCGTCTTAGATGACTTCTCTGAAGGCTGTGAGCTACTTTCTGACTTCCTTGCTCTCTTCTCACTAGTCTCTGTGACAGGAGCTGATGATGATTTTCTTTTAGTTGCTGATCTTGATTCTATGTTTGTCTTCTTTTTTGCTGACTGTCCTGTATTTTTTCCACTTGTACTCTTTACTACAGTTTTTTTTGCAGCAGTAGGCGGAGGCTTCTTCTTTACTGGTTTCTTCTTCTTCTTATTTGTTTTTGTTGCAGCTGTTGATGCCGTTACTGACTTCTTTTTCTTATCATCTCCCGATGATGAAATTTCTTCTCCCTCAGAACCCTCCTTTTTGACAGGAGTTTTATTACGAGGTGACTTCTTAACAGTTGGAGTGGTTTTTGTACGACTTTTAACTGGAGTTTTTTTCAATTGCGACTCATCTCGAAATAGGGACAAATCCACTATAAACACAATTTATTTTTAGTGAACATTCAATTTAAAAATAAGTAAACGTTCATATTAAATACAATTTAATAAATACTATATATTTCACAAAATGTTTTACATATTTACTACTGTACTTACAACCATCAGGATGTTCTTCAGTTACAGGCGGCTTTTCTGAAACACCTTTTTCAACATCTATAGCACGTTTTAAAATACTTTCTGTGCGATGTGATTCTATTTCCGGTAATCGAAACTTCTCTTTATCTACTTTCTCCAAATTTAAGTTTGTCAATATACAATCAAAGTCTGAAAAAAAATAATAATAATTACTGACTGAAACACCATCACAACTGAAGCCAAGACAACAACTATCAACAGAATAAAATTCCTTTTTATTTAAATGTGTACAACCTACAGCATACAAACAAAAATTTGTTCCTACAATACCTGTTGTATCATAAAAGTCTGGAATATATACATTTTCACCTTCCTGATGGGAAAGCCATCGTATACGAATTCTTGGGCTGCTTTTGTAAATATTCTGCATTGCTTGGCACACATAAAAGCCACCATCAGCATTGCGAACGGCCAGAAATTCATTTCTGCACACACACACAAAAACTGAGGCTCAGTAATTGCTAACATTATACTAAATAGTTTAGCTGGATATGTAAAAACGTTTGTGCCAGAAAATGAAATACTAACATATTTATTATTTAATAATAAACAAAAGATTTACTTTTCACAAATAATTTACTCAATCTGAAAAATCTCCTGGAACCCAAGTACTTACTTATAAAACACAATGAGCTTATCATCTGATCCCCTGGGCATTGTTTTGTTCATTTTGGCAAGGAGTGACAATTCAGGTAATGGGCTCTGATATGGCTGTGTAGGCAATCGAACCCTCTTTGACTTACGGTCATCACTGTCTTTCTTTGATTCTGGCGTTATTGGTACTGGCTGCAACAACCACATATATGTATAATCAGAAGTTCACAATAAAAACAACAAATTACTTCATTATAAATACATAGTGTGTCATCATAACACAAAATGAACAAGTTCCTTCAATATGTTTATTTTATAAAAACAACATTCGTTAAGTTTTTAGAAACATTCCTGGAACCCATTATGTAAAAATATTTCAGATGGTTTGCTCCACGGTCAATAACATCTTCAGCATTCTTGTGATGAAGAATTTTGGAATTGATTTTCAGCAGGTAAACAAGTAAAAATTGATAAGTTTCAAGATGGCAGAATGTAATGGATGTCCCAGAGTAGTCACATGTTGTCACGCCAAGTACTGGTTACCAAAAATTTTATGTTGCCCTTTTTATGGATAATTCTGATCCCGTTCCTCATACACAAAGAAAAATATGGGACACACGTTTACTGTAATCGTCAATGTAATCTGGATCTGTAAAATTTTCTTTTTCAATTTAATTATGTTTATTTGTATTGAAAATTGAAATTTAAGTTGTGTTTATAAGAACTAAAATTCTATTTCAACTATCTTTCAAAAATGCCTCACTTATTCATTCATTTCTACTATTCAGAAACGTTCACAGTTCTGCAATGGAAATGCAAGAGTTTAAGTTGCAGAATAACGACTTATTCTATATCCACAGCAAGGCGTTTTTCTAGATCATAAGGTACTTTGAAGAGATCTTAACAACTTGCATTAAATATGGTAATGTTCCTTGGATTCATATTTCATATGCTTGAACATGCAGATAAAGTGAAAATATTCTTCAATCAGTTGAACAGTCTAAAGAATTTGTAGGCAAAATAATATATTACAAACTAGTGTATTGTGAAACCTTAAGTTTTCATGAATTGTATCTAATTTAATGTGAAGGGTTAGTGAGGATCAGTCAAAAATAAAACAAATTTTAACTTATTTGTGTCGACGTTTCGACAATGTTGATGCTGATGCCAAACACACTACTATTGTTGTGACGCCCAGTTGTGTGTTTGGTGTCAGCAACATATGTTCTGATGATGACAATTGTAATGTTACATAATATCACAGTACCACCAGGACCCAAGAAACACCAATCGACAATCACCTATCACCAGAACAACCACATCTATACTTTGAAGTTGATAAAGGAGATCAAGTTATAAATTAATGTTATAAAATAAAGAAGATATCCTTAGTAAACAAAAAGTATCGTTCAAGAAATGAAGACAAAACGACAATAGACTAGACGTAAAGTGACTAATAAATAACCCAATAGATTAGGTAAAGTGAGAAAAACCAAGACAAAGAGAAGAAAAATGAAGTGGATTGAAGAACAGCATTATGAAACCCAACACGATATACAAAAGCAGGAAGAAATAAGATATGTCCTACACCCTATGCAAGATGAGAATCAATACAAGATGTATGAGTGATAACAAAAGAAGCCCAGAGTGAAGAACAGTTAATAACAATGAAACATTGACAAACTAATTGAGATGATTTGACGGACAAAAACTCTAATATAAATTAATGATAATAAATAATGGTCAGGAGAGTGAAATAAAAATAGTCTAAAGGTAAATTAACTGTGTATCAGAAAGAATAACAAAAGTGCATCTTGTAGGCCAGTCATGTAACTAGAGTAAACGTAGGGATATAAATTATGAACCAATAATCATCAGTACAGCTATAATAAGAGTGATAAAAGACAAAAATTGTATACTAAACCTTAAGTAGCAATTAACATTGTTAGTAATATAAGATTAATAAATGAAAGACATAAAAACTCATCATGAGATGAACACATTGTTGTCAACCAAAAGGTGACCCATAACCTAACTCAATGTGAATTGTGCACTTAAAATAACAGAATTAAATAATGAAATGGTTATTAATCCAATTTCTATTGGATGGTAATGAACTTATATGTTATAAGGATAATACCAACAATAAAATTAGCTATCATAACGTAGAAAATATATTGTAATTAGGGTGAAGTCAAATACTGAAATGGGCAGTCTAAATTTACCTAATAGGCAAACTAATAAACCTTAACATTAATAAATAATAGAGATGAAAAATTGTCATCAGTAGAACGAGTAATGTTCAAAGTAACTTATATGATGTGACACAATTGTAATTAGCATAGAAATCTGTCATGATAATGTAATTTAAACATACTTGTATGATAAGACTAGATGCAAGAACTTTTACTGAATTATTAGAAAAGGGGTATATCCTATTATCAATCAAAGGATTGTAAAACTTTAGAATAACCACTATGAGTATTTTGTAAAGGATGATGACTCCAAAATTAAGTATATAAAGGAGAGTGAAGGTACATTAGGTAACACCATATAGTGCCTAAACTATAGGTGAATTAAAAGATTAAAATTCCAGAGAATAAATGTATAGAAATCCAAACTAAAGTGACCAGAAGTTGTACTGAGTGTTTATGATTAAGTGTGTAATGTAACCCAATCGAAAGGTACAACCATTGAACAAAAATAATTAAATCTAAGTCATGAGGCTATTGGCATAGTAAAGCTTAGTACCAAATTTAGTGTTGTCTTCTCCATTAAGGGATTATAATATAACCCAGTAACAGAAATAGACTGTATATTAGTGGAAACAAGTACTAGTGAAATCAGATTGTAAATAAAATCAATATAAGATAGATTTTAATAAAAAATATTGTAATAGACCTAAGTGATAACAGTGATCTTGGTCAAACATAAACAGAATTATGGCTTGTGGGGTATCTAACTATCCAAAAAGACAATTGCAAACGATTGACAAGGTTGGATTACAGCTCACAAATACCATAAGAAAGTTAATTGAGTTTAAAAATATTTGTATCAATTTGGATAAAATACTAAGCGTCATTTTCATACTCTCCAACCCAAAGTCAGGAGCTCTTTTAGAAAATTAAATAATTTTATAAAGGCAGGAGGCACGTTCGATGGAATGTAGTCGATCATTCCACCGATCAAAATAGTTATAGCGACGCTTGGCCCAAAACCGACGCCACGCTAAGCATTATTGTTGTACTGTCGATGAAGGAGACGAGATGAGAGCTCCAGACGCCAGAAGCAAAAAAGTTAACCTAATCTGTGCGCGTATCAAACGTCATGTTGGGACCAACCTAACCCAATTTTTTCAAAGGTGTTGAAGGTTTTAATTAACCTAGTAAATCAATCGAATGACAGTGCAACTCGATTGCAAAGTGTACAATCCCTTGCAATCGCGAGAATATAAAATAAAAAAGGGGGTATAGTGACTTTGAATTAGTCTTAAGAAATTTATAAAATGAACGGTAATATTACCATGTATAGCTTTAAGACAATTTAAATTGAACACTGAAGGGGCATTAAACCTCATGAAGTTTATAATTAATCATTTTCGTAGTAATAAGAATCAGTGAACATTATTAACCCTATATTATAAGATGGTTTTTAACTGACATTAGAAGGACGCTAGGCCTTATTGAAATTTTAATTTGTTTTATTTTTCAAACCTTTTCTTAATTGCCAACCATGTTTGCGAAAGTAAATAAGTTACCTACAGAAGGTTATCCAAAATCTAGTGTTTAAGATGTTCGTTTTTTCACTCTAAAAAAAGTTATACTTTTGTGCACTTGAATTTTATTTGTTATTAAATCATTATTATTTTAGTTCAATTGAACTGATATTATGCTGACACACTGTGTTTAACCTTGTAACGAAACGAGATCCCCCTCTATATAATATATAGATTTAATTATCGATTGTTGTTTAATGGATTCTCGTGTATTACATGCAGTAATTATCTTTTATGATAATTGATAAATATGATTTATTTAATTATAGTGTGATAATTTATTATGGATAAAATAACAATTGCTGGTCGGTAAATGAATGTAACGGTAGTGTCGAACTCCTCTTCGGTAGAAAAATGTCGTCAGTGTAAGTAAAGTCAAGTGTTGTCTGGACAAATAAATTAACATAAAGAACACTTTTCACGTACCTGGTTGTCGTACTTGATGTTCCGACGTTCACCACCACTGAATAAACTGTCAAGGTTATTTTGACCAGTTTAAATTTTATAATCAAGGTTTTATAGCACCTTGAAGGTTATGTGGGCGCCATATGGGTTTTCTTCGAGAAAAGTTCCCATAAAAAACAAATTTCTAAATTTAAAATTGTGTGTGTTCACTTTTTCTGTTGTTTAAATGCTTATGGCATTTAAAATAATTCAAATAGTGTACTGAAAAATTTCTGTTTCAAATGTACTTCAGTGTTGCAATACTGAATGTTGCTTATCTAAATTGAAATAATTTAAAACAAAGGTTATGCTGTATAACATTATGGGTTTATTATACCCTCAAAAATCAGATTGAATAAAATTACATTCTAACACTAATACAATTCGGATAGTAAGTTATCCATCTGCTGTCTGGTCTAGCTCAGTTAAGCACAATCTAAAAACTCTTATGTTTATTAACAAAATTTTAATCTTATTTAACTAGATACCTCAAGGGTAAGTTCTTGAAAATACAAAATAGAACATTATTAATTGCTTTTATAGATATTACTATGATCGTAATTCATTTTTGGCCTCTTTAAAAACTTGCAATTATATTTTAGGTTAACGAGAATATCGTCTGCTTATATCCTAATTAATATTATAATAACTAATTCTAACATATATATTCTTAGTCGGATTATTAAATCCTCTAAATAAATGAATACACTGTTCGTTATTAATAGTTTGATTCTTTTTGCGTCAGTACAAATGTGTTAATAGTTACGATCAGTGAAAGGCAGATAAACAATAAAATTGGTCACTGTACTACCTTGCTTTTTAATCTTATAGATTAAAAATAAACACTTTAACGATCGGATTATATTGATCGCTAATACACTGCACTTTAATCGCACTTGGAATGAGAAATAACCCTCTTCTTACTGATACTGGGTTGTTAACTTTACAGGTTAAGTTCAATTTGCTCGTTCCGAATACACGCACTGTTTAAAAAGATTCACTATTAATTTTCGATGCACTCTTGTACGATGAATCGCCTTTTCAATAATTATTTTAATAAAATTTGAAGTATTTACTACTATTGTGCTGTAGTAGATTAATAAAATATAAAACAACGTCGAGCCGCAACTGGTTAGCTCGAGCAGAATGAAGCGAATGCCAATTTTTTAGCGTCTCTCTGATTATATACCCCTCTTCTTGATCGCCCTTAGGTACAATTGTCGCTAAGTAAACTCTTTTGTGATTGGTACAAAATTCCGTTATAGTGACGTAATGTTTTTGTCAGACACCACCGGCGCGTCGCTCGCATCCAATTGTCGTTGTTGTTGGTTTTCACCGGCAATTTCTTAAATCTGGTTAAAAAATGATGCTAACACTCACTATTGAATTATTACAATTCCAATCTCTAAGTTATTATCATCAAATTAAAGCTTAGTCTCTGCTCTTTATTTTGATGTGGCTTAATGCCGGTTTGAACCTAGCTTTCACTGACAATACATAAAAATATCGTTTTGAAACATGGTTTCTTATTGTCGTCTGCTAATAATGCAAAATGCGACTATTTTCATTATTCTGACAATTCCTTACTCTCTAAATACATTTTTACTTGGCCTACTCATTTTAAAGGCATACAATATTAATTGAGTGGTGGTATTTCACACCTCATTCGTTATTTTTACTATTCTGTAAATTTACTGTTCATTAGGGGTCCTGTTCCCCTATTAATTTACTGATCTCTCTCTCTCTCTCTCTCTCTCTCTCTCTCTCTCTCTCTCTCTCTCTCTCTCTCTCTCTCCCCCCCCTGAGATCTCATTATTTATTTAATCAATTTGGATTTTATATTTTTTAAATAATTTTTATAATATAAACAAACTTTGAATCATTTTGAGTAATTGTTTTTGTCCTTTCTAGTTACTTATCTGGCACGTGGTCTCCACAACGGTTGCACACTACGGTGAAAGTCCCTTTCTCACGAAAACACCAAAATATCTACTTCCAAAACATTTTATTAGAATCACTTTTGCTGTTTTGTTAAAAGTTTGTCACTGCTCTATCACATTTTTTAACACAATTTTAGGTAGGCCTACCGTAACTGCAATATGTAGGCCTACCTACACTATTACAACACAACCGTACGGCTCGACTATGAGTTGGAGACTGTCTCGTTTGGCTGGCGTTTGTAAGCTACAATTCCGTTTAGCCACGCCATTGAAACCAGTTCTAGGCGGATTTCTACTCCCGTTCCATCGTAGTCATTTAATTTTCCATTGTACTTCATAACACCATTTCGGCCGTAGACTGGCTGTTTCATTGTAAACAACGTGCCTTTTGTGTGATTCACTTTGTAACGGTACGGAATTGTGAGCCACCCCAGTTTAATTTCATATTAATTCAAATATCATTTTAAGCACTTTCCAAATTGCCAGACTTTCACCTGTAAGGAGCCTCCAGTACAGCAATGCAACATACATACAGTCAGCCAAAACAATTGCCAGACGCATTGCGTAACCGCCAGCAACAGTTGTGACACAGTCTCCAGTCTGCTGTGTGTCATCAGAGAGAGTGGTAATAAGCAGCATACAGTGCAGATAAAAACTACATAGTGGCCTCGGGTGTAAGATAGGCCGCAGTTAAGAGTAGGCCTATCTTTGAAAATACTAAAACTAATACAAAAAACTGTATAACGCGCGGCCAACCTAAGCGAGCTAAGTGTTCGAAAATATATGTCGGCCGACAAAACAAAACTAAATGCTATTTTAAAGTGGATTAAAGTAATAGTGGCGCATCAACTTAATTTGAAATAAGCAATAACAGTAACGCGGTTAAACAGTGTAAAAACTAAATCATAGTGTGTTAAACAGTGCATTCACAGCAGAGGTGCCAAACAGCGGAGTTCTTCAGACGTTAAGTATTAACTGAGTTTTAACCAAGATTATTTTACCTTTTTCCCCAGAGTATAATTCAACATAAATAAATTATAAATCTAAAATGTAAATCAGAGATCTCGAAGTGGGGTTTAAATAGAACGACAAAATCAAAGAACGAATGTGTGTGAGTGTGTAGCTAAATCACGTATTGGTTCATTGCAAATAGTAAATAGTTGGGGTATACCATAGTTGTCATAAGCTAGTTAATTAAGAAATATTTTATTACTATGTTTGAGTTCACAAATTGTTGCTCATTCTACAAATATTTAATCTAAATGTTATGAAAGAGAGACGAAGTAGTTGTTTTGAATAATAAATCAGAGGCAATGTGTTAGCACAAACGGTGTATTTGATCTTTGCCTATATCAAATCCAAATCATCCTTTTTGCAGCTGTTTTCGTCTGAAAGACTTTGGAATAAAAACCCGAAGGTAAGAGATAAAAATAATTATAATTTGGTAATTGATTCGTAGAGTTTCATTGGCCCCGAACTGGGACGGCGAATATAATTTGTGGTTATATTCGCCAGACCTAATTAAGCTGCAGAACGGGTTATTTGGAAGTGAGGGCGTGGTTAAATAAATTAATTTCATTTCAATGGAGAAAATAAATGAAATTGATGTAGTTGTCGGCAGTGAGGCCGAAAATAAATCGATGTATGAAAACACGTCAACTGAGTCGGCCAATAAAGGCGATTCAGGTATTCAACCAGAGTCACTGTTAACGAGTGAAAGTAATGTAGACGAATCGAAAATCATGAATGAAGTTGCAATTCATTCAACACCTATTGTAGTAAATCAAAATAAGAAGTCCGATGAGGACAATATGTTAACACGATTGTATAATATGATGTATAGTAATTTCAGTGAACTAAAAGGGGATATTAATATTAAATTCGATGAACAGAATAGTCGTTTGGACGTTCAAAATAGCAAATTTGACATTATAAATTGTCGTTTTGACGAAATAAATAAGCAAAATACCAAATTTGAGGTTAATATGAATAAACGTTTAAATGAGACGAATGAATGTTTCAATACATGGAAAGAACAAATAGTAGAGTCAGTAGCAGAACAGATTAAAAGTAAAAATACAAATGATGACAATAAGGTCGAAAATGAGAATATAGTTAACAATGTGGTAGTAGAGAGTAAGATAACAAATAGTAACAATGACATTGAAAATGGTAATGTGATTGAAAGGGTGGTATCAGAAAGTGATACGTTGAAAATAGATAGTGAAACAGTAAGTGAGAGTGAGAAAATGATAAGTTGTAATGAAGTAATAATTAGTGTTGTTGAATTAGAAAAAGTAGATGAATGTGTAAGGCAGGGGGTAAATTTTCCCCTTATTTGTGATGAACCAGAGTGTTCAAAATTGTTAGTATTGGAGGGCAAGAGACCCTTATTAGTGAAAGATTTGAGTTACTTATTTTTGTTGAATAATTTTGTACCCTCTGCATGGAATGAGAGAGAAAGTATGATATGGTGTTATGATGAGAGAAGTTTAAATATAGAATGGTGTAGTGAAAGAGAGACAGAGTTATACAAAGTAAAGAGAAATTATTATGAGTTGAGAGAGATGTTAGAGACGAAATACTTACCTGTTAAAATAGAGAATGATGATACATGTTCAAACAATAATAATTTATCTTATGATGAAAAAATAACTGACTTGATAATGAATATTACTGATGGAGACTTAACCGATGTACTCAATGTTGACTTAGTATATGATTATTATGGTAAAAGGAATAAACAGAAATTGTATGGTTACAAAACACAAGATAACCGTATACGGAATGTAAATAAAATTGAAAATTGTTATTTGAAACCCCGATTAATTTTTGACGATGGAGGTTGAAATTCATAAACGAACAATTTAAATATGTCAATCTATGATAATGACCTAGCTGATTTTGATATTGAAGTGTGATGTAACTGAATAATTATTGCTGAAGAGTTGTAAATACATGTGTAGTGAAATTAATTGTATGTATTATAAAATGTTGAATGGTTTGTATGAAATAACATTGTTGTTAAATGTTTCAGAGGTTACACGGAGATATTGGTGTGTGTGTGTGGTGTGTATTTTGTATTCATGTCAATAAGTGGATTGTAAGTATAAAGTCCATAATACTAATCAGATAGAATAAAATGCTTACAGGTGTGAAAAAATGTTGATTCAATAAAAATGAATTGAGATAATAGCATTAAATAAAAATTGTAATTAAAAGAGAAATAATAATTGAAAGGTGAATTAAAAGTATATTTGGTTGAACTGTAAGAAATAGACATTGATAAATATGTTATCTAAAAAATTTATAAAGACTGAAAAGTACAGGTGTTAATATGATGTAACCAGGATGTTTATACTATGTGAGTCTTGCAGACTAGTGTTTATATAAACAGGTGTGGTATGTTGAGACTAATGTCTGTAGTCACGCTTGGGGACAATAACAAAAAATGTTGTAGTCTGCTGAATCAGTATCTTATTGTGATAGAAAAGAATTGAAATTAAATTTTTACAGACAAAATAACAATGAGGCAATTACTGTAACTTTTGAGATTAATTGAATTAATTAAAGAAAATTAAATACAATTAAACTAATTTAGTAATAAAATTAATAGAAACGATGATTTTTAACAATGAACTTAACTTTATTTTCATTTAAATTCAAATTGGAATTATAAAGTAAATACTAATTGATGTAAATAAGGATTTAACTTATTAAAATATTCATTTAAAATCGAAAACTGAAGGAAATGTTTGAGCTGAAGCGGCGGCTGGAAAATAAGATGTGTATATTACTGTCCATATAGATTTTTCATGTTATGAATTTTTTATCCTATACATATATAGTAGTTAAGGATACCTTGTATAATCTATGTATCATTTTGGATGGGCAACATTGTATGGGGAATACTATTCAATTTAACTGGAATTTATGTGTATCATTGTAAACCAATATTGTTTTATTAATATTATTCTTTAGGGTTTATAATATAAAATGAGCCAGTGCGTTGTCAATGAACCAGTACGGCTAAGAGGAAACAAACCAGTTGTGGGATATGGAGTGATGGAAGGCCGCTTGTCAAATTTTTAATTACATGTTTTAAAGTAAGGCGATACTGGGTCGGGTATCTGTTCGATTTTTCGGTGTTGGGATCTCGAACAGAGAAGTCCAGTAAGATCGGATGGGTGCTGTCACAGTCGCCAGACTAGGGGGGTAAGAACCCATGATGTCATAGAGTGTTCAGGGGGGTTGCGGCGCCATATCCTCACTGATCCTCTTAGGTTTAGGCAATAAGAGTTTGAACGCCCCGGCCTTCAACCTCTTATTGGGGGGGTATTGTAACGGTACGGAATTGTGAGCCACCCCAGTTTAATTTCATATTAATTCAAATATCATTTTAAGCACTTTCCAAATTGCCAGACTTTCACCTGTAAGGAGCCTCCAGTACAGCAATGCAACATACATAGTCAGCCAAAACAATTGCCAGACGCATTGCGTAACCGCCAGCAACAGTTGTGACACAGTCTCCAGTCTGCTGTGTGTCATCAGAGAGAGTGGTAATAAGCAGCATACAGTGCAGATAAAAACTACATAGTGGCCTCGGGTGTAAGATAGGCCGCAGTTAAGAGTAGGCCTATCTTTGAAAATACTAAAACTAATACAAAAAACTGTATAACGCGCGGCCAACCTAAGCGAGCTAAGTGTTCGAAAATATATGTCGGCCGACAAAACAAAACTAAATGCTATTTTAAAGTGGATTAAAGTAATAGTGGCGCATCAACTTAATTTGAAATAAGCAATAACAGTACCGCGGTTAAACAGTGTAAAAACTAAATCATAGTGTGTTAAACAGTGCATTCACAGCAGAGGTGCCAAACAGCGGAGTTCTTCAGACGTTAAGTATTAACTGAGTTTTAACCAAGATTATTTTACCTTTTTCCCCAGAGTATAATTCAACATAAATAAATTATAAATCTAAAATGTAAATCAGAGATCTCGAAGTGGGGTTTAAATAGAACGACAAAATCAAAGAACGAATGTGTGTGAGTGTGTAGCTAAATCACGTATTGGTTCATTGCAAATAGTAAATAGTTGGGGTATACCATAGTTGTCATAAGCTAGTTAATTAAGAAATATTTTATTACTATGTTTGAGTTCACAAATTGTTGCTCATTCTACAAATATTTAATCTAAATGTTATGAAAGAGAGACGAAGTAGTTGTTTTGAATAATAAATCAGAGGCAATGTGTTAGCACAAACGGTGTATTTGATCTTTGCCTATATCAAATCCAAATCATCCTTTTTGCAGCTGTTTTCGTCTGAAAGACTTTGGAATAAAAACCCGAAGAGATAAAAATAATTATAATTTGGTAATTGATTCGTAGAGTTTCAACTTGTTAAACATAGAACTTGTTACATCTTTACCTTATATGGAATCACATAATGCTCTTTACTTCCACAGTTTTAATCAGTTCTGCTTTATTACAATAAATATTTTAAACATAAATTTTGTTACCCAAATTTTGTCCCGTTACAATCTGACAAAATTATTGTGGACTAAACTTTAAAAAATTGTATGTTTGAACTCAAAAACAGTTTACAGTTTTCAGCAATTTTCTTGCAAGTACTAAAGATAGTGCTCTGGGATTGCTCAGGTCAAATAACATGTAGAACCACTAATTCTGCCTCATAATTTCCCTTCTACAACTTTTCATATTGCATTATTCTGATGATATGCGTGGATTACATTTTTACATGGCTATAACTCTGAAAACAAAACATTTGTAGACCTCTGTTTATATAATTTATTGCTCTAGATCACCTCCTGAAATATTTCCCTTTTCTCCCAAAACACCCTGTATTTTATCACTAAATATTAACGAGAGGCTAATAAGGGAATGATATAAGAAGCACACGGAGCTGGATCAACTGGTACAGCACTGCACTGTTATAAATATATATGGAGATGGAAATGAACAACACAAGTCCACTCTTGTATGCCTTTAAACAATCATTACCCGTAAACTGATTTTTCTGTTTTTATCAAATAACATATACATAAATAAATGTATGTATAAAAAGTCAACATACATAAACCTGTAGATATTTGTATTGCAAATCAATCAATGCCACTCATGACAAATATACTTAACCATTGCAAATTTCCAAAATCTAAGATAATAACGCTTTTTACATACGTATCGATATGTGCTGCATATGCAATTTCGATGTGACTGGTAAATTATTATCAGTCTAATACTAGTTACTAACAGTCACTATACTACAGTAGAACTCAAAAAGTGTTAGAAATATAAAATACACAGAAGCTGACAAAATCAAAGTGCAAGATCAAAAACAAAAATGTTGTATATATTGTAAACAGATATCTTTGTCTGGTACTAAGGACTGGCAATGTTCGCCTGTTGATTTGGCAGGGTCATTTAAAATATCAGAAATGAATGGCTAGTTCACAGAACACCATATCTCCACTCCTCCATTCGCAAATGTTAATATGGCAGTTATATTAACAGTCACGTAAACAAATGGACAAAAACATTCACTCAAAAACGTCTGTTGAAATGGGTGTTGAAAACGTTGGTACAACTGAGAAAAACTCAGATTATATGCAGAAAGTATTGTATAATTAAAATATAGTTAATTTTTTTTAAATCACTAAAATATCTGATACTAATTGAACATTGGACTTCTTTGTTGTACAAACATGTATTAATAAACAATATATAAAAATTATAATGTTTCTTATAACTGACTGGAATAAAACGCAAATTGTAAGGCAGAAATTAGCCGCTTTAATTCAAACATGAGTCATTAAATTTCTTACCAAAAATAAGGAAAAAATAGTATAATCACTGTGTATTCAATTGTTATATAATCTTTTCAAACATCTGTTGGAAAATAAATGCAATTCAAGAAATCATTGACATAATAAAAACCCACAGAATGATCAGAAAATCTTTAACAACGACATCTTGTCAATCATTTATTAGTACAATGTAGATAGTGTTTGAAATAAGGTTATACCCCATGAAAATTTGTTCTTATGTTATATAATTAATCACATAAACTGATGGTATCTCCCATATTATGTACACAAACATGAGTATTAAGAGGCCATACATTTAAATGAATAACATAAATCTGTTAACATCGCAATACTGTATTTTTGTTTATTAGTAAGAATTAAGACAAAACCAATAACAACAAAACCTACCTTGTATTAATTTTGTTAATACGAGGGGTATCCAAAAAGTAAGTTTCCCTTATCAAGGAAAAATTAAAAAATAATTAAAAAAGTGCAAAAAATATTTATTTACCTTTGTACACAAGTACTTATTTTTCTATATAATTTCCATCCCTTTCTAAGCATTTCTGGTACCTAGGTAACAGTGTTTTTATTCCACTTTCATACCAATCTACCGCCAAATTCTGAAACCAGTTATCCACCTCCTTTATCACTTTGACATCACTGGCGAAGCGCCGACCACCTAGATGATGTTTGAGCTCCAGAAACAGATGGAAGTCACTTGGAGCAAGGTCTGGAGAGTCTGGAGGATGCTAGAAAATCTCCCATCAGAAGTTGGCGAGAAGCTCGCCTGTTGCACAAGCAGCATGTGGTCGGGCATTGTCATGAAGGAACAAAACTTTACGTGACAAAAGCCCTCGCCCTCGCCGTTTAGTTCTGAATAGCATGTCAAAGTCTGGTCAGCATGTCACAGTACCGCGCTGCATTTATTGTCGTTCCATGTGGCAGATAATCAATCAGCAATACTCCACGGCAGTCTCAAAAAACTGGCCATCACCTTTCCTGCCGACTCAATCACTTTGGCTTTTTGGGGAGCTCTCTCCTTTTTTTTTTTGCCATGCCATACTCTGGCGCTTGCTTTCGGGAGTTGAATGGTAAATCCATGTTTCGTCACCAGTGACTTTTCTTGTAAACAGGGCTTCACCCTCATCTTTAAACAACTGCAAGAAAGATTATGCAGCTGTTGAGCGACGCTCCTTATGTGTGTCAGACGATAAGCGCGGCACCCATCTTGCACACACTTTTGAAAGTTGAAGGTCTTCAACCAATATGTTGTAAAGAGAGGATCGGCAAATTTCAGTATTTGGTGGCAGCAGAGTCATGAATTCATCGAGCATGAGCCGCTTGTCGGAGTCGATGATGTCACGCACAGCAGCAATGGCGTCGGCTTGGCGTGAAGTTGCTGGTCGGCCACTGCGCTCATCATCGTGAACATTTTCTCTGCCTTCAATAAACATTGTTCGCCAACGACGAACCATTTATACCAACATGACATCTTCACCATAAACACTGCATAACTGACGATGAATTTCCACGGCCGATTCATTTTTTGCAGTCAAAAAACGAACAACACTACATATTTCACAACTGGCAGCAAAGCAAAACGAAGTGGTGTCTCCATGGCGCTTGGCTCGCTATTGACATCTGAGCAGTTCACGGCCACCAGTCCGGCTGTGACCGCTGCCACTACACCCAAACTAAAATTCCCTGCCCACGGAACTGCCTGAGTCGCTCATACTTGGATATAAAAATTAGGGAAACTTATTTTTTGGATACCCCTCGTATTAAATAAACGTTCTTGTATACACAAGCCTGTACTTTCTATACTGCCATGTTATCTTATAATATACATACCTTTGTTTCACGTTTTCTTTTACTTCCACGGGGAATTGTAGCGACTTTTATTTCAGGTTTAGGATTAGGAATTTGCTCTATTCTTGATTTGACAACTTCCACAGGTGGAGGTGCTGCTGCAGGAGCAGGCGCTGGAGCAGAAGCTGGTGCTGGTGATGCTGGTGGTGGTGCTGGTGTTGGTGCAGGTGCTGGTGTTGGTGCCGGCGCAGATGCTGGTGCTGGTGGTGCTGATGCAGCTTCATTTGGTATAACTGGAGCAGTAGCAGGAGGAGGAAGTGGCACTGAGGCAGTGTTTGGCTCTGCAACTGAGGCTCCCACTGGGCCTGATGTGGAAACAGGGGTTGATGAAACAGCAGGTTCACTGTTGTGCACTGGAGGCGGTTCAGCTTTGGCTAAACAATTAACAAAACAACTATCAGAACTTAAAATCTGCACCTACATAGTTATGATACAATGTTATACACTTCAATCTCAGTAACATAGCTGTAAATTGTTCTATTAATTAATAATAATTTGTATATCTATGTCCTAGACATATAGTAATAGTATCTTATTTTACAGTAGACCAGTTAGTACATATCTGAACATTACCTATCTGAAATTGACTTACTGAACTTTTATCATGTTAATGTAAACATCCCAGAAAACTGAAACGCAAGTAAAATTAATCTCTGTCTATCAAAACATTTATTGTTTTGTCTGCTAGATCAGATAATAATATTCATTTGTTTGCACTCATGTAACTTCCTTATGGCCTCCCGCTTTTTGTGTGTCTGAATAAGGAAAGCAAAATGTATCCATATTTTTTTGTAACATATTAATTACAAAAAATTGTTGGCTGAGCTATAAACAAAATATACACAATACATTAATTAAAACTATAAATATTCAGATTTAATTAAGGAGGAAGATAATGTGCTTTAGTACATTCACTGTAACTGTAAAATAACTGCATGGATTCTGACAAAATAGAGCTCAATTGATTCATCTCAACACTGTGAGTATTCTAGACCACATATTGGTTTTGGGGAAAAAACTGCAGACACCAGACTATTGACATTGCATATTAGATACCAAATGAAGGTTATGGGTTTATATGCTACATACATTTAGATGTCTACTTGTGCCCCCGTAATGCCAAAACAAAGTGCCATAATTTTTTTTAAATGCTATCTGTCTTGATAAATGAATAAACCATTGGATACTTGAATCTCAGAAAATTAAAAACAGTGAATGCTAAATGGTATGTTGTAATATGAATTAAAACACTGTAGTTCTTTTATTTATCTCAAAATGGACTGAAAACAAACCAAAGGACTTAAAAAGGGATGATGCATGTCACCTACATACTTTTAAAAATCACTGTGCAGGATACCGTGACCAACTGGCAAAAGAAATTTAATAATATGGGAATAATGATTAATGATAAAATAATGCATACATTATGATTTGCATATAACCAGGACAGGGGTGATTTGGAATGTCACAGAATATTAAGGAGATCTGTAGGGAAATAAAAACATGAGATCAAGATATATATGGTAAATCAAGAAAATTAAAATTTGTGACAACTATATACAGTAGAGCATCAGTCATCTGAACCGTCAAATATCCGAACTCGTTGAAAAAGAAAAAGTCGCAAATACAAAAATATGATAGAAAATGCAATATAATTATTGTTGTTATATGCGCAACGTGTACTGAACTTCTTTCCCATTCATCGGTTTAATTTTATGTTCAATTATTTAATGTACAGTATTATCAATTCATATTACTGAAAAGGAAAAAACAGAGCACAGTAATTTTTTGAAATACAGCAATAAATCATTAGCGTATAGACAGGAAATGAATAAACGATACTATGAATCGTCGACGGTAACATGAGACACAGAACGTATAGACAGGAAATGAACAAACAATAATATGAATTGGCACTGGTAAGACGAGACATATTGGTAGTACAGTATTCGAAGATGTAATGAATCATCGCCATAATATTTACTGTTTCGAATTTAACAGCAGGCACAAAACATTCAAACCGAACCGAACATGATCAGTATTGTGGGAGCCAGTACCGTGATCAGTAGTGTGAGTTATAGTTTGTGACTTGTGAAGTGCTGTTGGTGTGTTTTGAAGCTTTTATTTATTGCTGTTTCAGCTTTGTTGTTCTAATAGCCATGGCACTAGCTGTACCTGTTAAAAGGAAACGTAATGTTTTAACCTTAGAAACTAAAATTAAAGTTTCGAACAGACTTTCAAAGGGGGAAAGTGGGGCGTCCTTAGCTAAATTGTATAACGTTGGAAAGGCCACCATAAGTAATATAAAATCTAATAAAGAAGTCATCTTAAAACACGTCTCAAAACTTGATTCTGATGACGGCTCGAAACAATGGCTGACGATACCTCCCTAGAAAATGCTGTTTATTTATGGTTAATTCAGAGGCATAATTCAGGCGAATCAATATCAGGGCTTTTACTATGCGAGAAAGCACTTGATCTGAATAAAAAGTAGGTGATCCTTCTGATTTTAAAGCGAGCTCTAGGTGGTTAAAAAATTTCAAATCATGACATGGTATTAGACAATTGTGTATTCAAGGAGACATTTTTTTCTAATAACTGTAGTGCAGTTGAACTGTTTAAAAATAAGTTTCTTAATTTAGTAGAAAATCACGGGTATTCTAGGGATGATGTATATAACACTGACGAGACGGGTATAAATTGGAAGTCACTGCCTCGAAAATCTCTGGCATTAAAACGCAAAACAGCAGCTCCAGGTTTTAAAGTCAGTAAAGAGATAATTACGGCTATGGTTTGTGCTAATGCAAGTGGGACACATTCCTAGCCATTGCTTATTATTGGAAAAAGCCTGAAGCCTCGTCGCTTTGAAAATATTACCCGTCTTCCACTGCAATATAAAGCACAAAAAAGTTCTTGGATGAGCTCTGAAATATTTACAGACTGGTTTACTAATGACTTAATTCCAAATGTTAGAAACAATCGTAAAGAAAGAGGCAATACGGGCAAAGTTTTGCTAATTATAGACAATGCTCCAACGCATCCTCCAGCTGGAACGTTAAACAAAATAGATGACGTCTTTGAGGTTATGTTTCTTCCACAGAATGTCACGGCACTTCATCAATCCATGGAAGAAGTCATTGAGAAGCTTAAAAAAATATATAGAAAGCAAATATTACGGTGCCTTCTTCTGGCTGATAACGATGCAGACAGCATTGTAGCTTTTTCACAGAAGCTCAGCTTAAAAGACAGTTGCTACATGCTAGCTGATTCGTGGCACTCACTCACGGAACAAAATTTTAAAAATGCTTGGAGAAAACTGGCTGGTTAAAGAAGACCCTACAGAAATTGAGGTAAGCAATAATGAAAGTGAGAATGAACAAATAATAAATGAAATTAGAAGTTTGTATAAGTCGATCCCTGGGTTTGAAGAGTGCGAAGAAGGGCAAGAGAATGGGTGGCAAGTGACAAAGACGCTACAGAATTAAATGAAGAGAAGATTCTTAACATCGCCAAAAGTACTGGAGCCACTGAATTCAACGTGAACACTGACAATGATGAAGACGCAGATTGTGATGTTAATGCTCGACCAACAAATGCTGAGGCATTTCACGCCATGGAAACCTTCATGTCATGGTTTGAAAAACAGCCGAATTCAGTCCTCCGGAACTTATTTTATTAAACGGTTGAAAGATCTAGCCGCAAAGAAAAGATGTAGGAAAATTACCAAACAAAAAATAAGATTTTTTTCATCCCCTCATAGGCCTATTATGTCTACACATAAAACCTATAAATACATTTCTAAAACATTTTGTTATTGTACTGAACGTTTTACTATAATTTTTATTTATTGTGCAGTGTAAAAAACTACGTACTTGAAATACACGATTACAAAAACAGTAAATACAATATTTACACAGTTTTAATATAATACAGTATTGTAAACTACTGTACATTACTACTGTATATTTTTAATATATACTTTATATTATTTTCTATATAAGTAACTCGATGTTTCTTGCAGTAATTATATAATTTGTGATGTTTTCAATTTGTTTCTTCTGCAAGTAGTATAATTTGTATATTCTTTTTAACACCTGACGCACGTTTCACTGAAAAATATCAGTATCATCAGAGGTTTCTAAGTAAAAAAAAAAGAATATACAATTTATACTACTTGCAGAAGAAACAAATTGAAAACATCACTTTATATTAAAAATACATAATAAACTATGGTTTAACTTGCTTGAAACTTAGGTAAGGAACAGTTCTGTTAATTGCCTACTACAGTAAAAGTTAGAAAACATACCAAATTAACTCCAAAACAAATTTGAATTGCTTCATGTGAATGTAAAATTTTTTAACTTATCAATTTAAATGGAACGGTTTATAGTAAAACAGTATCTCCCACTTTTATCTGTTCTAGCCAAAATTATACCAATCTGTTATACCAAAATTCTAACATAATAAACATAATCCAATCTTAACATAATACAAAGCATATTTTTTAAATCACTAAACAAGTCTATTCAAAGGCTATTAATAAATAAATAGTGAATACTCTTCCACAGGTGCATGAATTCATCACAGTCCTTAAAATTAGTGTTACTTATGATTTATTTTACATACACTAGTAATCAAAAAACCACTAACTGTGTAAACAAAAATAGGAACTTGCATGTGTATCTCAGTCAGAATGAATTGTACGATGCCGCCCAACCTACTAGTACTACATAAAAGTATGGTGAAGAAAGGCAAGTCACCGAGATACTGGGTGCTTGTATATTTGAATTAACACAGAAAGCTGAACAAATAAAAATCAAATTGAGTCAGGAAATGAAAAAAAATTTTGAATTTTTGAATATTGAAATTAATTACAAGCTTCCTTTGTTTGATAGAACAAATTTTAAGTACTTAACTAATATCGTTTAAACCTTACTTTTCCCTCCAAAAAATAATGTAACAACAACAAAATTATTTTGTAAATTTAATATCTACTTTAAGACCAAACATATGTATGTAAAAAGTTCTGACTACGAAATGTTAACTACACTAGAAAATAATTAAGTTCACAATTTAGTTACTAAAATGCTGATATCCAATCATTAATTAATTAAATGAAAGTTAATTAAATTGAAAACTAATTTAAATCTTGCCTTACAGTTAAGATGATTAAGGTGGTATGGTGGTAGTTAAGGTTGTACTAGTTTTCTTAACAAATTATGCACAATTAGCTGTTTTCCTGTCCTTATGTTCCTCATAAACCAGTTTGTAGAACTGGACATCGTTTTGTACTGTCTGAGAGCCAACGAACGTCAATGACTTTATGTACGTCTATTATGCATGGCTTGTGAAACAGTTCCAGTTTTCTCTCGAACCCTGGGATGTCAAAGGTTTTGATGGTACAAGCTGCAGTCTCTTCTACGTAAAGTTGTATTACTTTCTTCTTCTCAATTAGGTCCTCCCATTAGTGATTGCTTATGAATTCACTAAACCTCTGAACCAATTAAATCATCCAATACACATTTCAACAATACATAAGGAAATGACATACATGCTAATAAATATTTCCAGAAAAATACGTTCACAGAATTCCTGATAGTAAATTAAAATTAATACACACAATTTTTAAACATAAAAATAATATTATGTTTTTACAGTAAAAGATTTTCAGTAAAACAATAATGAATCACTATCATGTTTTTGTTTTAGTTACTCTTTGTTTTTACTTTTTTTTCTTAAAATTACTGTGCAAATTTTTCTACACACACTTTCTTAATTTTAATTTGTACTTATGATTAGTTTATATACCACTAATAAGCAACATTTATATGTTTAACACAATTTTGGAGTTATTTATCTAAAAATGTCCACGTGCTGAGTAGCCCATTCATACTCGCTCTGTAAAATTCTAGTTGCTGAATAGGTAATTTTACTGACTGATACTAAATTTTTGATTAACAAATCAAAAATTGTTGTTTTGTCAATTGTGCAATGATGTAAGTATATTTGTTCTCTGTGGCAAATTTAGAACTTAATCAAGGAGACATTAAAAGTCACTTGATCAGCTGAAGCAAAGCTACAACATTCTGCTACAAATTTGACAGCAGTGTTACAGTTTTTAATAATTTTATTTCATTTTTTCTACCCATAAAAAACTTTATTGCAGTCATGGTATTCGACATCATATTCTTTGTTATGCTCTGTACCACCTATTATCTTATTGAATAGTACATTATTTACCCCATATTCTATTTTTAAAATCTGATTTTTAAAACTGCATCTCCAGAAAGTGACGATACATTGCATCTATGCCATTACTTGGCAGTAATGATTACACTGCTGTTATTTTTAGTTGATGGTTATTCCTCATAATCACTAAGAGAATAGTTTTTGCTCCAATAGTTCATGTTATACATTTTGAAAATTGTAATGTCAATCCAAAATCCTGCCGAATGAGAATTTTGTTATAAGTTTTCTAAACGCAACTGAGATACTGCACGCATTCATAGAAATATCACAGTTGCTTACGATTACATCATGATTCAACACAACGTCACAAAATTGTGCCGTGACTTCTTGGAAGAAAGAACTGATGTTCACCAGGAACAAAGGCGCAGTAGGCCGCCGTCTTTGGTCTCTGATGGCCTTCACAAAATTCTAGAAACCATTTGTACAGATCAATGGCAGGAAAATTAAGTTATTTAGTTCCTGAAGTATCTACAACTATGATTCATAAAATTGTGAAATAAATTAGGCAATAAAAAGGAGTGGCGTCTGCCTGCTCCATGACACTGCTTAGTTCCATACTGCAGCGTTACTTCTGTGCTGCATAATTGGAAACAGGGTGCTCTGGATCATTCAACATATAGCTTGGACCTCATCCCCAGTGGTTTTACAAGTTTCTTCACATGAAGAAACGAGCCACCTTCATGCATGACATGGATTAAATAACTGGCAGCATGACCTCTATGACTCAGAAATAAAACAAAATGAGGCGATACCAGATTTAATAAATGTTGGGCCATGGTGTTAATAATGACAAAAAACTACGATATTAAAGTAATTTTTAGTAAAGTATTTAATTAATTTTTGGTAAGTAAATATTCAAAAAATTTAATTCCTTCGTTTCCTTACTTTTTCGATATGTCTTTAATTACCTTACTTTACTGACAACACATTTTACAGAACCAGCAAAATGTGTATTTAATAACACAAAAACAAGCTACAAAACACGTTTCCTTACAAAAATAAAAAATCTTTTGTGTTATGTATGTGGGGGGGGGCACACATAGTTGTCGTAGATTGTGTGATATAACAAATTCACTACTACTTGCCTGCGGAGAAGTCCCTATATGAAATGATAATTACATATTTTATAAACTGGGAGTTTTTCTCACTTTATAATGTACCAAAAATGCATAATATATGCTCCACCTCCTCCTCTTTATTAGGCAATGAAAAGACAGCTTGTATGCCACCTACTGTTTTTGTATCCTATGAATTTTACAATGAATCCTATGAGTTATTCAATGGATCCACATTCAATATAGCGGACATTGAACAGGTAAGGTATGCTCTAATATTAACATCAAAGACCACCAATACATGACGTATGTAGAGCATACCTGTATTGGGTACAGGTGGCGTAGTTTGTGGCTGTTGCTGTGCTGGTGCAGACTGGTGCTGAGAACTTTCTGTTGTATGATTTTCGGGCAGTGTTGATGATGAATTGCCTGTAGAGACTTCAGGTTTATGCGAAGAAGAAGTCGACTGTGACGCTGGCGGAAGGCTCTGGTGTTGCTGTTCCGGTGGCATGGCAGCTGATGAAACGGGTGTTGGATTTGTCGCTACTCCTTCTACTCCATTTGAAGTCGGTTTTGTTGGTACAGCAGCAGTAGTAGAAGAAGGGGGAACTGCGGGTGCTGTGGTTTCCTTAGGTTTTTCTGGAGTGCGTGGAAGAGGCTGAACTGATGGTGGAATAGGTACCGACTGCTGTTGAGGTGGATTGTATGGAATCTGAGATTTATGCTCAGCAATAAGGCTCAATGGCATGGCTGTGTGGTTCATGTTTGCTGGTTTTGAAGGGCTTCCAGTTAGTGAAGGATTCAATGGAATAGTTTTTGGAGGTGAAGCAGGTACTGGAGGGGGTACACTAGGTGGTACTACTTTAGAAGAAGGAACTCCTGGTGGGGGTAGTTTTACAGGAGAAGCACTCATTGCACTCATCTCTGGATACCTGAAAACAATTAATTTCATGTTGAAAGTTATGTTATTTCCTATTTGAATTAAATAATACAAGTGTTATTTCATTACTCTAATATATAAATGAATTGTTTAAAAATGAAATTGACACTACACAAACGTTACCATTATGTCACTAAAATTACAATAGACATCACCACGTCTGTTAATCGTGTATACTATATAGCTCAGGCTTTTGCTTATTACCTTCACGCATAACCTTCCATTCAACCACAGAACTCACATACGATCTATTTTACTTCCATGTTCCATAAGGAAATGGAAGTATGGTGATGGGCGAAAAAATCGTGTTCAAGATAAGTGCTGATTCTGAGTGTACTGCCCTCAAAACATGAAAAAGTCATTTTTCAAAAAGTGTCTATGTGTCTATATGTAGAATTTTTTCTATGGCAAAGGATAACAGGCACAAATTCACACAGAATCAAACAATTTTTTGCATACATCCCTGAATTGTAGAGGACTCAATGCCTATTGATTTGGGTGAAGATCGGTTAAGGGAAAGGGGTAGTTTACCTGCAACGTTTTATGTTTTAACAAGGGTATTACTTCCATGTTCCATAAGGAAATGGAAGTATGGTCATGGTGAAAAAAATCTTGTTCGAGATAACGGCTGATTCTGATTGTACTACCCTCAAAACATGAAGAAAAGCCATTTTTCGAAAAGTGTCTGTATGTCTCTATCTGTAGAATTTTTTCTATGCCAAATGATAACAGCCGCAAATTCAAACAGAATCAAATAATTTTTTGCATACAGCCCTGAATTGTAAAGTACTCAAGGCCTATTGTTTTTGGTGAAGATCGGTTAAGGGAAAGGGGTAGTTTACCTGCAACATTTTATGTTTTAACAAGGGTAATTTTTTCTATGACGAACGATAACTGCCGTACATTCAAACAGAATCAAATAATTTTTTGCATACATCCCTAAATTGTAGAGGACTCTTGGTCTTTCGATTTTAGTGAAGATCGGTTAAGAGAAAGGGGTAGTTTACCTGCAATGTTTTATGTTTTAACAAGGGTAATTTTTTATATGACGAACGATAACTGCCGTAAAGTCAAACATAATCAAATAACTTTTTGCATACGTTCCTGAATTGTAGGGAACTCAAGACCTGTTGATTTTGGTGAAGATCGGTTATGGGGGAAGGGTAGTTTACCTGCAAGTTTTATGTTTTAATAAGACTTGATTTTGATAAAGTATCCTGATAAGAAGATCATAATAATCCACTGTAGAAACGTAGATGAAATATCTATAAATGAAGAGACTAGTTGAACGGGGTGGGGGTAATTTTCTATAAATGAAAATTATAGTTGAATGGGAATGGTTAATTTTTACTTCCATGTTCCATAAGGAAATGGAAGTATGATGACGGCAAAAAAAAATGGTGGTCGAGATTATTGCAGATTCTGATTGTTCTACCCTCAAAACAGGAAAAAAGTCATTTTTCAAAAAGTGTCTGTGTGTCTGTCTGTCTATAGATTTTTTCTATGGTAAACGATAACAGCCGCAAATTCAAACAGAATCAAATAATTTTTTGCATCAGCCCTGATTTGTAGAGTACTCAAGACCTATTGCTTTTGGTGAAGATCGGTTAAGGGAAAGGGGTAGTTTACTGGCAACTTTTTTTTTATCAAGGGTAATTTTTTTTCTATGGCAAACGATAACAGCCGCAAATTCAAACAATCAAATAATGTTTCGCATACAGCCCTGAATTGTAGAGTTCTCAAGGCCTATTGTTTTTGGTGAAGATCGGTTAAGGGAAAGGGGTAGTTTACCTGCAACGTTTTATGTTTTAACAAGGGTAATTTTTTCTATGACGAACGATAACTGCCGCACATTCAAACAGAATCAAATAATGTTTTGCATGCATCCCTGAATTGTACAGGACTCAAGGCCTGTTGATTTTGGTGAAGATCGGTTACGGGGAAAATGTAGTTTGTTTACCTGAAACATTTTTTGTTGTAACAAGAGTAAAGTACTTAATTTTGATAAATAACGTATCCTGATAAGAAGATCTTAATAATCCACTGTAGAAACGTAGATGAAATATCTATAAATGAAGAGGCTAGTTGAACGGGGTGGGGGTAATTTTCTAGAAATGAAAATTATAGTTGAAGGGGGAGGGGATAATTTTTATATGTGTACTACGTTATCGGCAACAAAGTAGTAGTTTGTTGTTAAAATTCCTTCCCGGGCTGTTTGGCCATAGTCCAATTTTTTCTGCAAAACCAGACGTTTCAGGAGTACCGTCGACTGCCATCATCAGTGAAAATCGAGTGCGATAACGTGTGGTGGTATACGTTAGTCACCACAGTACTGTGGTTAAGGCTGAAGCAGTAAGTAGAAGTAAGCTGGGAGAAAGAAGTAGTTTCTATGGAAACATTTCATGTCGTAAATCATTTTAAATATAAATCTTAGAACATGGAAGTCATGTATGGTTCTCCATACCGATATATTATATGTGTACTACGTTATCGGCAACAAAGAAGTAGTTTGTTGTTAAAATTCCTTCCCGGGCTGTTTGGCCGTAATCCAATGTTTTCTGCAAACCAGACGTTTCGGCAGTGCTATCGACCTATCGACTTCCATTATCAGTGAAAATCGAATGCGATAACGTGAGGTGGTATACGTTAGTGACCACAGTACTGTGGTTAAGGCTGAAGCAGTAAGTAGAAGTAAGCTGGGAGAAAGAAGTAGTTTCTATAGAAATATTTCATTTCGAAAATGATTTTAAATATAAATCTTAGAACATGGAAGTCATGTATGGTTCTCCATACCGATATTTTTTGTGTGACAAACGATAACTGCCGTAAATTCAAACAGAATTAAATAATTTTTTGCATATGTGCCTGAGTTGTAGAGCACTCAAGGCCTATTGATTTTAGTGAAGATCGGTTACGGGGAAAGGGTAGTTTACCATCAACGTTTTATGTTTAACAAGAGTAAAGTACTTAATTTTGATAAATAAAGTATCCTGAAAACAAGATCATAATAATCCACTGTAGAAACGTAGATGAAATATCTATAAATGAAGAGCTAGTTGAAGGGGGAGGGGATAATTTTTATTTATATGTCATGTGTACTATGTTATCGGCAAAAAAGAAGTAGTTTTGTTGTTAAAATTCCTTCCCGGGCTGTTTGGTGTGTTCCAATGTTTTCTACAAAACCAGACGTCGGTGGTGCTATCGACTGCCATCATCACTGAAAATCGAGTGCGCTAACGTGAGATGGTATGCGTTAGTGACCACAGTACTGTGGTTAAGGCTGAAGAAAGAAGTAGTGTCTATAGAAATATTTCATTTCGAAAATGATTTTAAATATATATCTTAGAACATGGAAGTCATGTATGGTTCTCCATACTGATATTTTATGAAGGTCTGATGGTTCTACTGATGATTTTTATGTAGTTTGTGAAGTACTAGTGTGTGCGCGTCCGCATGCACATGTGCGTGCACATGGTATTGGAAGAGCATTATACACATGTGAAGATGACTTACACCTTTGATTACGATTATTACTAACATGTATTCTACTTGTAGAATTTCTTGGATTTGCATCTCCCAACATTGACTGAGACTTGAGTATTAAGTTGCGTAAATTAAAAAAATGTGTTAGAAAACCCTCCCTTTTCAAAGCCATTGCATGTCAACTGACTTTCTTCTATTCTTAAAACTCAAGGAAAAGTGATCCATTTTAATGAAATTTATTATATAAAGAGAAGTACAATAGAAGCTCTCACAGCCAAATTAACATTTCTAAAACTGTTTTCAAAACTAGTATTGGTACTGTTGGCACTGGTATGTAGTTTTCTACAATGATAACTTTAAATACAGATACATCAGTTGGGAAGCCACCATCTGATCAGAAAGTAAGCTAGTCTCGGCATCGATTGACGGATTATTTCCATTTATTAGATTAACAAAAGGGCTCAAACCAATTGTTCAGAATGACAGCTGGTTATTTGAACTGATGAGTTTTTGTACCGATAACACACGTGTAAATGGAACTGAAACAATTAGTTAAATCAAAAAAACTGGTCACTCAATTGCTAGCCAGAATCTTGAGACATAACAACAACAAAAAACCTGAAATCAACTTATCAACATAACTACCTAGCTTACATATTGGATGTCCATTCCGGATGGATGGAGCAGGATGATACACCCTCATTGCAAGACTTCAAGAATTCCATCAAGACTTCACACAATACCATCAGTACATTACAAAACATTTTTTCAAGATGCTAGCCTTCTTTCTAATCAGTTACCATTCTATTAGTTTATACACTTAACATTTTTAATTTGTCAGAATACAAAATACATCCAGTCACTGCCACAATAATCAGTTATTTTGTCAAACAGTTGGTTTAATTATTTTAACTCTATATTTTAATTATTGCTATAAATACACTCATGCCATCCAGTTGCCATTTAGCAGTGTTAGCAGAAGTCATATTCACTATAGTAACACTGAAATTGTAAGTATACAGTAAAATCTCTGATCACTGAATGCCCCGAAAAGCAGACTATTTCTTATAATAGGCAGTTTTAAAAATATCTTGATCTTTATGTATTCTTAATGGATAGAGTTTTTCAAATAACGGACTCTCTCCAATATGGACAAATAGAGCCTACAAAGTGAAATTTATGGGTTACTATTTCTCTATACTAGACAGATGATATATCAGAAAAGTTCTTCAAACTTTATCATCCATCACTGCATTACTGTAATGCTTAACACACCAACAAACCTTTGTGTAACTACAAAGGGGCGACACGTAGTTTACAACTGTAAGACTGAGTTGTCTCCTTTTATCAAATTCAGGAGGTGGTGGTGGTGGTGGTGGTGGTAGTAGTAGTAAAAATTCTGTAGATCCTGAACTTAATTTTTTAAGTCAACTAAAACTTTTGTACTGTCTGTATATGGGGATTATGGGATTATATTACACCCCCTAATACTTGCATATGATATATTACTTGTATACTTGTTATATTATATATTATCTTGTATCTTTCTAATACTAAGGATTCAGAATGCATCTGAATATGTGTTTTGGGGAAATTAAGATATCTTTAGGGAAATTTTGGCCTGGGGTGAAAAATGAATAAAATTATCCGAATTAACCACCAAGTGAAACTAAATTGAATACAACATAACAGATAAAAACAACTTTCAACAGTCAGTGGTCTATAATCATCTTGTTAATAGTTTTGGTGAATTGTGCATTTGAATACGAGACGTTTCAGCACACTGAGCTGACTGAATGATGCATTGTTAAAACAAATTTGTTTTTACTTGTTAGATCTACTTCATTTGTTGTTTGTGTTTAACAAACACAAGTAATGGGTTGGGGATAATGGTCCGTTGTCATTATAGAGGATATAGAGAAGAAGAAATTCCATCCACTATTTTCTATCCCATTTGACAAACAGCAGTACAGCCTTGTATAAAAATCACTGTGAACACATCGGTTCCAGTGAAAGAAATTACAGTTTAAGTAACTTTTCTCAATGGCAACTGACATCACTTAACGTTATTAATCTTATGTAAATCTGCTTTTTACTTATTAACTAGATTAAACATGTCAACTGATATGCTCTGCCATTAGTTATAGCAATTTATAATCTATCAATCATTTTAGTTATATGAATATATGCTTACAGTTCTGGGGTAATTTTCAGACAAGATTGTGTTCTAGGGAAATACAATGTTTTCTGCATCTCTGCCACATACTACCTCTCTTTTATTGAACGTTGAACATTTAATGAACATTAGTAGCAAGTCTCAGATGATTCTCAGAATTCAATACTCCAATAACGTGATTTGTGAAGTTCACACAATGCACATCTCCTATACAAAAAATAACATTTCTGTTTCTTTGGTAAATATAAATTTTATTTTAGCTAGTATTGCAAATACTTTGTTTTTATATTACTAATGCTTTGAATAGATGCATTTAAAAATTGTATTAATGGTTAATATTTTGAAAACTTGTGTGGTATGTCTGTTGTTGGACAATCACTCAAATGAGCGAAACAGTTGATAGTTATAATCTAACATTATTTGTTTTTAGTTTCTTATCAGCTTTTATTACACAGATTTATATTCCATGGAAAGTTGCTGTCTTAAATAATTAATTCCCTTGTTTCTTAATTTCCTCACAAGCAAATTTTCTATCATCTTTATTAACATAATGTACAAATCAACAAGAGTCAGGGGTCAGATGAGCAAAAAAACAATGCAGGATTGACATTAGTTATGTAAGAAAAAAAAAAGAAATTGATAACAGAATGTAGTGAAAGAACACCTGCTCACTAAGTGTTATCTAACAGCTCTGTACTAACTTGTTAGCATACAGTTAGCTTGCATTCTACTTACTATGGACAAACCAGTTTTGTCTAACGACAGGAAGGGATAGTGGGAGGTGGTTTATGTCATAATTCCTGCAAGTAAATTAAACAGCATGCTGTTTACTCAGTGATATTGCTTTTCCAGTGATTTCACACGTTTTCTAAGTACGACAAGTCAAAAGAATAACATACTAAAATTAATTAAGAGTGTGTTCAATGACGTGTTCAAAATAAACCATTCAAGTCCATGTTGACAAATTTAAGTTTCTAAGTTATGTTACGTCTTATTAAAGAAAGGATTCTTGTTAAACTGAATTCTGTTTCACTTCCCCATAGTGGATAAAATCCAGTTGATTAAAGCAAAATATGCTTAATTTTAATCTTGCACAGTAGTCGGAGACAAGTTTTGAAATTTTAGTCAAGAGACCAACTAAAAATCGTTGAAATTTATTTTTCAACTCAGAATCTCTAGGAAGGAATTAAATCATTTGATATGGAATAACCACAATTTTATTTTGCATCAATTACATATATAGATATATTTTCCTATTTTCTTTTCTGGTACCCGTACTGCCCCAAGATAGTGCAGCAGAAACTGTTCATAATTTCGATACTTTTCTGACCCACCTAAAATAAAACAAAACACCAGGCTACACAGTTACGTAGATGAGTAGATGACCACGTTCTATTGAAGTCAAAAGAAACTACAGAGTCAATATTATATAATCAAATATAATACATACTAAAAATAAATAAAGCGTTTCATCATAAACATAAAAAGTAATAAACAAGATCATACAATTTGATTTTCTTCGTCTCGTTCCCTTCTTCCTTATTAGTGCACAACACCTTTTGACCTAGTCTGACCTGATAATTATATAAAAGTAATCTAACAGTAATTATTTTAGTTACATAATCAGGTAAAAATAGATAAGAATTTAAAAAAAAAATAAAGAAAAAACAGCCTCTCCACCTGATATTGGCACTTCTGATACTACAAAAACTCAGTGTAGCTTAGTATCACAGAGTGTCTCGACATCTGTGTGAGTCGAAGCCCAATGAATGCTTCGATCAGTTGGTCCGGCTTTGATACTCGTTACGCCTTCCCAATGTTGATGTGCCGCATGCCTTAGGCTGTAACGCGCAACAGGTCGCGACCGCTTATTGGGCGCCGCCCGCGAATGAGGTATGGCGTAGCTATTTAAAAACCAGGGCTGTCCACCGATGGAGTAGGCCGTCAGACGTTCAAATTAATTAAACGCATCCGAGTTGATTTACCACCAAGACTGAAAACCGAGCAATAGATTTGTTTCAACTTTTTATAAAAGTGTGGACTGTCGACAAAATGTTTATGAGGGTACCGGAACGGCCCCGTGTGACGTACGCCAGTTTCCGAGCGGTATACGTAAGGTATAGTTAAGGGCGAGATAAAACGGAAGTCGACCAACTTCCGGGTGGTTGTACACATATGAAAATTTCGAAAAAAGAAACACTGAAATCGTTCGGTATTATCGACGATTCCAGGTTCGAACGTTAAATATGATTGGCATATATGCTTCAGACACAACCCATATTGGCACATTTTCGAAAAAATTTAGCACGATCAATTAATGATATGAAAAACGCGCTCCGAATATAACAATCGGGAACAAAACGCAGACAGAGCACAAATCTGCAGCAACGGAAAAAACACGTCATTATGTTTTGAAAAATCTTATTACGCGATGAAAACCGACGTTTTCAATAATATCCAGAAAATAACCGATATTACCGAAGATGAAAAAACACGAACACCAAGTCCGAAGTGAAGACAATGCTGAAAACGTTTTCTGCACCACAAGGTAGTAGAAAACATCATAACCGATAAGATATAAGAAACGCTGTTTTTTACAATAGAAAACCTAGCACTGTATCTAGAACAATAGAGTCCCTAGAAATGTATTTAGATATTATAGTGTTTGTTGAAAAATCGTGTAAAAGTTACGAAACAATACATAATTTATTACGTTAGTCAAGTTTTAAATAACTGGACATATATGACTTTTCAGTTTCGCTTCTAATAATAGTTAAACCTGTTACAAAACGTGACGTTTTGATACTCAAGTGGCAATTTACAACTATAACGGGCGATTAAAGAACACTCACTTAACAAAACCTATACTACCGAAAACTCGTTACTATCGACAGTCGAAGGTTTATTAGACGCTCGTTTGACTGACTAGTTTACCGCGTTACACGCGTCTATTAAGTCAGCCAAGCGACAGTGAATGCGGGGGGGATCCCTTAATGATAGAAAAAGATTAGGGGTTAGTAAGGTTACAAAAGTCACAACACCATCCGCTGGACAGCAGAGCTCTCCTCGCGGTCAGAAACTCGACCCACTCTGTCTTTCTCGTGCAGGTCTCTTCGTTTCACGCTTTTACTCTCTTAAAATGGGTAGCACTTTTATTTCAACCGCCTATTGTTAATTTATTTTCGTATTTTTAACACCTATTCGTTGCGTTTTATTTTAGTATTTTGTATATTTATTCCTTTCGCTCATTAGTTTATTCTATTTATTTGTTATTCCACTTTATAATCATCTGAGGCCATGAAGCCGTACATTAATAATGATGTTGTTTATACTCTCGTCGCTTTTTGCATACTCCTCTCCCGTCTTTATGTCTTTAGTATCATCATCTTCAAGGATTAAACCAAAGATGGTTTGTTCCGGTCTCAAATAGGCAAAAATTAGAGCTAGTCACTTCAGCGCTTCCTCGGACGTCCCACACCTCTCGTTCCTTCTGCTTATAGTTCCATACTTGTTTGGGGATGCGGCAGTCATCCATTCGGCAAAGACGTTCCCACCAATTCAGCCGATACTGGGCAATCCTGTCGAGTATACTCATAATATTCAGTTCCTGCCGTATATCTGTGTTTCTTCTATGATCATGGAGAGTATACCCTGCCATGTGCCTGAGAAATCTCATTTCAGCCGCTTGGATGCGGCTGGCCTGGCCTTTCGTTAAAGTCCAATTCTCAGACCCAAAAGAAGTGTGGGAAGAGCCATCACCTTGTAGAATTTTAGGCGTGTTCCTTTACTTGCTGACTTGCGCGCCCGCATATACTGTAAAGTTAACTTATGCAATTTATTCACAACGTCGTTGCTTGCATTAAAAGACACACTGTAGCCCAGGTATTTAAAACTGCTGACTTGTTCCAGGACAGTACCATCTATAACAATTTTTGCCCGTACGGGATCGGTTCCACGAAAAGCCACACCTTAGTCTTAAGTGTGGATATTTGCAATCCAGAGTCTTTGCATATTCGATTTATGTATACCCATCTGCAATCTTGTTTTCAGAGTCCGACAGAATAGCCTGATCGTCTACAAACAACAAAGTGTCAATTGTACGGTGACCAATCATAAAATGTTCTGGAAGACACCCCTACCAATTTCGTGTGACATCGTCAATATATAAATTAAAAAGAGAAGGTAATAATGGACACCCTTGTCATACTCCACAATTGATCGGGCTGGACGTTAAGCCTGAAGGTGGCAGCCCCACCATACGTCTTAACCTGCGATATGCTAGTAACATAATTCTGGGGACATATTCACTACTAAATTACCTCAAATAAGGACTAGCCGGACGGATCAAAAGTTGCTGACCGCAGCTGTGAATAAAAGGAAAAAACGACTTGGTATTGCGGAACAATTTAAAATTGGTGTATGGAATGTAAGAGGACTCGCTCATAAGAAAATGGAACTTCAACGGGAACTTAATTTAATGGATGTATTTAGTATATTATAATAAATATTCCTCAAGAAATGGTCTAAAACTTTATATTCTAAAATATGTCACGACGAGTTAGTAGACGATTTCTCTAATTCAAACGACATGGTTAATTATTGCCTTTACTGTCATCAGAAAACCTTGACCAATGGTTGACAAAACAATAAATTAACACACAAAATTAAACAAATAAGTAAATAACGTAACAGAAAGTGACATTAATCTATAAGAGCTAATTTACTACTGAACGCTGTAAGTTAAATAGAAACGATTACAACAAACGCGGAACAGCGAATGAGTAGAGAGCTAGTCAAACGCGGTGAACGAGAAAAGTTGTGGTGGGAGACTTTACCGACCGTGGGCGCGCGCGTTTGGAGCCGCACTTTCGCCGAGCCACTTACACACAGAACATCTACGTTAAGTAACGTCGTGTATCTTCACATCCCACTGTAAGCGGTCACGAAATGTCCGTAGCGAGTCGGTGATCATTGCGACGACGCTACACAAAGCAAATTTTGTTTTAATGCTGGTAAATCGCGCGGAAAATCACGACTGTGACGCTAATCTCGTTTCTGGCGGAACCGGATGCTAATGTGCGTCGGTCGAGTCTCACGAAACATGAACTACGAAAAGTTGAAATAGACAAGAAAATTGTTCTGGGACGCCAGTGGCGTATCTGCAACTTGGCTTGGGTGGGGGGCCGGGTCGGCTTCGTACAAATAAAAATCAAGTTCAGAATAATCAACATTACTATCTTTAATGAGGCTGAAAAACGCGTGATAACAACCTGAAATTAGTCCCATTAAAGTAAACGGTAATAAAACAATAAAAATACGCGTTATTGAAACAGTAATAAAAGGTACTTATCGACTGAACTGATTTTTCTATATCATATTAAGTGTACCTAATATAACAGAGAGAGTTTTCCTTACGTACAGCAAGCAGGTTAAGGAAACACCTATGGTTCAAAAAAAGTAGTACGTCGGCCAAGACCAATCTGCTACGGCAGAAATTCATTGCCCTTCATCGAAAGCATAATTGCAATCTTGACAGGAGAATCGGCGGTGACGAGAAAACTCGTGTACTTTTTGGACTCGCTTAAATGACCAGTCCGTGAACAAGTGTACGATTCGAGGGATCGAATTACCTGACGGGTTGTATTATACAAATTCACGGCCTCGTTTGTAAAGAGAGGTTGCGGTGGGGACCACACTACATGAATAGAGCTGGTGTCAGACATACCACCGACGCGGCTGACGTCCACGGTCTTCTCAACCCAGTCGACTCTATGCTCACTGATTAAAGGAATCTTTAGTCATGGAACCGTTTCCTTAGGCAGCTCGCTTGTAGCGTACGGATGGTCTAGACATCCGTCGGCTTTACTTCGAAACTTGCTGACCATGTGCTTAGCGACCGTGTGTTTCACGTCCAGCTCTCATGTTCCCTTGACTGAAGAGAAATGGGTAGCCATGGAGTCTGTACAATAAACCCACGGAGTCTGGGTAACGCACGCACGGTACAGCTGCCGCCACTAGCCTGTGCGCGCGGCCACAATCGTACTACTCACTCTGAAAACATAAATCGTGGCGAGTCACTCCAGCGTTCGCGACCATTTCTCGCACAATGAGTCATCCAATGTTTGTAGAAAAGGCGCCCCTCTCCACTCTCCGTCCGATGCAGGCGCCTAAGCTCCGCGCGCACAGGCTAGTGGCGAGAGCTGTACAATAAACGGCACGACCAGCGATGCAAGATATTTTATTTAAAATATCGGTATGAAGAACCATACAAAACTTCCATGTTCTAAGATTTATATTTAAAATCATTTCCGAAATAAAATATTTCCATAGAAATTGCTTCCTTCTTCAGCCTTAACCAAAGTACTATATATATACAGTAAATCCTCGATTTAACGGACCTCGGTTTAGCAGACTTCGGATTTAACGGACAGAATTTGGACAGACACGAGGGGAAAAAAAAAGTTTTTAGGCTTTTGAAACGTATAATGTGCATAAACTGCAGACTCTCCTGTTCTGGCGATATTGCTTGGCTATCGGAGCATTCTTTCGTTTCTTTTCTTCTCGTTTCTTGTTTTGAAACACGCAAATTTTCTCATCTTCAATTGTATTTGATGAGAACGGAGTATTCATCAAGAATTCATTTAATTCTTCACGATCCCTGTCTTTGCGTTGTCGTTGACGCAGGCGTCGCACACGTTCAGTGGAAGACATCACGACGACTAACACTGAACAATATACACTGTTAGGCCTATGCATCATATTTCACTGTGAAATATTCGTCCATCGGCTAATACAGCAAGCATTACAGTGGCACGTAACTTTTCATTTCCCGTAATCTTTACTGTTACAGATTTGGTTCGCTTTTGGTCCACAGTATATACGTAAATAAATAATCTCGAACACGATTTTTTTTGCCATCACCATACTTCCATTCCTTAAGGAATATGGAAGTAAAAATACGGGCGTTTCATCGGCATTTACCATGTGTTCAAGTGAATAATTATGCTTCTTGCGTAAATGAATGACAAACCGCTGATACTGTAGCAGTTTTTCTTCGTAGTCACTCGGTAGTTTTAGCGCGAGTGATGTACGTCATTTAAGCGCACATCCATTTCGCCGCATCATTCGTCTTTTATACCCGAAGCTGGCTTTGAAACCGGAAACTTTTAATTCTTCTGCGATTTCTAAAGCTTTTAATTTTAAAACATGTCTAGTGACAGGGAGTCCTTGCCTTCTTAAAAGCCGTATGTATTCACAGACGCTGTACTCTACTGCTACAAAATGCCGAACTTGAGGTCCCGCGAATCCTCGTCGCGCAGTATTTGCATTTAAAAGTCGTTCCTTCTGTTTTCTCCATCGTCGAATACAGGATTCATCAATATCGAATTTCCTTGCGGCTTCGCGATTGTATGTTTTTTCTACATTTTGTATCACAATTAATTTATAATTCGCATCGTACGAGTTACGTTTAATTTGATTTGACTGCGTCCCTTAAGTCTCCACAATATCACTCATACCGCAAACGCACTACAAAAACGCCGAATGAAAACAAAGTACAGATAAGCGATGTTGTCGCTGTTACAGTAGAAAACCACACTGGTAGTTTACCCGTTATTTAGAAAGATGTTACTCACACCCATCTACTCATCCTTCGTCTTGCTGCCTACAGAAGGGTGCGAACACGCGCGCGTGCGCACACACTTACACTTTATCTTCCTATTCTTTCTTCAGTTTGCTGTTAAAACATTCGGTTGTAGTCATAAATCATAACGCCAGAGTTAACTACAGCCAGGCAAACTGCTGTTGCTTAGGCAGTGAACAACCCATAGATACCAAAAGCGTTCGTCCCGCCAGAAGTCAGGTATAACTTCGAATTTCGTTAGCGCGCGAATGCAAGCCGCATGCCAAATTAGCGACCATGTTTTTAGGAGAAAAAGTGCGGCTGGTATTCGGAACAATACGGTATTTGCATGATATTAATAGTATTAAAATTTCAAGTGTTATAGGCCTATTTGATTTAAATATATCCTCAAAAAACAAAATTTGCGATTTAACGGACTTTCGATTTTACGGACACCCCTCAGCCCCAATTAGTTCGTTAAATCGAGGGTTTACTGTATAGGGTTGCTACAGCTAGTGCCGTCTCCCTTCCTTCAACCTGGCTTTCCAATTCTCCCGATGTTCCCATTGTCCTTCAAGTCCTATACGTTGCATAGATGCATCCACTTCGTCCCTCCTAGATCTTCTCGTTCTTCCCCTTCCTAATGGACTCAATTCCGTCACTTTGTTGATCCACCTATTTTGGGTTCTCCTGACATGACCGTACCACACCAATCTTTTTTCTTCGATGTAGTCAATTACACTTCTTTCCGCTTCCATTCTTCTTCTAATCTCCTCGTTTGTTATTCGGTCTGCTCTCGTTATTCCACAGCACCTCCTCCAATATTCCATCTCTGTTGCAAGAATCTTTCTTTCATTCTTTTTGTTAATAACCCATACTTCCGCTGCATACATCATAATGCTTTGGACTATGGTCTGATATATCATTTTTTTTTTGTGCTTTTTCTAATATTTTTGTCCCATATAACACTGTGTAATTGTCTAATCCCTGTTCTAGTCTGCCCTAATCTACTTTTTATTTCCGCTTCCGTTGTGCCTTGTTTACTCAGTGTGAATCCTAGGTACTTGAATTTGTCTGTTCCTCTAATTTTAACATTTTCGTCTACTTCTAAATCCGTTGTTTCTTCATCTCTAATTGACAAGAATTCAGGCTTTTTTATGTTTATTTCCAATCCCATCTTTGTGTATTCTTCATTCAGCTTTCTGACCATGTAGCTTAGATCTTCTTCACCCTGGGCTATAACTACCTGGTCATCGGCGAAGCATAGTGTGTACAGGTGTTCATTTCGTATCGGTATTCCCATTCCATGGCATTTCTGTTTCCACATGGTTAATGCATATTCTAAAAATATCTTAAACAGCGTGGACGATGTTGGGCAGCCTTGCAATAACGCTTTGGATGTTTTAAACCTACAGACAATTTTGTTACCTACTTTAATTTGTCCGTTGTTCTTTTTATATAGATTTTTTACTGCTTGCGTCAGGACTTTCGGTATTTCCAATTGTGATAAGAGCTTTAAACATTTCTTGTCTGGGTACTGTATCATATGCTTTTCTAAGGTCGATAAACGCTAGATGTACTTCCCCGTTCTTTGCTTTTTTCTTTTCTATGATCTGTTGGATTGTATATATCTGGCCTACGCATGATCTCCCGGCTGTAAAACCTGCTTGTTCTTCTCCAATCTTTCCCTCGATTTTATTTCTTAGCACCCTACCATACAGCCTTCCCATTGTTGCTATGACACTTAGGCTATGGCCATACTGGTGAGCGTCGAGCGGCGGAGCGGTGAGAGGTAAGCGGCAGAGCGTCAAGAAATTTTTTTAAACTCATTGATGTTTGCGGAATTGGCCATACAGAACCTAAGCGGCAGAGGGGCAACGCTGAGCGATAGTGTTTTGCCGCTCGGACGCAGATTGTGTTTGATATTTAGTTTAGTTGTGAGCATTAAACAGTAAACATGAGTGACAGAAAGTCATTTATAGAAGGTCTGATTTCTGCTGTTCAGTCACGACCCATTTTGTGGCAAAGTAATCAAAAAGACTACAAAAACAAAAATGTGACTGATAAATTGTGGGATGAAGTAGGAAAGGAAACCAAGCCGATTTGTACAGGTGAGTTTATTTATTTTATCTACATTATTATATTATTATCGTATAAAACATAAATACAATGTTGTGCAATGGACAGACATTATATATATATATATATATATATATATATATATTGTAATAAACTGGTAGATATACCTCTCCTTAAACCCCCCCCTTCTTTACGCCAATTTGTAAAGAAATCTAATAGAGAGTATGTTAGGACGTTTGAAAGCCCCACTGTTGGGCTGGCCAATTTGTAATAAACTAAGTATGTGCCGGTACTAGCGAAAATGTCCGTCTTATTCAAGTCCCACTGTTGTAAACCAATTTAGTAAAGAACTACTTGTTAATTATGTGAGGACGTATGTTATATTATATGCTGCACGCTGGAAACGTCAAATTGTAAAGAAATCTTGTGTATGGGTGTAATTAATTATAAGAGACTCCTGTGTATCAAACGCCAAGTAATACGTTGCAGGTGGCAATTCGTAACAATTAAAATGTTGTTACCTGGTTTAATTAATATGTTATTAATTAATATATCTTTCGGTTGTGACCGATGGAACCTTCGGAAAATAGATTATTAAACAACAAAATTATAATTATGTTCCTTGAATTTATAATCATACTACTCTATAGGCTTAACTTAGTTTTCAATGTTTGCGTAATATTAGCGATATGTGTAGAGTATTGACGGAATGTAAGGGGTATTTGTGTCAACCCTAGTCACTCGATGGTGGAAAATTTCATTCAAATTTAGTATTAAACACAAGCTAGTTCAGCAATCTTCCGTCCCACCAGCTGCAAACTTTGAGCGCTGTTACTAGTAATAAGCGTACTTATAGGTTAGTTATTCGTTATGTTTGTATCAATCTTTTTGTAACTTATTCCACCCACCACATATAGTATTTATTCTGCAATAACTTAAACGTTATCTCATACAATAAACGTACTTTATTTATTTTCTCTATTAATTAACAGGTTACGTTGTCTCAAAAAACAATAATACGATCCAATCGATCATCCAGACATATATCGATTATTAATTACTCAAATTCTAAAAACATATACACTTGAAAATAACAAATAATTCTTATCCCAGGGTTCGTAAAGTTCTTTGAACCATTAGTAAGGCCAGGTAAAATGCATAAGTAAGGTTGTTCAATTTACAAAAATAAAATTATTTACTTTAAATACAGTGAAATGAAAATAAGTTGTTTTTTTACCAAACCGACGAAAATTTCGTCTGGCGGTGGACGTTTTGTCAACAGTGGCCAAAATGCGGCTTATCTCGTCTTCATCCAGTGAAACTGCTCTGGTTTTCAATAAAATTGATGGTGGTGTGTACTGGTAAACCCTCAGGAAATCTTCTGGCTTCTATTCTTCTTTTACGATCTTCACAATTCTTGGTCCCAGTGAACTGGAATTAGGATCTCAGCTTCTGCTGCTAATGAAGGTTATTACGCCAAATCGAGTCTTCTGGTATTTCCAATAATTCCGTTAATTCAGGCTTTAATTCTTTACTGGTCTTCGATTTATAGCATGAATTGGTTTAATACCGAATTCAGCAGAATTATTTAGTGAATGAGGTGAGAGGCTTTCAATTCTTTTTTACTGTATTCATTTACAATTTGGATGGTTATTTAATTTGTATTATTCATTAGCACTGAAGTATAATTGTTTTACAAAAAGGTTTTTTCAATTTGGAAATATATTTCCTTTAGATTTATTCATATTTTTGTTTAAATATATCGGTCCATCTCAACCTAATAGCTTGTAACAATCAGAACGAATTAATTCAAAATCAACAACTTCTGCAATTCAGTTGCCTTAACAACCACGTTTTCTATATATCCTTGAGCCGGCATTATAGAATATTACTACTCCTTTCCAATAAAATACTCCATGCTTGGATTAATATTGAATCACATAAAATTCTCCCCTAACCTTCCTTACTAAACAGTATATGTTTTACCAGATTTTCGTTGGACTGGGTTTACTAAAAAGGTATTAATTTCCTTTCACTAATATGGAATTTAGGCCTATAGATTCACTTACAACCATTATAACATTATTTGGTTTTTTAACTTAATTTTCTTTTTTACCTGACCTACTGTACAATTAATTATTGGTTACATGGTTAATTACATGAATTTTAATTTACTAGTGGTTATTTTTTTTATATTAATTAACTGGTTCTGGAACCCTTTATTATTAATTTATGATATAATTGTCAGAACTACTTGTTAGACTTGAAACACTGGTCACACTCCTGATCCAGTTTATAAACATTAATTAAAACAACAGTATTTTTTAACTTTATACAATACTGAGAACTTAGTACAGTGCCTAACATTGGTAACTATACTGGGTTGTATAAAGACAAATCTAATATAAATATAAACATAATTATTGATGAAGTATTATTATCAAACAACATCATTTCATTTTTAGCATATTCAACATACAACATAAATACTCTGTAGACCTTAACATGTCACAGTACAAAACAAACATTTCATTACATTCAATCATTCATTGGTCTGGCTCTTTTACATTTAACATTAGTCATTGCCTCCTTTTGATTTGAGGTACTTCTCAAGCACATGAACTATTGAACAACCTTAAGTCAGGGTATGGTCCTTGACCATATTTCATCCAATTTTTATGTAACGTTGGGGAACCTCAACTATGTTACGTTACTATATATATATATATATATATATATATATATATATATATATATATATATATACGATCACTTTCTGCTACAGTCCGTTTCTTGATGTATATAATACATTTAATATTTATACATAAATTTACCTCAAGATGTTATTTTTCTATTTGGAACATGTTTCGGGTACTATCTTGTACCCATCCTCAGCCTTCCGGTTTTTTTGTCTGGTGAAGTACATATGTGTTATTGGTTGACTATTATTATTGTGGCTTCCTGTTGGCTTCTGGTATTTCAAGTTGGTTTTATTGTGTGTGATTGTGGTGTATGTGTTAGTTTTTTGTGTATTTTCAATGTTGAGTGCTTTGAATATTGTGTCATGTTTTGTATTGATTTGTATTTGTTCAGGTATTAGAAAACAAACTATATATAAATGTAATGTTGTGCAATGGACAGATATTACATATACAGTAAATGCAATGTTGTGCAATGGACAGATATTATCCGTAAACTCTGTACTATACGTCTTGACTAGTTAATTACCGTGATCCCAAAAATACTTAGTAAATTCATCTCTTATTTCAGATGCTGCTTGACTGTAGTTGTTATTAATTCTGTTTCCCCTTTGGCTGGTCGGTCCATTGTTGTCGTTATTCATCATTCTTGTAACTTCAATGTAATCGGCGTCTTTTTCACCATCTCTCTCTCGCACAAAATTGTGCAGAATGCATGCACAGTTAACGTAAATACATGCTCTTTCAGGCAGCGTTTCTATATCTTTTGCAAGGAAGCGCCATTTACCGTATAAAATTCCAAATGCACATTCAACGCATTTCCTTGCAGAAGAGAGTCGATCATTAAAATTTATTTCTGAGGAGTTAAACTTCTCCTTGGATATGGACGCATCAAATACGGCTTAAGTGGGTAAGCCTCATCATCTATTAAGACATTGGGTAGGGCTATGGCAGACCCTGGTAACATTTGTGGTGGAGGAACATTGAACTTTCCACTTTCCAAAAGCCGAAAAAGAGTCAATGCAATGAAAGTACCCCCATCGCTTTGCTTCCCTTTTCCACCTACTTCTATAGCAATAAATTTCTTATCTGCATCTGCTACAGCTTGTAGACTGATGGAATAATAATGTAAATAGTTAAAATATTCCGAACCTGTATTTGGCGGGCATTTGATTTGACACTGCTTGCCGTCAATGCTTCCGAAGCAATTTGGAAATTTCCATCACTTGTAGTAGCTGTTAATAGCATTTTGCAGGTGTTCTGTCGTTGGCTGAGGCATGAATTCATCTCTTAGTTCATCCCAAATAGCAGCGCACGTCTCCAGCACAATGTCACTTACTGTTGTTTTACCCACTCGAAAAGCAAAAGCTAGAGAACGAAAGGCATATCCAGTTGCAAGATATCTGCAATAGACCATCAATGAAAATAATAGCAAAAAATAAATATAATAAAAATAAATAAAATGTAGTTTATTAAATGTTACTTAAAACGGGGTTCTATTTCTATTTGTTCCAGGGAAGGAAGCAAAAGAAAAATGGAAAAACTTAAAAGATACCTACAGGAAAAAATTCAGAAATTGCCAGTGGTCAAAAGTGGGTCTGCAGCTGAATGAATTACAATTAAATGGCCTTATTTTACATCCATGTCATTTGTTATGGACTATGTACTTCCTGCCCGCGGTGAAGGAAATTTGCAAGAACCGGAATTATCCCATGATCGTGATGTTTCATTATCTGATGATCGTGAAGTTTCCACTGTTGCAGAAATAACGGATGAAACACGTGAAGAAAGTAGTTCAACCTCAATGTTTCCTGCTAGCCCTGCTTCTAGCATGTCCATTTCGACTCAACTTGGCCGAAAAAGAATTAAAAAGTCAAATACTCAGCAAACAGATGACTAGATTCTTTTATTTTCATCGTATACTACTAACATAAAACATTTCGAACGATTTTCATGTAGAAGCTCACGTCTAACCGACCTCGGTAACGGCATGTTGACAACTGAACAGAAATTTTAAGTACTTTTTATGCCGCTCTAGCGCTTACCAGTATGTTCATAGTGCCGCTTACGAAATGCCGCTTAGGCTTTGCTGCTTTGACGCTCGTCGCTTACCGCTCTTCTGTATGTCCGTAGCCTTATGCCTCTATAGTTTTCGCAGTCTTTTCTATTACCCTTTTTAAATATCGATGTAATTCGTGCCTCTTTCCATTCCGCTGGTAAATCTTTCCATTTATAACCTTCTCGAACATTCTTCCTATCATTCTCATAAGTTTTTCGGTTCCGTACTTTATTAGTTCCGCTACTAACCCTCCTGAGCCTGCTGCTTTGTTGTTTTTATGTATTGGTCTACATTTCTACACCTCTTTCCCATGCTTCATTTTCCTCTTTGCTGACCATTTCCTTCATCCTTGTTCTTCTCTCTGTAATTTCTGTAATCTTGTTCTTTTTTCGTGGACATCCATTTGTTATAGTTTTTTCTTTGCTTTTATCTCTTCTATCGTCTCTTCCTTCATGTCCCATTTGTATGTATTATTTCCCTGTTCAGTCTCTCCTAGGGTTTCTAGTGCTGCTTGCAGCATAGCTTCTTTTATGTGTTCACATGTGATGTTTACTTCTTCAACATACCTAAATTCTATTAACTTTTGATCTAGACGTTGCTTGTATAGGTTCCTTATCGATTCGTCCTGTAATAATTGAATTTTTTTCCTTACTTATTTGTGTTCCCGTAATTGTTTCTTCTGTTTGTTGGCATTTTGGCTCCTGTCCATGGGAATTTCATTTTTGCTATCAGTAGTTTATGGTCTGTTCCACACTCCGCTCCTCTCTGAACTCTGATGTATTTTATTAGAATTGTTGTTCTGTTCCTTATTATTACATAGTCAATAATCGACCTCAGCTTTCTTGTTTCCTGTGTCCAAATATATTTATGTATGTTTTTGTGTTCAAAGAATCCGTTGAACCAGTGAATAATGAAACTAAACCTGACTTTGTATGGTAGAGAACCAAAGTACTGCGGTCACTAATGTATACCACCTCACGTTAGCACACTCGATTTTCACTGATGATGGGAGTCGATAGCACTGAAGAAACGTCTTGTTTTGCAGAAAACATTGGACCACGGCCACACAGCCCGGGAAGGAATTTTAACAACAAACTACTTCTTTGTTGTCGATAACATAGTACACATATAAAAAGTTATCCCCTCCCCCTTCAACTACCCTTTTCATTTATAGATATTTCATCTACCTTTCTACAGTGGATTATTATGACCTTCTTTTCAGGATACTTTATCAAAATTAAGTACTTTACTCTTGTTAAAACATAAAACAAGTACACTACCCCTTCCCCTTAAACGATCTTCACCAAAATCAATAGGCCTTGAGTCCTCTACAACTCAGGCACATATGCAAAAATTATTTGATTCTGTTTGAATTTGTATCAGTTACCGTTCGCCATAGAAAAAATTCTACACACAAGACACTTTTTGGAAAATGACTTTTCTGAATGTTTTGAGGGTATTACAACCAGAATCAGCTCTTATCTCGAACACGATTTTTTTCGCCATCACCATACTTCCATTTCCTTACGGAACATGGAAGTAAAAATTGGCATTGATAGGCAACATCAAAAAAGTGCGAGACTTTTTAAGAAACAAGAGATATAGGGGACACGAGATGATGTTTTGGTCTATCAAAAACGCAATAAAAATATTAGAAACTGTAACAATAAAAGCCCCCCTTGTTGTGGTGCCAAATGTAACGCTACTTTCTTATGCCCGAAGTTGTTGCGTCAAATGTTATGCTCATTACCCCAAGTTGTGGGTATCAATTAACAATAATTATAACATACTTTAAGAAAAACTCTTATTGATATTTGTGAAGTTAATAGTATAATACTCAAGTATTAATTATTTACTTAGAAGTGATAAATACTAATTCTTTTTTTTAATTGTTAGTGTTACAGAAAACTATCTCAAGTAATAGTGTTGTATAATCCATAAGGTTAATCTTTAAATAATAAAACAATGACACATTTATCAGTCTAACCAACACATTTATTAAATTATATGAACTGTCATTAATACCAGTTCTTTATGACTTTTAACATATCATTTTCATTAATTATTTTAAACATAATTTCTCCCAATAGACAATTTATATGCTAAGCTTTTTATATCTCAGGGTTCATTAAATGCTGTATCTAGGTATGAATAACATTTACATCTAATTACTTATCATATTACAAAAATACATTTATTCCAAATGGATTCATTTTAATATATGAATAAATATTCTTAACTGGAAGTGCTTAGGTCGCTTTTACATTCGAATCATATTACTTCAAGTTTTATGGTGTAATTCATACATAAGTTCTTTTAGGACAGACAGGTGTATTGTAAAATAGTAATTAGTACATAAAAGTTTTACTGTTGGTACGAATATTCCTGTCTACGGCTTGCTGATGTCCTGTGCCTCCATCTCCAGCTCCTTAGATCCGCTGAGTAGATGTAGATTCCCTCGCGGCTCCTTTACCGTATAGGATCATTTGGATGAATCATAGTATGGTTGACTCTCGTAGTGATTGATTGATTAACACTTTTGTAATCACTTCACCTTAACTAAGTCTATCCAGCTTCTTCCGATAATTACATTTGTATAAGTACTATTCACTAGTTTACAACGGTCACTCTCATTACGTAAGTTTACAGTTCGCGAACGACTTATTCCGTTTCAATAGTTTATATTGCTAGTAACACATGATAAGATCCGATTGTTTGTTTTTACGAGTTATAAACTAATAAAACTCTAGTTCTCACTCTTTCGATATTTAACTACGTTACACAACTTGTGCGATCATTTTGTCTCTATGGAATGTTAGCATAGATTTCTAAATTTTCACTTATGTTGACTTTACGGGAAATTTAGTAAAATCTCTGAACTTTCATTGTAGACCCTCGAACAACTTTACAACAAACTCCACGAATTTTTAAGTAACGACTTCTCGAATTTTAAGTCAAGACTCCCTGATCGCGCCTCAGTTCATTGTATATATCCAATACACATAATTCCCCACTAGTTTCCTACATTTCACTTTGCTCCGTTTTAATTGGTCCTTCTTACTTTTCTTCTAGGAAAATACACTCCTGGAAACCCGCCTACCTTTAACGCGGTTTTCCGATAGGTCATCTCCATTCGCTCCTTATTTCTTTCTCTTGGTTCATTCCCCTCTGTCACGGTATGTCCTGATTTCAGACTCGTAAATCTTCCTGGCGTTTGTCTATGCCATTTAGACAGAACAACCCTTATTTTCTTTAAAGCGTTCAGCTGCCCTGTTAATTAGTTCACTCACCTCTGCTGTAGCTTTCTTGGTAAATCTCTCTCTGGTGTTTTTCTATTCCCTTTAACAACCCTTATTTCCCCAGAACAACCCTTATTTTCTTTAAGCGTTCTGCTGCAGTTGTTAAATTAGTTCAATCACCTCATGCATGGTTTTCTTGGTATTTTCTAATTGTACTCCTCTCTGGCATCTTTCTATGCCATTCAGCCAGAACACCCTTTAGCTTCTCTAAACATCCAGCTGTCCCGTTGATTAGTGCAATCACCTCTGCTGTAGTTTTCTTAGTATTTCACAATTGTACTTCTCGCTGGCGTTTTTCTGCCTTTCAGCCAGAACAACCCCTTAAATTTCTTCAAGCATTCAGCTGCACTGTTCACGAGTTCATTCGGCTCTGTTGTGTCCTTCTCGGTAAACCAAATCGTACTACTCTCTGGCGTCCAGCTGCACTGTTAGATTTATGATACATCCATACACCTGCACATCGACGTTAAAGGATGTCACACTCTTTTGTAATAACTTCCTCTCAATAGTTTCTCTACATACTTCACTGTCATTTCAAGCGCGGACAGATTTTTTTTTTTTACAATAACAAATTTACTTCTACAGTTATTAACAATTTATATAATTGTTAGCTGGGTTTTGAAGATGATTTCTGCCATAGCACGAAGAACACATGCAAAGAAACATGCTAATTGGATAGTGGTGTCTCGACAGTACTTACCGTAATAAGGAAGGCCTCTTAGTGTGAGAAATCTAGGACGATACGGACAGAAACGGTGGTGTATTTACGAGGGGACCCCCCCCCTCGAAGGGATGGTGGGTCCCTACGAGGGGACCCCGAGAAGGTAGAAAAAAGTTAACGAGGAATTATGTTAATCTCTTAATTTTTAGGCCGTTTTATTTTTTCAGCTGTGTACGCTACTATAGTAGTAACTCTTCTTTAAATATACAAACCGGTACACAGCATTTGCAGATACGCATGAAATATGAAAATCAATTCAGTCAATAAGTATCTTGTAAACAAGTTTCAATAACGAATATTTTTATTGTGCCATTTATTCTTTACGTTCATAGAATTGATTTCAGAATGTTATCACGCGTTTTCAGCCACTTTGAAGACAGTCAAATTGATTAGTCTTAAGTTGTTTTCCTTTTGTATGAAGCCGACTCGACCCCCCCCCCTCAAATTCTAGACACGCCACTGGGCAGAAAGTTCGTTCACTGTGTGTATGGCTTAAGTAAGGGAATCCGAAGATGACGACAAAGGCGATTGACAGAAAGGGACTGGACTGTATAAGGAGAGGCGTAGGCGCTACATGTACTGTAGACCCAAAAGTATGAACTACTTCTTGCGGTGACTCTTCCGAATATCTTTTTTTAGCTCGTACGAATAAAGCACGAAAACAGAATGAACACAAATAATCCAAGAGTGGCACACAATTCGGGCGCTCAATACACCACTGCCACATACCAATCTCAAACCACTTCGATTCCCAAATCGAAGAATGGGCAAAACGTGTTGGCTGTCAATCAAGAATAGTTAGCATATTATTCCTACATACGAGGTTTGATCAAAAAGTTCATGCAGTTCTTGTTTATTTTAAAAATTATAGCTTCATTCAGCGACAATTATACTACCCCCATTAAAGTAGTCTCAGTCGAATGTTAACACGATTAAGCCAGCCTTTTGGCAGTCTTCAAAATATTTCAAGAATGCCCTTTTTGATACAGCCTTGAGCTCGCTTAACGATTTTGGTTTTACGTCTTCAACGGTCGCGAAACATCCTTTCGTGGGGATTATCATTACTCAGAGAAGGAAAGATCGCATTAGTACACATCTACACATCTGGTGAACACAGCAGTTGCCGTGTGATCATTATGACATTTTCTTTTGCCTGGCCTCACAAAATTCTTAACAAATAATAACTTGTGTCCAAGCGCATAATCGGGCTGCAATATTCTTCCGTAAATCTGGCTTATTTTGTACGAATAGCTTCATACAAATGGTGTAATGAGTCCGAATAGTACTCTTTATATACCACTGCGCCTAGCGATGAAATTTCATGGAACACAAAAAACATAATCTTTATCTGACAACTCATTTACGGCAGTCTTTAAAGCTTGTAAACCTCTTGTTCACGCACAGAAATCTCGTCAGAAGCCTTCTGGGCACGCTCACCAGACAAAGCAAGAAACGTATACCACCTCACGTTATCGCACTCGATTTTCACTGATGATGGAAGTCGATGGCATTGCCGAAATGTCTGGTTTTGTAGAAAACATTGGACTACGGCCAAATATCCCGGGAAGGAATTTTAACAAAAACTACTTCTTTGTTGCCGATAACGTTGTACACATATATATCAGTGGCGAAGTTACATGGAGGCAATTGAGGCAATGCCTACCCTAAAAAATTCTGTAGAATAAAAATTATAAATACGTATGAACTACATAACGTAAAGATTATACATTGTTACTGCGACTGTCAAATTTATTAAACCGAAACGTGCTTTATTGAGCGACCGCTAGATGGTGACAGGTGAGATTCGGCATAGTTCGTTTAAAGCGAATGAGGCAACCTGAACTTGCCTCAGCATTTTTTGCATACATCGTATGTAAGCAATGTAGTGGTGTGATAGGGAAGTGTAGGGAGGGGGGGTTGTCCCGCGCTGTACACATAGAGCGTTGAGGCATGCCTCACTTCTGTGGTCCAAACAGTTAAGTTAAAGCGCCTGTGTTGTTTCTAAGTGTTTATTTTATGCGGTTATTAAAAGTGTCACTGTTATTCCGCTGAACTAACAGATGATCAAGATTGTTATTTGAATTATTTGTAACATTAAACATATATATAGAAACTAATCAAGTTTAAAAATTTGAAGTTCAATCAGTTGTATTATTGTGTATGACTAATACAAGGATTGTTCAATAGACACAACGTATAGAGCTGTAAAGCATTTTTTATTCAACGATTTTAAAAGAAGTCTCCAATAACATTAAGACATGAGTTCCACTGTTGCGCTAACCTGTAGATTCCCTGCTAGTAAAATTCTTACGGCTGTTTGTGGAACCAATCGGTTACAGCAAACTCTACCTCAGCGTCTGATTTGACCCACTGTCCTTTTAGTGATTACTTAAAAAAAATTTAAGATACGATTTTTGCCTACCCATTCATTAACTACTAGCTTCGCCAGTAAGCAAATTGATGTCCATTTTTTCGGCTTGCACGCGTTATGTTGGTGTGGGTTTCGACACTTTCCATTTAAAAAGCGTGCAAACGTAAGAAAATAAACATGAGTGAGGCCAGAAATAACGTGAATTGTGTGTGTGTGTGTGTGTGTGTGTGTGTGTGTGTGTGTGTGTGTGTGTGTCTTACCTGCCTTTTTATTGCCGTATTAAATGAAAAATATTATATTACATTAAAATGAAAAATTTTAATTTTATTGCCTGGCAACAAAATTATTTTATTTTTAACAATTACCATTGTTTCAAAAAGTTTAAATAAATTTTCAAGTACTTTACTCTTGTTAAAACGTACCCCTTCCCCTTAACCGATCTTCACCAAAATCGAAAGTCCTTGAGACCTCTACAATTCAGGGATGTATGCAAAAAATTATTTGATTCTGTTTGAATTTGCGGCTGTTATCGTTTGCCATAGAAAATACGCTTGATAAAAAAACGTTGCCGGTAAACTACCCCTTTCCCTCAACCGATCTTCACCAAAAACAATAGGTCTTGAGAACTCTACAACTTAGGGCTGTATGCAAATAATCATTTGATTCTGTTTGAATTTGCGGCTGTTATCGTTTGCCATAGGAAATACCCTTGTTAAAACATAAAACGTTACAGGTAAACTACCCCTTTCCCTTAACCGATCTTCACCAAAAACAATAAGTCTTGAAAACTCTACAATTCAGGGCTGTATACGAAACATTATTTAATTCTGTTTGAATTTGCGGCTGTTATCGTTTGCCAAAAAAAAAAATTTCCCTTGATAAAAAAAAAAACCGTTGCAGGTAAACTACCCCTTTCCCTCAACCGATCTTCACCAAAAACAATAGGTCGTGAGTACTCTACAAATCAGGGCTGTATGCAAAAAATTATTTGATTCTGTTTGAATTTGCGGCAGTTATCGTTTGCCATAGAAAAAAATCTACAGACAGACACACAGACACTTTTTGGAAAACGACTTTTTTTCATGTGTTGAGTGTAGTAGAATCAGAATCTGCAATAATCTCGAACACGATTTTTTTTGCCATCACCATACTTCCATTCCTTAAGGAATATGGAAGTAAAAATCGCCTAATACACCTAAGGACGACTTACCCAATTAGCTATGAAATGTAAACTGTGCATTCAAATGGGGCTAAAATTTTATACTTTTGTCACTAACATGTGTACCAACATCAAATAAAAACAGTTTTTTAATCCGACACTTGTAGCGGTGGAAGTTGTGAAATTGCACGAACTTTTTGATCAAACCTCGTGTAGTGTTGTTTTTTGCTAAGAAAACTTGTGATCAGTAAACTCAGTTCCACTGATGAATGAGTAAAGCAAGCTCTCAGTTTTAACTTGGCGGTTTGACTTGGGGGGGGGGGGGGGAGTGAGGTCTCACAATAACTTTTGAATTTTAGAAAAATTGGCATCCATCTTCACACTTTTACCCACATACCCCCAATTGTTTTTGAGATTGATCCCATGATAATGTCTAGGCAAAAATGCAAGGGATCAACATTTTGGAAAAAAAATCGAAAAATCCACCTGGGATATCAAATTAAAGAGAATTTTAAGCAAACCATAAATATAGTGTTCAATTTTGGAACTTTCAGAATTCCAGGACAAGCCCCCCTCCATAAAAAAATCAACATTTGGAAAACATTGTAAAATTCATGCCAGACAAAATGGAATTTTAACCCAAATCCAAATGCAGTGTTTACTTTGAAAATGTTTTAATTTTCAGGACTCAAGGGCCAAAAGTAGAAGTGAAAATTTTGAAACATAAAAAGTCCCCATGTGTAGCTCAAATTATGAGGAGCTATTGTATCCACATACAACCTTGTATCTGTAATATGACAAAGTTACAACCTTTGTCAAAAATATAGAGTATGTCTACAATAGATGAACGTAGAAGACTTTTTTTTAAGGTAAATTTATTGTTCTCACCCAACTTTGTAATTCTAAAGTCTCTATCAAGAAATTAGAATGCATTAGCTTAGAAATTAAAAATTGGTAATCCTTAGCTTAGAGTTATGACTTGGAAAACTGTATTTTGTTTCAAAACCGTATAAATTAAATAAAAGTGATAGCAATACCTTTAAAACAAGGTAACAGAACAGAACTGTAAACATTTCAGATCTCTATCTCTTATACTGGCAGTTTCTGATATAATGGGTCATAAATATTCGAAAAGTTAATTAGGAAGACAAAATGTTCAATTTTCCCTTAACAAAGAATTACATGTATATTCTCAGAAGACAATCTTAGTTCCCATTACTACCAAAGGAAAATTAGGATTCTGTTTGAGTATTTCAGGAATATAGTAAAGTGACAATGAATACCTGTGGTGTTCCTCGTAGATAATACAGGGCATGAAACTACAGATACAAGTGGACACATATATTCTTGCATTACCAAATTCATGATTATCTTTGATTAATAAGCTGACTGGAACAAAATACAATGAAGATGCGGCCAAACACACTAAAAAGGCAGCTTCAAAGGAGCCACAGTACAACACCATCTCTAAAACCAAAAATCAATTCTGAACACATTTCTCTTAATCACCTAGTGTTATGACATCACAGAACAATCTACGTGTTTGTCGAACGTGCCAGAAGAATCTCGATGTAACCGGGTGTGGACGCATATAGACGCATTCGCGAGTTTTCTCGAAGGCGCCAGCCGTTTGGCCTGTATCAAGGCCAAAATTAATTACGTAGTTCACCGGGCGCTAAGACGCAATTTCGAACTTTCTGGTCTGTGAGCGCAGGTATAAATACATGGCGGCAGCGGCCTTAGTTTTCAGTATAGCAGCGATTTATTGTAACAAGACATATGAGCCCAATATTTCAGTAACCAAAATAGTAACACATGTCATAATAATTGAGTCAACAAGACACACCAAGTGTTTAATCTAAAATGCCAAGAATGAAACTACATGAGCAACTCATCAAGAAGAATAAACTCACAAACACTAATAAATTAATAAAAACTAATGGTAAATAACAAATGTAATAACATTATAAGAAGAAAGAAGATACAACAAATAGTGAGAATACCACAGGAACCAACAACCCAATAGTTTCGGTCAGTAAGGAACAAATGAAAACAAGGAAGAAACATACTACGAGAAAGACACCTAACAACCATGGCATAAAATATAGATTCCAAGAGCCAGTCAACTATAGATTAACATCTTACCCGAAAAAATAATAACTGAAGCACTTACAGATTGAAAAGCTAGACAATAACTGACTAACTTAGATGACCCACATACAACTAATAATATTGTAAATGAGTAGGACATCCTATATTAGACAAAGAGTGGAAGTAACAATAATGTTAATATAAAAGAAGCTGTAAATAAAAGCATAATGACATGTTATGCACAGCATCAATGTAATGTAAGGAAGAATTAGAATTGTCTCATAATTATAATAATTGTTAGTCAAGTAATCAAAAAATCATGTAAGATAGAAAAAGGAACTAAATAATGAATTACCAGTTGTCATTAATAACATTAGACTTGAATAAACAAGGTTAAAAGATGTAAATTTGTATCAACTTAATACACCCATTGTTGCTACAAATAAAATAACCACATAACCTGAATACAGGTAGTTTCCACCTAATTTCATATTTAGTAGTAGGTAAAACATACCAAAACTAAAATATTTTGTACCCCAAATCAAGTAGAAGTAATAAGCTTTCTACCAATACCAATATCAGATACCAAGAGCAATCTTTATATAAGAATTTAAGTAAAGAAGGTGAAACAAAACCAGCCAAAATGAGATTCACTAAGTGAAACAGATAAAACCACATTGTAATGCTAAATAGAAATAACAGACGAATACCTATGTCATAACTAAGATATAATACCACTATTATAATAGCATAAGAGTATTATAAGCAAGGACATAATGTGTAATAAGAATAATTAAGCACACCTGTCATTTGACACCAGGTGTAATTACTATTATCCAATGCTATACGCTAAGGAACAGACTAGTGTGTTAAAAACACAAGACTAACTATCAATATACTACTACCAGTAAACTATTCAAACTAAATAATAGTCTGAAAAGACAACAGAATCGCAAATAACAGTTAAAATAAATGTACACCTCATAGTGCCATATAGAGGTCATATTACTGACAAAAATACCAAGGAATAACAATACATTCCAGACAAACAAAGACTAACAGTAGTTGTAACAACTTAATGTTTACAACTGGGGTAATACAGAAGTTACCCAGATACCTTTTATTATAAATAATTTGTAAATACAATTGATAGACTCATAGGCTAATGATAGCATAAGCACTATATTTTGTCATTAGATATAAGTAACAGATAAGTGAGAAGTGTGGGAGGACTTGGAAGGCATGCCCACAAGGAGGTATGATTGCCATTAAATAGTTTTAATTTAAGAATAAATACAATTAATAGTGAATAGTGTAATGTGATAATCTCAAACATTAACTCCCTTAATAATGAACAGAAGCACACCATGAGTGGACTCAAAATAAAGAGCCAAGTGTTTCCAATACAGTGATGAGCTTAGATTTTAAATCTATGCCATAATAAGAAAGTTATTACAATTATAAGATAGTTGTGTCAAATCGAGCAAATGTTTATAATCTCCAAACCAGCCACCCCACGCTAATAACAACAATTAAAATATTGCGCGGAGGGGGTATGTATATTAAAGATCGTCAACCAATCAGATCCAAGAAATTAGCCAAATTTACAACAATCACAAGACGGAACGGCAGAGAGAGATGCTTTTTCGAGAGACTTTATCATCAACCTCAGAGGAAGGCAGACAGCTACTCGACACCGCTAAAGAAACAGCTGTTCACATAATTTGTGCACGTCACCGTTGTAAACAAAGCAACATAACCTCAATTTGTGCCAACATAACTATACTAAAATTTTTACAGGAGAGGGATTGACGTTTGCAATGATGTCATCGCCATGTTGCCACTTCGTAACCATGTGTTTCTGTTGAATGTCACGCAAGCGTAACTTTCGTTACTCCATTCACTCAAAACATACTTCTCGCAGACAAAACAAATCCAGTACACGCAGACTAAATATGTATTCCCCTACTTAAAAACTAATCTTCGATTTCGTTGTCCATGACGTGTCCGTTAATTAACTAAATATAATTATTACACTACGACTCGGAACACACAACTTTTTATAGGTAAAAACGAAAAAATTTTACCTTACAACCTGAACCGGCTTTCGCCTTTTACAGCCTTCTTCAGAAATCTCGCCTTTTAAAGTTTTGTGTTCCGAGTCGTAGTGTAATAATTATATTTAGTTAAAAACTAATATTTATTCAGTTGTAACTACAGATAATTCATAAACTAAAAATGTGAATTCTTACGAGAATAATAAACGAGAACTTAATTAACTTCAGTGTTTTTTAAAATTAACTTCAAATGTTCAGAATCTTTAATTTTTTGATTTAACGATAAATGTGACAATGTGCAAATGTGCAATAATCAACTTGTATAAAGTAAAAAATAACAATAATAAAAAATATAAGACAGCAAAATAAGAGTCAATGTTTTGTTTTTATTACTTTTACCATAAAAACAAAACTGAAAATTAAATTATTATTACCTGTCTGTAGTTTTCTGCCTGTGCCATTAATCTAAAGGTGTTACACCACTTATGTCGCTACCAGAGTCACTCGATTCTGTCCCCAAATTTATTACCAGTTGTTCCACGGCGTCTTCTAATATGCCTTCGTTGCTCCATGCTTCGTCAATTACTTTCTTTGTATGCATCACTGCTTTTCTCCAATCGTCTGCAGTAACATTCGTAATGCCCTCGCGTATCAATTTTTCTACTTCAGTTCCTGTAAAAGTCTTATTTCTTGCTACATATCCCTTTACTTGTGCCCAAATTAACTCAATGGGGTTAAAATGACAATGATACGGTGGTAATCTTACTACTTTATGGCCATGTTCTTGCGCTACTTTGTCAATTACATATTCCGGAAAGCGGGGTTTACAACCTGACACCAGCTCCAATAGCTCTGCTTTTTTCAGGCTAACAGTCGTAGAAATGTTATGTTCATGAAGCCAGTGAATAATTTCTTCTTTACGTGTAGCTAATGTTGGTGCTTTGTCGTATATAACCGAGTGATAAGGGGCGTTATCCATTACAACAGTTGACGGCACTGTGAGGTTTTTTAATAACGAGTCTGTGAACCACTTGGTAAAGTTTTCAGAGTTCATTTCTTCATGGAAGTCACTTGTTTTCTTTGACTTAAAGGCATAAAAACAGTTAGGTATGAAACCTTTTGATGTCCCAGCGTGTACAATAATATATCTACCCCCTCGTCCTAAAGGTATTGTCATTGTTCCTTCCACAGTATCATCTCTCCAGCCTTTTCGTAAACTGTGACCTATGTTTACCCATGTTTCGTCTAACCAGACTATGTCTTCAATAGATATAGTTTGAATTTCTCGTAGAAATCTACAACGTAAAGCAACTACACTTTCACTTTCCATAAGAACTTTTCTCCCCGAAATGTTTGTAAACTTAAAACCGATATTTTGCAATACAGTAAACCCTCGATTTAACGGACTTCGGATTTAACGGACAGAATTTGACAGACAAAACGGGCAAAAAAAAAATAAAAAATAATGTTTTTAGGCTTTTGAAACGTATAATGTGCATAAACTGCAGACTCTCCTGTTCTGGCGATATTGCTTGGCTATCGGAGCATTCTTTCATTTCTTTTCTTCTTGTTTCTTGTTTTGAAATACGCAAATTTTCTCATCTTCAATTGTATTTGATGAGAAAGGAGTATTCATCAAGAATTCATTTAATTCTTCACGATCCCTGTCTTTGCGTTGTCGTTGACGCAGGCGTCGCACACGTTCAGTTGAAGACATCACGACGACCAACACTGAACAATATACACTGATATGCATCTTATTTCACTGTGAAATATTCGTCCATCAGCTACATCAGCTAATACAGCAGCATTACAGTGGCACGTAACTTTTCATTTCCCGTAATCTTTACTGTTACAGATTTGGTTCTCTTTTGGTCCACAGTAAATATACGTAAATAAAAAATACAGGCGTTTCATCAGCATTTACCATGTGTTCAAGTGAATAATTATGCTTCTTGCGTAAATGAATGACAAACCGCTGATACTGTACGAGTTTTTTTTGTAGTCACTCGGTAGTTTTAGCGCGAGTGATGTACGTCATTTAAGCGCAAATCCATTTCACCGCATCATTCGTCTTTTACACCCGAAGCTGGCTTCGAAACCGGAAACTTTTAATTCTTCTGCGATTTCTAAAGCTTTTAATTTTAAAACATGTCTAGTGACAGGGAGTCCTTGCCTTCTTAAAAGCCGTATGTATTTACAGACGCTGGACTCTACTGCTACAAAACGCCCAACTTGAGGTCCCGCGAATGCTCGTCGCGCGGTATTTGCATTTAGGACTAAAAGTCTTCCATCGTCGAATACAGGATTCATCAATATCGAATTTCCTTGCGGCTTCGCGATTGTATGTTTTTTCTACATTTTGTATCACAATTAATTTATAATTCGCATCGTACGGGTTACGTTTAATTTGATTTGACTGCGTGCCTTTAGTCTCCACAATATCACTCATACCGCAAACGCACTACAAAAACGCCGAATGAAAACAAAGTACAGATAAGTGATGTTGTCGCTGTTACAATAGAAAACCACACTGGTAGTTTACCCGTTATTTAGAAACATGTTACTCACACCCCTCTACTCATCCTTTGTCTTGGGCGAACACGCGCGTGTGCGCACGCACTTACACTTTATCTTCCTATTCTTTCTTCAGTTTGCTGTTAAAACATTCGGTTGTAGTCATAAATCATAACGCCAGAGTTAACTACAGCCAGGCAAACTGCTGTTGCTTAGGCAGTAAACAACTCATAGATACCAAAAGCGTTCGTCCCGACAGAAGTCAGGTATAACTTCGAATTTCGTTAGCGCGCGAATGCAAGCCGCACGCAAAATTAGGGACCATCATTTTAGGAGAAAAAGTGCGGCTTGTATTTGGAACAATACGGTATTTGCATGATATTAATATTATTAAAATTTCAAGTGTTATAGGCCTATTTGATTTAAATACATCCTCAAAAAACAAAATTTGCGATTTAACAGACTTTCGATTTTACGGACACCCCTCAGCCCCAATTAGTCCGTTAAATCGAGGGTTTACTGTACTTTCCTAACAGATGATTTACTACCAGCAAAAAGATCAGCTGCTGCTAACGACTTATGAAGTTTATTTATTGTTGGGTGCTCTTTTCTACAATAGGAGCTATAAATATGCTGTCGAATTGCATTTTCTTGGAAAGAATCTAACTTCGTAACTTTTTTGTCTATATTTCTTTTTTTATTAGGTGTATGAAACTTGGGCTCTGTATCACTAAAATCAGTAAGAAGATCGTCTTTCTCTTTTCCTATACGTACTATAAGATTCTTCCCTACTTCGCATGCGGCAGCTGTACGCTCTAAAACTTTATTAAAGGAAATTAACGGCCCCCCGTTTGCTTTTTCTTTTTCAAAATATTCACGTACTGAAATTTTACCACAAAATTACTTCTGAATATTAGACTAATAATCACTAAAATTACAAAATATCACTCAATCATGCAAATGACTAAAATATGATAATATTGTAAATTTTAAAACTGTTAAATTTCACTCACATCAAACCGTAGTAAACACACTAGGCCTGCTGTTCAATTTACTACGCGCACGTGGTAACGCACAAACAGCGGAACAACAAGTACGAGTTGACAACGCTGTGCTGTATAGTTTCGGCCAATCAGACCGCTCTAAACACCACTTCCCCCCTCACTTGCAGACAAACGTCAATCACTTTCCTGCAAAAATTGTAGTATACACTAGTACTGAAGGTGTTTTAAGTGTAACAGTGCGTAATAAGGATTGCTAAGTGTATAATCCATAACAATTCCGGGATTTAATTTATAAAAAGGGAGTACAGTGATTTTTTCAATATTATTCTTCGTATTGTTTTATTTTTCAATATTAATTAAGAATTTGAAAAACAATATAATCGAACCACATTCTAATAATGTGTGTAAAGTATGTAGATTAAGGTGCATTATTAATATTATACAATCAACAGTATTAATGACAATCCTCAACTTAATTTGAATATTCTATTTTTAAGAATTTTGCAAACAATCAATCATTTATTATGTATAAATACTGAGTGTGATATAACCACATCTGATTAAAGTTGTTGTTTATTAAACACAGATCAAACCAACAAGTATTCATAAGCGATTGAGAATTGTCAACTGTAGGAAACAATTAACGAAAGTTAATGAAAAATTTCAATGCTATTTATGTTTTGTAATTTAGGAAGAGTCTACTACTATTACTATTTAAATGTTTACGTCTATTATGAATAAGAAACTAAGGTTGTCAAGCTACATAAATACTTACAACTATACAATTTCCCTTTCGTAGAGTCAAATGATGACTCAGATGTTCCATTCAACAACACTGTTTCAAAATATTATTTTATTGTTCACATTTTAAATGTGTGGGGTTCTTTTTTATTAGCAGTGGACTGTATATTGTAAAACTAAAATATTTAAAAGGATTTATTCTCATGTAATCAACAATGCATAAATATTAAGCGTTTACTGACCTTGTCCTTGTGCATTGTAAATGTCCCGGTGTAAGCAACACTTTGGTGATTTTTAGGCAGTCCTATACTTCACAATAATATTCCAACAAACGTTAAACACATAAAATAAACACATGAAATAAGCACAAAGTAAAATAACAATAGCGGTGAATAGTCTTTCTATTCTTGCGGTATGCGTGTATAAACCAAAAAGAACTGAACTGCACGATATACCGTACACTACAGGAAAGAAAAACGCTCTAATTACGATTGCTGATTACAATGTGAATTGTACTTTGAAACAGGTAATGGGAGTGCACTCTATTAGAGATAATGAAGTAGAGATAGGGTGAGTTTAACTATTGTTATGAAAACAAAATATCTGACATGCCGGCCCCTTTGAACCAACTGGTTCAACAAGAAACATTAAAATAACATAAGAACAAATTTGATCCTTTGGAAGAGTATAATAAAACTAAATTATAAGGGGCAGTAGCCAGTTGACTGGTCAAGGATTTTAGTAAATGGGAAGACGGGAAACCTTAACAGAAGGACGGGTCAAGGTTCTACCGGCAGTCTTCATGTTGACGAACGTACCACTCCATCATTCCCTGGAGATACTGAGATGACTCTCCCGAGCCTCCACTTGAGGGGTGGCAGGTTCGTTTCGTGAATAACGACTAAATCTCCTATTTTGAGATTTTCTTGAGGTCTGATCCATTTGGACCGTTCTTGAAGTGTGTGGAGGTACTCCATTTGCCATCTTTTCCAGAGATGTTGTGTGAAGGCTTGAACCAATTTCCAGCGTTTTATGTGATTAAGTGGTGCATTAGTTAGTTGAGGTTCGATCAGGGCATTAAGAGGTCCTCCAGTTAGAAAATGTCCTGGTGTAAGAGGTTGAAGATCTGAAGGGTCATTCGAGAGAGGAGCTATCGGCCTTGAATTAAGGATAGCTTCAACACGCACAACTAAGGTGGTAAATTCTTCGTACGTTAAAATGTGTTCACCTATGACTCTGGTGAGATGATATTTTGCACCTTTAATGGCACGTTCCCAAAGTCCACCTTGGTGAGGTGCACGCGGAGGAATGAAATGGAATGTGATACTGTTGTTCGTAGCAAAATCTTGCATCTCTGGTTGCTTCATGAGATCTTGAAAACATCTTTTGAGCGAAGAAGCAGCTCCTATGAAATTAGTCCCACAATCCGAGTACAGGTCTGATACAAGACCTCTCCTAGAGATGAACCTCGTAAGGGCTGCAATGAAGGCGTCTGTAGATAAATCAGTAATCACTTCCAAGTGTACAGCTTTTGTTGCAAAACAGATGAACAGGCAGAGGTACACCTTTATAGGCTGCATCCTGCGAAGTGTAAAAAACCTGACCGTGTAAGGGCCAGCATAATCAACTCCAGAAGCGTTGAAACAACGAGTAGGGGTAACACGACCGGCTGGTAGATCACCCATGAGCGGAGACGTGTTTGTTGATTTTGTACGAAAACATCGTACGCATTTAAATATCCTTGAGCGTATAACACTGCGGGCGGAGAGGATCCAAAAGCGTTGAGATAGTGTTGCTTGGAGCAACTGGGGACCAGCGTGCAGGTACATGCCATGATAGTAATCGATGAGTAAATGAATAGCGACATGATTTTTTGGCAGAATAGGATGTTTGGCATTGTAAGTAAGCGCAGAGTTCTTCAGTCGACCTCCGACACGGACTATTCCTGCATCATCAATAAAGGGTGCTAGACGTTGGATGCGGTTTGAGCATGTCCTTTTCTTGGAGAGTAGATCTATGTCTTCTGCAAAGTGAAGTCTCTGAATGAGCCAGCAAATGCGGTTACAGGCGTTATTTAATTCAGTTACTGTAAATGATCCACTTATGGTGGTTTTAAATTTCAAACGGGTTATAAAGCGAAGGACATAAGCCATTACATGAAGAAGAGTCTTCCAAGAAGAAAACTTTGGAAGAAATCCAAATGTTGGGGACTTCTTTTGTAGTCATCATAAGATTAAGCACATTTGGTTTCATTTCGGGAATAGACTCCTCCGAAATTGGATGAAGGATAGATTGTGGCCAGGTCTGCATTGATTTAGCGAGCCATGGTGGTCCTAGCCACCACTGACTATGTTTCATCAGAACCGTGGGTGTCAAGCCTCGAGAAGCACAATCAGCAGGATTGTCAACAGTTGAAACATATTTCCAGACGTGCGGTGAAACTAAGTCTTGTATTTGTGCCACACGATTAGCAACATACACCTTGAGACGAAAAGATAGAGTGCGTATCCAAGATAGAACTACTGTAGAGTCGCACCATGCTGAAATGTTGTCAATCTTGTGATGTTGTGAGAGCTGTTCTGTACAGTAATGTAGCAATTTGGCTAACATGTGCGCACCACAAAGTTCCAAGAGGGGAATAGTCACACGCTTCAGTGGAGCTAGTCTTGATTTTGCGATCAGCAGTCGTATGTTGACATCTCCTTCTGCATCTTCTGTGCGCAGGAAGACACAAGCTGCATATCCGGATTCACTTCCATCTGAAAATCCATGAAGCTGGATATTGACTGCAGTTGCTAAGGATATGAAACGTGGTATCCTTAGCTTTTCTATTTCTAGAAGTTCTATCACGAATCGTGACCACTTCTCGGAAATATGATCAGGTAATGGAGAATCCCAATCTAAGCCTAAGGTCCATACATGCTGCATTAAGACTTTAGACCAAAAAACTATTGGGGATATCCAACCACAAGGGTCATAAATCTGAGCAATTGATGAAAGTAAAGTTCTTTTTGTGTAATTACTTGAAGGCGTGTGCATCAAATATGAAAAGACATCAATATCTGGGATCCATTTTAGCCCTAAAAGACTTGAAAATGGCTGTTCCGACGTGCATAACATGAGGGGTGTCTCATGATTATCTTGCATGACATTTTCTAAGAGTTTAGGATGGTTTGAAGACCACTTAGTCAGTTCATATCCACCCTTTTTCAAAAGTAAAACAACATCCTCTTGAAGGTGGAGAGCTTCTTCCAGAGAATTGCTCCCTGATAGAGCATCATCAACATATATTTGCTGTTGGAGTGCTTCAGCAGCAAGTGGATGATTTTTCCTTCGTCCATAATGAGCTGTTGTACTACTCTATTAGCAAGGTAAGGCGAGGACGTCATACCATAAGCGACGGTAGTCAATTGGTAGACCTTTAGCGGGACTGAAGTGTCTTCTCTCCAGTATATTAACTGAAAGATCTGATCATCTTCATGGATGGATATCTGCCTAAACATTTGTTTAATATCACAAGAGAAAACAAATTTATGTTGACGAAAGCGAAGAATTATATCAGTAATGTCATTGTGCAACTTTGGACCCTGATGTAGAATGTGGTTCAGTGAGACACCTGAGGAAGATGGTGCTGATGCATTGAAAACAACACGGATTTTCCTATCTTTAAAACGCCATGATGTGGCAAAAGGTAATGCAGCTTGTTCAGAGACGGCACAGATGTGCACAGTTTCATGTGCCCACATGCTAAGTAGTCATTCATAAAATTGACACACTTCTGTTTAAACTCAGGTTGAGATTCAAATTTGTGTTCAAGTGTATTAAACAGGCGTTTTGCCAAAATTGTAGAGTCACCTAGTTGAGCAGGGTTTCCGCTGAAAGGCAAGTGACAAACATATCTGCCGGAGGCATCTCTCTTATGAGTAGAGACGAAGTGAGCTTCACATTTTTCATCTTGTGGAGCGAGTTTTGTAGTGTGAGATGGTTCCTCTATGGACCAAAAACGTTGCAATGTTGCGTGCAGATCACGATCATTCGTCGATAAAAGAGTCACTAAGCCTGAGTAAGGATTAGACTTAAGTGAAACAAGTGTCGGACCAAGCACAACATAGCCAAATATTGTATTGACAGCGTATGGCATATTCTTGCCGAGATTGATAAAGGTACCATTAAGAGTCAATGCAAATAAATCTGCTCCAATCAGAAGGTCAACTGGACCCGGAACATCAAAAGTTGGATCCGCTAGCATATAACCTTTGAGTCGCTCTTTAATTTCTGGTGGGAGCTGAACACGAGGCAGATTGCATGATATTTTATTAAGAATCATGACTGGGTGAGATTTTGCTAAAATATTCCCACTGAAAGAAGACAATGTCACAAAGGTAAGTCCCTTTGTTTTCACTGGGGCGGTAGAGATGCCAGTAAGTTCTGGAACATCTGTTTGAGAGCGGTACAAAGACAAAGTCTTTGCACAACTTTCTGAAATAATTGTTGTTTGGGATGCACTATCAAGCACAGCTCGTACAACTGCTGCATTTCCATTGGCAGATGTGATATGCACCAAAGCGGTTGCGAGTAACACAGTGTTATTCTGGTTGCAAGAAACACCTATCAAGGTAGTATCCTGGTGACACTCTGCAGAGTGGTTTTGCTTAATTTATTAATACACTCGGTTTAAAAAACAGATTCAGATGTAAATAACAAAAGAGTTCTTCCAGTATTCAGTAATTTCCATTCCAAATAATTTTAATTTATTTTTTTTTATCACTCTAAAATACCAATAGCGTAGATGACAGTAATAAAGGAATATGGCTACTGTATTTTATAGAAACTAATACAGAGGTCGGTTTTGAAGAAACACACTACACTTTAGAACTATGCTTGCTAGATAAAACATGAAATAACACACGCCACACAATGAATCAATAAACTATGCTTGCATAAAAAAACATGAAAAAATCATAACAAAATGAAAAGAGCACTGAGTATTGGCGATACTTGCCAGTAGAAAATAATTTTTTTTTTTTTTTAAGCGTTACAATAATTCAATAAACGTAATAATAAAGAGCGTAATAATTAATAAAAATCTTGCTTTCCAACGTGCTGGATTCTGAATGAAAGATGCTATCCGGCCCGGAGGACCAAAAATGTGGGGTTCTTTTTTATTAGCAGTGGACTGTATATTGTAAAACTAAAATATTTAAAAGGATTTATTCTCATGTAATCAACAATGCATAAATATTAAGCGTTTACTGACCTTGTCCTTGTGCACTGTAAATGTCCCGTTGTAAGCAACACTTTGGTGATTTTTTAGGCAGTCCTAAACTTCACAATAATATTCCAACAAACGTTAAACACATGAAATAAGCACAAAGTAAAATAACAATAGCAGTGAATAGTCTTTCTATTCTTGCGGTATGCGTGTATAAGCCAAAAAGAACTGAACTGCTCGATATACCGTACACTACAGGAAAGAAAAACGCTCTAATTATGATTGCTGATTACAATGTGAATTGTACTTTGAAACAGGTAATGGGAGTGCACTCTATTAGAGATAATGAAGTAGAGATAGGGTGAGTTTAACTATTGTTATGAAAACAAAATATCTGACAAAATGTTTTATCAAGAGCTATTTTAACGTTAACAAACGTTCTGTAAATCATTTATTGTCGATTGACTAATAATTTTGTTAACCTAAAATGTCCAAAGCAGGCATGGTTATAATTTTGAATGTTAATTATTAAGAGATGATTGAATTGTAATCGTCTTCAAACTGCCTAATAACGGTAGAATAAGAGTTCTAGTAAATAATTTGGTATTCTGCAAGCTAAAAGAACCCACACATGAATTAACTTATTTTAACCAAAAAGCATTCTAACCATACACTGATATTGTGAATCAATTTACCACCCTGAGACAAATTTTATAAAACAAACAACTCATGTTATTTAAACTTGAATTAAAATAGTTAATGATACTTCAGATCATTATAAAGGAGTGTTAAACAGAATAAATTATCATTTTATATGAGCAAACGGAGTCAGTTAGTTCATTTCAATAGACTAGGCTTACAGGATAGGTGAACGACTCTTATTGGATAGCACGACACGCAGCGGCGAATTTGAATACAGTAAGTCAATCTACAGATTAGATTGCTACATCGACCCTGCAAGATCGGCAAGACTCACCACAAGTAAGTGATCATTCTTACAAAATATTTATGCTTTCAGAGAGGAATCTACGTCACCATCTCGCCTAGTCGACAGAAGAATAACAACTTAAAATAAATTAACCGAAGTTGAAACGACTTCGCTAACTAACTTCCAGTGCATTCATCAGATTTATTTACATTGGATTCAATGCTAGATTGAATTGAATTAAATAAATCAATAAAAATAATAAACTAAAATAAAAGTTATTGAAATTTAAAACAAAATAAACGGTCCTTAGTAACACCCCGTAAAACGATAACGTTACAATATTTACAGTTCGGTTCGAGAGTTATTATCGGGCGACATTACTGTGTACGTTCAAGTGGTTATTAGTGAAGTGTTGCGTTTTATAATCGGGCGGTATAATTGTAATACAATTGTTTTTAATACTAGTGACATGTTATTTACGTGGCAAGACACCGAAATAGTTTGAAGCTGTCAAGTCAGTGTCCCGCTACATTAATGGGTTTGTGTCATCAAATTGCCGTTACGATAGGTGCAGAAAAACAATGTTGTTGGACAAACGATTCAAAAGTTCAAGTGAGTCGCAACGATTTGAAAAAAAAAAAGCAGACGACCGAAATGTTACAACTGTGGAAAACGTGGTCATCTACAGGTAGACTGTCGGGAGAAGAAGATACCGAGAGAAGAGAGTGATCGCATCAATTGGAGAAGTAAAGCCCCACAACAGCACACAGTTTCCACGCTACATAAGACCAGTGGAAACTTGATCGTTAATGGATTTGCGGAAGGTAAACCAACATCATTTACAGTTGACACGGGCGCAGCAGTGTCCATTGTGCGCCCTGACTTAGCATCCGCCAGCCTCTAATTAGCTCTTGTACAATACAGACTGTGACTGGAAGCTCCGTCAAGGTGCTAGGAAAGGTAGACGTACGTGTACGCCTGGGTCTTCTCGAGTTTAGCCACCAAATGCTCGTTGCAGACATTGTCGATGAAGTGATTCTTGGCACGGACATTATGAATGCTTACGGATTCGTTGTGGACTTAAGAGAGAATGTCCTGAAGGCTGGCCAAAAGAAGATAAAGCTTTGCATGGCTAAAATGACAGGGTCTACCAACCATTCGATTAAGCGAGTGGCATTAGTCGAAGAAAAAGTCAACAGGTCTGGGCAAGAGGAACCCTCCCTATTGCAAGCGGAAATGGAGAAAGAACTAGCAGAGGAAATACAAATAAGTGTAACGACAAAAGAAGTGATTGGAAAGCCAACTATGGGTGTCGAGACAAAACTCTTGCTTGTTCTTGAGCTGATAGAAGCGCCCGAGGGCAAAGTGGCTGAAGATGAGGTTACGCAAGAGGTTGCTGACGAGAACCAAACAAACTTGGATCAGCCAGCGGTGTTTAGGTCATCAGTACATGACGCAACGGGAGTGATTCCAGTGAAACTAGTGGTTGAGCGGAAGACTCGCATAGCTGGGAACGTGATGTTCAGATCACACGAGACTGAATTCGAAGAACGGGAGAATTATCTTTCGCAAGGACGTCCACCTAGATCGCCTGGTCGAGTATTACTTCAGAGACGGTTTCGCAGTTCGGGACGAACAGGCTTAAGGAGGGGACAGTGTTATGACATCACAGAACAATCTACGTGTTTGTCGAATGTGCCAGAAGAATCTCGATGTAACGCATGTGGCGTACGTGCTGTAGACGGATTCACGAGAGTTTTCTCGAAGGCGCCAGCCGCTTAGACTGTGTCAAGGCCGAAATTAATTACGTAGTTCACCGGACGCAAAGACGCAATTTCGAACATTCTGGTCTGTGAGCGCAGGTATAAATACATGGCGGCAGTGGCCTTAGTTTACAGTATAGCAGCAATATATTTACAGTTTGGTTCGAGAGTTATTATCGGGCGACATTACTGTGTACGTTCAAGTGGTTATTAGTGAACTGTTGCGTTTTATAATCGGGCGGTATAACTGTAATACAATTGTGTTTAATATTAGTGACATGTTATTGCGTGTGAACAATTTATATTTGATTTGTTGTAGTAGACTGTGTTGTTAATTATGAACTGCTTAACTGTAAAAAGAACGCTGGTGATTAGTGACTTCATTGGTGTCTTGTACTTATTTTGTTTTCCACTGTACCTATGACGATCAAGTAGACCATCGTAACAATAGTAAGACAGGGACAAGTAAAGAAATGGAATAGGCTGAGATGTCTGGATTTCCAAAGTTACAGTGTAGTAGTACTAAGGACAGCACTGCACTCTCTGCCCTTTATATAGTTCTGGATGGGGGCCACGTTGTTGAGGAACCACATGGAGACACATTTTCCTTAATGTTATGACCATAAACTTACTCTGTTCCACAAATAGTCTGTGAAGGGCTAGAAGCCTGTCTTAGAATGATAAAGTCGTGAATTTAAGCAGTGCAACAGCTAGCTGTACTTACACCTAATGTTATTCAAGGTGCCTGTTCGTGGAATTATACACTCTCCTTTCAACATCGATGACCACTTCTTTTTATTTTCTTCTGTTTTCTTTCAATTCTTCGCTCCAAGATCTGACAGTCTGCTGCACATGTTTGTGCATCCCTCTTTTCATTCGGTCCTTCCTCCCATTTCCATCCCTTCTTGAGACCTCCATTGTCACTTATTTCCTGAATATGTCCTACCTAAGTTAGTCGTTTGCTTCTGACCTCTTTTGTTATCCTTGGTCTGTTAAACAAATTTACTAGTATGCTCCGTGAGCTGCAGAACTCGCTCACTACTTAATGAAATACATTTATTATTACACAGATTTTGATTTTACATCATTATCATCTTCTTCACAACACGTCACAGGCAAGGTGCTGCCTCTCCTGCCTTCAAAAATCCTCCAGCAATCTCTTCCAGGGTCTTTTAAGGGATGGAGATGGACACCCACACACCTGTGTCCTATAGGTTTTCATTTCCAGATTTGTTTGGCCAGTTTGGAATATGACATTTATTATATAACTTCGTGATTGCCGTGTTATTCTGCCACACGTTGGATGCGTCAATTTATTATATAACGACTGTCGTCGTCTTACTGGTACCTCTGTAAAATGTAACAGTGTGTCTGAGTGTAACTGGTGTGTTTCTTACCACTCCGTCCTCGCACGGTAATGTAACTCACGATGCTAGAGTCCGTAGCGAACGTACGGATAACCAGGTATCGTGGTTCCCGATCTTAGGTTCAATAGTAGTGTATAATTCCCGAGCGGTCGTTCAAACATAATTGAGTATGGTGTGGTTTCAGTGAAGTTGTGGTAAGCCAGATTTATAAATTCTTCAGTGGATTTTAGGTAATTGTGCCACTCCTTTTGCTTGTTATGGCAGTAGGTTCTCAGAATTCAACCCACTTCTCTAAGCACTCTCTCAGCTGGGTTACTGCTGGGATGATAAACGGATGTTTTGTATGTTTTAATACCATGTTCCCAGAGTTTGCTTTTCCATAGATTTCCTTTAAACTGGGTCCCATGATCGGTTATGATGGCCATAGGTTTTCCCACTTCTGGTATAAAGTTGTTTAATATAATTTCAATAATTTTCTTGGTAGTAGCACGGTTAATGGAATATAATTTAGTATATTTTGTGAAGTGATCGAATATGATTATTATGAATTTAAATCGGTGTCTTCCTCCAGCTTGTTTGACCATATTTCTTCATCCTTCCATTCATTTATTATTTTTACCTGTGCTTGTTTACAATAATTATTTTGTAACATGGTACAACAGTTGGTTATTGAAGGTAAGTTACCACCCTTCACTATACTTGTTGTCCATATTCCATGTTCAGTGTTTAGTGACACTTCTCCTTGCCTTAGATCAATTATGGCAGAGTATTGTTGGAGTATATCACATCCCACAAGTATTGAGAATGGTAGGCCACTGGCAACAAGAAAAGACATAGTGAATGTTAGGCCTTTACTTTTAAGTTCCAGGGACACTTGTTTCCTGACAGTTTTGTTTTGTCTGCCGGTAGCACCGATAATTGTCACATTGTTTATTGGTAGAGTTGGTATAGGTATACTACCTTCCGGTTGTAGTCTGCTTAATTCTACTTGGTCAATTAAAGATATATTAGATCCAGTATCGATCATTAATGTTGACATGACTCCATTTATTTGGGCATTTACGTACACTATCTCACTGTTTCGGCTAGGCATTGGTTGATTACTTTCTTCAATCAACTCGTCTCTTATATTTTTTAGATAATTGGTTTGTATTATAGTGATTATATTTTTTGTCGTCGTGCATTCCCCAAGAGATTGGTCCAGTGATGGGTTGTTCACAGTTTTCACTGACCTTAGGCGTTTAAATGAGGGTTGGCCTCATTGTCTCAAACTTCATTAGTGTTTAATGGTTGGTTAGTGTTTGGCTCCTGTCGATTGTTCCTGTCATCTACGCTGTTCCTGGGATTTTCTTCGAATGGGTGGCTTCTTGTATCGGGTACCTGGTTAAAGTACGTTCGTCGATAGTTATATGGGGGATAGTTTCTTCCTGGACTCCGTTGTCTTTGTCCCCTCATGTAATTTACCTGTGGTCGGTATCCTTGATTATTGTTATTGTTATTGTTTCCAGGGCGATAATAGTTATTGTAACCATTCGATGGGTAGTTACCCTTGTAGTTGTTTCGGAAATTGTTATTATTATTCCCATTTCTGTTGACGTTTCTGGGTACATTATTGCCCCGTGGGTTCCCTTGATAATTGTTAGGGTTGTTTAACGGTGGCTTATTATCCCCCTGTTGGTTTGGTGATAATTGTCCTTCATTTATTCTATTATTCCTGAAACTGGATACTCTATTTTTTCTGTACTGCCACTCGTGCTCATGGCTCTCCAACAAACTAGCCATGTCTTGAATGGTCTTTACTTGGCTGTACATCCGTGCTTTTTGTATGGCGTCGTCGTAGTGGTAAGACAGCTGTATCACAAGACACTCTTCTGGGATGCGTGGTTCCAAATTCCTGGCCATGCAGATTTTTCCCAGGAAGTAGGATGTGAGAGATTGTCCATTTTGATTTTCATACCTCCCGTTGCTTAGGTTATTGCGGACCATGTTCTGAGTCGATTCAGACCAGTATTTAGCCTTGAACTGGGTCTTAAATTCTTGAATGCTTTGGATGTCTGGTCTGGTGGCAGTCCACCAGTTGTCGTAGGTCTCTTTGAACATTTCGTCCAGCATTCCTCTTATTGTTGTCCACCGGGTCTCTGGATTCCCAATTATTAACTCTTCCACCCTCTTCAGGAATTCAATAGGGTTCCTTTTATAATTACGGAAGTTAATAGTATCTCTGTTGTCCGTGTTCATGACATGGTTATTGTTACATGGCCGATCACGCCAGGCGTCCACTTCTTCCTGTAATGACTCTTCCAGCCTGTGCATCTCGTCAATCCTTTGTTTGTTTTTGTCTACTTTGCTGTCGATTTTATTTAAATTGCTGTACACCCCTTCCATTCTTTCTCCCAGGTCTGTCCGTACCGTGCTATCTCCTTCTGGTTTTCTTCCCGGACTAGATGTATGTCCTGGTCCATCTGTGCACATCTTCTGACTGTTTCTTCATGACATTCCTCAATTCTCCTTTTATTTTCTCCTTCGAGATTGTTCATTTTATTGAGTACTTCCTCACGGACTTCAGAAACATTTTCGTTGGTTTTCTCTAGTTTCTCCGTCTCCTCTAATTTTTCATTTGTTTCAGTGATCTGTTGTATGGTTTCTTCTCTATACTTCCTTAATTGTTGGATCACCTGCTGTTTCATCTCTTCCTTAGTTATTTCACTGATTTCCTTCAGCTGTTGTTGGAGGGTTTCATTATTTTGGTTAATGGTTTGTCTCAATTCTTCTTTCTGCTTCTGAAAATTGTCCTACTGTTTCCTGAAATTTTCACTGGTTTCTTTCTTCATACTGTGTATTTTTTCATTCGTCAGTTTATTATTTTCCTCATTCTTGTCTAATTTTCGATTAATCAACTCCCATAATTGTTGTAAATCCATTCCTCCTCTGGCTTCCTCCCTATCTCCAGTCTGTGGTTCCATTTCTTTGTCTTGGGTTGGTTCTGTTGTGGTTATTGTTGTCTCCACTTCTTCAACTGATGTTCCTTCCTCTCCTTCCCCTTTATTTTCTTCCATTTCTTTCTCCTTCGCCAACTTTTTCGATAAGCCTCTGGTATGCATCTTGATCTCCTTTCGTGACCACCACTAGAACTTCGTATCTTCCTTTTTTCAAGCTCCACCGGTTGGTCGCCAATTTATTAAATAACTCGTGGCTCTCCCGTGTTATTCAATATTTCTTGCTAATTATTTACTTGCTAATTATTTACTAACAGTTTTCTCCTTTATAGCTCAAACATTGTTTTCTTTCCTTATTTTAAGTACTCTGCCACTGTCAATAACATGGCTATTAATTACTATTTATTTCTAATAAAACAAATAACATTGAGGTTTGTTTGGGATATTTACCCCATCCATCTCCTATTCATAAACAATAGTTTATACAATTAATCAACACTTATTATTTAATATGTGTGTGCATTTCATTATTTCTTATTTATTGTTCGGGTGTTAAACAATCTCACCTCTATTGAACTTGTTTCATTACTCTTCCCTTATAACATGGGTATTTACTTAAGGTTAATGCATACTTATTTTCTAAGGCTCTTTGCTTTCCCTTCCATGTTAACATCATCTTATTACTTTTTCTTGTGATTCACACCTTTAAACTTTACAAAACATTCTTAAGTTCTATAACAATATTATTACATAATCATCTCAGTTAATATCACTCCTTAGTGTTCATTGGTTATTTTACTAAGTCTTTATCTTAGCCTTTTTCTACTCTTACTATTTTTATTACAGACACTATTTTTATTTATATATCACTTGCACTTTTTTAAATTATTTTGTGTTCATTATAATTTACTTAGTGTTTCTTTTTGTATTATATCACTTTAGGATAATTCACTTTCACTAGTTCAACTTCCGTTTATTTCTCACTGTTTTATTCTCTTTCTCTACACACCTTATATATATATAATTATTAATATTGTGTCTTTCTTTGTTAACAAATTACATACATTCCTAACTCTTTGGTTAGTGTACTTTTATCTATCGTTTTTTATTACTGACTATTTACAATTGTCATTCAATCAATACTAACATTCATTAATTATTTTGGTTCTTAACCAGTTTAATTTTCTTTATTATTTTGGGTTACATTATTTCTCCCTTCTCTATTTTTTTATTCCTTGTCTGGTTTTCTTGACGTGTTTCATTTTGTTTTCTTCATTGGGGGTCTGTTCTCTCTTGGTTCTCATTCTTCTTCTCTTTCACTCATCTTGTTTTCTTTATTTTGTTTCTTAACTGGCCAATCTCTGGGGTTGGGTCAATGTCGTTTGTCTATCAGTCTATTAGTTGAGTTTCTTTATTAATCACTTTTGGTTTGTTACTCTTTCTCCTTCCATGTTAATTACCTTTTATATTTTTTTACTCTCCACATTATTTATTTATTAAAATATATAATTATTTAGCATTTTTTATACATACTTATTGTTATCAAAATTGATCTGAATTTGGCGATGTTATACATTACATAATTTTTCAATTATGTGAAAAATTATAAAAATCCTGATTTCTCTATTACTTCTTTAGCAATATACCAATTGTAGAGCACACAACCATACAATAAACACTAAAAATTCGAAACATTTGTACTTGAGTTACAATTCCTTTTAGTCTGACACCCTCCTGAATTTTCACAATTTTCTTCAAATTTTTTATCTCTTTTGGGACCCTGCTCACAAAATTTTGAAATTTGCAAAGCTCAACACTAGATTCAGACATTATTTAAAATTCTCTTTAATTGGATATCCTACATGAATTATTCCAATTTTATGAAAATTTTCATCCACTTTTTGGACCCTGCCATTCAAAATTTTGAAATTAAAAAATACACTATATTCAGACTGTGGTTTAAATTCACTTTAACTTGGTACCCTACTTGAATTTTTGAAATGTGTTCAAAATTTTCACCAACTTTTTGGATCCTGACATACAAAAATTTTGAAATTTTCACAAATGAACACTATATTCAGATTTTGGTTCAAATTCCCTTTAATTTGATACTCCACATGAGCCTGTGATTTTTTCACAATTTTGAAATTTTAACAAGTTGTTTTTTACCCACTTTTTGTCTCCCACCTCCCTATTTTTTGAGCCTATTTTCACATTAATAAGCCGGGTTTGTGCGCGGATCAAGTGTATAATTGTGATGAGTTGGGATTGTACTGGAAAGGTCTCCCATAAAAACGCTGGCATCTGGCTCAGAATATTCAGCCCACGGGGGTGAGAAAAGACAGCATTACAATTTTCTTGTTTGTTCCAATGCTAATGGGAACCATAAAATACCGTTAGCTGTCATCGGCAAGGTGAAAAAACCATGTGGTTTGTAGCATGACAAATAATGCCCATAGTTCTGAATGGAGAGAATGATCATAAAATAAAATAAAAACATTTAAATCCAAGAAAGCAATATACAAAATTAATTAAGAACCACCGTAAAGCACAATCATAGATTGAAGTAAAAGTTTCATTAAAACCAATATTACAATGAGTGATGAGTAATAAATATATACTTCAAAAAAAAAATAAAAAAGGTAATACCCAGGTAGGATAGGAGTAGGTAAGGAAGAAACCCAAACAAGACAACATCCACAAGAAGAAGGAGTGCTCTTATAAGAAACCCTAAACAAAACCCCAAAAGAAAGTAATAAAAATAATAACAAATGAAAGTATAACAAATACCCAAATTTAGAAACCATGAAAATAAATATAAGCCAAAAGTGTATAAAGAAGAATTGAAAGTGAACCAATGTGAATTAATTATATAAGGCAAAAAACAAACCTTCATTATCCTCTATAAATGGATTTCTTGATTTTAAAAAAGACTATAAAAACAATTAGAAATAAAATCAAAGAATAAAAAAGGGATCAGTGCAAGTTTTTGTGTTATAATAAATAAACCTTATGCGTCAATATTGCAGTTCATAAACTGAGTAAATTGTGAAATAATACAACTTTGAAGTGTTTATATTATGTCAATGAATAATCTTAAATAGAGTATTATCATGACAGATAATACAAGTGTTTCTAAATAATAACTGCCACTCTTTATATACAACATTCATTAGAATGACAGTAAATAAAGCAAGAGCAGGCCATATAAAAAGTGAAGTGACAAAGAATTATTACCCCAAAATAAACAAAAAACAGATATGACTGAAAATAAAACTAGGTATATATAAGAAATAGAGTAAACGATGGAAGGACAGATATGTTTTGTTTATTTAGAATAAGTTTAAATAGCTCAAGGATAAAATGTCTGAGATTACAATCCTTTTAGTATAAAACTTTTATTATGAAAATGTTTATTATGTTTTAAAAATAGTTAATCCAGAGTAAAATGTCTGAGTTTGAAAGACTATTGTTAATTTCAATCATGTGTTATGAATTAATAGTATAAATTATATACTAAATTTTTTTTTTTTAAATAAGGATATGTTAATCAATTAGAATAGAAGGTCAGAGAGGGTATAAACAAAATGTATTATTTAAAAACTTTGTATGTAAAAACTGTTAAAAATCTAGGCCAAATAGTAAAACTAAACAGCATTAAAATTGATGAAATAAGTACAGAAAAACAATTAAACTGATGGAATTTATATAAGGTAAATCAGTCATAGAGTCATATAACAGGAACTATAAGTAAGAACGATTTTGTAAAAAGGTAGTAAGAATTATTGTTAAAAATGCAAATGTGAAAACTGAAAATTCAAAGGGGGGAGTCACATATTAATGTATAATATTTAAAAAGAGAACCAATTAATCAAATTACAAGAAATTAAGGGAAGATAAACCTTTTATGTCAATCTGAGATTTAATACAATCATTAAGATAAGATGTAAAATGGCAACATTTTTTAGAAGAACAGGAAGTAATATTTAAGACTTACAATTTTCAAAATGTAGTAAATATAGCATTTTAGATCAAAAACTTAATAAAACTATCTTATTTGGTATCAAATCAAGCAGAATGAACTGAAGAAGAAGATTATATATTTAGTAATTAATAAATTTAAATAATAGCAAAAATATATTCAGTTATATAATGTAAAATTTCACATGTACAGGATGTAAAATAATTTTGAAACAATGGATTGCTAATATTAATTTGGCTAAGACTTTTGGAGAAGACGAAGGAAGTGAGTTAGTTCATTATTAGCCGTCGTGAAGTACACTTGATACGAGGACTAAATCAAATATTAACCTAATAGCTGAGACATAAATGGCGTATATTCGATAAGCCTAGCCTGATGTGAAAAACGCGAGTTATTGTAAAATTACATTTAAACCGTAAATTCAGTGGAAATAACACCAACAAACATTAAATTAACTTAAACCAGAACAGAACACAAGTGAATACCCAATTTAAACGTTTTAACATTAATTCCACATCACGAAACAAACAGCGCAATTATCGACATAATAGACAAAAGTGAAACATAACTTTAACAACACATTTTATCGAAGTGGACCACTAACACTTAACCAGAACCACTCCACAATAACCAGAAGGAAGAATCGCAGCTGCAGGAACGAGAAATCATAGGGAAAGCAGCCTTTATTGGAAGCAGGAACAGCGAGGGCATTCGTCTGACATCTGAACTCGAAGCGGCCATCTTTGCCGTCCCACAATCCATAGCGTCACAACCAAGATATCGTCATTGGTTCAAAAAATTCTTTACTTACTAGCATATATTGAATGTTATAAATGTATTTTAATTAATAAGATTATATTTTTGTAATGTTATACTTTCCATACTTTGCCCTTTTTCTCTGACTATCTATAAAATAACTGTTAAAAGAACCCGATACTAAATAATTGTACAATCTGTAGATACACCCTGAGAGAGTCGATTAATCAATCGATAGAAAATCGATTATATCAATATTTGTTAATAAAATTCATTGAAGATTATAAAACTGAATATTGTTTATTCCTACATAATAATTAGCATAATTCATAATTTTTATTGAGCAATAACTACCAGAATTTCACAACCACGAAGGAAGATAACCTCCAAATAAGGAAAGTTCACTAATCAATTGTTCTTGGAGACAATCCTATTAACTGGTGAAAGGAATTTTAAATACTAAAAAGGACATAATTCAATTAAAACAAATAATAAGAAGTTCGGAACACCACAAAACATTTTATAATAATTAATTTTAATTTAATTTAAAACAAAACAAAATAATAATAAACAAAAAATTTTTTTTACACAAACAAACAAAATACAAATTAACAAATATATTTAATTTGTTACAAATTGGCGCCCAACGTGGGGCTTTAATTAGTGATTGATAGGCCACTATAATTTGCCCAATCCCTAATTGGAGCTTGGCAGCAGTTATAAAGTTAGAAAAAAAGGGAAAATGCAACGTCGAGCAACATCAAAGAAACGGGCGGCGGAGGCCAAAAAGGAAATTGAAATCAATATGGAAGACAAAGAGGCGACACCGGTGGAAGACGTGGAAATGTTATTGCCCCCAGTGGAACCTAGACAACCCGCACCACCAGAGGAACAGCCGGAGAGACCCACACAAACAGGGGACGCCAATGTCCCAGAGAAGGAGATGGAGAAGTCCAAAACCATGGAAGATAGTAAAATGGATAAGATAATGGAGATGTTCCTACAATTGAATAAGAAAATGGATTCCACACAGGAAGAAATCAAATCCACAAAGGAAGAATTAAGGGAAACCAATAAGAAAATGGATTCTACAAAAGAAGAAAATAGTAAAGAAAGGAAGGAAGACAACCAGTCCTTGAAGGAAGATTTGAGTGAAATAAATATACAGAATCATCAAAAGAAGAATTGGGAGAATTAAGTAAGAGAATAGAGGAAACCAGCAAGGAAATGAAAGAGGACAACCGATCCTTGAGTCAGAAAATTTATGAAACTAATCAGAAGATGGAGGAAACCAGCAAGAAGATGGAAGAAAAATTGGAGGAGAATAACAAGAAAATGGAAGAGAAGATGGGGGAGAAGTTGGAAGAATTGAGAGTGGATAACCAACTATTAAGAGAAGAATTAAGGGAGGTTAACCAGGAAAATTTGGACAAGTTAGACGAAATGATGGAGTTGTTAAGAGAAGAAATGAGCAAGGAACTCAACGATAATAAGGAGTACACCAACAAGAAAATAGAAGAAGAAACCATGGTAATAAAACAACAGATCACGGAAATTGACGAAAAATGTAACCAAACCGAGAGGGAAGCACAGGAATTCAAGGAAGTGGTAAACACCAAGTTCACTAATATCGAAGAGCACAGTCGCAGGAAAGTGGAAGAACACCGGAAGGAAACTCAGGAAGAATTCGGGAAGGTACGGAGCCAAGTCGCGGAAAGGTGTGACGGAATGGAAGACGCTATGACAAATATCACGGGTCAAGTACGGCAGAGCCAAGAAGAAATGGAAGTCTTGAGAAATCGACCCACTAACTTTACTGGGATACCAATCAATGAAAATCGGGAATGGCTGAATTTCCGGCAGTACAAAAGAAAACCGATGGAGTTCCTGGCCCGGATTCCAAACATAGAGGGAGTAGGTGGAATAACAACCAGGAGATATTGGACGAGTCGTTCAGGGAAATGACCGACAATTGGTGGATGGCGAATCGGAGTGAGATCGCGGACTACCAACAGTTCAGGAACCTGTTCAAAGCGAAGTACTGGTCAGAAACCACGCAGAACCTGATACGAGACAATATTTGCCATGGACGATACAGGGCCCAACTAGGTAACACCATGACAGCCTATTTATTAGGGAAGGTGTGTCTGGCGAAACATTTAGAACCGGCGATACCCGAGGAATGCCTGGTGAACAAGTTGTCCTATCACTACGATGAAGATATCATCAGGGCAAGAAGGGGCAGCCAAATAAAGACAGTGCAAGCCATGACCGAGTTACTGGAAAGTTATGAAAATGAGGAATACTACCGTCAGAGTAGAAGGAGAAACGATAGGCCAGAAATACGAATTAACCAGTATCCCAGTAACAGCAACAACCAGAATGGGAACAACTACCAAGGGAACCGTAACCATCAGAATAATTACAACGGCAATAATAACCCGCCGAACAATAATAGGAATAACTTTAACAATAATCCAAATAATAGTAGGAACAATAACCACTACCCAAATAACCAAAATAATTATTATCAACCCCCTAATAATTCCTATAGTCAGAGAAACCCCCACCCCGGTAATGCTGAACGGTATTACCAAAATAATCGAAATTACAATACAAATAACTATAACAATAACAACAGAGTTTCCCGTCCACGAGTAAATTTTATAAGAGCTGAAGATCGTGGGCCAAGAAGGTACAACCGTCAGCGAAGGAACAGTTTCCACGATGGAGATCGTCGGCGAAGAAGCGAAGAACGTGATGGTCCGAGATACGAACAACATAGAAGGAGTACCAGTCTAGATGATCCTGGCCGGCAACCAAACCGAGCACAAACGTTTGAACAGAATAAAGAGCGGCAGGAACCGACGCAAGGTTTCCAGAACGACACCTCGGTCGGTCCGAATAACAACGACGAACACGATAATTTAAATGGGAGGAGGCAGTGATGAACTATCACGACCCTTCACTGCTCCTATCTCCTGGGTATAAACAAGAGTTGCAAGAGGCAACCGAATTGAAAAACATTACCATCATTAGAAACAACTATTTGAAAAACATAAGAACTGAACTATTGGAGGAGAACGAAACTAGCCTTGATAGTCAGAATAATGAAATATTATATATAAAAGCGGAAGTAGAAGGAATCCCCACCAAAATCATGATCGATACCAGTGCTAATATATCAATAATAAAAGTAATTGAACTGGAAAGAATCCAGAAAGAATGTGGTAAAATTTTGCCAATGTTGCCAGTAAATAATATTGTCTTAGTAGGTGCAACTGGCCGCCAGAACAAAACTATTAGAAATCAAGTTTCTGTAAATGTCGTTAGCCGTGGTATAGCTTTGAATATGGTATTTTTAATCGCCACCGGACTGCCATTTAATATATTGGTAGGTTGCGATGTTTTAAGGAGGAACTCCGCCATTATAGATCTGAACCAAGAAAAGGTATCAGTTTTCAGACGGAATAACGTGGACAGCAGATTTAGTAGGAGGCAAGAATATACTTCCCAGTAGTATACACCAACAAATTCGGAAAATAAACTTTGTAGAGAACAGCTCCCTGAATAAACAGATAATATATAATAACGTGGAAGAGGATTTATGGTCAGTGAAGATACAGGAAATACGGGACTTCCAGTGCGGAACCACCAACGAGAAAATACCCATACACCAAGCAAATCGTCTGATAAGTGTACATGAAAAGTACAAATCAGTATTTTCCGATGAACCTGGTAAGGTAAAGAATTATCAGTGTAAACTTGAATTTAAGGAAAACGTGGAATTTAACCGGAGGTCATATCCCATCCCGCATTCACTAAAGGAGGCCGTGAGAGCGGAAATTAATAAGATGATCAGCAGTGACATAATTGAGATTAGTCAATCTCCATTCACTAGTCCAATCATAGCTGTTCCCAAGAAAAACGGACAAGTCCGGCTTTGTTTGGATACGCGCGAATTAAATAAAACAATCATTAATGACAGAACATCACCAGGTGAGATAGAGGAGATCTTGAAACGATTTCACGGTACCAAGTTTATTAGTACATGGGACACTGTGTGTGGTTACTGGCAAGTGGAGTTGCACCCACAGAGTCGTCAGTATGTGGTGTTCATATTCGAAGGGCGCAATTACCAGTTCAAAAGATTGCCTTTCGGACTTGTGAATTCAGTAGCCATCTTTGTGGCCTGTATGGACCAGATACTTGGACAGGAAGCACTCCAATTTACCACAGTATATGTAGACGATCTGCTGATTACCTCGGAAACCTGGGAGGAACACTGTTACAGAGTAGAACATGTACTCAAGAAGTTAGCAAAGAATAATATAACTCTTAAATTGGAGAAATCCAAATTCATTGCTCGAGAAGTACAGTTCTTAGGTTTTAATCTAGACGATAAAGGTATATCCCCATCATCAGAGAAAGTGGAGGCAATTCATAAGTTCCCTAAACCGAAGAACAGGAAACAGTTACAATCTTTTCTCGGACTCTGTAACTATTACAGAAAGTTTCAGCATCAATATTCCGAGCTGACAGCCAAGTTTCAACCACAATTGTCTTCGAAGAATAAATGGATCTGGGGTCAAGAACAGGACGATACTTTCCAACTAATCAAAGACAAATTTTTAGAGATCGTTATACTTCGTCACCCGAATTTTAAAAAACCTTTCTTCTTGAATTGTGATGCTAGCAACATCAGTTTAGGAACGACTTTATATCAGGAAGATGAGGAGGGTCACCATCTGGTGATTAGCTTCGCTAGTCGTACCCTGAATCAATGCGAGAAGAACTACAATGTGACCAAGAAAGAATTGCTTAGTGTAGTATTCGCATGTAGCAAATTCCAGACATATATTTTAGGGTATCCAGTTACCATCTGCACTGATCATAAATCCATCTCATTTCTATGTAGGCGCAAGTTGAGTCATGGCCGACTGGCTAGATGGGTACTCGCCCTGCAAGAGTACAACCTACAATGAGAGTACATCCCGGGGAAAAGAAATGTTGTAGCAGACGTGTTATCATGCATTAATTTGGAAGACCAGACCTTTGAGGGAGAGGAGAGCTTAGTCAAAATCTACAACCTTATTAAAACAAGATCTGATTTAGAGGCTTTATTGGTAAACATCCGCATCCACCAACAATCTGACCCTAAGCTGAAAAATATTATTACTCGATTAGAAGCAGACGATGACACCGTTTCTAAATATTACCATATTAACAAAGGTATATTATTTGTTAAAACATCGTTAAACAAAGAAACATGGAAAGTGATTATTCCGAACCACACTGAAAAAGAAATCATAATCGATTACCATATCAGGTATGGCCATATGGGAGCGCTGAAAGTGATACAGGCCTTAGAGGAGAATTGTCTAATTAAAAATATAAACCAAAAGGTGAGAAATTACCTAAAATCATGTAATATTTGTCAGTGTGTTAAGGTTAATAACGAGAAGAAGGAAGGTATAATGATACCCATAACATCTAAAGCGAAACTGGAGAAAGTGTTTTTAGACATCTGCGGACCATTTCCCCGCAGTGGCGGTCGACACAGATACAATACCTCATCATAATTATGGACCATTTTACAAAGTACGTAAAGCTATACCCGGTTAATCGGGCAACCACAATAAAAGTTCTTGGAGTCATAACGGAATTATATGTGCCAGAAATAGGAAAACCGACTTCAATCATCACTGACCATGGTGCACAGTTCAAAGGGAGAAGATGGCGGGACACATTATTATCATTTGGGATTAAAACATACAAGATGTCAGTCTACCACCCAAGTAGTAATCCGGCAAAGAGGGTATTGAGAGAAGTGGGGAGTATCTTGAGAACGTACTGTCACCACCAACAGAAAAAGTGGCAAGAGTACTTATCAGCCAAGGAAAAGTTCCTAAATTTCGCTCACCATCCAGCTATAGGAATTACACCTTACTCCGCAATGTACGAGAAACCAACACCCCGAGAGATTGAAGAGATAACAGAGTTCCCGACGAATGATGGTCGTAAGTTTGACAAAGTGAAATTTTATAACAAGGTGGCCGAAGACCAAGAGAAACGGCAAGCCAAATATCAAAAGGCGATTGGACGAGTAATCACGTATAAAGAGGGAGAAAAAGTACTATTAAAAACCGAGAACTACCCAGCACCCTAGAAGGGATAACGAAGAAACTATTGTTACTCTATACTGGACCATATCTCGTTGCCAAAAATAATAACAACAGTACATACGAACTGAAAGAAATAGTTTCCGGAAAAGTCAAAGGAGTATACAACCAAGCCTCCATAAAGAAATATTACGAAGATTGAATTTAGAATAATAATTATCAAAATTCTAAAATATTAGTAAGATCAACTTACAAATAATTTGAAAGAAAACAATTGGGAAATAAAAAGAAGAATTTGAATTTTGAAATAATCCTCAAAATTTAAAAAGATAGTAAGATCAACTTACAAGTAATTATTTATGGAATTTAATTTTGAATGAGATAAGAAAAACAATATGAATTTTGTATAATCATCAAAATTTAAAATAGAAGTAAGATCAACTTACACAAGTAATTTAAAAGGAAACAATTTGGAAATAAAAAGAATAGAATTTGAATTTTGAATAAAACCCTCAAAATTCTAAAAAATATAAGTAAGACCAACTTACAAAAATAATTAAAAAAAAAAAATAATTTGGAATTATTAAAAGAGAAGAATTGGTTATTATAATAAAATTATCAAAATCTAAAAAAGAAAAAAAAATAATATAATAAGAACAACCGATGACTAACTATTTATGAAACGATTATGTTATGGAAACAAATCATCAAGAACGATGATTATGATATTACTCAGTTCTGAAAAAACAAAGAACAACTCATACCGAACATATGAAGAAAATAGTTTTGACAAGAAAATAATAAAACATTAATGAAAGGCAAAGAGAAATAAAGACCACATGAAAAATATAATATTAATAAATTAATTTTAATGAATACAAAAGCGGATTAATAACTTTCTGAGAGAGAGAAAAGAAAGGAAAATATGTTTATATAATATGATCATAATAACAACTTGGATGTCAATTATAAAGAAACCAATTGAAAAAACTAACTGACATAAAATAATGCCATTCAAATAATTAATAAGAACTAAAGAGAAAATAATATATATAAAAAAGTATGCTATCAATGTAAATAACCAGAAGAAGATCTAATGAGAATTCTGATGAAGAAGGAAAAATTACACCATAACTAGTAACAAACATATTAACAAAGTTTCCAACCATAATAAAAATGAATATATCAGCCGAGCTAAAAAGTTAGAAGAATATATAATGAGAATAATAAATAAAAGAAGAATAAATGAGATAGAAAATGTGAGATAATCTGAGAAACAACGAAGTGAAGTATCCAAAGATATTTTTATTAGTCGAAAATGAGACTATTCTATATGTAATTTTTATTTGACGACTGTCTGTAGATAATTCCAGCAGCATTATATTTTTGAGCAGAGATGAATTGCCTCTGAACTCAATTAGAAGTGAAGTATGGCCAGCAGAGTATATGTAGCCACAAGTGCCTCTCTGAACTGCCCCAGCTCACGCGGTAGGGAATGTTAGGGAATTAATATCCCAGGGATAGAACACGAAGTTAAGAAAAGAAAGAATATAATAATAATAAATCTCAGAAAACACTAACTATCCAAGAAGAATCAAAGTCAGATAAGAGACTATAAAGTTTATTAAGCTCAAGTATGAAGAAGCCGATATAGAAATGGGGAGGAAAACGAATAATAATAAATAAAAAGTTATCATAAGCAATTATTTCATCTATAATCATGTCTGAAATAATCACTTCTGGAGGAGAGCAATCTGTAGCATGACAAATAATGCCCATAGTTCTGAATGGAGAGAATGATCATAAAATAAAATAAATACATTTAAATCCAAGAAAGCGATATAAAAAATTAATTAAGAACCACCGTAAAGCACAATCATAGATTGAAGTAAAAGTTTCATTAAAACCAATATTACAATGAGTGATGAGTAATAAAAATAGACTTCAAAAAAAATAAATAAAAAATAAATAAAGGTAATACCCAGGTAGGATAGGAGTAGGTAAGGAAGAAACCCAAACAAGACAACATCCACAAGAAGAAGGAGTGCTCTTATAAGAAACCCAAAACAAAACCCCAAAAGAAAGTAATAAAAATAATAACAAATGAAAGTATAACAAATACCCAAATTTAGAAACCATGTAAAATAAATATAAGCCAAAAGTGTATAAAGAAGAATTGAAAGTGAACCAATGTGAATTAATTATATAAGGCAAAAAACAAACCTTCATTATCCTCTATAAATGGATTTCTTGATTTTAAAAAAGACTATAAAGATAATTAGAAATAAAATCAAAGAATAAAAAGGGGATCAGTGCAAGTTTTTGTGTTATAATAAATAAACCTTATGTGTCAATATTGCAGTTCATAAACTGAGTAAATTGTGAAATAATACAACTTTGAAGTGTTTATATTATGTCAATGAATAATCTTAAATAGAGTATTATCATGACAGATAATACAAGTGTTTCTAAATAATAACTGCCACTCTTTATATACAACATTCATTAGAATGACAGTAAATAAAGCAAGAGCAGGCCATATAAAAAGTGAAGTGACAAAGAATTATTACCCCAAAATAAACAAAAAACAGATATGACTGAAAATAAAACTAGGTATATATAAGAAATAGAGTAAACGATGGAAGGACAGATATGTTTTGTTTATTTAGAATAAGTTTAAATAGCTCAAGGATAAAATGTCTGAGATTACAATCCTTTTAGTATAAAACTTTTATTATGAAAATGTTTATTATGTTTTAAAAATAGTTAATCCAGAGTAAAATGTCTGAGTTTGAAAGACTATTGTTAATTTCAATCATGTGTTATGAATTAATAGTATAAATTATATACTAAATTTTTTTTTTTTAATAAGGAAATGTTAATAAATTAGAATAGAAAGTCAGAGAGGGTATAAACAAAATGTATTATTTAAAAACTTTGTATGTAAAAACTGTTAAAAATCTAGGCCAAATAGTAAAACTAAACAGCATTAAAATTGATGAAATAAGTTCAGAAAAACAATTAAACTGATGGAATTTATATAAGGTAAATCAGTCATAGAGTCATATAACAGGAACTATAAGTAAGAACGATTTTGTAAAAAGGTAGTAAGAATTATTGTTAAAAATGCAAATGTGAAAACTGAAAATTCAAAGGGGGGAGTCACATATTAATGTATAATATTTAAAAAGAGAACCAATTAATCAAATTACAAGAAATTAAGGGAAGATAAACCTTTTATGTCAATCTGAGATTTAATACAATCATTAATATAAGATGTAAAATGGCAACATTTTTGAGAAGAACAGGAAGTAATATTTAAGACTTACAATTTTCAAAATGAAGTAAATATAGCATTTTAGATCAAAAACTTAATAAAACTATCTTATTTGGTATCAAATCAAGCAGAATGAACTGAAGAAGAAGATTATATATTTAGTAATTAATAAATTTAAATAATAGCAAAAATATATTCAGTTATATAATGTAAAATTTCACATGTACAGGATGTAAAATAATTTTGAAACAATGGATTGCTAATATTAATTTGGCTAAGACTTTTGGAGAAGACGAAGGAAGTGAGTTAGTTCATTATTAGCCGTCGTGAAGTACACTTGATACGAGGACTAAATCAAATATTAACCTAATAGCTGAGACATAAATGGCGTATATTCGATAAGCCTAGCCTGATGTGAAAAACGCGAGTTATTGTAAAATTACATTTAAACCGTAAATTCAGTGGAAATAACACCAACAAACATTAAATTAACTTAAACCAGAACAGAACACAAGTGAATACCCAATTTAAACAATTTAAACATTAATTCCACATCACGAAACAAACAGCGCAATTATCAACATAATAGACAAAAGTGAAACATAACTTTAACAACACATTTTATCGAATTGGACCACTAACACTTAACCAGAACCACTCCACAATAACCAGAAGGAAGAATCGCAGCTGCAGGAACGAGAAATCATAGGGAAAGCAGCCTTTATTGGAAGCAGGAACAGCGAGGGCATTCGTCTGACATCTGAACTCGAAGCGGCCATCTTTGCCGTCCCACAATCCATAGCGTCACAACCAAGATATCGTCATTGGTTCGAAAAATTCTTTACTTACTAGCATATATTGAATGTTATAAATGTATTTTAATTAATAAGATTATATTTTTGTAATGTTATACTTTCCATACTTTGCCCTTTTTCTCTGACTATCTATAAAATAACTGTTAAAAGAACCCGATACTAAATAATTGTACAATCTGTAGATACACCCTGAGAGAGTCGATTAATCAATCGATAGAAAATCGATTATATCAATATTTGTTAATAAAATTCATTGAAGATTATAAAACTGAATATTGTTTATTCCTACATAATAATTAGCATAATTCATAATTTTTATTGAGCAATAACTACCAGAATTTCACAACCACGAAGGAAGATAACCTCCAAATAAGGAAAGTTCACTAATCGATTGTTCTTGGAGACAATCCTATTAACTGGTGAAAGGAATTTTAAATACTAAAAAGGACATAATTCAATTAAAACAAATAATAAGAAGTTCGGAACACCACAAAACAATTTATAATAATTAATTTTAATTTAATTTAAAACAAAACTAAAAATAATAGACGTTTAATGAAGAAATTTGTGTTAGTGGTTGAAATCACAATCAGAATGATCAATATTGTGGTGTGCAATATTGATCATTCTGATTGTAAAAAATAATAATAATAAACACAAATTTTTTTTACACAAACAAACAAAATATATTTAATTTGTTACAGCTTTTAAAAAGAAGAATTCCGTCCTCAGGTAACTGTTTTACTTAAGAAAAGAAAGATCTGCTAATAAAGGCTCTATTAGTCATTGATAATGCTCCCGCCCATCCTCTTGATGATTTAGAAGAATGTTCATCTGATACAAACAGCATTCGATGTATGTTTCTTCCTGCTAGCACAACAAGCTTACTACAACCAATGGACCAAGGCGTCATTGATTGTTTTAAGAGGTGGTACGGAAAGTGCTTTTTACAAAATTTGACACTTAGTGAAAAGAATGTGGACACTGAAAAATTTTGGAAGGCATACACTATAAAGGATGCAATATATAATACAGCTGATGCCTAGTAAAGTATTCTGGAAAACACTAAAATCTGCCTGGAATAAGTTACAGCCATCTGAATAACTACAACCAGCATCTACAGAACCACAAGGTCTTGATCCCACAAGTTCTTAGACATCTGCCAATCCCTACCAGCATTTAACAGTTTGAATGAAGATGACATCAAAAATTGATGTGAAACAGACTTACCAGATGTTGGCTATGAAATGTTTAGTGATGATTAAATTATTATATACGTATCCACAGAACCTACAGAAGCTAATGATGAAGATGACCAGCCAATAAAACCTGCAATTTCTCGTAAGGAATCAAGTGGTATGAAGTCCAAGATGAAGCAGAACTGTCTAAAATAATTTCACTGCGCCAAATACATAATCTGGCTGTTGAAAAGTATGGTCGACAGAAAAAACAAAATGAAAATTACAGATTTTGTTTCACAATCATTAAACACTTTTTTTTTTGGCAATTACAGTGCTTAACTTGTTTGAGTTTGAAAATTTCCAGCAATAAAGATAAGTGCCATGAGATTTATTCCAAATATGGATTTAACAAAAAATTGTATATGTTTAATGTATACAGAGCTAGACTACACAAAACTGTAACAGCATACACAACAATATTGTAATCATAAAAAGAATGAAGATGGAGCAAGTTAAATTGCAACAAGATATGACTTAACACGTTGACTGCAGGCCACTGCGGGGGCCATAGTACATACAGTCACCACCATGCGTGCCATGGCCAGAGCCATGCATATCTCTCTCCAATGTATTTGTATCAGTGTGCCTTAGCACCGAAGGAACATCACTGACCTTATTGATAGCAGTCATTAAAGATAAAATAAAAGTAAATTAATACCTTTTATAAAAGGAAATTAATATGATTTAGAACTGGCCTTTCCCAATCGTTCAATGGAGCTTGAACTTCCTAACAGTTCGATCAATGAGGCAATATATATATGAACAAGTAAACAAAATTGCTGAAATAATGGAGATTCAAGGTTTCAAGCAGCTACTAGGCGACTGGAGTTATCATCACAGAACTGTTTATGATGATTACAGGATGATGACTTGTTTTTGAATACAAATAATTTTTGCAAATTAGATACAATTTTTAGATTACACCAAAATGAATTACAGTACTGCGCACAGTAATTTAGTTTGCTGTATTCTAGAGGGTGTTGTAACAATCCAAAAGAAATTCAGCATTTTTTTAATGGTAAAATCGGTAAATCACTTTTGTCAACCTTATTGAACTTCCACCAACTGAGCGATTTACACTAGTTTATACACATGAAATCTGAAAGTGTGTTGCATGATCACTGAAATAACAGGGAGTAACGACCCAGCAAAAACATGTTACACCAAGTGTCTGTACCAAACCAGAATGTAAAATCAAGGTACATTTTATATTGTTTGTATGGGAAATTAGTTGGAACCCTGAAAAATAAGCGTTACATCATGTGTCGCATTATATCGAAGAAGCGTTAAATCAAGGTTCCACTGTATTTATTTCTGTACTGTATCTGCCTGTACACATGACCTAACAAAAAGAATTATCTTGTTGTTGCATCCTCTTCGTTCACTTATTAATTTAATAATATATATAATACTTTCACTTATGAACTTACTGTTGTCACTTCCCAAACGTTTCAAGATGTTGTTTCTCTTCTTCAGTGGGTTGAGTACTAACTGTCGATTACAGAATAACCGTTACGGAATGGAGTGTGTGGTGGGGGTTGATGGTGGGAAGGGATTGGCGCTGAGGTTCGAATTATGTGTGTGGATCAGTGTGTCAAATAGTGTATGTGATTTGTAATGTATCTGTTCATTTAATATGTTGTTTGGTTGTAGCGTGTGATATCTGTATATTTCAAATTGTTCAGCTGTGTTTAGTTTTCTACTTTTTGGTAAGTAGTGTAATATTTCCATGTTGTGTTCTATGTTTGTGTAGCTGTGGTTTTCGTTATGTAAATGTGTGGCAAATGTGGAATGTATGTAGTTTGTGGTGAGGGCTTTTAAATGTTCAGAAAACCTGGAAGAAAAAGATCTTCCCGTCTGGCCGATGTAGAATTGTTGACAATCATTGCAATTTAATTTATAAACCCCTGTTTTGCTGTATGTGTCAATGTCTTTGTTAGTATTGTTTATGTGTTTTCTAATGGTGTTGTTGGTTCTGTAAGCTACTTTATAATTTTGTTTCCTAAATGTGTTTGCAATTTTATGTGTATTGGAATTGTAGTATTTAAGTGTTATGTATTTACTGGGTTGTGTGCTGTTGGTCAGATGTGTTTTACTTTTTGTGTTGAGGATTCGTTTGTGTAGTTTATTTATTAATTCGGGGTTGTATCCGTTTTTGACTGCTATGTATTTAATATCATCAATGATTTATACCATAAAAAAATACACTAAACAAAACGGCATATAACCTACACGTAAAACTCACACAAATATTACACCACATTGAATTCGAACACGTAATACAACATACACGAAATATCATAGAGAAAATCCAAATAAAAATACAGGAAGTACATAACAGAAAAATCAATAACATATTAACACGCAGGAACGTAACTGTCCCGACACCGACACATAAATTTCACACACGTACTGTAAATACGACGACAACCAATTTCACTAACGCAGAAATAAACCTCTTAGATAAAGGTCTAAAACACAATTTAGGTACCAATACAAATAATAACGGTAATAGTAAACATACACGTGACACAGTCCTAGATGCTGAAACAGCCATACAACACACACTAAACCAAGACCATGATACAATACGTTATGAAATAAAGCGTAAATTACAACACACACAACAATACGAAAATAAACAACACAATAATGAATTCCAAACACTAAAAAACATAAAACACAAATTACACGAACACAACCTAACCATACTTAAAGCAGACAAAGGTAATATAAATGTCATAATAGAAAAACAGGCTTTAAATAACAAAATTGAAACATTTTTTAAGGAAAACAACATCACTAAATTAAATAAAGACCCCACCCCTAAATATCACAAGCAAATAAACAAAACCCTAAATAACACAAAACACATAGTATCACCTGACAACATCAAATATCTAAAACAAATTAAACCAAAAGCCCCTACACTAAATGCACTACCGAAATTACACAAACCCAATATTCCCATCAGACCACTTATAAACAACACACAAGCACCTGCACACAAAATAGCTAGACATTTAGATAAATTGATCAGAAATAGCATAAATTTAACAAACAACACCACTGTCAAAAATAATATAGATCTAGTGAATAAAACTCAACATGTACACATTCCCCACAATTCCACACTTGCTTCATTCGACATAACAAACCTATACACCAATGTTCCCATAAAAGAAACCATAATTACATTAGAACAATTACTAAAAATAAATAACACACCCGAAACACACATAAACGAGATCATCCATCTAACTAAAATTATCACAGATCAAAATTATTTCGCACACAATAGCATGTATTACACACAAACAGATGGACTACCCATGGGCTCCCCTATATCAGGTATACTAGCAGAAATATTCATACACACCATAGAACAGAAACACATACTGAACAACAACAAATACACCGATAAAATAATATATTGGCACAGGTATGTCGACGACATTTTACTCCTTTACAACGGCAACAAAAGACAAATAGAAAATTTCCACAAATACATTAACACTTTACACCATAAATTAAAATTCACACTTGAAATAGAATTAAACAACAGCATAAACTTTTTAGACCTTACAATCACCAAAACAAACAACACACACACATACAAAATATACAGAAAACCCACCACATCAGACATGGTCATACACAACACAACCAACACAACACAAACATGCAGCTTTCAACTACATGCTCCATAGGCTCACGTCAATACCCCTAAACACACATGACTACCAAGATGAATTAAACACAATTAAATACATAGCAGTCAAAAACGGATACAACCCCGAATTAATAAATAAACTACACAAACGAATCCTCAACACAAAAAGTAAAACACATCTGACCAACAGCACACAACCCAGTAAATACATAACACTTACATACTACAATTCCAATACACATAAAATTGCAAACACATTTAGGAAACAAAATTATAAAGTAGCTTACAGAACCAACAACACCATTAGAAAACACATAAACAATACTAACAAATACATTGACACATACAGCAAAACAAGGGTTTATAAATTAAATTGCAATGATTGTCAACAATTCTACATCGGCCAGACGGGAAGATCTTTTTCTTCCAGGTTTTCTGAACATTTAAAAGCCCTCACCACAAACTACATACATTCCACATTTGCCACACATTTACATAACGAAAACCACAGCTACACAAACATAGAACACAACATGGAAATATTACACTACTTACCAAAAAGTAGAAAACTAAACACAGCTGAACAATTTGAAATATACAGATATCACACGCTACAACCAAACAACATATTAAATGAACAGATACATTACAAATCACATACACTATTTGACACACTGATCCACACACATAATTCGAACCTCAGCGCCAATCCCTTCCCACCATCAACCCCCACCACACACTCCATTCCGTAACGGTTATTCTGTAATCGACAGTTAGTACTCAACCCACTGAAGAAGAGAAACAACATCTTGAAACATTTGGGAAGTGACAACAGTAAGTTCATAAGTGAAAGTATTATATATACTATTAAACAAAAAGAACTGTAAAAATGTTGATATAAATGTTTTAATGTTGTGACTATTCAGTGACTAAAATTCACAAAACCTTTCATCAATTATTGATTCTCAGTAGCTACTAAACTACTGATTCATATTTGTAAATATTATATCTTTAGACTGAAAACACAGTCTTGCAAACTTCTTTAAAAAAAAACTTGATACACGTGTGACAGATTAGAAGCCTGTAGATCAGGAATGAGACAGCTTACTGAATCAAATTCTTACGACCAAACCACTTTACAAAGTCAGCTATTGACTTACTGAAATCTCAACTTGATTCTAACAAACCAGCACTTGGTGTACTTTTAAGTTAAACCGGTACATGTTTACAATTTAGCACTTATTATTTAATTTTAGCTACGATTTACCTGATTCATCTGTTTTTATAATTGTTATCTCTTAGGTCCTGGAAATAAATTAAGTTTCTACTACAGTCAAAAGATAATTGTGTTTTGCTGACAACATCCCATAAAATTGCACATTTTAGCACCAGTTAGCAAGTTAATCAGTGGCTTTGGATACATTTTTTTTTTTGCTGGATCTGTATAAACGATGATTCACACAGAATGCAGGATTTAAATTACATGCAACTGTTATCTGTTAGGTTGTTATCTGCAGAAAAACTATGCCTTCTGCTTTATCGTTTGTTTATGTTACAATTAGTTCTCATAGAGCACTATTCAAAGCAACAGAGGCTTGTAACAGTGAAAATGCATTATATGTACACAGAATTTATGCTGAGACAGTTTCCAATCTGTGGGATTTTTTTGCCCAACAAACTGCAGCTAATCAGTCAAAAATTCTGAGACAAATTTAGAAACTCAAAAAAATGTATACAACCATAGACATTAAATCTCTTCAGGCTTCCTCATGCTAGGTGGTCTCTTGAAACCATCACTGTCAAGAGAGATGGTCTTCATCAAGAGTCCAAGGAAATCGTTTCATCATTTCACAAAAACTGGCTATTGTGAATGCAGTTAATTTTAAAAAAGATCTGCATCCGAATGCCTGCAAGATACAAATTATCCAATAACTCGAGCCAATAAATCATTGAAAATGCCCAGAATTTCTCAACCAGGTATTTTGCAAAACCAAAAAGTTGACAATGACTTTCCTAAGACAATCCATTGTTAGTGATGGAGGCACGCTTCCAACTGAACGAGTTTGTCGATAAACAAAATTGTTGGATTTGGGGCACAGAAAACCCACAAGTGATTTATGAGAAGTGTTGTATCCATGATGAAAAGCTCTTTGGTGGGATTCCAGGCTGGTAGAGGATGTGGGTTACTCTTTTTTTGAACATTAGGCCAAAAATGAAGTAACAGTGAATGGCGAACAGCAACACGATAACAGCATTAGCAGTTTCTTACACCCTTAATTGAATAGGGTATGGGTGTGAAAGACATATCATTTCACCAGGACATAATCTATAATACTGTGTGGAAATAAATGATATGTTATGACAAAATTTCCTCCCTGTCTCATCTCACAGAATGGGAACCAGAATTCACCATCAACACTCTTGTGATCTGACATACTGATATTTGACTTCTTACTTCTGGGTTTGTGAAATTTCATCTTTACACCAACAAACCACCAGTAGGTCAAAGATGACCTATTTGAGTCAAGATGCAAATTTGGTGTGTTGTTAAAAATACTGAGGCACAATTATGTAAAAAATTACAGAAAATTTCATAAAGCTAAGGATACATATGTCTGTTCTACAACTATCCGCATGAAGTGGCTTTCTAATAAAATTTGAATATCTAATTTCTTTAGAAATAATGATTTTATTAGAAAAATAATAAATCTTGTATTCTTTTTAGAACACTAAAATTTCCAAATCCATGGTTGTATGCAGGCCCACAAAATCTTCACCAAGCTATTCTTTATCAAGTAATCTGAAAATTATACCTCAATTTTATTTTAATCATCATATTTTTTATATTTATTAATAAAATTTTATTCTTTTCATTGATCCAATGTGTCCATGTAACTTCTCTTGCACTTCATAACGATAAATAAGCCAACCAACTTGATCCTGGAGCATGGTTCATACTTCGTTACATCTGAATATCAACCATTAAGTACTCTTTGTCAAATTCAGAATTCTCTAATTTAGATCTCTCTCTCCTCTCTATCCTTCACTCTGTGTGCATGCAGCAAATACTGTCAAATAATTTTTTTTTTGTAAATTTTAAATCACAGAAAATCCACACTGTGTGCAGTAGCACATGATGTCAGTTGAAGTCAGCAATACTGTACAGTTTTATATTCACTCAGCACTATTTGTAACAATGTCATACTCCATAATATTAGAGCGCTTCCTATATCCATGTATTTTTGTGCATGTAGTAAGTCACATGCACTGTGATGTTTTGAGTGTAATGTACATATTTTGCAGACCGATGAAGTGAATTCCAAATAGAATAAACATAATTATAAATGTATCACATAAAGAATCCTTTACAACATAAATTTAAAAAAAAATTGTAATTTTATTACCACTTATTATTTATAACACTACTAGAGCAAAAAACCTTGTTGCCTATATAGACAAACTGTGGAAATACCATATTATTGTACAAATTTGAATTGTATCGTTTTAAGTGACTCACTGGTATAGTTCTATGATTAATTTGTGGACAGAGAGAGTAAATATTTAGGTATTGTAAGGCTACAGAGAGACTACAGGTTTGACTTAAATCAATAATTTTTATTATGATGATCAGCAAAGAAAATAAATATGGGAATAACATACACTACACACCAATAATTTTTTTTTCATACTTTGATACAATATTCATTTTAATGTGCAAACTATGGGAAACAAGAATACATGCCTGCTCATAGGCGGAGCCTGATGAGCGTAGCGAAATCAGGCATAGCCTTCTATCCATGACTCGGTGCACAACTTAGACCGCGAACTCCTCCGAAACTATTCAACCGAATCTTATAACATTTTGCATATATATATCCGGACAGTTTTGTAGAGTGCACACATGTAATTTTTTGTCTCTAAATTATTTGGTTCAAAAGATATTACAATTTTTTTTAAATCTTAGCTTAAATGTGTGAGAGGAAGAGAGATAGAGATATCGTGGCCCAGCTCACTCGCACTTACGTGGCGCTAGGCGACTCACCGGTCACCGGCCGATTTCGGTGCTCGCATGCCGGTGTGTGCGGCTTCTGCCGCCCGCGGTGGCTGTCGCTCGATAAGATAAGATTTTGTTGTATACACTTTGTATTCGTGTCTCACACGTGTTTAATTCAAACTGTAGTAGAGCATTGTTCTATGGTGTAGCCAGATGTACGGATTGGACTTAAGTGTTGAACAAGTGTCAATTTTTGGACGAGAATCTATGTAGTTGCTGATGCAACTGCAACTTTCCATTACATATTGCAACCACAGTTCAGGTAAATTTGAATCCAAATTCCATTTAAATTATTATTATTCTTTATTCAATTTTTCAAATTCTATTAAAATTATTATTCTTATACTTCTTATTCAATTTTGTACTTTTTATTTAAGTAATTTTTTCTGTTATACGCATATACATTCTTATTCATCAATTTATATATATGTATTATTTATAGTATGCCTCGACGGAGAAGAGGTCCAAATATTGGTCGTGTAACTATAAATCAAAGATGGATGAGACAGCGACAAAATGTTGCTGCAGCAACTGTTGAAGGCCCTGCAGAACATAACATGAATCATGGGACCGTGGTCAGTTGCGACCCATTCGTATAAAACCCGGTCAGTTGCGACCGAGGTGGAAACTTGGACCTGGTCAGTTGCGACCAATTGAATTTTTATGTTATTATTAACATATACATGTTTCATGAGCTTATACCATTATAATTCTAACCATTCCTATTCTATCCGAACCTAACCTAACCTAACCTAACCTATCCTAACCTAACCATACCTTACCTAAACTAACCTAACCTGACCTAACCTAACGTGACAAGAATATTGGAAGAAAGAGTTTACTGAATTGAAATCTCATCCAAGTTCAGAATAGGAACATTTATAATGACAGAGTCGGTCAGTAAGTAAAAGTTCGAGGCGCAATTGACCGCGTCAAAACAGGTAAAAACGTTTAGTTGCAACTGACCGAGACCGGAATCATGTGTTATATGATCAAAACAACACAGGATATAGGAATCTTCAGAATGAATTTGAAGATAATTTACGATCTCTAGAATTCTATGAATGTGTAAATTGTTCTCGAGTGTTGATGGAGCAAACATTTTTTGATATGTGTCCGCAGTGTAAGTGAAATCCAAATAAGTTTACTGGAGTTAATCGTATGGATCCTAAAGATGTACCTATAGAACTGATGGATCTCACTTATGTAGAACAACTCTTGATAGCAAGAGTACAAGCAGTGATGCATGTATATAGGGTGAAATCGAGAGGCTTTCCCAGTCAATATGCTTATAACGCAAATTACAAATTTGGTCAAAATATAACTGACATTGTTAGTTCCTTGCCCCCTTTGGCTGCGATGCAACTCTTTTCACGGCTCCTACTGGTGTGGCAGCTAACAATATTGCTGGACAAACTATTCATTCAGCTCTAAGAATAAATACTTCAAAGAGAAGGGGAGGAACTTTCAAAGATTTAGAAGGTGAATCCAAAATTGCTTTTGAAGAAGAATTAAAAGATGTGAGGTTCGTTATTATTGTTGAAGCCAGTATGTTGGGTTTGAATTTGTTTTTCAAAGTGGATATGCGACTCAAACAAGCAAAGCAGCATTCTTCAGCTGTTCCTTTTGGTGGCCTTTGCATGTATTTAGTCGGTGATTGGTCCCAACTTCCACCGGTTTCTGACAGGAGTCTTTACAATATTGGTAATAATGTTCAGACCATTCAATCGAATCTTTTATATAAACAGTTCAAAAAAGTCTTCTTTTTAATGGAGATTATGAGACAGCAAGGTGATGATCAAACAAATTTCAGAGACTTTAAATAAAGTCACAAACGAAACAATCACTGAACAAGATTATCAGCTCTTATCTAAAAGATTTTATGTAAACAATATCGGGGACAATTTCAAAGATACTGTCTCTATAATGTCGAAAAATGCCTTAAAATCAAACGCTTTAATTATGAAAAACTAGAAAGCAATAAACAACCCGTGGCTCTAATCAACGCCATCCATAATTGCCCAGAAGCCTCTCTAGCAAAATCTGATGATGCTCAGGGATTATTTGCCCAATTACGTTTATGTAAAGGTGCTTGAGTTATCCTTAGAAGAAATCTTTGGGTCACAAAAGGACTAGCCAACGGTTCAGTTGGGACAGTAACTGATATTATTTATGACCTGGCAGTTGAATGCGAAAATTATAATAATCACATGCCAATATGTATACTTTTATCTTTCAAAAAATATACAGGACCAGTTCTGTACGAGAATTCAATACCCATTGTACCAGTAGTGGCATCATTCAAGAAAAATTAAATTTCTTGTACTCGCAAACAATTTCCATTAATGTTAGCATATGCTGTTAGTATACATAGATCACAAGGGATAACATTAGATAAGGCAATTGTTAATTTAGGAGACAATAAATTTCAGGTTGGATTAACGTATTTCAAGAGTGAAAACACTAGAAGGATTGTTATTAAAACCGGCATTTAATTTTGGTAGACTGCTATTAATCAGCAAGTCCATCAATGCTATTAAAAAATTAATACAAGTCCATCAATGGTTGATCATAGAGATGCGTTGCAAAGGTTGTGGAATATGTGTAATGACAATTAATGTATATTGTACTATAATGTAGTGTATTCGATAAAAAGTGTGTATCATAAAAGTGTATATATTTTGTTGATTGTAAGAATATATATAATTGATAAATAAGTTATTACGAATCTATTTATCTAACGGATCAAAGACGGTTAATTGTAAAAATATTAATAAATTATTACGAATATCAAATCCTCTCCCCATTTGTGTCAGTGACACTCCTAGTTTTAGTTCTCATGGTACACAACAGCCATCAGCATTTATTTACTAATTAAAAAATATATAATAATATATATCATCCATAATCACTACTGCTTCACGAGAGACAATGTTCAATACACGGTAAAATAAATAATAACAATTTTTTTGTAGTTCCATCCTCAGTAGAAAGATAAAATTATAAATCCAAAGACAGTAGAAATTGCTTATGTAAACTCAGTAACTTTCATATATATATATATATATATATATATATATATATATATATATATATATATATATATATATATATATAGTAACAGATTACGATCTTTCTGTGGCTGTCTTCTTGTTTAATACCCAGCGTTGGATTCGTCACTTTGGTAAGAAAACCTTATATATGACTGTAATCAAATCAAATCCCACTGTTTGGGCTAGCCACTTGGTCACCAGACCGCTGTATGCCGGTCGTTACAAAAGAATAAAAATAAAATGGAAATTTCAATAATTAGAATTTCCAAACAATAAAATAATTTTGTTTATGTTTATAAAGGTATGTATACTAGATAAATCTGTTTTTTAGAGGGTTCTGTGAAAATTTTAATAACAGGTAAGTATTTATTGACCGTCGAGCACCTTTTGAAGATTTGCACCAAGTCTGGAGTTAAATAGATTAACTCCAGGTAATAATCGATTGGTGACTTTCCTTACTGGTCCAATATCTTGTTCAAGATTAGAGTATATTCTTTTCACTTAATACCTTCAGCCTTATAAATACCCTTAAATTACCCTGTGAAATAAGTACAGATACAAAATAATAGAAATATAAAGATTTATTGACAATTTTAGATAAATAATCGATATTTTATCGATGGAGAGCAATTATCGACTCTGTCTCAGGAATTATCGATTGTCATACAGAACAAAATTTTATGTTATATTACATTAAAGACAGGTTCTTTGAGCGATTAAGAATTAATAGTCAGAGAAGGGTGCTGAGAGAGTACAACATTAACAATTAACACACAAAAATACAATAATTACTATTCAATAGTATTAAATAATTCAGGTTATGATATTAGAATAAATGTTTTGTCGAACCAATGAAGACTGATGTGACGTCAGTCTCTGCGATGTAGTAGGCAGGTTTCGTTTTCAAGATGGCCGCTCCTTGGGTTGGTCTCGGCTATTGTAAATGCGTCGAGTCAGAAAATTACTATAAAATTACCTTCATCAAGGTCTAAAATGTCCCCGCACTGGTGTAATAAGTCTGTTAATCTATTTAGTGTATTCTGGTGAAGTGTTCAGTGTAAACTTGCGTTAGTTAGATTATTTTCTATTTGTTCAACTATTACGGTTAAGCTTTCAAGTTGCGGTTAGGTTTGTAGAGTAAATCAGTTGTAATATAATGTTTTACCGTTTACTGTCACTCGTATAGTGAAGTTAGAGGTTTGTTTTCACTATTGTCGTGAATGTTTTTATAGTATTGGCTTCAAAAAGTGTTTAATTTGTCTAACTCTCGTTCACTGATTTCAATAGCTAAAACGTTAGCTTCATGTTCGACTCGGTTTAAAGAACGTTTTTGTCACACACCTATTCAGCTTGATATTCAACAAAAGACTAATTAACTTGGTCATAAATCTTGCCCAGTTAATCCTTGAAAAAGTATTGTTAACATTTTTCGATTTCATACACATTAGAAAATATTACATTATATATGGAATTTTTCTATTTTATTCCTTACTTTTATGAATTATTAATCTTATTATTAGTTTAATCATCTTATTCCCTTTAAATTGATGTATTATAGTCCATATCTGTAGACATTTTGTGGAAATTAACAAATTTTGTTCACACTTTGGAAATATAGGCTCAAAATTGGATTTCCGTTTTTATATAAAACTCCTTCCATTTTAAATATTATTAATACTATTATAATAAATTTTAATTAGTCATATTTCTCTTCCTTTCCTTAAATACATATAAATTACACCTTTGAACTGGTTTTTTGTGTTAATTTGTAGATTTGATATTGCTCTCTAAAATTAATTAATTTATATATTTTGACAATTTACAAAATGTTAAGGTATATCTCCTTATTGTCATTTTAATTCATAGGATCATTCCTAGTAGTAGTTAATTGTGTTATCTTATATAAATCTGGGTAGTTTACAGGATTTATTAGTGAATTATACTATTTTATATTGGTTCTCTGATTTCACCAAATGGCCTAGATTTTAGAATTTTATATTTCTTTCTTTCTCAATAAATTAAACTTGATTCCTCCTCTGACTTTACATAACTACAATTATATGAAAATAACATGATCTATAACTTATTGTTTTGTGTAGTAGTTAATTAACACTACAGTTATTAAAATAATTAATTATGAACATTGTTTATTAATCTGCACAATTTAACATATTGCAGATACAGCTTAAACATATCTCTTTTGACTATTTTTAATCTAACATAGCATACCTTTTAGTACATTATTACTGGTATGTAGGTTATTATTTATCAAACATAATTCTTTTTTTAAAACACATAACATAAATCTTATTTTCTAATAAACCTTACAAATACATTTATTTAATACATTGATTTTAGGACTGTGAAATAATAGTCTATTTAAACATGTTACACTTATTCATACTATATTAGTACCAGTCCTTTTTGGTTTAAATCATTATTATTGTGATTCCCCACATCAGCAAACATTAATTCCCATACTCTATTTATTATCATCCTTTTTTACAAAGGTCTTTTAAATAAGGATTTACATAAAAATAATAAAATACTGGAAACCTTCCATTTTATTATTTTATCATGCTGGTTATTATTAGACTTTAAAGTTGTGATATAGCATACTACTAAGTTATAGTATCACCAACTTTAAGTTTATTGCATTTTTTAAAAAACACTTATACAAATTCACTTTCACTGTTGGTTCTGATATTCTGAGTCTTATTATCTCAGACCAGACCTTTAGTCATCATGGACCGTTAAGACTAGTTTATTTTCTTTATTACACAATAGCTTTAGCCGGTGCACTTCTTATAACGCTATACAACACTTTAGTTTTCTCAATAATTACATTTTTATAAGATTTTGGGGATGTTATACTTTCTTTGACATAGTTTTTGTGGGTTTGGGATTGATAGTAGTTTATATAATAATAGGTTTTACTACGGTGTTTCTTTCATACTATGTCTTCCTCTCCTCCTGTCTTCCTTCTTGTCCTTCTTCATATCTTCCTTCTGGTATTCATTCTTGTCCCTCTTCTAGTTTTCACTCTTGTCCCTCGTCTAGTCTTCACTCTTCTGTTCTTCTTTCCTCATTCTTGGGACCCAAGGTACTTGGTGTTATCACGACTGAGGTTTAGTTTGGAGTATTGAATTTCTTCACTGAACTGACTTTATTCTTCTATTTGTTTTTAGAGTATTTTGGTATTCACCACTCTTTGATTGAGTCTCTTTTTTCGGGATATTGTCTTATGTAACTGGTTTACTGCTCTGAGCTTCCTGGGTAACTTACTGGTATTATTTATGAGTTGATGAGTTGCTTCAATACTTTCTTTGGTTTCTTTTAACAGTGGTTTTTATATATTATGTAGTGAGGATTTTTATCTTATTGTGTTTCATTCCTCTGATTTATTTAAATGTCATTTAATATTATTACAACATTTTTTGATGTAATTAAATTTTATCATTTCATATGATTTACAATGTAGTGGATTTTCTGTCACGCTACAGAATGCCCTTCTCCAGAAGTAATTTTTTCAGACTATACTTGCTTTGTCTGAAACAATTGCTTATGATAATTATTCAAAGTTTATTATTTTGGACTTCCTTCCATTTTAAAATTCTCTTATTTATATCTGAGTTTATATCACTCTCACTTGATCTTCCTTGATAGTAATAGTCTTCTGAGTTTCATATTTATTATTTCATTTTTATATTTCTTCTTAGTATTTTCTCCTTGGGATATTTTCTCCCTATCGTTCCCTACTTTGTGAGCTGGTTCAGTTCAGAGAGGCACTGTACGCTACTTTCCTCTGCTGTCCAATACTTCACACATATTTGAGTACAGAGGCAAATCATCTCTGCTCAAAAAAATATATTAATCCTGCTGGAATTATCATCAGACAGATTAAAAAAATTATTCAGAATAGTACACATTTGTTACTATTTAAAAAATATCTTTGGGATACTTCACTTATTACTTATTATATTTCTCAGAGATTTTAATATTTCTATCTCAGTTGTTCATCTGACTTATTATCTGGATGTTTCTTTCATTTGATATTATGGTAGGAAGCACTTCTATTATTACCTTTTTATACTTTTATTATCATATAAATCTTTTGGTTATAAATTCTTTATTACCTTCTGGTTTTTTCATTATAATCTGCATTATTTGTAGTAGCATATCTTTGTGACATTTTTAGACTGTTTCTTGGTTCTTAAAATTTCCACTTGTTCTATTTTCTAGAATTTTTTATAACTGTCATTATCATAATTGTCATTTAATTTATAAATCATTTTATATTAATTCATTTAATTACATACATTTTTGACATTATTTTCACATTATTCCGGTCATTGCGATTATCCTTGCAAATGCTGGTTTTTTTTTATTAATTTCATTATGAGGTCATATTTTCTCCTCATACCACTTAAAGTTTCATTCTCTCATAATTCCAAAGAAGTTTTTTGTACTTTATTTTATTCAATCACTTAAATCGTATTAAAGAATTTTTTCTTTTTTATTTCCTTCAACAACATTTTACGGAAAGGTTTTTACTCTTCATATTGAACTTAGACATGATTAAACTGTCTAGAATTATTTGTTTTAATTCTAATTCTGTTTCCTCTTATTCATCCCATTATGATTCTTTGTTACCATGGTAATTATCTTCTATGCTTAGAGGGCTTAATAATCTAAACTTGGCAGCGATTGATTAATAGACAGCAGAAAGATGCAGAGACGAGCTACATCGAAAAAGAGGGCGGCTCAGTAGACCAGTGGGTATGGCACCTGGCTACTAACCTAGAGGTCCCGGGTTCGATTCCCGGGCCCGCACCATAAAATCAAGGTGCGTTTTTCAGGCCCCACGTTGGGCGCCACTTTGTAACAGATTACGATCTTTCTGTGGCTGTCTTCTTGTTTAATACCCAGCGTTGGATTCGTCACTTTGGTAAGAAAACCTTATATATGACTGTAATCAAATCAAATCCCACTGTTTGGGCTAGCCACTTGGTCACCAGACCGCTGTATGCCGGTCGTTACAAAAGAATAAAAATAAAATGGAAATTTCAATAATTAGAATTTCCAAACAATAAAATAATTTTGTTTATGTTTATAAAGGTATGTATACTAGATAAATCTGTTCTTTAGAGGGTTCTGTGAAAATTTTAATAACAGGTAAGTATTTATTGACCGTCGAGCACCTTTTGAAGATTTGCACCAAGTCTGGAGTTAAATAGATTAACTCCAGGTAATAATCGATTGGTGACTTTCCTTACTGGTCCAATATCTTGTTCAAGATTAGAGTATATTCTTTTCACTTAATACCTTCAGCCTTATAAATACCCTTAAATTACCCTGTGAAATAAGTACAGATACAAAATAATAGAAATATAAAGATTTATTGACAATTTTAGATAAATAATCGATATTTTATCGATGGAGAGCAATTATCGACTCTGTCTCAGGAATTATCGATTGTCATACAGAACAAAATTTTATGTTATATTATATTAAAGACAGGTTCTTTGAGCGATTAAGAATTAATAATCAGAGAAGGGTGCTGAGAGAGTACAACATTAACAATTAACACACAAAAATACAATAATTACTATTCAATAGTATTAAATAATTCAGGTTATGATATTAGAATAAATGTTTTGTCGAACCAATGAAGACTGATGTGACGTCAGTCTCTGCGATGTAGTAGGCAGGTTTCGTTTTCAAGATGGCCGCTCCTTGGGTTGGTCTCGGCTATTGTATATGCGTCGAGTCAGAAAATTACTATAAAATTACCTTCATCAAGGTCTAAAATGTCCCCGCACTGGTGTAATAAGTCTGTTAATCTATTTAGTGTATTCTGGTGAAGTGTTCAGTGTAAACTTGCGTTAGTTAGGTTATTTTCTATTTGTTCAACTATTACGGTTAAGCTTTCAAGTTGCGGTTAGGTTTGTAGAGTAAATCAGTTGTAATATAATGTTTTACCGTTTACTGTCACTCGTATAGTGAAGTTAGAGGTTTGTTTTCACTATTGTCGTGAATGTTTTTATAGTACTGGCTTCAAAAAGTGTTTAATTTGTCTAACTCTCGTTCACTGATTTCAATAGCTAAAACGTTAGCTTCATGTTCGACTCGGTTTAAAGAACGTTTTTGTCACACACCTATTCAGCTTGATATTCAACAAAAGACTAATTAACTTGGTCATAAATCTTGCCCAGTTAATCCTTGAAAAAGTATTGTTAACATTTTTCGATTTCATACACATTAGAAAATATTACATTATATATGGAATTTTTCTATTTTATTCCTTACTTTTATGAATTATTAATCTTATTATTAGTTTAATCATCTTATTCCCTTTAAATTGATGTATTATAGTCCATATCTGTAGACATTTTGTGGAAATTAACAAATTTTGTTCACACTTTGGAAATATAGGCTCAAAATTGGATTTCCGTTTTTATATAAAACTCCTTCCATTTTAAATATTATTAATACTATTATAATAAATTTTAATTAGTCATATTTCTCTTCCTTTCCTTAAATACATATAAATTACACCTTTGAACTGGTTTTTTGTGTTAATTTGTAGATTTGATATTGCTCTCTAAAATTAATTAATTTATATATTTTGACAATTTACAAAATGTTAAGGTATATCTCCTTATTGTCATTTTAATTCATAGGATCATTCCTAGTAGTAGTTAATTGTGTTATCTTATATAAATCTGGGTAGTTTACAGGATTTATTAGTGAATTATACTATTTTATATTGGTTCTCTGATTTCACCAAATGGCCTAGATTTTAGAATTTTATATTTCTTTCTTTCTCAATAAATTAAACTTGATTCCTCCTCTGACTTTACATAACTACAATTATATGAAAATAACATGATCTATAACTTATTGTTTTGTGTAGTAGTTAATTAACACTACAGTTATTAAAATAATTAATTATGAACATTGTTTATTAATCTGCACAATTTAACATATTGCAGATACAGCTTAAACATATCTCTTTTGACTATTTTTAATCTAACATAGCATACCTTTTAGTATATTATTACTGGTATGTAGGTTATTATTTATCAAACATAATTCTTTTTTTAAAACACATAACATAAATCTTATTTTCTAATAAACCTTACAAATACATTTATTTAATACATTGATTTTAGGACTGTGAAATAATAGTCTATTTAAACATGTTACACTTATTCATACTATATTAGTACCAGTCCTTTTTGGTTTAAATCATTATTATTGTGATTCCCCACATCAGCAAACATTAATTCCCATACTCTATTTATTATCATCCTTTTTTACAAAGGTCTTTTAAATAAGGATTTACATAAAAATAATAAAATACTGGAAACCTTCCATTTTATTATTTTATCATGCTGGTTATTATTAGACTTTAAAGTTGTGATATAGCATACTACTAAGTTATAGTATCACCAACTTTAAGTTTATTGCATTTTTTAAAAAACACTTATACAAATTCACTTTCACTGTTGGTTCTGATATTCTGAGTCTTATTATCTCAGACCAGACCTTTAGTCATCATGGACCGTTAAGACTAGTTTATTTTCTTTATTACACAATAGCTTTAGCCGGTGCACTTCTTATAACGCTATACAACACTTTAGTTTTCTCAATAATTACATTTTTATAAGATTTTGGGGATGTTATACTTTCTTTGACATAGTTTTTGTGGGTTTGGGATTGATAGTAGTTTATATAATAATAGGTTTTACTACGGTGTTTCTTTCATACTATGTCTTCCTCTCCTCCTGTCTTCCTTCTTGTCCTTCATATCTTCCTTCTGGTATTCATTCTTGTCCCTCTTCTAGTTTTCATTCTTGTCCCTCGTCTAGTCTTCACTCTTCTGTTCTTCTTTCCTCATTCTTGGGAACCAAGGTACTTGGTGTTATCACGACTGAGGTTTAGTTTGGAGTATTGAATTTCTTCACTGAACTGACTTTATTCTTCTATTTGTTTTTAGAGTATTTTGGTATTCACCACTCTTTGATTGAGTCTCTTTTTTCGGGATATTGTCTTATGTAACTGGTTTACTGCTCTGAGCTTCCTGGGTAACTTACTGGTATTATTTATGAGTTGATGAGTTGCTTCAATACTTTCTTTGGTTTCTTTTAACAGTGGTTTTTATATATTATGTAGTGAGGATTTTTATCTTATTGTGTTTCATTCCTCTGATTTATTTAAATGTCATTTAATATTATTACAACATTTTTTGATGTAATTAAATTTTATCATTTCATATGATTTACAATGTAGTGGATTTTCTGTCACGCTACAATATCCTTAATTTTTTAATATACTTAATTTTTATTGACTTCTTGATTTATCTGAAACTTAAACAAGTCCAACAATTGTTTATCATTCTTTATACTCAATATTTCATCAGACAACTGTTTTTTCCAAAATTTCTTTAATTTTATCAATTTTTTCCAAATCGTACACTTGAATGTGATGAAGGCAGCTCATTAAGAATATCACTGTTAGGCTCTCCTAGTTTCTATATATTGTTGGATAGAATATTGGAATCTTCCTCGTTGTCTCTGAGAACAATTGTACACAGACTGTTGCTATTATTCACTGCATGACTCATACTAGATGACAGTGCAGCAATGAATACAGAAGACAAAAACATCCTCCACTTGGTTAGCATATTGTTGTACAGTACATGCTGAAAGGCTATTAGTGTTAGGGCAATACTGTACATAATACGATACACACATTATATTATACCCGTGACATTTTTGTGTTTATTTTTTAATACACTTATATTTGTGTTTGTCAACTAACTTTTTCCACGAAACATAATAAGTCACAATTTATGTTTGTGTCCTGGTCTGATTTTCCGAATAACAAAAACAACAGGTGCAATTTCACACAAACATTATTTTTACATAATAACCTTTTCAGAAGTATATTCACATGTATGCCTAGGCTTTATTCCTCTTCACATAAAAATCAGTTTATTTCTGTGGCATTGAAGTAAAGTAAACCTAAGCTGGCTGTATTTAGTACGAGCATGTGTGTTTTATCATAACACGCTGTTTTCGTATCCTTCTCAAACCTATATTCAGGTGTACTAGTTTATATCTGAAAGAAATCCCATGTATGAGTGTTATAAATAAATTTCCCTTATTGGTTTTGAACAATACATTTTTTCCTTTACAATAATGGCATTTTAAACTAGAAAAATATAACTAATAGAAAATGCTAACTGAATTCCTTGCAAGTAATCTGTCTGATCTCAAAAAATGTGAATCCAAAAAACCTGTAATGGGAGGTGTACATTTTCCTCCGAAAAGCTGTTACCAAAAGGTTAAAGTAGTAGGCTTGTCCCTCGTATTTCTTTTCTTACTTTGACATCTTATTATTTGTTATAGGCTATAGGCCTATATTTGAATTATAGGCTACATTTGAATTATTATTTGTTATTTGTTTCATAAATAAGAAATGCATGCAAAAAATTGCCCTACAATAAGACTTCCAATTTTGTATATCGGTCACCTAATTTGGAGTAGGTGTACCACTGACTGGGTGTTTTCCTTATTACACAGATTTGTTTATATTACTACTATTATTATTGATCAATTCCAACCACTCAAGTTTTATTATAAATTATGCTGTCCTTATCACACACACACACACACACACACACACACACACACACACACACACACACACACACACACACACACACACACACACACACACACACACAACTAAAATAATACATTATTATGAAGTAAACATTAGGACACTTTCCCAGTGGCTCCCGTTCTATGTTCTCTTAACACAGACACATACCATCATTATAATAACACACTTTTATATTCTTAGAATAACGCTGTGCAATAAGAGAAGTACAACTCTGAGAAAACTGGGTAAAACATCGCAAAAATTATAGACAATGGTAAAGGAGTCGGTGTCACAAGAATTTGTTGAATGTAAGTAATGGGCAACGAATGGGATATCAACTGTTACACACCTGAAGCACATGCGTATACAATAATTGTGTATGCTTTCATTCTCTGGCCACACAAGCCCTCAATTAAGGTTTAGATTGGAATATGTTTAATATCAGGCAGTCTCCCCCACATGAGATAGTTTAAAACTACAGAAAGTGTAGATCTGGGTGATAAACAAAGTATTATTATTATTAAAAATCATCATGTAAGTTGTGTGCATGCCCTTTCACTACGACTATTAAAAAAAACTAATTCATGTATTACAAGCGAGCACGTAGAAATTATTTAAAATTTTAAATAATACCAACTGATATAAACAACATGAGTAGATGGGACGCATGCACACATATGTGCATGCATGCGCGCACACACAATTTTTCAATGAAGTTTTGTGAAACATATTTTTCATTTTATAAAGCCCAATAATCATGTTATTAATAATATACTAACAACTGTACACAGGCCTAGTTGTATAGAAGGAAAAATTAGGCCTAATAATGCGTATCACTACACTGAAATATCTGACACTGATCACATCACATTTCATATGAGTAGTCTTAGAAAACAGCTACACAGAAAAACGAGACAGTTCTCTGTAGAATGTTTTTTTGATCATGTTCATAAACTATAACAATCGACTACAGCCTAACAGCCCTAGCCTGGAACCTTTTAACAACTAAAATGACAGGCCGTGAAAGCTTATTCATACACCTGTTTGTATATTTAATTAAAAAATTGTATCTGTTAATAGTGTAAACCCCCGATTATACGTGGAATTGGGTGGCACAATCACCTCGGATAACCGAATTCCGCGCATAATTCACAATATATACAAGAAAGGGCACAAAGCAATGAAAATACATTATTAGCATTAGCTGTTTATTTGTAGAAAAGCAATACAATAAAACTCTATTAAAGCGTTCATCAAGGTACCTTGTGAAAACCACATATTAAGCAGGATATTATCACGTATCAACATATACATACAGAAACTGTGTATCTAATAATCACATTTTCAATGAAGTTTAAATACTAATTCATATGAACTGACACTACGTCAGAAGAAGTTGTACTGATAAACTGTCTTATTTGTATCATTGTTGTATCATCTACACTGAGTATTTCTGAAGTTACTACCTATATACATACAAATGTTATACAGACCTACACAAAATCCAAGTAAACTCTCCCACATTTTCATGCACAGGAAGGATTAGATTCAAGAATTAATTACCACAAACACACGAATTAAAAAATGTCAGAGAAATACACGTCAGTGAAGTCCTGACCTGCTGGTAAACATCACAGGTGACATTCAACATCAATATCTAGTATTTCACATCCATTAACTAAGCCAGTAGAGTACAACAGCTTTTAATTATACCGCATAAACATACAAAGATAACTTACTGAGAAAAATTACATGTTCCCATGGTCGCAGTAAAGTACATATACCCCGATGACTCGTGGTTATGGTGATACAATCTGTCCCTCGGACATACCTTTACATAATTTACTTAAATATAAAACAATATTGTTTATGGTAGTTAACAAAATAGTGTATTAAGATTTGTGGAACAGAAACTTTATTATTCCACTGAAATTTATTTATGTTTATAAAAAAATCAGAGGGTTGCTGTGGATAATCTGCAACACGAATACACCGTTCATGGATAATCGGGAGTTTACTGTATAAAGTAATAATATTATTGACTCCCCCTGCATTACTGAAATGACTGTAAAGAGGAAAAGAAATTCCATCGCAACAGACAAATATGAGGAGATTTCTTAATAAACATACGATATCTATGAAAATTTTTAGCTATATCTTAAACTTTTTATAGCAAACGTGTCACATACCATAGTATGAAAAGGTAAAAACTGACGAGTGAATGCCACATAATTATTCTACGAATGAACTCAAGGAACAACTTTATATCTGGCCCTGACAACAATACTGTAAAACACAGTGTAAGAAGTCTACACATGTAATTGATTTGTAGTGATTGTCCAACACCCTAAATGACATACTGTCCTCAGTCAATTACAATACTTTTTTACTAAACTGTGATAATTCTGATACCACCAAAATTCTGCAGAAACTTTCTAACGTAAACAGACATTCAAAAGTTTTGATAATTGCATTCCATAAACTTGATCCTACATTTCTTGCAATTGAGAAAATACATCATAACAAAATTTATTTCCTAAGCTTTTGTCTCTAACTCATGTCCTCAATTGTTGTAGTTTTCTGCTGAGCCAATGTGTCAACGACCTCGCTATCTCCCCTCCCACTTGAGCAATCATTTTCTTCCTTACTTTAATTGAAATCATAAATTTCTTTATTTTACTGTTACCAGTGAATAGTTATTAGTACACAAAGTGCTTAGACAAATACAAAAATCACAACATACACATATAGTCTTACAAATATGTTACTTCTGTATTTTGATAACTACACGTAAATATTATAATACAAGAGTAGTATACAAAACTACTACTATTTATAACAATCTGTGGATTATTATTATAACACAACTTCAGCCAATTCACAAATGAAAGGAATTGTAGATCCAACCAAACTGGATATGATTACAAAAGTTTCAATACGTCATCTGGAATAAACAAACATCTCGCAGTCTTCTTATGTGACTATTATTTTCTTACATCTATGTTATTTGCAGTTATTCAAGAAAGCTGGTACTTGAAAAAAATACTTCCAGAATTTACTCCACTGTAAACAAGAAAAATGCAAATAGTACATAATTTATATGGCATTTAAAAAAATAATTGCATCCCGCTTATTCTTATGTATTGACTTCATGATCATTAAAATTTTGGAAATCAGAGGGCACTACTTAAATAAAGAATTTCCTTTAAAAGTTTTGCCACATTCAATAATACTCATAAAAAATAACTTTTTTGTTTTGGAATGACTATGTACAAACCATTGTTTTATATATTTGTATCTGTACAGGATAAACCATATTACATAAAAGTTAATAGTAAAAAATATAATATTTACTAATTATCTATAAGAATCAATGGTATACCGAACCAATTCCACCAATAGTCAGAATAAACAACAGATAGTGGGGTTAAAATAACTATTTAAAAATGTAGTTACTTTTAATAATAATGAAAAAATTATATTGTATTTATAAGTACTGATAAGCCTGAATCAACACAAATGCTGATATACGTTTCAAATAACTCGAATTAAATATAGGCTAACACAAATACAAAAACGAAACCGTGACCGGAGAGGCTTTCCGCCAACTACTTGTTTAGGTTAATGGTAATTATGGTAAACAATGTTGATACTTCTACGTTCAAGCCGGAATAAAAAGCACGAAAAATTCACACAGTTTGCAAACATACCACCAATATATGAAATGCAAGGAGGCTTTAATGTTTATACTTACTCAAAATTACTTAAAAGTGCCAAGATTTGGCCTCCTCCTTATATTCAAGGTCTTCTGTACTGGCTAAATGACCGCTAACACTTCGAAAACACTACATACAACGGTTTTATGCACTATATTTAACCTATCAATACGTGTAACTTAACTAATGCAGTATCCAGTTCACATAAAATGACGATATGAACGTTGTTTATGCTAAGTTTGTAAATTAGTTGTGAAAACAGACCTACGCGATATACAAGTGCTCGGGCTATCAACTTTCAAGAGCTAAAAGGGATTTGTTTTGCACACTTCTACTTTATACACAGTGCTTTAAATCACCAAGTTTTAAAACAACAATCACTTTGACTACATAAGTAACACCATTTACTGTTTTGAAAAGTCCTGAAATAACACTACGCATTCCGCCATAATGTCACTAATTTCCCCTTCAAGCACGAGAATTTTGAGATGGCGTCCACAGTTCCCATGATTCTTTGTACACCGAATGTTTTATTTTACTTCCTGAATGACGTCAAATAAACAACTTTCCCGCCTTTATCAACACTGTATGGAAACCAAATTGTAAACGAAATCCAGATATTGTTTAGAAATACAAAAAACTAAGTAAATCTTCTATTAAATAAAATTAATAATAACGCTATATTCAGTATTCATTTAAAGTACCTGAACAAACATTTAGGAACAGAAAGTAATTTTTCAGTACCGTAGTATTAGAATATACCTCAGATAAAATTTAAAATAATGGAACTCAAGTTTACTCCGGATATTTTTAAGGATTTTTCAGGATTCCGTTGAATTTTTATCGATCAATGGGCGTGTGTACGAAAAATTATACTTGTCTTGTTGATATTATAAAGCGACAATTTTCTTGATGCACCAAAATGTTTAAATTTTGATTCTTCTACTAATCTTTTGGATACATATTCAATTGCTTGATTCGATTAAAATTTACTTCCATAATTATACACATTTCATATGAAATAAACGTGAAAAAATTGTCTACGAATTTGAGTAAATAATATGGTACTTATTCTAATTATAAAAATTGGTGCAATTAAAATGAAAGTTTCAACTTTGCAAACGACTTTCTCGTCAACATTGGTTTTGTAGCACTGCTTCAAGTTATCTACACAGACGCCTTGTGTTTATACAAAGCACTATGATGCTTGCTGTGAAAGTCTAGCCTTATAACAATTATAAGAAATGAAATACACGTACAGGTAAAAAAAATTGGTTGAAATACCGCCACACACGTAAGATAGCGTTAAGATGGTAATGGTTGGTTGTATCGACTTCAATTATGTAAGTCGATCGTACGGAATTGGCATGTTTGAACAAATTAAATACAATCGTCGTCGAGGCTTACGGAAAATTTAGGTAAATTATTATCTAAAAATATAGTGTTCTAAATTTAAAAAGCGTATGACGTAGTAAAATCATCAGTTTTCCAAATTCAGTCGTTCAAATAATCGTCAGTCGCTCGCTGAAATTTAAGATCTGCAAATCCAATAGTTAAGAGATGTATCTTGGGATATACTGATAATGGGAAGGCATGCGTGGTAATGAACCCTTGTGTACTGTGGAAGTATATGACTTTTCGAAGATATAACTTTCTCGAAGTTCATAACTCTGCCAATCTTCTTTTACATAACAGCTCAGAAACGGTATCCGATCCAGTACAGAGTGTAATCGGAAACGCAGGAACACAAGTAAGGCAAGAATAAGTGTAAGAGTGTAAGGCAACACAAGAAATGAGCTTAACTTTAGTCGCGAAAACCATCTGACCAATCCGCCAACTTTCAAGATGAATAAAAACACAATCATGAACCAACAGAATTTTGCAACTGATGAGACATTTTCCTGACTGGTGAGAAACTGCTTCATTAGATTTCACTATTAACACAAAAGACCATAATAAAGAAACAACGGTAAAAATATAAATTAAACATATTCAAATAGCTCATTATAAATTAAAAAAATAGAATTTTCTGATAGGATTCATATGTTATACTTTTTTAGTAGGCTTTAAATCGCTGATATATACTGATATTGAGCACTATCTACGTGATAAGGAATTTACACATACAAGGAATCATAAAATGTGTAAATGATGTCGGCGCCAAATATAACTAACTACAAACATGTGGATTGGGGCCTAGCATCTTCTTTCCATTGGTAAAGGATCTCTACCATATTGCGGATGTGGCTTGGAGACTGAGCCAAAGAAAGGACAGGTGTGGTTAATCGTTTGTGCCCGGTGTAACAAATGTAGTTTGCATAGCATAAAAGATTTTAATATGTCTGTTCCCATAAATGCTGTTGTTGAATAAGTCTATTCCTTTCTAAGAAATTCGCACTGTTCTCTTCATCTGTTAATTCAAAAAACAATGTTTGGAAATGCTAATTTTTTAAAGATTGCTCATGACATGAAGAGAATAATTATACTGATAACGGCTATCATGTAATCACATAGTTCATCGATATATCGATGTAACGGGCGATTACCATTCATTACCAACCTAACATGGCGGTAAGAAGTTTTCAAATTTCATATATACTTAACATTTGTAGAGCATTTCTGTAAATCTAGAAATATTGTTTTTGTTAGAAAAAGCGGAGCCATTTAGTCAGGATCCAGACATCCAAATTTAATTATATCGCCGTCATCGCATAGAATTGGAATAAACAACTGAGTATTTGTTAGATTTGTAAATAAAAATGAAATTTATATTGTGAAACTGATATGTAACGCTAAGGTTTTTGTGCGATATTAAAAGCATCTGCAATTTATGAATATCTTTGCCTAACAGTTTAATAATACCACGTAAAGAAAATTTTGTAGATAATCATCAAACTGTGATCAAATCGTTGACGCAGACGTTGTTTAGGCTAGACGTAACACTGATATTATCGTTTACATAAAGCATACCAGCATTGGTTGAAAACACTGAAAACAAGATAACTGTATTTTTTTTTTATAGGTGCCTGATAATAGCTTATCAACAAAAGTGCGAAATTGTACATTGTTTGTTTCTCATTAGGAGGTACTGGAGGAAATAATTTTGCGTAATACTTATTATTATTATGAAGATAAGGTTATTACTCCTTAATGTTTTGGCAAAAAATGGGCAAACTAGTGGAAGAACTAGTTATAGAAAGGTAATATTATTATAATTTACCTTTACTTATAGATGAGTACCTGTATTTTTGTCAGAAATCTACTGTTAGTTTAATCGTAAAATGAAATGATACTAATGAGTGTGTCTTGTTCGAAAACAATTATTTGACGCTGATTGAAGCAAGAAGGTGCATTTCAAATGCCTTTGATATAATAGTATGGTCTGTAAATTTATTATTAAGGAGGAACTAAGATGACAAAGCATAAAGGTATAGAGACAGAACAAAAAGTTCTTCAATAAGATTAATTGACGAGATGAAAGCATTTTCTGTATTAACGCTGCTATTTTAGGTTAGTAACACCATGCAGTGTTGTGTATTATATACGCTTACATTTGTGTTTTTGTTTTGTTTGTTTACGTTTTTTTTGTGGTAAATGCGCATTTCTAGATTATTTAGAAGTTGATATGTTAGTTTGCGTAGTATATATGTAATTTTTATTAGTTAACAAGAATTAGAACAGTTACCAATGGATGGATACTGTTTCAAAAGGGTAATTATCGACTTTTAAAGATGTATCATTTTACAAAAATCAGCACACATTTCAGTGATATAAAATCCCATCAGCATGATAAGATTGATTATTTTTTTAGTTACAAGGCATTGAAATTGCCCTTATAACTTAAGCAAGTCACAGTTACAATCGTACAGTTGTCCATCGTACTTGTGGAGTTAAAAATGATTAAGAAATTAAAATTATTCCAAAGAGGAACACAAGTAGTTTGTATAAAAATAAAAAAAATGCCTCATTCCTGAGCTAGCTTAAACTCATTGCGAGCTTCAACAGAGGCTGCTGCGTGGGGTGTAGTATAGTAGTAGAGAGGGAGAGAGGGGTGAAAATGAAATTTAGAGGCAAGGAATCATTTATTGAAAATGTTAGCCTATATGAAAATAATTTTATGTAGGCTATCTGAAAATAATTTTGACTTTTTTATTTGTATGACAAGATGTGTATATCAGTTACTTCAACACAAACAAAAACGGATGTACCAGTTTTTCGTGGCGTGAGTGTGAACTGGACAGATGTTTTGTCTATCGTGAAACCAGAGGCACAGCCTAGTATACCAGCTTATCGAGTAATGAATAGAGAAGGGCAGATTATAAAACAATCGGAAGATCCACAGGTGATTATATACATATATACTGTAATATTATTTTGTGTGTTGTGTTCTTGAAGTAGTTGCCATAGGCTTGAAATAAATATAGAATGATAATACGTATATTGTGGAAGTGTTTCACAAATTGTTTTAATCCTGTCAGTTATTTCACATTGGAGTGGAAGTTGTTCTCAGTAAATGGTAAGGCAAATTGAAAAGAATGTGTAGTTGTTTGCCAGTGATCTGTGAGGGGAGTGATTATCACAACTACAGCAGGGAGACTTACATGTGTCATTGACAGTACAGTAGCATCTTGCTTGTCTGAGGTAATTGTAGCTTGGTTCAGATATCAGATATAGTAAACATTACACCGTTAACGAAATAACTGCAGTGTTGTTCAAATTAATGGAAGCCTTACACTATAGAGAGAAGTCTCAGTTAAGCTGGTCATTGCTCTTTGTAAGGTTCTTTGTAAACAGTTGTGTTCACAGTAGTTAGTCTTTTATCATCATGTGCACTTTATATTTGCAGTATGTAAAAGTTATCAATTAAATTTCTGTAACTTGTGTGGTCAATTTGGTTTTTGCTGTATACTGTGTAAAATTTGACTGTGATAATTCGATTTGATATATTTTCTAGATGTATCTTATATAAAAAAACAAACTGAAATGTTGGATGAGTTTAACAGCTGTCAGTTCCATTATCTGCCTGAAAAAGGAGACTCATTCAATCGAGTCATGAAGAAAAGGAAAGTGTAATAGAAAAAGAAAGACTGCTGAAAGAGATGATACCTTGCTGGGTAGGTTATCTAAAAATGATTCTTAGAAGGCAAGTCATGATCATCACAGCGGATTGGTACAGAGGTTATTTGAATAAATTCAGGAAGCGCGATATCTGTTGAAAAAGGAGCTCCTAACAGAAAACACAATGAAAAAGGGTTTACAATAGGGCAAGAAACATGTAGAATGGACTTTTGAAGATTGGATTGAAAGTGATTTTCGCCGATCGTGGAAGTGAAACGTCTGCAGTTTGTTCAAAAGCCAGATGGCGAAACTGTTCATCTTAAACACATTGTTCAGTCGGTAAAAACATCAAGTCAAAAAAAAAAGGTTTTGGTGATGTTTTCTGATGAAGTACCTAATTATCTTGTTCCTATCAATGGAATTATGAATACAGGAAAATATATAGTGATTTTGAAAAACAGAGTTCGGCCTCTTGTGGAATGCAAAAGTTGGGTGTTTCAGCAAGACCTCATTTCTTGTCATTCTTCAGAAGCGACAAAGAAGTTCATGACTGACAATAATGTCAGTTTGTTAGGTTGCCCAGGAAACTCACCAGGTCTAAACCCAATTCTCAGTTTATGGGCCATTTGCAGGAGAAAATGATTAACAGCGTTATCCATGTACGGTTTTGGGGCGAAACAATTAAAAAACATAGTGTAAAATTAATTCAGCCTATGCCAAAAAGAGTCAAAGAGGGTGAAAAATAGTGGACATATTACATAGTAACAAAATCGTACAGTGTGAACTCATAAGTAAAAAATAAAAATTTGTTGAAATTTAAAAGCGTTTCCATTAATGAGGACATCACTGTAACTATGTTGTGGTTAGGTATCAGGATTTTGTTTTATAATTTGAATTGAGTATTTGCAGACTTTAAAATATACACAAATAAAATGCTATTTATATGTAGATTTAAGTTACACATACTTAATTTTGTCGAAACTGATGAAAGAGATTAATAACTTCAATTCTCTTCATACTTTTATACGTTCAAGGGGACTGCGTAAAGACATACAGTGTAACATAGTAAAGAACACTGATAACGGGTTTTATTTAAAAAAAGTTAAATGTACACTAATATCCATCAGTCTTTGACTGTCACCCAGTTCTTCATTCACTATTTCTTGATGCTGGATGATTTATCTAGTCCCTGTCCAGCCATGGAGTTTCCAGTAAACCGAATTCTTGACTGCTTTGTTTACCTCTGTTACAATAACAAAATGGAACTGAACTGAAAAAATGTATTGTTACGACGGTCTACTCGATCGTCGTAGGTACAGTGGAAAACAAAATAAGTACAAGACACCAATTAAGTCACTAATCACCAGCTTTAATTTCACAGTTAGACAGTTCGTAATTAACAATACAGTCTCTACAACAAATCAAATACAAATTGTTCACTTGCAAAATTTTATGTCAACTTATATTAAACACAATTGTTATTACAAATTATACCGTCCGATTATAAAACACACTTAACTAGTAACCACTTGAACGCGCACAGTAATATCGCCTGATAATAACTCTCGAACCGAACTGTAAATATATCGCAGCTATACTGAAAACTATGGCCGCTGCCGCCATGTATTTGTATCCCCGCTCACAAACCAGAAGCTTCCAAACTGCGTCTTATCTCTAAACTATGGCATAATTAATTTCGGCCTTGACACAGTCCGAGCGGCTGGGGACTTCGAGTAAACTCTCGTGGATGCGTTGACAGTCACGTATGCCACATACATTAGAGCGAGATTGGCACTTCTGGCACATTTGACAAACACGTAGATTGTTCTGTGATGTAGTAACAGTATTGTTTTACATCTGTACATTATAAAAAAATTGTCCCAAAAACTTTACAGTTGAATCAATTGCACAAATGAAACAATTGGTCCCATGACCTTGTCCAGTAATTGTTCCTTATTTAAGATATTTGCATGTTATAAAACATCATAATGTGTATCATTTATTTACTCAGTGTGGTGAGGCACATGTCGGGTGGCTTCAAGTCTATCAGATAAATGTTAGGTATAAGTTTACTTGTATTGTGGGGTTTGCAGGTATCACAGACTGTTTATCATTAAATCACTGTAAGTCTTCAATTCCCCAAACAAATGAAACATCACTGCTTTATTCCACAAATACATATGATGCAACTGGTTACTACTTTCAGCAACCACTGGCTGTAGCTAATGGTATATTGAAGGTGGTTATAAGTGATTTCGACTGTAATATTGAATCAGAACTGGCTTCTACTATTATTAAAAAAAAAAATGTAAATTCTTCGAGTGGCTTTGTAACTATACAAGTTGTATTTTTTTATACAAATCACTGGAAAATAGCATGATTAAAATTACATTATGCAGATATATAGTGGTATGTGATACCGTGGGTTAACTAAAGTGTGTGGGAAGGGGATCAGGGGATCAATCCCCCCAGAGCTAATGAAAATTTTGGCAAAATTCCATATTCCATTATCATTTGACATAGGCCTATTTCTAAGCCAGTTATGTGCTTAAAATAGGCTTATAAATAATTGTGCAAATGAAAGGAATTCCAATATTTGTAAATTAATAAAATAAAGATTTCTTAATATTGGCAGTGACTCAACAAATTTGGTAAAGCACATATTTCCAAATACTCTTGGTAAAGAGCAGTGTGTCTTTTGCCCAGACATACTTCGTACTGGGTTGTCTATGCCACGACTCATCTCGTCTAATATCTCTCTGGTTTGAACTGTCACCTTAAACTAGCATATTCATGACTTCAGTTGGGTCAACTGCTGGATTTTACATAAAAAATAATGTACTTTAACACAATCTACAAGTTGGTTAAAACATTCTTGCAATGTCTTTAAAGTGTAAAGGGATAATACAACAGAGATTTTCAAAATAGCTACATAAAGACTCAGTTTCAAAAGATTTATTTATTTCTAGATACAAATTTAGAATTAAAGTGAATCCAAATGGCATGAGATCTATTCACTTTAATTAGAATAACAATTAAGCAAGACAGAATATTTTGAAATTGGCACTTTTCTATATTTTTAAAACCCTTATACTTCATATTTGTGTACTCAAAAACTCTGATGCAATGAATTTATGTATATTGTTACATGATATTTTTCCATGACTCTGTCAACTTTAATAAGAAGTCATATCCTATTGTACAGTCATTAAAAGATGCCGTCAGAAAAGAAATATCAAGGATGATTCAAGAAGATATTATAGAGAGAAGTAGTTTACCATATACCAGCCCCATCGTAGCAATACCTAAGAAAGATGGACAAGTGCGTTTGTGCCTCGATGCACGGGAAATCAATAAAATGATAGTTAATGATCATACCTCTCCAGGAGAGATAGAGAAAACCATGAAGAAATTCCATGGTTGTAAATTTATGAGTAGTTGGGACGCTGTTTGCGGATACTGGCAGATAGAGTTGCACCCGGACAGTCGCCAGTATGTTGCTTTCATCTTTGAGGGAAGAAACTACCAATTTAAACGTTTACCTGTCGGGTTGGTTAATTCCGTAGATATCTTCATCCAGTGCATGGACCAAATATTAAGAAAAGAAGCATTAGAGTTCGCAACAGTGTATGTGGATGATATACTTATCACTTCTAGAACATGGAATGAACACTGTGACAGAATTGAATTAGTACTTAGGAAACTACAGCAAAATAATGTTACACTTAAGTTAAATAAATCAAAGTTCATAACTCAGGAACTACAGTTTTTTGGATTTATACTCTCTGAAACTGGGATCATGCCGTCGCTTGAGAAAGTAGAAGTCATTCAAGGTTTACCAAGACACAGAAACATAAAACAATTACAGTCATTTTGTGACGATTTAAAAATTATTTAAATAGCAGAAATTAAATTTTTTGTTCTTATAACAAGTGAGAGTATTATCCACCCCTTATCTGTACCTAGATTGTAACTTTTATTATTTTCTGATATTTGATTTATTCAAATTACAACTCCCACTTACCTTTCATCTTTGATCTGGCCGGATCGCGTAGTGTGGACAAACCCATTTCGTTCGACGAACTCTGACAGTACATAAACGAATTAAGGCCTTGAAAAAATTTAACTCTCAATTGTATGGAAGAGAAATTAGATTTTTTATTAATAAGAAATGTTGAATTGATAAAACCTTCATGTTACATGTGCAACTCTTGCACCTTACTGACTATGGCTTACCTTATCCTTTATACAGATACAAACAATTATATATTTCACACATAAACAGCCCAGCATTGCTCACGCACACACATACACAGAATTTATAATGCCCTTATCATTTTATATTAATCCCACCCCAGCCCTTACGTAAACCGTTGGCACGTGGCTCGTACGCGCATTCATCGTTTTTGGGAAAATGTTTGATTGCTATATTTCCGAAAAATACTGATTTTACTTCTCCAGGCTGGATTGACCGCGGTCACATAAAAATTACTATAGTTCCACTTTGTTTTACGATTAAATTAAAACTTTTTTCGACGAGCCTACTTTGGCCGTTCCGGTACCGGAGAGTTCAGCTGGTAGACTGGGAACGATAACGTAACAGGTACTGCTGAGATGGTCTCATACTTTCGACGGAAAGCACTGCCTCGCTCTTCGTCACCGAAGCTTCGTTCCATGCCATGCATGTAGTTTTTTAGTCAATATAGCCAACGATCTCAGTTAGGCATTGGCTGACGTCATAAAAAAGGCCGGACTTAACAGCACTTCCTGACGATCTGTGAAGAGACGATGAATAATTTTGCGCTCTAGCCATCTTGGGTTTTTAGTTGAGAGCGTCCCTTGGAGCGCCTGCGTGAGTAGTTGCGCTCGTGCGTCGACACACATGTACAGATTTCTTAGAATTTCGTGGAGGTGCGAATTCCTTAGCCGAATGACACAATACAGTAAATGCGTCTCGCCTTTGTTACACCACTGTTTCTCAACACCGTTCTCTTATAATGGAATGAATATTGGGCGTACTATAAAACTTTCACCATAATTTTTAGAAAAGCCCGCCCAAAATGAAATAAATAAAAAATATAATTACCCCATACGGTAAAAAATAAAAACACCCAAAATTGACACGCTACAATACCCCCTCGATGAGAATTCTGCTGTTCACAACAGAAGAAATCTCATCGATAAACCCCGAAGAGGACCGGTGAGGAACTGGTGCCAACAACCCCCTTGTTCGTAATCTACATGGGTACCCGACCCCCCTGGCTCAGCGACTATGGACTCATCTGAACGAGATCACTGGACTTCTCCGTAAGAGATCCCAACACCGAGAAATCGAACCGACAAGTACCACAGCCCACCTCACCTCCTAACATGCTACCCCCAAAATCCTCCATCCCTGGCTTAAATTATTCCAGATCCTCTACCGATATGTTTCCCCTTTTATGCAAGCTGGGCTGCCTTTAGCAGATACTGGGCTCACACACACTCACATTACATGTTGACATAACACATTGTAAAATTGAAAAATTCTTTTAAAATTTCTGAAAAATTTAAAAAATTCAAAAGTCAAAACAATATACTCAAAAATTCTTTTCCTGGTTTTCTGTTTTCTTTAAAATAACTTAAGTTAAACATTCCTTTTAATCAAAACACATCCTTAGTCTAACAGGTAATCACTTATAGTCTAACAGTACAATGCAATACAATCAAACAATAAAAATAAACATGTTAATACACACATAATAATAAAATAATCAATACTTAAAATATTCATTTGCTGGCAGGCGAAAAATCATTTTTTTTTTTCAAAATTGAAATTTCCAAAAATTTTAAAATTCAAAAAAAATTTAAATTTATTAAAGGTTTCCTTCATATTTAGACATTATTTGAAAATTGGTTTAAATTGATTAAACAAACAAATAAAACTGACTTCCTACTATACAAGCTTAGTAGGTGTATGACCTCATCAGCTGATCGAAACTAGGTCAAGTCCAAAACCCTTGACCTACATATGTTATGTATGCTTTCTGAAACTACATTCAACATCAGTAATATCCTAATTTGGAACACAAAACAATACAATAACACATTTAAAACTAACAAAATATTATTATAAACAGTAGGCAATTTGACATCTAATTTATTTAAAATAAACAATTCTTAATTTTACATTATTTCCAAATTTTATCAAAATTCTGTCACTGGTTTAAAAAATGAAAATTTTATATTCTTTATCATAAATCTCTCTCTTTATTTAACAATTTCATTCTACATTACTTTGGGTGATGAAAATTAATTATTCTCATTGACTGTACTACTAGATCTGTATACATATATAATCTTTCTCCCTATGGCTCTAATATTAATCAACTTCAACTACCATGACACCCATCTCTATTTAAAATATCTATCCCAAAACACTCTAAACCCCAACTTATCATTAAACTCAATTCGCCGCCTTCTCTCTAAAAATACTCTCTAACCCTTTGTACATAGGATACGTGTTTTCCCCACCCAAAACTCAATTCCCTTATTTGGCCCCTGGATTCCACCTAAGGCGGCCCCTCCTCACTAAAATCGATACCAAATCCCGTCCCAACATATCATTAAGTTGCGAACTCCCACATTACACTACCCTCTACTACAAAATTGCCATCCCCAGAAATCTCAATCTCATTACCTCACGACAAATACAACAAAATAACATCATTAATTATAAACAACAACATATCATTCAAAACTCTACAATTATTCTCCGTAACTACTGTGTCAACATCAATACTTCAAAAAATTCTATTACATTACATTAACTCAAAACAAAATTTTTCTCTTTACTACCTCTTTAACTTTGACTTTAACTTGGACAGATCTATATGCCCCACAAAATATTTATCACCCAAAAACTATCGCTTATTATCTTTCACAAATTGTTACTTTATTTCTCATTTTATCAAATTATTTTTACCATTACTTTAAAATATCTGTAATACATTAAAAACATTATATTGAACATTAATTACTTGGAACATTTATAACCAATATACCAGTGACATATTATTGCTTATCAGCTGATATCCTAACATAATGAAAACACATCTCAAATTTGAACAAATTACATGGAATATACATATTTATTTATCATTACTCCTCACCTTCTTGTTTCCCATTTCTCTGATTCTGATAATTCATATTGACTGCCTGCCAGACGATTTAATTATTGGCTTAGAAAAAAAATATACACATAATGAAAACACTTTTTATCAACAACTATATCTACTTACTACAATAAAATAATACATTTAAAATTGTAGTATGAACACCTTATATTAAGAGTCTGAGCATCCAATTATTTGAACAGAGCACAAGCGTTTTTGATTGGATCAAAATTCGAATTAAACAAAAAAATTTTTTATGTGGTAAAATTTAAATTCGTGGCTCATCCAAGCCACCTCCCAGCCACACACACTATTTCAAATTATGGAGGACTGTCTCGCCCTGGCGCTTCGACAAAGACTGTATATTTTGGAGCAGGTTTTACCTCTCCGTGTCTTTGCTTCCGCTATTACGTTTAAACATCGTCGAATATCAACATATTCTTGTTACATAATGACACACCCTTAATGCGGGTCTACCACCTGTCTTTGCTACCCCCAAGCGGGCAGAGTGGCAGCCGCTGTTTCATAGTTCCGGGAGATTTCCCCTAATTGTCTCCCCCCATTGAATTTCTAATATATACCAATTTCAAGTCAGCTATGGTCAAGGGACTTGATATGACCATAGCTGGCTGCTCGCCAAATCCACGATTAGTGCTGGTAAGGCAGTAATCGCCCGAAAAGTCGGGGAAATCTAACTTCAATTTGACTGCCTGTTACAATCATTACTATTATGTGCGACACGGTCGTTTAGCAGGGTGTAAATTTTAATTTACACGAATAAGGTTTGTGCCGCACATTTTCGCCATTTTGGCCTCCGATGGAGGTAACACTCTCGTTACCCCCAACCCATTCCACTATCTACGGGAGCACAGGCCACCCCCGCAATAGCAACTTACTAACTAACTAAGAAATTAAAACTAAACTTTCTACAATTGCAGTTCCACACTCCATTGTTCTATCACTTCATTAAGCACCAATCTGCCCCCCAAAATATCCCCACTGCTTGTATTAACAACAAGTTTTTATTTTGTTACACATCTTTTCAAAGCGTTCCCATACTCACTGATACTAAAACTTGACAATTATATTTGGTCACTTAATTCTAAAATTCCTTTAAATTTAAAATTATATACATCCAGCATTTTTTTTTTTTTTTTTTTTTTTCTTGGGCGACTATGGACGCACCTGAAACGGGGGTGTTTCGCGATGAAGTATAAAAGAATTCCACAGCAGATCTACTTTATGCAGTTACTTCCTCTTCTATGCAAATTGTACTACCTTATCTCTCATCTCCACTAACCCGTCGTCTGCTCTGGAATTCATTATACCTCTCCGCAAAACTCTTCATTTCGGGTGTAAGCAAAACTATTGTCAATGGCTCAATTTGAACTTTGCCATTGACACTAAAAATATTTAAGTTTGCATGCACTGCCCTGATTTTTTAGGTGTAGCCTCCTTTATATATAACACTCTAAGGCAGTGCAGGCACGTGACAGGTACATCAAAATTGTTGCACCTGGAGTGTATAAAAAATTTTAATTCGTCACGTACCTGTTTGGGGTCCCCCTCCCCGTTCAAATATGTAGCTAAATTTCTAGTTTATACCAATTTTGGTGGAGCCGGACCATTGTTGTTTTCACCGCCCGAAGGAAGATCCGCCAACCATGGCCCGCCTCCGAGTTCCGAATTCCACGGCCAGGACTGGTAAGATCGTGACCGCCCGAAAATGGGGGAGGAGCCCTTCTAGAAACATAAAAAAACAATTAAATGACATTCATACATTTACTATTTAATAAAATCCTTATGCTGACCAAAATAATTTCAAATTTGTAACGTTGTGCGTACCCACTATCTCCCTGGTTTCTCTATTTTGTAACACATATGAATTTTTCATTTTTATTTCTACTATCTCGTACGGTCCCTCGTACAATAAGAAAAATTTCTTTATCTCCTTATCTTGGGCACTTGATAAATCGTGGCGTCGCACCAATACCATCTGTCCAACCTCGTACTGCGTCCACTTACCTTTCATATCATGTCGCTGTTTTCTCCTTTCCCCCTTCGTCAACAAACTTTCATTCGCTAGTCTCAGTTTAACATCGTGACAAATAGTGTTGGTTTCCGGTGGATATTCAATTAATTGTTCCAAAATCCTCTGTGGACGCTTTCCTCTTATTAACTCATACGGTGTGAACCCCGTCGACTCGTGGGTGGTGCAGTTAAGCCAATTTTCAATTTTCTGCACATAGAGTGGCCACTCGCTATGTTTGGCGTGGCAGTATGTTCGGAAAATTCTACCCAGCTCCCTCATGACTCTCTCCGCCTGATTTGACTGTGGATGATACACTGCGGTGTGCTTTGGGATGATACCTTCCCATCCGTGAGTCTGGCGCCATCTTCCGCTGATGAACTGCGGTCCATGGTCGGATAATATCACCTTCGGCTTTCCCACGTTGATCATGTAGTCGCGTGTGATCTTCTCGCTCAGCACCTTACTTGTTGCTCGCTTCACGCTATATAACCTTACATATTTGGAAAAAGTATCAAGTACAACAAAAATATGCATCACTCCACCCCTACCTTTCGGCAATGGGCCGTACAAATCTACAGCTACTAAGTCGAATGGTTTTTCTACCTTAATATAATTTAGTTCTCCTTCCAACCTATAATTTACAACTTTAGATTTCTGGCATATCTCGCAAACTCTAAGTATTTTTCGGACTCGTTTCTCCATATTCTTAAATAGACAGGACTCCTTCAACACATTCACACATTTCCGTGCCCCAAAATGCCCATATCTAAGGTGACAGTCCCACACTATTTTCTCTATCAACCCTTCAGGTATAACTAACCTCCAATCCCTCTCTCTCCCCTCTACTTTTTTAAACAAACTCCCTTTAAACACTTGAAAATATTGTTTATACCCAAACTCATCTACATCTGATTCTACGGTAGTAATGATTTTATGTAATTTACTATCAGCTCTTTGCATTACATTTACAGTATATTCTTCAATTCTTCCCCAAAAAGTTTATCTTCCCGGGATAGCCTATAGATCTCTATTTCTTAGTATCTCTACCTGTTCTATTTCTGTCTGTGTCTACTCGTGATAGTGTGTCTGGCACCCTGTTCTCTACACCCTTAATGTATTCCCAAGAAAAATTATACTCTTGAAGAGCTAACACCCACCTGGTTATCCGGCTGTGTGTGAGTTTGCAAGTATTCAGGAACGACAGCGCTTTATGGTCCGTCCTGATGATGGTTCTATTACCCAGCAGATATGTTCGGAACTTCCTCACGGCGAACACTATACTGAGGAGCTCCTTCTCGGTTGTAGTGTAGTTGCGTTCTGCAGCTAGCAACGTCCGGCTGGCGAAGGCGATGGTTTTGTGTTCTTTCGCCTCGTCCTCTTGGTATAGTTCTGCTCCAAGTGCTATATTGCTTGCGTCTGTCTGTAAATAAAATTTTTCATTAAAATTGGGATGGTTCATTAATATCACATCAGCGAACTTATTTTTGATGTCGTTGAACGCTGCTCTTTCGTTATAGCCCCATCTCCATTGTTTGTTCTTTTGCAGCACTGCGCTGAGTCGGGCCGTCGTCTGGGCATAGTTCTGCTGGAACTTCCTATAAAAATTACAGAGACCAAGAAAACTTTGCAATTGTTTTATATTTTTAGGCTCCGGGAACGTCAGGATGGCTTCTACTTTATCCGGATTGGCACGTATCCCTGTAGGTGTTATGATGAAACCCAAAAAATGTATCTCAGTTTGCAAAAATTTTGATTTGTCCCAATTCACTGTCAAACCTCCCTGATATAACTTCTCCAATACATATTCCAAATGTTCTACATGCTCTTCAAATGTTCCGGAAGCTATCAGGATATCATCAACGTATATGGTTAAAAAATCTAAGTTATGTGGTTGCAAAATTTCGTCAAGACAATAAAGCTAGCTACACTGGTGTTCAATCCAAACGGTAGTCTCTTAAATTGATAATTCTTTCCATTGAATAAAAAGGCTGTATATTTTCTACTATTTGCTGCCAATGGAACTTGCCAATACCCGGCGGTTAGGTCTAAAGAGGTCATATATTGTACGCCGCTAAATTTCTGAAAAATTTCTTCTATAGCTTCGGGTGACTCCCTGTCTGGAACGATTATTTGATTGATTTTTCGGGCATCTAAACATAACCTGACTCTACCATCTTTTTTAATCACTACTACTAAGGGGTTAGAATATGGTGATACAGATCGCTCAATTATATCTCCCTCTAACATTTTCTCTAACTCAATCTGAACCACTCTTCTCTTCGCATATGGCACCGGATAACTTCTTTGCACATAGGGTGCGTGTTCCCTTACCTTTAACTCACATTTATAGTTTCTTGCCCTCCCTGGTATATCGGCAAACACTTCTCTAAAATGCTCGACTACCCGCCACAACGATTCACGTTGAGAACTCCCTATTACGCCACCCTCACTACAAAATTTCAGTGCTCTCTTATTCCATAAGTGATCTACATTCTCCTCATACTCTATCTTACTCTCACTGCATACATTCATACTAACTTCCATTTCTTGTTTATTATTCCGATTATGTATCACCCTTACCCCCGAAATTCTTACCGCATCTAACACCCGCTCAAAATTAATACGGATTGGTTCCCCTTCACTATTTAATTCTAACACCCGTTTATGAAAATCAATCACCGCCTTATGTTTAATCAGAAAATCATTTCCCAGTATAACCTCGAGATTTAATCCCCGTACAACTAGAAATGTATTGTCGTACCCTACCCCGTTAATTATCATGTTTAAATGTACTTGTTTCGTGACTCTTTTACTTCTAACTCCCGTAATACCTACAATCGTCACCCCCGCTACTGGTAAAGACGGAATATTTTTATTTATTTCTCTTAATTCATCTAATACATGTTCAGAAATAACAGAGATTTCGCTACCTGTATCGATTAAAGTTTTAATCTCCTTACCTTCTATGTTGATTTTCACCTCAGTCAGTCCATTCTCCCGTCTCCCTGCTTCAAAGTCTTCCTCCTCCAATAATTCCTCCAATAAGTCTGTAATAACAACGTTGTTTCGATATCTGTCCTCCATTTGTACCCCAGAGACTTCCGGCGACAACGGTCGGGTCCGGTGTTCCATTGTCCCTTTTAGTTTCCCGCAGATGTGCTTGCCACTGCAGGGTTGTATCCTCGTTCGTGCTGGTTTCCTCGCTGTTCGTGAGCGTGACCTCTCGGTGCTCCTCCTTGGCCCTCTCCCCTTCGTTGGTATGCATGCTGGTTCTGTGCGGGTTGTGGACCCTGTCGTTGCCCCGCTCTCTCTCTCCTGCATCTAAAACAAAAATTTTGTGAAGCATAATTCTCCTGTGAACACGCTGGACAAATCCACATGGGTCCTCGATTACTTTGTTCTCGTCTGGGATATGTCGGTCCATTTGTAGGTCCCCTCGGCGGTCCCTGATTACCTCCATTATTTCCATTCTGCTGGTTCTGACGGCGACTCAATTCTTGGTCCCGGATATTCTGAAACACATCTAAAATATTTTCTAATTCGCTAATATTAGCTACCTCCCTTGTCATAAGTGTTATCTGTACTTCCCTTGGCAAATGCTTGCTGATATGCCTCACAAAGGATCTAAATGGCAAAAGCGGTTCTAAGTATTTCGCCTCGTTAAATATTTTCATCACATACCCTGTTATATTATTATTGGGCCCCCCAAAATTCCCGGTTCCCATAATTCTACTTCGTAACACTTCTTGGTCTTCTTCAGACCAATATTTATTTATAAATGCGGACTCAAAACTTTCAAAACACTCCCATTCCATTTTGTGTACCTCGGCCCATATCTCCGAACTACCCTTGAAGCATTTTAAAATTTTTAATAATTGGACTTCCCAGTTATTAGTACTGAACTTATTGAACTCGCTCACTCTACTTATGAACTGCATGGGATGCACTCTTTTATTATCACAACTGAATGTCTCTAACTCAACTTCACTGCTTACGTCACGAGTCATAATTACTCGTTCAGTAACAGTGTTTACTTGTTGGCTGATGGCCATACTCAATTCATTTTTAACATTCATTAATTTAAGGTTATTATCACATTCAAGGTCACTTATTGTATTATGTATGGTCTTAAATTCAATCTTACAGTTATTATCTATTTCTCTTATTTTACTATTATTATTTTCAATCTGACTCATAGCATAACTAACCTTACATTCAGTATTGGTGTTACTTTCACTTATTTGTTTCTCAAAAATTGTATTCATTATGCTATATTGCTCCGTGATCTGTTTCTCTACTTTATTAGTTATATTATTGGTAATCTCAGAAACACGGCACTCTAATTGCTCATTTATTGACTCTGACAGGTGTAATTTCATACTTTCACAACGTTCATCAATATGTTTGTCTAATACATGACTCAAATTATCAAATTGCACATTAATATTCTGCTGCAACTGAATATTCTGTTGTTCACATTTTCTTCTCTGTTCATCTAATTTATTGTTGAAATCACTTTTCATCTTATTTAAAATTATATCATTATCATCAAAACGACTATTTATATCGCTACTCATTACATTAAATTTGGTCTCAAAATTACTATTCATTCTCTCGAATTGACTGAGCATAATACTCATCATATCTGTTTCCTCTGATTGTTTATTTTTTTTAGTTGAAACTGGGGTCAACTGAACCCCAGAGTCAACATCTGTTTCGCTTAGTTGTGTTTGAACCGCAATCGGGGTTGAATGAACAATTATATTACCGCCGACAGCTGTTTCTGTAACAGCTCTCGGCTCCCCCCTCAACCTACCACTTTCATCCCACGATTGCGACTCAAGGTCACTTTCACTCATAATTGAATCTATTACTATATTTTTCTCTGTGTTCACAGACATTTTTATGTAATCTATTTTTTCTTTCTTATGTAACAACTGCCAATGATTGGTCTTTTTTCAAAGCTGATGTCTTAACATATACAAAATCAATTTTGCTTTCGCAACCGTATTTCGCTATGTACCGTCAGATGTAGGCCGGCGTGATATAACCCCTTTTTCAGTTATATCATATCCTGGTCACGGCACCAATTGTAACTTTTATTATTTTCTGATATTTGATTTATTCAAATTACAACTCCCACTTACCTTTCATCTTTGATCTGGCCGGATCGCGTAGTGTGGACAAACCCATTTCGTTCGACGAACTCTGACAGTACATAAACGAATTAAGGCCTTGAAAAAATTTAACTCTCAATTGTATGGAAGAGAAATTAGATTTTTTATTAATAAGAAATGTTGAATTGATAAAAACTTCGTGTTACATGTTGTGCAACTCTTGCACCTTACTGACTATGGCTTACCTTATCCTTTATACAGATACAAACAATTATATATTTCACACATAAACAGCCCAGCATTGCTCACGCACACACATACTCAGAATTTATAATGCCCTTATCTTTTTATATTAATCCCACCCCAGCCCTTACGTAAACCGTTGGCACGTGGCTCGTACGCGCACTCATCATTTTTGGGAAAATGTTTGATTGCTATATTTCCGAAAAATACTGATTTCACTTCTCCAGGCTGGATTGACCGCGGTCACATAAAAATTACTATAGTTCCACTTTGTTTTACGATTAAATTAAAACTTTTTTCGACGAGCCTACTTTGGCCGTTCCGGTACCGGAGAGTTCAGCTGGTAGACTGGGAACGATAACGTAACAGGTACTGCTGAGATGGTCTCATACTTTCGACGGAAAGCACTGCCTCACTCTTCGTCGCCGAAGCTTCGTTCCATGCCATGCATGTAGTTTTTTAGTCAATATAGCCAACGATCTCAGTTAGGCATTGGCTGACGTCAAAAAAAGGCTGGACTTAACAGCACTTCCTGACGATCTGTGAAGAGACGATGAATAATTTTGCGCTCTAGCCATCTTGGGTTTTTAGTTGAGAGCGTCCCTTGGAGCGCCTGCGTGAGTAGTTGCGCTCGTGCGTCGACACACATGTACAGATTTCTTAGAATTTCGTGGAGGTGCGAATTCCTTAGCCAAATGACACAATACAGTAAATGCGTCTCGCCTTTGTTACACCACTGTTTCTCAACACTGTTCTCTTATAATGGAATGAATATTGGGCGTACTATAAAACTTTCACCATAATTTTTAGAAAAGCCCGCCCAAAATGAAATAAATAAAAAATATAATTACCCCATACGGTAAAAAATAAAAACACCCAAAATTGACACGCTACAAGATTCCTGTATCAACGTGCAAATTGTCCAGTACGAACACGCAAAGTACAATGTTATTAAGTGAAAAATAATAATTCTTTTAATTAAATAAAAGACGAATTAATAATAAAGGAAATATCTAATTCATAACAAAAAGGTAGCATAATTTATTACTAGTTAATTAATGAACAATTATTAATACTAAAGGAACGAACTACTTTTCTCAGCGCGTAAACCGCGCCAGCTTACAGACTCCCGGCCGCTAAATAACCCCCAGTCGCCGGAGAAACTTCGACATGTAAGCAGGTCAAAAATGTGTTGTAAAGTTACACTTGGGTGTATACCGCAAAACAACGATACAACCAGACGTTAGTTGTTATAATTGATTTAATCCAATGTAGCGTTTAAAAAAAAACTAGTAATGTAGTGCGAGGAGCAAATATTGGTAATATATAAAAAAAAACTTAGCCGACACATCTCTTTACAAACAGTAAGTGGTAAGAGATGTTCCTTACCATATTAAAGTAAACATCAGTGCTGCTAAAATAAGAACAATTAAAAATGTAAAATGTGAACAACCAACTCCAGAAGAAGAAAGTTACAACAACAACCGTATGAACTTCAAGTAGCAGAATCCAATCGTCATGAACTAGACTACAATTCGGAAACAATCAACTAAATGGAGGATCCAGAGGAACAACGAACTACACCCAAGAAGACATACTGAAGAAGACCATCACGGACACCCACAGCAAACTCACGTACTATTCAGGTGATATTAAATCATAACATTTGTGTATAACTTGTTTTTTTTTTTTTAAAAAAACCGAAACAAAAAGAACAGTAAAGTTTCTTATAAAGACTTTTAGATAAATTAAAGATTAGCATATAAATGTTTGTAATTTCTGTAATGATATAGTAATAACATGATGATGTTTAAAGGTAAAGTAATTCTGAAAATCGGACTATTCTTCAAATAGTTTGGATGATGTTGTGATCTATTAGAATATAGCAAAGTTAAGACCCGGATCCGTGGTACTTGAAATAATACATAGCTGAATGATTTTGAGGTAAAAAAGAGTAAGAATAAAAATTTTAAAGAATACTTAATGCAGAATTTATAAGAATTTTTCTTTTAAAAGTAAAGTAAAGTAAGTAAAAATTTAAAGGATGACCATTAAAGCTATTACTTTTGTACTTAGTTAAAATACAAGAATAAAGAGATGTTTTCGCTAATACCCAGAGAGTGAATCAATTTATGTAATCCTTGACTAATTCCGGATATATACATTGTCATAATTTGTTGGTAAGTAAACTTTACTAACTACGGCAGCTAGTTTAATTAACAGCGAACAATTGAACTGGTTCCCGATGTTATAATGTCTTTGCAGGAGAGACGTTATAAGATGCGCCACTCTGCTTTGTAAAAAAAAAATAATTGTGTATTGTGGTGTTGTCTAATTAATAATAATTGTGTACAGAGTGACACATATAAGATGCGCCACTCTGCTGTTTTGTAAATTTATTCATATAAATTTTGCTGTTTATATAAATTTATTCACTCTGAAATTGTGAACAAATAAATAAATAAAGTTTTAATTAAGAAAGAATAATATTAGTGTTAGGATATTGCCGTAATAAACAAGTCCTTGCTGGTAAAACAATTCCATTTTAAACCTGTCGGTATTTACAGGCTATTTCATGTTAAATTCGTGTTGAGAAATGTACGCTCTCCCCCTTGTACACAAGTAAGTTGTTTGTATGGGATTCCCGCGGACATAACAGACAGTCCAGAACAGGAAATAATCGTGTTTGAGATTGTCCAAATCACCCTCCTTTGTTAAACCACCGCTACGTAAACAATAAGACTCCCCAAACAGCTGATCCATTGTGCTATTATAAAAGCAATGAACTCTTCGTGTGTGAAATTTCTCTCCACTATAAAATAATATTATCATTTTGTCTTGACTGATAATTGAATTGATTTGAGATAATTTTAATTTGATTAATTAGTATAAGATTCTATGTGTAGTACTAGATATATATGTGTGTGTTTAAATGAATACAAGTTTTATAAGTGTTTAAAATAGATGACATAAGATTTGTCGTACGTAATACTTAGTTTATTTAAAAGTCATTATTACCACTACAATGGCTCAATTTAACCCCGACTTGTTGTTGAAGGATGAATTAAGTTATGAAGCCTTGTTACGCGGTCTCCCATACGCAAATGTAATGGTCGCGGAACTGTGCAAAACATTACGTGAAAATAGACCAGAGAAACCCTCACTGTTAAATCGTTTAAGTGTATTAGACTTCAAAAGTGAAAAGGAAACATGCTATCACAAATATACGGAACTTACCTCCATCGCACAAACCCTGCGAGATGAAAAATCCCCTGCAGTAATTTTACGAACCACTCAAAGAATCGAACATCTGACCCGCCGCATCACCAATTTGTTGAATTGGCCCGGTGATAAAGTTACTCCACCGGAAGCGCAAAAATTCGCGGAAGAAGCATTACAACAATTACCCGAGATAATGCGCGAATTACGTCGAAGGTCCGAATCCTTTAGATTAGAAGAGATCGAAGAAGCAATGACAAAACTAAATATTTCCCCTACCCTATCTCCTACTCAAGAACAGCAAACCGGTGCTATAAAATTTCAGGAATATAATATAGATCCCGTTGAGGAACGGTTAACCGATAGACAAGTAAATATCCAACCCGTAAATGTCACGTTACTTCCAAATGAACTAGAGAATATGACTAGTACCTACGAATTACCTCCTCACTTACCGACGAATCAATCTGCGGGAAAACCTAGAATGACGACTCAAATCTAACTACCGAGCTTTATGGAAAAATAACTCACCCTGTAGAACGTATTTTATCTGAGATACCAACCACTGATGGGCTGAATATTACAAAACTCCTAGATTTTATCAAGCACCTTTTACAAATGAAGGATCTGCGACAATTAAGAGATGACCAAATTTTACAAGTAATTCTACCTAAATGTAGATCTCCTTTAAAAGATCGTGTGTTAGAATCTCTAAGAGCACCCTGATAGGACACTTCATTCCCACCGGTATCTACGAAGAATTGAAGTGGAACCTAGTACTTCGAGTACAAGGAACATACGAGAGATTAGCTCATTATATATCTGAAATAAGGGAATCGGCCTTATTGCTACAAGTTAAATGGAGTGAACAACACCTAGTAGACACTATCTTAGTAGGACTATCTCCCGAGGAGCGATCTCGCCTAGCACTCATGAAGAGACCAACCACTTTCACAGAACTAGAACTGTGTTGTATACATTCGTCCAACGTCTGGTATTCTGTCCAAAACAGACGTGTTTTTATGTCCCAGACTCAACGCAGAGATTCATTCCTACCTCTACCCATTGGGACTGATACTCGAACCTATCGCGATAAGCGATTCGTAAGAACATCTAAAACCCAAAGCTACTCCAATACTTCAAACTCTCTACGAAAACCCCGACAACATGCGAGCGATGTAAATGAGGAAAGAAGATGTTATAATTGTGGAAAGTCTGGTCACATTAGCAAGAATTGTAAACAAAAGCGGTACCAACAGAAAACCGACCAGTCAAAAAACATGTGAAGCGGGAAGAACAAAAATCCTACGTCTTCCGCAGCATCAGAAGGAAAGGTATAAACACTAATAATTCTAAAGTAAAAATAAATAGAAATAAACGTATAGACCCTTACTTAACTAGATTTATTGAAAAGTGCAAGTCTATTGGTACATGCAAAACATGTATATGCCAATTACCCTACATACAGATAGACCTTGGAGCAACGAATATCCTTGGTTTAATCGATTCAGGATCTACACGTAGTATAATCAGTCAACAGCTAGCCAGCGTATTAGCTAATCATAATCTTATTAAACGTAGCCAAAACGTGAACGTAAAGTGTGCCACCGCAAATAAGCAAAACCTAAATATATCGCGCAGTATTACGGTGAAATTAAAAATAAAGAATTTTACTTGGTATTACTACTCCCCTACTCGTAGCTGAAGTGTTAGGACAAAACTTAATATTAGGCGTTGACTTTATAAGTAAAACTGGCTTAATCCTTGACATATACGCAAAACAATATTTCTTCAGATTTGATCGTACTCGAAAATATCAGTTCGACTCCGAGCTAAGTAACAACGCGAATTGTGAAACATCAACTATACAGTTAGAGCATCATGAATCTAGTTTGAGTCATTTAAAAGGAAATGAGCGACAAAGAATTCAAAAGTTAATAAGGGAATTTTCTACTGTACTCACACCCAAGTTAGGATTAACCCACTTAATCGAATACAAAATAAATCTAAGTGACAACAAGGTAATACGTCTTCACCCATACAAATTATCACCGCCCAAGATGGAAATAATGAGAAACCAAATCAACAAACTCCTAGAGCAACACGTCATAGAACCGTCAACTTCTCCATACTCATCACCTGCATTCCTAGTACCAAAAGGAACTGACAAACATAGACTAGTCGTGGACTATAGACAGCTGAATAAGAATATAGAATTTGAATCGATTCCCCTGCCCGACATTCACAGCGCGTTCCACTATTTTACCAAAGCGAAAATCTTCACCATAATGGATCTCAACCAGGCATTCCACCAAATCCCACTAGCTGAGGAATCAAAACATCTAACTGCGTTTGCTGTCCCATTTAATCTATATCAATTTACTAGAGTACCATTCAGTATATTACAAGGAAGTTCAGTATGTAGCAGACTGTTAGAAAAAATATTTCATGTCGTTAAATTTAAATTCGTATATCACTATCTTGACGACATAGTAGTATATAGTCAATCGATGGATCAACATATTGATCACTGGCGTGAAGTATTGTCGAGGTTAAAGAAAGCTGGACTAACGGTAAATCCTAGTAAAGTTAATTTCGCAGTGAAACAATTCTCTTTCTTAGGTCATATAGTATCAGCCGAAGGTAAGGTTAGCATCGATCCCGAACGTACGCGCGCAATCCGAGAATTTTTACCACCTAGAGACACCAAAGGTATAGCTCGATTTTTAGGTATGATCAATTACTTTGTAACCAGACCCTGTATGCCGGTCTTTACAAAAATAAAATAGTAGATAAAAAATTTTATAAAAAATAATGTTTTCAGTAAAAAAATTTTGTTTATGTTTAATCAAGGTCAGTAATTAAAAAATAATGCTGTTTTAAATGTTCTGTAAAAATTTTAAGAATTAGGAAGGTATTTATTAACTATCGAGCACTTCTGGAAGATCTGAACCCAGTCTGGAGTTAACTAGATTAACTCCAGTCAGCAATCGATTAATGATTTTTCTTGCTGGTTCAATATCTCACTGAAAAAAAATATTTTCTTCTTCTTGAAGTCTCCTTGCCTTAATAAATAACCTTAAATTAGCCTGTGAAATAATAACAGACAAATACAATTGAAATATATGGATTTATTAAACAATTTAATAAATAATCGATTTTTTATCGATTGAGAACAATTATCGACTCCGTCTCAGGGAATTATCGATTGTGCATACAGTAGAAAATTTATTATAAGTATTATAAAAAGACAGGTTCTTTGAGCGATTAAATTAATAGTCAGAGAAGGGTGACGAGAAAGTATAACATTAACAATTAAAATAAATTCAATAATTATTATTTAACAGTATTTAAATAATTCTGATATATAATGTTTAAGTAAGTTGAAGTCAAACCATATGTAGACTGACGTCACCACTTGATGAGGTAGGCAGGGCTTAGTAAATTCAAAGATGGCCGCTACTAGATCTGGCGAGTTTACTGCGATGTCATCGTGTCAAAAAATCACAGCAAAATTACCTTCATGAATGTTTGAAATGTCCCCGCACTGGTGTAATTGGTCTATTAGGTTGTTTGGTGTGTTCTGAAGAAGTGTTCCGTGTAAACTTGTGTTAATTATGTTATTTTGTATGTGTTCACTTCTGTGGGTTAAGTTGCTCAAAAGGTGGTTATGATTTGTAGCGTATATTAGATCAAATATATTGTTTTACTGTTTTAGATCACTTGTATAATGAATTTAGGCGTTAGTTTTCACTATTGTCGTTAACGTTTTGGTAGATTTAGTTACAAAAGTGTTTATTTCATCTAACTCTCGATTCACTTATATGAACGGCTAACTGTAGTACCATTTTCGACTCGGTTATAAGGAACGTTTTTTCACACAACTATTCAGCTTGATATTCAACAAAAGACTATTTTAACTTGGTCAAAATCTGGCCCAGTTAATCTTTGAAAAAGTATTGTTAACATATTTCGATTACCCATACACATGATACAAAATTACATTATATATGGAATTTATTTATTTTATTCATCACTTTCATGAATTATGAACCTTATCATTGGTTTAATCATCTTATTCCTTTTAAATTGATATATTATAGTCCATATCTGTGGACATTTTGTGGAAATTAACAAATTTCTTTCCCTTTTGGTAATATAGGCTCAAAATTTGATTTCCGCCTTCATACAATTTTTCTTCCATTTTAATTGTTATTAATACTATTATAATAAAATTTAATTAGTCATATTTCTCTTCCTTTCCTTAAATACATATAAATTAAACCTTTAAACTGGTTTTTTGTATTAGTCTCTGAATTTGACATTGCTCTTTAAAATTAATTAATTTATATATTTTGAAAATTTACAATATTTTAAGGTATATTTCCTTATTATCATTTTAACTCATAGGATCATTTCCAGTAGTGGTTAACTGATTTACCTTATCTGAATCTTGCTAGTTTACAGGATTTATAAGTGAATTATACTGGTTTATATGGTTTCTGTGAATTTACCAAATGGCCTAGAGTTTAGAATTTTACATTTCTGTCTTTCTCAAAAAAATTTAATACTACCACTCCTCTGACTTTACATAGTTACTATTACATGAAAATAAAATGGTTTATAACTTATTGTGAGGTGTAGTATTTAACTAACACTACTGTTATAAAAAAATAATTATGAACATGATTTAGCCATCTGTACAATTGAACATATTGCTGACATGGTTTGAACATATACATTTAACTCCTTTTGAATTAACATAGCATACCTACTGAAACATTATTAATGGTGTGTATGCTGTTATTTAGCAAACATAATTCATTTTAAACACATAATATAAATCTTATTTTCTAATAACTCTTACAAATACATTGATTTTATGGCTGTGAACAAACAGTTTATTTAAACATTTTAAACCTATGAATACTAAATTAATGCCAGTCCTTTCTGGTCTAAACCATTATTATTTATGATCCCCTTCATCAGTAAACATGACCACCCATACTCTAGTTATTAGCATTTTTTACAAATGTCTTGTAAATAAAGAGTTACATTAAAATAATAAAATACTGGAAGTCTTCCATTTTATTATTTTATTATGCTGTTTATTATTGGATATTAAAGTTGTTATATAGCATATTGATAAGTCATAGTATCACTAACTTTAAGTTTATTGCATTTCCAAAAAACACTTACACAAATTCACTTTCACTGGTGGTTCTGATATTTTGAGTCTCACTATCTCAGACCAGACCTTTAGTAATCATGGACTGTTAAGACTTGTTTATTTTCTTATCACACAATAGCTTTAGTCGGTTCACTTCTTATAATACTATACAACACTTTAGTTTTCTAAATAATTACATTTTTATAGGATTTTGGTATGTTATACTTTCTTTTTAATCGTTTTGGTGGGTTTGGGGTTGATGGTAGTTAATAATAATAATAGGTTTTACAACGGTGTTTCTTTTATACTATTTCTTCCTCTCCTCCTGTCTTCTTTCTTGTCCTTCTTCTTATCTTCTTTCTTGTCTTCATTCTTGTCCTTCTTCTGGTCTTCATTCTTGTCCTTCTTCTAGTCTTCATTCTTCTAGTCTTCTTGTCTTCCTTCTTCATTCTTGGGTAAACCAAGGTACTTTGTGTTATCTCGACTGATGTTTAGTTTGGAGCATCTAATTTATTTACTGACACGGACCTTGCTCTTCTCTAAAGGTTTCAGGGTATTGTTTTCTTCCTGATCACAAATTTTATTCTTCCTTCTTCTTATCTTTGGGGTATTTTGGTGTTCACCACTCTTAAACTGATTCTCTTTCTTCTTGATATGGTGTTATTTAATTTGTTTACTGCTCCTAGCTTCCTGGGTAAATTACTGATCTTATAATATGAGTTGCTTTCAATACTTTCTTTGATATTTAAACAGTGGTTTTTTATATAATGTAATGAGGATTTTTATTTTATCGTGGTTCATTCCTTTGATTTCATTAAATCTCATTCAATATCATTTTAACATATGTGGTGTAATTAATTTTTATGATTTTATATGACTTAATAAGTAGTGGATTTTCTGTCACGCTACAGAATGCCCTTCTCCAGAAGTAATTTTTTCAGACTATACTTACTTTGTCTGAAACAATTGCCTATGATAATTATTCTAGGTTTGTTATTATTTTGGACTTCCTTCCATTTTAAAAATTTTCTTATTTATATTTGAGTTTATATCCTTCTCATTCTCACTTGATCTTCCTTGATAGTAATAGTCATCTGAGTTTCATATTTATTATTTTATTTTCATATTTCTTCTTAGTATTTTCTCCTTGGGATATTTCCTCCCTATCGTTCCCTACTTTGTGAGCTGGTTCAGTTCAGAGAGGCACTGTACGCTACTTCCTCTGCTGTCCAATACTTCACACATATTTGAGTACAGAGGCAAATCATCTCTGCTCAAAAAACATATTAATACTGCTGGAATTATCTACAGACAGATTAAAAAAATTATTCAGAATAGTACACATTTGTTACTATTTAAAAAATATCTTTGGGATACTTCACTTATTACTTATTATATTTCTCAGAGATTTTAATATTCCTATCTCAGTTGTTCTTCTGATTAGATGTTTCTTTCATTTGATATTATGGTAGGAAGCTCTTCTATTATTACATTTTTCAACTTTTCTTATCATATAAATCTTTTGGTTATAAATTCTTTATTACCTTCTGTTTTTTTTATTATAATCTGCATTGTTTATAGTAGCATATTTTTATGACATTTTTAGACTGTTTCTTTGTTCTTATTATTTCCATTTGTTCTATTTTCTAGAACTTTTTATAACTGTCATTATCACAATTGACATTTAATTCATAAATCATTTTATATTAATTCGTTTAATTACATATATCTTTGATATTATTCTCACATTATTCCTGTCATGGTTATTATACCTTCGAATGAATGTTTTTTATTAATTTTATAATGAGGTCCTAATTTCTCCTCATACCACTTCAAAGTTTTATTATCTCATAATTCCACATAAGTTTTTGTATTTTATTATATTCAATCACTCAAATCGTATCAACTCAAATCGTATCGTATTTTTTTTTTCTATTTCCTTTGGCATCATTTTATGGAAAGGGTTTTACTCTTTATATTGAAATTAGACATGATCATACTTTCCAGAATTATTTGTTTTAATTCTAAAGTCTGTTTCCTTTATTCGTCCCATTATGATCCTTTATAAACATGGTAAATATATTTGATGCTTACCATAAATATGGTATTAAATCTCTTCTGTTTATCTCACCAAAGTGTTTTATTAATAATTGGTTGGTAAGTTGTACTTACTCTTGGTTTGGAAACTTGATTTATACACATTCAAAATTCACTCTTCTTATATTTCCATAAAGTTTTCAAATAATTGTATGTAATTTGGTATTACATTATTTTTAGAAATTTGATGGTTTTCTTAATTCTCTTTCTTCTCTTTCCAAAATGTTTCTTTTAAATAATTGTATGTCATTTGGTATTACATTATTTTTGAATTTTGAGGGTTTGTTCAAAATTCTTCTTGTTATATTCTTACTTCCAAATAGTTTCTTTCAAATAACTTGTATGTAATTGTCTTACATTGTTTTTAGAATTTAGTTGATTTATTTCTAAATTCCATTCATTAGATTCCTTCCAAATAGTTTATTTCTTAAATCTTTGGTATGTAAGGTGATATTACATTGTTTTTGAATTTAGTTGATTTCTCATTCTAAATTCTTTTTTATATTCTTGCCATAAAGTTTTCTTCAAATAGTTGTTATGTAAGGTATTACATTGTTTTTGGAATTTAGACGATTATTTCAAAATTCTTCTTGTTATATTCTTCTTTCCAAATAGTTTCTTTCAAATAAATTGTATGTAATAGTCTTACATTGTTTTTAGAATTTAGTTGATTTATTTCTAAATTCCGTTTATTAGATTCCTTCCAAATAGTTTATTTCTTAAATCTTTGGTATGTAAGGTGATATTACATTGTTTTTGAACTTAGTAGATTTCTCATTCTAAATTCTTTTTTATATTCTTGCCATAAAGTTTTCTTCAAATAGCTGTTATGTAAGGTATTACATTGTTTTTGGAATTTAGACGATTTATTTCTAAATTCTTCTCTTATATTCTTGCCATAAAGTTTTTCACAAATTCCTGGTTAGTAAGGTGAACTTAGTTTGTTTTTAAATTTTGTTGATTTTAAATTCTAACTTCTTCTTATATTATTGCCACAAGATCTCTTTGAATAAATAGTATGTAAGGTGATCTTACAGTCTTTTTAGAATTTAGATGGTTTATTTTTCATAAAATTTCTTCTCCTTCTGTAGGTTTCTTCAAATAATTAGTTAGTAAGCTGGACTTACTTATTTTTGAATTTATTCATTAAAATAAATTCTTTTTCTCTAACTTCAAAATTGTCTTCCTAAATACTTGGTTGTAAGATGTGCTTACTATGTTTTTGAGTTTCGTTGTTTTCAAAACCACTACACAGTGTAAAAAAACATTTACACACACATATTTTTCTGTAAGAATAAAATTAATGCAGATGCCTAATATTGGGCCGGAACCTTTAAAATTAAGTTTGTTGATTTCTCAATTCTTTTTCTTCTCTTTCCAAAATGTTTCTTTTAAATAATTGTATGTAATTTGGTATTACATTATTTTTGAATTTAGTTGATTTATTTCAAAATTCTTCTTGTTATATTCTTACTTCCAAATAGTTTCTTTCAAATAACTTGTATGTAATTGTCTTACATTGTTTTTAGAATTTAGTTGATTTTTTTCAAAATTCTTCTCTTATATTCTTGCCATAAAGTTTTTCACAAATTCCTGGTTAGTAAGATGAACTTACTTTGTTTTTAAATTTTGTTGATAAGTCAAAATTCTTTTTATACTATTCTTTCCAAATAGTTTTTTCTTCAAATAATATGTTCGCAAGGAGAACTTACTTTTGTTTTAGAATTTAGGGGTTTTTAAATTCTTCTCTTATATTCTTGCCATAAAGTTTTTCACAAATTCCTGGTTAGTAAGGTGAACTTACTTTGTTTTTAAATTTTGTTGATTTATTTCTAAATTCCGTTTATTATATTCCTTCCAAAAATATAGGGACCAGTGTACAGAAGCAATAATTTTTTTGTTATCCCCTCTAAGGAACTGGGTAATTCCCTATTCTTCAACAACACCTTCTCTCCAACGGTATAATTAATAACCTTACCCATGCTTTTATCGTTCTTATTCCGCCATTTCTCCTGATCTTCGGCCACCTTATTATGAAATTGAACTCTATTAAATATATATTTATGCTCTCTGGGGAACTCCAAGATATCCTCGATCTCCCTAGGGGGTGGTCTCTCGTACATTGCGGAGTATGGGGTTATTCCTATGGCTGGATGGTATGCCAGGTTGAGGAATTCTTCAGTGGCCTCCAAGTATTCTTGCCACCTCCTCTGCTGATCGTGGCAATACGTTCTTAATAGGCGCCCCACCTCTCGCAAGACTCTTTCGGCCGGGTTACTGCTCGGGTGGTATACTGATGTCTTGTATGTATGAACCCCCATTGACAGCAGTGTATCCCGCCATTTCCTCCCCTTGAATTGTGTTCCGTGGTCGGTTATGATCGATACCGGTTTTCCGACGGTTGGGAAGTACTGGTTGATCAGGATTTCAAGAACTTTATTCGTAGTCGCCCGATTCGCTGGGTATAGCTTAACGAACTTGGTATAATGGTCCATTATGATGACGAGATATTTGTATCGGTGGCGGCCTCCACTGCGGGGAAATGGCCCACAGATATCCAGGAATACCTTCTCAAGTTTCGATTGAGAGGTTATCGGAATCATTTGCCTCTCTCTTTTCTCGTTGTTTGTTTTTACGAGTTGGCAAATGCGACAGTTTCTTATGTACCTTCGTACTTTCCGATTTATGTCTTTGATATGGCAGCTCTCTTCCAGGGCCTTTACCACCTTTAAGGCACCCATATGCCCATATTGAACATGATAATTGAACACTATCTCCTTCTCAATATGGGTCGGAATAATAACCTTCCATTCCTCCTTATATAAAGATGGTCTTGAAAACAGGATTCCAGTATGGATTTTATAATATTGGGAGATTGTCTCATCCCCTGCTTCCAATCTTGTGATAATAGAGATTAACTTCGGGTCAGCTTGTTGGTGTGTGCTCAGGTGTTCCAAAATTGATTGTAGACTGGCGCTGCTGCTTAGAATATGGTATACTTTAAGAATACTCTCCTTCTCCCCCTCGAACGTCTGTTTATCAATGTCTACTCTAGACAATACGTCCGCTACGACATTCTTCTTTCCGGGGATATACTCCCACTTAAGGTTGTATTCTTGCAGCAATAGTATCCACCGCGTTAACCTTCCATGGCTTAACTTACATCTTTTAAGGAACGAGATAGACTTATGGTCTGTCCGGACGGTAACAGAATAACCAAGGATATAAGTGCGGAACTTTCCGCACGCGAACACGACACTCAATAATTCCTTTTCTGTAACGTGGTAGTTTTTCTCACATTGATTCAATGCTCTGCTGGCAAAGCAGATCACAAGATGTTCGCCCTCCTCATCCTCTTGATATAAGGTTGTGCCGAGGCTGATGTCACTGGCATCACAATTAAGAAAGAAAGGCTTGTTAAAATCTGGATGGCGAAGTATAATGGGTTCAAGGAATTTTTGTTTTATTAAAGATAATATATTCTGTTGTTCATTACCCCAGATCCATTTATTTTTGGATGACAGTTGCGGCTGAAATCTGGCAGTCAGTTCTGAGTACTTTTCCTGGAACTTGCGGTAATAATTACAGAGTCCCAGGAACGACTGTAACTGCCTTCGATTCTTAGGTGTAGGAAAGTTCTGAATCGCTTCGACCTTTTCAGCCGATGGTGAGATTCCCTGATCATTTAAGATGAAGCCTAAGAATTGTATTTCCTTAGCAATGAAATGAGATTTTGCTAATTTTAGCGTAATATTATTTGTCGCTAGCTTCTGTAATACGTGTTCCACACGGTAGCAGTGTTCCTCCCAAGTTTCTGAGGACACTAGCAAGTCATCGACATATACGGTGGTGAATTGTAGTGCTTCTTGGCCAAGTATCTGGTCCATGCAGTGCACAAAGACTGCGACTGAGTTTACCAGTCCGAAGGGCAACCTCTTAAACTGGTAGTTCCGCCCTTCGAATATAAAGGCCAGATACTGGTGACTCTGTGGATGTAATTCCACCTGCCAGTACCCGCACACCGTATCCCAGGTACTGAAGTATTTGGTACCGTGGAACTGTTTTAAAATCTCCTCAATCTCACCGGGCGAAGTCCTGTCATTAATGATCATTTTATTTATTTCGCGCGCATCTAAACACAAACGGACTTGTCCGTTTTTCTTAGGAATAGCCACGATAGGACTTGTATATGGGGAATGGCTACTCTCTATAATGTCACGGTTAATCATTTGCTCTATTTCAGCTCTTACTGCTTGCTTTCGTGATTACGCAATGGGGTAAGACTTCCGGTTAAAGTCCACGGTGTCTCGGAACTGTAGAGTACACTGGAAGTTTTTCACTTTACCGGGCTCATCAGAAAATACTGATTTATATTTGTTATATATGCTGATTAATTTGTTCGCTTGGTTTATTGTTAACTTTTCGCCAGTGATACCGCTCCGGAAATCCCTGATCTCCTGGATTTTTTGTGACCATAAATCTTCATTGGAGGTGTCGTCTATCCTTTGTTCAATTATAGATGTCGGATGGATGTAGTTAATTTTGCGGATTTGCTGGTGGATACTATCGGGAATGACTTGGTCACTACCCACCAAGTTTGCCGTCCAATTATGTCCGTTAGTACACAGCGACAATGTTTCAGTTCTCAGATCAATGATGGCGGAATTCCTCCTGAGCACATCGCACCCGACCAGTATATTAAATGGCAGACCGCTCGCCACCAAGAATTTCATATCAATTGCTATACCACCACTCATCACACTGGCGGAGACTTGCCTACGTATTGTTTTATTTTGTCGGCCGGTTGCTCCCAACAAAATAATAATATTCAACGGCAACGTTGGTAAAGTTCTCCCGCACTCTTGCTGTATCCTCTCCAACTCCGTCGTACTTATGATTGACACGTTCGAACCAGTATCGATCATTAACTTGGCTGGGATGCCTTCTACCTCGGCGTCGACATGTATTATTTCATTATTGAAGTTATTGGTGGGATTCCTGTTATCCTCTTCCAATAACTCATGTCTGATGTCCTTTAGGTAGTTGCACCCTATGACTGTGATACGATTGTTATTATACATATGATTACACTCATTATTATGATTATACCCAGTATTTAGGAGCAGTAACGGGTTCTGGCGATTTATTACTGCCTGTGCCCGTTTAAAGGCTCGGCATCATTGTTCCTTTGAGCCATACTAGTTGATGCCTCATTTGGGATGCTTAGAGTGGTTCCCTGTCGATCTGTCCTATGGTCTTCCGGTCGTTCGTGGTTAGACCTCCGTGGATATCTAAACTATTACTCCTTATTGCCGGATAGTACCTTGGTTGGTCCCGTTCTAGGCTCCTCCGCCTTTCTTCATATCCGCGGTAGCTGTTTCTTCGACTGTTGTTGTATCTTCGTTGTCGTCCATCTGTGGCTCGTATGAAATTCACTCGAGGGCGAGGAAACCTATTATTAACGGGATTATTATTATTTGGACCCGCACGATTATTATTATTATGGTAACGGTCATTACCATAATTGGGGCTTCTCTGACTATTTGTGTTATTAGGATAGGGATTGCGGTTACCCTGATAACCATTAGAGGGTCGACTCGGGTTTGGATGGTTTGGACCCGTATTATTATTATTATTATTGTAACTAGAATTATTAACGTTATTATTGCTATTATTAAAACTGTTATTTTGCGGGTATGCCCGGCCTCCTTGGTACCCAGTGTTTATGTTGTTCGTACCCTGGTTGTTGTTCTGATACGTCCTTGATTCGGGCCCATCACTTCTTCTACGACTCTGTCGGTAGTAGTCTTCATTTTCATAGTTTTCGAGGAGTTCGGTCATTGCCTGGATGGTTTTTATTTGGCTGCCCCTCCTCGCACGAATTACTTCTTCATCATAATGATATGACAACTTATTTATTAGGCACTCCTCAGGTATGGCCGGTTCTAAGTGCTTGGCCATACATACCTTGCCGAGGAAATAAGCTGTCATCGAACTACCGACTTGTGGTTTGTAGTGGCCGTGGCATATATTGTCTCTTATTAAATTTTGAGTTGTCTCCGACCAGTACTTGGCCTTGAAAAGACTCTTAAATTGCTGATAATTGTCGATGTCGCTCCGGTTGGCCATCCACCAATGGTCATTCACCTCCCGAAACGACTTGTCAAGGATTTCCCTGTTCTGGACCCATCGGTTCCCTCTGTGTTTTTCTAAGTATTCCTCTATGCGTGCCAAGAACTCCATAGGCTTCCGTTTATATTGCCGGAAATTGAGCCATTCTCTGTTTTCTGACATGGGGAAATTATGATATCCAGATGGTCTGTTCCTTATTAATTCTATCTCCTCCTGGGTCTGACGCACCTGTCCGGTTATATTCGACATAGCGGCTTCCACGCCGTCGCATCTTTTGGTTACCTGTATCCGCATTTTATTCACTTCTTCCAAGGCAAATTTCTTGTTTTCTTCCAGTTTCGTTTCCTGTTGTTCTTTGACATGTGTAATCTCTTTATGTATTACTTCCCGGACTTCCATCACTTCTTTTTCAGTCTGACGACATCTTTCGTCTACTTCTCTGATCTGCTGGTTAACAACCACGACTTCCTGTTCTAACTTCTTTACGATGGATTTCTTCGTCTCTGTTATCTTTTTATTTAACTCTTCCTTTGCCAATTCAATCCTCTCATCTAATTTATTCATGTTCTCTTGGTTAACTTCCCTTAGTTCTTCTCTCAGCAGTTGATTGTCCTCTCTCAATTCTTCCAATCTTTCCCCCATCGTCTCTTCCATTTTCCTGTTATTTTCCCTTAATTCGTCTTTTAATTGTTGGTTGTCTCTTTCTATTTTATTACTTGTTTCCTCCATTTTCTCTTCCATTTTCTTACTCAAATTCTTACTGGTTTCCTCCATCCTTTTATTAGTATTTTCTATCTTACGGCCCAATTCTTCCTTTGTGGATCGGTTATCTTCCTTCAGATCCTCTAGTTTTTCATTTAATGAATGGTTGTCTTCCTTCAGATCCTCTAGTTTTTCATTTAATGACTTGTTGTCTTCCTTCAAATTCTCTATTTTTGACTCTATGTTTTTATTTACTCCTTCCATTTTCTGATTCGATTCTTCCTTCGTAGAATCCATTTTCTTGTTCAAATCTTCTTTCGTGGATTTGACTTCTTTCTTTAAATCTTTACTCATTCCATTCATTGTCTCCATCATCTGCTTGAACATTTCCTGTATGTTACTATCCTCTGTCGGTGAAGGTTTCTCCTTTTCTGGGACATTGACTTCTCCTGTCTGCGTCGTTACTTCAGGTTGTTCCTCTGGTGGTGCTGGTTGTTTCGGTTCCACCTGGATTAGTAACACTTCCGGATCCTCCACAGGTGTTGCCTCCTTATCCCCCATGTCAACCTCTTTTTCGGCCTCTGCCGCCCTCTTCTTCGAAGTAGCTCGTCTTTGCATTTTTCTTCAGCTTCTATTAATTAATCGCTGCCAGGCTTAAATTATAAAGCCCCACGTTGGGCGCCACTTTGTAACCAGACCCTGTATGCCGGTCTTTACAAAAATAAAATAGTAGATAAAAAATTTTATAAAAAATAATGTTTTCAGTAAAAAAATTTTGTTTATGTTTAATCAAGGTCAGTAATTAAGAAATAATGCTGTTTTAAATGTTCTGTAAAAATTTTAAGAATTAGGAAGGTATTTATTAACTATCGAGCACTTCTGGAAGATCTGAACCCAGTCTGGAGTTAACTAGATTAACTCCAGTCAGCAATCGATTAATGATTTTTCTTGCTGGTTCAATATCTCACTGAAAAAAAAAAATTTTCTTCTTCTTGAAGTCTCCTTGCCTTAATAAATAACCTTAAATTAGCCTGTGAAATAATAACAGACAAATACAATTGAAATATATGGATTTATTAAACAATTTAATAAATAATCGATTTTTTATCGATTGAGAACAATTATCGACTCCATCTCAGGGAATTATCGATTGTGCATACAGTAGAAAATTTATTATAAGTATTATAAAAAGACAGGTTCTTTGAGCGATTAAATTAATAGTCAGAGAAGGGTGATGAGAAAGTATAACATTAACAATTAAAATAAATTCAATAATTATTATTTAACAGTATTTAAATAATTCTGATATATAATGTTTAAGTAAGTTGAAGTCAAACCATATGTAGACTGACGTCACCACTTGATGAGGTAGGCAGGGCTTAGTAAATTCAAAGATGGCCGCTACTAGATCTGGCGAGTTTACTGCGATGTCATCGTGTCAAAAAATCACAGCAAAATTACCTTCATGAATGTTTGAAATGTCCCCGCACTGGTGTAATTGGTCTATTAGGTTGTTTGGTGTGTTCTGAAGAAGTGTTCCATGTAAACTTGTGTTAATTATGTTATTTTGTATGTGTTCACTTCTGTGGGTTAAGTTGCTCAAAAGGTGGTTATGATTTGTAGCGTATATTAGATCAAATATATTGTTTTACTGTTTTAGATCACTTGTATAATGAATTTAGGCGTTAGTTTTCACTATTGTCGTTAACGTTTTGGTAGATTTAGTTACAAAAGTGTTTATTTCATCTAACTCTCGATTCACTTATATGAACGGCTAACTGTAGTACCATTTTCGACTCGGTTATAAGGAACGTTTTTTCACACAACTATTCAGCTTGATATTCAACAAAAGACTATTTTAACTTGGTCAAAATCTGGCCCAGTTAATCTTTGAAAAAGTATTGTTAACATATTTCGATTACCCATACACATGATACAAAATTACATTATATATGGAATTTATTTATTTTATTCATCACTTTCATGAATTATGAACCTTATCATTGGTTTAATCATCTTATTCCTTTTAAATTGATATATTATAGTCCATATCTGTGGACATTTTGTGGAAATTAACAAATTTCTTTCCCTTTTGGAAATATAGGCTCAAAATTTGATTTCCGCCTTCATACAATTTTTCTTCCATTTTAATTGTTATTAATACTATTATAATAAAATTTAATTAGTCATATTTCTCTTCCTTTCCTTAAATACATATAAATTAAACCTTTAAACTGGTTTTTTGTATTAGTCTCTGAATTTGACATTGCTCTTTAAAATTAATTAATTTATATATTTTGAAAATTTACAATATTTTAAGGTATATTTCCTTATTATCATTTTAACTCATAGGATCATTTCCAGTAGTGGTTAACTGATTTACCTTATCTGAATCTTGCTAGTTTACAGGATTTATAAGTGAATTATACTGGTTTATATGGTTTCTGTGAATTTACCAAATGGCCTAGAGTTTAGAATTTTACATTTCTGTCTTTCTCAAAAAAATTTAATACTACCACTCCTCTGACTTTACATAGTTACTATTACATGAAAATAAAATGGTTTATAACTTATTGTGAGGTGTAGTATTTAACTAACACTACTGTTATAAAAAAATAATGATGAACATGATTTAGCCATCTGTACAATTGAACATATTGCTGACATGGTTTGAACATATACATTTAACTCCTTTTGAATTAACATAGCATACCTACTGAAACATTATTAATGGTATGTATGCTGTTATTTAGCAAACATAATTCATTTTAAACACATAATATAAATCTTATTTTCTAATAACTCTTACAAATACATTGATTTTATGGCTGTGAACAAACAGTTTATTTAAACATTTTAAACCTATGAATACTAAATTAATGCCAGTCCTTTCTGGTCTAAACCATTATGATTTATGATCCCCTTCATCAGTAAACATGACCACCCATACTCTAGTTATTAGCATTTTTTACAAATGTCTTGTAAATAAAGAGTTACATTAAAATAATAAAATACTGGAAATCATCCATTTTATTATGCTGTTTATTATTGGATATTAAAGTTGTTATATAGCATATTGATAAGTCATAGTATCACTAACTTTAAGTTTATTGCATTTCCAAAAAACACTTACGGCAAATTCACTTTCACTGGTGGTTCTGATATTTTGAGTCTCACTATCTCAGACCAGACCTTTAGTAATCATGGACTGTTAAGACTTGTTTATTTTCTTATCACACAATAGCTTTAGTCGGTTCACTTCTTATAATACTATACAACACTTTAGTTTTCTAAATAATTACATTTTTATAGGATTTTGGTATGTTATACTTTCTTTTTAATCGTTTTGGTGGGTTTGGGGTTGATGGTAGTTAATAATAATAATAATAGGTTTTACAACGGTGTTTCTTTTATACTATTTCTTCCTCTCCTCCTGTCTTCTTTCTTGTCCTTCTTCTTATCTTCTTTCTTGTCTTCATTCTTGTCCTTCTTCTGGTCTTCATTCTTGTCCTTCTTCTAGTCTTCATTCTTCTAGTCTTCTTGTCTTCCTTCTTCATTCTTGGGTAAACCAAGGTACTTTGTGTTATCTCGACTGATGTTTAGTTTGGAGCATCTAATTTATTTACTGACACGGACCTTGCTCTTCTCTAAAGGTTTCAGGGTATTGTTTTCTTCCTGATTACAAATTTTATTCTTCCTTCTTCTTATCTTTGGGGTATTTTGGTGTTCACCACTCTTAAACTGATTCTCTTTCTTCTTGATATGGTGTTATTTAATTTGTTTACTGCTCCTAGCTTCCTGGGTAAATTACTGATCTTATAATATGAGTTGCTTTCAATACTTTCTTTGATATTTAAACAGTGGTTTTTTATATAATGTAATGAGGATTTTTATTTTATCGTGGTTCATTCCTTTGATTTCATTAAATCTCATTCAATATCATTTTAACATATGTGGTGTAATTAATTTTTATGATTTTATATGACTTAATAAGTAGTGGATTTTCTGTCACGCTACAACTTTCACAAGTACATACCCCACCTAGCGGATATAGCAGCCCCATTAAATGCATTAAGAAAGAAAGGAGCGAAATTCGAGTGGACTACTCGACATCAAGCCGCTTTTGAAACACTCAAAGAAAGCATAATATCCCCACTGGTATTGCAGTTAGCAGATTTCAGTAAACCATTTGTCGTACAGACCGACAGTTCTAGTGTAGCATTAGGAGCTGTAATATACCAAGAAATCAATAATACAAGACTCCCGATTAGCTATGCATCACGTACATTGACGGAGCAAGAAAGGAAGTTCTCAGGCTATGAACTTGAATGTTTAGCTGTAGTATTCGCCTTCGAAAAATTCAAACCATTTTTGGAACACAAGGAATTTCTACTAGAAACCGACAATCAAGCTTTGTCATGGTTATTGAACCATCCAAAACAGTTAGGTCGTATCGGAAGATGGGTGTTAAGATTAAATTGCTACAAGTTCAAAGTACAACGTATTCGTGGTACTCAAAATGTAGTAGCCGATACACTATCCCGCATGTTCCAACTACCCAATACCAGACCTGGCGAAGACAGTGTTGAAACCACTACTGTTAATACGCTAATTACTAACTTCTCCCTTGCATTTAAGGATATAGCATATCACCAACAACAAGATCCGAAATTGTGTAAAATAATAGAACAAATAGATAAAGGAAATTATTCTGACAAAAATACCTTGAGTAAACTAGTACTTTGTTTTAAAAAAGCTAACGGAAAATCACTGAGAATAATCGCCCCGGAAATAATTAAACCTATGCTAATGGAATACTATCACTCATCAACCATTGGAGCTCATATGAGAATTAGGAAAACTATACATCGTATTCGCAAGGAATACCATTGGGAAAACATGAACAGTGAAATAACAAAGTTCGTGAAACAATGCGAAATCTGTGCCCTGAGCAAGCCAGCACGAATCAGTCAAGTCGGAAAATTAATCTCAGAAATCCCCACAACACCCTTCTCAAAGCTATACATAGACTATTCTGGACCTTATCCCCGTTCTAAGTCCGGAAATACTATGCTATTAATTTGTGTGAACTCACTAAATTCGTATGGATGTATCCTATGAGACGTGCCTTAGCATTTACGACAATAAAGATTCTACAAGAGAGACTATTTAAAGATTATGGTACTCCAGTACACCTAGTATCTGACAATGGACCTCAGTTTAAATCGAAAGAATTTAACGACATGTGTTTTAAATTAGGAATAAATCAAATTACAGTGACAGAGTACCGACCGCAAGGAAACCTAGCAGAGAGATACTTGCGAAACCTAAAACAACCTAAAACGCGCCACGCTAAAGACCAGACAGCGTGGGATCAAAATCTATCATGGATACAATTTGCCTTCAACTCAGCGTATCATGAAGGTCATAAATCAACACCATTTGATTTACTGTACAAGTATAAACCTAACCACCCGTTAACCACAAAGTGGAAAATTCATGAGTTATTGCCCCGCAAAATAAATGGGAATAACATAAGGAAAATATGGAACGAAGCTTGCGCAAATTTGAGAGCAAATTTACAAAAATCGCGGAAATATCATGAGCAGAATAATAGGAAAATAAAGTACAAAGTAGGTGATTTGGTGATGTATAAAACTCACCCTACGAGTAAAGCCGTTGATAGGACCACTTCCAAACTATCATACCGATGGTGTGGCCCCTACAAGATTTACAAGTTCATCACCCCCGTTACAGTAGCGCTGTATGAACCCAATACAGACAATTACGTTTGCAGATGCCATGTGTCTCTTATAAAAAAATTTTCGTGTAAAAATAAAGAAGCATGACTACGAGAAAGATAGTAAACCAAGAATACTACTTAATCATTAAGAGTAAAATATGTTGTATATACTTATACAGGAATATAATAAGATTTTGCAACATCCTATATCGTAATTGAGTATAAACTCAAACACCTCATACGAATACTAGCGAGGCCTGGTCAACCTTAGCTAATGTCCTGCGAGAATGAAATAAAGAATGAGAAATCAGCTGACGAACAACAAACCTCTAGCGCAGTAAACTAAAAGTAATTCGATTGCTATTACAATACGTTGTTATTATTAGTAACCTACTCATGAGTATAACTCCGTAAAACGAGTGAAGAAATCAAGCAAAAAACCGGTAGTAGATGTAAGACTTAAATATAAGGTAGATTTATGTATTTGTGTATTTTATGTGTAGTAGATGTATTAGATTTTAAATATTTTTTATAAGATGTAAGATAATCGATTGATGGATGGAAATCACCTGAGGGAGAGAAATTTCAGCACGAAGTTCCGTGCCCAAATGTAATTGTATTTCTTAGGTTTTCATTTAATACCCCGTCGCCCCGTCTTCATCTTTAAGTGCAGGAGGATGGGACGATTTAAAAATTATTTAAATAGCAGAAATTAAATTTTTTGTTTTTATAACAAGTGAGAGTATTATCCACCCCTTATCTGTACCTAGATTCCTGTATCAACGTGCAAATTGTCCAGTACGAACACGCAAAGTACAATGTTATTAAGCGAAAAATAATAATTCTTTTAATTAAATAAAAGACGAATTAATAATAAAGGAAATATCTAATTCATAACAAAAAGGTAGCATAATTTATTACTAGTTAATTAATGAACAATTATTAATACTAAAGGAACGAACTACTTTTCTCAGTGCGTAAACCGCGCCAGCTTACAGACTCCCGGCCGCTAAACAACCCCCAGTTGCCGGAGAAACTTCGACATGTAAGCAGGTCAAAAATGTGTTGTAAAGTTACACTTAGGTGTATACCGCAAAACAACGATACAACCAGACGTTAGTTGTTATAATTGATTTAATCCAATGTAGCGTTTAAAAAAAAACTAAAAAAACTAGTAATGTAGTGCGAGGAGCAAATATTGGTAATATATAAAAAAAAACTTAGCCGACACATCTCTTTACAAACAGTAAGTGGTAAGAGATGTTCCTTACCATATTAAAGTAAACATCAGTGCTGCTAAAATAAGAACAATTAAAAACGTAAAATGTGAACAACCAACTCCAGAAGAAGAAAGTTACAACAACAACCGTATGAACTTCAAGTAGCAGAATCCAATCGTCATGAACTAGACTACAATTCGGAAACAGTCAGCTAAATGGAGGATCCAGAGGAACAACGAACTACACCCAAGAAGACATACTGAAGAAGACCATCACGGACACCCACAGCAAACTCACGTACTATTCAGGTGATATTAAATCATAACATTTGTTAACCAAATACACTGTTACTCACCGTCTATGGCCTTTCCGTAATGTTTTCTCGTGTTTACATGTTTCGAGGCACTTGCCTCATCATCAGAACTTATAAAATTAATCTATGTCATAAATGATGACATTTGTCAAAATATTAAAAACACAATACGGCAACTAAACTATGTACATAACTTGTTTTAAAAATGTTAGGTGTGCCTTGCAAGACAACACGCGTCGTACTCTTGCAAGGCACACCTAACATTTTTAAAACAAGTTATGTACATAGTTTAGTTGCCGTATTGTGTTTTTAATATTTTGACAAATGTCATCATTTATGACATAGATTAATTTTATAAGTTCTGATGATGAGGCAAGTGCCTCGAAACATGTAAACACGAGAAAACATTACGGAAAGGCCATAGACGATGAGTAACAGTGTATTTGGTTAACAAACACGTGGCTTGGGACTACAATAGGATTTATTCCATTTAAATCATAACATTTGTGTATAACTTGTTTTTTTTTTTAAAACCGAAACAAAAAGAACAGTAAAGTTTCTTGTAAAGACTTTTAGATAAATTAAAGATTAGCATATAAATGTTTGTAATTTCTGTAATGATATAGTAATAACATGATGATGTTTAAAGGTAAAGTAATTCTGAAAATCGGACTATTCTTCAAATAGTTTGGATGATGTTGTGATCTATTAGAATATTGCAAAGTTAAGACCCGGATCCGTGGTACTTGAAATAATACATAGCTGAATGATTTTGAGATAAAAAAGAGTAAGAATAAAAATTTTAAAGAATATTTAATGCAGAATTTATAAGAATTTTTCTTTTAAAAGTAAAGTAAAGTAAGTAAAAATTTAAAGGATGACCATTAAAGCTATTACTTTTATACTTAGTTAAAATACAAGAATAAAGAGATGTTTTCGCTAATACCCAGAGAGTGAATAAATTTATGTAATCCTTGACTAATTCCTGATATATACATTATCATAATTTGTTGGTAAGTAAACTTTACTAACTACGGCAGCTAGTTTAATTAACAGCGAACAATTGAACTGGTTCCCGATGTTATAATGTCTTTGCAGGAGAGACGTTATAATTTCTAGGGATTTGTAATTATTATCGAAAATTCCAGTAAAATTATTCTGAATTGACAACTAAGTTTCAACATCTACAACATCTAAAATTAATTTGTCTTCAAGGGCTCCATACGTCCACCCTCTATGTTAGTCAATAAGAAGTAATTAGATTTCAACGATCAGAATGTGTAACAAGCTTGAGTTGTCATGGTACTCTTCAAGTTTTACTAGTTCTCATTGGTCAACATCTTATAACATTGTTATATTCTAACGTTTTATTTCTGTTCAAATATGCAAAAATCCTTTAAATTATAATTACTTTCTTATGCTAGTAGTAATATTAATTATACTAACACCATTGTTTTGCTTTTTTACTAAAGATTATTTTGATATCCCTCATGGTTACTTTTGATTAGTTAATAACATTTTTCTTATTTTCTTATTCATATTTCTTTTGTAATTATCTTTAAACTGAATATTATTTATACATTTTTATACCTGATATTCTTATTTAAGTACTTAAACATTTTATATACTCTAATTGACCCTTGGTTATTGTTTTCTCTTTAAACTTACAAAATTCTTTCCTTCATGCTAGGCCTAAAGCCTAGTTTTCACAATACTCCTATTCAACATTCTTTTACAATTCATTAACTTTATTTAGTGGTTCATTAAACATTTTCTATAGAAACTAATTAACAAAAAAACATTGGTGCTTTTAACAACACACCCTTTATTATTAAAATATTTTCTTACCAGGTCCAAGCCTGAAATTAAACTTCTAACTATTATTGGTTTCTTACTTCTATCTCACCTATCTTCTAAGTTTATTAATACTATGGTTCTTACAATAACAAAACTCTTATAATAATAATTTTTCACACTAATCTAAACAATAAAACTCATTCACAAATTCCTTCACTAAAATATAGTGTCTGCTTCTCCTATCTTCCACTCTAATATTTTAACCTTTACCTTATTTTTTGTAATTCTTACTTTCTCTCACTTAAATTAATAATGGTACAATTAGTTTAGTATTCTTACTATCTAACATGTTTTTAAAGATTGTTTTGCTATATCAGTATAGTCTGCTTTTTTACTGTATTCTACACTGTAGGCACTCACACTGCACTTTTCCTTTCACATGAGGTTTCTTTATCTATTATCACTGGGTGGTTATTAGTCATTAATATTTGTTTTATTCTCATTTCACATTGGTCACTTTTGGTGTTAATTATTGTCTTTACTCAGCTCAATTATATTTTACTTGCTTTTGGCTAGTTTATTATTTAATAGGGTATTTTTTATTTCTAACTTCCTATCTTATATTTATAAATTCATGTTTCTTTTCTTTTTGTTTAACATACATAATATCTATATTTTATTTTTCATGGTTTATGTATTTTACATTTGCATCTGTTTTAGTGCATTTACTTTACATTTCATTTATTAGTTACTTCTTGGGGTTACAATGATTGTGGTCATACTTTGGGTTACATTCTGGTTTCTCGTTCCTTCATTCTTGTTTCTCCAATCTATTGGGTTAAGTCATAGTCAGTTTCTTAGTAAATTGTTATTTCGTAGTTGGGTCATCAATCTTCAAGTTATAAGTTTTTTAACATTTCTTCCTACCTTCAGCTTTTTCTTTTATTAATCATTAGTGGTATTTTGCGCTATCTTATGTCATGTTACATAATACATTGCTGCCAAAATTGATTATTTCAAAAATAAAGATCGTTTTTCTGAAATCATCAACATAGTTTATTAAATCAAGTTGTTATTATTGTGGAATTCATCAATCGTTATCTTCTTCTTTAGTTTATCCTTATTAATTCATGGTTCATGATTCTGGAAGTGACAATATTCTCCTCCTTTACTCTTTTATTATGATTGTTATCCCTTGTATGTTCTATCTCCCTAAAATTTTCTTCTCTTCCATTCATATAAATTGGTACTAGCCAGAGGGCACGTGTGGCTCTATTACTCTGCTATCCATTTATACACATTTTGAGTTTAGAGGTTATGCCTATCTGCTCAATAAAATAAAATGATTGTTGGACTTATCTCAACATAAAATCATCATATAATAATACTAATAATAATAATAGTCGTCTATTTTCGACTCATATAATATAAATACAATAAAACACTCTTGGGACTACTTATTCTGTTTTTTCTTCATATCATGACCTTCTCTTCTCATTGATTTATTTGGATTCCTTCTCTATGTCTGTGGCGATGTTCTTAACATATTTTTGCATTGTTTCTTTAATTTATTTCATATGATAGTTATTTTGTGTGTTATCACTTCTCTTCTCATTTATAATTAATATTAACATTGTAGCTGTTTTCTAGTTTACTTATACATTTTTCATCATTGATAGTCCGTTTAGTATGTCATTGTCATCCTTTATTTGACTGTGTTGTCGGTTCTTTTTTAAAATGTTAATCCTTTATGATCCCCTTCCGCAATAGGGTTATTTAATGATGTTAAATAATGTCATCACTTTTGTTAAATGTTAGTACATTTATTTTATTTCAGTTTTTTCATGATGCTTCATTATATATATATATTTTTTTTCAAAATTAACTTGTTTCACTTATTTAGTTTCACACACTTGGTTGTAAGTTGTCCTTACTTGTATTTTTTGAATTTTGGTAATTATTTATTCTCAAAATTCCCCCCTTTTTTTTCTTTCATTCATTCATAAATTAATCGTTTCAGATATTTTATTTGTAAGTTGTTCTTGTTTGGAATTTAGATAATTTTTTATTCTTAAAATTCTTTTTTCAGTCTTACACCGCCTCATAATATTTTTTCAAAGAAGACTGGTTGTAAGTCCCTTTGATTCTTTTGGTAGTTATTTCACTTATGATATATGTGTTATTATGGTTATTTTTATCAATGACATAGGGGCCGTTGTAAAGTTCTCTAGAACTGGGTAACTCTCTATTCCGTATTAGCACCTTTTCTCCCTCTTGATATTGTATTACCTTAGGTTGGATCTTACGATACTTGTCCTTCTTCTTTTCCACTTGTTCAGCTATCTTGCTGTAGAATCTTGCATTATCGAACTTGTACTCATGGTTGGTGGGGAAATTAATAAGTTCTTCAATTGCTCGAGGTGGTGGTTTTCCATACATTATGGTGTAAGGGGTATCTCTAATGGATTCGTGGTATGCGAGATTAATGAAACTTTCTGTGGCTTCGATGTATTCACTCCACTTATGTTGCTGATCGTGGCAGTAAGTTCGAAGAATTCTCCCGACTTCACGGAGCGCTCTTTCAGCTGGATTGCTGTTCGGGTGGTAAATAGACGTTTTATATGTTCGGACGCCCAGATCCATTAATGTCTCCTTCCACTTTCTCCCTCGGAATTGGGTACCATGAAAATTTTTTAGGATCTCCTCAATTTCTCCAGGAGATGTCCTGTCATTAATTAAAATTTTGTTTATCTCTCTAACGTCGAGACATAGGCATACCCTTCCGTCTTTCTTTGTAACAGCCACTATGGGACTGGTGTACTGTGAACAACTGTACTCGATTATATCCTCTTCCAGCACTTTGTTGATCTCCATTCGTGCTGCATCCTTCGCCGCATATGCAATTGGATATGATTTTTTATTGAAGTTAGCAACCTCTTTAAACTTCAACTCGCATTGATACCCCCTTACTTTTCCTGGTTGGTCGGAAAATACATGGCGGTATTTGTTGTAGATTTTGATTAACTTTTCCACTTCTTGAGTGGTTAAGGGATTCCCGTCCTGAGTACCTCGAAAGTGTCAGATATCATCCAATTTCTTGTTCCATAGAAGGTCACTATTTATTTGGTCTTCTGTTTTTTCTTCCCACATTCTGTCTGGTGAATAACGGACTGTTCTTATATTATATACATTGTTAACTGGGACGACCCCCTTGCTTCCAGTTAATTCTGTCATCCATTCTTTATTTTCATATTTCATGGTTACTCTGGATTGCCTCATGTCAATAACTGCAGAGTATTTTCTTAAGATGTCACAACCAATTAAAATGTCTAATGGTAAATTGTGTGCTATTAAAACGATCATTGGCAATGTTTCATTATTAGTTGTCACTTCTAAAGATACTTGTTTCTTAATGTCTTGTTTTGCCTTCCAGTGGCTCCAATCAAAATAATGTTACTCACGGGTAACGTAGGTAAGCTGACCTTACTTTCTTTTTGAATTTTGTTGTACATGGTAATGTCAATTAAGGACACATTAGCGCCCGTGTCAATCATGAATTTTGTAGCCATTCCATTTATACTGGCGATAATATAAGCGATTTCATTGTCTGGATGGTTAATTAGTGTTGTATTCTCTTCCATCAATTCTTCACGGATATTTTTCAAATAATGATTTTGGATGATCGTTATTGTCTGGTCAGTTGTTTGGTCAGTCAGTCTAGTTATGTACCCAATAGATCGGATCAGTGACGGGTCCTGTTGGATTCTCACTGCCGCTATTCGTTTAAATGTTGGGTATTACCCTCGGCACGGTCCTCTGGTCGATTGGGGTGGTTACTATCAGTTACTTCCATCCTTTCAACCGAGTGGTCGTTAAATGTTACTCGCTCCCGGCTTCTTCTGTGTTCTTCTGCGCTTCTGCTCCTCGGTCCTCTGTAATACCGTCTTCCATCGTTTCTATTTTCGGCGCTGATGTAATTGACCCGTCGCCTGTATGTTTGATTCTGTCCTTGGTGGTTATTATTGTTATATTGGTGGTTGGGCCTGTTGTAGTGGCCACCATTTTGGTTATTCCCTCGGTTATAAGACTTGTTATGGTTATTATTATTATTGTAGTAGTTTTGATTGTTATTTCTTGGGTAATTATGGTTGTTATTGTTATTGAATGTTCGGAAATTATTGGGGTTGTTCGGTGGGTTATTTGCCGGTGCATTGTTTCCTTGGGGCCCATTTTGGTGGTTTCTCATGTCATAGTTTCTATTATTCGGGCTGTTCTTCTGTCGATTTAGTACGTAGTGTTTCTCTCGTTCGCACACCCCCAATAAAGCGGCCATATCTTGTATTGTTTTGATCCTCCCACTCAATCTGCTTTTAGTTATCTCCTCATCATAATGGTAAGCCAGTTGTGTTACCAAACATTCTTCTGGGATGTTTGGCTCTAAATTTCTCGCCACACTGACCTTACCCAAGAAATAAGCCGTGGGAGATTGTCCCAAGTACGGGTCGAATCTGCCGTTACTAATATTGCTCCGAACTACGTGCTGCGTCGCCTCAGACCAGTATTTGTTTTTAAAAAGTTCTTTAAATTCGGCAAAATTGTGGATGTCCGGTCGTACTGCCGTCCACCAATTATCGTGGACCTCCTTAAACATCTCATCCATCATGCCCTTAATAACCGTCCATCGGGTCTCCCTGGTTCTTGCTAGACTCTCTTCCACCCGTTCAATAAATTCGATTGGATTACGTTTGTAGTTCTTAAAATTGATTATCTCCCTATTTTCACCGCATGAGACATGTGAACTTAGTAGTTGTCTGTCCTTCAGTGCGTTTATTTCTTCTTGGAGGCGTAACTCTCTTACTCGGAATTCTTCTAATTTTCCTTCCAGGGCTGTTGTGGTACCTTTAACTTCACTTACAGACGCATCTAATTGGTTATACTTCTCTTCAACTCTTGCTTGTATTTGTTCGAATTTATGAGTTGTTTCTTGCTGGAGTCCTTCAATCCTCCTTTTGCTTTCACCTTCAGCTTCATTTACCTTGGTTAAGATTTCTTCCTGGACTTGTAACACCACTTCGCTGATCCTCTCTATTTTCTCCTCAGTCTCCATTATGGTCTGCTTTAGTTCTTCCCTGTACTCTGTCAATTGTTGTAGTAATGTGTCTTGGTTGTACTCGATTTTATCATTCAGTGTTTCTATATCTTCTTTCATTTATCTCAAGGTTTCGCTGGTTTTCTCATTACTTCTCTCTATTTTTTCACTTATCAGTTTATTCTCCTCCTTCATTTTCTGTGTCAATGTTTCATTTAATCCTTCAGTATTTCTTTTATTACTCTCCTCATTCCGGTCGAATTTTTCATTCATCTCCTCTTTATTTTTGTCCAATTTTTCATCCATTTGCTTTAAAGTTTCGTTTGTTTTCTCATTATTTTTGTCCATATTCTTCTCCATTGTTTTACTGAACTTGCCCATTAGCCTTATCATGTCCTGTAAGGTCACGTTCTCCGGTTATGCGGGCCTTTCTGGTTGTTTCTCTTGTTGTGTGGGTTTCGTAGCTTTCGCTGGAGGTTATATTTCTTCCGCATCTTCAACCGAAGTTACTTCCCTTTCTTCCATTCTGCCGTCTTCCTCGGTCTACTTTTCGCGTTGCTTAACCTGGTATCTTGTGTCGTATTTTGCCTGTTCCATTTTCTGCAGCCACCGCTAGAATCTATAGGGTTTAATTGTATAATTTTTTAATTATTCTAGCCCTACTAGTTGGTGCGCCACTTTGTAATGTTGCTGTTTATCTGGTTTGTTAATTTGTATGGATGTGTTATTTACTTACTTTTGTAGTATTTAATAGTGTAACGAGCCGTTTTATACTTTTTCTTAGTACTTACTAAGTCGACCGTATTCTCGTCGCTCAGTTCAAATTTTTCCGCCTCGTCACCTGATTGGTTCCCGCTATCTGACCGAGTCGAATTTGTCAACTGTCGTATGTTTATTGTTTATGTCCCAAATTCTTATATTACCTTTTTTAAATTAATCAAACATACAGCAATTGAGAAATATGAAAATTTATTGAACCCTTTCTTTATATTATCTGGTCAATTACAGTTGATAAATAAAACATATATTTATTTTAACTCCGGCGTTTACAAGTTGCTCAGTTGGCAGCGTTCGGCTTCGTCCAGTTTATACGTAAAAGCCACAATGGCGTACAGTTTTGTGTTTTATAATAATAATCTCAGGGATAAGTTCTTTGGACTACAGAAGTTGGATTACAGACTAATAAATGCACATAAATTTATAATATTCCTTATAACTAATACACAATAGTTGATATTTTAAAACATGAAAAGTAAGTTATTGGCAATGAGAAATAGTGCACGCTAGGTTAACATTTGTTAACAAGTTATGTTTTTTAAAATTAGTTTAATATAAAATCAATATTCAGTGATCGATATGATTTTTCGAAAGTGATTATTTAATCAAGTTCAGTTCAAAAGTTAATTTAGTGATTTGTGAAGTGAAAATAAGATTGTTCGTTACTATGGGTAATTGAAAGTTTAATTTTGGGGTGAAGTACTTAATTTATACTCATCGATTCCTTAACGTAGCTTCTCTTGCGATCCTTTTCTTCTTCTGGAACACATCTAAGAGTCCTTTCTTCTTTGGATTTTCTGAGATCCCCGTTCAAATGATTGAAATTCAATGTCCAGCTTCCATCAGTTCTTGTAGATGATCTTCTTCCTCAGGCTGAGTTAGGTATCTTCAGATCTTCCCCCAGAATTGGTAGTTTATTAATGTAGTTTACTTCCTTCCAATTTTGGCCATAATATTTGTTATATAAATGTTTTTAAATAATGATCATCTCATCAATGGTTCCTTCAAATATTCATTTTGCACTTCTTCATTAAAATTTAGATAAACTTAAAGATTTTAAAATTAATTTGTCTTCAAGGGCTCCATACGTCCACCCTCTATGTTAGTCAATAATGAAGTAATTAGATTTCAGTGGTCAGAATGTGTAACAAGCTTGAGTTGTCATGGTAACTCTTCAAGTTTTACTAGTTCTCATTGGTCAACATCTTATAACATTGTTATATTCTAACGTTTTATTTCTGTTCAAATATGCAAAAATCCTTTAAATTATAATTACTTTCTTATGCTAGTAGTAATATTAATTATACTAACACCGTTGTTTTGCTTTTTTACTAAAGATTATTTTGATATCCCTCATGGTTACTTTTGATTAGTTAATAACATTTTTCTTATTTTCTTATTGATATTTCTTTTGTAATTATCTTTAAACTGAATATTATTTATACATTTTTATACCTGATATTCTTACTTAAGTACTTAAATATTTTATAAACTCTAATTGACCCTTGGTTATTGTTTTCTCTTTAAACTTACAAAATTCTTTCCTTCATGCTAGGCCTAAAGCCTAGGTTTCACAATACTCCTATTCAACATTCTTTTACAATTCATTAACTTTATTTAGTGGTTCATTAAACATTTTCTATAGAAACTAATTAACAAAAAAACATTGGTGCTTTTAACAACACACCCTTTATTATTAAAATATTTTCTTACCAGGTCCAAGCCTGAAATTAAACTTCTAACTATTATTGGTTTCTTACTTCTATCTCACCTATCTTCTAAGTTTATTAATACTATGGTTCTTACAATAACAAAACTCTTATAATAATAATTTTTCACACTAATCTAAACAATAAAACTCATTCACAAATTCCTTCACTAAAATATAGTGTCTGCTTCTCCTATCTTCCACTCTAATATTTTAACCTTTACCTTATTTTTTGTAATTCTTACTTTCTATCACTTATATATTAATAATGGTACAATTAGTTTAGTATGCTTACTATCTAACATGTTTTTAAAGATTGTTTTGCTATATCAATATAGTCTGCTTTTTTACTGTATTCTACACTGTATGCACTCACATTGCACTTTTCCTTTCACATGAGGTTTCTTTATCTATTATCACTGGGTGGTTATTAGTCATTAATATTTGTTTTATTCTCATTTCACATTGGTCACTTTTGGTGTTAATTATTGTCTTTACTCAGCTCAATTATATTTTACTTGCTTTTGGCTAGTTTATTATTTAATAGGGTATTTTTTATTTCTAACTTCCTATCTTATATTTATAAATTCATGTTTCTTTTCTTTTTGTTTAACATACATAATATCTATATTTTATTTTTCATGGTTTATGTATTTTACATTTGCATCTGTTTTAGTGCATTTACTTTACATTTCATTTATTAGTTACTTCTTGGGGTTACAATGATTGTGGTCATACTTTGGGTTACATTCTGGTTTCTCGTTCCTTCATTCTTGTTTCTCCAATCTATTGGGTTAAGTCATAGTCAGTTTCTTAGTAAATTGTTATTTCGTAGTTGGGTCATCAATCTTCAAGTTATAAGTTTTTTAACATTTCTTCCTACCTTCACCTTTTTCTTTTATTAATCATTAGTGGTATTTTGTGCTATCTTATGTCATGTTACAAAGAAACTTTAATTACATTAGAACAATTACTAAAATTAAACAACATACCTGAAACACACATAAATGAGATCATAAATCTAACTAAAATTATAACAGATCAAAATTATTTCACACACAATAACATGTTTTACACACAAACAGATGGACTACCCATGGGCTCATCTATATCAGGTATACTAGCCGAAATATTTGTACACACCATAGAACAAGAACACATATTACACAATAACAAATATACTGATAAAAACAATATATTGGCACAGGTATGTTGATGACATTATACTCCTATACAACGGCAACAAAAGGCAAATAGAAAATTTCCACAAATATATTAACACTATACACCATAAATTAAAATTCACACTTGAAATAGAACTAAATAATAGTTTAAACTTCTTAGACCTCACAATCACCAAAACAAACAACACACACACATACAAAATATACAGGAAACCCACCACATCAGACATGGTCATACATAACTCATCCAACCACCCAACTCAACACAAACATGCAGCATTCAACTACATGCGCCATAGACTCACTTCAATACCCCTAAACACACATGATTACCAAGAAGAACTTAACACAATCAAATATATAGCAGTTAAAAATGGATACAACCCCGATTTGGTAAATAAAATACACAAACGCAATAAAATACACAAACGCATCCTAAACACAAAAAATAAAAATAAAACACATCAGACCAACAACACACAACCCAGTAAGTACATAACACTTACATACTACAACTCCAATACACACAAAATTGCTAACACATTTAGAAAACACAATTATAAAATAGCCTACAGAACCAACAACACCATTAAGAAACATATAAATTTTAACAAAGACACAGACACATACAGTAAAACAGGAGTTTATAAATTAAATTGTAATGATTGTAACCAATTCTACATCGGCCAGACGGGAAGATCTTTTTATTCCAGTTTTCAGAACATATAAAAGCCCTCACCACAAATTACATACATTCCACATTTGCCACACATTTACAAAATGAAAACCATAGTTACACAAACATAGAACACAACATGGAAATATTACACTACTTATCAAAAAGTAGAAAAGTAAACACAGCTGAACAATTTGAAATATACAGATATCACACATTACAACCAAACAACATATTAAATGAACAAGTACATTACAGATCACATACACTATTTGATACATTGATCCAAACACAAAATTTGAACCTCAGCGCCAATTCCCTCACATCATCAATTCCCACCACACACACCTATAGTCCATAATCGTTATTCTGCAACAATGACTTTCAGTATTTACTCACACTGAGGAAGAGGCACAACACCTTGAAACGTTTGTGAAAGTGAGAACAAAAGTAAGTTCATTTGTGAAAGTTTTTTTATATATAATAATATATATATATATATATTTTTATTTATTCAGACATTTTTTGCTACAGTCCATTTCTTGACGTATGTAATATATTTAAAATTAATATTTACATTACCTCAAGATGTTATTTTTCCCTTATTTGGAACAAGTTTCGGGATCCTTAGTGTTACCATCATCAGCCTTTATAATTTTGAATCTTGTGGAGTACCTGTGTGCTGGTTGGCCATAATAACAGCCAACCAGCACACAGGTACTCCACAAGATTCAAATTTAAATCACATTTAATGTGAATTGATTTATGCTTTGTACTGTATTTATATAGGCAAAATGAACCTCGTAAATGATATTAGGTGCAATTTATTAGAAACTCCTTTATCTAGGTGGAAAACAATGATAAAAGGATGTTTAAAGTTTTGGAAGATTGGTTTAACAGTAAATATTAAGAAATATACTAAGACATTGAGTAAAGTTTGTTCATTCTTAGACTGGGTCCTGATGTAATCAAAACCATGTGCTTGTACTTGAATCGGATCGGTTAGACAAGTGTTTGCATCAATAAATCCTCTATTGGAAATAAAGTAGTTCACAACTGATTAGTGTTAACTGATTAAAAATGAAGTCAACAAACTTTTTTTAATACAGTTGGCATTAATACAACTAAAAATAAGGTAAGTGATTTTATACTTCTTTGGGTTATGTTTGTTTTGTTAAAGCTTTCACTTTGTGCTGTACGTACCTCTGTTTTGTATCATTCCACTTTATGTACATCAATCTAAGAATGAACAGATAATAGGTACTTATATGCAGTCTCAGTTTATGAGTTTATTGTAAATTTACATTCACAACACGTAGGCATATTGTGTTTAAATTACTTTTTACAAATATTATTTTTTATATATTATTAATTTGTGATGTTATTCAATTTGTGTCTTCTGCAAGTAGTATAATTTCGTAAATTCTTTTTAACACCTGATGCACGTTTCACTGAAAAATATCAGTATCATCAGAGGGTTGTAAGTAAATTAATAACAATCAAAATAATTCTATTAATATAAAAATTAACGAATAATCGAATTTGTATCGATTTTAATGTACAATAACTGATAATCGATTTAGGTCGATTAGTTAACGATTGTTTTAATGTTTATTTTCTTCAGCAGCTGTTTTCTCGGTTATATTTGAAAATTTGTTGTTTATATTTTATTCATTTTTATTTTTTAGTAAATTTATAATTTTAAATAGATCGTCTTGTTTTGTTTTTATTTGGGTTTGTTCTTTAATTAATAAATTATTGTTATTGTGTTTGTAAATGTTAAGATTTTCCCAAATATTCATTTTTTGACCTTTTTGTATGTTTTTAATTAATTTTATACTTTCACTGTTTGGAAATTGGTGGTTATTATTTAGACAATGTGTGGCTAAATTAGATTTATAAATATTTGGATTTAAATATGCATTGCGGTGTTGAAGGAATCTATCTAGTAGTTTTTGGATTGTCTGGCCCACGTAAAATTTATTGCAATCTGGACATTCTATTTTATATATTCCATTTTTATTGTAAGTATTGGATTTAGTTTTGGGTTTTATTTTATTAAAAATTATATTATCTGTATTATAAGATATTTTTAAATTCGTATCTTTAAATATTTTATTTAGTTTTTGAGTTATATTTCCATAATAAGTGAAGGTTGTATATTTTATATTATTATTAATAGGTGAATTTTTAAATGTAGTGTTCTTGGGAATTTTATTAGTGATTTTATGTTTAATTTTATTTTCTAATTTATTAATAGTTTTTATTTTGTATCCATTTTTAACTGCTATTTGTTAGATAATATTTCTTTCTTTGTTATTTAATGGGATCCTAAGCATTCGGTAAATCATGGAATTAAATACTGCCATTTTATGTTGGGGAGGATGGTTAGAATTATTTTGTATTACTAAATCAGTTTGAGAAGGTTTCCTGTATATTGAGTATTCAAAATTTGTTTCATTTTTCTTTATTGTTAAGTCTAAATAATTTAATTTATTATTAGATTCTTCTTCTAATGTGAATTTTATTTTGGAATGTAAATTATTTATGGAGTTGAATATTTTATTTATATTTATACCATCGTTTTGGGAAATGTACATAGTATATTATTGTATTTTATATATATTTATAATATATTTTATTATTAATTATTATATAGTATATATTATTGTATTTATTCACTGTTTTGTGTACTCAGAACTGTGTTTTACAAAGTGTGAAAAGGGTTGAATGTAGAAATGTGTAAAAATAGTAATTCTACAGTCCCTCATATTTATAAGCCTGCCATAAGAATGAACCGTTAGAACCTAAGACGCAAATAGTCACTAGTATGTGATAATTGTTTGTTAGTGATAGTTTGTGTGATAATTGTTAGTGTATTTAACAATTCCTACTTTTTTTACTGCTTAGCTTGGAGAAGAGATGTGTGTCCGTATGTATAAGTGCATGGTAATGTTGAACACAATGGATAAAATTATGTACGATGCTCAGAGACAGGGACGAATTTCCTTCTATATGACCAACTATGGTGAAGAAGCAACACAGATTGGTAGTGCTGCAGCACTAGCTGATAACGATTTGGTATACGGGCAGTACAGAGAAGCAGGTGAATTTGTTTTTCTTTCTCTTCTTTGCTCATATATAAGTGACACCAAGTATTAATTCCAAGAAAATAGTATAGGTAAATGTCAGTGTTCAGTTGTGTTATGAAGTGGATCATTCCGTGTGATGTTAGAGAATTATGGTCGCTGAGACAGAATTGAAATGTGTGATCTCAGTATGTGTGGTAAGCTTTATAACTTAGTTTTAATTACAGAGTTTGAAAAAAATGAATTTCCATCAAATGACACTTATGGTATAGTACTGTCATTATTGAATGCAAGCCATTTATGCAAAACTTCAAAACTCAATCAGTTATATTGTAATTTAGTTTATTTTAACTAGTGAAGAATAGTGATAAGCTAAACATACAATTTAATTAACATGTAAGTTTCCAAGTGTTATACTAGCATCATAAAATACACATTTTATTTTCCTGCTATGTAGAATTTAAAACTTTATAGTTCTACACTGCATTAAAATGTGACACTTAACATTTTACGTTAATTAAAAGAATTTTATTCTTTTGGTGTTTGTCTTGATCCACGTAGTTTTGTTGATCGCAAACCCCATTTCCAGATTTTTGTGGAGGTTATGGTTCTTGATGACCTAGGGCAGTGTTCATTAAGACTTCATTTTGAAAATTTTATAACTTCTTAATACAGAAAAACTTGGTTATTCTAAACACGGATAATTCAAATTCATGGATAATTTGAACTTGATCATAGGCTATTGAATAGCCCATGTAAAACTGTGTCAAACATAGTTTGTAATTCGAACTTTTGTTAATTCAGAGTAAAAATTTTGTTCAAACTACAGAAAATTGCTGCATTATGGTCTAGACCAAGTAATGTTAAGAGACAGCTGCAAACATACGTAGTCATTGCCCGTTATTGTTGTGGATGGATGCTTGTATCAAATTCATGGAATTGGCTAAACCAGTATTCTGTGATCATGCCAGGCTCAAGTAATTGTATTGTCTGTCATTGTCCCTTGTACCTCCTGCCACTTCAGTCAGCCACCCTCACCGTCACTTCTGTTTGGTCTGTCCGGAACTGTGGAAGCGAAAGTCATATTGAAATTCTACCATGAGAGCTGTGTCTTGTAGTGACAAACTTTCTGTTCTGTACACAGTACCATATCAATATATGTAGACTAGTTTGTTTTATTGACGTATTGTGCACTTTTATTATGTCGTGTTCATCATTGCTCTTTCAAAACAGTTTTGATAGCGTTAATATTTGCCAAAAAAGTTGCTGGTATATGGAAAATGGGATAGGAACAAAAAATAAATCAGAAATTGCTAAGAAATTTGTGATACTGCTTATCAGTGTAATGTAACTAAATATCAGTATGGAGAACCATACATGACTTCCATGTTCTAAGATTTATATTTAAAATAGTTTTTGAAATGAAATATTTCCATAGAAACTACTTCTTTCTTCAGCCTCAACCACAGTACTGTGGTCACTAACATATACCACCTCACGTTAGCGCACTCGATTTTCACTGATGACGGCAGTCGATAGAACTTTCGAAACGTCTGGTTTTGTAGAAAACATTGGACCAAGCCAAACAGCCCGGGAAGGAATTTTAACAACAAACTACTTCTTTGTTGCCGATAATGTAGTACACATGACATATAAATAAAAATTATCCCCTCCCCCTCAACTATCATTTTCATTTATAGGAAGTACCCCCACTCCTTCAAATAGCCTAGCATTTATAGATATTTCATCTATGTTACTATAGTGGATTATTATTATCTTATTTTCAGGATGCTTTATTTTCAAAATTAAGTACTTTACTCTTGTTAAAACGTTGCAGATAAACTACCCCTTCCCCTTAACCAATCTTTACAAAAATAAATAAGCGTTGAGCCCTCCACAATTCAGGAAGTATGCAAAAAATTATTTGATTCTGTATGATTGTGCAGCAGTTATTGTTTGTCATAGAAAAAATTACCCTTGTTCAAACATAAAACGTTGCAGGTAAACTACCCCTTTCTCTTAACCGATCTTCACCAAAATCAGTAGGCCTTCTTGATTTCTCTACAATTCAGGGATGTATGCAAAAAATTATTTGATTCTGTTTGAATGTGTGGCAGTCGTCGTTCGTCATAGAAAGAATTACCCTTGTTAAAAACATAAAATGTTGCAGGTAAACTACCCCTTTCTCTTAACCGATCTTTACAAAAATCAATACGCCATGAGTTCTCTACAATTCAGGGATGTATGAAAAAAATTATTTGATTCTGTTTGAATGTGCAGCAGTTATCGTTCATCATAGAAAAAATTACCCTTATTCAAACATAAAACATTGCAGGTAAACTACCCCTTCCCCTTAACTGATCTTCACCAAAATCAATAGGCCTTGAGTCCTCTTACAATTCAGGGATGTATGCAAAAAATTATTTGATTCTGTTTGAATTTGGGGCTGTTATCGTTTGCCATAGAAAAAATTCTACACATAGACACTTTTCAAAATATCGGTATGGAGAACCATACATGACTTCCATGTTCTAATGTTTATATTTAAAATCATTTACTTGAATTCGGTTCGATAATTTCTAACAAGTTATGTGTGTTCCTTGTAAATCGTGTTTTATGTTTGACAAATTGAAGGATGTTTTATGTATGATTTTCTTTTCAGGATACTTTATTTATCAGAATTAAGTACTTCACTCTTATTAAAACGTAAACCGTTGCAGGTAAACTACCCCTCTCCCTTAACCGATCTTCACCAAAATCAGTAGGCCTTGAGTCCTATACAACTCGGGTGCATATGCAAAAAATTATTTGGTTCTGTTTGAATTTTCGACAGTTATCGTTCGCCATAGAAAAAATTCTACATACAGACACACACAGACGCTTTTCGGAAAATGACTTTTCTTCATGTTTTGAGGGTAGTACAATCAGAACCAGCCTTTATCTCGAACATGATTTTTTTGCGATCACCATACTTCCATTTCCTTATGAAACACGGAAGTAAAAAACAGGTTAAGACTAAACAACATTGCTATCTTTAAACTGTCTGAAAAACGTGTGATAACATCCTGAAATCAATCCCAATAAAATAAACTAAAATAACACGATAAAAATAGGCGTTATTGAAACATTATTTAGAAGATACTTATTGACTGAATTGATTTTCCTATATTTCATATATCAAACATATACGCAAATGCTGTATAATAAAACTGGTTGTATAGTTAAATAAAATTTTATTCGATTCTGTTTGAATTTACAGCAGTTATCGTTCATGAAAAAATTTCTCTTGTTACAACATAAAATATTGCTGGTAAACTACCCCTTCCCCGTAACCGATCTTAACCAAAATCAACAGGCCTTGAGGTCTCTACAATATAGGGGTGTATGCAAAAACTTATTTGATTATGTTTGAATTTACGGTAGTTATCGTTCGTCATATAAACAATTACTCTTGTTAAAACATTAAAGGTGGCAGGTAAACTACCCCTTTCCCTTCACCAATCTTTACCAAAATCATTAGGCCTTCAGCTCTTTATAATTCAGGAACGTATGCAAACAATTATTTGATTCTCTTTGAATTTACGGCAGTTATCATTCGTCATAGAAAAAAATTACCCTTGTTAAAACATAAAATGTTGCAGGTAAACTATCCCTTTCCCTTAACTGATCTTCACCAAAATCAACAAACCTTGAGTACATAAAATTTCAGGAACGTATGCCAAAAATTATTTCATTCTCTTTGAATATGCGGCAGTTATCATTCGTCATAAAAATAAAAAATAACCTTTTAAAACATAAAATATTGCAGGTAAACTACCCCTTTCCCTTAACCGATCTTCACCAAAATCAACAGGCCGTCAGTCATTTACAATTGAGGAACGTATGCAAAAAAATATTTGAATCTGTTTGAATGTGCGGCAGTTATCGTTCGTCATAGAAAAAATTACCGTTGTTAAAACATAAAATGTTACTGGTAATCTACCCTTTTCCCTTAACCGATCTTCACCAAAAACAATAGGTCTTGAGAACTCTACAATTCAGGGCTGCATGCAAAACATTATTTGTTTCTGTTTGAATTTGCGGTTATTATCTTTTACCATAGAAAAAGTAAAATATCGGTATGGAGAACCATACATGACTTCCATATTCTAAGATTTATATTTAAAATCATTTTCAGCCAAACAGCCAGGCTGTGTCTTACCTGCCTTTTTATTGCTGTATTAAATGAAAAATATTATATTACATTAAAATGAAAAAATTATAATTTTATTGCCTGGCAACAAAATTATTTTATTTTTAACAATTACCATCGTTTCAAAAAGTTTAAATAAATTTTCAAGTACTTTACTCTTGTTAAAACGTAAAAGGTTGCAGGTAAACTACCCCTTCCCCTTAACCGATCTTCACCAAAATCGAAAGTCATTGAGACCTCTACAATTCAGGGACGGATGCAAAAAATTATTTGATTCTGTTTGAATTTGCGGCTGTTATCGTTTGCCATAGAAAATACGCTTGATAAAAAAACGTTGCAGGTAAACTACCCCTTCCCCTTAACCGATCTTCACCAAAAACAATAGGTCTTGAGTACTCTACAAATCAGGGCTGTATGCAAAACATTATTTGATTCTGTTTGAATTTGCGGCTGTTATCTTTTGCCATAGAAAATACCCTTGTTAAAAAAATGTTGCAGGTAAACTACCCCTTTCCCTCAACCGATCTTCACCAAAAACAATAGGTCTTGAGAACTCTACAATTTAGGGCTGTATGCAAATAATCTTTTGATTCTGTTTGAATTTGCGGCTGTTATCGTTTGCCATAGGAAATACCCTTGTTAAAACATAAAAGTTACAGGTAAACTACCCCTTTCCCTTAACCGATCTTCACCAAAAACAATAGGTCTTGAGTACTCTACAAATCAGGGCTGTATGCAAAACATTATTTGATTTTGTTTGAATTTGCGGCTGTTATCGTTTGCCATAGAAAATACCCTTGTTAAAAAAATGTTGCAGGTAAACTACCCCTTTCCCTCAACCGAACTTCACCAAAAACAATAGGTCTTGAGAACTCTACAATTTAGGGCTGTATGCAAATAATCTTTTGATTCTGTTTGAATTTGCGGCTGTTATCGTTTGCCAAACAAACAAAATTACCCTTGCTAAAAAAAAACCGTTGCAGGTAAACTACCCCTTTCCCTCAACCGATCTTCACCAAAAACAATAGGTCACGAGTACTCTGCAAATCAGGGCTGCATGCAAACAATTATTTGATTCTGTTTGAATTTGCGGCAGTTATCGTTTGCCATAGAAAAAAAATCTACAGACACACACACAGACACTTTTCGGAAAACGATTTTTTTTCATGTTTTGAGTGTAGTAGAATCAGAATCTGCAATAATCTCGAACACGATTTTTTTTGCCATCACCATACTTCCATTCCTTAAGGAATATGGAAGTAAAATTACCCTTGATTAAAAAAAAAAATGTTGCAGGTAAACTACCCCTTTCTCTTAACCGATCTTCACCAAAAACAATAGGTCTTGAGTACTCTACAAATCAGGGCTGTATGCAAAAAATTATTTGATTCTGTTTGAATTTGCGGCTGTTATCGTTTGCCATAGAAAAAAAATCTACAGACACAGACAGACACTTTTCGAAAAATGACTTTTTTCATGTTTTGAGTGTAGTACAATCAGAATCTGCAATAATCTTGAACACGATTTTGTTTGCCATCACCATACTTCCATTTCCTTAAGGAACATGGAAGTAAATATCGGTATGGAGAACCATACATGACTTCCATGTTCTAAGATTTATATTTAAAATCATGTGTTCCATAGAAACTACTTCTTTCCACTTATTGCTTCAGACTTAACCACAGTACTGTGGTCACTAATGTATACCACCACACGTTATCGCACTCGATTTTCACTGATGATGGCAGTCGACGGCTGCTGAAACGTCTGGTTTTGCAGAAAACATTGGACTACGGCTAAACAGCCCGGGAAGGAATTTTAACAACAAACTACTTCTTTGTTGCCAATAACGTAGTACACATATAAATATTATCCCCTCCCCCCAAAACATAAAACGTTGCAGGTAAACTACCCCTTTCCCTTAACCGTATCTTCAACAAAATCAACAGACCTTGAGTTCTGTATAATTCAAAAAGGTATGCAGAAGTGTAGTTGATTCTGTTTTAATGTACGGCAGTTATTGTTCGTCATAAAAAAAATTACCCTTGTTAAAACATAAAACGTTGCAGGTAAAATACCCCTTTATCTTCACCGATCTTCACCAAAATCAATAGGCCTTCAGTCCTCTACAATTCAGGGATGCATGCAAAAAAATATTTGATTCTGTTTGAATGTGCGGCAGTTATCGTTCGGTATCGGTATGGAGAACCATACATGACTTCCATGTTCTAAGATTTATATTTAAAATCATATTCGAAATGAAATATTTCCATAGAAACTACGTCTTTCTACTTATTGCTTCAGCATTAACCACAGTACTGTGGTCACTAACGTATACCACCTCACGTTTTCGCACTCGATTTTCACCGATGATGGCAGTCGATGGCACTGCCGAAAAGTCTGGTTTTGCAGAAAACATTGGACTACGGCTAAAGAGCCCGGGAAGCAATTTTAACAAAAAACTACTTCTTTGTTGCCGATAACGTAGTACACATATAAAAAATTCTCCCCTCCACCTTCAACTATAATTTTTAATAATAGAAAATTACCCCCACCCCGTTCACCTAACCTCTTCATTTATAGATATGTTGTTTTCTAATGGCAGGACATTGAATCATTCCATTTGTCTTCTGGCATCCCAATAGAGTTTTGGTAGATTCCCTGTCTCTTGATAAGAGTGATCCAATCCCGAACACACAAGAAGATGGTCTCTGTTCATCACTGTATTCAGCTGCTTACAAATTGTGCAGTGGTGGGATTTGTAGATCTTAATACGATAGAGGTGTTCAGCAAGGCAGTCGTGACCAGTATTGAGTCTGAAGTTCGCTACTGCTTGGTTTCTGGGTATATTTTTGTTTTTATCCCAAGTGTTTCCAATGTTTTCCCCACCATTTACCACTAGACGCAATGCTGGCCTCACTGGTGAACATCTCTTGTGTTTTGTTTTTAACAAGTCTTTTGATTGTTCTTGTGCTGTGTAGTGTTTTTCTCCCTTGCAATGTTGTACCCTTTTTAGCTAGCAGGTCGGCTGTTTCATTCCCACTTATTCCTACATGTGAGGGAATCCACTGGAGAATTATTGTTTTCCCAGGGGGGACAAAGTTACTCGCGTCCGCAGCATCCTTAGGCTGTACGTGTCCCCTGGGTGGTGCTAAATGAGTAACAGTGCTGGCAGATCTGACATCCAAAGCCAAAATATGAAAAAAAGAGTTACAAACAAAACTGTCCTTCTGAGGGCAAAACAGACAGTGACAACTCTGAACATTCTCCAGAGGAATGCAGGAGGTCTTTCTTCTACAAAAATGACAGAACTAAAAAAGATAGTTAACCAAAATAAAGTGGATATTCTTATAATTAACGAAGCCAACATCACGGCAGAAAACACCCAATATTACAACATCCCATACTACACAGCATACACACTCTTCAAGGCAAGACAAATAGCTAGTGGAATACTTGTATCAGTCAGAAATTCGCTAAAATCATTTATAGATATTTCATCTACGTTTCTACAGTGGATTACTATGAGCTTCTTATCAGGATACTTTATTTATCAAAATTAAGTACTTTACTCTTGTTAAATCATAAAATGTTTCAGGTAAACTACCCCTTTCTCTTAACCGATCTTCTCCAAAATCAATAACCCTCCGTCCTCTACAATTCAGGGATGCATGCAAAAAAATATTTGATTCTGTTTGAATGTGCGGCAGTTATCGTTCATCATGGAAACATTTCTCTTGTTACAACATAAAATGTTGCAGGTAAACTACCCCTTTCTCTTAACCGATCTTCACCAAAATCAATAGACCTTGAGCTCTCTGCAACTCAGGAAAGGGTGCAAAAAATTATTTGATTCTCTTTGAATTTTCGGCAGTTTTCTTTCGTCATAAAAAAAATTACCCTTTTTAAAACATAAAACGTTGCTGATAAACTACCCCTTCCCTTAACTGATCTTCAACAAAATCAACAGACATTGAGTTCTCTTTAGTTCAAAAAGGTATGCAAAAACCTAGTTGTTTCTGTTTGAATTTACGGCAGTTATCGTTCGTCATATAAAAAATTACCCTTGTTAAAACATAAAATGTTGCTGGTAAACTACCTCTTTCCCTTAACCGATCTTCACCAAAAACGACAGGTCTTGAGTACTCTACAATTCAGGCCTGTATGCAAACAATTATTTGATTCTGTTGGAATTTCCGGCTCGTATCGTTTGCCATAGAAAACACCCTTGATAAAACATAAAATGGTGCAGGTAAACTACCCTATCCCCTTAACAGATCTTCACCAAAACCAACAGGTCGTGAGAACTCTACATTTCAGGGCTGTATGCAAAATATTATATGGTTCTGTTTGAATTTGCGGCTGTTATCGTTTGCCATATAAAATACCCTTGATAAAACAAAAAACGTGGCAGGTAAACTACCCCTTCCCCTTAACCGATCTTCACCAAAAACAATAGGTCTTTAGTACTCAACAAATCAGGGGTGTATGCAAAAACGTATTTGATTCTGTGTGAATTTGCGGCTATTATCGTTTGCCATAGAAAATACCCTTTTAAAACATAAAACGTTGCAGGTAAACTACCCCTTTCCCTTAACCGATCTTCACAACACCAATAGGTATTGAGAACTCTACAATACAGGGCTGTATGCAAAACATCATTTGATTCTGTTTGAATTTGCGGCTGTTATCGTTTACCATAGAAAAAATATCGGTATGGAGAACCATACATGACTTCCATATTCTAAGATTTATATTTAAAATCATTTTCAGCCAAACAGCCAGGCTGTGTCTTACCTGCCTTTTTATTGCTGTATTAAATGAAAAATATTATATTACATTAAAATGAAAAAATTATAATTTTATTGCCTGGCAACAAAATTATTTTATTTTTAACAATTACCATTGTTTCAAAAAGTTTAAATAAATTTTCAAGTACTTTACTCTTGTTAAAACGTAAAAGGTTGCAGGTAAACTACCCCTTCCCCTTAACCGATCTTCACCAAAATCGAAAGTCATTGAGACCTCTACAATTCAGGGACGTATGCAAAAAATTATTTGATTCTGTTTGAATTTGCGGCTGTTATCGTTTGCCATAGAAAATACGCTTGATAAAAAAACGTTGCAGGTAAACTACCCCTTCCTCTTAACCGATCTTCACCAAAAACAATAGGTCTTGAGAACTCTACAATTTAGGGCTGTATGCAAATAATCTTTTGATTCTGTTTGAATTTGCGGCTGTTATCGTTTGCCATAGGAAATACCCTTGTTAAAACATAAAATGTTACAGGTAAACTACCCCTTTCCCTTAACCGATCTTCACCAAAAACAATAGGTCTTGAGTACTCTACAAATCAGGGCTGTATGCAAAACATTATTTGATTCTGTTTGAATTTGCGGCTGTTATCGTTTGCCATAGAAAATACCCTTGTTAAAAAAACGTTGCAGGTAAACTACCCCTTTCCCTCAACCGAACGTCACCAAAAACAATAGGTCTTGAGAACTCTACAATTTAGGGCTGTATGCAAATAATCTTTTGATTCTGTTTGAATTTGCGGCTGTTATCGTTTGCCATAGGAAATACCCTTGTTAAAACATAAAACGTTACAGGTAAACTACCCCTTTCCCTTAACCGATCTTCACCAAAATCAACAGATCTTGAGAACTCTACAATTCAGGGCTGTATGCGAAACATTATTTGATTCTGTTTGAATTTGTGGCTGTTATCGTTTGCCAAACAAACAAAATTACCCTTGCTAAAAAAAAACCGTTGCAGGTAAACTACCCCTTTCCCTCAACCGATCTTCACCAAAAACAATAGGTCGCGAGTACTCTGCAAATCAGGGCTGCATGCAAAACATTATTTGATTCTGTTTGAATTTGCGGCAGTTATCGTTTGCCATAGAAAAAAAATCTACAGACACACACACAGACAGACACACAGACAGACAGACACACACACAGACACTTTTCAGAAAACGACTTTTTTTCATGTTTTGAGTGTAGTAGAATCAGAATCTGCAATAATCTCGAACACGATTTTTTTTGCCATCACCATACTTCCATTCCTTAAGGAATATGGAAGTAAAAAATCGGTATGGAGAACCATACATGACTTCCATATTCTAAGATTTATATTTAAAATCATTTTCAGCCAAACAGCCAGGGAAGGAATTTTAACAAAAAAATACTTCTTTGTTGCCAATAACGTAGTACACATATAAAAAAAAATTATCCCCTCCCCCTTCAACTATAATTTTGATTTATAGAAAATTACCCCCAGCCCGTTCAACTAGCCTCTTCATTTATAGATATTTCATCTACGTTTCTACAGTGGATTATTAAGATCTTATCAGGATACTTTATCAAAATTAAGTACTTTACTCATGTTACAACAAAAAATGTTTCAGGTAAACTGCCCTTTCCCCGTAACCGATCTTCACCAAAATCAACAGACATTGAGTTCTCTATAGCTCAGGCACATATGTAAAAAATTATTTGATTCTGTTTGAATTTACGGCAGTTATGGTTCGTCATATAAAAAATTACCCATGTTAAAACATAAAACATGAGATTTATAAAACATATCTAAGATTTATATTTGAAATCATTTTTTAAATAAAATATTTTCATAGAACCTACTAACGCTGGGGAAATCTGAGGAGCCAATCAGAGTTGGGCCTACCTGTCACTCTGCTGAATTTGGTGGAAAGCCCTGTCACTGTCGTCAAAGTATCAGCCTTGACAGGGTCCTCTTTTTCTGCAAAATAGGAGAGGCTTGAGATGGAGTGAGTGACATAGTCCCCACCTCAATGAAGAACCCATTGTTTTATAAAAATATATTTAAATTTTGAAAACTGAAAATTCTTTTCTTGTTGTAAATATTTATATTTTATAATCAAAATGACTTTATTTTTGTTACCTGGCAACAAAATTATTTTATTTTCAACAATTACCATTGTTTCAAAAAGTTTAAATAAATTTTCAAGTACTTTACTCTTGTTAAAACGTAAAAGGTTGCAGGTAAACTACCCCTTCCCCTTAACCGATCTTCACCAAAATCTAAAGGCCTTGAGACCTCTACAATTCAGGGACGTATGCAAAAACTTATTTGATTCTGTTTGAATTTGCGGCTGTTATCGTTTGCCATAGAAAATACGCTTGATAAAAAAACGTTGCAGGTAAACTACCCCTTCCCCTCAACTGATCTTCACCAAAAACAATAGGTCTTGAGTACTCTACAAATCAGGGCTGTATGCAGAAAATTATTTGATTCTGTTTGAATTTGCGGCTGTTATCGTTTGCCATAGAAAATACCCTTGTCAAAAAAAACGTTGTAGGTAAACTACCCCTTTCCCTTAACCGATCTTCACCAAAAACAATAGTGTCTTGAGAACTCTACAATTTAGGGCTGTATGCAAATAATGTTTTGATTCTGTTTGAATTTGCGGCTGTTATCGTTTGCCATAGGAAATACCCTTGTTAAAACATAAAACGTTACAGGTAAAATACCCCTTTCGCTTAACCGATCTTCACCAAAAACAATAGGTCTTGAGAACTCTACAATTCAGGGCTGTATGCGAAACATTATTTGATTCTGTTTGAATTTGCGGCTGTTATCGTTTGCCAAAACAAAAAAATTTCCCTTGATAAAAAAAAACCTTTGCAGGTAAACTACCCCTTTCCCTCAACCGATCTTCACCAAAAACAATAGGTCTTGAGTACTCTACAAATCAGGGCTGTATGCAAAAAATTATTTGATTCTGTTTGAATTTGCGGCAGTTATCGTTTGCCATAGAAAAAAATCTACAGATAGACACACAGACAGACAGACAGACACACAGACACACACACAGACACTTTTCGGAAAACGACTTTTTTTCATGTTTTGAGTGTAGTAGAATCAGAATCTGCAATAATCTCGAACACGATTTTTTTTGCCATCACCATACTTCCATTCCTTAAGGAATATGCAAGTAAATATCGGTATGGAGAACCATACATGACTTCCATATTCTAAGATTTATATTTAAAATCATTTTCAGCCAAACAGCCAGGCTGTGTCTTACCTGCCTTTTTATTGCTGTATTAAATGAAAAATATTATATTACATTAAAATAAAAAAATTATAATTTTATTGCCTGGCAACAAAATTATTTTATTTTTAACAATTACCATTGTTTCAAAAAGTTTAAATAAATTTTCAAGTACTTTACTCTTGTTAAAACGTAAAAGGTTGCAGCTAAACTACCCCTTCCCCTTAACCGATCTTCACCAAAATCGAAAGTCATTGAGACCTCTACAATTCAGGGACGTATGCAAAAAATTATTTGATTCTGTTTGAATTTGCGGCTGTTATCGTTTGCCATAGAAAATACGCTTGATAAAAAAACGTTGCAGGTAAACTACCCCTTCCCCTTAACCGATCTTCACCAAAAACAATAGGTCTTGAGTACTCTACAAATCAGGGCTGTATGCAAAACATTATTTGATTCTGTTTGAATTTGCGGCTGTTATCGTTTGCCATAGAAAATACCCTTGTTAAAAAAACGTTGCAGGTAAACTACCCCTTTCCCTCAACCGATCTTCACCAAAAACAATAGGTCTTGAGAACTCTACAATTTAGGGCTGTATGCAAATAATCTTTTGATTCTGTTTGAATTTGCGGCTGTTATCGTTTGCCATAGGAAATACCCTTGTTAAAACATAAAACGTTACAGGTAAACTACCCCTTTCCCTTAACCGATCTTCACCAAAATCAACAGATCTTGAGAACTCTACAATTCAGGGCTGTATGCGAAACATTATTTGATTCTGTTTGAATTTGCGGCTGTTATCGTTTGCCAAACAAACAAAATTACCCTTGCTAAAAAAAAACCGTTGCAGGTAAACTACCCCTTTCCCTCAACCGATCTTCACCAAAAACAATAGGTCGCGAGTACTCTGCAAATCAGGGCTGTATGCAAAAAATTATTTGATTCTGTTTGAATTTGCGGCAGTTATCGTTTGCCATAGAAAAAAAATCTACAGACAGACAGACAGACACACACACAGACACTTTTCGGAAAACGACTTTTTTTCATGTTTTGAGTGTAGTAGAATCAGAATCTGCAATAATCTCGAACACGATTTTTTTTGCCATCACCATACTTCCATTCCTTAAGGAATATGGAAGTAAAATACCCTTGATAAAAAACCGTTGCAGGTAAACTACCCCTTTCCCTTAACCGATCTTCACCAAAAACGATAGGTCTTGAGAACTCTACAATTCAGGGCAGTATGCAAAATATTATATGATTCTGTTTGAATTTGCGGCTGTTATTGTTTGCCATACAAAATACCCTTGATAAAACAAAAAACGTGGCAGGTAAACTACCCCTTTCCCTTAAACGATCTTCACCAAAAACAATAGGTCTTTAGTACTCAAGAAGTCAGGGCTGTATGCAAATACTTACTTGATTCTGTTTGAATTTGCGGCTCTTATCGTTTGCCATAGAAAATACCCTTTTAAAACATAAAACGTTGCCAGTAAACTACCCCTTTCCCTTAACCGATCTTCACCAAAAACGACAGGTCTTGAGTACTCTATAATTCAGGCCTGTATGCAAACAATTATTTGATTCTGTTTGAATTTCCGGCTCTTATCGTTTGCCATAGAAAACACCCTTGATAAAACATAAAATGTTGCTGGTAAACTACGCTATTCCATTAACGGATCTTCACCAAATACAATAGATCTTGAGAACTCTACAATTCAGGGCTGTATGCGGAACATTATTTGATTCTGTTTGAATTTGCGGCTGTTATCGTTTGGCATAGAAAAAAATCTACAGACACACAGACTCACACACAGACACTTTTCGAAAAACGATTTTCTTCATGTTTTGAGTGTAGTACAATCAGAATCTGCAATAATCTCGAACATGATTTTTTTTGCCATCACCATACTTCCATTTCCTTAAGGAACATGGAAGTAAAAATGACTTTTCTTCATGTTTTGAGGGTAGTACAATCAGAACCAGCCCTTATCACGAACACGATTTTTTCGCTATCACCATACTTCCATTTCCTTATGGAACATGAACTAAAAAATTAAGATAAGATTTTGAATAGTGTGTGTAAAATGGTAATAAAGATAGGAAAAGAGTGTGAAAACTAGAAAATCCTGACACAGATGAATGTATAGAGAAGTGGTTTAAGCAAGGAAGGGACAGAAAATTCTAGTGAGTGGACCCCTTGTCAGAACGAAAGGTCAGGAATTTGCATTATCCCAGTTAAAAATTATTTTAAGGGCGCACTGGTTGGTTCGATGGTTTTAAAGAAAGCAATGACATATCCTTCAAAACTGTTTGTGGGATAAGTGGACCTATTGATGTTAAAGCTGCAAGTTCATGTAAACATGATTTGAAACAAATAATTTCTAATAGAGACGTTTAAGACATTTTTAACATTGACAGGATGGGATTGCTCCAGACAAGATTTGGATTTAAAGGAGAAAGTTATAGTGGGGAGACACAGCAAGGAGCACATAATTGGAGCAAACATGGATGGCTCAGAAAAACTTTCTTGTAATGGTAGGGAAGTCTAAAACAAAACCAGTTGAAAGTCAAACAATAAAACTTGAATGACAGATGAAATTGTTGAAAAATGGCTTTTAAAATCAACAGAAATTTCAGAATCAAATCAGAAGACTCATTTTGTTTTAACAGCCATATAGTTCACAACATTATTTCAGCAATGTAATATATAAAGATTGTCCCCCCCCCTCAAAGCTATGACTGTAGTATTCAACGTATGGACCAAGGTGTAATAAAAATATTAAGCATTTTTAAAAGCAGCGTGTGCTCATATACATTTTAGTCATGCTTATTTAGATGGAACACAAAGAAATCAAGATTAATATCCTTCAAGCTCCCACATATGCAACAGTGCTTGAGACCACGTTACACAAACTATCACTAATTGGTTTCATAGATGTGGTTTTAGCAACATTTAAAGTGCAGAGAAGAATGAAGTTGATAGAGCAGCAACATTTAAAGTGCAGAGGATAATGAAGTTGATAGAGCTTATCCATTGTGACTGACTGGGAAGATGTTGAACATCGCAAGCATTTGTTATAAAAAATTGTGTAAACATGAATGAAGACTTGGATGTGTGCAGTGAACTGATGGAAGAGATGATCATGACTGAAGAAAAGAAATGATGGATTTTCTGCTGAAGAAGGGGATTAGCCAGAATTTCCAGAGATCTGATTCCAACAGCTTTACAAGGATCAAATTACGTTCAAGACTTGAGACGGTTTGTTGGGGAAGAATGTGTCACTGTATTTAGACATTAGTAAACTTGAAGAGTTTACGATAGCTTAGCTTATTAACTCCAAACCACAATAAAACATTTCTAGCTTTTAAAAAAAAATGTTGATATTCTGTACTGAACATAATACATATGTGTAAGGGAGATTTTAAATAAAATAATATTTTGTTTTTACTAAATTTCAGTTTTTGATTATTAAAATTGTAAGGCTGTGGTCTTCAAATTTCTTCATGCCGAAAAGTGTTAATCACTCGAACAGATGTTTGCTCCACCTCTGGACAGAAATGTTTCAGCCTTACCTCTGGAGGCCGTGCATAAGGACTTCAAAAGACTGACAAGGTGTATGTCAGTACAGTCATAGTACAGATGTTCATGAAAGCCTAAGAAACAGTTTCAGTTTTTGATTTGATTTTTGTATCTATATTTCAGTTTTTGGATGTAGCTTCTTAATTTGGATTTTTACTGGCCCCTTCAGCTTCAAATTAGCTAGGTTAACTAGATTATTGTTTTTGGTATAACCTGAAAGTTGGATATCATACATCTATATGACTTTCAAAGTCTATTGCTTTAAGTTAATTTCATTGTCATCTACATTAATGGTAACTAAAGATGTGTATTTCTGTGTGCATAATATATATATATATATATATATTTCAATCACTTTCTGCTACAGTCCGTTTCTTGATGTATATAATACTTTAATATTTATAACTAAATTTACCTCAAGATATACTTTTTTCCTATTAGGAACATGTTTCGAGAGTTCCTGTACTCTCATCTTCAGCCTTCGCCATCTTGTTTCTGGTGAAGTATTTGTGTGTTGGCTTCTGGATGTTATTAAGGTAGTTTGTTGGTCTTTGGTCTTTTAAAGTTGCATTATTGTGTGTGGTTGTGGTATCTGTTCATATGAACACCTAAATGCATACAAAAAACCAACTATATATAAATCCAATTTAGCCACACATGCAATAAACACAGGACATGAATTCCCAGACATAACCAATGTAACACTAATAAAACATATACCACACAAAGGCACCATAATGAACATTTGGGAAAATTTACAGATTTACAAACATAAAACACAAAACAAACTAATACCAGAACAAATACAAATCAATACAAAACATGACACAATATTCAAAGCACTCAACATCGAAAATACACAAAATACAAAAACAGATACCACAACCACACACAATAATGCAACTTTAAAAGACCAAAGACCAACAAACTACCTTAATAACATCCAGAAGCCAACACACAAATACTTCACCAGAAACAAGATGGCGAAGGCTGAAGATGAGAGTACAGGAACTCTCGAAACATGTTCCTAATAGGAAAAAAGTATATCTTGAGGTAAATTTAGTTATAAATATTAAAGTAATATATATATATATATATATATATTATATACATATACATACATACATATTCAATCACTTTCTGCTACAGTTCGTTTCCTGATGTATATAAAATATTTAAAATTTGTATTTAATTACCTCAAGATGTTATTTTTCCCTTATTTGGAACATGTTTCACACGAATTTTAATACAAACTTAATACCCTTACATTATTGTGGTAAGGGTTGCTATATGGATACATGGGAAGAATTTGAAATCTATAGTGGATATAATAACCCAGATACTCATGATGGCATATTTAATGATAAATTAAATTTCAAATCAAACCCGTTATATGACACCGCGCTACAATCGATTATGAGATAACACACGGTGAGATACGCGTTTGCTCAGTGTCCGGTAAGCTTCGCGCAGTGCACTGTGACAGATGCTCTTATACGTTTTGCAATTATACATATGTGTGTTTCATGTGAATTTTAATATTTGATGATCTCCTTGCGAGTGATTATTGTCTGATGAAGAGTCATATGACTCGAAACGCGTCATGAATATATCATCCTTGAAGTCACTGGACGGTTTCAATTAAAGTAAATTATTTACTATATAAAGTGACTTGGACCGTATAAATAATGTTTAAAGCACTCAACATTGAAAATACACAAAATACTAATACATACTGTATGTAATATATATCTGTATATTAATACGTGAAGAGAAAACTTTGTACCCCTTTTTAAGCATATTGCGCGCACGGAGGTGTGTGAGATTTGGCATAGTTAAAGTTTATATGGAGAAGGAGTGCAGAAAGCTAAAATTTATATATAATATGTGTTACAGATACATTAAATAAAATAAAATAAAATATTCATTTGCACTTGAAAATTCATTTAAACTTTTCCAAACAAGGGTAATTGTTAAAAATAAAATAATTTTGTTGCCAGGCAATAAAATTATAATTTTTTCATTTTAGTGTACGTTCATACTGCCAATGTCAGACATAATAGTCTGTGGTCAAACAGTCGCACAGAGTAGAGATTGTCGCCAAAGAATTTTAAAATGTTGCCAACAAATAATTACTGACAGATTGACTGAATTAGCTGTGAATTTTGTGTGATTTCAAATGTTCCTTTTTCAATAGTCTGTGGAGTGTATGTCAAGGCAAAAAAGCGTTTATTTTATATTTTGTATATTAGATATCTGTGTTTTATATATTAATGTGCAGTTGAAAGTGAAATACAGCTTGCTTAATATACACCTGTTGCAAAAGGAAAATTTTGTAGCAGCAATTTGAATTGACTTACTCTCGCCTAATTATTATTGGTGGTTTCAAAAAAGTGAGTACATTTTATTATTTTTAAATTAAACCCTGTCTAATCTTAGTTTCAGTAATTTCATTACATGTTTTTTTTTACATTCAGATATTCGCACCTACTTCCATTATGCCTCGACATAAAACATTGACGGGTCGGAGTGAGAGACAAAGAAGAAGGAATATATATTCGCGTGAAAGTCAAAATGATAATAGACCAAATGCAAATTTAAATAGTGTAAATAGTATAACGTTGACGGGTCGGAGTGAGAGACAAAGAAGAAGGAATATATATTCGCGTGAAAGTCAAAATGATAATAGACCAAATGCAAATTTAAATAGTGTAAATAGTATACAGAGTGATGAAATTATTTTGAGGGAACATTTAAATGCGCACTGAATGTCATTCCAAGAAGTTTTAATACTTTTGATTGTGGATTAATGCATTTACAATGCAGGTTTTGCAATGCAAAACATTTCGAATCTGAGGTCACTTTAGGTGAAAGGACTGCATTCACTTCATGTTGTCATAAGGGTAAAGCAATATTACCGGCCTTAAGTCAAAATGAATACTTTAAATCATTGTATGATGGACTTACTTCAAATGAACCTTCAATAAAAAGAAAGTCAAAAAATTATTTTGGAAACATTCGTAAATATAATTCATCATTTGCTATGGTTAGCTCAGAAGCTAAAATTTCGGATACAGTTACGCGTGGAGTGTATCATTTTAAAATACATGATGTTTTTTATCACAGATCAGGTCCAATGACTGCTGGATATGGTCGCTCACCATGTTATGCGCAATTATATTTTTATGATGTTGACACTGCTGTCAATTATAGATTACGTGAACATTATAATCAAACATGCAATAACAATATAATGCGTGAAATCTCTCTTGAATTGGAACTCATTAATCCTTTCGTTCGGTGATTCATTGCAATGAAAGATCATTGTCAGAGAGTTGAAAATCAAAATAAAGAAATTTGTATGCTCATTAAAGTAAATCGTGATTTAGATCTACGCCGTTATAGTGATGCAGTTCAAACATCAGTATGTAGCAGTAATATTTAGTACAGTTGATGGTGAGCCACCCTTTGAACGAAATATGGTTTCGTTTTCAAAAGTTAATGGTACCATTAAAAATATCACTGTTTTGGATTCATCATTGGACCCTTTAGCGTATCCATTACTTTTTCCAAATGGTGATACTGGGTGGCATATCAATATTTCTCATAATGTACCAACTACATCTAATTCAAGAGCGCGCAGAAATAAATTAACCATGCTTCAGTATGCAGCCTATCGACTTGCAATTAGAGAAGATTTTAGCATGTTGCACCATTCACAAAAATTATTTCTGCAGTGGATAGTTAATATGTATGTGAGAATAGAGGGCACAAGGTTACATTTCATTCGACAAAATCAAACAAGTCTTAGGTCTGAAGTTTACAACAATTTAACAGATTATTTAGAACTGAACCCCAATGCCAATAATGTTGGCCGTAGAGTAATTTTACCATCTTCATTCAATGGATCTCCAAGAAATATGTATCAGAATTATTTAGATGCAGTGTCAATTGTACAACATTTCGGAAAGCCTTCTTTGTTTATTACAACGACTTGCAATCCGAGTTGGCCTGAAATAGTTAGCAATATTGGTGTAGGTGAGTCAGCTAATTTTCGACCTGATATTGTTGTGCGTGTGTTCAAGTCCAAACTGAAAGCATTAATTGAGGGCCTTACACTAAAAAAAATCTTCGGTAAAGTTGAAGCACTCATTTATACAATTGAGTTTCAAAAGAGAGGATTGCCTCATGCTCACATTTTACTCTCTTTAAATGAGCAAGATAAAATTGTTAACGCTACCGATATTGATAAAGTTGTATCTGCGGAGATTCCTAACATTCAAACACATCCTACATTACATGAATATGTTGTAAAACACATGATGCATGGTCCATGCGGTGTACTTAATCCAAATTCTGTATGTATGAGAGATGGAAAATGCACAAAAGATTATCCGAAACGATTTAATGAATTTACATGTGAATCATTAAATGGATATCCATTATACAGAAGGCGTGATAATGGTATTAATGCTGAAGTTCGCGGTAGTTGCCTCGACAATCGTTATGTTGTACCATACAATCCGTATTTACTTGCCAAATTTAATTGCCATATAAATGTTGAAGTATGCACTACAGTTAAAAGTGTTAAATACATTTATAAATACGTGTATAAAGGCTATGACAGTGCATCTGTTGAATTAGGTTCAGAGAGAAATGAACCAGGTCAAGAAATACAAATTGATGAAGTTAAAAATTTTTTAAATGGCCGTTATGTCGGATCAACTGAAGCTGTATGGCGCATCTATGAATTACCAATGCATTTTCAATCACATGTCATCGTTAGACTTGACATTCATTTATCGCGTAGACAGAATGTTTACTTTCGAGAAGGGCAAGAACGTCAAGCAATTGAAAATGCAAGACAAACAAAATTATTAGCATTTTTTGAATTGAATCGATCAGATCTATCAGCGCATGAATATAAGTATTTTGAAATTCCTTTGCATTATGTGTGGGAAGATTCCCAAAAAAAATGGAAGAAGAGAAGGCGTGGAGGTGATAAAATCATTACACGCATATACTGTATGTAGTATCACCAAAAGACATCGAACTTTTCCATTTACGATTGCTTTTATTACATGTCTGTGGTCCAAAATCATTTGAGGATGTTAGAACATACAATGGAATTATACACACTTCTTTTGTTGAAGCGTGCCATGCTCGTGGCATTGCTTCAAATGATAATGAATGGCGCGAATGTTTAAATGAAGCAAAAGAATTACATTCACCAAAACAAATGTGAAATTTATTTGGTTACATTTGTGCATTAAATGTGCCAGCCAATGCATTGGCGTTATGGAGTGAATTTAAAGTATATCTTAGTGAAGATTTTTTGAGAGATTACAACGAAGAAGTATCCTTTAACACAGCTCTATTAGAAATTGAAGATATTTTGAATGTTCATAATTTGTCATGTCAAGAACTTGGTTTACCAGTTCCCACATATTCGCAGAGAACAGACAAAGCAAATGCTATTGATCCAATAGAACAAGAGTTTCTGTTTTGTGAGCATTATGAAACTGCAAATATTGAACAGCGTAATCTAATTGATCGTGTGATTTGTGAAGTTTTGCACCATGATACTGGATCTAATGTTTTTTGTTTAACTGCTCATGCAGGTTGTGGAAAAACATTCACACAAACAGCAATCATTCACAAATTAAATTCGCTTAATCTTAGTTGCATTGCAACAGCGTTCAGTGGCATAGCTTCAACTCTTACTTGGAGGTAGAACTTTACACAGTGTGTTTAAATTGCCTATACCCATTTTGGAAAATTCTGTAGTGAATATTACCGCAAATAGTAGCTATGGACATTACATAAATTCATCATCATTGATAATTATTGATGAAATTTCTATGTGCCCACTGCAAGTGTTGAAAATCATAGATAGATTATTGCAGGATCTATGCGATGAAAATGATAAACATAAACCATTTGGAGTGAAAACGATACTTCTGTGCGGTGATTTTCGGCAAATCTTACCAGTTGTCCCACATGGATCACGTGCAACTTTAATTGAAAATTGTGTCACGAGTTGGCATAAATTTGTTTATTTTCATAAAGTAACGTTTACTCAAAATATGAGAGCCTTACCAAGTGAAATAGAATTTGTCGAATTCTTGAATAAAATTGGTAATGATGAAGCCCCACAATTCCCTCAGTTTGGTGAAAATATTATTGAAATACCTCAGCAATTAATAGGAGATGAAAATAATATTATTAACGAGGTGTATGGAAATATTTCCGAAAACATACTCTCAGATAACATATTGAAGTCAGTTATTTTAGCACCTAAAATGATGATTGTACTTTTATTAATACTGATATACTTAATCGAATACCAGGTGAACAGAAAACATATCATAGCTACAATAAAATAATTTGTGATGATGACAATGAAATCAATAACTATCCAGTAGAGTTTTTGAATTCTTTGACTATTAGTGGTTTGCCACCACATAAGTTCGTATTGAAAGTTAATTACATCGTTTTACTGATCAGAAACTTAAATACAAAGGAAGCATTAGTCAATGGAACAAGAATGCGCATCAAGTGTATGCATCGTAATGCTATTGATTGCGAAGTTTTAACTGGAACCGCACGCAATAAGAGAATTTTGATTCCACGTATAAATTTAACATATTCCGGTACTGTTTTACCATTTAACTTTCAAAGAACTCAATTTCCAATTATACCTGCATTTGCGATGACAATAAATAAGTCTCAAGGACAAACATTCGAAAAAATTGGAATTTTATTGAGGCAGCCAGTTTTTACACATGGTCAATTGTACGTCGCAGCAAGTAGAGTTCGATCATTCGATGGTTTGAGATTTTATATTTCCGAATATAATGGCCAAGGGCATTTAGCAAATGATGAAAGAGTTTTTACAAAAAACATCGTTTACACAGAAGTTCTGAATCATTAAATTCACTTTCAAACTATTTTAAGTTCAATGGACAACATTTATTTTTTTAACTGCCCGGTTTTTTTGATTTAATGAAAAATATATGAAAAAATACGAGGCACGTATTTTTTATTTCATTTTTTATTTTGTATTAATTTTTTATTTAAATTTTATATAATTCGAAAAAGATAGGCAAAATAACTATGTAGCCTTGGCGAAACCTGGTCAGTATGGCAATAAAAAAAACCCAAGGAAATGTCAAAAAACGCGTTATTGCTTTTTAAATATGGCTTAGCCAAGCTAAACCTCATTTTTCCTATCTTTCATATTTTTCAAATAACTCGAAAATTAATGCATAGAAAAAAAAATTAAAAAATTATATAAGCTTTGTAGCAGATAATCTTCAAACTGTTTTCGAATTTTGTACCTTACCAAAAATGAAATGTAATCCACTGGAATTTAAAACAATGTATTTTATACTTCTATGAATGTCAAGTCTCATTTTTATTAGCGTTTATTTGATTCAATAATAACATGAAAAAATTAAAACTGACAATGAATTATATCAAAAAATAAATACGAATACAAGCTGTAATTGTTTTTTTTTTCAACTGTTACTAACATTAAATTTTAAATTTCATAGGTATTGCAGGGAATTAAGGCAAACAACACACGCTAATGATGTATTTGTACACGCTCGCAGCTGACGTAATAGAACAAAATTCAAAAAAATTATATGCAATGATTATAGAGGTATACTCTTTGACAAAAGAACCTCAATAACGTTCAAACTTAAAAATTTAATGAATTACGGTCGAATTTCGACCACTGGGCGACCACTAGTACTAATATAATATATATATATATATATATATATATATATATACATTGCGACAATACAAGCATAGGCTGTACTGTGGATTTATTAAATAAAATAAATATTTAGATTAATATTAGAAATATGTAATAAATAAGCAGGTATGAGATTGAAAGCTGAGTTTATACGCAGGAATCAACATGCACGATCACGCGATTGTCGCTGAGAGTGTGTACACTAGTAAATAGAGTGTGTGCGTGAGGCCTGTTCAAGCCTGAAAGTTTGCAATCTCACCCCAAATAGATGCTAAATTATAGTTTTATTTAATTATAAGCAAACCATAAATGGTAGAAAAATTGCAAAGACTTCTGAAGATGCATAAAAATAATACATATGTGCAGTGCGAAAACGGTGTGAATAGGACGTTCAGTGCGAATTCTGTGCGATTTTAAGAGCGTAGTAAGTACACGAATTAAGCGAGTCCGATGGTAATTACGTAGAATATGTGTAATTAAATCAGACAATGTTAGAACACCTTGAAATCCGCGGTAGACATTGCGATTGGCAGAAATGTGCGAAAATATGAAATTGGGCGATAGTGGGGGAAAAGACGCCACAAACAATTTCTGACATGCAGAATTCTGTTCCGACAGGTGTGGTTTCTTGATTGAATAAAAATATGGGCACCGTAGAGCCAGTTTTACTCTCAATCAGTCTTCAGAAGCGGCGGGACGCTATGTTCAGTATCAACGCGATTTTTAAATAAACTGTAAAGTCGGATGGACTTTAAATACGATTATCGAACATTCTCTACAAGTCTACAACCACAAACGTTCAGCACTCAAGACAACCGACGAGGTCACATCAGGCAGAGGAACGCTATGCAGAGCAATAGAGGCGTCTACTAGAACAACAGCAGTTGGTGCAGAGCAACATATCACTACACTACAGTAACCAGATGGGACCATGAGGGACGAGAACTGAAGGACGACAAATGGAACTGGAGAACGTGCAGGGAACTCCATTAGAAGAGGACCTACGAACCAACGGAGGACATGGGTATGATCTACAGAAGCGAGGTGACAAATAACCAATTTATAATTTGTAAATGAAAGAATAAAGACATTGAAAAGATACTTTAAAATTTAAAAATAAATAAAAGTTATGTAAAATGTAGATAGAGTAAATTCAGTAAGAATTTTCTTTGATGATGAACAATTAATTTAAAGTTAATTTAAATCTTTGCTTGGATGATTAACAATTAATTTAGTAAATGTAAATTTTTATTTAAAGCTTGTAAAGCAATCAGTGAGTAATATTACACGCAATGCATAAAGTATCGTAGTTGGAAGTTATAGAAAAAGACCAACAATTCTATTAGTCAATTTAAATTTTTTATAAATCATTAAGATGTATGCAATGCATAAAGTAATGTAATAAACAAATATATAAAGAAAAGAAAACAAAACTGCAATAAAGCACACAGTCAGGCTGAGCGGTCGAGAAATTTTAGATTAACAAATAAATGTTTAGCATATACTTTTGTTAATATAGGATATAAGATTTATTTTATGATGAATGTACTGCAACAAAGAAACGTTTAAACAAACAATAATAAATATTTTATGGAAAAGTAAATGCGATTTTAAAAACACTTGTGACTTTTTTTGAATAAATTAATGAAAAGATGTTACAATGCAAAATGACTACTCTTATTACGATTACACCCAAACTCCATTTATAAATACACGTTATCAGTAATGTTGTATGAGCTTTACCACTACACAATTTAAAATACATTTAAATTGGCAATGTGTACAATTTGTATTGTTAAAGTATTGTCTCCCAAAAGCATGGGGCTAAACAAATTAAATTTGTAAGTTGTATTGTTATAATATACATATATATATATTGTAATCTAACGAAGTCGTACTTTTTCTTACTTCTCTCGCTGACGATGAAGATCGCGAACGCGCTAATAACCAGTACTGAATCTTTCTCGTTCTTCTCCTTACCTGTCCTTAATTGATGTACTTATTTCCTGATAGGCGCCAAATTGTTTTACAAAAAAAAAAAAAAACAATTAAAAAGTTCTAATTGCGTCGTCTTCCCTTCGATGATAATAATTTCAATTTACTCACACGGGCTGGTGGAAATTCAAATCTCATGTTGCCAACCTGTAATTCTGGTAAAGAATTTTCTTCACTGCTAAAGTACACAAATATTACAATATATATCAAATAAAACAAAGGACGGTTATTAATGTTCAGTACTAATTTATTAGTGGCCAGATTCGCTAATCATTTATCATTTAAATACAAAAGATGTTATTATAAAAAAGTTTGCTCCGGCTATAAATAAATTATACCTCAGGGGTTGGCTATGTTGACTGAACAGTTTAACGAAACCAGCATGGACCCTGACATTAATAATTATTTATACAATTAATTCACTCAATGAGTTCTTTTGATTACAAAAAATTAAACAAGATGTTATTAAAGTACACAACCTTACATCAATGTTACTTAAATACTATAAAGGTTTACATACAATTCGGTTCTTAGTGTTTAAAAAGTGTGTCAGCCTTTTAGGTCTCGCACATAGGTTAAGCTATAGTTTACATACAGTTTTAATAAATGTTTTCGATTAATCCTTGAAAGAATTTAGTATACCAAGTTCGGAGTGAGAGTTATTGTGTTGTGAAAAAGTTTAGTTTAGTTTGCAATAACTGATAATTCATTTATACTTAACAAAACCTTGTCGTTTCTTGTGATGAGTCACAGGTATTTCTTCCAGATTGTGTTGATATATTAATTAATTCTTCATCATTTGGTTTTCCTCCTTTTTATGATTTCGATTTTAACTATTCAAAGTTTTATTAATTTTAATTATTGAAATTTGTTTTCTAGTTTCATCCTTGGTTTAATGGATCTAGGTTCAACTTCTTGAGTTCATATTATTTTAATCTTGATTGCATTTCTCTCTTTTTTAACTTTAATTGAGTCAAATTCAGTTTGGCTTCTGTCTCTCTTGATCGTTAATAATGGACTCCTCGTTTTATAACGGTTTTCTATATAATAAAGTTTCGTTGTTATGGTAACCATCTCATACCTTATTGGTGGTAAATATTTGTACCCATGTTATAAATCCTGGGTTTTTTTCAAAATAAATAAATATTTTATAATTGCTATTATTTCTTGGTGTTATTCCCAGTGTGTGAGATATTAACATAAATTCTATTTTCTTTCAAAGATTAATTTGGTATCCCATAAAGTTGGGCTTGGTCATGTATTAATGTTTTGACAAATTTGCTAATGTTATGTTATTACATATTTCACTTATTTTTTCTGTTTAGTCTTTTTCTGACATACTATTATGGTTAGCTAATTGAAATAAATAAGTTACTTGGTCTTAACTTTCAAATACAGTGGTTAATTGCTTACAATTGTTTTTTCTGAATTTTGACAGTTAGGGATTTTATAGGCCTAAGCTGTAACTGTCTAGAATTTCTTATTTTAGACAATTTAAACATTATTTATTACTTTCATATGTTCCGCTTACTGTCACTTAGTACTTGTTTACTTTTGAATTACTTTGGGCTGTTTTACAATAAATGAATGTTATTATAATTTTCCAAAATCATTCCTTGTCTAATATTCTTTTTTCTATCTTTACAATGATGATTAATATTGGAATTGTTAAATTTATACAATTGCTTGCTTATACCTACTACTATCTCTTACACACTTTTTTATCACTTAATCCTACTATGAGAACATATAACATTATGTTACGTTCTATTACTTTACCTTACCAATTTCCACCACGTGACTTCTACTTACTGCGTGCGATCTTTTTACGCACCTGCCCTGATTACACTTTACACTGACTTACCAAAACAGAAGACTCCAAATTACTCATAGGTCGCCACCAATATCTTTGCAGGGCAGATATGGAAACCTTTATACTCTACCTTAATTAAAACGGGATAATTTTGCAATCTGACTTCCCCCCAATTCAGAAGATTCCCGGAAACGTTAGACGAATTTTTCAGCACAGAACACTAGGAAATGGTAACGACGAAATAACTACGCTAACACATGGTTATATGCTGTAAAACAAATCTTATTTATTAAATTCAATATTATTATTTCCGTCTTTCTCTTATTTTTATACTTGTTTCTACTTACATCTATTACATAATATCTTATTGTAATAACCCCTACTTATAAACCAGTACTATTACGTTATTTTTCCCTGTTATTTTTTTGTTTTACATACACGCACACTCTCTCACTCTATTACTTAATTTCATTCCCCGTTTTATTTATGAGCTCATTATGAATTTACTGTTTATTATAAACTTTTGGCCAATTATTATAAATTTCACTTTTAGTTAACTGTCCATGCTATCCAAAGGATTTCGCCGCCTTTCAGTTCACTTTCACTCTAGCTTTCACTGACACTGTTCTAATGCTTCACATTTACATATTATTTAAACTCCACTGACACTATTTCTTCCTTCTGTTCTTCTCCGTCACTTTTATATATTTCGGTAGACCTTGGCTACTCGATTCACGTCGGTCTACCAAAATTCCGAGGCTGCGTTACATTTACGGCTGTACTGTTTTATTAGTTGTGGCGAACTGCCCTGCTATGCGATGACTGACTGTGTGTGTGTTGGTTGCCTAACCACCCCGGTGTTAGGCGTCGCCGTCAGCATGTATTCTGTATTGCTTTGTTCCCATCACAGGTTCGGCGCTGGAATGTATGTACGTGCCGTTTTTTGTGAGAACGTTGGCCGAGGTGTGCGCTCTTACACATTCCCAGAAGCTTTAATTGCTTTTGTGCGACACGTACGGTTTGGTATGAGGGGTACTGCCAGGTGTTCAAATGTTGTTCAGCTTGAGTGGCTACGACTTTTTACAATTATTAAAGAATAAAATAAATCCCAACAGTTTGTCCCGTTACAATACCCCCCCAATGAGAGGTTTTCTGTCGAAACAGAAAAACTCTCATTGCTAAACCCTAAGAGGATCAGTGAGGATATGGCGCCAACAACCCCCCTTTAATATCTAAACACATCATGGGTAACTTACCCTAATCTGGTGACTGCGGCCGCACCTGCATGACTCTACTGGACTTCTATGTTCAAGATCCCAACACCGTAAAATCAGACAGGCACCCGCCGCAGTATCACCAAACTCTGTAACATTAAAAAAAATATCAATTACTGGCTTTTCAATATACCACATCCTTAACCGACTTGTTTCCCCTTAGTCGTACTGGTTTGCCTTTTATCCAAGTACTGGTTGTATATCTCACTGTATTCTATTTAAAATATTCACTACATATACTTATATTCATTTAAAAATTTCAAGTTTCACATATATTGTAAACACGATTCAACCTAATATAAACATCTCAATTTGCATCAAATTACTAACATTACACAACTTTTAATTCCAATTTTCATTTTAAATCTTCCAATTATTTTATCATCATGTCATCTCTGCATTTACATTCAATATTTTTTATCATCTACCATTGGTTATTCAATTCAAACTTCAAAAAAATCTGAATTAATTATCAAAATTTATCTCTACCACATGAATTAATTACGTAATTAATTCATCTCGAATTCTTTAATTCAGTCAATTATTTAAAACACAAGTTATTTTAATTATCTTACTCCAAAACAATTATAGTACATTTATTACAAACTCTCATTATTTATTTAGACTAATAAAATATTATTATTATTAAAATCAATTTCTACTAGATACACACATTGTTTACATAAAATATTTTACAACACAACCATTTCACTATAAATTTATTTACAATTCTTCGTCATATCATTTCATCGTTTACCACACCTCATTTCATTTGTTAGCTAGGTCATCACCATAAACTAAAATATTTAAAATGTTCATTCACTGTTTCTAACCCCCATCATCAAACAATAATCTTTTCTGATTTATACACAATTCATTTTTAATTATTTTCATTTTGTTATTGTTATTATTATAATAACTATCTGTTTTTTCAAATGGTTCCATTACCCAGTAACAATGTTTTACAGGCTTACCCCACATTATTATTAAATCATATAACCTGTCTACATCCGGAATTCTGGTCTTGTCACCGTCAGTATTATTATCTGTCTCAATGAAGCATTTTATTATCTCCTTACTATCCGAATCAGCTGCTATTAATATCCCCATCCTACGTACAGGTAAGTATTCAATATAATTATCACCGTTTTCATCATCTGTTGCTGCACTATTCTCGCAACAAGGTAAGTCTACAATATTACTTACTCTCTCAATATTCATTCTCTCTATCAACTCTCCATAACCTCTATTTGACTTAAATACCTTTATCTCCCCATCAACATACAACTCTCTCTCACCCCATTTCACTCTTTCTCTATCACTACATGCAGAGGGTACTGCTATATTAAAACACTTCCTGGTTCTTCCAGGAACAACACAAAAATTCAAAGGACAATTATTGGTAGAACACGTATCTACCCAATACATTCATGGAGACCTTTCTTCACCCCCCACAACACCACGGGAAAATTTTACCCTCTGCAACCCCTCTACCTGTAAACTCTCTTCATACTCTCTCTCTAACTGATAAACACTTGTTTCTACCCCTTTACAACCCCCTACTCTCATTACTCTCTCACTCTCACTAACTATTTCTACATCATCACTATCTATTTTCATTATATCACCTTTAAATAGCTCGTTTTCCACCATCTTATCACTGTTACTTATTAATTCATTTTTACAACTGTAACTTACCTTGTTAATTATTTCTTCGTTATTATTATCCGGTATATTCAAATCATCACTTACCTTATTATTTGTATAATTTTCTACCACCCCTACACTCTCATCATTATCATCACTGTTCACTATTTTATTCTCTAACACTATCTCTTCAACTATGTTACCATTATTATTGTACGTATTCTCGTTTACTTTATTTCTATCTCTTTTCCACTCCTTGTTTTGTTTTTTCATATCATTGATCAATTGTTCTTGTGAATTTATTATCTCCTTGCACATCATAATCATCATCTTCATCATATGCGTCTTATCAGATTCACTCAAATCATCGTTACTTACCTTATTATCTGCCACCTGATCGGTTTTATTCTTGTTAAATTGGTCTGTCTGTCCACCTTTGTCTACAAAATTTATAATCTCATAATTATCATTAGGCCTGTAACCCCTCTTTCCTTTTATGCCTTTTATTTATAGAAAACAAACTTCTTTTTATTTTTATATTTATTTGTTTATTTTTTTTTTTGAAAGAGAGGCCACTAGTTATTTAGAACTAGGCAAGAGCCTAGAGAAGCCAAAAATGTGCTGGGTCCAGTATGATGGGACTTGCAAATGAAACTCTGATCTAAGATAACAATAACAGGATTTATTGTATTCTGCTTTTATACAATATATGCGCCCTTGAAAAGCAAGATAATTACAAATATTTTACAATCAAAAATAGCTCACTTCCAAAACCCCCAATCGTTATTATAAGTCCATTAAACATAGGCATCGCCCAATAGTTAAGCTTGAATAATAGTGGCGCATAAATAATAATAATGTGAAATGGCACATAGTCTCAACCCTCCCAGTAATTTACATAAATCATGACATGGTATATATATATATATATATATATATATATATATATATATATGCATAATAACGTTTAACAATCACATAAGACATAACACACAATATATAATTAACATGACTGCACAATTACATATAAATGGCACACCACATGTTCACCTGGTTAGCAGCGTATATTCTGTCATCATGCACCCTCAACCCTCTTATTCAGACCAAGTATCCGGCCCACCTTAATTTTCAATTTAAAAAAAACTAAACTCAAACCCCCAATTAATACATCCCAAAAGAGTAGAGTATACATGCCCCAAAATTCTAAGTATATGAACAGCCAAGGTCAATTTGGCTAAATAGTGCGCACAGCACACCAAAACCACGCAGAAGTTTAATTATCAATTTCGGATCTCAATAATGATACTGATAAAGAGTACCATCATTAGGTCAACATGGATGTCCGGTTGCATAACCGCATTTCTCATTTCTTTATTTTTCTGACATAATTTTGTAAAAATAGTGGAACGTGACCACTCATAAATACTCCTAACTGATACTGATTAGTCTTGTATTCTTTAACAGTAATTAATTGGGACTGTGCACAATAAAAGGTTAACAATTACAAAATTTAAACTATGGCAAAATAGAAACTATGACAATATTTAAACTGGCTATGGCAAAATTTAATGGTTACAAAATTAGTGGAACAGTAAAATTGAATTTCGAAAAGCAGAATCTATGTAATGACTGTACTGAAACATGCTTAAAGTGTTCATAAAAAAACTTGACCTCAGGCACGGTCATGCGTCCGGACGAGATCCCGCAAAATATGACATGATACAGTCCTGTAGTAAACGGCACCAGCGGGTGTTGTCGACTTGTTAAAACACCTCCCCGCTCTTAATTAATAGGCAAAAAAAACTCCAACCCAATTAACAAAAAATAATTGACCATCAAATTCCCAAGTGGCACAGATACATCCGCACATGCCTGCTCAACACAGAAATAATTTAGTGCCAACCCCATTTACAGAAAACTCAGCTCAACCCGGGTGCTGCATGACCCTGGCCGAGTTTACAATTCTCAGAAGGAGACATACATTAATATACTAATGAGGCGTAAGCCTTAACAAGAAAATTACAAAGTAACATGTAAACCCAATTGCCCGAAACTAAGTCTACAGACTGGAGCGTCTCCACAAGTGTCTCAAAAAGAGTTTATTGGCCACAAACATTTTGTTCAAAAAGCTTAAATGTCACCTGGTTAGCAGCATATGGGTAGAGGGTCTGGTTGAGTGTGTGTCCGTCCATCCTGGCTGACAGCTGACGGAAGTATTTGAATCTATATCATGGAAAGCAGGTGTTCGGCCATCCTCTGGAGCGAGACAGATTCCCGTCCACATCGGAAACCCTGCACAATTATATCGTGATTACTTACAGGCATAATAAACCACACTACCTCATTTACCCAGCTGACATTTCGTGACATGCCCAGTTTACAAACTGCAAAAATTCACTTATGTATAGAACCCCCTTGAATCAAATAAACCCTTTCAAAATAACACTTTTAAATATTATAATATATAAATATATCCAAATATAGTCATTCCACATAATAATCATTTCAATTAAATAGTTATCCACAAGTTTTCATGAAGCACTTAACTCCCCCTGACAGGAACTAGCAAACTTTAACAAGTTCGTGATGTACAATCATTTCAGAAAAATAACTGACGTACGCCCCATTCTGGTTTAATGAATTGAGTATTATATTATTATGATTATATTATTCTAACACAGTATTATATTATTACTACTAATATTTGTTAGCCAGCGTTAAGATTGAAACATACATAAAACACATTTAACCTGCTGCCGGCCACGTGGTGATAATTACTGCAATATCTATCGCAACGCATCTGCGTTAATATTAAACAAATACAATTTATTTTTATGAATTATTACGTTATATATCTTAACACACTTACCGGTAGGTCGCGTAGACTTCTACTTATACATAGTAGCAGCTAGAAGACGGAGACCTTTACATTGCCTCTGTCAGCCGGATATAGACGCTGCTATGCTGAACGACAGAATTGGACTGACGAAACCGGCTGCTGAAAGAACGGTATAAAGCATCGTGGACAGAGCGTGCGCGGATCGGCCGGGTGGAAGATAATTCATAACGACAGCAAAATCCAATAATACGTACGTAAATTCTTACGTAACACCCACGTTAATAAATACGTAATTCAGTAGTTCAACTATATAAAAGAACCCAGCCGCGTTTTTCCCAAAACATGGCACAGGCCTATTCACTGTCTTATTCTCTACTCCTATCACTTCAACTATCTTACCTTTATCCTCACTATGTTTTTTAATTTCGGCGAATATGCCCTCTTCTTGTTCTTCCATCCGTGTCAAATTATCATCCAAATTACCCCACTCCTCGTTCATCATTCTATCCACAATCCCTCTGAATTCGCCTTCCCATTCGTCCCATACAAAATCTATTTCGTTTATTTGTGTCATGTTAAACAAAATTTATTTATATTTTAACCAACAATTATATATATAAAAAAAACCCCACTATTATCCTTAACACAATCGTTATCAAAAAGTAAAAGTAAACACAATAACGCTACCAAAACATAACCTTCTTCAGTGTAAATATACAGTAATTTCACAACTTACGCCTTTACCCAAATCCTATTTTCTGTGCTTAAAATAGATCTACCTTGTATAAAGTTATACTCGGATCCTGGCAGTGTCGCCATTTGTTACGTTCTATTACTTTACCTTACCAATTTCCACCACGTGACTTCCACTTACTGCGTGCGATCTTTTTACGCACCTGTCCTGATTAAACTTTACACTGACTTACCAAAACAGAAGACTCCAAATTACTCATAGGTCGCCACCAATATCTTTGCAGGACAGATATGGAAACCTTTATATTCTACCTTAATTAAAACGGGATAATTTTTGCAATCTGACTTCCCCCCAATTCAGAAGATTCCTGGAAACGTTAGACGAATTTTTCAGCATAGAACACTAGGAAATGGTAACGACGAAATAACTACGCTAACACATGGTTATATGCTGTAAAACAAATCTTATTTATTAAATTCAATATTATTACTTCCGTCTTTCTCTTATTTTTATACTTGTTTCTACTTACATCTATTACATAATATCTTATTGTAATAACCCCTACTTATAAACCAGTACTATTACGTTATTTTTCCCCTGTTATTTTGTTGTTTTACATACACGCACACTCTCACTCTATTACTTAATTTCATTCCCCATTTTATTAATGAGCTCATTATGAATTTACTGTTTATTATAAACTTTTGGCCAATTATTTTAAATTTCACTTTTCCTTAACTGTCCGCGCTATCCAAAATGGTTCCGCCGCCTTTCAGTTCACTTTCACTCTAGCTTTCACTGACACTGTTCTAGTGCTTCACATTTACATATTATTTAAATTCCACTGACACTATTTCTTCCTTCTGTTCTTCTCCGTCACTTTTATATATTTCGGTAGACCTTGGCTACTCGATTCACGTCGGTCTACCGAAATTCCGAGGCTGCGTTACATTTACGGCTGTACTGTTTTATTAGTTGTGGCGAACTGCCCTGCTATGCGATGACTGACTGTGTGTGTGTGTGTGTGTGTGTGTGTGTGTGTGTGTGTGTGTGTGTGTGTGTGTGTGTGTGTGTGTGTGTGTGTGTGTGTTGGTTGCCTAACCGCCCCGGTGTTAGGCGTCGCTGTCAACGTGTATTCTGTATTGCTTTGTTCCTATCACAGGTTCGGCGCTGGAATGTATGACGTGCCGTTTTTTGTGAGAACGTTGGCCGAGGTGTGCGCTCTTACACATTCCCAGACACTTTAATTGCTTTTGCGCGACATGTACGGTTTGGTACGAGGGGGACTGCCAGGTGTTCAAATGTTGTTCAGCTTGAGTGGCTACGACTTTTTACAATTATTAAAGAATAAAATAAATCCCAACAGTTTGTCCCGTTACAATTAAATTGTTTTATGGTCTGTTCATGGTCCAGCCATATTCCTTCTTATAAAAAAAACTCTTTTAAATAAACTAATAACAACTTTGTTGTTTAATTGCTAACACAATGAAATTGGTTGTCTATCAACATTTTGATTATTATTTCTATTTTCTTACCCTTGTTCATTTCTTTTATTCAGATTATTAATTGTTTATCTTAATTCCTTCTTATTCTCTTTATCACTTTCACTGCTTATTATTAACACTTCCTACCTACCTCTCACTCTTGGTTTATATTATTTTTTACAACATAATTGTAAAGTCAGTTTTTTAACATTTTATGTTTACTTTTTATCTGTCAATAAGGTTATCAAAAACACACATAATATACTAACAATTGGTTTACTTGTTTATTATTGGTAGTGTACTTCCTTTTACATAACTTGTATAATACTCGTTACTAACTTTGATATACTAATTGTGTTTTTTATTTGTTCACATTTGTTTACTTTATAGTCTTTATCTGGCCAATCACTGGGGTTGGGTCATAGTCATTTGTCTGTCAGTCTAGTCTATTCACTTATTTATTATTGTTCGTCTACTAGTTTTCTTTTCATTCTCTCAATACCATTTTATATTTTTGATCATTTTTTTTAAAATTAGTTTACTTTTCTTCAGCTGTATAATATTTGTGGATCCCCTATAGGGTCTGAGTTCTGCAACGTTATATACTGCCCTTCCACCAAAATTGATCATTTTATAAAACGTGATTCTAAGTTTTAATGAAATTATCAATTGTATTGTATCTTCTCCTTCTTGGATTCTCCTGCTTCATGTTAATTTTCAAGTTCAACCTTTACTTTTACTTCTTATTTAATTCTGAATCTCTTCTTAATTATTATTTCCTTCTACGATCTGTCTTATTGATTTTTTATTATAAATTATTCTCTGTAAATTCTATTTTCTCTAACTATCCCTATTTTGTAGCTGAAATCGATTTGGATGGGCTCTATTGGCTAACCTAACTCCGTCGTTCAAAATTTCACTTTTTCTGAGGTCAGAGGAACATCATCTCTGCTCAGTTAAATGATTGCTGGGTCTATTCCGCAGTCAACCTTAATTAATAATTCTTTAATGTAGTCATCTCATGACTAATAATAATAATAATAATCTTAATAATATTTGAAGGGAATTTTTTATTTTTTTATTTCATTAATGCTCAGTTCGAGTCATATTTATTTCTCACCTCTTTCTGTTGATATCATTTGATAATAGTTGAAGCTTTGCTATTTATTGATACAATTAACATTTTTATTCCTTTTCATTTCCCCCTTTATTCATCTCATTTTTTTATACTTTTTAGTATAGTTATTTTTCTTACTTTATTCTTGATCATTTGGTTTGTTATGGTCCTTTCTTTGGTTTTTTGGTTGGTTTATAACTTTCCTCATCCACTATTCTTCTCTGATTCTATTTTCCTTGTAAACTCATTTATTTGCTTTGGTATAATTTTTTTTTCAATTTGCCTTGGTCGTTTAGTCATTTTTTTCCACCAATTTGTCTTAAGTATTCATTTGTGTTTTCTTTTTGATTATTAAGATACAATCCAGATTATTTACTGGTCTCATTTAATTTAGCGTTACTTCTTTTCCATTGGTTTGCTTGGTCGGTAATCAGACAATCCGTCCCATTTCTCAGTGTTCATCTGCACTTATTTTACCCATGGTCCATTATTTCATCTGCACTTGTTGTTCGTATCACTCTGGTGTACAGAACTATCTCAGTCCTTGTGATATAGGTCTCTTCTACCTTGTACCACAATTTTTCTAATACCATATGTTCTTTAGTATCAATGTCTACATCAATCATTTGAGTATCAATACTTTAATGTCTCATTCATTATCGATGATCTCATTGACCTTTTATTATACCTTTCTAATTTTGGTATATTCCATTTAAGTATAGCTTTTCTTAAGTTTCTTCTCATTGGTTGGTTGTTAACCCCTTCTATAATTTCTTTTAAAGTTCAACAATTCTTAAAATCCATTATTTCATTCTGGTTGGTAATTGGTAAATTAAACACATTAATTAGTCCATTCTTCATCATCTCCAATTCTTCTCTTGTTTTTATTAGTTCTTTTTTATGTACTTTTCCTATTTTCTCCTTCTTCTTAATTGTTTGGTTCTTCTTTACTCCCTTACCGTTGATTTCTATGTTCTTAATACTTTCTTTGTTTCTGTTATGTTTATGTTCAGATAGTAAAACTCTCTTGTCCTCTTTATTTCCTATTTTTTCATTAATACCTTCAGAAGCATTCTCTAGTGTTGCATTCAATTGTTGGAAACCACTATTTAATGTTTCATTAAGTTGATCTGCTTTGTAATTTGTTTCTTCCCATTTCTTATTCCTTTCCGTTTTTATCTGCTTGATTTCTTCACGATACTCTATTAATAGTTATATCATTTGCTGCTTCATCTCTTCTTTATTTTTCTCATGGTCCTCCTTCAATTGTTCCCTCAACTCTTCATTTATTTTTTGAATGTCATCCGTCAATTGCTGTTGTAAGGTTTCATGATTCTTCCTTAATGTATCACTATGTTCCTCCATTTTCTGGTCTATCTGTTGCTTCAAGGTCTCATTATTTTCGCTAATTGTCTGCCTTAAGTCTTCTTTAGTACTTTCGTTTGTACTGACAATTTTTTCGTTAATTTGTTGTAAATCTTCCTTCATTTCTTCCTTAATTTGTTTCAGACTCTCATCGTTCCTGTCGAATTTTTCGTTCATTTGTTTTATTAAACTTTCATTATTTTGTCTACTTTGTTTGGCCATTACTTCCATTATTTTTTGCCAATTTGGTTCTCCTCTTGCTTCCTCCCTTGCTACCGTTTCCACATCCTCAACCGATGTTACTTCCTTTTCTTCCATTCTGACTTCTTTCTCGGCCTCCTTCCTCTGTCTCAGTGATGACGCCCTCTTATGCATCTTGCTCTCCTTTTTCGTAATCGCCGCTAGAATGTTGTCCTTCCTCTACTTCTAGCCTCACTAGTTGGTCGCCAATTTTGTAACCAATTGAAGTCGTACGTTTTCTTACTTCTCTCGCTGACGATGAAGATAGCGAACGCGCTAATAACCCGTACCGAATCTTTCTCATTCTTCTCCTTCCCTGTCCTTTATTGATGTACTTATTTCCCGATAGGCGCCAAATTGTTTTACAAAAAACAATTAAAAAGTTCTAATTGCGTTGTCTTCCCTTCGATGATAATAATTTCAATTTACTCACACGGACTGGCAGGAATTCAAATCTCGCATATCGCCCGTCATGTTGCCAACCTGTAATTCTGGTAAAGAATTTTCTTCACTGCTAAAGTACACAAACATTACAATATGTATCAAATAAAACAAAGGACGGTTATTAATGTTCAGTACCAATTTATTAGTGTCCAGATGCGCTAATCATTTATCATTTAAATACAAAAGATGTTATTATAAAAAAGTTTGCTCCGGCTATAAATAACTTATACCTTAGGGATTGGCTATGTTGACTGAACAGTTTAACGAAACCAGCATGGACGCTGACATTAATAATTATTTATACAGTTCATTCAGTCAGTCAGTTCTTTTGATTACGAAAAATTAAACAAGATGTTATTAAAGTACACAACCTTACATCAATGTTACTTAAATACTACAAAGGTTTACATACAATTCGGTTCTTAGTGTTTAAAAAGTGTGTCAACCTTTTAGGTGTCGCACATAGGTTAAGCTATAGTTTACATACAGTTTTAATAAATGTTTTCGATTAATCCGTGAAAGAATTTAGTATACCAAGTTTGGAGTGAGAGTTATTGTGTTGTGAAAAAGTTAACTAGTTTAGTTCACAATTACTGATAATTCATTTATACTTAACAAAACCTTGTCGTTTCTTGTGATGAGTCACAGGTATTTCTTCCAGATTGTGTTGATATATTAATTAATTCTTCATCATTTGGTTTTCCTCCTTTTTATGATTTCGATTTTAATTATTCAAAGTTTTATTAATTTTAATTATTGAAATTTGTTTTCTAGTTTCATCCTGGGTTTAATGGATCCAGGTTCAACTTCTTGAGTTCATATTATTTTAATCTTGATTGCATTTCTCTATTTTTTAACTTTAATTGAGTCGAATTCAGTTTGGCATCTATCTCTCTTGATCGTTAATAATGGATTCCTCGTTTTATAACGGTTTTCTATATAATAAAGTTTCGTTGTTATGGTAACCATCTCATACCTTATTGGTGGTAAATATTTGTACCCATTGTTATAAATCCTGGGTTTTTGTTCAAAATGAATAAATATTTTATAATTGCTATTATTCCTTGGTGTTATTCCCAGTGTGTGAGATATTAACATAAATGTCTCTATTTTCTTTCAAAGATTAATTTGGTATCCCATAAAGTTGGGCTTGGTCATGTATTAATGTTTTGACAAATTTGCTAATGTTATGTTATTACATATTTCACTTATTTTTTCTGTTTAGTCTTTTTCTGACATACTATTATGGTTAGCTAATTGAAATAAATAAGTTACTTGGTCTTAACTTTCAAATACAATGGTTAATTGCTTACAGTTGTTTTTTCTGAATTTTGACAGTTAGGCATTTTATAGACTGTAGGCTGTAACTGTCTAGAATTTCTAATTTTACACAATTTAAACATTATTTATTACTTTCATATGTTCTGCTTACTGTCACTTAGTACTTGTTTACTTTTGAATTACTTTGGGCTGTTTTACAATAAATGAATGTTATTATAATTTTACAAAATCATTCCTTGTCTAATATTCTTTTTTCTATCTTTACAATGATGATTAATATTGGAATTGTTAAATTTATACAATTGCTTGCTTATACCTACTACTATCTCTTACACACTTTTTTATCACTTAATCCTACTATGAGAACATATAACATTAAAATTGGTTTATGGTCTGTTCATGATCCAGCCATATTCCTTCTTATAAAACACAACTCTTTTAAATAAACTAATAACAACTTTGTTGCTTAATTGCTAACACAATGAAATTGGTTGTCTATCAACATTTTGATTATTATTTCTATTTTCTTACCCTTGTTCATTTCTTTTATTAAGATTATTAATTGTTTATCTTAATTCCTTCTTATTCTCTTTATCACTTTCACTGCTTATTATTAACACTTCCTACCTACCTCTCACTCTTGGTTTATATTATTTTTTACAACATAATTGTAAAGTCAGTTTTTTAACATTTTATGTTTACTTTTTATCTGTCAATAAGGTTATCAAAAACACACATAATATACTAACAATCGGTTTACTTGTTTATTATTGGTAGTGTACTTCCTTTTACATAACTTATATAATACTCGTTACTAAATTTGATATACTAATTGTGTTTTTTATTAGTTCACATTTGTTTATTTTATAGTCTTTATCTGGCCAATCACTGGGGTTGGGTCATAGTCATTTGTCTGTCAGTCTAGTCTATTCACTTATTTATTATTGTTCGTCTACTAGTTTTCTTTTCATTCTCTCAATACCATTTTATATTTTTGATCATTATTTTTTTAAATTAGTTTACTTTTCTTCAGCTATATAATATTTGTGGATCCCCTATAGGGTCTGAGTTCTGCAACATTATATAATATATTGTTACGACGGTCTACTCGATCGTCGTAGGTACAGTGGAAACAAAATAAGTACAAGACACCAATTAAGTCACTAATCACACCTTTAATTGTTATAGTAAAACAGTTCGTAATTAACAACACAGTGTCTACAACAAATCAAATGAAGATTGTTCATACGCAATAAAATGTCCACTAATATTAAAACTCAACTGTATTACAATTGTACCGTCCGAATATAAAACGCAACACTTCACTAATAACTACTTGAACGTACACCGTAATAACTCGAACCGCTCTGTAAATATATCGCACTAATACTCTCGGACCGCACAGTCAAAAATCTCGCATTGAACTGAAAACTAAGGCCGCGACGCGATGTATTTATAGTTACGCTCACACACCAGAAGCTTCCAAACTGCGTCTTATCTCTTGCGAACTACGTAATTGCTACGGCCTTGACACAGTCCGAGCGCCCGAGCGAAGCCTGGCACAGTCGAGAAAATTCTCGCAAAATGCGTCTAGTAGCATGTACACCACACGCTTACGTCGAGATCTTTCTGGCGCATTCGATAAACGCGTAGATTGTTCTATGCTGTCGTAGCAATATATTATAACAAAATATATGGTTGTTGAAATGTTTTCTGTGTTGTGTTTTTGCAACGTGTGTAATGAGCACCTACCTGCTGTCCGTTCTTGCGGCTTCTTCCGACTATGGGCGTGTGGATTTGTGATTTGAATTCGCTAGTAGGTTAACTCAAGTGTACGAAAACAAAACGCTAAACTTGTTATAATTATTGTGAAGAGTTTTGTGAGGTTGGTAGGCTCCATAGTACAGCAATAAAAATACAGTGTGGGGTAATAAAATTGGGGTTTATTATACTATTCACACATAAGAATGAAAAAACTTATAGTTACAACAATTCTTACGAACTAAAACAGTAAATAGAAACTGGTATGATGTTTTCTGAATGGTTACTATTATTCAGAAAATGAGCTTGTTATTTTCAAATTATATAAATTGTATTTTCTTGATATCAAAGAAGTTAGTTTTAAATAATTTATTTTATAGATTTAATTTAATTTAATTTAATTTAATTTGCAATGCTTTTAAAATGATTTTAATTACTCTAAAATGCTTGTAAATATTCTGAAATAAACTAGCCGTGAATCTAGTTCAACGTGCCTTTATTTACTTGTGATCTGACTCACGTATACTGCAGTATAAGTAATTAATTAATTCTCTGATAAGATTTGTATAGCGCTTTTTCTTTATCTATTTCTAATTCTTACCTAGGGCTTATTAGTTACTCAAATACATGCTATACAGATTATCACAATTGAATATTTCTTATTAATTTAGAGTCTCTGATTTATCGGCATCTGAATTATTTCTTTTACAATGATTTAAAAAAAAAAAGAAAGGAAAAATTGATCTTTTGAGAAGTGAATAATTTGATTTTGACTTCCCTGGTTCAGAAGATGATGTAGAGATGCTCCGGAAATCCCTTGCTGTCCTGGTCCAATCTGCTAGAGACGACCATCTACTAAGCATCCTGGATTTTGGCGATGAGTTCGGGAATCAGCAACACTGCTCCTTCTGCAACTGGTGTGGTTTTACGTCTGTAGTTTTAACTGCTACAACTGCGTCAGGCTCCTCGTTCGATTCACATTTCACTTCAGCGTGTGTGTCTCGTTACGGGTTGTCGCTCTGCTCGTCAGTTCTTCAGCTCGTACCACTGGTTATAGACGGCCTCTTCTGTCGTACTCTTGAAGTGATTTCTTGTAGTATATAGTTGATCTCTTGCGTGCGTACGCCAACAGTTAATGTATTGTGCGGTACGCTTATTTGTTGATAAGTAAGAGTATCTTGAATAGACGCTATTATTACGAGTCGTTACAGTTGATCTGTTGCACAAGACGATCGTAATTATGCGTGTTAACACCTCGAGTCTTCACAGATGAGTCTTCACAACTGCATGTTACTAAGACGATTGAAGATGTACGTGTGTTCTTCTTGAGTACTGGCAGTCGAGTGTTCCTTCAGCCGAAAACTCTGTTTTAGTTCCAATTTTTTTGAATGATTTGATTGGCTGACACACTCTCCCTTCTACTTGAAATTTGAGTCACCTCATTCCGTGAGAATGAAATAATTCCCACAGTCTGAGAATTAATATTATTTTTAATATTCTTAACACACCGGATTTTAATTGTCGGTGCGGATGTCCGGTCGCAATTTATATTGCGATTATCTTGGCTGCAAGCCAAGTTATGCTAATTCCAAAATATACATTTGGTTGTTAATTCTTACGACTATTATATATTAAAAGCTCTTCTGTGTAGCTCAATTACTAAGGCAGTTATTAACATAAAATCAATTATCTCTCTTAATGTTTAATTATATTAAATAAAATTCGCACACCCTAATATTAATATTTCGGCAAACATTTTGGCTATTTTGGTTTTTGCCTAAAATTACCGGTTTCCGAAATATAAATAATTGAAAATTTGGGCATGTCCCTTATTTGTTATACTGTGTGTGATTACGTAACGGCAGCTGACTTTGGCATGTGAGCCTGTACAATGCGTTAAGATGCACGCTACATCATAAGAGTTGAATTTCAACGCTTTAAATTTATTTAAACATTGATCTAGTAAACCCTTTACATATAACTCCAAATCAATGAGATTTGGTCACGTTAAGTATATACACGTAGTGTATTTATTTAGTAGATATTGTATTCAAGATATATTCCATGTTGGGACCGCCATTATCTGTACTGTTGTTTTTTACTGATAGAATACAATAGAATACACAGGTATTGTAATTATTTAATAGTACAATACAATTAATAAATGTACCTACTGTTATTATGTTTTTTTTTTTATTTACTAGTACATGTAAAGAAACTCTTTCTTTCAGGGTTAATGATTATTAAGTTATTTGATCATATTTACGATTGTATCTATTATTTTCTTTTCTTTAAACCAAACCAGATTCAGTTAATATGTAGTATTTTGATAATTAACCATGTAAGAAATAAATAACAAACTAATGTAACTTAACCGACTCTGAATTCTTCCAGCTGCCACGGGTTCACTTCTGGTTGTTGTTTACCTTTTTTTGAAAGCAATATTAGGCTTGGCAGTCTGTTCCTTTACACAAATTTCTTATTGCTCTCACCGCTGAATGCCGCTCTCCAGGACTACTGCAACACAGATGTCTCCTCGGAACACTTAACTATCCTTTATGGCCACTTAAACTCTTCTTCAGTCCAAGGTTTTCCTCTTCTGTCGTCGTTCTATCAAGGTTATAGTTATATTTCTCGTATTATTATTTATTTATTAAATATTATAATCAAAACTCTGGTATCACAATTTAAATTCCTTTACTGTATTTTCTTTTCCTTGTTACATTAACTTGATGATGTACAAATGTTATTTAATATAATTTAAGACTCTTCATGTAGTTACTATTAGATATATAATTAGACTCTTCATGTTACTCTTAATGAATTTAATTGAAGACTCATAACGTTATTCTTAATGAATTTAATTTAAGACTAATAACGTTATTCTAAATGCATTTAATTTTTGACTCATAAACATTTTCTTCCTCACTATACAATACAATTTTTTAACAATTTACAAAATTGCCCCTATGATAATTCCCTAATTTATTTACATCTGTTTATCATATACCTATTAAAACATATATAATTTTTCTATTTCTTATTAAACATCTTTATTTTACCTCTAATATTTGTAATTCTATTGGTTATTTATTAAATTATAATTTTATTACTCTTTATTCTTCTTATAACATTCATTCCAATTTCATATATTATTTTCTGAACATATAACTAAATATGGTTTTATATCATATAGGAATCGACCTCTATGTTGACTGAGTAAGTCGATATTCCCAATGTTTTTTTGTTTACATTCAATACAAAATCTGCATGCTTTCCCTTTTAAAATTTATCTCCCTATTATGTACTGTGTGCATTTTAACAGCAGTACAATATATATATTATAACATATATTAAACGCGTTGTTGTGTTGTGTAAATGTGTGAGCACCTACCTGCTGTCCGATCTTGCGGTTTTCTTCCGACTAGGGCGTGTGGATTTTGGATTTGATTTCGCAAGTATGTAAACTCAAGTGTATAACAACAGCACGCTAAATTTGTTATTTTAAAAATGAAGAGTTTTGTGAGGTTGGTAGGCTCTGTAGTACAGCAATAAAAAAAAATACAATGTGGGGTAATAAAAACGGGGTTTATTACTCCAATCACACAAGAATGAAATGCTTATAAGTTCAAATCTTCTTACAAACTAAACAGCAAATAAATCTTGTATAATGTTTTCTGAATGATTAATAATTTTCAGAAGTTGAGCTCGTTATTTTCAAAGAAGTTATTTTAACTGAGAATTTAATTAATCAATTTAATTGAATTCAATTTAATTTCAATGATTTTAAAATGATTCTAATGAAATAAAAACTCTTAAGTTACTTGAAAATATTCAAAAATAAACTGGCCGTGACAATCTAGTTCACTCCCCTTTATTTACTAGTGATCTGACTCATGTATACTGCAGTATGACCAAATTATTTAATTCTTTGTTAGGATTTGTATAGCGCTTTTCTCTTTATCTACTACTAATTCTTAACTAATGCTTATTAATTACTTATACTGGCTATACAGATTATCACACGTGAATAATTCTTATTTAATTAGAGTCTCTGATTTATGGCATCTGAATGATTTATATTACCTTGATTTTAATTAAAAAGAAAGAAAAATTGAACTGTTGAAAAATAAATAACGTGATTTTGACTTTCCTGGTTCTGAAGAGGATTGTAGAGATGCTCCGGAAGTCCCTCGCTGTCCTTGTCCAATCGGCTAGAGATGGTGATCTACTGAGCGTCCTGGGTTTTGGCGGTGAGCTCGGAAATCAGCAACACTCTGCTCTCCTGCTATTGATGAAGTTTTTACGTCTGTAGTTTTCTGCGAGAACTGCTTCAGGTCCCTTGTCGATTCACGTTCCACGTCAGCGTGTGTGTCTCGTTACGAGTTGTCGCTCTGCTCGTCAGCTCATTCGCAAGTGGTTTAGATGGCCTCTCTGTCGTATTCTTGAAGTAATGTCTTGTAGTCTTGTAGATCTCTTGCGTGCGTACGCCCACAGTTAATGTAGTGCACGATACGCTTGTTTGTTGATGTGGAAGAGTATCTTGACTGGACGCTGTAATTACGAGTCGTTACAGTTGATCTGTTTTATGATGATCGTAATTAGGCGTGTTGACCACGTAGAGTCTTCAAATGAGTCTTCACAAAACTATGATTTTGAGACGATTGAAGATGTACATCTGTTCTTCTTGAATACTGGCAGTCGAGTGTTTGATCAGCCCCAAAACTCCGCGTTAGTTCCAATTTCTTCAAATGATTTGATTGGCTGACACACTGTCCGTACTACCCAAAATTTGAATCACCTCACCCCGTGAGAACGAAACTACTTTCCCACAGACTGAGAATTTATATTATTATTAATATTCTTAACACAACGGAACTGAATTGTCGTTCAGGATTTCCGGTGGCACTTTATATTGCAATTATCTTGGCTGCAAGCCAAGTTATGCTAATTCTAAAATATACATTTGGTAGATAATTCTTATAGCTATAACATATTAAAAGCTCTTTTATGTAGCTCAATTATTACGGAAGATATTAACATAAGATTAATTAACTCTGCTATTATTTAATTATATTGCATAAAATTTGCACACCCTATTATTAATATTTCGGCAAACATTTTGGCTATAATGGATTTCACCTGAATTTACCGGTTTCCGAAATATTAATAATTGAAAGTTTGGGCGTGGCTCTATTCGTTACACAGTGAGTTGATTATGTAACGGTCACGGACATAGGTGTGTTCGCCTGAATAATACGTTAACATGATCGCTACAACATATGAGTGGAGTTTCCACTATTAAAATTTATTTAAACATCGATATAGTATACCCTTAACATATAACTCCAAATTAATGATATTTGGTCATGTTATATACACCCCCACACGTTTAAAAAAAAAAAAATGGGTAGTATATACAATTATTTTTTTCTTCAATTATTTTAAATGTACATTGATTATGCTTCCTACAATACATTGTATTAATTATCTATGGACACATACATTGGTGTCAATGTTCTTTACATATATAACTTAATTCTAACTGAACAACATTAATAATATTATTGTGCATAAAATTGTTGTGTAGTAAATATTTGTAGCATGGTTAGTAGTGCTAGGAGCATTTAACTAAAGAATGTCAGATAAGTGCCAGACAGTAGTGGCACGCGCGCGCTCCAGGAATTTGCTTGCGTTTGTTTACAGTGAGGCCAAAGCATGCGCGACGCTAATTAACTTGACCTATATTCTAACAGCTGAGCGCTATGCATTGTGTGGCGAGCGCTTCCTGCCCCGTGCGTTGCTTCGCTCGTACGCGTGTTTGTATATTACCGTGCTACTAACGAACTGTCGTTCATACACAACTTATTTACAATTATTATTAATATTATATAATACATTTAATTTATTTTAATAATGATTATTAATATTTACATTATTTTTAACCGTATACATTATATTCAAAAGGTCGTATTATTTCGTACCGACGCGCCTTGGAATTTCATCTTACTCATAATATTGCCTTAATGAGCTCGCATGATATTTTCCTACCGTTTTTCTTCGGTTGAGCATCGTAACGATGAAGGTGTGAGGTGCTAGTTGCTCAGCTAAGAGGTACGGTCCGTTGTATAACCGAAAAAACTTTGCAGCAACATTTAAGTCTCTCCGTCCAACAGGGTTTGCCTTGAGAAGCACTTTCTCCCCTAGCACAAAGTTCGTTAATTTATGAGTCGTATTAAACCTCTCCGCTCGCTTACGCCCTTTCGCAACTATCCTCTCTTTTACAAGTTGGTTTTTACACTGAACTGGCAGAGGTAGATTACAGGTTTTCGGCGTGCGCAAATAATCATGCCAAAATCTCTCTGATTTTACTCCAGAGTCTAACTCTGCTGGTGTGTATTCAGTGGTGTCATGATAATTTTCATTTATCACCGTTTCAAAGAGTGGTAGGAATTCGGGCCATTTGCTTTGCTCTTTATAGCAATATATCCGGAACATTTTTCCTATTTCCCTATTCACTCTTTCGGCGAGGTTGCCCTGTGGTCTTCTTATTGAAGTGAGGATCGCCTTAATGCCATTTCGTTCCAGGGTTGCTGCCCAGTGCTTATTCTGGAATTACTTTCCCTGGTCGCTAAGCACGCTCTTAATTGGTCCATGTTGCGGAATATATTTGTTGAGTATAATATTCAATACGGATTTCGTGGTGGGTCTAGGGATCCGCGTATAGGCTAACTTTCTTTGTAAAGACGTCTACACAAACTACAATATGTTTTAAATTTCTGGTAGCCTTAGGTAGGGGTCCCAGGAAGTCGGTGGCGATCATCTGTCCCTTTCCTTCCGTTATCACATTTGCCATGGGAACGTAAGTGTGTAAATTTGGCGCTTTTGCTGTTTGGCATGGAAGACACGTTTTTAATAACCTCCTCACTCTCCGGTACATATTGGTGATAGTAAAATCTTCCTGTAATATCTTTACACATTTTACTGGTGACGCGTGTGCCATTTTTACATGTAATGGTTGTTTTACACACGCAAGCATAGCTGGAGATAATACCACCTTCCATTCGCCCTGTAGTAATCTATACATTATATTATCTTGTATCAGATAATGTGTACTTGGGTGAGCTGCTATCATTTGCTTTTTAGCAAGGAGTCTGGGGTCATTGTCCTGCTCGCGTCCTATGTTTCGTAGCATGTCGGTTGCTTCAGGCGTGACAGTGTACTGCATGTTTAATACCCTCAACTCGTCGTCAGCTGCTTCGTATACCTCTTCTTTTTCTACAGGCGGATATCTGCTTAAGGTGTTGGCCATGGTATTCTCTGATCCTTTGCAGTATTTAATGGTAAAAGAATACTCTTGAATAGCTAACACCACCCATCGTGTTAGTCTGGAATTGGCTAGTCGACATTTCAATATGAAGGATAACGCCTAATTATCTGCGTGGATCTCGAAATGGGTACCATATAGGTAATGTCTGAATTTTCTGAGAGCGTTTATGATGGCGAGTATCTCTTTCTCAGATGTACAATAATGCAACTCAGCCCCTTTGAGCGTTCTATTAGCGTATGCAACAACATGAAGACTTCCTTGCTCGTCTTCCTGGTACAACATGGCGCCAATAGCGTACTCGCTAGTGTCAGTATACATTACATACTTCCTGCCCTGTTGTGGATGGAACAACTGTAGGTTGGTTTCGAATAAACCCTTAACCCTCTCAAACGCATCGTTTTGTTCCGAACCCCATTTCCACTTTATATTTTTGCGTACCAGCTGTAGCAAGGAGACCGTGTATTCGGCGTATTTGCTGGTGAATTTCCTGTAATATCCCGTGAGTCCTAGGAATGCTTGTAGTGCTTTGAGGTTCTTGGGCACCGGGAACTCCACGATACTCCTGAGCTTCTCTGGGTCCGTGCTGATGCCTGTAGCTGAGATTATGTGTCCCAGGAACTTCATTTGAGACTTAATGAACTCACACTTTGTGCCGCCCCTTGGCAAGACAACACAAAAATCGGGAACTAGTTTAATTCTTTACCAGTAAACTAAACCAGCTGCCGTTGTTAGTAAAACACTTACTAACAAATTACAAAACAAGTATGATATAGGAAACTGACAAGGTTTGCATAAACTTATTCACTCACTAGGTATTAGCTAAAACATCTCTTTATTGCTATTGAAATATTAATCAAACATTATTCCTGATTTTAAAGAAAGTTATTTTTTTTTTAAATAGTGCTTTTACTGCTTCAAAGATCTTAATTATATTATTCTTGTTATATCAAAAATTTATTCATATAACTTTTAGTTTTAATACCACGGATCCGGGTCTCAATTTTCTCAAAATTATTAATTTATCAATATATACATTACGGTTACTATTACTTCTTACAAAATTACAAAATATACAAATCTGATAATTTGTTCATTACATTGCGAAAGTTCTTTAAAGTTCTTTGTTACTTCTTATTAAGGGGAAATTTACAAAAGTTGTGGTTTGATATCACCTGAGGTTGTTGTTGTATTCTTGGGACATCTCCAGTTGTCTTCTACGGGTTGAGTACGTTGTTCTTGGTGTATCTACATCGGGTTGATTTTTTGTTTACTTGAAGCTCTCGAAGATAGGTTGTTTACTTGAAGTTCCAAATGTTGTAATTTCACTTTTCTTAGTGCAGATTCTTGTAGTTCACATTTTCTTTATTTTAATTACAGTTATAGTTCTCACTTTGCAGTACTACAGTCTAGTAGTTAACTATGTTACACTTACATTTGATTTTGTTTTTAAGAGATGTGTTGGCTACCTTTTTCTATTTTATTTATATATTTTCTCACAAACTCTAGACACTACATTATTCATAATAACAAGATTTCACGCTGGATATGCTTCTAGAGAACTTACACATACGTATATGTGTACAACACCAAAACTCACGTCTACTCATTGCGACGTTCTACGGCCGAATGCGCATACGGTTTAGGGAGAGGGCACAGTAAGCTAGGGCGTATTTACACACTAAGAAAATAGTTCGTACTTTTTCTATTATTATTTATTCATTAATTAGAAGATAAATACTTTATGTTTATTTTATTATGACTTAGGGATTTCTTTATTTCTCTAGTCGCATTTTTAATTATTTAAGTAATTATTATTATTATTCACTACTTAATACTTTTCTTGGCGTGTTGGTACTGGAAGGTTTCAAGTTGATACAGGAATCTGGGTATAGGTAAGGGTGTATGATACTCTTACTTATTAAAATTAAAAATTTTAATCTGTGCGATTTTTTATACATTTAAAATTGTCACATCCTCCTGCACTTAACTATGAAAAACGGGGGGGTGTAATAATATAATTCTAATAAACAATTATATTTCATACTGAAATTTCTCTCTCTCAGCTTATTTCTATTCATCAATCGATTATCTTATACTTATGTCACATTTAAATTCTACTACATCTACTATATAAAATACACAAAACGTAAATCTACCTTATTTTAATTCTTATATCTACTACCGGTTTTTTCTTGAATTGCTCACTCGTTTTACGGAGTTATACTCATGAGTATTTTACTAATAATAATACCGTATTGTAAGAACAATAGAATTACTTTTAGTTTACAGCGCTAAAGATTATTTTTCTTTCTTTCTTTCTCTTCATCTTCATTATACTTGTCATTAGATTTCTCATGTATAATACTATTCTCGCAGGACATTAGCTAAGGTTGATCAGGCCTCGCTTGTATTCGTACGAGGGGGTTTTGAGTTTATAGTTACCTATAGTATAGGATGTTACACAATCTTATCCTATTTCGGTATAAGTCTATACAACATATTTTATTCTTAATACTTAGATAGTATTCTAGGTTTTCTATCTTTCTCGTAGTCTTCCTTCTGTATCTTGACACGAAAAACATTTTTTTATTTGAGACAAATGACTTCTGCGAACGTAATTTTCTGTATTGGGTTCATACAGAGCTACAGTAACGGGGGTGATGAACTTACGAATTTGGTAGGGGCCACACCATCGATAAGATAGTTTCGAAGTGATCCTATCAACTGCTTTACTCATAGGATGAGTTTTATACATGACTAAATCACCTATTTTATACTTTATTAGCTTATTATTATTCTCATGATACTTCCTTGATTTCTGTAAATTAGCTCTCAGATTTGCACGAGCTTCGTTCCATATTTTTCGTATGTTATTCCCATTCACGTCGCGGGGTAATAACTCATTGATTTTCCACTTTGTGGTTAAAGGATGGTTGGGTTTGTACTTGTACAGTAAATCAAATGGTGTTGATTTATGACCTTCATGATACGCTGAATTGAATGCAAATTGTATTCACGAAATATTTTGATCCCAGGTTGTCTGGTCTTTAGCATGATAAGATATTAATGCTGATTTTAAGTTACGCAAGTATCTTTCTGCTATATTTCCTTGCGGTCTGTACTCGGTCACGGTAATATGATTTATACCTAATTTAAAACACATGTCATTAAATTCTTTCGATTTAAACTGGGGTCCATTGTCAGATATTAAGCTTAAAGGAGTGCCATAGTCTTTAAATAGTTGTTCTTGTAGAATTTTAATTGTCGTAGATGCTAATGCACGACGCATAGGATACATCCACACGAATTTAGTGAATGAGTCTACACAAATTAACAGCATAGTATTTCCGGATTTAGAGCGGGGATAAGGTCCAGAATAGTCGATGTATATTTTCGAGAAGGGAGTGGTAGGTATTTCGGAGATTAATTTTCCGACTTGACTGGTTCTTGCTGGTTTGCTCAGCGCACAAATTTCGCATTCTTTCACGAACTTTTTTATTTCACTATTCATGTTTTCCCAGTGGTATTCCTTGCGAATACGATGTATCGTTTTCCTAATTCCCATATGAGCTCCAATTGTAGATGAATGGTAGTACTCCATTAACATGGGTTTGATTATTTCCGGGGCAATTATTCTTAGTAATTTTCCGTTTGCCTTCTTAAAACAAAGTACTCTTTTACTCAAGATATATTTATCAGATTTATTTCCTTTTTCTATTTGTTCGATTATTTTACACAATTTCGGATCTTGTTGTTGGTGATATGCTATATCCTTAAATGCAAGGGGAAAATTAGTAATTAGTGTATTAACGATAGTGGTTTCAATATTGTCTTCTCCAGATCTTGTATTGGGTAGTTGGAACATGCGGGATAGAGTATCGGCCACTACATTTTGAGTTCCACGAATATGTTGCACTTTGAACTTGTAGCAATTTAATCTTAACACCCATCGTCCGATACGACCTAATTGCTTTGGGTGATTCAATAACCATGATAAAGCTTGATTATCGGTTTCTAGTAGAAATTCTTTGTGTTCCAAAAATGGTTTGAATTTATCAAAAGCAAATACTACGGCTAAACATTCAAGTTCATAGGCTGAGAACTTCCTTTCTTGCTCGGTCAGTGTCTGGGATGCATAACTGATCGGGAGTCTAGTATTATTTATTTCCTGGTATATTACGGCTCCTAATGCTACACTTGAACTATCGGTCTGTACGATGAATGGTTTACTGAAATCCGCTAACTGCAATACAGGTGGGGATATAATACTTTCTTTAAGTGTTTCAAACGCTTCTTGATGTTGAGTAGTCCACTCGAATTTCGTTCCTTTCTTTCTTAAGGCAATTAATGGGGCTGCTATATCTGCTAAGTGGGGTATATACTCATGAAAATAATTAATCATACCTAAAAATCTAGCTATACCTTTGACTTCTCTGGGAGGTAAAAATTCTCGGATTGCGCGTGTACGTTCGGGATCGATGGTAACCTTACCTTCGGCTGATACTATGTGACCTAAAAATGAGAATTGTTTCACTGCGAAATTAACTTTACTAGGGTTTACGGTCAGTCCGGCTTTCTTTAACCGGGATAATACTTCACGCAAGTGATCAATATGTTGATCCATTGACTCACTATATACTACTATATCGTCGAGATAATGATATACAAATTTAAATTTAACATCATGGAAAATTTTTTCTAACAGTCGACTGCATACTGAACTTCCTTGTGATATACCGAATGGTACTCTCGTAAATTGATATAGATTAAATGGGACAGCAAAAGCAGTTAAATGTTTTGATTCCTCAGCTAGTGGAATTTGATGGAATGCTTGGTTAAGATCCATTATGGTGAAGATTTTCGCTTTTGTAAAATAGTGAAACGCACTGTGTATGTCTGGCAGTGGTATCGATTCAAATTCTATACTCTTATTTAGTTGTCTATAATCCACGACTAGTCTATGTTTGTCAGTTCCTTTTGGTACTAGGAATGCAGGCGATGAATATGGAGACGTTGATGGTTCAATGACGTGCTGATCAAGGAGTTTGTTAATGTGGTTTCTCATGATTTCCATCTTGGGCGGAGATAGTTTGTGTGGGTGGAGTCGTATTACTTTGTTGTCACTAAGATTTATTTTATATTCAATTAAATGAGTTAATCCTAACTTGGGGGTGAGTACAGCAGAAAAATCTTTTATTAACTTTTGGATTCTCAGTCTCTCATTTCCTTTTAAATGACTTAGACTCGATTCATTAGGCTCTGAATGAATATTTGCGGTTTCACTAACAGTGTCGTTACTTAATTCGGAGTCGAACTGATATTTTTGAGTACGATCAAATCTGAAAAAATATTGTTTTGCATATATATCAAGGATTAAAGCAGTTTTTCTTATAAAATCCGCGCCTAATATTAAGTTCTGTCCTAACTCTTCAGCTACTAGTAGGGGAATGTACCAAGTAAAATTCTGAATTTTTAATTTCACCGTAATACTGTGAGATATCTTTAGGTTTTGTTTATTTGCGGTGGTACACTTTATGTTCACCATTTGGCTACGTTTAATCAGTTTATGATTAGCTAATAAGGTGGCTAACTGTTTACTAATTATACTACGGGTAGATCCTGAATCAATTAAACCAAGGGTTTTCGTTGCTCCAAGGTCTATCTGTACATAGGGTAGTTGGCATATACTTGTTTTACATGCACCAATAGAGTTGCACTTCTCGATAAATTTTGTTAAATAAGGGTCTCTGCGTTTATTTTTACTCATCTTTATTTGACGCTTAGTATTTTTGTTACCTTTCCTTCGGATGCTTCGGAAGACGTAGGATTTTCGGTCTTCCAGCTTCACACATTTTTTGATTGGTCGGTTTTCTGTAGATAACGCTTTTGTTTACATAACTTGCTAATATGTCCGGCCTTTCCACAGTTATAACATCTTCTTTCCTCACTTACTTCGCTCGTAGGTTGTCGGGATTTTGGTTTAGAGTATGAAACATGGGGATAGTTTTGGGTTTTATGTGTACTTACGAATCGCTTATCGCGGTAGTTTCGGGTATCATTTCCAATAGGTCTAGTTTGGAATGAATTTCTTTGTTGACTCTGGGACATAGAAACACTTCTATTCTGGTCAGAATACCAGACGTCGGACGAATGTATACATCATAGTTCTAGTTCCGTAAAAGTTGTAGGTGGCTTCACGAGTGCTAGTCGAGATTGCTCCTCGGGGGATAGTCTTACTATGATAGTGTCTACTAACTGTTGTTCGCTCCATTTAACTTGTAATAATAAAGCAGATTCTCTTACTTCAGAAATATAATGAGCTAGTCTCTCGTATGTACCTTGTGCACGAAGTACTAAGTTTCGCTTCAATTCTTCGTAGATACCGGTGGGAATGAAATGTCTTATTAGTGTGGTATGAAGTTCTTCTACCGATTGATTATACCTTAGGGATTCTAACACTCTATCTTTTAATGGAGATCTACACTTAGGTAAAATAACTTGCAAAATCTGGTTATCTCTTAGTTGTTGCAGTTCCTTTAATTCTAAGATATGTTTGATAAAATTAAGGAGCTTTGTAATATTCAGCCCATCAGTGATTTGTATATTGGACAAAATACTTTCTACAGGGTGGGTTATTTTTCCATAGAGCTCGGGAGTTAAATTTATTTGGCTCATCATTCTAGGATTTTCCGCAGGTTGATTAGTCCGCGAATGAGAAGGTAATTTGTAGGTATGGGTCATATTTTCTAGTTCATTAGAGAGTGACGTAACGTTTACTGGTTGAATATTTACTTGACTACCACTTAACCGTTCCTTGAATGGATCTATATTGGATTCCTGCAGAATCTGAATTTTTGCAGTACCGTTTGGTTGTTCTTGAGTCGGCGATTGGGTAGGTGAAATATTTAATTTCGTCATTGCTTCTTCGATTTCGTCTAATCTAAACAATTCGGATTGTCTACGTAATTCGCGTATTACCTCAGGTAATTGTTTTAATGCTTCCTCGGCGAATTTTTTTATATCAGGAGGGATATCTTTATCACCGGGCCAGGTCAACAGATTGGTGATACGACGGTATAGATGCTCAATTCTTTGGGTGGTGCGTAATATTACTGCGGGGGATTTTTCATCACGCAGGGTTTGTGCGTACGAAGTTAGTTCTGTATACTTACGATAACACGTTTCTTTTTCGCTATTGAAATCTAAAACACTCAAACGACTTAATAATGAAGGTTTGTCCGGTTTATTTTCGCGTAACGTCTTGCGAAGTTCCGCGACAGTTACATTAGAGTAGGGGAGACCATGCCATAATGCTTCATAGGTTAATTCGTCTTTCAACAAGAAATCGGGGTTAAATTGAGTCATTTTTGATAATAACCACTTTACACACGACGTATTACGAACGACAAATGTTATGTCACTTTCTTTACTACGTTTTCTCAATGTTTAAAAATAGATAACATTAATTCATTTAAACACATACACCTATATCTTATTTCATATTAAGCTTTGGGATGTAATCTTATCTTAATTAATTAACATAACTTATTTCACAACAATTAAATTCTCAGTATTGACATATATAATTAATCAAAACAAAACGATAATACTATTTTAGTAGAGAGAAATTTCATATACGGAAAGTTCATTGATTTAACAAACAGCACAAAGAATCAGCTGTTTTGGGGTGTCGTCTAGTTGCATAGGGTGGTAATTCAGAACAATACAAAAACAGGAAAGAGCTTGTCTAACGTGGCTTTGTTTGCTTTAGGGAGGAGGGGTTATGAATGAGATGGGTTCTTACAAAGGGGAGAGTTTACATTCCTCAACACATATTTAACATGAACCAACTGGCTTGGAATTGACTTGTTTGGAATTGTTTCCCTACCAGCTATTACTTGCTTAACACGGCAAACTCGCGATACTAATATTATTATTATATAATTAAAATTTTACTCATTTATTTTTTTATTTTATTTTTTTTTATTTCTGAGTGAATAAATTTATGTTTGTCCTTTTTATCGTTAACGACTTATAAACTTACACAACAACAATTACATAATTATGTTGCAATTTTCTGTACGTGACACTCTGTAAACAATATTTTTTTTTTACCAAGTAATTTACACAATTTTAAATTCAGCAGAGTGGCGCAATTTTGTGCTGCCCCTTGGCAAGACGACACAAAAATCGGTAACTAGTTTAATTCTTTACCAGTAAACTAAACCAGCTGCCGTTGTTAGTAAAACGCTTACTAACAAATTACAAAACAAGTATGATATAGGAAACTGACAAGGTTTGCATAAACTTATTCACTCACTAGGTATTAGCTAAAACATCTCTTTATTGCTATTGAAATATTAATCAAACAGTATTCCTGATTTTAAAGAAAGTTATTTTTTTTTTAAATAGTGCTTTTACTGCTTCAAAGATCTTAATTATATTATTCTTGTTATATCAAAAATTTATTCATATAACTTTTAGTTTTAATACCACGGATCCGGGTCTCAATTTTCTCAAAATTATTAATTTATCAATATATACATTACGGTTACTATTACTTCTTACAAAATTACAAAATATACAAATCTGATAATTTGTTCATTACATTGCAAAAGTTCTTTAAAGTTCTTTGTTACTTCTTATTAAGGGGAAATTTACAAAAGTTGTGGTTTGATATCACCTGAGGTTGTTGTTGTATTCTTGGGACATCTCCAGTTGTCTTCTACGGGTTGAGTACGTTGTTCTTGGTGTATCTACATCGGGTTGATTTTTTGTTTACTTGAAGCTCTCGAAGATAGGTTGTTTACTTGAAGTTCCAAATGTTGTAATTTCACTTTTCTTAGTGCAGATTCTTGTAGTTCACATTTTCTTTATTTTAATTACAGTTATAGTTCTCACTTTGCAGTACTACAGTCTAGTAGTTAACTATGTTACACTTACATTTGATTTTGTTTTTAAGAGATGTGTTGGCTACCTTTTTCTATTTTATTTATATATTTTCTCACAAACTCTAGACACTACATTATTCATAATAACAAGATTTCACGCTGGATATGCTTCTAGAGAACTTACACATACGTATATGTGTACAACACCAAAACTCACGTCTACTCATTGCGACGTTCTACGGCCGAATGCGCGTACGGTTTAGGGAGAGGGCACAGTAAGCTAGGGCGTATTTACACACTAAGAAAATAGTTCGTACTTTTTCTATTATTATTTATTCATTAATTAGAAGATAAATACTTTATGTTTATTTTATTATGACTTAGGGATTTCTTTATTTCTCTAGTCGCATTTTTAATTATTTAAGTAATTATTATTATTATTCACTACTTAATACTTTTCTTGGCGTGTTGGTACTGGAAGGTTTCAAGTTGATACAGGAATCTGGGTATAGGTAAGGGTGTATGATACTCTTACTTATTAAAATTAAAAATTTTAATCTGTGCGATTTTTTATACATTTAAAATCGTCACAACTTGTATAATTTGAGTTTGATGTTGGGTAGCCTCAGTTTCTGGAAGACGCTCCTCAGATGCTCAAAGTGTTCCTCCAAAGTGCGGGATATCACGAGGATGTCATCTACGAATATCACAGTGAAAGGGTCTACCTCAGGTCCTAGAGCTCTCTCGAGGCATCTTACAATAGCGGCGAGACTTGTGCTAAGGCCGAAAGGTACCACCTTGTGCTGGTAGCATTTATTGTTATAGATAAATGCTGTATATTTTCGGTCCTGTTCGCTCAGCGGGACCTGCCAGAAGCTCGCTGTCAGATCTAACTTCGTGAGGTATCTAGCTCCTTCACATTTTATGAAGAGGTCCTCCGCTGTTGGCGCACAGTCGAATTCCTTTTCTACCAGGTTGTTTAAATTCCGCATGTCCAGGCAGAGTCGTATTTCTCCAGTCTTCTTGCGGACAACAAGCAGTGGGTTGAGGAAATTGCTATTAGATCTTTCTATAATGTCTTCCTCCAACATCCGCTGTATCTCCTGCTGGACCTCGGCTTGGTACTTTATAGGTACCTGGTAGATTCTTCTTATGAACTTCTCCGGTTCTACGAGGTTAATCTTATGTTCATAAACTGACGTGATTGAATGTTCCTTACTGAAGATATCGCTGAACTCTTTTTGCAGCGATGACAATCTCCGTTCAGTTTGGGAATCTAAGGTCGTTTCCCCCTGTTCACCGTTTTTGTAATTAATTACTTGTTTTGGTGGCTGCGTAATTTTAATTGGGTCACCGTGCTCTTGTGTGTGTGTGTGTGTGTGTTCAATTTGAAGGTGTAACTAATGTTGTTAATGTTACATTTTAACAGGTGTTCGCTAGTGTTGATCTCCGCGCGTATTTGCTGTAATACATCCACCCCCAATAACATCGCATATCAAATTTTTTATACCTACTACGCACACCTCAAATTGCACGTTTTGTACCATAATTGTTAGATAATACTGCGTGTCAATTTTTTCTTTAGTATCTGTAGCTGTGCGTATATAGAATTGATTTATTGGAAGCGACGGGGCTGTACGAAAACACTTTTTGTTCGCACGTAGGAATCTTTCACTTACGCCGGAAACAACGCTGCCTGTGTCCAACAACACTTGCGTGGGAACACCGTTTACAAAGGCGTGCAATACAGGACATGCCGCGCTCACTGGCCTTTGTTGCGCGGTACCGGATTCCAGCAACGGATCCCTGACGTCCGGTGGGAACACATTATTAACAGGCATATAAATTACATCATCAAAAGTACACTTTTCACACAACATAAGGTTCTTATTTCTAACATGCTTACATCTACGTATTTTTGCCGGGCTTATTGCGCGTCCTTCCTGGAGGCGCATTTCGGCAAGTTTTTGCAGATTCATGGCATTTTGGTTTTTCGATAGGCTCCCTAACGTTTTGTGTATCGCTGTCTTGCGCGGTCGTATCGCTTTTCGATACCTCGACTGTTTGAATTGTTCTGATTGGGGTCCCATCGCTGCCTTTATTTTGCATCTTCTGTCTACCGACATTTGACTTACCTTTATAGTCAAATGGTTTATTTGGCGGTTTTGGAGGTGTTTGAGGTGGAGTCGCGCTAGTGCTGGGTCTTTGATCAGGTTGGGTATGGTATTGTACCCGTCTGTTTTGACCGTCATTATTTCGGCGAAAGTCCGGGTTATATCGCCACCCGCCTAAATCAAAAACCGTTTCGCTTTGTGACACTAAAATAAGCAACTCGTCAACCGTGCGTATCCCTTGTGTAAACACGGCTACACGTATGTTATGGTTGAAATGATATGCTAATTTAGTGACAATGTCGATTTCCGCAAACGCTGGTGTCAAATGCTTAGCGCGCTCTACTTGCTGAATGATATAATTTTCGGGCGTTATATCTTTTTTCCTGTCGTAACGTCCATATTCGAGTTCGTTTCTTAGAAGTCTCTGTGTGTGTGAATTCCAATACCGGCTTTCGAACTTTTGTTTGAATTCCGCGTATGTGGTAATTTTATCAGGTACAATATTATACCATTTTCGCGCAGAATCACGCATCGCATTTACAATCCACTGAATGCGATCTTGATCATCTAACCGCGAGCCTACTCTCGCCATTTCTCTTTCACATGTCAACAAGAATTCTATCAGGTTTTCTTTATTTTCCCCCGTGAAATATACTCGATTCTTTTCATCGGTTTGTCCCTGTACTAGGATATTAGGAGCAGATCTCCTACGTACTTCCTGTCGTACTTTTAATAGCTCGTCATTAAGTGTTTGCAATACACTCTCTTTATTCGAATCTATATTAGAACGGGTCTCTACTATCGAAGCATTAAGCCTATCAACACGCCGTTGTGTTTCCGTCACGCCTGCTTGAATTTTTACTTCGAGTGTATCTACTTTTTCGCAACTTCCACTGTTTGTTTCTCACACCTACTGATGTGTTCTTTGAATCGCCCTTCCATACGCGTAACTTGTTTGATAAACTATTTCTGCATGGTGGTCTCAAAAACCTTGAACCGTTCGTTTATTTTTGTTTCTACTGTATGAACTTTTTCTCTGATTTCCGTGACTTTAGCGGTTTATTCTTTATTACTTTCTTTTATTTCCGTGACTTTAGCCTCTAAGTTTTTCGTGCTTTCATCGATTTTCGCGGTCGTTTCTTTATTACTTTGTTTTATTTCGGCATTTATATCCGCGTTACTATGTTCTAGTGCTTCAGTTAAACTTGATTTTTGCGCATCTATTTTAGCTGTTAATTCCGCATTATTTATTTCAGCATTGGCTGTAATTTGTTCAAATTTTGCGTTCATATTAGCAGTTAAATCCGCGTTTGTTTTCTCAGCTTTTTCAAATGTCGCGTTCATTTCTACCGCGTTTTGCTTCATTTCTTGCAATAACTGTTTAAGCATTTTTTTGGTATCCATTTTTACACAATAATTTCAAATACACAATAATTTCAAACACTTCACTGCTGTACCAGTACCAATCACAAAACTTTTCTTTGGGGATTGTTCGAGTTGGACGCCAGCTGTTTTAAAGGTTAAAACAGCAAACTTTGTTTTAACGTTCAATGGATTGAATTTAAATTTAATATAATTTAAATTTCTCGAGCCCCACGATCTTGGAGCGCCATTTATAACATATATTAAACGCGTTGTTGTGTTGTGTAAATGTGTGAGCACCTACCTGCTGTCCGATCTTGCGGTTTTCTTCCGACTAGGGCGTGTGGATTTTGGATTTGATTTCGCAAGTATGTAAACTCAAGTGTATAACAACAGAACGCTAAATTTGTTATTTTAAAAATGAAGAGTTTTGTGAGGTTGGTAGGCTCCGTAGTACAGCAATAAAAAAATACAATGTGGGGTAATAAAAACAGGGTTTATTACTCCAATCACACAAGAATGAAATGCTTATAAGTTCAAATCTTCTTACAAACTAAACAGCAAATAAATCTTGTATAATGTTTTCTGAATGATTAATAATTTTCAGAAGTTGAGCTCGTTATTTTCAAAGAAGTTATTTTAACTGAGAATTTAATTAATCAATTTAATTTAATTCAATTTAATTTCAATGATTTTAAAATGATTCTAATGAAATAAAAACTCTAAAGTTACTTGAAAATATTCAAAAATAAACTGGCCGTGACAATCTAGTTCACGCCCCTTTATTTACTAGTGATCTGACTCATGTATACTGCAGTATGACAAAATTATTTAATTCTTTGTTAAGATTTGTATAGCGCTTTTCTCTTTATCTACTACTAATTCTTAACTAATGCTTATTAATTACTTATACTGGCTATACAGATTATCACACGTGAATAATTCTTATTTAATTAGAGTCTCTGATTTATGGCATCTGAATGATTTATATTACCTTGATTTTAATTAAAAAGAAAGAAAAATTGAACTGTTGAAAAATAAATAACGTGATTTTGACTTTCCTGGTTCTGAAGAGGATTGTAGAGATGCTCCGGAAGTCCCTCGCTGTCCTTGTCCAATCGGCTAGAGATGGTGATCTACTGAGCGTCCTGGGTTTTGGCGGTGAGCTCGGAAATCAGCAAAACTCTGCTCTCCTGCTATTGATGAAGTTTTTACGTCTGTAGTTTTCTGCGAGAACTGCTTCAGGTCCCTTGTCGATTCACGTTCCACGTCAGCGTGTGTGTCTCGTTACGAGTTGTCGCTCTGCTTGTCAGCTCATTCGCAAGTGGTTTAGACGGCCTCTCTGTCGTATTCTTGAAGTTAGGTCTTGTAGTCTTGTAGATCTCTTGCGTGCGTACGCCCACAGTTAATGTAGTGCACGATACGCTTGTTTGTTGATGTGGAAGAGTATCTTGACTGGACGCTGTAATTACGAGTCGTTACAGTTGATCTGTTTTATGATGATCGTAATTAGGCGTGTTGACCACGTAGAGTCTTCAAATGAGTCTTCACAAAACTATGATTTTGAGACGATTGAAGATGTACGTCTGTTCTTCTTGAATACTGGCAGTCGAGTGTTTGATCAGCCTCAAAACTCCGCGTTAGTTCCAATTTATTCGAATGATTTGATTGGCTGACACACTGTCCGTACTACCCAAAATTTGAATCACCTCACCCCGTGAGAACGAAACTACTTTCCCACAGACTGAGAATTTATATTATTATTAATATTCTTAACACAACGGAACTGAATTGTCGTTCAGGATTTCCGGTGGCACTTTATATTGCAATTATCTTGGCTGCAAGCCAAGTTATGCTAATTCTAAAATATACATTTGGTAGATAATTCTTATAGCTATAACATATTAAAAGCTCTTATGTAGCTCAATTATTACGGAAGTTATTAACATAAGATTAATTAACTCTGTTATTATTTAATTATATTGCATAAAATTCGCACACCCTATTATTAATATTTCGGCAAACATTTTGGCTATAATGGATTTCACCTGAATTTACCGGTTTCCGAAATATTAATAATTGAAAGTTTGGGCGTGGCTCTATTCGTTACACAGTGAGTTGATTATGTAACGGTCACGGACATAGGCGTGTTCACCTGAATAATACGTTAACATGATCGCTACAACATATGAGTGGAGTTTCCACTATTAAAATTTATTTAAACATCGATATAGTATACCCTTAACATATAACTCCAAATTAATGATATTTGGTCATGTTATAATATATATATTACAACGCTCCCTTTCGTCTAACACAATTATCTAATATTTGTGATGTTAGATAAAAAGTTACTTACCCGTGATATTACTTTACCTGGGCGCCAGAACAAATCCCAGATACAAATGACACGGTTTCAGCTTAGCTCAGTGCATGGAGGCACTCTTTCTCAGGATTCGTTCAGTGATTGTGGTTTTCAAGGGGAATTGTTACAAATAACACTAAGATTTTCTTGATTATTATATTTAATGTTTTAATAAATGATTTTAAACTTTAAATTTATTATTGGTAGGACTTAATTATACCCTAACCTTATAATTATTGAGTGAGTGTGGAAAGTAATGATTAAGACTCTCAAACGACCTATAGCTCTTATCTGGTTTGATTAAGAGATTTCTATCTCCCAAACCAGTGCTAAAGAACAGGTCTGCAATAATTTGCACGTCCAATACTACACACCACTTTCCATTCAACACTCTTATACTATATTAGAGCTAATTCTTATAGTAAAAATACAAAGTGTGCTTTTCTTAGTGTCTTTTTAAAATTGTTTATTGTTTTATTAATTTGTTTAGCACTTATATCATTGATCAATGAATCTATTTCTTACTGTTTGATGCGTTGACCGAAGATAGGAATCTGTAGAGGTCCTCCTTTCGATGGTGTTGCACAGAAGAATGGATTGATCAATGTTGTGGAAGATGCCCTGGCAATTACAGATGCTGTAGCCTTCTTAGCATAGGTCCTTCACGGCTGATTGATTAATTAATTAACTAATTAATTAATTAACGGTTGTTTTACGCAGCGAGTGTTATTGAATGTTGTTAATTCATCTACACTGTGGACTACTTCTAGTGTGTTTAAGTACCGAACGAAGAGTGATGTTACCCCTCGCTTTTAGCTGGCGTCTGTTTTAAATACGGGCTGCTGATTGGTTGTACAAATAAATCATGCGTTTTTCCAGTTTCGACAATCTCGAACAAGTCGCTCAAACACTCCGTGACAGGTTCCAAACGGCAGAGAAATTCTTGTCAAAATCGTACTTCCTGTATTTGCAAATCGATTGATTTCAGGTATTTGCAAATGTGTTTCCGAAGATCTGACCACAGAATATTGTTGCTTAGGTCTTTATCTGTGTGTGTGTGTGTGAAAACACCTTATTCCTACGTAGCATAATCTCTCGTTATTCCTGTTGGCGTCCGTATAACTTCTTTATTTGTTAATTATATTAACTGAGCTTGCGGCTACTTATAAAGCTTTTCTTGCTGAATACAATGCTGTTTTCAGAATTGCCGTATATTTACCACTTTTGAAGTTATCGCAGGTTGAACTGATAATTCGCTTTGAGTAAAATTACCTGTTTGAACTGGATTCTAATGTAGCGGTGATGTGGTTACAGTGAGATGGCTGCGATTATATGCTCTCTCTCTCCCTTACGGCTTTACACTCGTACCGTCTATAGCTTTCATATAACGCTCTGATAGGACGCTATTATGAATCGTTATAATATATATTGGCGGGGATCCCACAGCTACTCCCGGTGTATCTTCATTCTTCAGATTCTTTTCGTCCATACTCCTTTCGATCCCTTCTATCCATTTTAAACTAGGTCTGCCTCTTTTTCTTCCGTTGCTAGGTCTGTATTTGAACACACTCACAGGTGTTCTTTCTTCACTCATTCTCATTAGGTGTCCATACCAGGAAAGCTGTTAATGTTTTATATCTTCTGTTATAGTTTCTTTTCTATTTGTTCTTTCCCTTATTGCATCATTCCTTACACATTCCAGATGAGAAACTCTGGAAGCTCGTCTAAGATAGTCCATTTCTACAGCTTCAATCTTCCTGCAGTTCTTTTCGTTGATTGTCCAACATTCTGACCCATAGGTGGTAATTGGTTCAACAATGGCTTTATAAATATTGATCTTTGTCGATAGCCCGATTTTGGTGGACCATAAAAGTGAGTTTAATTGGCGTATGGTGCTTTTCCTAAAACTAATCGATGTCTTATATCTTCATCACATATTCCATCATCGCTAATTATACTTCCTAAATATTTATACTTTTCACATTTCTTGATGGAAGTATTATCTGATTACTGAAGATCTGATGTTCGACTTCCTGTGGCTAAGTACTCTGTTTTTTTGAAGTTTATGTTTAATCCCCATTGATCGTATTCTTCTACTAGTTTTCTCATCATATAAGTGATATCTTCTTCATCATTGGCTATCACCACTTGATCATCTGCGAATAAAAGAGTGTATAAACACTTCTCTTCTAATTCTATTCCCATTCTGCTGCACTTGTTTTCTATGTCTCCAGTGCTCCTTGTATATATAATTTAAATAAAGTGGGAAACAAACAACATCCTTGTTTCAGTCCCTTACTAATACTAAACAACTCGGACACTTCTTGTCTTATTTTCACTCTGGCTTGAACGTTTTTGTAGATGTTATACACACTTCCTACATATATGGGGTTAATTCCACCATTTTATAAAGTTTCAAATAATTTGACTAGTGGGACATTGTCATAAGCTTTATAGACCTGTGTGCATAATAAAAAAAAAATATATATATTTTATTTACATTGTGCTTAATTCAGAATAACGAACAGAGTATGCCATCAAGACATACAAGAAGCCAGTTTTTTCTAGTGCATACATAAAATAAAAATTGCAGGTGTACTGATGTGGCGTGGATTTACTTTGAGTCAGTATATGAATCAATGCTACGGTAACTGTGAGGACGAAGGTGTTGGTCGTCAGATGCCTGTTCACTATGGCAGTAAAGACTTACACTTTGTTACAATATCCTCACCTCTTGCTACACAGATGCCACAAGGTTAGTATCGTGTTTTGAGTTGACAAAGAATAGTATAAAAGTAATTAAGTTCAACAATCCATTTATTTAGGTTTTATAGTTCAGAATGTTATTCATGGTTCCTGACAACTTGTCACTGCTGTTTTTGAAGTTCAGTAATTAATAAAAGTCAATATTTTGATAATACATAAGCTCAGGGTCAGCCCCAGTGCTTCTGCCGCCCCTCCCTATTTTAACTCGGAAACACATTCACGCACACTAAACCTACTATAAGGTATGGTGATTGCCTTCAAATGATGACTAGGAATGTTTGCATTGTTGTGTTTATCAAATAACTAGAACTTACATAAGTAAAATTATTTTCTGGACTCTTGGACCATGGTCCTCTTCTTGTAGAGCCAAACGTTTCAACTGCAGCTGTGGCAGTCATCTTCAGTGGGTCTTCTGTTCTGCTCCTCTGGTGACTAAATGATGAAAGCTATATAAGTGTGATGGTTTGGAGTTGGATCGTCACTTAGTCACCAAAGGAGCAGAACAGAAGATCTACTGAAGATGACTGCCGCAGCTGCAGTTGAAACATTTGGTTCTACAAGAAGAGGACCATTACCAAACAGCCCGGAAAATAATTTTATTGAAGATGATTCTGGCCATGAAAGGTTTAATCTTATGAGAAGCTACAGAAGTTCAACCATATGTGCAGGACCATCAGAGAACTCTAAAATCAACGAATTCTAAAATCAACAAGTAAAGAAACATGCTTAAGTTCTACAAGGTAATGGCCCTCATACCCAAAGACATTCTCTATTGGTCTGAGAATTGGATTTTTAATGAAATCCCAAATCAGTCATGACCAACTCTAGTCTGTCTGCTTCAGACCGGAATAAACCATTTTTGGTTTAGTTCTTGTAGGAGACGACGATGGTGATGAATGATTCTTGCCAAAATCTTGCTGCCATATTAAAAAAAAAACGTGAAAAAATTTAAAATTTGAACATTCTACTTTTTCATTTATTTTGAACAATCTGTTCATGCTACAAATTGTAAGTGCTTGAGTTTAACATTCCCAGAATTGAGTTTTTTCAGAAATACATATTTGATGTTCATCAAGACCAAATTTTTAACAGATACCATTTTTACAATTTTTAGTGTGTGAAAAGACTATTAAAATCAAAGATCGTAAAACGTAGTTTTGTTTTTATGATATAGCAGCAGGGTTTTGGTCAGAATCATTAAGTGTTCTTAAATGTTAAATGAAAGTGGTTCTAATGATTTCTCGTACCTTCGTGAGTCATTTGCCTGCCATTAATCTATGTACACTATTCACCCTTTACTAAACATGTGCTCTGTGATGTTTTTCAGAACTTGGGTACCACAAGTAATTGAATCATTTATAACATTGGAACACATATTGAATTCTCAGTGTTCTATAAGATGCATTAATTTGTTTTTATATGACTATTGTCTGAAAAATGAAAAAAAGATTCCATGGGATACTTCCTGTAAAATCATTTGAAAGTATTGTTCATTTTAGCAATATTATAATAGTGTTAAAATACTAACTTTAATTATTACATATTTTGTAATAATAAATTAGTTTATTATGTGGGGGATCAGTTTAACAAAAACATTATTTAATTACTTTAAACATGTAATGAGATTCAGGTGTTGAATAGTTAATATATCCAAATTGTCTTTGATTTTATTAGTAATTGCATAAGCGCAAACCATGATTATTTCAAATTTTGAATTTGGCTTTTTCTTAGAAATTTTGTTTGTCTCCCCCCTCCCATCCACATACGCCTATTTTTTTATGTAATTAAAGGCAGTTGAATTACATTTGTTTATAGTTGTTTGTGCATTATTTCTGTTGTTAAATTAATAAGTTAGCGTAACATAATATGTAATCAATTAAGTAAGTAATTGATTAAATGTTTGATTTATTGTTAACAGCTGTAGGTTCAGCATACGCTTTTAAACGTGCCAAAAACAATCGTTGTGTTATTGTTTACTTTGGAGAAGGTGCTGCCAGTGAAGGAGATGCACATGCAGCTTTCAACTTTGCTGCTACACTTGAATGCCCTGTCATATTCTTTTGGTATGTATTTTGTTGTGTTTAAGTATCATAATTGAAGGCTAGATGTGTCAAGTATCCACTTTTGTATCTCTGTGGCAGATAGCCTGTAACATTACAGATGAAATATAACCTGAAACATACAATATAGATTCGTGCAGGTCATGTTCATTATTTTTCATGCTAAAGTTTGAATATTGTGGGAAATTTTACATGTTACATATCATAATACAGAGTTTACCTACTAGGGAACTGCCATGAAAATGGAAATGTGTAAATGTATGGAGGTTTATGAAGTAGTTAAAAAGAATGTTATTTAGTTAAAATAACGGCTTGTACAATATGAATATATCATTGAACGTATTGCAACGTACCAGAAGACTCGTGTTCCTCTATTTTGTTTATGTAATTTTTGTTTATTTAAAGCCCCTTGTTGTGGTGCCAATCTATAACATAACGTTACAATCGTATAATATTTTTGTTTGCACCAAATTGTTGATGCCAATATGTAAGGTAACGTCAACTCGTTATATTGGTTCTATGGGAATATATTTTCTTCTTTATTAATTCATTTTTTATTTAATAATCTAGTTCTTGACTGATAATATGAATAAACTGGGCGCCAAGGTAAAATAAAGTATATTTTACCAATTTGTGTCACTGAAATATCTTAAGTAGTGGAAATCAATCGATAACCCCATATAAATAGGTTATGGAGGTATTCGGTTCTCAGGTAACAATATAATCTTTCATCAGAGAGAAAAACTTTGGTTTATTTTAATTCCCTTCACTATTTAATTCAGGTGAATAATAAGTAAATTCAAAATTTAAGTCCTGCCAACTTAGGTGGATTGAAAAATCGTCGGGCATAAATTAAACAAAGTTTATGTTAATTAAAATAATGATAAAGACTCTTTGAACTCCATTAATCTTCTTTATTTTGTTCCTCCAATACATTCTTTCACTTGGTAAATTCAATAAATAACCCTGTGTTCTTTATCTTATTTTGTCCAGGCTATAAAATGTTTTGCTCAGGGGTTGGCACAAGTTCTATGTCTCAAGGCATAGTTGCAGTTTTGTTATAAAATTATTAAATTTGTGGAGTTCTTTTGACTACAATTACTGACAAACGAAAAATGACTTTAAGAAGTACAAAGCATTACAATGATTTGATTATAATAGAACACAAAATAAAAACTTAAATCTAAAGTAACGAACAGTTGTACATTGGACCATGTCCGAGGTTGAGGTTAACCAAAGTGTGCTTATTGATTCAGTTTTAAACATGAAATACTATTAAAAAACATAAAAATACAAAATAATTATAATAGTGACATTGTTTATATACTGTGATGGTATATTCGTTAGTGCACCAGGGTATATAACAGTTAGTGTGTAATTGTGATTCTTAAATATTAAGCAGTGTTATAAATTTTTATAATGCACATTATACTTCCTTTTCTTTATTCACCCTTCACACTACACTGTTATTAGTAATTCACTCTATTGACTTTGAATTATAAAAATAATTCATTATGTAACGGTACAGAATTGTAGGGCCAAGGTAATATCTTTAAAAATTTATATTCTCCATGTAGGCATTGTTCACCTTTTTAGAACCTCGAGTTAGTCAACCAAGTATTCAGTGTTTATTACAAAACAAAACGTCTATGTTTTGTCTCCGCACTCAAGCAGTCCAGACAGATTGTGAAATAACACATAATGTTGTGTCTGCCGTGAATCACGGAGAAAATAACGCCAAGTTATGAATTGCACCAGACGACTAAATGTTGCTAAATCTTATACCTGTGTAATAGCGCTCTTTTAAAAGCAACAATGGGAGCGCAGTCTCACGATCACGTGACCAGAAAAAACTGTGTACTCAGCCCTAGCAGTACTGAGTTCAGTCTCATTGCAACTCGTGGCCGCGCGGCCAGAAAAAATTATCCATCTAAGTACTTAGTCACTAGTAAAGTCGGCCGACTGCATTATTAAAAGTGAAATGTTCGAATGATTGAATTTAAACAAAACGGTTCGAAAACCCGCAAGCAATTAACGATAGACGAAGTACAAATTAACTCTAAATAACTTCAAGTGACTCTCGCAGTGCGGGACAAAAAAGTGCTTACACAAATTGGACCAGGTCTACAACCAGGCTGAGTACACCTTAAATCATTTTCTGATAATTACAAAATTGAACAATCATAAAATTCATAACTAATATTACGAGATCTCTAAGCGAATGGGTTTTATTCAAACATTAATGTAAAAGAAGGAGTGTGTATGTGTGTGTAAAGGTTATGTACTGGTTCGTTACAGCATTTAATATATTCATATCCAGTCAGTAAAATCATTTATGATTGTAGTTAGAAAACTTATAGGGATAAGAATTAAGTTCATGATTTGATATTGATATAAAACAGTTGTACTACCTTTCGTAGAATGTAAAAGAAGGATGTGAGATTTTTTATAAATAAAAAATAAGCATGTGATTTTAGACAGTATAACATGTGTTACCGTAATTATTGCTCATATCAAATCCAACTAATCCTTTCTGCAGCTGTTTTCGTTTGTACGACCCTGGGAAGAACCATAAGGTAGAGTATTTTATTATTATTTAAACTAACTTGAGAGTTTCATTGGCCCCCGATACAGGGACGGCGAGTGTAAGTTATTACATTCGCCAGACCTAAATAAGCTGCAGAACGGGTTATTTGGAAGTGAGGGTGTGGTTAACGCTTTTAGATCGTATAGAGTAAATTTACTAAAGTAAAATTGATAATCATTTAATTAAACATAAGTTCATAATGGAGAACACAGAGAATAAAACAAATACAGCTAACGTAACTGTTATGAATGAGTCGGGAAATCAATCAATGACCAAATCAGCGGTAATGGAAGAAGTTAGAGTTCATTCAACTCCTGTCCCGACTAGGGATAGTGATAAAACTGACAACGAAATGAGAAATTTGTTTCGTGAGACAATGGGGGAGATTAAACAAATGTTTAATGATAATAATAAGAGATTTGATGCTAATGATGATTTTTTGCATAAAAGTGTTAATGAACTTAACAGTAAATTAAATGCCTTAAATAATCGTTTAGACAATAGTGATGAAAAGTTTGAAACTATGAGTAGTGATATAAATAAACGTTTTTACATGAATGAGACTAAATTTGAACAATACAAAGAACAGAATATGAAATTTGAAAATATCATAAACGTAAAGCTTGACGAATTAACTAATTCATTGTGTAGTATTGATGAACGAATTAATGAAATACGTAGTGAAACAAAAAGAAAAACAGATGAGTTAGGAGAGTGTGTGTGTGTGGTAGACGGTAAAACAATTACAGTAAATGACAAATTAGAAAGCTTGGTAAGTAGAGTAATGATGTTGAAAATGGGGTATCAAAAAGTGATACAGTAGATAGTAGTAGTGATATTGAGAATAGAAATTTAGTTGAGGTTAGAGTATTTAGTGATCATCATGAAAGGGAGTATAGAGGTAGTTTAAATGAAGAGAGTGTACAGAGGGTAGAATTTTCCCGTGGTGTGGTTGTGGGTGAAGAAAATGCTTCATGAGTGTATTTGGGAGACGTATGGTCTACAAATAATTGCCCCTTGATTTTTTGTGCATCTGATAAGGCCAGGATGTGTTGTAACAATGTTGTGTTGCCCTCTGTGTGGAATGAGAATATGAAATGTTGTGAGAAGTATTGTGATGAAAGTAATTATGAGAGAGAGAGAAAGAGTTGGAGTGTTTCAAGTTAAACAGAAATTATAAAGAGTTGATAGAGAGTTTGAATATTAACATTGTGGTAAATAATGTAGATTTACCTTGTACTGTAATAAATAATGTGTATATTGATGATAAATATTTGCCTGTTGGGAGAAGTAGTGTACTTGTAGTAGCAGAATATTGTAATAATGATGTAATGGTAATAACAAACACTGACGGAGACTTTATAAAGAATACTAATGTCGACTTGATTTATGATAAGATAATTATGGGGGGGTACCCCTATATATTATTATTTTGGTACAATGGAAAAAATAAGTTCTTATGGTTATAAAACAAAAAACAGCCGTATGTTGTGTATCAGCAAAATTGAAAAGGGTTATGTGCAGAAAAGACTAATTTTTGATGATGGAGGTTGAATATAAACCCAATGAAGGGACAGTTTTAAATATTCTAGTTTATGGTATTGACCTGGCTGCTTTAGGTATTGAAGTGTGGTACATAAGAAAATTATGACGAAAATTTGTAAATAAATGTGTTCATGCCAAATGTATTGTGTCAAGGCTATATTGTCTAAATGTAGATTATAGTTTATGTAACAATGTTTATAGTATGTTTAATAATAATAATAATATTTTATTTGGCTGATTAACAATAATAATTAATAAGAGGTAATAATAATGAATTTAATTTTGAATTGTGTTTGCATTAAAAGTGTTTTAAATACTGTAATTAAAGTCAAACTGTTCTGGTTGGAGTTAAAATGAAGTTAATTTAAGAATGTGAATTTTGATAAAGTCAAATTAATTTTGATTCAAATTTTGGTATGAATTGGTACAAAAATAGTAGTTGATAAATATGTTAACTAAAAGATGTATAGAAATTAAAAGTTGAAGTATATGTGTCAGTATATGATGTAACCATGAATGTTTAGACTGAGGGAGTGTTTATAACAGTGTTCATAAAACAAGTCTTGCAGACCATTGTTGATGTAAACAGGCATGTTGTATGTTTTGACTAATGTTTACAGTAAGATGTGTTGAAGTTGACAACTATTGTATTCTGCTGAATCATCGCCAGCAGTGAAACCTTATTATGAAACAAAAGAAATGTAAGATGTGTTGAAATGGAGGTAGCCTTTTATTGTAATGCAATTAATATTTGCAAATAAGATTGAAATAATGAGGTAATTACTGTAACTTAGAGTTTGTGGAATTAAATCAAATTAATTTGGTAATTAAATTAATTGAAAAGATGATTTTAATAATAAATTAATTACTGTAACATTAATTAAGGGACTATTAGGGGGGGGGGGTAGTAAAAAAAAAATTTTGTTTTGGTTCTATACATATAAAGTAGTTAAGGATATATTTTGTATAATTAAGGTGTTATTTTGGATGGGTAATATTGTATTGGGAATATAAGTCAATTTGTATGGTATTCATATTAGTCAGACATAAATGTATGGCAAGTCCATATGACCCAGTGGGGATTGTATTTCATGAAGGCTAGCTATGGTGTTGATGGAAAACAATGTTGATGATAAATCAAATTCAACCAAAGCTGAATTAAGGAATTTAACAGATAGATCATCTAAAGGGTCGTAGTAATTTATTTTTGACTTATAATGAATAGAATAGTACTGTTTGGTTTATAACTCAAGGTAAAAATGGTAATATCCAACTGGAATGTTTATTATGTCATATCCTGTTTATGTAATCATGTATGAATATAGAACGGTTGTCATTGTAGGGCGACCCACCTACGGGAAAAACCAGCATTTTGTATGAGAAGAACCAGTACTTTGCAAAGAATGAGCCAGTATGGCTAAGAGGAAACGAATCAGTTGTGGGATATGGTATAATGGAAGGCCTGTTTGTTAATATTTTAATTGAATGTTACAGAGTCCGGCGATACTGTGGCGGGTATCCGTCCAAGCTTATGGTGTTGGGATCTCGAGGAGAGAAGTCCAGTAAGATCGGATGGGTGCTGCTACAGTCGCCAGATCAGGGGGGTAAGAACCCATGATTTTAGTAGAAAGTTCAGGGGGGTTGTGGCGCCATATCCTCACTGATCCTCTTAGGTTGTAGGCAATGAGAGTTTGAATGCTTCGACCTTCAACCTCTCATTGGGGGGGGGGGTATTGTAACGGTACAGAATTGTAGGGCCAAGGTAATATCTTTAAAAATTTATATTCTCCATGTAGGCATTGTTCACCTTTTTAGAACCTCGAGTTAGTCAACCAAGTATGCAGTGTTTATTACAAAACAAAATGTCTATGTTTTGTCTCCGCACTCAAGCAGTCCAGACAGATTGTGAAATAACACATAATGTTGTGTCTGCCGTGAATCACGGAGAAAATAACGCCAAGTTATGAATTGCACCAGACGACTAAATGTTGCTAAATCTTATGCCTGTGTAATAGCGCTCTTTTAAAAGCACCAATGGGAGCGCAGTCTCACGATCACGTGACCAGAAAAAACTCTGTGTACTCAGCCCTAGCAGTACTGAGTTCAGTCTCATTGCAACTCGTGGCCGCGCGGCCAGAAAAAATTAACCATCTAAGTACTTAGTCACTAGTAAAGTCGGCCGACTGCATTATTAAAAGTGAAATGTTCGAATGATTGAATTTAAACAAAACGGTTCGAAAACCCGCAAGCAATTAACGATAGACGAAGTACAAATTAACTCTAAATAACTTCAAGTGACTCTCGCAGTGCGGGACAAAAAAGTGCTTACACAAATTGGACCAGGTCTACAACCAGGCTGAGTACACCTTAAATCATTTTCTGATAATTACAAAATTGAACAATCATAAAATTCATAACTAATATTACGAGATCTCTAAGCGAATGGGTTTTATTCAAACATTAATGTAAAAGAAGGAGTGTGTATGTGTGTGTAAAGGTTATGTACTGGTTCGTTACAGCATTTAATATATTCATATCCAGTCAGTAAAATCATTTATAATTGTAGTTAAAAAACTTATAGGGATAAGAATTAAGTTCATGATTTGATATTGATATAAAACAGTTGTACTACCTTTCGTAGAATGTAAAAGAATGATGTGAGATTTTTTATAAATAAAAAATAAGCATGTGATTTTAGACAGTATAACATGTGTTAACGTAATTATTGCTCATATCAAATCCAACTAATCCTTTCTGCAGCTGTTTTCGTTTGTACGACCCTGGGAAGAACCATAAGGTAGAGTATTTTATTATTATTTAAACTAACTTGAGAGTTTCATTTACACTTGTTTATCACTGGTAGGTTACCTCTCCGATTTCAGGTTATGTAACGGTTTGTTTACACTCACCTAACCTAACAATGTTCGAGGTTAGAAATGCACTTTGGGAACGAGATTAATTATGTTTTAAAATTACTCAGGAGGCGTTCTTGACTATCTCGATGCCGGCGAAAGACTGATGCGTTGACGGTGCATTATGGGTGAAATTACCTGGCAGGTGAAGGCTTCTGATTGGTTGAATGATTAAATATTTTTGTTTTCAATCACAAAAATTCCGTTTTCAGATTGCTGCTCTTCAAAAGACGCCGAGTTAAGTGTCCCTTTTTGGACCAAATATATTAAAAAACCTTAAAACTAACATATCTTCCTTATGCTAGGTCTAATCACAAAGATATTAGCACCTTTGAATTGCATTTTTCTTTCTTAATGTTTTGAGATCTCATTTGATATAGTTTTATGCAGTAATATACAATTAATGTTTTTAAATGTTGACCTAGATTAACAAATTCTTCGTAAATATTATAATTTTTGCTATTAAATTAATTTTCTAAGTTGTACTTATGATTGCACGTTAATAACAAGTACTTTAAGGTGACAACATACACCCAAAAATAATTTTTTGACAATTTTTTATTATTATTCTACATGTTTTTCTGAACAAAATGGTGTATCATTCATGGTAATCCGATAGACATAAGTACTATTTTTATTTTTTTTATACAATGCTGCACACATCGTGAAAGTGGTAAAATTGCTGTGCAATTCCCAGTTTTGTACCATGTTTCTCTCAGCATTCTTTGGATGTTTATTTATTTATTTATTATAGTAGTACGTAGTTTACATTTTGCTAAAAATTTCATTTTACATGTTGGCTACACTGATTCAAGTCAGCGGATACAAATCAAAACGACAAAACATCTGTTCTGTTTGTACTGAATGTGCTATTGTGTTTTGATATAAGTGTGTGGTAAAAGTTATTTTTGATTGATAAAAGTGGTTCCATATTCTTCATATAATGGGAAGGTCATCTAAATTGTTCAAGAAAAGAATATTTACTGGTAATCAGTATAAAAAGGCAGTGCATGTATCGCAAACTTATTCAAGTAGACCTAACCTAGAAGCATCTAGTCCTAGCCTTCAAAGTGAAAAGAAAGCTCATTGTGCATCTTTTACAAAGTTAAACTCTGGTATCAATGAAGAATTTCTGCATATTAATAAACCTTCAACTTATTGGTTTTAGATATTGTCATTTTATGCAATCAATTGAAATCTTTTGTTGTTTGTAAAAACTGTGTGTTGGAAATGTTACATTGAAGGAAGACTTAGATAAGAGGATGGGTTGTGCAAGTCAACTTTTGTTTTTTTGTGACAATTGTGGTGTAAATCAGGGTTTCATGAGTAGTGACAAGACAAATACAGGACAATATGATATCAATATGAGGCTTGTATACGCACTAAGATCTGTAGGAAAAGGACACGATGACGCCAAAATGATATGTACACTACTTGATATTCCTGGTCCCCCAACTACGTTTATGAAGTACAATAGAATTATAGCAACGACAATAAAAAAGGTTGCTGAAAAAAGTATGATTGAAGCTGTACAAGAGGTTGTAGATAAAACAGAAAACAGCGATCTCACAGTAGCCGTCGACGGTTCATGGCAAAAAAGAGGCCATACCTCCCTGAATGGAGTTGTTACTGCAACTTCAATCGAAACTGGCAAAGTATTAGATGTACATGCTCTGTCTAAATACTGCCAAGGATGCCAGTTGGCTAAAGAGCACCTGAAAGAAAAGCATGAATATTACTGTGAACTCAACTATACTGGAAACAGTGGAGGAATGGAGATTGAAGGAGCACGGGCCATTTTTTTCTCGGTCGATGATGACGAGGGGTGTACGCTATCTTACTTATCTCAGTGACGGCGATTCTAAGGGATATGCAGGTGTGTGTGAAGATGAACCCTACGGTCCTGATTTTGAAATTGAAAAAGCTGAGTGTATTGGTCATATTGTACCTATTATTTTCATATATAAGTCCCAGTTCGGGTCGTCATTGTAACCACAATTCTCCTTTAATATGATTATATTTTTTATTTGTTGTGACTTACCGTGTAAACTAAATCCACTCTTACTCTGTTACATTTGTGTACACGTGGCGTTGTTACCAACATTACTTTTTCTTATTAGGGTCCAGGGTTGTATTAAGCGAGCATAGCAAAAACAGTTTGGGCGTTTGAAATAATGAGTCGAACAACATTTGGTTTAAACAAAACTTGTGGTTTAATATTCTGAATGCCTCAATTATTAAAATACAAAAACAAAATGGAGTCGTAATCACATATATAATCAAAATGGCGGCAATGTATTTCCGCTGTGTTAACTATACATCAACCTCAATTATTCATATCTTTTTATCTCCATA